>JAMJFZ010001042.1:4420000-5792500 GCA_026225945.1 Cricetomys ansorgei | reverse complement strand
AGATTGCCACAGCCCACCACGCCCAGGAAAAATGATGCAGGCTTGAGCTATGTCAAAGCTAGCTGTCATCTGTCCGCAGTGATAGAAGATAAGACAAGGGGTGTGGAGGAAGAGCTGGTACCACAGCTACTGGAAGGGAGGATGGTACACTGAGAAGATTGTGGCCGTGCCCTGAGCACTTGTCAGTGGACACATGGAAGAGATAAGAGACTAGCAGAACCACCAGATACAATCCTGAGGCAATGGAGGATCCAGGGTAGAATGGTGGTTTTAATGATGGCCGTTCATTTTAATTTTAGATCAAAAACACCCATAACTATAGTATTTTATTTCCTGTGCAATAATTGATATCAATTGCTTGTTTAGAGATTCACCACCAGGCCTTACATAGAATGCCATGGTTTATAGACCTTACACATGGATAACATGATTCTTTGTCCTCTGTAATGAGCATCTTAATCTTGATGTGTACAGCACTACATGACAAGTTCAAATGATTCTTAACCTCGTCTCTCAAATTCTTTCTCATGTGTCTTCCTATTACTGTGCATTTCCAGTACCTTAATAGAATTTACAATCTATAAGAAAGAACAGAGACTAGTTGGCATAATGTATTCAACTGAAAAAGAATCATATGTAATTTATCATGTCTGGCAATCATTTGGCTTTTGTAGTTAATAAAAGTGTGGATGTTACAAAGTTAATTTAAATGTTCCTTATAAGTCTGAATGAAAACACAAGGCATTATCCTCAATATGTGTTTGATTTTTTAATTGGAGACAATATGGATTGACTGGAGGCAAACGGTTGGTTGGAGGCAAACTTGGGCATTTTTACTTCCTCTCTGAAAACATTTGAATATGTACCTGAGTTGTACTTTGTGCCTTGGTCAAGAATTTCAAACTGTCCTTTCGTGTACTGTGGTGAGCATGCCTGCTGGCCCAGGATCTGTCTGTTATGAGGAGAACAGTGTGGTGAAGAGAATGCCAAAAGGGGTCCAGAGGAATGCTTCTAAGACACTAACCCACTTCTAAGCCACTAGCCCCCGAGCCGATCCTGCTGGAAAAGCGCTTGATGGAAGCGGATGGTCTGGAAGTTGATTATATAGAAATTGGCCATACTTGCAAACTTAAAAACATTTCTGTGGGTATCCCCTGGTCCATTTTGAAGACTACAGTACTATAGGTCAAATGCTTATGTGCTTAATATTTTACAACTTTGTGGTAAATAAAAGCCGGAAAACATTTATAAAAATAAAGTCCTTTACCGAGGGCATTAAATATGTATCGACTGAATGCAATAACTGCAACTGTAATTGACTTCGAGCCACACTTACATTTAAGACACAGGATAAACAATACACACCAAAATGGAAAAGTTGGCAATTTATATTATTAAAGAAGTTTATTAGTTCCCAACTCATTTTAAATGCAGGGGATTAATGTATTAAACCCTACTAAACTGTGGCTTTGCAGTTCTCTGAAGACTTTTTTTCCTTTCCAAAATAGTCTCACTGTGTAGTTTAGGCTGGCTTTGAACTTGCAATCCTCTTGCATCTGACTACCCAGTGTTGGGATTACAGACGTGCACCACCTTATTTGGTGATTTTTTTTTTTTTAAACTGAAGAAAGAACTTTTGTGTTGGTTAAAATGCTTCAATTTTAGAAAATCCGTCAAAGTGGGCAATTCCATCATAGTTTGGGTCCCACTTAAGAGTTTTCCTTCCAGAGCTTGTGCGAGATTTCTCCTAATTCACTTGTATTGCATTTAATAAGCACCTGCCGTGGGCTGGGTAGCACTGTTGGAGGATGCCAAGCACTGTGAGGAGAACAGAGGCTGTTCAGCAGATGAGGCAGTTGAGCGGGAGGGAACAGAATGGAATTGTTTGTTATTAGAACCCTTGACTCACACCCCAGCCTCACCAAATCTTGCAATCTATCAGAGTCTTCATTTTATCGGAGCCTCTGTTTCACTAATCTGAAAATTACCAGCTGATCCCTGAACTGTTGTAGCAGTTAAGTAAAATCATGTCTGTTGCAAACCCTTGTTTGCAACTTTTGAGCTTGTGAACTTGTGAACCTTGGGCACCACCATTGGTGTCCGGATTGTTCCTATATTCCTTCTTTACCACAGCCTTGAAGCAGCACCTGCATCCTCAAGTCCTTATCGAATCCCAGGACCTTCTGAATACAATGCTTTAACACAGCTCTTTCCTCACAGCATACGCTTTCCACTTTGTCTTTGTGAAATAAAGTATACTTCGTACTTTAGGATGCAAGCTGCCTGATTTCCTTATTTCTGAACCACCAGGGGAGATGCAGGACATGTGACTAATCTGTCCAAGGCATGCCATTCTTAAGTTGACACTTGCATCTGCCCAAAGAGCCTCTTAGCCACTCATCATGCACCACGCATCTGTAAACTCCCAGCTGACAGTCTCTTCTTCAGAAGACTTTTCTTCACACGTTACCGTGAGGAAACCATCAAGTGGTGTGACTTCACATACACACATCCTGGTATTTCCTTCCTCTCCATCACTTCGGTTTCCCCTTTACAACATGCTTCTATCCCATTATCTTCAAAACCCATCTTCCTAGAAGTCACGGGCGAGGGCTGTGAGGGCACAGAGACACCGCCATACTCACGGCTGCACTACTTTCCCTTTGTAACATTAAAAATTATTTCCCAGCTGGGCAGTGGTGGTGCACACCTTTAATCCCAGCACTCAGGAGGCAAAGGCAGGTGGATCTCTGTGAGTTCAAGGCCAGCCTGGTCTACAGAGTGCGTTCCAGGCAGCCAGAGTTACAACAGAGAAACCCTGTCCTGAAAAAACAAAAAACAGAAACAAACTCCCCCCCCAAAATATTTTCTAATTATTTTTGAAGCAGAGAATCACGTAGCTCAGGCTAATCTTGGACTTCTGACCCTCTTTTATCAACCTTCTGAGTGCTGGCATTGCAGGAGTGTACAACTGTATCATCTGTTTTAAGATTTTTTTATTTTTTAACTAAAATTTTAGGTTTGCTATGTGCTCAAGTGCTTTTGCCTACACGCATGTGTGTGGGTCATGTGTGTATGTGGTGCACATGGAATTCAGAAGCAGGAACCAGATCCCCTGTATCTGGAGTGACGGATGGTTGTGGTTCACCATGTCAGTGCTGAAAACAGAACCTGGGTCCTGTGCAAGAAAGAGCAGCCTGTGCTTTTCACTGCTGAGCCATCTCTCCAACCTGTAGATTTGATTTTTGACTGAAGTAAAAGCGTAACAATTGTTCATATTTAATGAGTACTGTATGATGTTCTAAAACACATATGTTATTGCGTGTTTAAATCTATCTTCTCAAGTACTTATCATTTGTTTGCAGTGAAAACATTCTGTCTTTTTTGCCTTAAAGAGTGTGTTGCGCCTTGTCCTTGTCTGTAGCACTTCCATTCTGCAATAGCGTTTTCTTGCTGTAAGTGGTCTCTGTTGTTCAGTCTTTGCAACCCCTCCCTTGACATGGCTTATCAGTGCTTTGGGACCAGCTTCTTAGACTTACCCAACCAAACACACTCTGGCCACTAGTTCATTCCTGTTCCACCAACAGCTGCTGAAACTACAAATGAGACGGTCATTAATAATTTAGTGGAATACTAGTATACCAGCCCTGAGTGAGACTCCAGGGGGTCAGACAGTCTCACCTTTTGCTGGCTACAATAGCATCTGTTACCTTGCACTACTGTGCACCTAAACCCTGCACCAGTATTTGAATGAAAGCGGCTAATGCACAGGAGCCCATTCTAACTTCAGAGCTCATCTTTGTACACATGGAAACCTGAAACTTGAGCAGTTGACCCTTACTCTGATACCCAAGGCTTGCACCATTTTCAAGCCTGCAGCAGATTAATGAGAGTGATTTCATCTCCTTGCTTCAACAATTCTGTTTGCACAGTTGATTCGAAGCATTATCTTTATTAGGGTATAGATTTTTCAAACTCTCTTAGGAAAGACTCAAGGACTCTTAGGAAGAATCCCAATTAAACTTTTAAGTGAAAGGATATTCATATCTGGAGAGTAATTTACTCCTCTGTTGACAATGGACTTGCTGTTTATGACATAATATGGAGAAAAAAATCATAGAAATGGACACTTGCAGAAACTGCGTTCTCAGTATGTAAACAGAGGGAAAAGAAATGGCATGTTTCATGAAAACGACCACAGAAGGGACTTCTGAGATCATCAGAGTTATTTCCTTGATAAGAGGGGTCGATCATTTCCTGTAGCACTCTTTATTAAGTGGAACGAGTCAGAAAGACAGTTCAGGATAAAACTTACTTGAGCATTATTCACATACATTAAATCCATCTTTATAAAGTGCAGTTTAATGACTCTGGATAATTGTATACAATCATGAGACCAGTACACAGAACATTTCTGTGTCTTCCTTTGTAGTAAATTTCCTCTTCAAAGCCACTGACTAAGGCACATACCAGTTTACCTTCCTAGAATTTTATTTGAATGAGATCCTACAGGGCATTCTGTTTTGTGTTACGCTTCTTTCATTTAGCATCGTGTTTGTATTCATCCACGATGCCAAGTGCATTGATCTTCCATGCCTTTTTCTTGCTGCATAGTATTCCACGGTATGGTATAAATACAGCGTGTTATTCACCAGCTGAGGAAGATTCAAGTTATGTCCATTATGAATAATGCCACTATGAACACTAGTGCATATAACTTTTATGGACATACGAGTGAAATATTTAAGTCAAAATCACCCCTTTGCATGAAAAATGCATGTTTAACTTCATAAGGGCTCTCCACGTCTGCACTATTTGGCATTCCCACCTGTAATGAATAAGACTTCCAGTTGCTTTGAGTCCTTCCCGACCCTCTATGTCAATCAGTCTTCTTAACTTCTAGTGGAGTAGAGTGGCATCTTCAATGTGCAATTCTCCGATGTTAGTGAGTAGACCATCTTTGCATGTGTATCTCGCACATTAATATATTTTATGAAGTGCCTCTCAAGTCTTTTGTTGTTTTCAAATTGGCTTTTTTCTTTCTTTTAAAAAATGTATATAATGTACTTTTACTTTGATACACACACACACACACACACACACACACACACACACACACACACACCAGGGTCTCTCTAGCTTTGACTGTCCTGGAATCACTCTGTAGTTCCAGACTGGTCTTGAACTCAGAAATCTGCCTGCCTCTACCAAGTGCTGGGATTAGAGGCAAGTGCAACCATATTGGCTTATTTTCAAAACAGATAAGTAGGTCTCTGAACTTTCCCAACATTTTCATGTATAGAGAAGTAAAAAATGTGGTGAATAGACAAAGATGAACTCGCTTCAGGAAGGGGTCAGGCAGGCACTAATGAGCCCATCTTCCCTTGTGGCCAATGGTGCACCAACACACACTAACTACTGATACCCATAACAAGATATAAATATAAGCTACCATAATATCTTAGGGTTTTTTATTGTTATTTTTTTAAAATCTGGGGATAGTTGGGTTTCTTCATTGATTTTTTTTTTCCTCTAGAGAGTCTTGACATGGACCTTGTTGAACTAAAGAAAAAACATGAACTATTGTGTTTGCTAATGTAAATTACTCTAACATAGTACAAGTGACTCTCAGACATAAGCTGAAGTAGGAGATGTTAAGAGCTATGTGAGTATAGATCTCAGAGCACAAACTGACTTGAAATTAGGTGAATATTGCCCAACAGTTACTACTTCTTATGCTAGAAAAAAATGGAGCATAATCAGCTTTTCATGTTTAAAATAGGATGTTTACACCTACACGCCACAATATAAGCTAATTCAGCAGTAACAGTATTTCTCATTATAAAAAGCACAGAGATTTCTACATTATTGGATAGGCTATAATAATGCTGTCTAATACACAATAATTTTCTACTAAGAAGTTATTACTATATAGTATTTATTAGAGATCATTGTGTATATTATGTTGTACCCATGGGAGCTACTTGATATGATTTTAACAATCCTGTTCATTTCCTAAAATGTATAGAAAATATAATATTATGCTAATTTTTACAAAACAGGAAAATAAGCATTTTTTTGAGGGACATTGACTTTTCTTTTGTAGGTTTTCAATTCAAATTACATATATAGCTTGTGTGGCTTAATAGAATTTGCAGCAGAGAGAGCTGCTTGAGATAAAATGAATTGGGAAGTCAAACATGATGAAGGTTTTTGTGAAGATAATGAGGTCATGTACTAAAAAGGACCATCTTGGAATAGAAACCTGGAAAAAAGATGGCAAAACACAGTTTCTGGTTATAGCACTAACAAATAATTTGGATTCCAGACTCAAGCTGGAACATATAAGGCCCCAGTTTAGGGTGTATATCTTCATTTCTTTCTTTTGCATTCGTCTAGCCACCAATAGTAAACACACAAGTGCTCTCCCTTAGTTCCTGACTTGGTGTGGGCAGTCAGCACAATTGGGTGTACTATATGAAAACCCAAAGAGCCTGAAGAACTATATTCAGAGCACAGCATGTTAATTCTTATTGTTTTGTTCTTTGTTGTCTGTTTGTTTAATCTCTTAAGTCTGAAGCTAAGTAGTGATGTTACAGTGACCTTATGGAGTTAGCCACAGCCAGGCTAATGTAGTCTGATTTACATAGGGCATTTCTGAAAACCTTTTTGTTGTTTTGTTTTTGCACAAAGACTTTCCTATAGGACATGTCTATCTGCTCACTGGCTTTCTCATCATAGAGTCACAGTTCTCATTCTAAGAGCAGATGAGAACATATACTATCTCAGAGATAAACGTTGTGTGCTGAAAGATGCTGATGGTAAAACCGCACAAAGCTAGGTACTTCCCTTTATATCTGTCTCGGGAAATGGAGAAGGGAAAGAGTTGATCATGCCATCCCAAACTTATCCAACCCTTTGTTGACACAATGCAGTCTTTGTAAATGTGGGTTGGTTGGTTTGTGCTTTCTGCTGATGTGTAATTCTCACCTTTGTTCAACATAAATTCAAGACAGGAGCAAGGGTTCAAGTGACAAATTCATTCACGTAAATACTTGAATGGAGAAAATTTGATGATTGAAGGTGATTGGTAAGTTGAAGTCTCAATAGAGAATTAGCAGTTCCTAAGAAGTTTCACCATGGTGTTAATGCTGGTAGAATGAACTCAGTAAGGTTCTTAAGTGATTTAGTAGTGAAAGGAGCCCTTTGTCTTGGCTACTACCACTCTCAATGTTAATCTCAACTGTCAACCACAGTAACTAAATTACTCTCTCTATTTCTGCTGCAATTGATTTTTCTTCTTTTGTCCTTTAAATTCTCCCTTTAATTTAAGCTTTTAACAGTCTTATCAGAAATATACATGTATTTTGAATTTTATGTGATCTCAAATTCCTTTGTTAAAAGCAGAGTACTTGATGAAAACAACAAACTCTTTTAGCTATGAAAAGAAATTTATAACACTAGAATTGTCAGAGGCACAGGTCAGTGAAAAAGCCAACAAGAGATGATGTGACAAAACCCAACAAGACAAGGTCAGCAGGAAAAAAGGAGCCACAGGAAGGAGAGTCTCTCCTGCTCCTTAAAGTAAAACTTCAGTTCCTGTTAGCTGTATGGACCTCCCCTAGAGTGGCAGTCACTATGACAAATTGCTTAGATGTGCCATACCTGTGTTCTTCAGTACCAGAGGACCAATATCACAGACTTGGCTGACAAGGAGGCCCATAGCAATGGCAGGCAATATGTAATTCCAAAGCACATGGACAGGGAAGAAGAAATGACATAGTTTCATTACCTTTTTCATATCATACTAAATCTCTCAGGATGAGACCTCAACTCAAGAAGAAATGCTGATACCTATGTCTAATAGAGAGGTAGAATTACTTCAGTAGCTTTGTCTAGCCTCCAAAAATCTCCCCAAAATGATGGAGCTCATTACTTTGTCTAAACCAATGCCAGTAGTCCTGACTCCTCTGCGTTCACTGCTTTGAACCTGTGTAACACCCAGAAGCTAACCTTTAAAGGATTGGAGGTGTGGGACCTATCATTAGCACAGGAATTTGATCTCCAGGAAGTAGTTTCCAGTGGGAATCTGTGGCACGGTGATGATAATTTCATAACATTACCAATAGACACAAATTTCATACTTAATTGGCTAAGTGGTGAATTTTATATTATGCAAACTTTATCTAAATGAAAAATAAAACAAAAAATTCTCAATAAGGAAAGGAAAGCATAGAAATGTATGCTTATAAGCTATTTTAAAAAGCCAAGGGCTAGGCAAATTTATTTATTATGTGTTTCCTGTATCATTCCATTCATTTACAATAATAGAATTAGCTTGGGAGGTGTTTACCACTTTATTTTTATTAGCTGCTCAGAGGAGTTACTTAGAGTTACAACTTAGAATATCTGTAACACTCCTCAATTTTAAGTTGAAAGAAACCTCATTAAAAATAACTTACCTTCTAAAAACAAACACTGATCTATAGCGTATGAAGGACTTTGTATTTAGTTAGACATCTAACCTTTAAGAAACCATTGGGCATCATCACCTTCATCAGTTACACTGAGAAAATCTCATGGAGGCTGTGTGTTAACATTTAAGGTCAGCCTACAAGCTGCAGAGCAAAGATTTGAACAGCGTTCTTGGCTTTGTTCTTTTCCACAGTGCAAAGATCTCTTTAAGGAGCAGCTCAACCAAACAGCCTTTCACATATAATCGCATTAAGTTATTCATGAAATTTTTTTCTTGAAAGACAGTCCCATCCTTCCCGTAGAGATACATTACGCTGCTTTGCAACCCTTCAAAGATATCAAATTCCTCTTTATGTCTACATTTATTTTATTCACCTTCCTGAGGTCTTTCCCTTTTGTCTTTCTCTCCATTGAAGGCGGGACTTTCAGGCGTAACAACTACATAATATGGTAGACAGAAGGGAAAATCCAGTTCTCAGATCTTCATATTCTGAAATATTCTAACATCAAATGACTTAATGCCAAGACAGCGACGAAGCTTCAGGATCGGCGCTTCATACACACGGTGTTTGAATAGCAGCCCTCGCCTTTCAGAATCAAATATTGCCATCAAATCCCACAAGGAAGAGACTTCTTTAAAATAGAAAGTTAACCTTAAAAAATGTGAACAACCAATAAAAGGAATTAAAACTTTATTCCTGGGATTCAGTCATATTTTATTTTTATACCACCATTGGTGCAAAATAATGATACTCTAGTCTATCTTAAATGAAAACCTAGCATCCCATTTTGTATTTTCTTATATAAAATCATCTATGTTCCCTGATTTTCCTCCCACCTCTACTTTTTTAATTCAAGAAAAACAACAACAACAACAGCAACAAGAAAAACTGGAGATGCCAACTCCATTGTGAGCTATCGCCTCTGCAGTTGGCAATGTGGTGAGCTTGTGTCAACATGGTGCCTTGATTTCCAGGAAGGCTTCCCTGTACTTGTCCATTTGAAAAAGCTCAACACCAAGCAAAACCGTTCACTGTATAGGCTTTCACTGACACGGAATAAAGTACCAAGTGCAATTCTGGCAACTTCCATTTTAACTCCAGTGATGGGAATCTGAGACCCCTTGGAAATGAGGTATACACAATAAAGTTTACTTTTCTTGTGTGTTTTTAATATGTAACTTTCAACTAGCGCTTCCAACTAACAAAATGGACTTCTTCAAGTTTCTAGGCATTCATCTCTACCTCTGTGCCTCCTCCATTCATGAAGGAGCTAACAAGCTGTACTGTGGCCAAAAGGCAGGCAGCAGGAAAGAAAAGGAAAAAAAAAAAAAAGAGTCTGTCTGGTTGCAGACCCCAGCTAATTGGCATCCAAATAATTAAGAGCTGGCTTTAAGAATAACCAACACCTAATAGAGGCCCCAAGATTAACAGGGCACAAGGAAGAGCTCTGAAAAAAATTGGAACATTTATCAACTGGTAGGAGTCCAGGCTATGGGCTAAAATCAGGAAGTGAGATAGAGGCAGACACCCCTAATAGGAGAGAGGAAACTAACAGCTAGCTGGCAGCAGCAAACTATCTACTATTTGGGGGAAAAGTCAACTTTCACTCCCAGTGAAGAGACAGTGTATAAAGGTAGTTTGAACAGCCTTGATGCTTTATTCTCAAGAGAACTGTTTTTTTGTTTTGTTTTTTTTTTAAACCTGGTATTGCGTTCCATTTATGTTGATAATAAATATCTATCTGTAAACTAAAGATAAAACTTTGTGCAAAAATATTTCTTCAGCTGGGCTGTGTCTCCAGGTTCAATTAAAGTGGAGAGTGACAGTGATTTTGCTTATGTTAATAGGCAAGTTCAACCCAAAGTTACACTTTGTTTGAACTCCAACACCTAAAGATGACTGAGTAGAACTGGTATACTAAGGTGATATATTTGGTAGGTTAAAAGACTGATCTTACAAATTTAACAGCATATTTTAGTTACCATGCGCTTTGGTTTTCCCTAATAAATGTGGCAGTCTCAGACTTCCCATGGAAAACACTTCTGAACTGATGCGTACAGCCCACAGGAAGCTCCTATCTCTTGTCAAAACAGCAGACTATTCTCTGAAACAATGTGCTTGTCTACTTCTGTGCCGATGATGAGAAGTTTAAGAAGCACTATGTTGAATGGAAATCCTAGAGCGGTTTTGTTTAGATTGACTGAGTAGCCCTGTGTAAAAGGAATTTCAGAAACCTGTTCAGTGGCTTCAGGGTAAGCATTTTTGACCAAGCATGCCACTCTCTTTTGGGAGGTGACAGTCAGTAAGTGGATGGTCCTATCCACAGCAAATTGACTTCTATAACTGCATCAAGTCACAGAAAAAAGATAACTTGTGAGTAGAATTTATCTCCTGAAAGATGCGGTCTAGGGCATTTCCTTTGTTCTCAAATTCCCAAAACTCAGGGGTACACTGAGACCTGGTGTCTGAACTCCAAGGAACCCAGTATTAGCATTGCCACTAGCAAGTTGTGACCGTGAATTATTCATGTAGTTAGTGTCTTTGAATTTTGTTTTCTTCAGGTCTAAAATGAAGAGGTTTGACTATTTGATTTTCGAGGTCATTCAATCTCTCAGAATTTTCTGTTCTTACATTAGTGTATAATTATCCTATGATCTCAAACATCAGAGCTGTTAATGTTGAATGGCTTGGTTTACAAGATGAAATATGGAGATGCTGGTGACAATTCTTTCTCTGAACTGTACTGTCCAAACTGAGAGTATAGAAGACTTTTTCACGGTCCTGTACTCTCACACCTCCACATCTCTTTTTAGAGAGGAAAGAGCAAGACATAAACCATTGTAGCCAGATAAAACTGGAAGAGTGAGAGTCTCCACACTCTTAATCTTCTTCCATTTGACTGAAATCTCTGCTCCAGTATTGTCACTGAGCCTGGCCCAGATTAAGTGATGCCTTGAGTCACCTGGCAGAAACACCTGACATCTCACAAAAGCTTCAAAACCTTGTTTACAAAAATTGAGTAGCACTCAAGCATGTATATTCATATTTTATATCCAGAACAGCTCAGAAAAATCCATGTACTGTCACAGTATAGCTACAACCTAAACAATGAAAGTGGCCAGCAGTTACAATAATAAATGCTCCTTTTCTTGGCCTCTGGCCCATTTTTTCCTACAACTCATTTTTCACAATATGCACAATAAATGATGCTGAAATGAGTGAACTGTAAATTATGATGAAGCAGAGCTCATAGGAATCATGGGCAAAGGAAATGCTTAATTTCAGATAACTTCACATTCCTGAGTATTGACTACCTAAGAAACTATCTCTAAACATTTATATCTTTAGATAAGTAGATGTTTAAGTAACCACTTGAAGACATATGCCCATTTGTTAAGAGAAAAATTAAGAGCCCATTTAATTATAGAAAACAAGAATGCAGCCCTCAAGATATTCTTTTGACTGCTGATTCAATGCTACTGGCTAAAATCTATTGTTATGATGCAAGATGTCTCACCTTCCCCTCTATGTTTGGTTAACAATGCAATTGCCTGAGAAAGGTTACCAATTATACACACAAAATAGGATAAATAATTTTTGTACTCATTAATGGGTCTTTGGTTATATACTGTCAATGAAGTATGCTTTTATAGTGAGACATAGTTATTTAGTGAAATTTTTCTGAAAGGCAAAAATGAATAATTTATGACTTTAAGGAAGTTTTGGAAAGAGCAAACACAAGATTGTGATTGTGTGATTGTCCCTGTCTATTTGCAAGAGTCTCCTGAGAATCTCCGTGCTTTCAGCTTCATTCCTAGCCCAGAAATTGTCTTCTTCGTTAGCATTCATGAAGTATAAGAAATCTCCCAGATACAGAGCAGGCAGACCGCCTTATGTATCGGACCCCATGCGGGCTCTACCATTGCGTATGTCCAAGATGAGGGCTTTGCCAGTGCACACAAGGTGAAGCAAGCCAAGCCAGATGACACTTGCGAGTTGATGAGATCTGGGAGAACAGGCATATTTAACACATGACCTTGCTAATATCATTAATGCCTATTGTCAGCTGGCCAGATCAGCGATGGAGGAGGGCTGGCAAGTTCCAGGGTCCTGGAGTAGCTCTTGGGCTACTGCCCATAGATAATTGCCACACACCCCTCCCACCCCACCCCCACCCCTCCCCCCGTTCATTTGGCTTAATTCCTAGGGCAAAGATATTCATTCGGGTGTTTTCCCATGGAAACCGTAGCAGAGTCAAAAAGTGATACAGGATTTGTTGGGCAGAAGGAAGAAAGTTAGTTTTAATTTTTTAGATCAAATATACTTCTTGGTAAACAGAGCTAAGGATTGAGTAGTGTGCAATTCAGTATTACTGAGAAGAAATTTCGGGTGTTCTCATCACCAAAAATATTAGATATCAGGGGTAATAGATATATTAGATCAAATATCGTTTTGTAGTCTATGAATACGTATGACTACAATTTGTCAATATATAAGATAATAAAAATTCAAATTCAATTCCAACAAAAAGTGACATTGGGTAAGACATCTTTTACAAAATGAATTCTGTGTTTACTTCAGCACAGCACATGTACAAAAATGAAATGATTTAGAAAAGGTTAGCATGGCCTCGGTAGAAGAATGACATGCAAGAAGAAAGAATTGCAGCAGTCCGTATTCATTTAATCAGTGGCGAGCCCATAGCTCAGAGGTAAAGAGCCTAAGTCAGCATGCACGAGGCTCCAGGTTCAAGTCTATATCACAGAAAAAAATATTAGTCAGAGTATATACAGTAGAAACCTTCCCTGAGAGACAGAACAGTTAGCATTTCAGCCTTCAAAGATAGCAGCTCCACTGATCCCTTCCCAGGGAGGGACCTTTCAGAGGGGCCTAGTTTCATCAGTGAAACTATTCAGTAGTACTCTCTTCCAAGGTCTCTGTTAGCATTAAAAAGACTCATTCACGCCAAACATTTAGAAAATAACCTGCCACATAAGTCCTGCATTTGTGTCCATTTGAAATTTTAACCTTAGAATTTCAGTGTTTTAACTTTGAGTATTTGATGATATACATAAATAAGCAATGTTTCAACACACTTTGCTTCCTATGTAGTATGTCCATAGGATATTGACCTATTATAATATTGTAATATTATAATAACATATGTTATTGACCTATTGCAATAGTCGTTAGTTGTCTCATGTGAGAGCAAGGTTGGAGGCAGGGGGCGGATGCAGCAATAATAGGTGCTTGATTTCTGACCTCAGAGAGCTGAATGTCTCCTTGGGAAGACTCATAGTGGATAGGTAAGCACAGAGTGTTAGGTTTTGATAAGAACCTTATAGAAGTCACTGGAAGCCATCTAGAGTATAAAGATGGCAGCCTTTAGTTGAAGACAAGATGAGGTATCTCTAAGGGGAGCTACATGGATTGTTGCACAAAAAGCATTGCAAACTGGGCACCAGAGCAGTGGAGGGGGCAAGACAGAAACTATCCAGGAGCCAGAATGGCTGCATAGCGCAAGAAACAGGTAGAAACACAGAATGCTGACAGATGCAAGATAGGCGTTATATGTAAGATGCTTCACATTTCCTAAAGATCCCTTTAGCAGCCACATACCTGAATTGAAAGGGGATTGTGGACAGAGTTACAGGAATCTAGGTCTGTAAGCTGGTAGCCCGGACCAGAGCACTGACATTGTGGTGGGGAATGGGATGGATTTATAAGAGGCTGCGAAAATGATTTAGCAGAACTTGCTGCAAGTATACCAGGTCCATAGAATGAAAGGAAGGTGTGGTGGTTTGAATGATTATGGCCCCTATAGGCCCATAAGGAGTGACACTATTAGGAGGTGTGGCCTAGTTGGAGGAGGTGTGGCCTAGTTGGAGGAGGTGTGGCCTAGTTGGAGGAGGTGTTGCCTTGTTGGAAGAAGTATGTCACTGGGAGCGGGCTTTGAGGTTTCAGAAGCACAAGCCAGACCCAGTAGCTCAGGTTCTTTTCTTGTTGCCTGCTGATTCACAGTTAGAACTCTCACTTCCTTCTCCAGCACCATGCCTGCCTGCATGCCTCCATGCTTCCCGCCATGATGATAATGGACTGAACCTCTGAACTTTAAGCCAGCCCCAATTAAATGTTTTCCTTCATAAAGAGTTGTCGTGGGCATGATGTCTTTTCGCAGCAATAGAAACTCTAAGAGAGAAGGGTAGATAAGAAGTGGAAGTCCTATCTTAGTGTTTTAAACTATGAATATAATGAATATCAAGTCAGAGAAATCAGAAGAACAATCTTTACCTACTTAAGAAGTGATTGACATATACTGCAGCTAAACGTATGATCGTCTGTCATGAACTATAGGACAGAGTCTAATCAGTGTGCAAGCAGTAATTCAGGGATCCTTTATTTTAGAAATCTCACCGAAATGGAACACTAGATGAATTTCAGAACTTTTTCTCTTTGCTAGGTTTCTGGTTGCCTTGACATTCATCTTCCCAACTCCCCATCCCCTTAAAACAGTAGAGCACCACATATTAAGCTATATATTTATAAAATTCATCAAGTCTAAATCTTTTAAAGCGAACTTACAGTAACAGCTTTATATTATGGGCAATTTGAGGTACTTGTCTTCTCAGCTGGAAACCTTGAGTAACGGGTTGGATTTCTCTAGCTGTTTTCTTGGCTATAGCCTAGAAATTAACGGTAGTGCCTTGCTTAGAGGGGTATCTTGAAAATTAAATGAGAGTACTATCACGTGCTATGTAAATATTTGCCTCATACTATGATTTCAATACATCTAGGATATTATTTGTATTAATCTACCCAGGCTTTATAGGAAATATAGGCTTCAGTGATTTTCATCAGGAAATGAAGATAGTTCCCACCATCTAATCTAGTGAAAAGAGTCATTCATTTTGACTGTGGAATAGCATGTCTCTTTTGAGGAGGTTGCTGTCATTTAAGAACACAGTTTTAGGCTCTGGAGTCGATTGCAGCAAGTCCACAGCACACGGCTATCATACTACACCATGTCAAATCTTCAGAAATGTGGGAACATGCATCCTTGATGGCAGTCCCCCTCATTTTGCCTGCAACTTTGTATTCAGAGAACTACCTAACAACCGCTCCTTAGTATGCACAAGGCACACTTATTTCTTATCTATTTATACTGCGCTGTGATTTGAAAGGATTTGAGCTGGATTACAGAAAGGGATTGGAGATTATAAATCATCTTAGTAAAAGTTGCAGAATCAAAGTCAATAAAGTCAGAGAAAAACTTTGTAAAAACCTTACAAACATTTTGTTTTTGAAAACTGGGATTTTTTTTTATGCAGTTAATTCAGAATATTTTACAAGTCTTCCGTTTAATCATCATAAAACATTATTCACAGAAAGTAATAAGAATATAATATGCCGGCATATATATTATAACGTGTTGGCTCCATGCCACTCTTTCCCTAAATACACATAGCGTTTTTTCAACTATCATGTTTTCTAAGTTACTTCATGATTTAACTCAGTAAAAGAGAACAGATTTAACAGTGAAATATATTTGTTGATCCATCACTGATGTAACACATAGAAAGCAAAAATGAAGAAAACATCTGCTAAGGTGAACAAAATAATTTTGTTCACCTGACGTTAAGGCCCATAAATAATTTTTTAAATGTTTTTCAGTTGGAATTATGGATTAATCATTTTCATATCTTCACAGTTTTTGACAAGGATATGACATTGCTGTCTACTACTTGATCAAGTTGATGCACCATGACTTATAAAATATGAAATTACAGCGAAATTTTGGTCATTTTTAAGTTTATTATCATTATGAACAATAATCATGATAAAAGTCTCGTTTTCCCATCTTTTGATTTCATTAAATTCTTATAAATGAGATGACCAGCTGTAATGAAGAACACCAACAGCAATGCTGTTTCTCAATTCCTACTGCTGTTGGCAATGCAAGAGCATGCAAGCGTTGCTCACCTGCTAACCTCAGTTCTCTGTTCTTACTTTGATGAACACACCTAGAGGAAAGTTTGCACGTGCTGATCCACAATTTTAAATTTCGCGTTCCTCCGTTCAAGACAGGGAGGCACACTCTTCCTCATCTTTTTTTCTATTATATAATTATTCTCAAACATGCATACCAGAATCCTTAAAATTACATATTATTGACATTTGCTACCTCACTGACAAAATGTTTTATTGCTATGCTAAAACCAATGGCTTTTGGCGGGGAGGTGCTAAGTATGTTTTTATAGATATAAGTAATATTACATGATATTTTCAGTCTTTTGTTAAGAAACCTCATAACCCTTCAAAATATCAACAGTCCATTCTCTGTAGTATAGGGTCTACACGCTGTTTTATAAGGGCTTCAAGAAATGGATATACAGATTTAGTGAATCATTTAAAGAGTGGACTTCGCTCGGTAATAGCTTTAAGAAACACAAGCAGATAAACAAAGGGCTTTCAGAATGAGCTGTATCTCTGTACTCTTTCCCAAGCTCTGTCCTCACCCCATCCCGACTCACATCATTTTGTAGTCAAGGAACATGAAAATTCTAAGGGTGAAGACTTGTGAGAGCAAAACACATGCCAAAAAAAATAGAAAGAAAGAAAAAGAGAATGATAATGTGGGACTGGAGAGATGACTCAGCAGGTAAGAGCACCAGCTGCTCTTGCAGAGGACCCAAGCCCAGTACCCAAGCCCTCACGTAGGGACTCACAATCATCTGTGACTCCAGTTCTGGGGGGTCCGATGCCCTCTTCTGGCCTCTCCAGGCACCAGGCATGTACGTGGTGCACAGACTTACATGCAGACCAAACACACAAATAAAAAAACACAAATCTTTGTAGAAAGTGATGATGTATGAAAAGCAACATGGGACTGGCGTATCTGTGTGATTGACGTGACTGACGTATCTGTGATGAGTGCTTGGGTGTGGCGTGTGGATTTATTGGTCTAGGTTAGTACTAAGAAATCTGATGCTGGCTCCAGCTTGAGTTTGGATTTTTATCCTTGTGTTTATATATACATTGTACACAAGTTACTAATTGCTTTGTGTCTCTGCTTGTTCATCTGTAAAGTGAAGAAAGTAAAAATACCTACTGTATTATTCAGACTTTCAGTAAATATGAGAAATACTAAGGGGAAAAACAATTTAAAGAAGGAAGGACTTGTTTTGACTAATAGTTTCAGAGGTTTTGGCCTGTCGTGACACAGAGGGCATGGTAGTACAGAACAGTTTGCTTCATAGTGACCGTGACGGAGGATGGGGAGCTATCAACAGTCTAAGGATGGCACTGCCCACATTTACACTGGGTCAGCCTTTACAGTAAATTAATCCTCCCTGGGAATGCCATCACAGACACATCCAGAAATGTCACCAACCTCCTAAGACTGTCTCAATCCAGTCAAGCTGACGATCAAGATTAACCATCACACAGACATCAAGAGATGGTAGGATTGGTTCCTGTAAAACCTTTGAAGTGCTTGGCACCTTCTAAGTACTACGTAAGTGTTAGTCATGGTTATTGTTATTATATCTGCAAGAATTCAAATCTCCAAAACGACTTATTTTTCTCAATCAAGAATAATTAACTACTCATTTTATCTTTTTTTATTGTGTGGCACATCTCAGATGCTCTGAGGTGTTTGTTCATAGGGTCTGATTTGAGCAGTATCCTGGAAGAGTTTGTCTTCAAATATACCCCGGTTTGTCAGGCTCCATGGTTACAGCCATTTACTCCTGCTCAGGTGTGTCCTGCTCATGCTGCCGTCTCCTGAGATGTACATGGTGACACATTACCCTGTGGTCGCCTCCGTGTAGGCCGAGTGGTTAGTATGGTCTTGAGTGGATCAGGCCAGACATGGCCATGTGCTGCCTCTCAAGGGAAATGGGAGTGGGAATGGAAGGCTGGGAAGGACTGTGAGCTGAAGTGCTTCCCCCTCCTGGAGGGAAGGAAGGGTTCAACAACTGGTTCCAGAAGTTTCCCTGAATGTTTCAATCGATGTAAGTTACACCCAGATTGGCTCAGTATCTCTGGGAGGAGCAGATGCAGGAGTGATGTGGTTTATCTGAACAAGCAGTTTCTGCATTACACTTGATTTATTTTTCTAGTATCAACAGGACCTTGGATCCTGGGGAAGCTTCAGGTCCACAGAGCTCTGCAGGCAGAATCTGTGTAATGGCGAAGAAAAAAGACAAAAGGGAAAGAAGAAAGTTAAATGAGACCAGCTGCAAAAGCCTGTGAATGAACAGAAAACTTGCCTCAGATTTAGAAGCTTCTTCTTCTAATTTTAGAGGCAGGGCTATAATTAGTATTAAAAAAAACTGACATTTATATCCAATAAAACTAGTTTTTTTAGATGCATAAATGGCAACATTTCCAGATAGAAAAATGAATTCTCACAAAGAACAAGTTTATAGAAAGGTTAATCATATTGTTAGAGTAAAATTAGGCCAATTTGTACTGCAAAGGAATATTCCAGTGCTCAGAATTACCGAAGGGAAGATGATTTCTCCTGATTTCATTCTGCACTCAATTTTACAGAAAACAACTTTCAAATCTCAAGTAGAAACAGTTGCGTTTTTTTCTTGTTTCCTTTGTGTGACACATATTTAGAGCACTATTTTACCTTGGTATTCACAGTTATGAAGTTTTTAAAATATTTATTCTTATGTATGTGAACGAGTGTGTGTGTGTGTGTGTGTGTGTGTGTGTGTGTGTGTGTGTGTGTTCCTTTGCTTATTATCATTGTGACGAAACACCTACAAAAGCAATATGGACAGGAAAGACTATTTCTTCTTGCAACTCTCAGGTCACACTCCGTCACTGAGGGAAGTCAGGGCAGGAACTCAAAGCAAAAACCTGGAACCAAACTGAAGCCAAAGTCATGGAAGAACATTGCTTACTAGCTTGTTTCCTATGGCTTGCTCATCCTATTTTCTTATACATTCCAGGACCTCCTTCCTACCATATACTGGGCCTTTCCACATTAATTGTTAATCAAGAAAATACCCCACAGACTTGCCTATAGGCGAGCTGATAGAGGCATTTTCTTCATTAAGATTCCCTCTTCCCAGATTAGTTTTAGTTTGTGTGAAGTTGACATAAACCAACCAGCACAGTATATACATGGTGTGTGTGTGTGTGTGTGTGTGTGTGTGTGTGTGTGTGTGTGTGTGTATTGTGCATACTGGCTTTCCAGAGCACACTGTCTGAAGGGCAGTGGACAGGCTTGGGTATCAGTCCTTGTCTTTTCCCTTGTTTGTGGCAGCTTTACACACTCAGGCTGGATGGCCTGTAAGCTTCCTAGGACTTCTCCTGTCTCTGACCAGCATTTCACTATAGAACTGCTGGGATTATAGACACATACCACTGCATCTGGCTTGTACACAGGTTCCGAGGATCCACCTGAACGCAGGTCATCAGGCTTGTGAGCTCTTACCCACCACCTTCTGAGAACCATTTTCTCAGCTCCTAGAATTAAAAAAATTAAACAAATAGGTTTGTTAGTTTGCTGATGGCTTGATACATCTGCTGTACTGGTCAGTTTTTGTCAATTTGACACAAACTAGAGTTTGTATCTGGAAAGAGAAAGTGTTAATTGGTAAATTGCTTCCATCAGATTCGCCTGTGGCCATTATCTGTGGAACATTCTCGATTACTGATTGATGAGCTAGTGTCTAGCCTGTTGTGGGCAGTGTCATCCCTGAACAGGTGGTTCTGGGTTGTATAAGAAGGCAAGATGAGCAAGCCAGTAAGCAGCCTTCTCCTTTGGTCTCTGCTTTAGTTCCTGCTTCCAGGCTCCTTGATTTTTGCATTGTTTTGGTCAGTGTTTCTTCACAGCCACAGAGAAGCACATTAGGATACCTGGTTTAGCCTGGGTTATCACAATATCTGTGTCTAGGGCCACAGTGGTCACTGAGGGACCACAGTGCCATCAGAACCGTGACCACGCCCTAGAAGTCCAGTGTCTGACACTGAGTGGTCACATGGTAAGACACAGTGCCCTGCTTCCTAGAAACATTGCCTCTCTCCCCATGGACAACCCTCTCGGCTAACACTTGTTTCTTCCTTAGTTAGGTATTATTTCATGAATGTCTCAGACCATCAAAGCAATCTTACTATGAATGTCATATGTTTGTACATGTCCTTCTACTGACTTTTCCTAAGATAAAACAAATCATTTTTGAAAGTTCAAAGCCCTATGAAATCTGAAGTTAGTGAAGATATATTATCAGGATCACATACCCGGCATCATGAGGTGGATAAATTGCTGATGCTGGACAGGACTTTATACCATGTTGAAAGGTGACTTGCTTAAGGGGATGGTTAAGGGTTAGAGAAGAACACCTAGTATGGTGAGCAAAGGTCTGCTTCAAAGGGAAAAGTAGTGTGGCTGCATCTTCTCATGAGTTACCTCATTACAAACTGAAATATTCCTCATTGACTTTGGAACACTTGCTCTTGCATCTGCCAAGTCCAGTTGGCAATAGAGAATTAGCAATGCTGGCTGCCTCAAACTCTGATTCAGCACTCCAGGGCCCAAGAGTCAGGAGAAATATGTTAGTTCACAAATGACCTGTTCATAAGAGCAGGTGGTTGAAGAAAGACAGTCCATGAGAAATGCTGAGTCCCATGATAACGTGGTAAGGAAGACAGAGTTGAATAAATACAACCCAAAGGGGAATTTGGAAGTCACTTGATGTAGTCAATAACATAAAAAGCTGGTCATGATTGCCTGGGCTTTCTGAGTATGACTGTGTTTGCAGGCTTGTCCTGAGTTTAGAGTCAGGGATTAGATTTTCCACTTGTAAGAAAAGCTTCTAATACTCTTATGCCTTACTAGTAGCTTAGAAATGAAGTGTGCAGTTTCATTCTTACCGTTCCTTCCCTCCATAGCAAAGCAAAAATAACACTAGGTCAGTCTGCTGCCTTGTTCCCTTTTGTCTTCCTATTTCTCTTCATCCCGCCCCCAAAACATTCTTTCTCCATATTGTTTAAGCTGAGATTGCAATTTGAATGTTTACTTCATTGTCTGTCAGAGTGAAGTGAAGTTGGAAAGCCTACTTCTTAACCTGGCTTGTAAGCAGGTGGAGTCTAGTCTGTAGAGATGAACAACAGAGGCATCACCTCCCTGTGGCCTTACAAGTAACTATTCTCTTCTTCATCTTTAGCTATAGTTCTGAAATAGGAGGACACCTTTCAGGTACTTAAAAAGTATAATGGACTCACTACTGTCTTTGTTCAAGTACACTGAAGACACATAAGCTTACAAGTCACTAAAAGTCAAGATACCTGACTTCCACTTCTGACTCTTAAGTACCAAGGTACTAGCAAATCAAGAGGTTAATAATCATATTTCCTCCAAGATCATACTCCAAATTACATTCTCTATCGATCATAACATTTGCTTTAAATAGGAGCTTAAGTGCTACTTGGATTCTGTATTTTGTTTCTGTGGAGGAACCATTGTGCATCTTGTTTAGCTAAAAGATGAACATAAAATAGAAGAGAGGATTTAAAAGTTATGAAAGGTCTGTTGTCAGACCTTTTTGATATAGAAGCCAGCCTCCTATGTGGGACCCTGTCCAGGCTCTTCATCTGACTTGGCTGCTGTGTTTGAGTTTCTGCCCACGCTGCAGTTCACTTGCATGCACAGATTAAATACCTGCTACTTTCTGATCTCCAGAAGACCTCTGTTGTCTGTGAAGGGAGGGGTGGTTGAAGTTTGAACAATCCATTGAGTGATTTCTGGTTCTCCCCTCAACTAAATGTGTAATATATCTGCCCAATATGCTTCCATCACCAGTTGTCCTCCAGATGTTTCCATGAAGGAAGGAAAGTGCCAGCTGTTCTCTTGTGCCACATGGTTGTGGGAAAGCCATAAATCATGCCTTTCTCAAAAGCCTAGGAGCTAGATTTTCACTTCTGCCTGATATCCTGTAAATGTGGGTCTCCAAGTTACCGCCTTATGTATAGAACTTAGGGGAAACCAAGATGGAAAGAGTCATAAGCAGTTATATTATTGATATTATGTAGACGACATGGTTTGCCATTGACAATGAAACACCATGGAGAGTCTCACACGCCCTTTCCATTCTGCTGTGCTGTTCCCATGTAGTATCTCCTTCTCATTACTTACCCTTAGCTGACCACTCTGTAAAAATCGGAATTATTTGGGTAATCTTCTTGTTCTTAGTAATAGCCTTCATTTACTCTAGTATTTATAAAGAATTCAGTAATTTCTTTACCCTTGTCTTGCATTTAGTTTATCTTTATTGAGCAGATTGTTCTATGTTTGTGTATCATTTGTCTTTGAAGTGATGTAGACATAAGACTATTCCCACTGTGCTGAAATAGTGAACATGGATCATTTAAAATACCTTCACATTGTATAATTGTCTCCATTTGTGTTTAAGCTTCTATGCTAGTATGCACTCTCTGGTAGGAATAAGCCTTTTGATTTCCCTTCTGTTGTTATTAGAGTTGGAATATAATATTTATACATTAAAGGAATGATTGTAAAAGTCGAAGATTGTGCCCTGTTTTTTCTTCATAACTCCATGCTATGGTTTAGATCTGTAAATCCCCTGTGTTGAGCCTTGGACTCCATGATGATGCTATTGGTAGGTATTGGGAAGGTAAGGTCTGGTGAGAGGTTTTGGGTCATAAAAGTCTTGCTTTCAACAGAGATAGTGTGATTCCAGCTTCTTTTTCTTCCTTTCCCCCTGGCTTCATAGCCATGAGGTAAAAGTTTCTGTTCTTCCATGTGTGTCTGCATAAAGGTTTGCCTCACCACAGGCCCAAAGCAATGGGGTCAATTGATTGTAACCCGAAACCTCTGGCATATGAACCCAAACGAACTTTTTTTCTTCATGAGTTGATTATACCAGATGTTGTTATAACAATGGAAACCGTCTCTCATGACCAATCTGCTTCTACCTCTCTGTTTTATATTCTTAAATGCCTATCTGTAGCCATGCACTTGTGCATGTGTGTATGTGTATGGTATACATGTAGTTATGTGTGTGGTGTGTACATGTTTATGTGTGAGGGTACGTATGTGTGTGCAGGTGCATGTGGAACCCAGAGATTGATGATGATGTCTTCTTTGATTGCTGTCCACTTGTGTATTGATGAAAGGTTTCTCACTTGAACCCAGAGGTCACTAGTTTAGCTAGTCTGCCTAGCCAGCTTGCCCTGTGGATCCCTGTCTACACCCAGCATTAAGGTGGGTGTGGTGTATCTAAACTCTATTTCTTATGTTTTCATTGCATGCACTTTACCCACTGTACTCATTTGCTGTCCATTTCTGTGATAAAACACCATGATAAAAGCAACTTGGGGAATAAGACCTTTATTTCAGCTTGCAGTGGTAGTCCATCATCCAGGAGAGTCAGGGTAGGAACTCCAGGCAGGAACCTGGAAGCAGGAACTAAAGCAGATGCATTGGAGGAACACTGCATACCGGCGCATTCTTCCTAGTTTGCTCAGTTTGCTTTTTTATACACCCCAGGATCACCCGCTCAGGGACTGCACTACCCACAGTGAGCTTAGCCTTCCCAGCTTAACCATCAATCAAGAACATGCCCCCCAGGGTTGCCCACAGCTCAATCTGGCGAGAGCATTTTCTCAACTGTGGGTCCCTCTTCTCAGATGACTCCAGTTTGTGTCAAGTTGACACAAAACTACTGATCACTAAGCTATATGCCCAGTCCCTGACTGTTACACACTTTTAATAAATATATTCATATCCTTAAAATGGGAAAATGCTGATGATGTATTCTGGTGTTGTCAAGTAAACCAAAGATTTATTTGCCAAACATGAAAGGGCAAGTTCACAGGAAAACTGGTGACTCTTATGACTCTTACTAATGCATCTCCGGCAGTCCTGGGAATGTGGAAAAGAACACCATAAGAGGACGTTTATGAAATATGCATCACAGTAGTTCCCCGTTCTGCTCTTCAAAGGTCTTTTTGTCCTACCTTCCTTGGGTTAGCTAAGGATCTAGAGAGTAGAGGAGCCACTGCCAATGCGTTAGTGGCCAGATAACTTATGCAGGCCCTTAGCCGCTCGGCTTTGATGTTATATGTTGTTGTTTTGGAAAAATGAACATTTCTCATAAGGGCAGTTCTCTTATTCCTGATACTATTACGTGTGATCCCTTACTGTCCCTCATTTATCCGTTTCACTCCAATTGGGTTGCTTTTATCTCTAGCCCTTTCTTTTCTGCCTCTTTCCTTTCCTCCTCTGACTTTTCTCATCCTTAACTCCAAACCAAAACAACTATAGTCCTTGCCCATAGTAAAACTATGAGCACTTGCAAAAAGATCAGGGGAGAAAAAAGTGTTTTTCTTTTGGTTTTAGAGAAGTAAAAATGCTTCACTTATGACTGACTTACAAAGCAAAATGAAAATAAAATTTTCCAAGAGTGGAAATACAGAGATCATTTGCTCTACAAAACCTCACAATGCTAATCAAACCTGACTCCCAACTCTTTTCATTGTGCACTACTAGGGGACAAGAAAAGCTTTCTCCCCTTCTCCTCCTCTCTTCCCTGGCAATTCATCCTAAGTCCTTTCATTCCAGTGCTTCTCATTCTACCTACTCGTCTAGAGTAAACAGATTAGAGTCTTATGGATAGTGAATCTCGTGCACTACCAGGATGCACATTTCCTAAACTCAGCTGTCCATTGGAATAAAATCTTTGTGGGTTTTATGCTACCCTTGGAAACTGTACAGGCTGGGAACCATGATGTTGGAATACAATTTCCCTAGTTGGTCCATCAAAGCATTTGCTTACACATCCGTGACCTACCAAGTGGCATGAAGGGATGAATCTAGGTGGCTTCTCCCTGTAAAAGCTACCCTCATTTGTGGGCTTCTTCTCCCAACTGTGTACCATCTGTGCCCTCTGTACTTAGGATAGCCTTCCTCCCTCTGACATAATCTCTACTGAGGAATTCTAAAAACAAGAGGAGCACTCTTCAGAGAACATTCATTTTAACCCCCGTTTCCTTCTTAGAAACCATCTCAAAGCCAGCGAACTCAAAATCTTTTGATTTTGAAGAAAAAAATATATAGGTACAAACTCACCACTAAATGTCTCAGTAAATTATGTTACCATGAACATAAGATATGGTCAGTTCTCTTCTCAACCAGTTCTTCGAAGTTAATATAATATCTGTCTCTCTGAAGGAAGAAATGACCCAAGGTCAGCCTGACTTCTTCACTACTCCAAGGTAATATATTAGCAACTAAGTCATTAAACAAGGCTCATTCCGCCTTCTTCACTTACAGAACTTCATTAAGTTTATCTGAAATGTGCTTTAAAAACAATCTAATTCATCTTGCTCCAAGTAATTTAATTAGAATTCAATTAAATTCAGCAGAATGCATACATCATTTTACATGTTGCACCTTGATTCATTTAATTTGCAATTTTATTTTAAAGATTCAGAGGAGTTATTTGGCTCCACACTCTTCTATCCCAAACAATCCATTTCATGCATAAGCTAACTGGTCCTCAGGAGCGCTATGGGAAACAAAATATGTGCGCACCATTATGCACGTCACTCACCACTCATTTGAATTTCATATCCTGGGCAATGTGTGCCCTTATGAGAGAAATACTTCATATCGGTTCACTTTTACTTTACAGAGGAGTATATTCTTGCTCTTCTCTTGTTTTTCCCTCAGACACACAGACGCAAATGGATCAATAAAGAAAAACGAATGGTATTCAGATCCAATTTAAATCATTTTCACAGTCATGATGAAAAGTTTAAGGGTCAAGGGAACTAAGGATGGCATTAGAACTCTTTCTTTTTAGAGATTGTTCAAAATAGTAAATGGCTAGAAATGGCTTTTTTTGTTCAGAAAACACACTGTACTTGCTCGTAATTGGCCAATGTGAACGTGATCTCCAAAGGCCCAGCACCACATGAGCACTTTATAAATGCCATTGTGAGGGTGCTGGCCTAATTCATCTTCCAGGAAAGCAGGGGACTACTTTGGAGTCGTTGTTGGCTATTAACCCTACTAACATAGAAGAAATCCTTCAACACTCTGTGCTTCTGTGATTTCAGAGAGCAAAAAGAACACCATGTTGTTTTTTCTCTAGATTTTTTTCTTTTTTTGTTTCAGACATGATTTTTGAGACAAGGTCTCTCATAGCCCAGGTTGACCTTATATTAGTTACGGGAGGTTTGCCTCGAACTCCTCATCCTTCTGCTCTAACCTCTCAAATAGGATTACAAGCAGAAACCACCACACCTGGTTCTTCTGGATTTTCTTAATCTCAAGCTACACCATTAAGACATTTATATGCAGTAAATGAACATGAAGGCCTTTGGTTCAATAGTGTAATGTCACTGAGCATATGCTGTGCTTTGCCCACAGATGCACTGTGGTGGTTATTGTATCTGAAAAAACATTGAATGATTCCAAGACTTTGGTGGGGTTAGTGGTAGAAGAAAGATGGAAAAAAATATACCTTTATCAAGTAAAAGAAAGAAAGGAGGAAAAGAAAAAGAACCAAGGTAGCATTTGTTTTAGCTATTAAAGTATTAATTAATTTCCCTTTACTGGGACTTGAAAGCATTAAATGATGCCATGTTTATACTCATCTGAAAGACAAAATCATAACATTCTTTTGCTCATTATTTCACCATATGTTTATTGAGGTAACTTTCCTAGGGGAGACATGAAAAACTTCTACTCATTCTAGAGAAGGCAGCAAGGAAAGGTCAGACAAAGGATTCCACCCAAGTCTAGGTCAATGAACCAGAGGGGGCATGACCATACAATTCTGTAACTGAAAGACCACACCCCAGCCAGGATAAGGACCTCCCAAAGCTGAGTAGATGAAGTCCCTCTTCTGTTAACCTCCTGCCCACTCCATATCTAGTACCTCCTGAGCAACTGAGGTGAACTGACCTGTAGCTGGGAGGATGTGTGTGGAACAGAAGGAATGACTGAAATCTCAGAAAAGGTCCCGGTGACCCTTCTTAAGCTCTCCTTCTGTAAAGGAATGTCAACAGGTTCAATCTTGTTGAGGCTTTCCAGTGGGTAATCACCACTGTCTGGTTAAAATAGTGAACAACCATTTTACTCTTGGTAAATATACTCTTGCCTTAGTAAAAGATGCTATAACAGAGTACTATAGATCGGGTGGCTTATAAACAATAGATATTTATTTCTCACAGGTCTGGAAGATAGAAGTTTAAGATCAAGATGCTTGTATGGTTGAGTTTTGATGAGAAACCCTCTTGGCTGGTGACACTCTGCTGCTGTACCTCATATGGCTGAAGACAAAAGAGTCCTCAGATTTCCTTTATAAGAAATAAATTTCATTTAGAAGTACTTTGCCCTCTTCATTTGCACACCTTCAAAAGGCCTCACCTTCTAATATCACTGCACAGTGGAGGTTACAACATACAAATCAGGGGAGACATAAGCACTTTATCCATTTCAAGACAGCTTATAAAATGGTTCCAGTCAAAACACATGGTGAATGTTTTCCCTAAAAAGCCCCCATAGAATCATAACAGACTGAAGCATGGTTTGTTAGGAAGGTACAGTAGCTTGTCCTTTTCCATTCCAGAGATAGGATTTGGTGAGGCTTGCTTGGCATAGGGCATCTTGTTATGCTAGCAGGTTAATTTTCATTGGCTTCTAGTAGGAAAATGATTAGTATGTGATTAATGTGCACAAACAGGAGCCTTAACTTGCTTTTCATCCTCATTCTTGAAGCGTAAGTGGTTCCCATTAGGTGAGAGTCTGACACTGGTTTTCAGTTGTAACCTTAGCAGTGGCTCCTCCTGCAAGAACGTTATGTGGGCGACAGTCTCAGTGGGAAAGGTCATGCACGATAGACATCACTGTTGCATCCTTGGTTTGTAGCCCAGTCTTTCTCTTGTTTCACCTGATGTTTTGTCAGTCTCAATCTTGAAAGCTTTTTAAAAGGTACAGCATTGCCTATCGCATGAAGAATCTTGCGTTGTCTTTTAGTAGTCATTGGTTTAATTTCAATGTCTTTATGTATTTTCATCAGCATCCTTCATCCTAAGTCATCAAATGTCCTCTGTAGAGAGCCCTCCATCACAGCGGCTCTCCCACTAGTCTTTCCTTCTGTTCTATTCAGTTATAGAGGCAGCAAGAACCTTCGGGCACCTCTCACTTCAGATTACCTCTCCCATTGCCTTCAGCCTGAGCCTGGATTTATCCCTGCTTTAGAAATTTCAATAAAGCAGTTTCTACCCAGTCATTATAATATTTAATTTGATAAATACCCAATTTTCATTCCTACAGAAGATCTTTTCCTCTACAACAAATTTTTCTTAGCCTATGCTATAAAAATTAAACTTTAACATAATCAAAATTAGGAAGTTTTAAATGTAATCTGTCAAGAAAGTTCAAACAAGATGACTCTTTAATTGTCATTTCATTAAAGCAGGGATGTTGCAATCATCTTCGGAGGCAAAGAAAGAAGGAAAACTGTTTCCTAGCCTCTATCCAGAGGGTCTTTTTGCTTGGGAGCAAAAGCCAGGGGTTTTGTCTTCTAAAGTGAGGCAAGACTTCTCTATATTTAGCCACATTCCCTGCACGTTCTTGCAAGTCACAACCGATGATCTCAGCTGATTACACATTTCTCAAGAGGGTTGTCATTGTGTGTGGAGAAGTTTGGCACTCAGAAGAATATCATTTCCTCATACTTCACGGATAAGAATGTGTTACATGTGGAATAAAGCGGTGCAATCTGACGTTGGTTTTTATGTTAAGACAGCGAGGCAGTCTGCTCGCACACTTCCTTTGTTTTTGCTCGTTCAGTGGATTTCAAAGTTAAATGTTTGCCTTTAGGCCCCAGGTTCACGAACGTAACTAAAAATGCAAAGCTAAAAGCATTTTGAAATGAAAAATGTCAAAATCATTCAAAATGTATAAAGCAAACAGTAACACCATCATCCTAAAAGGTTACACTGCCGCCCTGCTCTCCAAGATGTTAGCAAGTGTGGGAACTAGTCAGCAGTTCCTGCTGAAAACCTGTTAAGTAGTCCAGATTTCTTCTTCTTTTTTTTTTTCTGATGTTCTTTCTGACTTTCTGAAAGACAAGAATCCCAGAGGCTTTACTAATTAGAGGATACATTTGTTAGTCACTGAAGAAATTAACTTGAGATGCATGTCAGCAGTGCTCTGAAAGCATCAGAACCATCGTGTGGACAGACAGCCTTACGTAATCAATGAGCTGGTACTTCCAAATGGATTCAACAGTAGGAGAGCTGTTATTCTGAGCATTTCCCAAGACTCAGATATTATAGGAGGCAGTTTATATGAACTGCCTTGTGAAATCTTCATGGCGACCTTTGGAAATATGCATTACTTTCTACATTTTATAGATGAGTGAAATAAGGACTAGTGACAAGATGAGGATCCAAATCCGAATTGGTTCAGTTTCAAAACATGCTCTCATTTTACTATTCAACCAGAGTCTCTAGAAGAGCAAGGCGAGTGTCATACCTCCCCCCAAAAAAACAAATATAATTTTATTTATCTATTTATTTATTTATTTATTTATTTATTTATTTATTTATTTATTTACAAGACAGGGTTTCTCTGTTGTAACTCTCTCCTGGAACTCGTTCTATAGACCAGGCTAGTCTTGAACTCACAGAGATCCGTCTCTCTCTGCCTTCCCAGTGCTGGGATTAAAGGCGTGTGCCACCACCACTGCCCCGCTAAAATTCTATTTTCTAAGTCAGTTTTTTTCCAAAATGGGAATATACAACTCTAAGGGAATTTAAGGTGCTCCACTAGAGACTGAGAAGAACATCATTACTTTATATGTGAAGGGATCATTTTCCTTTTTGAGAACAACAGTAAAAATGAATTAAGGTAGGCCAATTTTAACATCTAAATGCACCATCATGGAACTGTTTATTTAGTCTGTGTGGTTGTTCTCCTCACTCACATCCTCTTCTTTCCTCTGGCTCTTTTTTTTCCCTCTTCCTCTTCCTCCTTTCTTAATGATTGTGTACTTTTCCATTTTCAAGTAATTTCTTTAGAGCATAAATGACATCTTTTCCCTCTTCCCTTTCCCTTTGTCCTTCCCAAACCTCCCGTATACCCTCCCCTAACTTGTGTTCTTTCAAATTCATGGCTTTATGTTTTATTTTTGTTATTTGCCCTCTTTCTCTCTCTCTCTCTCTCTCAAATGCATGGTGTGCATATGCATTATATATGTTTCTAAATACATAAATACAGTCTGTTCAGTCTGCATAATGTTACTCATATATATATGCTTTCAGGGCTAAACATTTAGTATTGGAAAGCCAATTGATACTGAATTAGTGGGCTTTTCCCTGGGGAAGATTTTCTTCTACTTTTAGTATTCCTTGATTGCCCATAGTTCTTCATTTAGGGTTAAGGCATCCTGAGCTTTTCCCCATCCACATTAACATGTCTATTTGTGTTATCTTTGTTCAGGTCATGTTTAGGCAGCCATGCTGGTGAGACTTCATAGGTATAGCATATCTGACATTTCTGGGAGACACACTTTCAGAAACTTCTTGATTCTCTGGTTTTGACAATCTTCCTGCCCCCTCTTCCAGAATGATTCCTGAGCCTTAGGTTCAGGAGTTGTGTTGTAAATATAGCAGTTGAGATTAGGTTCAAAACTTTTTTTTTTTTTTTATTAGTTGTAGTTTTCAGAAATGACCTCCATCTGTTGCAAAGAGAAGTCTCCTTGATGTGGGGTGAGGACTACAATTACTTGTGGATATAAGGACACATATTTAGATTATAGTTAGGTATTATGCTGGGTTAGTAAAGTGGCTATAAGTTCTCCTCCAAGATCTACAACATTACTAGCACTGGGTAGTTGGTTAGGTTTCCAGTACCAGGAATGATTTTTTTCTTTTTGAGTGGGTCTTATGTCCAATTAGAAAACTGCTGGTTACCAGCAAGGTGTGTGTACTACTATTGCACCGTTAGGGTTATCTTACCATGCTGATCATTGTTGTGGTTCATAGGTGTCATAGCTGGGTAGGACCACTGGTTGTTTCTCTCCTTTGGAAGCTTACTTAGCACCTTCTTGTACCATGAAAGCTGGTCCTCAGGGAAGAGGCCTTCAGTTTAGATCCTGCTGGGGTTGGGGAGTGTCTCTGGTCCTTGTGTCCAAAGTACATGGTGTTTTCAACAATTAGGACTTAGTTTCATCCTGGGGAGGAGGGTGTCAGCTAAGAGCAGTAGCAATAGCCTATAATGTTTTAGGAAACTCTTGTACAACCGTGACCAACAACTTAAAAGAGGGCTTCTCATGTCTGGTCTTGGGAGCTTTGTTAGTTGATTTATGGCTCTTGGGGTGGTTGTGGGGGACATTACAAGCCCACATAGGAAAATTTTTAAATTATATATATATATTTATATATTTATATATACTGACGTATGTGTATTATAGATATTTTAGGTAGCTAATAATATAATGTCTTATGACTTTTTCAGGCCTCCTTACTGTAATTTTATGCTTGTCCCCTCTATTCTGTATGTATTCCCCCTTCTCCCTAATTAGAGACCCCCATTCTTCCCATTTCTCCCCTCAGATAATTTTTTCTTTATGCCATTTCTCCCTTCCATCATTTTTTCTCTTTAACGACAGATTCATAGATCTGTACCTCACTTCTGATAGAATCCATACACATAAGGAAGACAGGTCAGTAGGTTTTAGTATAGTGGTATATGGCTTGCAAAAATGTACAATAAATCCCACATCCATTTTAGAACATTTCTATTACTGAAAAATAGTTCATTACCCACTACCTCTGTTTCCATGCCCCTATTCCTAAGCAAACAGATATCTGTTTCCTATCTCTATCCATTTGTCTGTTGTAAACATTTTCTATAAATGAAGTAATTTAATACAAGGTAATTTGTGCCTGGCTTCTATGGGTTGCTGACTCTTTTAAGGTACATGTGATTCTTTGACACAAGAATGGGTGCTTTTTCCTTAAGAGATGACATTAGTAATAGTGTTGTTTTTTTTTAGTAACTGAACTTCGTGAGGAGAAACGGACTTAAGAATGGTCCCTGAGTCATCAATAATCTCAAAATACACACAAGTAAATTAAAAAAACGATAAAACTATACAGTTGAAATTTCTATTATTAATCTTAACTTTCTGTTTGAGCTATATTATAAATTGAAATAAGCAAAAATAAATCTAATCATTTGTAAAAAGGGTTAATTATATTTTTATTTTAAAATGTTAATTAAAATTTGTAATTGTTAGCAAGACACTTCTGTAGATTTCCCTCTTTTATTATAAATGAACCTAGTTGCCAATGTATAGATTAGTTTGAGATATTTCCTGACAGTGTGAGCTAATGATTACAAAACCTAAAATGACAACAGCAGACAAAACAACATCAACAAAGCCAACCAAGCAACCTAGGCGTGGTGACACACATGGTGGCCTATAATCCCAGAAGTTGGGTGGCTGCAGCTGAGGGATTGCCTTGAGTTTACTGCCAGCTTGGTCTACACTGTGAGTTCTAGGTAAGCCTGGACTACACTATGAAGCTGTCTATAAAAAAAAAAAAAAGTTAATCAACTATAAAATAAAGACAAATCCTGCAATATTTGGTGTGTGTGGGGGCATGTTCAAACTATTCTAAGCCATTACTTTACATTTTTTTCTACTAAATCTAATAATGGTTGCTTAAGTAGATTTTATTTTTTCACATATTTTTCATAATAGTATGTTTTCATAATAGTAGATGTAGATAAGTAAAACAGTATTGGGGAAATCTCTTCTTCCCATCATTGTAAAGACAGGTGTAACACACAAAACAACAATGGCAAAAACAAAGACACAACATTAAACGTATGTTCTTCCATTAACCAAAAACACTGAAAAATTCATGCAACTGTTTAGAGAGTCAAAACTAAAAACTTACCTACAGTTGGTGTGTTTGGGTGAAAGTACAGGTGTGTCATGGGTCACCCAGAGCTGGCACAGAATTGTGTCAATGCAGTTAGTGAGGGTAGTTCACCTACACAGCCCTCTCTTGCTTCTCAGTCCTGCTTTTTATTGATTTTGTTTTAACCACGGTAAAATGATGCTTGGACATTAACTAATAGAACGAATGGACAAATGTGGGCACATTGTGGCTGATGCTTAGTTAACATCTCTTTTTCAGAAAGACAGAGTAATTTCTGACAAATTAAAAGGCTATCTGTGCCACTTTTGAATTCCTTTACCATTTACTTGTCTAAATACATATTCTCTTACGATAGCCTATCATTGGCCAGCCAAATGATTCTACATCTGTCTCTGCACTGAAGCTAGCATAGCACCCCCACTCCCACCCCCCCACCCCCCATTGCAATGATATGCCAACTCCCCTTTACCAAACCAAACCTTTACCATTAGAAAAAAGACTCTAATATTTGCTTTCCAAAAATACTTTCATATTGATTGTCCAATTTTAAACACTAAGTTTGTCTCCATAACTTGTAGCGTGTTTTGAGATTTACTCTCAGTAGATTTCCTCGAGTCTATAAGTATATCCCGTTTTCGTTTGGGTAGTTTTGCATATTTATTTACCTCTCAAAGCTTTAGGAGATGGAGCAAAGGATTCTTTCCCTCAATCTACCCAGCAGCTCTTGAAAAATCTACTAACTTGTCTATTTCTCTGTGAATCATAGCAAAACCAACATATAATAAATGTGTAGATATTTATGGTAATCAAGTAACTACCAAATAGTTTAATCAGTGGCCTGATTAGTCTAAGGTTAAAGGTATAAATGCCAGTAGTTGGTACACATATACTGGTACCTTTTATAAGTAAGTCAGAATTATGGAGAAGAAGAAAATATAAAGCTGATTAGTTTAGCCGGAGTTCCTCCCAGAAAACAGACAGATACATACGTGTTGTTACTTTATTAAGAGCGAATTTCCACAGCACAGGAATAAGATATAATAAAGGGTAAAATAAACCCTTGAGAACCTTAAGATATAGCCATTTTCAGAGAGCCTGTATAGCTTCGTGCAGGAAGAAGGAAGAATCTCACCCTGTCCACACACACTAATTCCATTTTATTGTCTGCTTCTTCATGAATAAGTACCAAGCAGGTTGCCACAAAGGCACAGCCCTCAGCACCAGCTGAGCATCCTCAGGGCAGAAGGCACAAGGTACACAGCATGGGCTGTGGGCCACTGAGTTAGAGTCACAGAAGATTGAGGATAGTCTACATACAGATGTTCACTGTAGCCAGCAATGAGGCTGGAGTCTAAAGGATTGTAGATGAAATGTCATATTAGCCTTATTTCACATGAAGGATCCCAAGCTCAAAGTGGGAGATAGTCAAGATCATGTCTCTTACATAGTAGAGCAGAAAGGGCCAGAAAGTTCCAACTCTCTCCTTGATGCCTTCTCTTACTTTCTCTGGACACAAAGCATGGGGCATCCAGGAGCATTTGTGACTCATTCTTTCACACTAAAGTTCAAATATCTCCTGGTGGCTTACTTGATTTCTTCTACTTAACAGCAAATACAATTCGAAATGATACCACAGAACCAATGAATAGATTCAAGTCCAGGAATTCATATTTGAAATAAAGAAACCCCAGTCAGTGTTAAACCTCTCAGTATATACATTTGTTCCTAACCCAATCATAACTGTATAAAAAGAACTAACTAACCCTTAAATACAGTCAAAACCTTTTAGTAAAGAGCTTCATGGAGTCAATGGTCTACAAACAAGAATCTTATCAAAGAGCATTCTTACATGTTTCTCTCATATTCAAGTGCTATTGTTTTTACTCCAAGCCTATACTTAAGTATACTTATGGATGCATCTCTGAATGTATGTACTAACTCACATCTGATGAGCCTTGTCTGAGACTCATTATCAGAATGAAGATGGCTGCACAAGAAGGTTGATTTGCACTGATTCGTGATGATGGCATAATTATTCCACTCTTATGGCAAAGAATTACAGAGCAATATAATTATGAAACACTGTGTTGACATTCTTTATACCTTTTCAAAGAATATATTCTTATGATTAAAAGAAAGAAATGGTATACGATTTATGCTTTATTTTTAATCTTATTATTTTGAATGTTTCATTTGTAACAGAAGCTTATCCTAAATTATGTTTCTTTAACACAGTTGATAATGGGCATATCAGTATTTATGAGTACAAGCTGTCTTGTAACAGGTATTCTGCTACTAGAAGCACCATTTTTCCTGAGACTCATGCATTTTTCATTGTCTAGTCCGTCTGAATTTAAAGTGGATGAGATGTCCTTTTAAATGCACAAACAAAGAAGATGAAAATATGTATTGTAGCCTCCTCTCCATTTTTGCTACTAAAATTATAGGAACTATGGATCTTATGTTAGAATGCATCTGCTCTGGTATCCTATGTACTATATGAATAACCAACATCTCACTGTGCAAAATTTCACCCAGGACCAATTTTAGCATCTTTTTAAAAAAAATTTTTTTGCAAGATAGCACCTTTCTGGGCTTGTTCAGAAATGCACTAGAAAATAGCTTATTAATCTCAGTTTCTAACTGGCAGATGGGTTACTGTAAAAACAAGAGTGTCTTCTATTTCACTGCTGGTAGTTTTTCTAGCTAGCATGAGGTTCCATCTTGCCACTCTTCCAACGCTTTACCCTTTCCATACACAGATACTAGCTCCCTCGGAAATTCCTGCATTTTTGTTTATTGAGTGTCTATTTTCTTCAATTCAGCAGCCATCAGACTCTAGGAACAGAACAGAGAAATTATTAAAGGTCATCCTCTTCTTTTTCGGGAACTCATGATATAGTCGATATAAATAGAAACAGGAAGAAACACCTGAGGACACTTGACTCAGCCTTGGGAATCAGGAATGGCCAATGGGAGGCTTTTGAGGCAAGTTGGTATATTCAGGCTATGAAGAGTTAGGTTGAGGAACTGCAGGTCAATTGCAGCAGTTACTCAAGGGAAAAGCAAAAGAGGGATAGAGTGACAGGAACCAACTCTAGGGTTTCTACGGTAGGAAGAACAGCTTTCAGTGCAACATGTCACCAGATGGGTTTATCCCATGGACAGCTAAGAATCTGATGGAGGCAGGGTTACAGGGTAGGGAGAGAGTTAGAAGAGTATCAGCAATTAAGGAGTTGGAGGCTCTTTTTTTGAATGATTCTAGTAAGTCATTCAAGCATACAGGCTTTAGTAGCTCTGATAACTACTCTCCTTTAGTCAAGAAAGGGCTCTTAAGCTGATCTGGTAGGAGATTCTTTGTGCTTCCTCCTGATCCATGTCATGTTTATCAACACACTTTATAGAATCATAATTTGCATTCTCAACCCAATCACAACAGCAGTGGCTAAAACATGACTGTTGATTAAAGCATATGCTCCACATAGTAGATCTGCTGTTTGTTTTGTTTTGCTGAAGAAACAAGGATAGGCTTCTGTTGTCGTCTTGTTGAAAGACACGCGTTACAGGTGTCGTGTTAAGGTATCTTACAGGTAACTTCTACAAGTATCTTACAAGCTTTGTAAGATGAACTCTGATGAACTGTGTATTTTTTTTTGTTTTTGTTTGGTTTTGTTTTGTTTTTTGTCTTTATTGTTTGCAAAATATTCCTGACAACCAGCTTATTAGGTTAGGTCTGTGCTCCATATACTCACTGAGAACAGAGAATATTTGGAGGCAGCTAATGGTGGCACAGCATAGTAATTCAGAATTTAGGATTTGAAAACATATCACCTAGTTTCCACCTAATATCGTTCCACTGTGACAAGTTTAAAAAGAATAGCTCTGTGACCTTGGGCTGGTGCTTTGCCTCTCTGTGGCTTAGTTCCTTATTTATCAAAAAGAAACAATAACAGCATATGCTATATAAGATGACTCTAAGGATTAAATAAAATACTATAAATTAATCCCAGTGCTTTTAAAATACAAATTAGTGATATTTCCCTTAAATTTTCATTTCTTCATTTTTTACTAAGATTTTTGGAAATCCAATGTCACAAGTTTGGTTTAATGGCCTCCCAATGACAATGTGTCTTATTTGTATTCCATATCTTACTGGCAGCATGTAGAAGGCTATTTTAGAGTATGTTGGGTGTGTTCACATGACAGAATAAAATTCTATTTTCTTGTGTAAGTATTCTGTAATCATGTGTGGCTTGATTTGGTTCAGCAAAGGTTCTATGTTAGCAAGTTTCTAAACATCATTGATATAGTTTATGTAGGTGACAGGTATTGTGTTAGCCTTCTCCAACAAGAAGACATGTCCCATACTCTCTAGTGCATACTTGGCACCAGAAAAAATCATTTAGTATACTAGCTGTAACTTTACCCATATCTCTTCTACTGTAGCTTGTACATTAGGCAAATGATCTAGAATGGCGAATCATGGAATTACTATTAAACTACTGTAAATTAATTATTTAGCTACTATGGTTAGTGTTGTGCTACAGGGTGATTAGATCAAATATTTTCAAAGAAGCCTTCAAAGTCAACATCTTTCATTTCTCACCACTCCATGTAATCACTATTAATGATCTCACAGAAGAAACTCCTCTATACCCTGAGTTCTCAAACCAATTGACAGAGTTACAGGAAATTAAAAAGCCTCTATACAACAAAGGAAACGGTTAACTGAATGTAGAGACAGGCTACATAATGGGAGAAACTCTTTGACAGCAATATTGCAGACAGGAGATGATATCTAATATATATAAAGAACTGTAAAAAAAAGTCTTCCAGCCAACAAATGAGGAACTAAACAAAATGTTCTCTAAAAACAAAATACAAAGCAAGAGATGTAGCTTGGTTGGCAGAGTGCTTGTTGAACTTTCATAATACCCTGAGTTTGGTTCTCAGCACTGTAGAAACAAACAAACAACAACAGAACCCTGGCCATATTAACATACCTAAATTCAGGAGGATCAGAAATTCAAAGTCATGCTTGACCACATAATGAGTTTGAAGCCGTTCTGGGATGCACTAAAGTTTGTCTCATAGAAGAAGAAATGGGAGGAAGAAAAAGAGGAGCGGAAGGAGGAGGAGGAGAAAGAGGAAGAAAAGAAGGAGGAGGAGAAGGAGGGGAGAAGAAAGAATGAGGAAGAAGAAGAGGAAAAGGAGAAAGAAGAGGAAAAAGAGAGGAGGCAGCTGAAGTAGTTGCACAAGTACAATCAGCCAATAAACATTTCTAAAAGGTGTTCAACACCCTAGCCATCTGGGAAATACAAAGTAATACAACTTTGAGATTCCATCTTACCACTGTCAGAATGGTCAACATCAAAAATAAAAAATGCTATGAGGATGTGGGGAAAGAGAAATCTCTTTTCATTCCTGGTGGAAATGTAAACAAGCTCAGTCACTAAAGGAATCAGTATGGAGATTCCTCAAAAACAAACTAAAAATAGAATTGCCCTGTGACCCACCTGTATCACTTATGTATATACACCCAAAGGACTCTCAGGCCTACCCCAGAGATATTTGCACATCCATATTCGTTGCTGCTCTACACACAATAGCTAAGAAATGGAACAAGCCTACATGTCTATCAGCAGACACATGGAGAACAACATGTAGTATTCATATAAAAATAAAATCTGAACTCTTACAGAAAATGAACAGAACTGGAAAGCATGATATCAACCAAAGTATCTCAGACATAGGAGGACAAGTACCGAGTGTCTCGCTTATGCAGATCCTAGGTCTTAATTTTTATATTTTTATATATGTTTGGGGGGACTACAGATCATAAAACTAGAAAAGGAACTGTGGAGGGGGAGGAGAAGGACTGGACAGTGAAAAAATAAAACCATGAAACATGTGTGGCATGGAACGAAAGCATGTCAGTGGAGGGGGGAATCAAAGAGAGGATACAGGCGAATGGAGGAGTACGGGAAGGGAGAAGGGCCAAAAAACCCAAAGTGTGGATGATAGTGTTATAAGGAAGCCCGTTACTTTATATCCTATTTTTTTTAAAAGTTGCTTTTGACTAATCTTTGAGTTTATTTGAATTATTCTTTACTTTTTTATTTTTCTTCAGTCAGTGAGGGGGAAGCATTGAGTGTTGAAGCTAGGACCTTGCACATGCTAAGTAAGTGCTATATTGAACTCCATATCCACAATCCTGTTGATCTTAAAAGAAAATAGCAAAGCCCTGATATTCTTAAATATTCGGTGCCGCTTTTACTTAGCCGACTGTCTTTTAATCCTTCCATTTTGTAATCCTCTGAGTGGTATTGCCTGGCTGTAGGTACACTCAGAAAACTTAACAAACATCAATCTACTGAAGGCAGAAGAGGTTAAACAAACAAGCAAGAAGTGATTACATTGCACTGAGATAAAGGTCATAAATGAAATGTGTCCTAAGGAAAAGAAAGCAGTAAGAGCTCTCATAGCAAGTGACAAAAGAGTGAGATCTTGGGGAAAAAAAAAATGAATGGGAAGTCAGACTGGAAAATACGTGACTCACGTTCTGCAGATGATCACTGATGCAAAGGTTATGAGCAGAGAAGACCACTCTTCACTGTTGCGATATAAGTAGCTCCAAAAGGTGGGAACTGTGACTCCATCGGGGAATGCCATGGGCTGGAGAAGCAGAAGTTAGTGGTTCAGAGGCCATTCTCCATTCCTTTCAATTACCTGTTGCTGTAATACCATTGCAAAGCCACATGCCCTAAAGTAACACCATTTCATTTTTCTCATAACTCTCCAAGTTGGGCAGCAGTGTCTAGGGATACCCCACCTCATCTCCTGTGTATAGCCTGGCTTAGTATGATGGAGGCAGAAGGATCTCAAACCCTTACTCAGATGTTTGGTACAGAGGCTACCTGGGCTTCTCTCTTTATTTCCCGGGGTCTCTTGGTATTCAGTAACATACCTCAGGCTCCTTACTGGGAAGCTGTTTCCTAAGAGGAAAACATGAACGAAGCAAAACTCCTCAAAGGTTAGGCCCAGAAGGCTCATGGCTTTACCTCCTCTGTACTCCAGTGATCAAAGCAACACAAGATCAACCTAGCTTCCCCAAACAGGAGACATGGATTGATCTCTATCAAGAAAAAAAAAAAGAAAAGAAAAGAAAAAAGAAACAGAATTTTGTCTGCTATGGGGAAAGAATCTGTAATTCCAAAAATTCTCTGCTTAAAATCTTTGTGTTTATACTACTGTTCTCCTATTTTATATTGCTATTTCTACAGATAAATCAGAAAGGTCAGAAGAGACTTTCAGAGAAAAGTCTGCCTCTTATTTCCAGAGGCTTTTCCTGTGTCAGAGCAGGGCAGTGTGTGTGTGTGTGTGTGTGTGTGTGTGTGTGTGTGTGTGTGTGTGTGTGACTACAAAGCTTGTGTGGGCATTTCATTTCCATGGAAACAACACTTTGACTCTTGCCTCCAGTCCCCACTTCAGTAGTCTACAAGAGCATTGCCTATGAAAACAGCAATGAAATATTTGCATAATTATTATACGACCACAGAGCTGAATCTATTTCAGGAATAATAGTTTTAATATATAGGAAATTGTAACTTGAAAAGCAGAGAATAAAGACTCAATATGCATTAAAGCTTCTTAGAGCAAACAGAGCTCCGGACTCTAGGAGGGCACAAGAGGTGCTCTTTCTGGATTTCCAGACTCTTCTATAGCCCTTTCATCTAAACATTTCTGGATCCAGGAGTTTGATCTGTAAAGCAAAGGATCTCCCTTTATTGTATATGCAGATGATACTGGAATATGTTTCCTGCTGACCAGGGTTGGGGATGCTCTCAGCATCTCTAATGTGGTAAGCATGAAAACAGTAGTCCCTTTCCTTATCAGCCTCTGGAGTACAGTGATTGGAAGTCAGGTTCCCATGCAGAGCAGCGATCATATGACCAGGTTTTGCTTTATCTTCTGTATGTGTTCTATGAGCAAATTTATCAGCCATTAATTAAACATTAGTTTCCATCTCTACAAAGCCTCACTGATAACTGTTCAGGCCCCCTAGCATTGCTTCAAAGGCTTACAGTAAGTACTATTCACTGCCCTTAACGCAGTGGCTGCTATGAATTACCAATGGTTTAACTGCTGTTGTTATCATGGACCTCCTGCTGACTGCCCTTTTCCCCTTCACTTTTCAGGGAGATGTTGATTTCTGTGGCTTTGGGCCAAGTGTTATCCCTTCTTGTTTGTGGAATTGGCTTAACCAGCAAGTACCTGGCAGAAGATTTTCACGCCAACACACCAGTCTTCCAGAGTTTTCTGAACTACATCCTCCTCTTCTTGGTCTATACTACCACCCTAGCCGTCAGACAAGGTAAGCTGTCCCAAGCCTGGAAATATGGCTTTTATAAACAGAAGAATATGAGCCATGACTAGATATCATTTGATCATTTGTAGCATCAGTAAGAGGATTCAAAATCCCAGATTTCACTTTGCTATTTTGCAGTCATACCACAAACAAAATAAATGAACATATCACAAAGAAATATGCATTGTGTGAATTCAGCAGGAAGCGGGAGTTGTATGTACTGCAGAAAAGCACAATTGCTCACAATTTGAATTCCTGTTAAGGTTTTTGTACTTCTTAATGAATCTAAATAGAGTACACCCCAGAGCCTGGAACAGGCCCAAAGCAACTCTTCTAAACACACTAGTCCTGAGATGTGTAAGGAAACTACAGACAAATATCTGTTCTTTAGGAAAGTGACGCAAGTGTAAACCCAAACAACTCAAGTAGCAGTGTAAGAGGAATACAAGAAAAGGAAACTCACACAAATGGCCAAGTGTAATATTATTTTAAATTTAAAATAAATAAATCAATAGAGACAAAATTTCCAAAAGCCAATAAAAGAAAATGCCTTTTAAAAGAGTAGGTCCAATAAAAATTACTTGGGATCCCAGGGGCATGACAGGGCCATCCCAGAGGCTCTTCCTGAGCCTTATGACTACATTATCAAACTTGATATAATCCTTTTATCGATGGCCCCAGAAAAAGTCAAAAATTTTCCCCTACATGTTAGTCATTGACCAGAATCCATTGAAAAATAGTCATTGATAGGTTTGAGAACAATCATATACTTGAATAAAAAAAAAAAAAAACAGGAACATGTATATTGCTAAATATATCAGTTCTAATAGTCAGGCTTTTTTGAAACATTTACAAAAACTACAAATATTTCATTCTTACATGTCCTTGTCTGGATTTCTGTCTAGAACAATACTGCTGAGTTTTAATGTCTTAGCCAATATTGGGTTTCATCATACAAAAAAAGAGAACAAAGGTGACTGGAGAATGGCTCGGTTGCTAAAGGGCCAGCTTTGCAAATCTGAGATCCTGAGATCCCCAGAATCTACCTAAAGTTCTGGGCACAGCAGCATGCCACCATTGGGAAGGAGGAGACAGATCCCTGGAGCTCACTGGCCAGCTGGCTGAGCAGAAGTGACAAGCTCCAGGCTCAGCAAAATACTCTGCCTCATAAGTTAAACATGACACCTGATGCCAATCTCTGGTATTTACATGTATACACACACACATACACACACACACACACACACACACACACACACACACACACACGTAAAGAGAGAGAGAGAAAGAGAGAGAGAGAGAGAGAAAGAAAGAGGAAATTACCACACTAGTACTCAATTGATCTTTCAGTTTGTTAAAAGTACATTAGGAGCTAATCTCATTTGCTTTTCCCAAGCTGATGTTACTGGAGGGTTGTTTTTAGCCTTAATATCAATAGCTGTAACTACTTTTAAGAAGAAACTGTCAGCCTACAAAAGTCACAGACACTAAATCTCAGCTATGTTTCCCCAGTGTGAGTAGGAAGCCAATGAATTTGAATGATATAAGTGTGTTGTCCAACAGTTATCCCACTGTCTCATGAATGATACTCAAGCCAGGAAAAGACTCCAGGAAGCGGGGTGATGGGGGAGGCATACAATTAGTAACCATTTCTGAGAAACTGTGGGAATCTATCAAAAAGGAGAGATATGGGATGAATGTAAAAATTCACTTGATGTGAGCTTGAATCTACATTGAAAGAATAGTATTATTGAACCCAGTATAAGGGCTACAATTAAGAATAATGGGATTAAATTAATAGCAATTTTTTAATAGTCTAATACCGAAAGAGAATTTTCAGGTGTGAGTAGTGAATTCATCTTCAGTGATTTTTAAGCACCACTGGATTTTGAGATTGCAAATTGTTGTTCCTTTTTGGGTTCCTATATTATTTTCTAAGAGTCTAGAGATTTAATAAGAGTCTATATCTTTCCCTATATCTAGGGAAAATAAGCATACTAAAATTAGAAAGAACGATCATGACAGTTGTAGTAGAAGCTAGAGAACTGAATGTATGAAAAGACTTAGTGTTAATAATATTAATAAAACCATTTACTGAACCTTTATAGTGTGTCAGCTGCAGCGCACGTGACTTATCCCTTTTCACTCCTTTAATCTAAGGAAATGGGTACCACCCAAATTTTTGTGAGAAACCAAGAAAGCTGCTCAAGGATGTGTGTTAGGAAAAGGTAGAAGCTTTGTGACTGGCTAGGGCTGGGAAGAAAGGGTTTCCTAAAGGCCCCTGGCTTCTTCTTGCGCAGTCCAGAGGAGCAGGAGGAATGGGAGACCCTTTAGAATAAAAGAAAACATTCATGTTTCCTGAATTTGAAACCCTAAACAGGAAACTAGCCTGGGGTGTAAGGTGCAGATAGACACAGCAATGAGATCAGGTCATGTAGACAGTATAGGAAGGGCATCCGTGTGGACGAAACAGAGGAGCAAAGAGGCTGAAGACTGGGAAGGAATTTGGGGGCCCTTTAGAAGGGAAGGCTAAAAAGGACTGAGGGAAATCTGTCTTTCCAGTCAATGGAGAAGAGAGTCAGTTCCCACAGTGCAGTGCTCTTTCTGGAGACTTTTACCATTGCCCTGGATGACCCGACTTGCTCACATGTCTGTATTTGGTGTTTACTCACAATGCTTAAGTTTCATCTTGAGATTTTTTAATAGGCTGGCATTAAGCGAACCCCTGAAAATCAACATAGTAATTGCATTCATTTTGTATATCCTGAGTCACTTTGATGTTCCGGAAACATCATAACCTTTGTGTTCAGACAGCTCAAGATTTGGAGGCAATGAACCAGAGAGGAAAGATGGGAAGTCTGTATGCAAGGGAGGACCTTTCCTTCCTTCCTTCGCAGTGTTCCTCACAGCCTGGATCAAGTGCTGACGTTCACGTCTCTCCTAGCACACATACCACCTACCCGGTTGGGCCTCCATGGCAATGATATGTACATGCCTTGGGCCACTTGGCAGCAAGCAATTTCCTCGCTGTATTTTATTTTAAACAGATCTCTGTCATACAGCTTCTAAAACTTAAAAGTTGTCACATTTGAAGCCTTCTGAGAATATTTAAGTGTGATATCACTATAAGTAACTTGTCAAAAATCTAACCTCAAAGTTAGAGTCAATTCTTCCTATCAGATTGGCATTAGATCAATGATCAAATGATGTGAATGTAGCAGATTCCAGTGCAGGCTCCAGTAAAAGTACTGTGAACTTGCGCTTGGGCATTAACTGGCTCCCGGAGAAGTGTGGGCATTGCTGTCCTTTAAAACAATGTGTCTTGCTGAACAAATCCAAGTGTGGCCTGAAAGGTTAAAACTATGCTTTCTTCCAGTTGGTTCTGAAACTGAGAAGATACTACTATTTGTAATAAAGCACTTCAGAGATAGAATTCCATAGGAAGAAGTAGAGTTGTAAACTGTAGTTTCCACCAACATAGCTAGACTGAGAATTAAAGGAAAATAGAGAGTGCTGTTACTTCCACACAGAGAGGTATTTAGCAATTGAAACTGTGTCCATAAAGAAACACCAGAGCTTCGCGGTTCATGCTGTATATCCAGCAAGGCCCTTATGAATGTAACTAAGAAAACAAGTGACTCTTTGAGAAAGGCTTCAAACCTGATGATCTGCCTAAGAAATACACAAAGACTCTCCCTCATCTCCACATATTTCCTCTTCTCTTAAAATTTCAGGTAAAATGTCTGTATCTCGCAGTATGTCAGATCGCTGGCTTTGTCTAAGGATCTTTCTCTTACAGATTCTGATATTGCTCTGAATTTAGGGATCTCTGCCCTTGCCTGTATTGAAATATTTTTGGTGTTTATCACAGGTGGTCAAAATCCCAGGCCAAAGCAGTAAAATGAATTAAAGCAAAGTCCAGGGTTTCACCAGAGCAGAGGACCAAGGAAGTCTCTATGCACAGTTATTTCCCAGTTCTCTGGATAATCCTTACTAACACGCTGAAGAGAAGGGACCATTAGTGGCTGGCAGGATAGGAGAGCACTTGGAAAATGTAAATATGGAATCACAAGTCCCCTGGGAGCCATGGGGAAACTAGCATCATCAATTTCCTAAGACTAGAAAGGTAATTTCTATTGGACTCTTTTAAAGTCTCCCATGTGGGAAATTACTTGGCAATCTTCCATGCCTATTCCTTGTCAGGTCACATTTATTTTTACTTCTTGAGTGTGATTGGAAAGTTGTAGTCACTGTAGTAAAGAAAGATTGTACTTAAGGGGTTGTTGAGACGAATCCCTTCTTGTAGATGCTCCTTGAGAACTACTTAACATCGCCATGGAGAGGAACAAAACAGGCTTAAGGTCAAGGGAGCAGATGCATCACGTTAGGAAGTTGGCAAAGAAAAATCACAGAAAAAGTTAGAACCCACCTCTAGCAAATCTTTCAACACACACAGCTCTTATATAATGCTGCTGGGAGTGCAAACTGGCCACACTACTTTTGAATACGGCTTTGGCATTTGCTTATAAAGTCAAACCTGCACTTCCTTCATGATCCAACAGTTATTCCCTTCCAAGAAAAATAAAAGCATAATGTTGACACACAAAACTGTAGGCTAATGTTGTTTTGCCTACAGCCTGAGTGCCCACTGGCTGATGTAAGGAGAGACAAAGCTGGTCGTGGTGGTGCACACCAGCGATTCCAGTATTCAGGAGGCTAAGAAGATTGCCACAAATTCAAGGCTATTTTAGGCTATATTCTGACTATCATGCCAGTCAGAGCGACACAGCGAGATGTCACCTCAAAGAAAGACAAAGAGGGGTAGTGGTAGTTGTTATGGCCAGTGAGTTGATTCAGAGGACAAAGGCATTCACCTCACAAGCCTGATGGCTTGAGTTCTGTCCCTGGAGCTCACCTGGTAGAAGGAGAGAACCAACTCCTTAAGGTTGTACTCTGCCCTTCACATAAACAGAGCAGTATACGTGTGCTCACACTTACACGCGTACACAAAAAGTAACAAATGTAGACAGTTTATGTAAACCGGTACCACTCCCTCATAAAAAGGAATAAGGTAATGCTACATTTGGCAATATGGACTAATTTTGAAAGCATTATGCTAAGTGCAAGAAAGCAGATGCAAAGTTTGTACTCTGAGTGGATAATTGCATACTGTATTGGAATATGATGTTTTAAAGACAGCTGAAAGTGAGGGTATGCTATAGAAAGTACCATGAAAAGCTTTGGCTTGATGGCGTTGGTCTCTGTATCTCAATTGTTATAGGCACTATATAAGTATATACATTGTCAAGATTCTCCAAACGGTACACTTAAAGAGATGGGATCTATCATGTCCAGGTTATATGAATGAAAACCAGAAAATTGTCTACTCCAACACTATGGTTTGCCAGGGTGAAATAATATATTGTTGAGTTTCCAACATGTAGCTGTTCTTTAGGTCACTTACTGATAACAGGAAATGCCACTGAAAGCATCTCCCTTCATTGTGGCATCCTTTCAGAATACCAAGGAACTCGATCTATCAAGCCCCAAGTTATGCATCAAATGGAGCCAAATACACATATTCTATGAATAGACAGTCTGTACAGGATCAATCTGCAGTAAATGGAGCACCCTAGAGTCTCAATAATACTTAGAGCACCCAATAGAAGAGTCATAGGCGTGCTACAGTATAAAATCACAAAAAAAAAAAATCACTATACACAGAACCCTCAGTCTCAGCTCGATAAATGACTTTCAGATTGAGAGAAACTGATAAGAATATGGAATACCATCTTCTTCCTTTTAATGAATCCTCATATAAATTTACACACACACACACACACACACACACACACACACACACACACACTTCATTTATCACATCATCCTGCATTCCCCATGCTAAATACCTCATTAATGAATACCCCTTAGATTCCTTCATTCCAGACAGCATCTAAACTTGCAGGAAGGGATTGTCTCCCAGTTGTATCTGGAGTCCATGTTGACTGTTAATTCGGGAAATCTTTAAGCATTCATCTTTCCATGCTGAGAGCTGGCGAAGAGCAATACTCATTCCTGGCACGAAGCTACAGCGCTCATGCGGGAAGCTGAAGGGTGGTTACACGATGATAACTGTATTGCCTGGAGCAGATAAGTCCCCTTCTGCCAAAATAGTGCTTTGTATGTAATTAGTGTAAAAATTCAGAGGAATAGAGTTTATCCTTACAATCATCTTTCTCATTAAAATAGAATCATAATGGAGGAACAAAGCCATCCCTGCAGTGAACTGAATTGCTTTCCCTAAGGTTTCATTAAATCAAAGACTCAGCAGTTGGGACTCTTGCAGGCACTATTGCAGGCTGCTGCATGAGATCTGCAGGAGCAAATGGGTTTTTTTTCCTCCAAGGATTAGAATTGCATTGTGATTATCTTCAGATCAGAATTCCCTGCCTATGCATTTTGCGAATGTTCTTGTTCACTGGTTTCTATTTTTTAGGCTTCTGAGGAGCAGGGGGAAAAATCACTTAACTAGACACATTTAAATGCAATACATGAAAATGAGGCTTCTGCTGTGGGCCAGATTCAGTGACCTATATGAAGAAAAATATAAAGAGTGTGTCGCTTCTCATTGTGTTTTGTGTTATCATTTAATAATTCCAAGACAGAACATAGCATCACTTTGTTTTACTTTTAGCTGTCTCATCAGTCATTTCTAAGAATGTCTTTTTTTTTTATTTTGGGTTTCTTGAGATACATTTTCTTTATAAGAAATTACAATAGCTTTATATTTTATAGTAAAGAATAATGCCCCTTTGTGCATTTTAACACATTAAATATTGTATGATTTGTTCTTGATTATTTGACAAAAGCTTCTCATTTAACTTAAACTGAGTATTTTCTAATTAATAGGATGGCGATTGCTTTGTTAAATTCTATTTAGATTTTTTTAAAAAAAATTGTCACTACATGCTCATTCTTTTTTTCTAGAGTATTGATTAAAAAAAATGCTTACCTGAGCTTCTCATGGATGAATCTTTTCTATGGCCATTTAAAACAGTTACATACATTTATATGATGGATTTTTGTCAGTTCTTCCTCCCTACCCCCTTCTTGAACCCTGCAGCCTCTCCTTCTAAAACCTACAAGTCCCCTTCCAACTCTCATGACTTCTCGTGTGTGACCCACTGAGTTTATTTAGTTTCTTGCCTGAGCATGAGTGGGAGGTTATTTATTGGAACGATGTAAGTCTTATGCAGATCACTGTGAGTTGGAGGCTCTGTAGCCTGGTCTACAGAGTGAGGTCCAGGACAGCCAGAAGTACAACAGAGAAACCCAGTCTTGAAAAACAAAAACAAACAAATGAAAGAAAGATTCTGGATTGGGATGACATTGCTGTTTGTTGTTTGTTTGTAGGAAGGAGCTAGAGGTGACTGAGCATTTTTTAAAGACCTATCCTTAGGACTCTGGATTGGCATGACATTGCTGTTGTTGTTTGTTTGTAGATAGCTAGAACTTCCTTTGGAATCTAGGCTGGCTTTAAATGTACAGCTTTGGCCTCTACCTTCTCAGCATTGGGATTGTAGGTGGCTGACCCACACCCAGCCATCACCATGAAGTATAAAGTCAGAACTCCTTCCCATCCTGTCTTTCTCTTGTCTCTGCATGTGCTTCTTAGCTCACCTGTTTTCTGTCTTTAGTCTAGCCTCTTCCTTCCTATATATCCTTAACTTCAACACAAACAGATGGAAACAGGAAGAAAAACATTCCCATTCCCTTGACAGAAACAGAAATGTCATTACAAATCCTGGACAAAGGAGAGCAAATCCAGGTTCCATTCCCAGCCTGTCTGCAGATAATGTCTTCATGTCACTCTACTTGGCCCAGTGAAAGGCTGCAAGCCCATGATGCCGCTTTAAGCATATGCTAAGCTACACTGCACAGTCTTCATTCCTAGATTTTTTTTTCCCACCACACACACACAGAATGCATCTGTAAACTGTGACCAACAAACATGAATATAGAAATTGAAGCAGATCCAGAGCAGCTGGAAAATCAAACTCTCCTGACTGAGGCTCATAACAGCTGGAAAACTTCAAGAAAAGGAAGGGTGATTTGGTCAAAGCCAGGGGACCACATGCCATCAGAAAAGGATCAGTTCTTGGGACAAGTACCATAGATGCTTGAAAATGACCCCATCACCATGAAATCTTCAGTGGATTCCCAGATGGAGAGCCAGGTCACTATTTATAATCATTATGCTACATTAATTCTCATAAACTATTTGGAATAATAGGAAGCCTATCTCATGTGAGGCCATTTCAATGAATACCACAGTAAGAAATAAATATGCAAGCAGTAATGCAGGCGTACTCCAAGGGCCAGATTTGTTCTTGAATGAGCTCATTCAAAAGACTCTTGGACATATATTCCTCTTCTTCCCTCCTTCTCTCCCTCCCTCCCTTCATTTATCCCTTCATTTTTGTTTTTAGACATGGTGAGATCACTCTGCTTCAGAGCTCAAAAATAACATGTGGCTGGGTGAGAGGGGAGGAAAATAATATAAGAATCTAAGGTGAAAAGGGGCTGCAGGAGAGCTCAAAGCACTGGGTCTAAAAAGCTAGGAAAGTGGCCACCTGTGTCATTCTCTGAGAAGACAGGGAAACCATGCTATTGGGGATCACAGAGGTGTTGTGTAGCTACTGTTGAGCAGGGAACACCAAAGACAAGTACAATGGAACGTTCACTGGCCCCTCCCAGTTTCAAAGCACATCTGCCCAGTGGCCTCCCTTGGCCTTCCTTTGATGGTCCATATGCCCTTTGCACCAAGAGCCCGACTTTGCTTTAAGAAAAGCAGCAATCTGCTTTTCCTCTACCTACAGACACATTTCAGCTTTGCCTTTGGTGGTTGTCATTTGCTGAGGTCGAAATTTCCAACTGTGCAGTGCTAAACTCACGACCATTATAGCACAGCTTTAAGCCAGCTATTGATTTTAGACTTTTGTTAGACTCAAAGAAAACTAAGGCAGATCATCCAGGAGCAAGCAAAGAATGCCTAAAAATAAAGCCAAGGAACTTGGCAAGTAACTTCTCACAAAGAAGTGTGTGGGCACAGCTTATGTAAGTGACGTGAATGGGAAAGTCTTTGTACTGTTAACATTGTAAGTTATTTACTATACGGAGACTTACTAACCCACAGCCCTGGTGTCTACTGTTTTGACTTCAAGTAGGCTGATTAACTGTGATAATTGAGGAAAAAAATCCTGTGGCGAATGTGTTCCTATACTGAGTGTGGCTCTTGAGGGTGTCAACCTGGTACATAAGCCAAGAATTTGACCCCTCCCCAGAGGTATTTTACAGTGTTCGTTCTATCTATGATTCCTTTATACAGAACCTTCCAGAAGTCTCCGACTGATACATCTCATTGAAATTTCTATTACATAACTTTCAGTTCTCCTACCGACCCAGTCGTTCTTTTTCATTTCATATGGATACTCGTTCATCGTTCCGCTCATTAGTCATTTATTCAGCAAGTGTTTTGGGACTGCTTTCTTTTGTCGGGCACTGATCGGCTCAGTGTGGATGACACGTGAGTGATGAAAGGCCATCTCCCTCCTTCCGCACCTCCAAACTTGCAGGCTAGGGAAGACTGACAGGGAAGGATGCCTGCGAATGAGCAAGTCCAAATCTAAGGGACTCCCTTTCTTTATTGCCTTCAAACTGTCACTGCAAATGCCTTTACTTCTACCCTGTCTTCTGCTCTATCGATCCTTTCTCCATTCACCCAGAGGCCTCCTCTTTACTTATCATTCAGAGCACAATTCATTGTAAGTGGTTAGAACCAATGTAGGCTGGAGAGATGGCTCAGTGGTTAAGTTCCCTTTCAGGGGACCCAAGTTTGATTCCCAGCACCCAAGTGTGAGCTCATAATGGTCTGTAGCTTCAATTTTAGTGATCTGACACCCTCTTTTGGCCTCCTTTGGCACCAAACATGCATCTGGTGAACAGACATAACTGCAGATAAACCCATATGCATAAAAAATAATTTAAAAAAGAATCATTCTATTGTTGCCCAGTTACCTCTCCTTGGCCTTCTATTTCACATACAAATGTGTTTTTCACCAGGACCCCAGTTTTCTCTAAGAAAATGGCATCTGCTTTACAAGCCCCTAAACCACTCCCAGCCCTGACTGTACCCCAGAGAATACTACAAATACATTGTCACCCACTCTGATGGATTTATTTTTAGCTGTGTTGACTTCTTATCCACTGGCCTTCTCTCAGCTAGCCCATTGGGTAACTTTAATGTAATAATGGCTCCCTATACTTTTGGAGGTCTAATTTACCCCTACAAGTAGTTACATACAGATTGCGGACTTATATTATTCTGCCTGACATTTAAATGACCTCTCCATGCAGAGGTAAACAGTCCTTGATTTTTGTTGCTTTAGCCCATTTAAGAAGCCTTTTCTGTCCCTAATGACTTAGGCAAATACTCTTAGCTCTTGCAGTCATGCTGAATTTCCGCTCTCACCAAATTTCTAACAACCCTATAAAATATTAGAAGCTATAATAATTCTGAATTATAAAGAGAAAGGTGACCAGTGGGGAATATCAGAGTTCCATGGCTTTGTGTCTCCTTCTGACAAAACAGAAAGATAGAAAACATTCACGGGAACTATTAACATCTGCAGAGGATCCAGAGGGGAGAACAAAAGACCAACCCTGGCATTTGACCGATGCAGTGTCTTATTTCCTTAGGATACAGCATGCTCTGTCCAGCAAATGGTGAAGACATTGCAGAAATCAGAGTTCCACTTTGCAGTATTTTGGAGCTGTAAATCAAAAGTGCCCTTGGTGGCAGCATCACAATGGCCACAATTACTAATAATCCACACTTTTTTCACAGGAACATCCAACTAACTGCAGTAACATTTATGATTTCCTTAAAGATGCCTCTATTGCATCCTTTAAAATTTAAATTTTATAGCCAAATCTCTGATGTGGTTTCACAGGCCAGGTTTCCCTCCAACCACACCACCACCCCGTGCATCTATCTCACCTCCCCAGTTAAGACTTAGGCACTTACCATGCTAACATAGAAAACACACTTCATAGGGGATAGAAGTTTAATTTCTATGTTGGATGTATTTGACTGAAATACTAAGTTGTCTCCAGTTAAATTTCACACTGTTGATTACACAGTGTGCCCAACACCATGTGAAACCCTTCCAACTGTGTTGCCTCTGTGTTCACATGGGCTCTATCTCTGCCCCAAACCAAGCCATGGCAGGCTGTCTCTTAGACTGCTGCTGACATCTCCTTAGAAGCTTTCTGTCCCTGGTGACTGTTGCATTTGCATCCCAGTCATCCCACTTTTAAAACGCTTATCTGCTCTAAGCCAAAGTTCAATAGCAAGCCCGACACTGGATGGCCATGTTAGAACTTCCTTGTGATTTTGATTGAACTCAGGATTTACAAGCAACAGTTGGGGAAGGAATTGGTTAATAAAAAGTTTTTCTCCATCCTGTGAAGTCAATGTATATTTCACTTCCCTGTCATTCTGGTAAGGAAATGGAGTCTTGTAATAAGGACTCGAAGAATCTCAAAATCAGGGTGGTAGTATGTTACTTATCCTGTTTCCTAATTTGCCTGTCTACTTCAGAAAAAAGAGACCAAAGAAATAGCATGCTGATTTTTATCCTCCTAGTCAGGACCCTCTTCTCAAGCATAAGCCAAGTCTCCTGGATTTCTGAATAGATGACTCTGATTCAAATGTAAATATATAAATAAAAATTTAATATTTCAGGTACCGATTTCATTTGAAATACCTTTAGCTGCTACTATACTCTGCAGACAGACTTAGCCCTAAACTCAAAGAACTCTGCCATCTCTGAATGTAGAACTTGCAATTCAAGTATGATTAAATCTGTTTGATTTATATCAAAGAAATAAATTTGATTTAAGAATTAAAATAATAAAAGATTTTAATAATAAAATCTCAGCAACAAACAAATACCTTTATTAGATTGCTTTGAAAGCATGTGTCTACGCTATCAAAGCTGCTAAATATGAGGAAGATGCTATGAAGGGTTAAGAGCCAAAGAGATAATGCTGGAGCCCATTGTTTTATTTTTTATTTTTAAGGTACTTGGGTAGCACAGCAGTAAAAGCATTGCTTGTGTAATATGAACATTTAGAATACAAGGCATAAGTATAGTTAAAAGTGATTGTACTCCCCATCAAGCACGCAAATACCTTTCTATTCTCAGGAAATCCCTGTTAAAATACTGTTATTTGTTTTCCATGGCACTTTCTATGCACTTGCATTGATATGCAGACTTACCATGCATTTTTCATATAAGTGCTAAAAATTACAAGTTGTTGTGCAGCTTAATTTTTCTCATGTGCTAATTTATATGTCTTGGGAAATTTTCCACCTCAATACATGTATAATTACTGTATATATTTTAATTGCTGCAATATTATTGACAAGCTCCAAATTAATGATCATGTAGATTCTTCTAATTTTGAATTATCCCATCTAGTTTTTGAAAGATTTATTTTTATTTATTTTATTTGTGTGTGTGTTTATGTGTGAGATGTGTGTGTGTGGTGTGTGGTACCCAGGGAGGCCAGAAGATGGCATAAGATCATCACCTGGAGCTGGAGTTGCTGTTGGTTTTTAACAAATTGAACTCTGGCCTTCTGGAAATGCAGTGAGCACTCTTAACCACTGAGCCATCTCTTCAGCACCATACCCCATCTATCTTTAGAAGAAAATGCTTTATAGACTAGTCTTTGGACAGGATATTGTACTTATACTTCTAAAAATGTAAAGACTGAGTCAATGGATATTCTAATATTAATAAATATGATCAAATTCTCCCCCACCCTACATGTCCTGCCAAAAACACAGTAACAAATCAAAGCTTCTAATAGCATCTGAGAGTACCCTTTTGCCTATTTATCTTTAACTGATGGACATTATCATCAGTTTTTGTCATCCTGAAAAGTAGAGAATGTCACCTTGTCTTAAATCTTACTTCCTTAATGACCACTGAAATGATTACTGTGAATCAGATATGATTTTTAAATCTTGAAGTAAAAACATGCAACAGCAATGGTCTCTTATGATCTGCTTTTGATATAAGTATTCATTCCAGTGGCTTCATAGCCTCTGTCCCTCAGCCTCCTGTTTTCATTTCCTTGTGAGTCAGGGCAGAGAAGGAAAAATGAATGAGCCCTGTGATACCTTATGTTGGAAGCATGCCATACCAGAGCATTGGATAATAATACTGAAATTTATCATCCATAAGCCTTTTATAGTGGTGTAATTAGTAGGGCTATTTAATACTACCCAAGCCTAGCTTTCTTTATTGCTGTAAACACAGCTTGTAATCACATAAATGACATCAGTAATAATCCTTCAGGGTATCGTGTAAACCTAAGCACTTGAATCTGTAGAGCTGGGACTTCATCATAATCTTCATTCAAAAAAAATGCCTAGAAAGCAAAATAGGAAGGAGGACCATTGGGTACTTGGCAACATTTTGGATTTTAGATTCAAGGTAAGATGCTCTCCATTGTTATGCGGAAACAATGAGTGGGAAAGCACAGAAGAATTGTCACTATCCATGCAAGGTTATGCTCCCCTGGCCAAATACTGCCTGCACACTCAGCACCAAGCCACTTATGTTTGATCTCTGCATTCACTGGGTGCTTTTATTAATGGTAATCCATTAATTACTAATTAATGGTAATTCAAAAAAAGCTGACCTGTTCAGATACAATTCAAATACAATACACAAACCATAAAGACAGTTTCCAGGAATTCCATGCTTCTAATGAGCATCATGCTGTAGAGGGAAACTGTGGGGACTGAGAGAGTGAAATTACCATCAAGACTGGTCTCCATTTCAGTTGATGCTCCCACCTCAAGCAAGTCACCTTGCTATCTATGTGATTCAAATTTCCTGGTTCAATAAATGGAAAGTCTATCAATTAAAATTATTTATTAGCCTATATTTCTCAGTTTATATGGTCAGAAATATGAATTTATAACTGATGGTTCTATTAAAATACCTTCCCTAATGATACTGGAGAGATGACATTTGATTGTATATGGCAATTTAGAGTTGGATATTAACTTACTTACGCCAAGTATTTGAGTAAATCTAGTCTATTTTAAGGTAAGTAGGACTTTGGGGGTAACAGTTAAAAAGTTGGTTCACTCAGTCTGAATATGTACAAAGAAAAGAGCCCACTTAACAAGTGAGAAAGGAATGGTGCTCAGTTTGTTTGATCTGTGAACTCTTCTAAGGATCATTCAGAGGAAAAAGCAAAAGGAAATGCAAATATACAGCACACTTACACGTGTTTCAGCCCCATGATAATCTTGTGCTTTTTTTACAGCTGGAGAAACTAAGGCTCAGAGAGGTTAATTAACGGATCAGAAATTACCTAGTGGCTACTGTTTAATATATCAAGTCCCAAAGGTAACCATACTCTAACAACATAAACATGTCTGGTAAGCTACCAAAATCATAGTTTCTCTAGCATTCCCGCCACCCGCAGATAGCTGAGGGTGAAAGGAAACCAAGAAACAACAACGACATACAAACGAACAAACCAAAAGAAGTCCATTGTAGAGGTGTCAGCAATAGAGCGATCCATGGGTACAGGGAGCTTAACACAGATTGAAGAGCAAGGAGAATTCTCTATCAACTAAAACAACAGTGAGCCAAACCATTGTTAGCAGCTCAAATATGTGGCTGGAAAGTTCAAAGAGATCTTCAGAACTTCAGCCGTGCTTAGACTCCATGCTTGAAGGAAGACAAGTGTTGATTATGCTCTCGAGGGTTTGAAAATGGGCTGGAAAGATTGCTCCCTGGTTGAGAGTGCTTTCTGCTCTTCCAGAGAACTCATGTTTAGTTCCCAGCTCCAACACTGATTGGCTCACAACCACCTATAACTCCAGCTCCATGGCTGCTTCTGGCCTTTAAGGGTACCTGCACACAGCTGGCATACACTACATTATACACATACACATCTGCAAGCAAAAAATAAAATCAGATCTTACCGAAGGAACCAAACAAACAAAGAAACAAAAAGCCTTGAAAATGATGACAAGCTAAGTCAAACTGAAATGGAAAAACAAAAAAAATCCCATTTTCAGTGAACCGATCAAGTCAATTTTCATTCAAGACATTTGTTACAAGAGGGACATACCTGTTCTTACTGCTTCTTAAAATATGAAATATCCAGCTACGAGGAAAAATGACTACATATGCAAGTAAGTAAGACAATATGACTCATGGTCAAGAGAGAATGGAGACATCAGAAGTAGACTCAGAGGTATCATAGATGTAAGAAGTATCAGCAAGTTATCACACTTCAGTTCTACAAGAGGATGATAACATTCACTAAAAGTGGGGATTTTATCAGAAGGAGGTTAGAAATGAGGGAGAAAGAGTTTTTATTGCTAAGTGGAAATGATGGTCAGTCTGGACATGTACATACAGGTATCATTATATAGATTGAGACGGTTATATTAGGGTTAGGGTTATATGTGTGCAATAACAATTAGTTTTAAAAAAAAGAAGACGTGGTTTTGAAAGATAGTAGGCAGGGCTATATAAAAGGGTTTGGAGGGAGAAAAGGGAAGAGAAAAATGTTATAATCAAATTATAATCTAAAAAAATATCAATAGTATATAGGACTCTGTGGAGGAAAGAGTATGAGCTTGAAGGTAGGGGAGTACAAAGTGTCTCACCATGGAAACCCAAGGAGCAGTGTAGAACAGAACAGACTACATGGCACAGGGTGGAGGTGACCCAACACACACCCACAACTGGACTTCTGAAAGAAAAGGAGACAGTGGGTAGAAGAGTGGGGGTGGAGAGCTTTTCAAATGTCACAGAAATGTCACAGAGATCCAAAACGCTTGTCAATACCTAAGCGTGAAAAACGTGAAGAACAATTACACCTGGGAACGTCACGGATAAACTGCTTCTTTAGACAAAAAGCAAAAATAAAGTCTTTAGAGCATAAAAAGATCTTACAGAGAGAGAATAGATGCTTCTAATCTGAGATAGTAGAGAGTGAAAGCAATAAAAATAGTTAAAATAGTTAAAGTATACGAATTAAATAAAGACTATCATTAATCTATAAACAGTGGAAGTCCCCTTTAAGGATGGAGGGAAGAACTGCATAGTTAGTCAGCACTAGCAAGGAAGGAGCAAAGTAGGGCTCTAGAAATGGTAAGGTTGCTTCTATAGCAATGTTCGCCTTTCAACATTTGATTTTCACAATTTATTTTTATTATAAAGTAAGCTTGTTAAAAATGTCAGGTTTCTTGCCAGCACTTCTCTGTTAGAGAAAACGCTTACAGGCAACAGCAGTAAGAAATTCAATCATTTTTCCCTCCCTCACTCAAAAATAGCCATCAGGAAGAGTAAGGTATTCTAACCAATACACCACAGTGGCAGTAAGATAATTCTTTGGCTTCACAAGGAAATCAAGAAGTCTTATGTGGTTTCCTGCAATCTATAAATGTGCTGTAATCTACCGATCCATCCACCGTGACATGGGTGCTTGCAAGCTCGGTTATATCAACCAGCCTCTCCCACACAAACATCACCATCATCACAAATATGTAAGTGTTCACTGCCAGCAAACATGGCTGGCACTTTAAAAAGGTAATGAGCTCAGAGCAGCATTTTTGAGGCATAAAATGAAAGTCCGATGGGAAGGTAAAGGGAGGAGGTGCGAACCAATGTTTCATTTCAACCTTGAGAGAGCATCTGTGATGGTGAATATTGATGACCAATTTAACGATATGGAATCACTAAGTGAGAGCAAACAGATCTGCCTGTGACAGATCATACAGATTAGGTTGATAATGGTAGGAAGTCCCATCCAAAAGGTGAGTAGCATCATCTTAATGCGCTGTGTTTTCTGGACTATATAAAGAGGAGGTAGGATGACCACCGTTCTCTGCTTCTTGACTGTGGATGTAATGTGACCCGCTGCCTCCTGCTCCTGCTGGAATACCTTTCTGTGCTGCTGCTGCTGATGAACTGTGTGCTCTTGAACTGTAAACCCACACAGACCCTTCCTGCCTTAAGCCTCCTCTTTTCAGATAGTCACATCAACAAGAAAAATAAAGGACACATTAGCTAAAGTCACATTATCATTCCTAATTTGCAAATAGAATTTTTAGACAGAACCAAAGTAGAAATTAGAAAAATAAATGTTCTAGTTCATATCGAAAATGCTTTTTTAAAATTTTAAAGACACTGGTGGGGGTTTTAAGAACCAATGTATTTCAACTGCTGAGTCTTTACTTCTACAACACCTGAGCCAGAATCTCAGATATGTTTTCATGTTTTGGCTCATTATATTCTGAGGAAAGGCTTCCCTTCAGGGATAGCTCTTCTTCCTTCTAATAAGGCAAACTATGTTTCCCTTTAGTTCGTATTTATTTGAACTGTACAACATATTAAATTGTTTTATATGAGGTATTTGTTAAATTATTTGGAGGAAAATTATATGCATTTTTCTGTATGCATTTTCTTTAAGCTAACCATCCTGAGTCCTCCAAAGTCACCTCTTCTCTGTTCCGAGTGACATCCTGTCATCATTTCTCTTAAGACGGCTTCCCCTTAAGATGTACCCACTCTGCTCTTCCGAGTAGGAACAGGACCACTTCTCTTCTCTTTCTAAAGTGACTCTTAGTTATAAAGTTTAAACTTGCACTTGCTTCTGCTTATAATCACAACCTTGCCTAAATAATTTCAGATGAAAGGTAATTGATATCTTATAGATTCCTGTATTCTGACTCCAGGAAAGAATTTTTCCACAAGCAGCTAATTCTATATCTTTTAATTTAAAAAAAATATATACCTGACCAGAATGGCCTCATTGGCATTATAAATTCATTTCTTCCTAGTATTCTTTTGTACCCCTCAAAGTCACCATAAGTCCTCTTAAATCACCCAAACTCTATTCTCTTTATGGGCCATGGCAGCCTTTAAATCTCTCCCAATAGGTTCCATTTTCTGTGCCTGTCATAGCTTTTTAACACACTTCCAGACTCTCTTTCATCTTTTCACACGCTCTAAAAATGTGAGACTCTAAATTAGACACTGTTAAATATATAATAACTGATAGAACTTCATAGTCTTCTGAGAAAGCCTCCCTATCCTCTTTCCATCTCTGGAAAAAATGCATTTTGTATTTCTTCTTCTAAATCAAAACTCACTAGATTGGTCAATAAAGTAAACTAGATAATCCAATGTATACACTTTACCTACATTTAAGCAGTCCCTTCTTGATGAAAGCATGTTTCATTCTGAAAACTCTCGGAATGAGAAGGATGGATAGAGCTTCTTCAATAGTTTTCTCTGGCAGAAGCCTCATTGTTGTATGCCTGTAGTCCCAGCCACTGGGGCAGCAGAGGCTAGAGCATTGTTTGAACCCACAAAGTTCAAGATAGCCCAGGTAGCATAGCAATATTCCATCTCAAAAAAAACTCAGATCTTTGTTTTTTTGTTTTGTTTTATTTTTTTTTTAACTTTAATTTAAAAGACTGACATAGCCTCTTTTCTGTGGTCCCCTAACCTCTTCTCGTCATTCCCTAACAGGTGAATACAGATTGCAAGAGTTCTTAGTCTTATTGTCATAGTAAACATTTGTAATTTAGGGGGACTCTTCTACAATTGTAGCTTTGTTATTCTAGGTAGATATTTTTAAGATTTATTACTGAAGTTTCCAAGTCCCTTTGGACTCTACCATGAACTCTGACAGTCTCTACCTACATAAGAGTGTTTTTCCTGTGTCTGTGTGAGGGAGCAATAGGCACGAGCATTTCATTTGTCTCTAGTGGGAAAGAAATACCTAAGGGCTAGCTTTTAAGGCATCTCTTGTTTTTTTTACTTCTCTGCTTCTTCTCACACAAATTAGACATCTCTCTTTCACAGTACTGAGGTGAGGTGAATGCTGACTTATCTTATGCTTCAGTTTTGTGAGGTAGAGCTTTCTGCTGTAGGAACTTTCCCAATCTTCCAACACATCTGTCTACTGGAACTAGAAACCACAGCCAGGATCAGCCTCTCACTTCTGATCCCTGTGTCCGTGGTCCAGATTCCTGGGATCTCTACATCATGAAATGCTGGCATCTCCTGAGGCGCAGTGACTGGAGGTTTTGGTCACTCTCTGAAGGATGCCAAATCTTCTGGTTCCCTTACTTCCCCCATTTTCTCTCCTGAGAATGTTTGTTCTCAGGTCCTCCTCCTCCTAAGTCTGCTGTTAGAGGGCCTTGTATTTAGGACACACCTACTTGCCCATCTGTGAGAAGATCCTGTGTTCCAACACCTGCTTTTCAACTGTTCTCATAGCCTTTGAGTTTGGATACAGTTCAGCTGACCGTCCTATTTATAGAATTTATCTTTGACAAATGCTATGTTTAACATTACAAGTGAATTTTACTTATATTTTACCTTTCTAGTGAGAACTTTTTAGTTATCCTTTACTTTTAAGGAGGTGTGAATTCTGAGTAGTTTAAGAGAAGTTATCCAAATAAACACAGATACATGTTTTTACCCATTCAACTTTGGATGTGGGGGAAGTTCTTTCCATTCACTGAATGTGAGGAAAGATGTTCTTAGCCACAGTCAACTAGAGACTAACAATCTCTGCAAAGAAACCCAGATGTTCTTAGTACAGATATAAGATTTATCTCAAAGACACCTCCCTTTCTTATCTTTCCCTCAGATTCTTCCCTCAGTTCATCTGAGAGCAAATTTGAGTACTAAATACCCAGGTCTATGACTGACAAATAATCAGATTCACCCATGGAGCTTTCACAGCTCACTCTCTTCCAACCCAATTTAGGTAACAGTGGAGCACTTTGGAACCTTCTCTTTAATGGGTTATTTCCACAGAGGCCACAATCAAAAGATATCTTCATACCTAAAAAAATTAGTAAAGTCTTTAAATGTAGAAGGGACATGAATGAATTAATTAATCTCTTTTCTAAAGATTAAGCTATTTTCTGAGTTATATCTTTATAATATACTTCTTCCTATAATGAGAAGCAGATTAAAATTTGGGGGGGCCAGGGCTAATGTTTTCCTTCTATATTGTCAGCGCTCCTCAAAGAAAACAGAGTCACTAAGAAATTCTGTGTTCAGAACGAGGAATTGACTCACATAACAGTGAGGGCTGAGAAGTCCTCTGACCATCTGCAAGCTGGAGAACCAGAAAGGCCAGCGGTAGAAGGCCTGAGAACAAGGCAAAAGGAGATTGTTGATATCAAGTCCCAGAGTCTGAAGGTCCAAAATCCAGAAAGGCAAGACAGGAAAAGATAAACATGTTTATTCCAGAAGAAAGAAAGAGGTGCTTCCTCTGCCTCTTTGTTCTATTTGATCTCCTACTTGATGAGATTTTGGTACCGTCTCACATTGGCAGGGGCCATCTTCCTTTCTAATGAAAATACTGTTTTCTCCCAGAAGCACCCTTCCCGACACACTAAGAAACAATATTTTATCAGCTCTTAGCATCTCTAAGCCTGGTCACAGTGAGGCGTAAAATTAACCATCACAGAATTCTAAGGTTTTTGTCATTGTTTATAAATATACTATATGACAGCTGATAAAATACTGTTTCTTAGTGTTCTGAGAAACCTTGCCTCTCACAGCACTCCTACCTGGTACATTATGGTAATCAATGGCAGTGGGCTGCTCACACTTACAAGTCTTTATCTTGAGATGTGTGGCAGCTACTTACCACTATCTAGAACTTGGGTTTTAATAGCCACTAACATGGTATTCAGAAGGTAAAGTCGGGAGCACAACAAATGAGTTACACAGAATCAGTTACAATAGTAACTGTTGAACTGCTTAGGGACCCCCCCCCCAACCCTGTGATAAACTGGAATAAAGTTTGTCCTAAAGGAGTATATACTTGTTTGATCTGATTGGAATCAGCCAGTAGAAAAGAATTCTTCCCTGGGAAATTCTAACCATAAACTTGTGTGTATGTATATTTGGAACTAGAAAAATGTATTATTTATATGAATTCAAAACCATGAGCTAAAATTTGGGTAGTTGTAGACTGGCAGTTTCCCTGGGTGTTTGGCACAAACAATTATGATCAGCTGAAGGGTGTGCTTTAAAAATAGATCTCGAAGAATCCCTACAGATCCAGTTGTGAGAATTAGGAAGTGAGCTGCTTAGCTTCTGTGTTTAGTGATAAACCAAGTGTGGAAGCCACCATGAGTGAAATCCTGCATAACAATAAGCCACAGGAGCAGATCGGGAAAGACTATGGATATTGGAACTGTCAAACAGGAGGCTTAAAGTATACGGCAAAGGAAGAGGCGCCGGAAATCTCATCAAGCCTAAGGGAAAACGAAACAGAAAGCAACGACCATCTGTAGACACAGAAAGCCGTGGTTTAAGTTAGCTAGCCATCAAGGGGTGAAGTAGCAGCCTCCACTGAAGAGACCTTTAGTACACACATGATTTCTTACAAATGCTGCTAAGTTTGCATCACAACAAGGTAGAGATAAAAGTAGGGCGCGGCTGTTCACTGACGTGGACTCTGCAGCAGGGATATGATTCTAGGAGGAAGTGGAGAGATGGCAACAGATTTTCCAGAGTTAACACAATACTCAGATCCTCAGTTCTTAAGGTCTAGTGAATAACGGGCAAGAAGACATACGTAAAGCCGCATCGAGATGCATCATAACGACACTGCAGACCGCGCAGCAGAGACCTCCCATGGGACAAGAGTCAGCAATGAGTGAAAACTGATGAGGAGTAGTAACGTTCAGAAGCTAGTATAGGAACCAGGAAAACCTGCGGTTACATGTGCGTTTTGAAAAAAAGTTGGATACTTGCTGACAAATTAGAATAGAGTTTGCCCCTGGAAGATTCAGAAATTCAAAGCCCGTGCTTCAAGAAGGTAAAAACTGGGCCTAGTAAGAGCTGCAACTGAAGAGGAAATGCTAAGTGGAGAAGATGGCCAACAGAATAAGGCAAACATATGAAAATATCAATGTCGGAAGCAAAACAAAACAAAATGCTACTTTCCTTCTTAGGTTTTAGTTTGAAAAGAAAACAAAAAACAAAACAGCAGAAGCAGTAGCCATAAATCGAGAAGCAATGTGGTTGGGATTAAAATGTTATGAGTTTCTTATATTGATTTAGAAGAGAGAAAAATTAACTTTAGACACTAGGATGTTGTGTTTCTCAAGTTCCCGTTGAGAGAGTAGAAATAGGGTGCATAGGAATGCACAGTTCTTTGTGGGGTGGTCGCTGGTGGTTGCTCATGCCCCAGTGCATGGCTCCACACCCATGCCATATGGGCAGCACGAACTGGATTCAGCAGGTTAAAAAATGAAGCATTTTTCAAAAAATAAATACTATTAAAGAGAAGACAATGCAATATAGGAGGAAAATTCAAAAGACTACAGAGTATGCACCAGAGAAGAAATGATGCATGAGTAAGATAAGTCTGAAAATAACATCATGAGTAGAGATGGACCAAAAATTACAAGGAACATAAATTCATAACCCTCTTCAGTTAAACATCACCAGAAGGAATTCTTTACATTATTTTAAAATGCCTTTGCCTAGTACGCATATATGTATGTGTGCATGTAAGTATGTACATGAGCAAACCCGTGCTACAGCATGCATGTGGCAGTCAGCACACAACTTCTGGAAGGAATCAATAGTCTCCTTTCACCATATGGGGCCTGGGAATCAAATACAGGCTGTCAGGCTTGACATCAAGTGCCTTTATAAACTGAGCCATCCCACCGGTCCAGAGTGAATTTTTTAAATTACAGATGCATGCTGATTATAAAGGTATGCTCGATAATGGAAATACGGTTTTGAATTAAATTGAACATAAAAGAATAGGGAAAAGACAACTTAAAACATTTTTGAACAAAAGGGGAGGGAGCTACCACAAGTATATTTGATAAATATTTAAAACAAAATCATTACCTAGTGATGTTAGTAAACGTTTTACTAACTAAAAGTTTAGCTAAGAATTGCAGTGATTCCCATGTTCACATGGATATGTTGCGTCCTATTGTTTCTTGGAAATGCTCACCTTAAGGATTTTTCTTTGGTCTAGTTCTAAAACTTAAAACACATTTCTCAAAATGTTTTCAAAATAAGAAATATCATGTGGCTCGGATTCTGCAGTTCCCTACGATCGCTCCATGGTAGGAGATACTGGCCACAGTGGAGACCTTAATTTTCTGAAGCTTCCTCGGTAGCTGTGAAATCCATCATAGAAAACCCGTGATTGGATGGCATGTTTGTGTCTCATGGTCACAATTTAAGCTGAAGCTCCAATCCACAACTATAGTTAAAGGAGAATTCCACGTCCATATTTGAACAGCATCAACAACAGCAGTGTAACCTTAAGATATACACAGGATCTCAGGGCAAACCTGAAGAGAATCCATGCAACGACAACACTGGAAACTGCCAATCACTGCTTCACAGGGACCATGAAATAAAATCAAAATAAAAAAACAAAAAGCAAAAAAAAACCTTTTTTTTCAAAATATACACTTTGAATTTGAAGCATGCGCTTCCCAAGTAAGCTCTTGTGACTTTCTTTGATGTTTAACTAGCTCGTTCTAGGAGAGACAGCTTAGCTAGGGATGCTATCTAGACCGGCCTAAGGTCTGGGACTGCAGTTAATTTAATAGTAGCAGATGAGTTTGCAAATGGCCACAAACCCAGCATTCTTCCTACCATGATTTTCCTTGTTTTTTGTTCGTTTTTTTTTAAGTTTCATTTGACTTCTTTCTTACAAGTACAATACTTAATAATCTCTGACTTCTTCATTTTCCTTGTTCTTCTGACTCTGAAATAACTTCCTTTGCATCTCCACCTACACAACAGAGAATTATTTTTGACAAAGATTTCTGTTGAATTGCTAGTGAACCAACACACAGCTTCCCCTTAAGGACTGGCCCAAATTCTTCTGAGTGATTTAGGTATTTCTAGTTCTTTCTTGAGTGTAGTATTTTTAAAAACAGGTCAGAGAACCCAAGTGGCAACATAATATTTGTGAAGAGTGGATGGGATGGCCACACATGCTTGTCTGCTGTGCTACGTGTGCATCGTGAAGTAATTAGGGAGAGAGGTTCTCAAGTGTCTCTAGACAGTGAGGACCTGGCTCCACCATGCATAAGAGGAGACTCCCAGAGATTCAGAGCCAGGGTCTCTGAACTCTGGGTCTCGGTAGAGTTGCTCTCGTATCCTCTGAAGGAGAGAAACATTCTAGGTGAAGCATTCCCTTTCGACTATCCAGAGACTTCAAAATGACAGCAAATATCCCAACTTCTCTCTCCTGCTACTCTCTTCCAAGCACTCACCTAATGTCTACAGAGAGGTGCCACAGGAAACATATTTGCAGTGTTTTAAGATCAGGTTATAGAAATGTGACAAAAAAAGGAAACCATGTGCCATACATATATGCACTAAAATAAAAAGACGTTATGGAAAATGTGGACTTATGCAAAAATGTGGGCTCTCTGAGTAAAAACCATGGTTGTTTTCAATTTCAAGCTACATGTGGAGGAGACAAGATTCTCTTCATTATCTGTGATTCTACTTGTTCCAACTTTAGCCACTTCTTAGAGGAAAACTTCCCCTTATTCATACTTGGGGTTCTCCCTTCCTGTCTGCCCTCCAAGAACTTTCCTTATGCTGGGGATGAGGCAAAGGCTCTACGGTTATGGCCACAGTCTTCAGTAGGCAGGAGATCACCCATTGTCCTGTCTGATGTCACGCTTGGGATACAGACATACTTTTGAACGCTGCCTGCAGAACCCTCTGCTTGGATGTTGTAGCCATGACATTAGCAACCGGTAGAGAGCCAAGGTGCTCACTCCTCTGAAATACACCATCTTTCTTCTACCTCGGGCATGCTGGGATTGAACCTTGGGCCTCATGCATGTGCAGCAAGCACTCTACCATTCACCTACATTCCCAGCCATATTTTTACTGTTTATTCTAACATAGGTTCTTACTGAATTGTCCATTTTGGCCTATGGATTAGCTAGGATTACAGGCCTGTGCCACCAGGCTTTGCTAGTAATTTCTCTCCTGGCTGTGGCAGGAGGTAAGTGCTCTTTTGTCTCTTGGTCATCCCAGAATGCCAACACTGGAAAATCCTTCTTCCTTTACTTCTGCAAATAATCTCTATAGTCTCAGGCTTGGGGAAAATAAAAGCCAGAAAGATTTGCAGGCTACTTTTGTACTGGCCCTGCCAAAGTTCCTGAGGCACTAAAACAAAGGTGACACCAGTTTGAATTAAGAGTAAACAGAGGGAAATACGGAGGGAGGAAAGAGTCTCAAAAGAGCCACTAGCCACAAAATGAGCAGGAAAACCAAAACCAAGCAATGTACCTAGTGCTCTTTACCTATATGGCAACTTTAATGCGGATGTATCTTCCTGAGAATAGCCTTTATTCCTTACAGCTTCAGATGTTCTCTGATTATCCGTTTTGTCAAGATATATATTTACATTTTAACATGGAAGTGGGAAACTGGCTGTCTGCAGGCTGATTCTTGACTACAGGTAATGTTGTATTTGACATGCACAATATTTATAAAAATCTTGATTAATTGGAAGCAGTTTTAAAATAAGAGCATTTCGCTTCAAAATATATATTTCCAGGTTCTATTGAAAACCAGACTTGAAACAATGACTGTGAGACTAACAACAGTAACCTAGACAGTGAGCTGAGGCTTACCCTTAGGCATCACAGGCATCCTTCTGTTGGCTAGAGCCTCTGTCTCTTACTCATCTGGAAGGCACTTGCATCTGTGAGTACTGGTCTGTCTCCTGTGTCTTAAGTTAGGTGATGTCAAGGGGTAGGCCTCTCTTGTTCAGTAGAACAATATGCTTATTAAAATGTGATATGTATTGTTGTCTTAGTCAAAGTTCTGTTGCTGTGACGAGATGCCATGACCACAGCAACTCCAATAAAAGAAAGCATTTAAGTATGGCTTGCTCATACCCAGAGGTTTAGTCATGGCGGGAAGCATGATGGCATGCAGGCAGACATGGTGCTGAGGAAGTAGCTGAGAGCTCTACATCTCATCAAGTGGCAGGAAGAGAGAGTCACACTGGGCCTGGCTTGAGCATTAGAAAACTCAAAACCCACCCACAGTGACACACTTCCTCCAACAAGGTCACACCTACTCCAACAAGGCCATGGCTCGTAATCCCTGTCAAGTAGCACTACTCCCTAATGACCAAGCATTCAAATCTATGAGCCTGTGGGGACCATTCCTATTCAAACTACTACAAATATCTAACATGAATAGATTCAAATTATCCTTCCAAAAAATGGCATCATTTCATTTTCATTCAACTCTCTGTTAACACCACTCTGCTCCACACACGCAGGAGATTTATTTTCATAAAGACTTTATTCTGACATACACATGCAAAATACAAAATTGAAGTTTAAGTTTTAAGTTTTATTTAAGTTTTATTCTTGATGGCCTCCAGTCAGGGACATATGCACATGACCTACTCAACCTTCCTGTGTAGCTGTATCTACAGTCTTCTCTTCTATTATTATATATATCACATGTGTGACTGTGTGCACACATGGGACAACATATGCCCTGGCTGGACTGGAGTTGCCTCTGTGGTCTGTTTAATGCTAACCACGCCATCGAGAATGTGAATGACAAGAGAGGAGAAAAATCTGAGTTCATTGTACCAGCACTTAGCATACAGCGTGACACAGAAAGGGGGACTTTGTATACTGATAAGTAGAATCAAGCAGGGAACAGCCTATTTTAATCAGAGCCCAGTTGTTTCTCAGGAGCTCAGCTCCAGGTAGGTACCACAGCTTCAGGTTCCTTTGTCTTTCATAATGTCATATCTGCTTTAAAAAATCATGTATTCCTCTCATCCCATGTAAAGCGCTGCCTTTCCCACTCCCTTTCCAATAGCCACATTTAAAACAACTATTCCTAAGATAAAATAAGTATTTTATATTGGCCAAATTTACTGGGAATGAATCTGCCCACATTTCAAATAATAAATATGTACTGGGGTGCTGCTCGTGACATTAATTCTAAAGGATTTGTTTACTCAGCTGCTTTGATTTGATAAGTACCAACCCAGTTTCTGGAAATTTAAAAGTGAGCAAGAGGGAGTTAACATGGACAGGGATGCCGTCCTGTGACCCCAGCACCAGGGAGGCTAAAGCAGAAGACAGTAAATTCATAACCAGCCTGCAGTCTACAATGAGTCTCTGTCTCCATGGGAAACACACACACACACACACACACACACACACACACACACACACACACGCCAGAAACAAATGAACAAACAAAAACAGCATTAAGACCAGCACCCTATGCCTATCTAAATGAGGTCACGAGTGATCCATTCCCAGGATGGATGACGAACTCAGAGACCTGTCGGCATCACCCAAAGAAAATTTCCGCTCTCCCTGTCTGGTGAACTACTAAGGCCAGATAGTAGGTTTCCTAGTTAGCTTGAACTACAGCCAGCTCCCCAGGGCCTGGGCTGTGTATTCTAAAGCCAGAGTGGGCAGAGACTTTCTGTAGCAACTCACTCCCCAAAGACTACCTATTTCCTGTATCAATCCTTTCACTCGTCCGGGTCTCGCTCTGTCTCATGCCATCTCAACCAGTAGCCTTCTGGAAAGATCTCATTTTCTTCAGGGATACACAAGTTGAGATTGTTCACTACCCGTGTTTCCCACTGAGTCAAACTGTGAAATGAGATCATTCACGTAACAACACCCTACACAAGGCAAGCGTGTGAATGTTACCTCTCTCTGCCCTTCCCCTCTGCTGAAACGCAGAAGCTGGAATTGCTTTTCTGTCAAATGGAGCCCTCCGCGTTGAGAGCCTGGTTTCATTTCTACTCCTTTCTCCTCAACCACCCTCACAGAGACTGACACATGTTCCATTAATGTCCAGTCCCCTCCCCTACATATTTTTAAAAGGCTTGAAATTGTGACCAACTCAGTAAGGCAGTTTTCGGCCGTGAATGTGGAAAAGAAATGACAATACAAGTTGGATTTTTCCTGCTGTTCCTGCTCCTGTTCCCTCTCCGGCTATGACAGGCTTTCTCCAATGATAATAGAGTTTACACTTCACTTTGTTTGGGCTTTTTCCTTGACAGCTCAGTAGTCAGGTTTCCTCTAGTTATAGGTGTGTGGGTGGCTGGAAAGAGTTTTCCAGAAACTTCCAGGTGAACCGCCTCTCTTAAAAATGTGCGAACCAAGCCACCAGCCCCCTCAAAGTACATATTTTAATGAGTCATTTCAATTTTACGGAGCATACTAATGCAAAAGGTGCCTGAGCCAGAGAGAAGAATTTTCTCAACTGAGAGTTAAAAATAGCATTTTTGCAGGCAAGGGAGAAGCTCTTCTTACTCCTCATATATGAATCATTTGCCAGATCCTCACATGGGGGAGGCTGACTTCGGCCACTCACTGCCCCGGCCCATGCCAAACAGAGTAGTTTCCAGAATAACAGCTTGAATTCCTATTGGCAGGCTCCTCTGTGAACACTTCACAATGTGTTTAATTCACATTGGGTCAAGTCATTGAGCAGTCAGTCAGCTCTCAGCAAAGAACTCACTTCTTAGTCTGATTGCTTCATTGTGCTGTTCTCTCAAGTAAAGCCACAGGAGTACTCAAACCTGACAGGGACACCCCAACTCACAGACTCCCTACAAAATATTCAGCTCTGTTCTCGGGCTGACATTTACCAGTCTCAAAAAAAAATGCCTTTTATGCTGTCGTGTCTCTGCTGTCTTTCAAACCATTCACTTGCTGAAGTCCACCCAAAGAAAACAGCAGTATAGAAAACCATAGCCTCTCCTTGAAATCCCATAAGCTGTAGAAACATTTGTAGATCAACGGACTATAAAAAGAAACTCTGTTTTAAAAAAAAACAAAACTAACATATCTATAAAGATATAACCTTCCCTCCTTTCTCTCTCTCTCGTTCGGGGATTATTGATCCATTCATTTAGTGCCGCACGCAGGTTATTTCTCGATCTTGAGCGTTGTGACAGACACAATTATGAGCAGGACACACATGTACCTGTATGAAGTGATCATTTTTAAAAAACCCAAAAAAAACCTACATACCACCCACTGAAGTTTCTTCAGCTTTGTCAAGGGAATGGAATGGTAAAGCTGAAGAAACTCTGGTGGGTGGTGTGGTCGGTTTTGTTTCTGTCTTCATTTTTTGAAGAAAATTCCATTTCACTTAATACCCTGATAGTGTTACCAATTACGATTCTTACCAACAGTATACATTTCTCCTCACCTTTGTCAGCATTTATTAGCATTATTATTTTGTTGCTTTTGTTACTTCATTTTGATAAGAGCTTTCCAAACTAAGGAGCTATTCTAGGTGTGAACTGACATCTCCTGCTCTGATTTGCGTGTCGCCGGTGATTAGTAATGCTGAACAGCTTTTGCACTCACGTCTTAGGTAGTTCTCATCTGCATTGTAGAAATGTATATTCAGGTCCGTTTCTCCGTTTCTAATCAGTATTTATTTTGGTATTGAGTGGAATGAGCTTCATGTGCATTTTGGATATCGGCCTCTTATTGAATATATGATTCACAATTTTTTTTATAATCCATTTTGTTGATTGTTTCTTTTGGTGAACATAAAGTTTTCAGTTTGGCACACTTTGTCTATCTTGTCAGTTTTTAGTGAGTTTCCTGAAACTGTTTTTGATATCTAAATACTCATTCTGAAGGCCAAGGAGCTCTGCCTTTCTGTCCTCATCTGAGAGCTTTCCAGTGTATAACTCACTGGAATTGTTTTTGTGTGTGGGATAAAGGCCTAATTTCATTCCTTTGCATATATTAAGGTTTCCTAACATCATTAATAGAAGAGAATTTTTCTCATTGTGTCTCTTGTATAGTCTTGTCAGTATTACTTGACCACATATACTTGGGATGCGCCTGGCCTCCCAGTTATGTTCCCTTGCTTTTGTGTCTGTTTCCATGCCAATATTATTTTGATTGATATGGGTTTGTATTAGAACTTGAAATTATTAACACATATAAAATAGAATATTATTCATACTCCAAAGAATGAAAACTATTACATGGTGTCATTTGTAAGTGGAATCTTTTTAAAATGAGCAAAGAAGAAAATGTAAAACAGAAACAAAGTAGAATGGGAAACAAAGAAAGGCAAGATGTAAAGCAAAGAGTACACAATTGTATTTGTGTAGGATTATTATGGCAGTGCCACCCTGATACCCATCTGTGAGGTGAGTGTCTGACACAACGGGATCAGCCATTAGCCAAGAAGTTCAAATGAAGAAAAAAAATACAAATTGATGATGAAGTAAAAAAGAGAAGTTTATTTTCAATAAGGCTTTATGGGGAAGACAGAGCTAAGTCACCAACAGCAGATATTAAAAAGGAATAAAGGCAAAATTCAAGGAGATTTATATAGCTAGCAATCTCGGATCCATCATGGGCTAATTGGCTGTTAGCCTATATTGATCATGATTCAGAGTCTTTCTATTATAAGAAAAGTCACTTTCTGCTGGCATGTGAGTGGTGCCTTCAGTTATCATCATAAGATATTTATGTTAGGTTTGCAGTGCTGAAATTTAAAATAGACTGGAGGGCAAATTGTTCTGATCAGTTTTATCATTGCTGTGGCCAAATAACTGAATGAAACAATTTAAAAGAAGAAGGGGTTATCTCGGATCATGGTTACAGGGACTTTGCTCCATAGTCCTTGGCTCTGTTGATCCTGAGCCCATGGTAAGAGAAAACAGTGTGGCAGCAGGAATGTGTAGCAGGGCCATTCACCTTGTGGTAGACAAAAAGGAGGGAGAGAAAGAGGCTGAGGACCATATATAATCATTATGGACACTCTATTCAGCTTGACTCCAGATCCTAAAGTTATTTACCTCCCAAAATAATTCCACCATCTGAAGATGAAGCATCCATGAGCCTGTAAGGACATTTCATACTCAAAATGCTTACGCAACACAAGTCTCAGACTAAAGGGAATAAGAGATCATTTTTCCCGAGACCCGAACTATTGAATACTGACTGGGAACACAGATTTGACTTTTCCCTAAATGTCATGTTCCTCTGTGGAAATGATCACATAAACTTCCTTTAGTCACAAAACAAAAGAAAGTCATGAATCAATGCATTTATCAAATTTATTGGTGGAGACTCCAACAGCTGGTTTATGGCAGAGTAAGGAAATTGCTACCATCAGATGCCATCTGATGACACTTTAGCTGGGGAGTTGGTAGACACCAGTGGCCAGCTAAGTGAATACACTCCAAAGATTTTACTTAATAGTCAAAGGATGTTGGGTCAGATCCAGAGGTGGGTGATTAATGGCTTTTAAGGGAACTAAAGAGAACTCAAGATAGTTTTCTCTCTCAGCCTATGGTACAATATCCAGTTCTTTACAATCATGGACACTCTAACTAGCCAACCATCTGCAGATCTTCAACGCAAAGTAGACTTTTTCAAGAAACCTTAGTTCACACAGAGGACTATGGTGGGAGTGGTAGAGAGAAAGAACTCTAGAAAGGAGGATAGTGGGAAACAGGTGCTATGAAGGAGAAAATGGGAAAAATGGGGTGGGGGAATCTAACTAAGGACAGGGGACGCATGGCAATGTAGAGGGGTTGGGATGAAGAAGGGAAAAATAGCACTAGAGATGTTTGAGAAAGCTATAGGGAAGCATTATTTTATGTTTACTTAAAATGCATATGTAATGTACAAGTGTATGTATACACACACACACATATACACACACACACACACACACACACTGAATGAAGGTATGCCACTTGGGGTGATAATGCTTCTTTCACTAGCCATATACTATCTAGCAAAAAACCTCCGTGCCAGATATAGAAAGCACCCCTTTGAATTGTCAGGGGAGTTGAAGAGCCTCTCAAAATTAAATAGGCTATTTCTGTTGCCCTTGGTTGCCTCAGAGACATTCTTATTGATGAAAATACCACACATTTGGATACAAGATTTGGAGGAATTGAACTGGATCTGACCTGGAAGCCTCCTTTGTGGGGACTAAGTTTCATAGTCCTGGAGGGAGCTATACAAGCTGCCAAATGATAAGTATAATCAGTAATCCTACCAAACTGTGACCCTACAAACAACAAGGACCAGCATGGCCAGATATTCCAAATAGTGGCTTTTGTATCTTGGTGGTAACCAACAGCAATATAATTGGACTTAAGGCCAACTCAACAGGAGGGACTCCATGCCTGATACTGTAAACTTTGCCAACTACCTCTGGCTGGTGAAAACCATGGACCCTATAGGAGAACCCATTATGCTACTTTCTTAAATTAGTGTAATTCCTAACTGTGTTCTGAATACTCACCCTTCTATCCACAGATAAGTGTGGCTCTCACCCCTCATCAAAGAAGCTTCTTTGTGTAGCAGATAGAGACTTTACAGAAACCCACAGCTGATCAAAATAAGGAGAACAAGTAACTGGGCTACACATCCCCAGTTTATAACACAACCACTATATCTAAGGCTTGGGGAACATCTTGGGAGAGGGGGCAGAAAGAACATAAGAGTAAGAGGATCAAGACTTCTGCTAAAAGGCTGTGTCTTCTATATATGACTGGGAAACTGCACCCAAGATATCTCAAAAATATGGCTGCCTAAACAAGACCTGCACAATGACAACACTAGTTGACATGTTAATATGGTTGGAGTAATTCTAACAAGACCCCATCCTTATATGAAGAACTACAGACAGTTATGGCTACTGAGAGAGGGGGAGAATTGGTCTTATCTGGGGATGAGCTTTCAGGTAGATTATTCAGTCCCAAGTGGTCATTCCTAAACGCACACACAAACACACACACACATATATATGAGCAATACTAAAGCGACTCAGCAGGATGGATAGATATAGATATAGATATAGATATAGATATAGATATAGATATAGATATAGATATAGATATAGATATAGATATAGATATATAGATATAGATATATGGAAGATGTCATGAATTGAGAGGGAGTGGGGAATTCAAGGAGGAGTTTGAGGGTGGAGGAGGGGGTGGAAATGATGAAATACAATACTGAATTATAAAATCTCAAAAAGATTAGAAAATTTAAAATTAAAAAGTAATTCCGAAATGAACAAGCCAGAGAGAAGGATAAAATAGAGTTAGGCCATTGTTTGAGTCCTCCACCATGATATGTAAGTCTTGAGAGCTCATATATGAGAAGTGTAGTTTTCAAAATAATATATCCTAGAAATATATATTATTTTGAATTGTATTTTAGATGCTCTTACTGTACCCAAGAAGAAAATGATTGTGAAATGAAGTCTATGTTAATTTAGTTGATCATAACATGGATCATAACATAACGTAACATCATAACTTGGATAGGTACATCATGTTGGGGATTAGAGTTCATGTAAATCAGTGGCCTCTGCCCTTAGACTAACACAATCACCTTAAATAATTTGTCTAAGGAGTCTGTATATCTGCAGGGCAGTGGAATCTAGCAAAGTCCTATCCACAAAAACTTACTGCCTTAAATATTCAATGCTTCCAAGACTCCTGTCTCTTCCACATGACCAAAAGAAACAGGACACACTTCTGATTCTACTTTTTCCAAAGGTTTGATTTATGCTGTTTCAAAGAAAAACAGCTACCTATCATCTTAGTGGTCTACAGAGACCACAAGTTTTATGCCAAGCACAGAAGAAAATCACGTTGTATTCCTTACACATATGTGATAAGAAAAACTCTTGAGCATACACAGTATTTACCTGGTGGTTGTCTCAGCTAACCATGCTTTCTTCTTTACTCTTTCTGTCTTTGTTCCCCCCAACTCCTTTCTTCTCTGTTCTCTTCTGCTTCTCTTCCTTTCTTCCTTCTTTTCTTCTCTCTATCCTTCCTTCTTTTAATCTCCAGATGACTTAAGATGTATCTCTGACCTTCCCAATGTATGAAACCATATGCTGTGAGAAACAATTCATAGCAGAATGTTCTTTTGCAAAAATCAAACAGAACAACAAAAACTTGTAATGAGCTTTTTTGCCATCTTGACTATACAACACATAAATAAAGGTTGACCTTGTTATGAAGTTAATTTCCACCAGATTTAGAAAGTATATCAAACAGATAAGCTATAAGCAAAGATTTCCCTATCTGACTCCAGAACAACATTTTCTGAGGTAAGAAGATTCAGGGAATTAGAACTCTAAGCTTGTAACTCATGTCCTGTTTCCTGGGTCTTAGGCCTGAATAGAGGGGCCTTTGCCCAAACTGTACTCAGCCTTTCCAATTACCCATGTAACAATTCAGGGTTGAATTTTTAAGACTTTAAGTTTCTGCTTTCAGAAGAAGAATACGGGAAAATCCTACTTTACATTTGAAAGACTCTCTGAAACAGCTGGTTTTGCACTAGGAGAGCCAGGCTTGGCTGGCAGTGGCTTTGTGAAGGCTTCCCACTAAGAAACTTGCCCACACAGACAAATGCTGCTCTAACAGAGGCCTCTTGGTGCCCAGAAATCTGTTGTTTGTGGTGATGGAAGTTTTACAGAGGGAAGAAAAGTTTCTTGTTATGAGCAATTCTTAGAACATAGTCACGTCTCTCTAGAGTGCTTTCCTCTGAATACTCAGTTGCCTTGCAGGCTCTCCACCTGTAGACAATGCAGCGACGGTTTTATTTTCTCCTGTCGACAGTTCACCTTGGACTGATCATGCAGTCTCTAAAGAAACGCATGGCTTGTTTTTAGAGTATTTTGCCAGATTAAAAATTTCAGATTTTGAACTGAAGGATTATAACTGTGTTCAAAAATACTCCAGTTTCTCTTTATAATTCTTTACTTAATGAACTGAGACATGGCTTTGTTCAGATCTTGTGAGCTTGTAAGTTGACCATAAATATTTTTTTCCTTTTGAGCTGAAACACAGCTGACAGAATGGAGGCCTTGTTATTTATAAGGGAAAAACAGAGAGATGGGTGCACTCCAGACATAACTTCTACACAAAAGATTTTAAAATATGAAAACTTGTTAGTACAAGATATTATTGCTTATCAGTTTTCTTAGAAATTATGTTTTAGAAAAATGAAAAACTACATTGGAGTATAGAGAACCTAAACCCACTTCTATTCCCAGAAACAGTCCCTCATTACACTGGTGTGTGTCATTCTAGATCTGAATATGAAATAAGTAGTGGAGCTTGTTTATGTTCTCAATCTCTCTCCCCCACCCCTTTCTCATATACCAGTATGAGTCCCCAAGAGGGCTCCTTTCCCAGCATTATCTACCCTACAGGTGACTCTAAACACTATGCCAGTCACTACTAACTTTCCTGGATCTAATGGGAAGTTTTATACAAACTTAACTGTCAGAATACAAGTCTGATGAGACTACACACTCTCATAGTCCATCAGACAAAGCAAAAGAAGCCTAGGTCCACAGAGAGCTGGTTCCCAAAGGTTAAGAAAGCTGCCCAGTGTCAGGCTAGTCCTCACTGCACATGTCCCATTTGTAACAAATCTGAGGGACACTTTTAGTATTTTAGGTCTTATTTGGGGGGGGTAGGGGGAGTTATTGTCTGATTCCCCAAAGATATGGAACATTCCTAATGTTAAGACAAAGCATTGTATTAGTCAGGGTTTCTAAAGGAACATAACTGATTTGGTGAATATAAATGTGTGTGTGTGTGTGTGTGTGTGTGTGTGTCTGTGACATATACATAATTTAGCAGATAGATAGATAGATAGATAGATAGATAGATAGATAGATAGAGGATTTATTAGAGTAGCTCACTGATTGTGGTTCAAGTAGTCCAGCAAAATCTATCTCACAACAGAAAGGCCAAGAATCCAGCAGTTATTCACTCAAGAAGGTTGGTTGTCTCTGAAGTCCCAGTCTAGCGCTAGAGTCCTGGAGGATTCCTGGAGAGCTTCTGATTTTCAGTCTATGTTGGAATCCTGAAGAAATTGGATTTAATACTGGCCAGTGAACTTGCCTGCAAGAGTGAGAGCGAGCAGGCAAAAAGCAAAGCTTCCTCCTTCCATGTCCCTTTATATGGGCTGCCACCAGCAGGCATGGCACAGGTTTAGGGTGGATCTTCTTGCTTTGTAAAATCTGACTTAAGAAATCACTCACAGGAATGCCAAGATTGGGTTTTAACTGATTCCAGTGTAGACAAGTTGATAACCAGGATTAGCCATTACAGCATAACAGAATACCCTGCTGTAGGAGGGAGAATGCAAGGACTGAGCTGTCCCAGTTTTTAGCTCAAAACTGTGAGAAAGGCGAGAAGGAGTGGGTCAGCCAAGGTCCTTTGGGATCTGTCCTGACTAGTTTTATGTCAATTTGACAAAGGCTAAAGTCATCTCAGAGGAAGGAACCACAATTGAGAAAATGCCTCCTCCATAAGAACAAGCTGTGAGCAGGAAAACCTGTAGCACATTTTCTTAGTGATTGATGCGGGATGGCCCATCCCATTGTGGGTGGGATACCCCTAAGTTGGTGTCGCTGGGTTCTATAAGAAAGCAGGCTAAGCAGGAGCAAGTCAGTCAGCAAAGCTCCTCCACATCCTCTGCATCAGTTCCTGCCTCCAGGTTTGTCCTGACTTCCCTGGATGATGGATTGTGATCTGGAAGTGTAAATGAAATAAACTCTTTCTTCCCTATGTTGCTTGTGGTCATGCCCTTCCGTCATAGCAATAATAATCATAATTAAGACAGGAACCTATGTTCTGTGTGTTTATATTTACACTCCCTACAAGGTGAATTTCTATTGTGTATTTAGCTCTATAAACTATTCTGTCAATATAGTTTCCTTTGTAGCCACTTTTAAAGCTGCATAGCCTTTTACTACATGACTATAATAATTTATTTACAAAATCTTTATATCAAGTCACAAAACTACAGGCTACCATCCTGACTCCAACATAATTTCAAAAATAAGCAGACATCAAAGATCTTATTTATTTCAATAATTAACGAAGGGACCAATATGATATTATAACTAGTTCTGAAGAGACCTCAGCACATCTCATATTTGGAGTTGATGTAGAATGTTGAAAGAAATTATAAATAGACATGAAAGCATTCACATGGAAAAAATACATTCTACAAGAAATAATATTCAGTCAACAGCCATTACCTGGAACATACTTAACGAATTCTAAGCCAAGGCTTGCTACCAGAGTGTCAGGGGTGGGGGGCTGGGGGCTGGAGGCTGGGGGTGGATGGATGGATTAGCTGAGGAAGGAAGCGATCAGAGTGCATCCGAAGAGAGTCAAGGGAGAAAGAGGCTTTTGAGAAATAACAGGTCTTCCAAGACTGTTTGTAACTTCTAATAAAAATTTTATCTCTTTAAAGAATGGGTGAAAGTCTTGAATGGGCTTTTTATAAAAGGTGTCTAAACAGTTACTTCGTAGTCTATTAGAAAGTCACAAGCTAAAATGACAGTAAGCCAGGCACGGAAGCCTATAATGCCAGCTGCTCCTGGGATGGAGGCAGAGGGGACCACAAGTTCAAGCCCTGTCTTGACTACAGAGTGATTTCATGGCCATCTGGGGCAGCTTCGGGAAGTCCTGTCTCAATGCTTACGAAGCTTTTCTTTTAAAGAGCTGGACAGGCACTTGCCAAATGTGTTCACTCTAGGTTCAGCTCTCAGTGTCACAAACATGAATGAATAGCACACATATATCCACGTATACATCCATCCATCCGTCCATCCTTACATAAAATGACTAGGCCTGTGACAGAATGGTGAAAATTTAAATACAGAAACTATGTGTTACCAGATGTAGTAGCATATGCCTGCAATACCAGCTCTTGGGTAACTGAGGCAGAAACACTCAGTCTGAAGTCAGCTGGGACTACATAGACCTTTTCAAAAAAAGAAGAAGGATGAGGATGAGGAGGAGAGAGGGGGATGGGGAGCAAGGGAGCAAGGGGAAAGTAAATTACAAGCTAAGTGTTGAGGATGTGAGTGACAGGTGAAAGGTTTCATGTTTGAGGTTCAAGGAGACACTAAGACAGGCTACTCTTTTATATAGCATACTTATTAGAAAAGTTGCTAATATTATACACAATCATATAGCAGCATGGACAGGGTCTCTGAGGAAAACCCAGGCCTTTATGGAGGGGTAGGAGGAAGGGGGCGGGAGGGAAATTGAAATTTTTCCTTTTTTGTCTCATTGCTGTCTGTTGCTGGAGCAGTCCGTGAGTAGTCATTAAAGAACGGCATGTGATGGACAGCCATCTTTCCTGGTACCGTTACTTGACGTCAATAGGGCAGGAAAACCAAGAACACAGAGAACAGGTTGCTTTGGTCCTGGGAAATAAATTGCTATAGTTACAGGAACTGTCACAATTCAACCAAAATAGAGGAGCTTTCTAACGTAGCATGGCTGGCTAACAGCAGAACCCTCTGATATTTCTGGTATACTAGTGAGTGTATAGATTAGTTCTACGCCCTGGGAAAAGTGTTCTGAACTATGCACCAAAAATAAGCATATACATATTCAAGGCTCTGACATTTCTCCTGATGATGATGAATGCTAAACTATTTTCTCTTTGTTAGGAAGAATACTGTTAATATCTAGATGTTGAAGTGAGAGCTGAGGTGTTGCTCAGTGGGTGAGGCACTCCAAGCTCCAGCATAAAAACCCGAATTTGGATTCCCAACACTCATGTAAAAAGCTGGGCACTCCAGTACGTCCCTATAACCTCAGCACTGGGAAGTGGAGACAAGAGAATGGACTCTTAGGGTTTGCTGGCAAGCCAGTCTAGCCAATAGGTGAACTCCAGGATCAATGGAGGACCCTGTCTCAAAATAATAAGATACTGATAAACTAAGACACTCATTATTTTTCTCTCTTTGTGCACGTGCATGCATGTGCACGCACACACAAGTATGCTCACTAAAATGTGTGAACATACATGCTCAGCTAGTTGAGTGCCTGACTAGCTTATGAAAAGTCCTGGGTCCAACACCTATAAGCCAGGTGTGGCAGCACACACCACTAATCCAGCACTCAGGTGCAGGTAAGAGGTTCAGAAGTTCAGAATCATCCTTGGCTATATAATGAGTTTAAGGAGAATCTGGGGTGCATGAGATATTGTTCCCCCCCTCAAAAAAAAAGGAAAGAAAGAAGCAAAGAAGAAAAGAATCAAAGAAAGAAACAAGGAAAGAAAGAAAGAAAGAAAGAAAGAAAGCAAGAAAGAAAGAAAGAAAGAAAGAAAGAAAGAAAGAAAGAAAGAAAGAAAGAAAGAAAGAAAGAAAGAAAGAAAGAAAGGGAAGGAAGGAAGGAAGGAAGGAAGGAAAGAAAGAAAGAAAGAAAGAAAGAAAGAAAGAAAGAAAGAAAGAAAGAAAGAAAGAAAGAAAGAAAGAGAAAGAAAATAGAGCCTCAGGACACTGAAGCTGAAGGATTATGAGTTCAAGACCAGTCTCAGCTACACTAATTACATTTTACACCATTTAGGCAAGATTAAATTAAACAATATAGTATAATATAATATAAATAATATAATATAAAAAATAAAACAAACCTTTCCCTTTGGGGAGTGGGGTGATGATTCTTTCTGAGGTGGGATGCATATGGCCCCTGAGGAGGGGAAGAAAGTAGAAACAGGAAGGGAAACAGGTGATATTCTATCTCTCCCTCTCCCTGTCTCTGTCACACACACACTCCACTCACTGGTATAGTGGTTCCCTCCCTCCATATAGAGCCCGCTTCCTCTTCTCTGCAGCTCTAAGGTAAAGCCACCCTTGGGCCTCTCTGCTGTGATGAGCTCTCCAGTTCTCTATTTTCCAGTCACATGTAACCCTGCGAAATCATTTTTATCTAATTCAGGAATACCTGGTAAAGAATGAGAACCCACCACAGAGCGTGAACAATGCTCATAAAATCATGACAAATGACTTTGCAATTTCCTTTGACCAAGACATTTGCTTGGCGTTATGAATTAAATCATTCTCTGGTTTGCTTATAAATCTTTTAAAGAAAGCATGGCGAGTTCAAATTTCTGTGAGGGAAAATTTATTTTAAAGCAACTTCCTCTTTTTTTTTTCTTGGAGAACACAGATTTTTTACACATAACAGAAAGCGCCATTGAATTATGAAAGCAATTCATGCTTATTACAGAAAAATCAGGAAAATGCATGCAATTAAATAGAAAATTACCCCTTGTGCTATCATCAAACCACAAACACCTCAGATAATATTTTGATGTAAAACTTCTAACCTTTCTCTTCTTAGGTATTTCTTCTTTTATTTTACATAATTAAAGTCATACTGTGTTTACAATTTTCACACCTTGCTTTTTATATACTTAATATTCCATCACAGACATTTTTACATTGACTTATGGAGCTTTTGTCAAGACACCTTTACAAGTAACTCTTTCTGCCTGTGGTGGTCCATGTGTGTAATCCCAGCACTCAGAAGGCCAGTGAAGGAGGATACAAAGTTCAAGACCAGCCTAGGCTATATACCAAAACCCTACCTCCAAACCAAAAACAAATAAACCCCCTTCCCCAAAGCAAAATATTTAAAAAGACGTAGTGAAGTTGTCCTCTACAGTTGGGCAATGTGTAAATGTCTAGAATTTCAACAAACTAAGTTCATCAAATCTAAGAACCTATACCTATTTTCCACTTTTTAAAACCATGAGATTTCATACATTTTTATAGTAAGTTTTAGAATGCTGGCCCCTGTCCACTAGAGTATCACAATCATCTTAAATAATCTCTCTGAGGAGTCTGCCTGTTTGCAGGGAAGTGGGAATCTAGCAAAGTCCTATCCATTTTTTCACAAATACTTAATATCTTAAATACTAATGCTTCCTTTCCAAGACCCTTCTCTCTTCACCTTCCAGCACAATCCACATGACCAGAAGAAACAGGATGTATTTCTGATTCTACTTTTCAAAGTTTTGATCCACACTCTTTCTGTTTCAAAGGAAAACTGTCCCCAATCATCTTAGTGGTCTGCAGAGACAGCTACACTGGTGCTCTAAATGGCTTAGCAAAAGCAAGGAGAAGAACAAAGGGAGCCTAATTATGCAAATGCATGCCCATTTGCAGGGGCTCTTCTGCCTGGAGGAGCTTGATGGGATAGAAAAGTTGGCAGTTTAGACTTTTGCCTCTCTGGGTGATTATCACTCCTTATAATTAAATTTGGAGTTAACTATTACTAGAATAATGTCTGGAGCTGGTAAGCACTCAAAAGCCAACATTAGGGAGGTGCTGGTTGGTACAAAGGATTCAGGTTTATTCAAGGATCATCATCTTGAGTAGAGGTGCTGTCAACCTTAAAGTTCTATTGTGGGGAACTTAGGGTCATGAGGGACTTTTATAACAAAGAAAAGAGGCTCAAAATGATAGTGTAGAGGAGAACTAGGTGGTGAGTAGAGTCTGTGTCACAAGCATCTGCGTCTCATTTTGTGTCTCTGGCCAGAACATCCCAATTGACCTTGACTTCCTAGGACTTGTTTCTGTATTTCCTTGAGGCAGACATATTGCTTTTCTGTACATTCAACTCCACAGCAGCTTGATTGCTTTGTATGTGTAGAATTAGAGGCTAAAGAAAAGCCTTAACAGAAGTCATCAGACATTGTGTGCTATATTCTGTACACACAAAGAAAGGGCTATTAAACAATTAACTTTAACTACAAAGTGTGACTTGTATACTGGATGGATATATTCAAATGCTTCATATTGGCTCATTTTCTCTTCTGTGTCATATTACATAGCCCAGGCTCACCCTGAACTGCCTCTGCCTCCCATGTACTGGGATCGTAGGTGTATACTGCCCCACCTTATATCATGTCAGGTCAGACCTTCCGCCATTAGGGGATATGGCAGTACACGTCTCCTATTTTCTAATTCCTTTAAAGACACTTTTTGTTATTTTATTTTACTACATGTTATATGGAAGATCTTGTCTTGTGTCTGCACTAACTGGCACTTTGTGGTGACAAGTGACAAAAAACAGTTTCTAATTCTCTTTAATGAAAACAAATTAACCAACAAAACAGAAATGAAACTTAAAGGGAAGAGTGAAAAATGAAGAGCACAGCTGATACAGTTTGTGGGCTCAGATTATGCTTTAGGGCCCTTCTGCCTGAGTCTACGTCTCTGTATTCTGCCTCCCACTAGATAAAATCCATTCTTAAAGAAGCCTCTTTTCTTGTAGTTCAACGAAATCTACCCTAGGCCCAGCCTTCCTTCTTCAAGGTGTAAGCATTAGGGGTAAGCACGTCTTTGTCTAGTCTACTCTGAAGGCTGGCATCTTAGAGTGTATGTGCAATCCACACTGGCCACTTTGGCCAGGGTGAACTAAGAAGCTGATTATTCTATATACTAACAGGAATGAAGCCCAGCCCAAGGGGTGTCCCTCACTTTCTGTCCCTCATGTTCCTTTCTAATGTCCTCTTATGGGATGACTCATCTATCCCCCAGATTCATATATGCATATGTATGTGTATGTATACATATATATACACAGGTACATACACACACACATATATATACATAGGCACACACATACACATATATATATACATACACACACATATATACATACACACACATATATATACACATATACACACACATACACACACACACATACATACACATATACATACACACACAAGTATATATGAATACATACACACACACATATATACATACACATACACGTATATATGCATTCATACACACACATACGCACACACACACATATATACATATACATACATACACACACACACACACACACACACACACACACACACACACACATGTCCCTAGATGTCCACCCACATATGGGTGCAGAGCAAAACGGATCAAGAAAATGTACTAAAGATAAAGGAAGAAAGGAAGGAAAGAAGGAAGGAAGGAAGGAAGGAAGGAAGGAAGGAAGGAAGAGAGAGAGAAAGAGAGAGAGAAAGAATGAAAAGAAGAAGACAAGACACAAGAGAAGCTAAATTTAGGAGTCAAGATTGCCTGACTTCCTGTTCCAGAAAGTATCTACTTCCTCCTCAACTGGGAGTTTTGGTTAGAGTCTCTTTGCCTTTCTCCTGTCCATGAGTTCCATGTTGTTGCTAGGGTGGATAAACCTATCACGGGCTGGAACTGTGCATTCTCAGGCTGAATGAAAGAACTGCTCACTCCTTGGGGATTTTTCTTTTACTTAGATCTAAATATATATTCAAGTTTAACACTAGCAATAATAATTTCAGCATCAAGCCTTAAGAAAGCTTTAGCTTAATGACAGAAACATTTTATTGTTTCTCCTTTATGGAGGGAGAATAAGTTTTATTTCTGTGTGAATCTTCTCTTAGTGGAAAGAAGAGGAGACAGTCTATAAAGGTGGATGAGGGTTGAGAAACCGAAAGACAGGTGATAATGGGCTCATACTTCCTTCCTTTTAGTGTTTTCAGAACAAATAATTTAGATTAAGTGTGTAGAGTGGAGCCAAGTGATTTAGAATTAGACATAGGGACATCTGCTAGAAGACTAATCAAGACCATAGGCAGGTATCAGTGAAAAACTTAGCTTGACTTTGCATAGTAGGGCAGAGATGTGTGTGGTTAGGGATGAGAGCATAGAAGGAGCAATATTCAAAATTGGCAGATAAGTAGAGACAAGTCAAAGGTGGTTCTGAGTCCTGAGACATTCTATAGTTAGTAAAAACTGGATCTAGTACACTAGATCAAAGAGTTTTTGGGGAGCAAGGGATAATTGAGTTCCATGCTAAAAGACATCAGTTTACAGGGATGGAGAAATTATTGAACTATCAAGAGCAATAGCTGCTCTTACAGAGGATACTGGTTCAATTTCTAGCACCAACATGGCAGCTAGCAGCAGTGTGTAACTCCAGGGGAGCTTCTTGCCCTCTTCTGGCATCTGTGGACACTGCATCCATGTGGTGCGTTTGACACGTGTAGTCAAAACATCCATATACAGAAAATCATCTATATGTATAATTTTATATACACATAATCATTTATATTTATAAATTTAAATATATGTAATTTATATACATATACTTATTTATATACTTATAAATTTATAACAAACATATGTATGTGTATACACACACACACACACACACACACACATATATCCAATTTAAATTTTAAAAAATAAGAAGAAATCAGTTCACTTGTTTAGAAGTCACTACTTGGGTACTCCAAAGGAGGCAATTGGCTTCCCTGGAAGACAGTACAGTCTGTTAGAAACAAAGAATTATTTGTTAGAAAAATAAAATAAAATAAAATAAAAACCAAATTAGGTTTTGACATCATTACAGCAGTCCTGGGGCACAGAACCATGCCTACATTGGTCATTCCTAGCAGATAGTAAATATTAGATATCAGTGGTTCAAACCACACATTGTTTTTGTCCCCACAACATCTATTTACTTATCGTTGAGCTATATTTCCCTTTCATTTTCTTCAGGGCAATTAGCTCTTTTCCTGTGTGTGTGTCTTGGTGTGAATTTACCAAAGGAGCTCTGACCAAGAATGGGATCCAGGCTAGGTCAATGTTTTCCCCTTTCAGAGTCTTGAAATTTGAACAGAATAATGAAAACTTCAAAAACAACTCTCCTTGTTTTGCCCTAGCAAGTGTCTTAAAAAGATTGCCTTTACTTTACAGTGTTGGTGCATCTCTAGCCATGTTTTTTGCTTGCTTGCTTGTTTGTTTGTTTCTAGGTGTGTGTGTGTGTGTGTGTGTGTGTGTGTGTGTGTGTGTGTGTGTGTGTGATGTGCAATGATGAAGTAGAAGTCAGGATAACTTGCAGGAGCTGATTCTCTCCATCTACCATGTGGATTTTAGAAATCAAACTCTGGTCACCAGGCTTAGCAGCGTGCACCTTTACCCACTGAGCTATCTCCACGCCTTTGCCCTGGCTTTAAGACAAGGTCTCACTATGTATCCCAGACTGAACTTGAACTCTCCACCCTTCTGCCTCTGCCTCTGCCTCTGCCTCTGCCTCTGCCTCTGCCTCTGCCTCTGCCTCTGCCTCTGCCTCTGCCTCTGCCTCTGCCTCTGCCTTTTGAGTACTGGGTTATGGTTGTATACTACCATCCAAGGCTAAATATGATCTTTTTTTGCTACATAGGGGTTCCCTAAGTCATGGCTCCTGAATTTCTTCAAATCCAACTTCTCACCCTTCAGACATTTTCTTTCAAAATTACAGCCAGCACATCTGGTGACTGTTGATTTCAATTATGAAAAACTTTTTGTTCAAATCATCACAGAGTCAGCACATTTTCTTAATGGCTCTGTTCCAAATCATTTAGGACAACAGTGTATCTAATTTTCTGGAGTTATATATACCAATTAAAAATTCAGAAGTCTAATATTTGAACACCATTCTTATTAGAAAACAATTCATATCTAACTTGGATTTTGTTTATAGAAGTTAAAACCAAAAATATTGACAAAAGATAGCACAGAGGTGGAATATTCCATCACACTTATAATCAGGCATGAACGAGACAAAAGCAAATTGGAATGTTTAAAACTTGTTTTAAACTCAGAAATGCATAGCAATTTCTCCCATTCTGTTGAAGTGATCACTTCTCAATTCTAAGTCTTTTCCTCCGCTCTTAATTAGAATCCACTCTTCAATATTGATATCAAAGAACCAGAATCAGCAGTGTTTCTAATTATTAGCACTGTACTCATATTTATTTAAGGATTGTTGGATTTGATTGCCTTGGTCATCAAACATAAAATGGATAACTGATTACCCTCCTTGCAGAATGTGTTTAGTCTATATTTGCAAGAACAGAAAGAAGGAAATTTCTCTACTGGTGGTAGAGAAATGTGTACAGACACTTTAGAGTGTTATTTGGTTGTAGCTAGGAATGTGAAAAATGTAAATACTCTATAAGCCAATAAGTTTGTATATTGGCGAGTTTTATACAAGCCCCAAGACATATTTATTGTAGCATTGTTTATGATAGAAGAATTGGAAATAACCTGTGAATCTGGAGATGGGAAGAATAGATAACTAGAATGCATGACATTGTGCTGCATATGTTTTAAAATGAGCCAAATGTATTTGCATACAACATGGGTAACTCGCAAACAGTAGCGAGTGAACAAAAACCCCCAAGTTACAGAGTGATGTATATATAGAGCACGGTACCAACAGTATAAACTTTATAAAACCCTTACAAAAACATAGTGTGTGTGGAGATATGTACATAGTCATATGTATAAATATGTATAAGATAAAAATGGCTTGAAAGCCAATTCACAAATTCTTTCTCATTGCTTATGAGAATGGAAGAAAATATTGGAAGTTCACAAAAAAGTTTTAAAACTTTACTTTGTTCTTTAAACTGACTTTGAAAAAGATTTTAAGTGACCAATCCTCTGTTGTGGCACCATTGACACAGCCAATGATCCCTGTATTTTTCATTTTTCAAAATAAAAGTCTTCTTTTCAAGTTTGCTATTAACTATGTTGCAGGATGCTTGATTTGTCCATTCACTTCCCCATGAATGCATCACTTGCTATTATTATATATGATACTGTATTTGGTACCACAGGAAGGAAAAGGTGATAGACGTGATCTGCCCTGCCCTCAAGGATCTTGTAATTTTAGAATTTGAAGCTCCTGTAGCGAAAAGTATCTGTGGGTTTGAACATGTCTCATTGTGGAAATGTTTTGATAAACTTATAATCTGAAGTTATTATACTTGACATGAAATTACACACAGGTGGGCTTCACTCTATGAAAACATAACAGGAAAATCACCACTTTCAAAAGGTCAAATTAGGGTGTGATTGTTGATTTAAAAGGGAATTAGTTATTTTTTTTTTTTTAAAAAAAATGACTCATTGTAGATCTCTTCCCTGAACACATAAAATTGTGACGGTATTTTTTTAAAGGACTCCTTAAGTCAGTCGTGTGTGTGTGTGTGTGTGTGTGTGTGTGTGTGTGTGTGTGTGTGGTGGGGGGGCAATGTAGTCATTACTAAAGTACTGTATAGGACAAAACAAACTTTTCACTAGGTATATATTGCTGCTGGCATAGAGTAAGTTCAGTACTCATAGAAACTTGAACCTGGGTACCTTTATAACCACTTCATAGGTAGCTCAGAGGTGAGGTGGATAATTCTGTTTAGCATGGGCTAGAGGAGACTCACTGTTATGACCTGGGGTGTCTCCATTGCAGATGCCACTAGCAACTATTAGCTAGTATAGCAGGGAACACACAAAAGATTGCAGACGCATACAGCAGGACAGAAAATGAAGGTGACTGGATGCTGCCTGTGAGGTGTTGAAGAACCGCATCTCTGCTCTGACTAGAAAATGGGTGGAGCAGTCCTAGAAGAAGGGACAGAATTTAAAATACAGTCTGTTTTCTTTGTAGAAAAAAAAACCCCAGATTTATCAGTAAAGTGAAGGCAAATAATGTGGGGTTGAGGTCAAAACAGAGGAATTTCAAGACTATTGCAAAGGTAGTTCCCAGAAAGATCTGTGTCCTTAACAGAAACTTAGCCTATGCGTGTTGATTTACTGGCACCCTGGGCTAAATAGTCACTGCATTGCATGTGCTTGCATCTTCTGGGACATCAACAGGGGTTTGGATCTGCAGTGGACCCAGCTTACTAACTCTGGAGGTGAAAGTGGAGGCCAGGCTAGGGCTTTCCAAGTGCCACCCTCAGATGGTAGTCTAGAACTTACTGCACTGAGTTTATTTTCTCAGTTTGCACCAGGCCTTGGACTGCTCGAGCAGTTCTCTCCTCTTTATGTTCTCTTCCCTGACAAAAGCAAGTCCAAGACAGCTAAGCAGTTACAAGGAGACAAAATGACAGGCCACCGTAGAGAGTCAGAGGGGAGGACTAAAGCAGAAAGTGGACCCAGAACACAGAGAATCAAACACACACATAGCCCATTTTATAAGTATAACTTCTGACCCCTTAAAAATCATGGTAAGTATCAGGTACTGCTTCTGTATTTTTCATCAAAAACTTGGCTTAAGACCTTTCTCCAGGACCTACTCCCCAGGAAAGAAAAAGAGTCTTAGGCTGCCTCCTGGTCCAGCCATGAGTATTCTTAATACAAGCAAAGTGGACTTCATGGTGTGAGTCCCTTAAGCCCCAGGAAGAAGCTGTCAACCACAGTGCTCTTTGCCATTCAGACATGTTCTGCTATGTGAGGGCTTCTTTGTTTGGTCAGACTGTGATGCACTGAGGTAGACAGATGAAGCACAAAGGATCTGAAAGGCATATGCATTTCCTTCCTGTATCTAAAAAGGGAGGAGAAAATATAAATGCATGTGAGAAAAAGAATTCTTGAAAGTTTTCAAAATTAAAACAAAGAAGTGGTTTAAGCTATACAAAAGAAAAATAATTTTTTTTTGCCTGTAAAGATAAGATGGTCTTGTTGCTAGGCAACAGGCACAAGACAATGGTGAGCCATGAAGGTAGAAAAAGTCATGAGTGCTTTAGTGTGGATTCCTGTCACACTAGGAAGTCTGCTAATAAGCTTTGTCCATAACGGGAAATGGCTGAAATGGAGATCTTACTAAGAGAGGTGAGTCATCTTGATTTTCCTTGACTAGCATAGACAGCTGTGTGACACAGCTAATACTTCTGTTAGTGCAGAGTGTTCTCTTTCCCCTAGTACGCGTGTTTCTAGTTTCCCAGTTTCTATTTGATGACTGCGAGAATCCAGATTCTGATGTCTAAATATGTTTAGCAGCTACCATGGACAGAGACAGTGCTTCCTTCTCTCAGCCGTATGAATGCGATGTATTCTGAAGGTGAAGTCAGGATGTGCTCAGTCACTCACCCAGCAAAGGAATTTAGTTGTCACTTAAAAGTGAAATCCATTTGACAGGTGATGGCAGATGTGAAGGTGTATTTCATAACATAGCTTTTTGAATAGGAGTATAGTTTGAGGACTTGCTATGCCTGTTTTTATTCTAGATCATTGTAGACTTTAGAATTCTTATTTTATTGTTACCGTTTCTAAAAAGTTTTATGGGATCAAAGAAGGTAAGTTTCTTCCCTCTTTGCTAACCCTGGAATTTGGAGAAAATTAACAAGGAACTTTTAAATTAGTTTAAGTCTGAAAAGTTGGAATAGTCAGAAAATGACTGAAACAGGTTGCCAGAGAATTTGATGATGATTTACTTAGAAGAAGACTCACCTCATAAAAATTGATGACGTGTACTAACTGTCAGGGAGATGTTGATTTTGGGTGAGTTATATTTTTACCATTGTATTTGAAGAATCCAAAAATCTGAACACAGAGCAGCGCCTTACAGTTATGAGCTATAATTTACATGGGTATTGCAGAACTTCACGTTAGCCCCCAAATGGTCGTTCTCCAGGTTTCTGATAGAGTACAGACGTAAGACTTTATGAGATCTAGTCCCGTAACTAATCCTTTGCTCACATAGTGGCTTTGAGTTTGATTCTAAAGTTATTCAAGTAGACTTTTCATGTACTAGACAGTGCTCCAGCCATTTGAAAGGGCCGATGGGAAGCCAAAGAGGCTTAAACAGCTAGGACAAAATTTCCCATTAGCTCCACTCTTTACATGCCTACAGATTTTTATCTAAATTTCATTTCTTTTTAGACATTTATTTTATTATACTTATGTGTGCATGTGTAAGTGTGTGTGTGTGTGTGTGTGTGTGTGTGTGTGTGTGTGTGTGTGTGATGTGTGTGCAGGGTTCTCTGGAGTTGGAGTTGTAAGATGCTAAATATAGTGTCGGAAGCCAACTCAGGGCCTCTGGAAGGTTAACAACATTCTCAATGGCCGTGCTATTTCTCCACCTTCTGTCACCTCACTTTCTGTTACCACATATGCTTCTTAAAAAGTAAAAACAGACTCTCTAACAGATAATTGAATAAGCAGCATTATTCATAATACCCAAAGGTGGAAACAGCCGACGTGTCTATCAGTGGATGAATATGTAACCAAAATGTAGCTCATACATATATTGGTATATCAGCTTTAAAAATGAATGACATTCTGCTACACCACGAACAGCATAATGAACCTGGAAAGCATGGAAAATGGAATAGACCAGACACAAGAGAACAGATAATATATGCCTCTACGCATGTTAGGTGCCCAGAATAGTCAGACTCAATGGTTCTACTTCGATCGATGTCCTGTGGCTGAAGAGGGTGGAATGGGCTGTTGTTCAATAGCTGCAAAGGTTTAGAATAAAATGATGAAAAGTTCTGGAGCTCAATAGTGGCGAGAGTTTCACAGCAGTGTGAATATACTTAATGTCACTGAAGTGTGCATTTAATGCACAAATGATAACTTTTATGTTGTCTGTATTTTACTATAGAGAACACAATAATCTTGAAAAATACCAGTGCCTCATCTACACCCAACTCTTGAGTCACTCCTTGCTGACACTGTGCTCTCCTGCTTCTTTCTCCTCTGATCTCAGGATTGAAAACACAGAAGTGGCATCCTCACAAGCCTTAATTTAAACTCTAATAGGATGCGACAAGGTCAGTTTAGTAATTTCCTCTCCTGGAAATGTAACTTTCTTGATATATTATTATCTGTCTGTTTGCTTGCCAATGCCAGCCACATACTTAAGGCATCACAGAAACATCAAAAGGGTCGTCTAAGTTTTCTCTACTTAGGATCGAGATTGAAGGACAGATGGCATGGTACAGATGGCAGAGCCACAGACTGGACAGATGGCCCAATCTTTATTCTGAAGTTGAAGGTACTTTTGGGGGTTTAGATCCAGTTATACCAGATCATGGAGAAGTCATAATTTTTTCTGCAGAAAATAGTTAAGCAAGAAGAATGGAGGAACTATCCAAAATGTTTGTGCATCAGACAAATCGGATAAATTCTCCGAATGTTGTTATACAACTAAATCTTCCTAGGTTAAGTTTATTACCAAGGAGTTTGCATCATCACAGCCTTATCTCTCAGCTAGATGAAGCACCTTGAAGCACCCTTCAGATTTCGAACCACACTCTTTACAAACAATAACAACAACAAAACAACTCTTTTCATTCGAAGTCAGATCTGGAAAACAGCCTGGATTTGGTAAATGTGGGTGTGCGAGTGTGTACTTAAAGCTGGGTCTTTGAATTAGACCCAAGACATGAGAAGTGGAGAGACCACACAAGGCCAGTGGTGGAATTACTGTGGAGAATAACGCAAACTGTCTCCTGGCCACATGTTAAGAACCCCAATTTTAGCCTGTGAGTAGTTTTTGCCTCATGTCTTGACTACTAATTGGGAATCGAAAGGCTTTTTGTTTTTTCATGCACATATAAGGTCCCAGTCTTTCTCTATGTCCAAAGAAATACACGGACAAATGTCACATCCTTTTAAAAGCTGTTGAGTAGCCATTGACAACTGGAGCCACAGTCAAGTCTATTTTGGTTCCAAAAGTTCTTCTCACACCAGTGGTTGTCCACACTAACCTTCAGTCGAGGAACTGTAGAGGAGGGATGCCAGCAGCTCTTGGATAGTGTTACCTTACAAGCCGTCTGTAATGCGTCAGCGACGATTAACCTCCAGAGATACTCAACCTTTTAATTTCTGGAGATTTCTCTCTTATCGATGGACATTTATCTGTGAAAAGAACCTTGTGTTTTTAAGAATGACAATTAGTATTGATTGTTAGTGATTTTATTTTATTTTAGGATTTAAAAAACATATTGTAAAACCTGTACGCTTTTCTGTGAATTTTAATATGGCTCATTATCGAGTTTCAACAGGTGGACATTGGCAATGCACACATACAGAATAGTGACAGATAATAAATAAAAGAGCAGATTCTGGGAGGATAAAATGTCCCACAATTCCTGAATGGAAAAGTACAGTAGAAGCTAACAGAAATGGAGATTTTAGCTTCTATGAGATTTGCCTTTACATTATACATCTCACAATTTGTTTGTAAGAGAGTCAGTAAACATTTGCTAAACAGGCAATAATATATTTCTACAAGGGTGTAACAGGAAGAGAATTTAAAACTGGCTTTTTTCCTTTTTACTAATTTCACTACTATTTATTTCAGAAGCAACACACTGGAACATTTTTAAAATATAAAAGAGGGTATTCTTAGTTTTCTAAATCAATAGGCCAATAAATAAGGACTATAAAAATTTATAAAAAAAAAGTTTGCTATGGCTCAAAATGTGGAAATTTCTCCAAGAATGGAGGGATTGGTCATCACGATAACCTTGTGAATGTCTCAGTATCTACACACACCACAGTTCTCTGACCACCTTACAGAAGATGTCACACAGATTCCTGTACCAAAAGCTGCCTTGTTAGTAACTTCAAATTACCAGCCAACAATTAGCAGACTCCAGAGAAAGTGTCTGAGAGAGAAACACACCCAACTAATTTATTAGTTCAAATCAGACTGCCAAAATGTAATCAAACACAAGTAGCATCAAAATCTCCAAGAGGCTTTCAAAATGCTACAGATTCTTGAGTCCCAGCCCAGACCTGTATAAGATGGAGCCCAGAAATTGGCAGTTTTAAAAGCACCCAAATTTAAGAAGCAGACTAGACAAAGCCAGGGAGAAAAGGACAAAAAATATGATATAACCACAAAATATACAAGCATTAATATAGTTATAGACAACAGGGTCCCTAATAATATTAATAAGTTTAAATTGGATTTTTTTGGTATTTGATTCCAAAATATTTCATTATTGTTAAATGCCTCATTTGAGCCTGAGTTTATGATTAGGGCTTGTAACATAATTTGTAACATCATTTTACTGTCTCCTGTGATGTCCATACCTGCAGTGTGCCTGCTGCAGAGCAGGAGGCTTTTCTTGGGATAGTAGCCTATTTCTTGATATCCTTTCCTCTTTCATTGTAGACAGTCACATTTTGAACCATGAATCTCTTATCACCAAGCTGGATACCGCCTTGTTCGACTGCTTCTATATTTGATAGCATCCTGCCTCAAGACAGCAGAGCCAACCACTGAGAGGGCAATACTCAAGCAGGACATTGAATCTCCAGTAGCTTCTATAGAAGCCACACTGCACAAAGAATTCCCTGCCAGGACTTTTGTGGTCCACAGAAGTAGATTGTTGCTTCCTATAAAGGAAATAGCAAGGACAAGGCAGTACTTCCCATCAGCACAAGGGCAAGGTACCTCCATGAAAAACAGGAGGCAGGGAATGAATGAGGTTTTTAGCTATTAAGAGCTTGTCAAGGCTTGTGCCAGAAGAGTTGTCAAATATCCCTCCTGACCTCCAAGACTAAAACAAGGGCATGGACAGAACGCAATTCAAAGCCCTGCATTTTCTAGCTGTTAAAACTGTATAATACCTCCTATAATTCAAGGCTCACAGTAAGGAGGTGTGAGGTCTACAAACACAAGGAAAAAGCCACTGTTGATACTCCTGCATTCCAGCCAGAGATCTGCTGTTGGCAAAAGCCCCTTTTCATAATGACATTCTGAGCTTTTTTTGTTTTGTTTTGTTTTTTATTTTTTGTTTTGTTTTGTTTTGTTTTTTGTAACTTTCTTATTGTGAAAATTTACAACAGTAGAAAAGGAGACCAAATATTATATTGAACACCATCAGCAATATTTCAACTGAACAAATTCAGCTGATTGATAATCTAATCTTACCCTTACTCTTACCACTCAGTCTTCCTGTGAGTCCAGTTTCAGGCTGCAGATCTCTTATACTTAACTATTTCAGTGTGTATTTCTGAAAGATAATAACTTAAGAACAACCCTACAATAATGTCATGATCACACCAGAAAAGCAATGGTTTCCAAATAGCCCATGAATGTTCAACTTTCCTGTTGTCTCACAAATAGATATGTTTTTAGTTTATTTGGGTTGGGATGAAACAATGACCACATATTCCAGATGGTTGATATTTTCCTTATATTCTTTCAGCCTACACACTTCCTCTTCTATTATATTGCAGTGTTTTTGCTAAAAAAATTTTTTGTCCTATATGACCAATTTCTTTCAAACAGTAATGCCTGCAGATCCCCCTGGGAATTTGATCAAAGACATATATTTCAGTCAGTCAGTTTGGGTGGAATGAGATTCTGAATTTCTAACAGACTTTCAGTTAATTCCATTCAGGAGACCAAACATCAAGTAGAAAAGCTATGACATGTCTCACAATCTGGGTTTTGCAGATTGAATCTTCTCAGTGTGCTTAAACATGTTCCTCTAACCCATGTCTTCTGAAATAATACCTGAGTACAGACACTTGGTCAATCTTAGAAATGTGGATAGTGGGGTGTAGGTAGTGTTCTGTTCTTGTCAAGAAACAAGAGACACAATGTCTAGTTCTTTTTCTCACTACTGCTAATGTCAAGGTTTATTTCCACTTATTCATTAAGAGGTACTAAGCTATGATATTCTAATCATTGCATTCCATATTCATTTATTAAGTAGACTATGATTATAAAGACAATCTTTCTCTACTTTTTAGTTACTCAGTGGTGGAACTCACACAGAATCATGGGAGTAAGAGGGGGAAGGACTTGGCTCTTTTATATGGTCTAACAATTTTTAAAATCACTACTGGCTTTACCAATATCTTCCAGTAACAGCATCTTATCTGTGTTGGTATTTTCAGTATCTCTCTTAGATGGTGGTTGTGGTTTCTGATGATTTTTTAATTCATCAAAAACTCAAGAATTTATCAACTTTAATGCATTTTTGCCAACAAACTCTTCAAATTGGCTCCTGAATCTTTTTGATATAATGCTATAGTCTTGGAATGCTTCCTTTCTCTTCTGTGTGACAAGATATTCTAGGCTCAGCTCGTGTATTATGTTTTGTCATCCTTATCTGTAATCAGCCTTTTCTCTAAAGGCCATTGTTTCTTTTAGTGAAGAATGTATTTGAAGATGATAATCTGGATGTCATGGTACTTATTGCCAGTAGGTTGATAAAATGAAAAAGCTTAATTATATAAATACGTTCTTGGAAACACACACACATGAGACGTAGAGAGGGAGAGACAGAGACAGACAGACAGACAGACAGACAGACAGACACACACACACACACACACACACACACACACACACACAGAAGGGGGGACTATTATTGCATGGCTCACAAAATGCCTTTTGTTCTGAACTTAATTTCAGGAGAACCTAAAATGAACCATTTCTGACTTGTTTTATTAAGTTTTCCATGTAGACAAAAAGTACCAGTCAGAGTAGTAAATGCTGTATAATTAAAAAAAAAATAAGAACAAACCATGGAGAAACTATTTAACTTCTTCTAAATCTAATTTTCTGATCTGAAAATATCTTCCTCAGAGGGCTGTTAATAACAAAGCCATCGCTCACCCAGTATTTACTGGAAACTAGGTCCTCTGTATGCATTTCTCCCACTTAATCCTTCTAGAAACATTTCCAAGTAAGTGGTATTTGCTTCATTTTATAAATGAGCACAGCTTCCCAAGGTGACACTGCCTGGTACATGGCAGCCAGTGTTTTCACAGAGGTCTCTGACTCCTTGCTTTTAACCTAGACTCTAAAGTGCCAGGCAAATAAGAGAAAGAATGCATGATGCTGCTGGCAGAGTACCTGACAACTGAATTCAGTGGAAAATAAATGACAGTTAACAGAAGAAGCCTTGGTGGATATCTACTCTGCATTTGAGATGGAAGATGGGAGGGTGGGTAGGGGAAGCAAGCCAGCCAGCTTCCCACTTTACCAAGCATCTGGCCCATTGACACTTCATCCTGTTAATTTCCCATGTTGGGGCTAACCTATGTGTCCACCATGACAGATGCTCTTGTGTCAGAGCTCAAGGTCAGCCCTCAAGAGTGCAGGCTGGCACCTTCTGTCATGTTGTCTTTTGAATATACTCAGCAAGTGGCAGACATCCAGAGGCAAGCCTGCTTTGGCCTCTTCCCCTTACATCATGTGTCATTAGCTGCTACATAGCTCTTTGTTCAAAACAAAATTCACAAAACTGACAGATTCATCTGCCTAATGTCATGAGGCATCAGAACCAATTACAGGATAGTTCCAGAAGGCAAATAGGGGCAGTTTTCACAAAATGGGATGAAGAAAAGGAAAACAGTCTTGTCATTAAGAAGGACAAATACATTTTCCTCTCAGCAGGCTCACCCCAGGAAAATGGAGAGATTTGTATTAATACAGAGTTTCATTATGATTGCTCTGGATAATTTCAAATCAAAGTGTATACCCCCTCATCTCCAGCAGATCTACCATTAAAGATTTTAGCTAGTGAGCAACATCTCTTATTGTAAGTGGGATCTTCATGATGATAGCAACATGAAGAGTAAACTACCCAATTTTGACACTTTTTTTTCACAAGGAGTGAGGTGTGTGTGTGTATGTGTGTGTGTGTGTGTGTGTGTGTGTGTGTGTGTGTTATGCTACTTTTAATCCAAGTCTGGGAGCTTCTAGGACATTGTTATATTGGGATGTGTCTCATATGCATTCAAGATTTTATATAAGAGTAGAAAATATTTCACTATGTTGGAAGAAAAGCTATTGTAAAGGCTTAGCACTGCAGTTCCAACACCATCTCCTTACACTAACTTTCTACATTTAAGGTAATCAGAAAGATGGGAATCTGTAGTTTTATAAGACTATCCTCCCATTTGACACCAGTTGAAAGTTTGGTATGGGGAACCTTTGTAAAACATCCTGAATCTCAGCAATTGTCAAGAATGTCTCGCAGAATCACTGATCTGAAATGGAATCTGGCAGGGGCAGAGAGAGGACTTCAGTTTCTTCTATAATACCTTCTCAAAAAAGAACTGAAATAAACATCACAAAATATTAGCATATTAACATACATTCCATCAAGGTGGAATGTATATTAATACTTTCTTACCCAATATATTTATTAATGATTAATCATACAGAAATAAAATAATAACAAATAAAATGCATTTAAGTACCAAACTGCACTTCCAAAGATTCTGTTCGTAGCTCATAGATTTTATTACCCTTTATAGTTAATGAAAATGAAAGCCAGGGGAGATTTCAAAGGCCAAACATTCATCAAGGTACATCCCATGGATGGCCCTGTTTCATGAGATTTGGAGAGGCATTTAGCACAGAAACTCCCGGAATACATTGCCAATATTTTACAGTCTTAATGCTCTATTGTACAGCAGTGTCAGTGAGTCAGGTAGATAAATCTCCAAGTGCTCCTTTTAAAATCTTACACTTTTTGCTCAGCCAAAAATAAAGCAGTCTTCCTCCATGCTAGATAATTCTGCTAATCTAGTCTGTTGAGTGTTTGCAGAGCCATCAAATGAAACATTGTGGAAGCATTTACACAGTGAGTGTATTCCTTTAAAGCTGTTATCATCAGACCAGCAAAGCAACCCATCATTTATCTGAGCCCATATAATTAATGACTTTTGGATATGTTCTTGGCTATTGGAACAAGTAACATCACTGTAACCTGGTTTTCCAATAATGTGTGTTGAGAGGTAGCTTGTAGGCTCTGAATTTGGCAATTGTTCATCATGTAAAATAGCAGAGACAATGACCTGTGACTTTAGAATTGCTGCTTTGAGGTTAAATATGCTGTTAATAATTTTATGGCTCTATCCAGTTTATTATATGTCAAATACTCACCAAATTAGTTTTTTCAAAGTCATAGTTTTAACTTGAAAACTGTTTCAGTGGAATAAGCAAGAACATTTGTAAGAGATGTACTTTTACTACCTCAATTTCAGTGTTATTCAACCTTACTGAGACTACTAAACATGAAATTTGTTTATATATTATTTATTGACTATTTGTCATGGACTATTGGGTCCTGGAGATAAAGACCAAGATTGTAGAGGAATATTTAATCCTTTAATCAAGCAGCATGGCTGTTCTAGGGTACAAAGAATGTTGGTACACACCTTTAATCCCGGTATTCAGAAAGTAGTGGTGACAAACACCACTACTTTCAGAAGGCAGTGATGGTACACACCTTTAATCCCAGCATTTGGGAGATAGGAAGCAGAGCTAAGAAGGAGTCAGTGTTAGAAAGGAAGTGATGTCTGAGATGAGTCAGACTGAAGGGGAGGCAAAATGATGAATCAGAGGAAATGTTAGCAAAGTGAGTCAGAGTGAGGACATGCCCAATTCTCATGATAGAAAAGCAGGCTTTCAGCTCAGAGAGTCAGGATAAAAGACAGAGAGAGGACAAGAGACAATGAAGTGGTCTGACTGAGGATAATGCAGAGAAGCAGAGAGGCTGACTGAGGCAGGATGGAGCAGTGAGAGCACAGAGAGGGGCAAGACACAGAGGCATAAAGGAGTCTGAGACTCCTATAAAGGCAGAGACACAAGAGGCAATTCAGCAGAAGTCAATATCATCATTTGGGAAGAGTGAGTTTGAGCAGAGCGGCTCAGAGAAGTTGTGGGAGTTGACCAGAGTTTGCTGAAGTCAGAAGAGTTCAGTCAGAAACAGCCAGCCAGCTCAGAAGGTCGGTTTGAACCAGAGAGCTTGGAGCAAGAACAGGGAATGAGTTGAGTTGAACCAGAAGAGTCAGTTGAGTTCAGTTCAGCTCTAAGTTTGGAAGGAGCGAGTCAGAGTGGTTCAGTCAGCAGAAGCCTTGGAGGCTTAAACAGTCTGGATTATACAGAGGCTGAGGCTGAAGCCTTCCAGTTCTAGGCTGAAGACTAGATTGTATGGAGGCCAGAGGCTGAAACTCTCCAGGGCTCCAGGACTAGGAAGGTGATTTAATTAGCTAAAGAATAAAACCACCCTTTGTCCTGAATCAACAGCTACACAAGATAATGCCAAATTTGTTCATATTGTGAATAGCATAATGAGTAATAGAGATAAGAAAGATAAATTCTGTATATGGCTTGAGCACAATTATTAACAAAGCCTATAACAGGGAGTCTCATCCCAATGAGTAGCAGTAAGAGTGTCAGCGTTCTTGGTAGAAGTGTGTGCTGGTGCTTCATTTGGAGACTGAAAGAACAGTACTCAGTACTTAGGGTTTCTATTGTTCTGAAGTGACACTATGACCAATGCAACTCTTGAAAGTATTGATTTAGAGGCTTGCTTACAATTTCAGAGGGTATATTAGTCAGTGTTCTTTAGTCTAACCAAACTTACAAAACAAATCACTCTGTCTATCTCTCTATATATATATCTATCTTTATATAAAAATAAGTATATTATCTTTCTCTCTATATATATATATAAATCTCTCTCTCTCTCTCTCTCTCTATATATATATATATATGTATATATATATATATATGGAGAAAGAAAGAGAATTTATTAGAATGACTTACAAGTTGTGGTCCAGCTAATCCAACAATGCCTGCCTCTGAATGGAAGGTCCAATAATCCAGTAGTTGTTCAGTCCACAAGGCTGGGTGTCTCAGCTAGTCTTCAGTATACACCTGAATACCAAAGAAGTAGACTAATGCAAGTGAAGGAATGCAGTTGCCATAGAGACTAAGGGCAAGTAGGCTAAAAGAGCAAGATTCCTTCTTCCTTGTCGTTTATATGGGCTGCCACCAAAAGGTGTGTGGCCCAGATTAAAGACGGATAGTTCTATCTCAAAAGATCTGGGTTAAAATGGGCAATCTTCCCACTTCAAAGATAGGGATTAGAAGTGGGTCTTTCCACTTATTATATATTTTTTTTTAAAAATCCCTCCCAGTTGTGCTCAGTCATTTGGATTTTAGTTAATTCCAGAAGCAGTCACCTTGACAAGAATTACCATGGCAGAGGTCTAGTTCATTATTATCATGGCCGGGAGTGTGACAACATGAAGGCAGCATGCCGAAGTAGTAACTGAGACCTTTACTTCCTAATCTACAGGCAACAGACAGAGAGAGTGACATATACGGGGCCTGCTATGGACTTTTGAAACCTCAAAGCCAATCCCTCATGACATATCTCCTGGAACAAAGCCACACCTTCTATCCTTCCCTGGCAAACTCATCAACTGGCATGCAAATATATGAATGTGTGGGACCCAATCTCATTCAAACCACCACATCCCGCCCCCTGCCCCCTGCCCCCTATAGGCTTGTAGCCACATGATAATGCAAGATGCGTTTAGTTTTACTTTAAAAGTCCCCATAGTCTTTCACTCTTGAGGCTGTTTCAAAGTCTAAGATCACATCCTCCAGCTGTAGACTGAAGTGCGAAGCTGTGACACAGGTAGCTCTTGACATCTTCAGACAGACAGCACTTCACACTTGCCTCAGTTCTTTGATCCAGTCATTTCAGAACATTTAACTGACCCTGACTGTATGCCAGTATGCTAAGTAGTACAGATACATATGGGAATGAAGTATTAGTGCTACCACTCCAAATTCCCAATCCAGTGTAAAAGCAATTTCTAAGAAGTCTGAATCACCTGAAAGGATTATGGGTAATTTTGTGTTAAAATATGCATATGTAGGTACATAATTCGACAATGTTTTAGACTTTTGAATATGGAAGGTGTTAGATGTCAAACACTTAAGCCATTTTTTTCTTAACTTTGTAACACAGGAGAAGAAAACCTCCTGGCAATTTTACGACGAAGATGGTGGAAGTATATGATCCTGGGACTCATAGACTTGGAAGCTAATTATCTGGTGGTCAAGGCTTACCAGTACACGACTCTGACCAGTGTCCAGGTAACAATGGCTCCTTTCCTCTCTGCTTTCCAGATACAGTCCACTTTTGAGTTTAATTTCTTGGAACTTTGAATACTATACTGTGAGTTTTTCAAGAAGAAGGGGTTTCATTGTTTAAAAAATTAAATTGAACGTCATTTATATATCATTAATTTTTCCTAAATCAGGTGTAATTGAACAGCTTTTCCTCTTTGTTTTAAATATACCAAAATAACCATGTACAATTCAAAATGTAACCCACGCATTTGAATACTGTCAACTAATCTTGCATCAGCAGGGGAATTATTAATAAGAACAAAAATAAATCTGATTTCATCACTACTTAACTTTTTTAGAATGTTAATAGACTTTGATTAAGTAAGCAAGCTGCTTAATAATCTTTTCTTTTTTTAATGCATTGAATATGAAATCTGAAGGAACATGGTTTTTTTTTCCTAAAAGGATAAAAATAAAACTCTCAGAATATATTATGTATGAAGACAGCTACTGTATTTGTCTCTCTTTCTCTCTCTTTCTCTCTCTATTCCTGTCTCCTCAAACATATGCACACATAAACATATGCACACACAAACACATACACACAAACCAAATACCAGCTCGATCTAGCTTTCATAATTGATGGATACTCATTCTCCTTACTACTCAAAATAGTTTGATTATATTTGTTTCGCCTTTATTTTTCTTTGTTCTTCAATATTATTGATTTCATAGCGATCCTAAAATTTCAGGAAAAAAAAAACCCTTATTCACTAATGAGCATTAGCTGATACCTGTCATCCTTTCCATTTGTCTTGGAGCTACAATGACATGAGTGGAAAAACAAACACAGAGTATCTGAGTACATGTGTACAACATAGATTAGATGAGAAGTGACAAACCTTTTCACTTTTCTATTTAGTTACATTCCTAATTTGCATAGAAATTTCAAAGATGATTTCTTGGGCCACTTTTGTTGCTATGGTAGAATATTGGAGCATGGATAATTTATAATGAGTGGACAATGATTGGATCACTGTACTATGGGCTGGGGAATTCAGCATCAAAGAGTGAGAGCAAGGACAACAGTAAGAGGTGGGTCGAACGCCCATTGGATAGTGTCTCCGATCTCACCAGTGAAGGTGAGCACAGGCGGCCTAATCATTTCTTGACCAGTCTTGGTCTCTACATACTCTTGCAACAGCAATTAAACATTTACACGAGCTTTGAAAGGTACACATATAAGCTTAAAATAAAAGTAGCTAACATTTTTCTATGACCATGTCCACATGCAGTTTACATTTTTTTACATGTGTGTGAACACATGCATGTATGCATGTTTGTGTACGTGCATGTACACACCTGTAATATGGAGGTCTGGTGACAACCTTGGGTGTTATTCCTCAGGCACCATCTACCTTTGTTTTGAGACAACGTCTCTCATTGACCTAAAATTGCCTAGCAGGTTAAGTTGACTGACCAACCAGCCCAGGGGTCTACCTGCTCTGCCTCTGCGACGCTGCCACCCTGCTCAACCTTGTTTTTGTACATGGGCTCTGGGAATCAAACTCAGGTCCTCTTGGTTGCAAAGTGAGCATTTTACTAGCTGAGGTACCCTCTCAGCCTGTTTCCACACACAAGCCTGTGTTCTGAGAGCATCCGTGGGGTGAATTCCAGTGAAGATGCACACTGAAGCAAGACGTGAAGCAGTAGAGAAGACCTGAGCAAGCCCTCTTTAGTCTTTAAAATGCTGTGACTTTTGGACTGACAATGGAAGGTACAAGCTAATGTCCAGATGCGTGGAGAAGACCCAGAGGTCTTATAAAGGACAGCGCTAAGGACGGGTGCATGACCCTAGGCAGCTTTGCTCTTTGGAAAACCCCTTTTACCCAGGTGTAAGAGCTTATGCATCTGGAAATTGAATTTTCTATTTCCACATTTGCCTTCTAATAATTTTCTCTATAGAAAAATAATTTCCAAGATGCCCCATGCACAATATAATATTTCTTTTCATTAAAAGGTATTTGGACTTGCTCACATCTTATGTTCTTGGTAAGATTTTAGACATCTTCAAAGCAGGAACTGTGACTTGTTAGAATACTTTATAAGTCATGCATAAATTTGCATTTAGAAATGTATACATCCAGTACAAATATGGTTATAAAATTTCCCATCTACATTTGCTCTGATATTTAAGAAAATATACATATCACCAAACTAAGAAAGCACATCACAAGATAGTTGCAAATTCTAACCGCAGAATAATTACGCACTCATCTTTCCTTTAACAGTGATCATTTTGGCTTTAAAATGGAAAGATCCTTTTGTTATGTCTTAGCTACACTAACAATGTACACAGTGAATATAAATAAAATAGGCTTTATGAAATGGGTGCTTCATCACAAAGTCCATTTTGAAAATCTTTTATCTGTTCTCAACGATCACTATTTTTTTTTTTTCAAATCATGGAAACAAAAGTCACTAGCAGTGTTCTCTGCAAATGTGACACTGGATATTAAGCACATGTTGCCACTGTATAAACAATAGTCTTCTGCGTCCCACTTTGCTTCACCTTCTTCAATTACAAACAAGGTCTTTTCTTTGTCTAGTCTTTTTCAGTTAGAAATAAGATAAAAGAATAGGCTGTCTTCCACTGCAGATGTTCCATATAAAAAAACCTTCTTCAAAACTCTTTACACAACACGCCAAAATACACACACACACACACACACACACACACACACACACACACAGAGCAGGTTTTAAATACCTTGGCCAAACCTTTCCTATTATTTAAAATACATTTCTCCCTTCATCTTCTAGCTATTGACATTTTCCTCATTTTAAAATTCTTTCTACATTTAGGATGCTTTCAGATCATACATTCATTAAAAGTACAATAAGAACTGTCTTTGGTGGTAAATAATTACAATGGGTCTTATGACCAAAGGACCTAGAGAAAGGTCAATCTTTAGCATAGTTGGTGAAATGTCTTAATGAGGCCATCAAGGGCTCAGGTCTCTCTATCTCTCCCCCTTCTGCTCCTTCTAGCTTATCCTACTGCAGTCCCTGATTTGTGGTCATAAGGTAAATCTCTGCCAGGACAAATCAGAGCCACATGTTTCTTCATTGATGACCAGTGAAATACAAAATTCACCTACTCATAACCAATAATCAAAAAACTACAAATCTACCCTGATTGGACCATACAAGTAGCCGGGGGAATATTGAAATATTGAGAAATAATTGGCTTAGACATGGACTCCTGGAACCAATACAGAATGAGCTTTCTTTCATTGATTTATACATGCTTCTTAATAAGTAATACTAACAGTTTGAGTGGACAGCACTCTATCCAAGTCAGGACTGGATCAACCTCACCCATATCTCTGTCACATATTGAGAGCAAGGCAGATGGATGCAGAGGACCAACTACAATGTCCTTATATTTAATTTAGCCTCCACCTCAGTTCTATGAGCCTCACTGTTCCTCTGGCTTAGATGCTCCCAGGGTACCATATTCTTGCTCCATTTTCACAGTCTCCTCCCTAAGAGCAACTTCATGTATCTCTATTTAATTTACTGAACTCAAGATCTTTTACTGCAAACACAATTTCTTTTCCACCTTTGACGCTCCAGTTCCTAGTAGAAATCCAACGCATACTGGATAATCAATATTTGTAAAGAGGTTAATTAAATTGCATCAGTCTCTAGCATTTGGGGGCACAGAAATTCCCAACAGCACCCTACCTAAATTTAGAGAGCTCTGGAACATCTATTAAGATATGGACACACAAGTAAAGTGGAATACTGGCTTCTTGACAGAGCCTTGATGAACCAGTATCAGAATTTATAAATGGATGTAGGGAAAACAAGGAGGTACCTTCTTTGGAACTATGTTTGATGGTTCTTTCTTCTTTTCTTTTTATGTTTAGCCTTCAAAAGTCACAATCAATTATTCCCCTTCTAAGATCTATCTTCCTCCCTGCTCCCTCTCTTGAGTTCTTTGTGGGGAAACAGTAACAGTTAATTCCTAATAGCTCACTGAGCCTCAGATTGTTAGGTCAACTTATGTTATACACTATCTCGGTTTGTTTTCTTTTGCTAGGGAAAAATCTACCATGAACAAAATCTGTAAAGGAAAGAGGTTTTGTTTAGTTTAGGGTTTTTCACTTGTTTGGTTTTTGTTTGTTTGTTTGTTTTTGCTTTTTGCTCACGAGTCCCACTCCCAGTCTGTTGCTGAAGGAAGCAAGGGCAGGAACTCAAGCAGGAGCCTGGAGCAGGACTGAAGCAGAATCCATGAAGAAATTCTGCTTACTTACTTGCAAGCCCTGGTGCTTGCTCAGCCTGCTCAGAGGTGGTACCGCCCATGGTGAACTGGGCCCTCCCACAGAAGTAATTAACAAAGAAAATGCTCCCACAGGTCCATCTGTTGGAGGAATTTTCTTAATCAGGTGGTCTTTCTTCCCAGATGGCCCACGTTTATGGAAAGTTGATTTCAAACAAAACAACTAACCAGGCCATCCACCATCACTAATACACCCAGCTACCCAGCTACTTTTCTCAAACTAGCTCTGTGACATCCTACTTAATGCTGCATTCTAGGAAGTAATTTATTTGAGTGATCTAGTAAGAAAACAAAACAAAAATCCCAGTGAAATACTAAGTGGCCCTTGTTGCAATTTACTGGGCAAGGAAGAAGGAGAATTTGAAAGCAAGTTGAATCTGACAGTCATTTTGCCACTCATAACAAAAAAACCTATTAAATAATAATTTAAAAAAAAAAAAAACTTGGTTAGGACAGAAGACATTTGCTCCAGGAACCGTGGCTGCATTACCTCTTACTAATTTAATTCTGCTTGTTCACTGCAAATTGGAGACACTAACAAAGATCTATAATGATTTGTCCCTTGTTTCTATAAATACCAACCGAGTACACAATATGTGCATTAGTTCTGATCATCAATGTGGAAAATACTAAGCCCCTGAAAAATGTGCCAGCTACTGCGGATGATGTAAAGAGGCATGAGTGAGCCTTACCTTCCAGCATATGGTCCGGGAAAAGGGAAGAGAGCCGTGGTGTGCTGAGAGTAATGCTGAATACAGCCAAAGAGCAGATGTTTGAAGAAGGCAGAGAAGATGGCTATTGGAAAGTAGAGAAAATACTCATCCTCAAGGGTCCATGAGAATGGATAAAGTGTGTTAACGCTAGAACAGGGATATGACTCTATAGAAGAAATCCATCGGTATAAAGAAACTTGAGACTGAAAACCCAGGAGCAATGTTTGAAGAATGGCTATTCTTATTCTACTCTTACAGTTACCTCTTAATTCCTCAGTGCTTTTGGGTTTGAAACATCATATTAGGTGATTCACACACAACTGCAAACACAATCTGTGACTATTCCTCCCTTTGGAGCCCCTGCTGTTCTTGGAAGTTCTCACTTTTCTGTGATATTTCTACATTTGCTTTTCATTTTATATATATATATATATATATATATATATATATATATATATATATATATATGTATTATATTATATTTTTTTTCAATACAGATAGCCTTTCATCAAACAACCAGTATATGGTTATAATAAAAAAATCTGCATTCTAGAGGAAATTACCATGGTTCTATTAGAACACTTCTGAAAATGTCCTGACTGAAATGAATTGGGAAATATTTTTTTCTGAAAATCAAGAATGGAACCAAGGTGTAAATGTAGAATGTGAATTGGAAGGGAGCAAGGTCCAACAAAGAGGGCATCGTGTTCAAGGCCGTATGGCAGGAGGGTGGTTTCAAGGACATGGTTCCTGTGGAGGCACAAGGATGGGGAGGAACGGTTTTAGGAGACGGCTAGAGGAGGAAGCAGAGTGTGGGTGGCTAGGCCAAGGGTTCAGCTCTTCAGGCTGAAGGGAGCCATCAGATGTGTTGAGCTGGCACTAATGTGTGAAAATTTTGAGATTTAAAGATGACTCTGTGGTGTAAAGAATGAATTCAAGCATTGGATTTTCACAAAGGAATGGGGGATGACAAGGCAAGGCTGGACTGTGTTGCGGGTCTCCAGTGAGAGGAGGAAGAGAACAACAGCTTCCTCTTGTAGATAGCAGAGAGCCCGAGAGGCTTCTGAAGAAAGGAATGACAGGATTCAACCTGAGCCTTCTGTGTGGCAAGGTCTTCCTTAATGATTGCCAGGCCAGCAAATACTCTGGTTTTCTCACCTGAAAAGGCAGGAAGAAAAGCTACTTCTTTCTCGATTCTAGGCTTTCTGGTTGTCCACAAGCTTATGGTTAAATGTCACAGTTGATACATGAAGCTTCAGGGGGAAGTGATTATAAATGTGAAGGAAATTTCAGAAACATGTAGCATCCTTTGAACGCTGCATACAGCTTTCCCAATGGTGACATTTCCTATGACTTAACATAATGTCAAATCCATGGTATTAACAGTTTCAGCATTATTATCTATAGACTTGATTGCATTTTTGTATATTTTATTTAGAGTGTAAGTATGTGTGTGTGTGAGCGAGAGACAGAGACAGAGAGAGACAAAGAGACAGAGAGGAGAAAGACAGACAGACCACACATACATACATACATACATACATGTATACATACATACACATGGAGGGGGGAAGGGACAGAAAGAGAAACAAAGACAGAAGGATCTTATGTATAGGTTCATGTAACCACAACCACACTGGGACACAGATCAGTCTCATTGCCACCAAAGAATTCCCCAATCCTACCGGCTCTGAAATCACATTGAACCTAAATTGCTTTCCCCACATCAGCCAGTAATCACTAATGTGTTCTCCACCTGTATGTTTTGTCTGCAGGAACATACTGGAATCATACACAGTATTTGACCTGTTGAGATTTTTTTAAACTAAGTACATAGTCCTTAAGTCCATTTAAATATTTGCAGGTGTCATTAGTCTCTTTCTTCGGTGTTGTGTGTTATTAGTCCTTGGTGTGGATATATCAGTTTGTTTAACTGAAGGAAATTTGTGTTGTTTTCAACAAAAGACATGATAAACATTTCTGTGTTTCCTTTGTATCATCAAAATGTTCACTTCTCTAAGATAAGTGTTAAAACTACCATTGCTGGCTCGTATGGTCAGTGAATATTTGGGCTTAGAACATGTCTAACTGTCAGCAGGGCTTGACTGTACCTCCACACATTCCCACCTGGAATACACCGTGATCTAGCTTTTATTTGTCTCAGCATTTGGTGGTATCATTTTTTTATTTTTACTATCATAAAAGGTACACAGTAATATTTTATTACACTTTTAATTTGCATTTCTCTAATGCCCAATGATATGGAATATATTTGGGAAATTTTTTTTAAAAAACTGTGTTCTTATAATTGAAAGATAAAGTTAACAGTGGTCTTAAAAAATGCCTTCTATGTGGGAAAATTATGATAAAAGAGAACACTGAAGCGAAGAAACCCCACTGCTTTCTTTATCAGAAAGTAAAAGGAGCGACAGTAACACCATCATACTGGATTTATAAGGATTTTTCATTCTAAAGAGACGTTTGTGGCTTTTTATCTCTTGGCTTGCAAAGAATGAATAGGTTGTGGCTGTGACTTTGAGACAGATTAGCAATGACATTTGGGTACATTTAACTGCTCTGCTATTTTTATAACTGTGCTATATGAACCGTTTCAGTAGAAATACCAGCTTTATGACTTCTTGCCCAAAGATTATTCATCTTTCTCAGCTGTGTAGTACTAAAAAGCAAGCAGATTAAACTGGCGCTGCTGTGAAATACAAAGACAGGGCTCTTCAAACCTGAGAGCTTGGTAATTAAAATAAACTCATATCAGAGTCATTCCCAGTGCCTTCACTGACCCTGCCCAGAGGCCCGTGTATCTGACAACAATGCTGTCCTTCCCACGGTGCATATTTTGCAGCTTTTCTCATTTTTTGAGGAAAAGCGAGGAGTGCCTTCAGACCTGATTGTTTTCCTTGGGGATGTGAGCACCAGAGAACATGTGGCAGCTCCCCTGCGTGTAGTATGGTACTAACTCTGAGACTGATCCTGCAAGACATAGAAAGTGTGGGAGAAACACAGTGTACCTCATCCCTTTCCTTAGCCTTCGGGGCTATACTTTTTGGGTTTTCAGTAAACCATGAATTAGAGAGTGTCAGATACAGGGGAAAGAAGGGTCAGCTGGCATGTACCATCTCTGCAGATTAAAGCTGAAGCCATAGGAATAGATATTCCTTCACTGATTAAGAAACTCCAGCTTGACCTGAAGGATACGGGTATTCACTAGACCTGAGTCCTGCCATGAGATGATAGACAACAAAGAATCTTGTTGCTTCAGCAACAAAGAATCCAAGATAGTCAGTGAGATCATCAGAAAACTTTAGAACCCCGTGACACACGGGAGAAAAATGCTTTCCGCCCCACAGTCAACAAGTTACTATACACGAGAGAAAGGCACTGTACTAACTTTTCACCTGTAGCTAGCTTGACCATCTATCTTTGTAGATGACCTGGAGGAAGCACATCTGTATACATTAGGATCCATATCTATAGGCTTGAGTTTATGATTACAAAGTCAGCTTCAAACGCTGTAACTTCTTACTCATCCCTGATGTCTCTACCAGCCCCTAATCCAGGTTTGTGGAAAATTAAAACTACTCGAGAGACATTTTCAATATATCTAAAGGCAAAAAAGGGAAACTGATGTTCTGGATCTTTCAGATTTCTTAGGTGAGATGACCTAATCCTGTGTTTGAAACAAAAGCAACTTCAATACGTGGCATCTCAGTTTAAGTACTTGATCAGGTCCTTTAACTGTTTTATAACCCCCGTCCAGCAGAAGAGCACATAGAGACCTCATCTTCCCACCCCACCCCCACCCCCAGTTCCATCACTGTGCTTTCGCTATAGCTGCCTCTGGATAGTCAGCAAAAGTTTTCAGTCCCGGCTATGGAAAGGAGCTTATTTATCACTGACTGCAGTTGTTGAACTGATGTTCCAGATGCCATTAATAAAGCTATTGGCGGTAACAGGAGAACCTCACTCTCTCCTTTCCCTTTCCCTCTGTAACTACCAATGCCTTTGATCCAGTCTGGTTGTTATTCATCATTCCTCCATCTGCTCTTTTCTTATGGCAACGCTCCCTTTCTCCCTCATATGACAGTTGTTTATTTCCTTATGGACTCCTCTTGAGTACATAAGGCCTTTGAAGGTGGGATGTGCACACTTGGTATCCAATTAGCACTGAATACATTCCTAACGTTTGATTAAATGCAGAAATTGTTTTCTTTTGGTTGTACTCATGGCATCATGTACACGGTAGATGCTAAAATGTGTTGATCATTTCATTAAAGTGAGTTAGCCAATGAAAGGGCACATTTCCAGCTATTGAGCAAGGCATGAGTAACCTCTCTTGGTTTCAGCACCAATAGGTCCACCCACTTCATTAAACACAGGCATGATATGCTAACCATATTTTAGATGTTCTTCTAAGCTCTTGGGATATAAAGGTGAGTTTTAAATCTTTCATATTTCTAAAAGTTCACGTCTAGTAAGCATAACTTGGATGCAGAGTCATGTGAACTTAAATGTTCAATTTGACTGCCCTTCATTATACTCTAGATGATATACTCTACTGATGGCAAATCTCTCCCCAGACATTCCCTACCAGGCCAAGTAGCATTGCCTGGAGATAAAAGACGGACTCAGTTTAAAACTGACCAATCCGCTCTCATTAAAATCTCTCTTTGGGCAGTTCAGTTGCTTCTGGACAAACGCACAGGGTCTCAGACTTCCCACGCACCACATTCATGTCTGAGATGGCATATGAGTCTCTAGAGGTTGTGGCCTTGTGGCCTCATGTTGGTCCTGTGGCTAGTGTCACTGCAGGACAGTTGGCCTGTGCTGAGTGTGTGCTTGCTCCACTGGGTGAAGAGATTCTGCTCTCTTCTGGTTCTGGCGTTCTGCTGGCCTCTGCTGCTTCCTGAAGTGGTCTCTCCAGCCTCACTGATGGTTCCCTGACATACACTGACAATGCCGGCAGACAGTGCCCTGCACTTGCCTCCAACCTTCTCTGTTGTGTCCTCCTCTTGCTGTGGCACTGTCTCAAAGGCCTTTGATCCCTTGCTTCCTGTTTCCTCTTGAAGGACCTAGCATTCTTTCGCAACTCTCAGACTTCAACAGATACAACTATGGGCACCAGGTGTCAGCTTCCTTGATTGACCTGGGATCTGCAGGTGGGAAGACACCTTACTTTCACTCCTTACTCTTCTACGCTGGAGGGGGTTTCTTTTTCTTCCATCTTTGCACTTCTAGGAACACCAGGCCTGCTAGCTCTCTGGAGGGAGGAAGTGGCAACCTTCCACGTTCTAGAAGAAACTCTCACACAGTTGGCAATATCAGTTCTTGGCATGTTGAAGAAAGAAGTATAGGATTAAAATCTCTAGCTCCATGAACCCGATTTCTACATCTTTCTTTAATTAAGGAGGCCAAAAAAAAAAAAAAAAAACAGAGGAGCTTTGTGTTTTCAAAGTTGATCAGTAACCTTTCGGTTCTATAAAGGATTCAATCTCTTTTCCCTCATGACTCAGTTTTAGGGGTACATGGATCAACAGTGCATGACTTAACTTTTTAAAAAGATGTGTTTATATTTTACTGGAAGACCATACTGTAGTATGAATTGTTGTAAAAGAGCTATCCACAAAATGCCCTGGGATTAAAGAGGAGTGATTGGCTGTATGCATGACAGGGAGGACTCCAGGGGTGACATTTGAGTAGGATTTATTGACAATAAGAATCCGACAATAAAGCAGGCCAATGGTGATTTTCAGCTCCAGTAGTGCACATAGGCAGATTATAAATAAGTGAGATGCCCTTATATGTTTGCTCTCCCTGTCTCTCTATCTCTCTGTCTCTCTGTGTCTCTGTCTCTCTGTGTCTCTCTCCCTCCCTCCCTCATTCACTTACTCTCCCTGTTTTCCTAACTATAATTGAGAGTCTAAATCTTTCCCCTGATGTGATCATAGTATGCAAGTGCAACAATTTATTTAATGTTTCTGCACTAGCCCCAAGGATAAAATGACTGCCAATAACACATTCTATTGTTTATATCCTGTCACCAGCTCCTAATGCAGTCTCTAGCTCTCTCTGTAGTGAAGTTCCTTTGCCCTTCCTACAAGCAGACCTTCCTATAGCGCCTACACAGACTTCCAACAGTCTCAGGATTCTTTAAAATTCTTATGACTGGATCTTCCTGTAGCTATGTAATAAACACTAGTTCCTTTCACTTAGAATATTTCTACTTCCCGTGCTCTTCCTGTTCATCCAATTTAGGGGGTGGGGAGATACGCGTTTTTCAAACAGTTCCATTTTCTCTTTCTACTGTTAGACTGATTTTAAAAAAAATGGTGGATTATGCAGCTATGTGCAAAGTGATCAAAGAAAAAGACCCGCTTGAGGTTCAGGAGGAGGTCAGGAAACCCACCTCCAACTAGCTTTGCCCTGATTAACTATACTAGATTAATGGAGCCATTTGTCAGTTGATAGGGCAGGGGGCTCTCCTGAACATGGACGAGATAGTTCTCATTGGATAAAATCCATCTAATATGCTCCAGTTTATGAAGTGAAGACATCATGGGAGTCAGCTGGGCACATGTAATATACCACTAAAAGTCATGTTTTCCTAGTTGTAGGCTTTAAAACTCCCATTGTGCTCTGGAATGCCATTGCTTGGCATACAAAACCAAGAACACTTTAGGAGTCCAAGGGAACTGCCTGCCTGCAGTGGGCATGCTCCTGAAACAATATTTTCAAACAGATTCTGGTCAAAAATTTACATTGTTTTACACAGCAGCAAATACATAAGTGTACTTCTTATTAGAGGGAAATCATTTGCTACCGTGACTCACAGCTCATATTTGCTTCCTTAGGTGCCTGGTATAGAGTGTATGGCAATCAAAAAACACTTCTCTAAGCCACGATTATACCACAAACAATGTTTCCCATTTAATTCCTCAAAGCAAGAGGCCAAATTGACTAACCTGGCATGTTTGGTGGAGAGGGGGTAAGAGGACAAACAGGAAGACCCAGAAAGCCTAGCCTTGGATTTCTCTAAGCTACTTTTAAGCAGATCAGTCTGGAACCATGAACTACATTCTCCTTCCAGACATGACTGCCACCTATAGAACATAGTTGGGAAACTCCGAGTGGACAGAGGCACAGGATGAACCATTTAAGCCAGTGCTTTGTTCATTTAAGTAAGGCAGTATAAAGAAACTTAGTAAGCACCTCTAGGATTTATGTGGGAAGAAAGTCAGGAGAGAGAGAGAGAAAGACACACAGACAGACAGACAGACAGACAGACACACACACACACACACACACACACACACACACACACAGGGAGAGAGAGAGAGAAAGAAAGAGGAGGGTATTCGAAACCAAAGTCACTTAATTGCCCAGTAAATGAATTTGTTTCATTGATGTTTTTTGGGAGAGGCCTTCCCTGCGTAGTTCTGGCTGTCCTGGAACCAGGCTGGCCTTGAACTCACAGTAATCCATCTGTCTCTGCCTCCCAAATGCTGGGATTAAAAGTATGTGCCACCACCATCTGGCAAAAATTTTTAAACTGTACTCTGTAAAAGAATAAGAAGCCTCAGGTAAAACCTCTAATTTGCAGTAAATAAGAAATTCAGAGTGTTCCGGTTAGCTCCATTCTGAGATCTTGCAAATCAAAGTGTACTCAGAGGCTGAACGTGATCACTTGTCCTTTGAGAGATATCTATAAAGAATAATCGCTTGGTAGAAAATTAGACTAACTTTATTTCAAACCATCCTCCCTGCCTGTCCCTGAGAAAAATTCTAAAAATAATAAACTGGTAATTTATGATTCATTCGAGGTTCTTGAAACTACTGATGGGATAAAGGAGAATCAAAGATTCGCTGTATCAAATGCAATGATTTTAAGGGAGGTCTTTTAAAGCCAATGATCTAGTTGAGGGTCATTTATAAAGCACCACTCAGGTAATACACCAGAAGAGACGATGGAGTTTAAAGAGCTAGTTTGTAACATGTAATTTCCATGACTAGACAATGAAACATAAGAATTAAGAAGTAACCAATTCCTCAGTGATTTCTTTAGAAATATCTTTCCATATAAAAATTCACTTTACTTTTTACTAAAAAAATGTTTTTGGCGTACTAACATCTTATTTTATAGAAATACAAAGTGATTAATAAACAGAGCAAAGTTTATACAGTCAGGGCCCTGTTATACTTCAAAGGCCTCATTTTTCAACCTGATACAATTGGTCTGATGGCCATTGTTCAAAAGCTTTCAGAATTTCCTCCTTTGAAACCTCCCTCAAAGACAATTTTAAGGCATGTAAGTTTCTTTACCCCCGCCCCCTAAAGATATCCAGAGCATATTACATAGCATAATCTAGCAATTTGGGTTTTTCCAAATAATGAACCTATCCTCAAAGAAGGAGCAATTGCTTCCATTAATGAGTACTCAGAATGCAAGATCAGGAAGTTAAAATGGTTTTGAGTGAAGAGCACTACATTAAAATACAACCTTGACCTTCTAGGGTGACTATCTTGAATGACAACAGTCCTCAGATGAATGAATTCCAGTACATCACAGGAGATTAGGTCTGTAAACACCCGTACAAGCCTGCTCAAGGAAGTGGCAATTTTCTTTTTCCCTTAAAGGAAATGTCTCATTATTTTCAATACACCTCTCATTATGCACAAACATAGCTGGAGTGTGGGCAGAATAATGTCCTTTCAGAATGCTGGTGTTCTAATCCCACGACATGCAAATGTGTTACTTGAAATTGCAAAAGAGATGCAGAGTTGTGATTAAACTAATGTTATTGAGATAGTGAGATTATCCTGAATTACGAGGGTGACTCCAATGTAATCACAAAGATCCCTGGAAGACAGAGAAAGGGGAGTCACGTAGGAAACTAGGCAACTGAAGCTGCGATCAGAGCATCAGAAAGAAATTGAAAGTTTCCACTTTTGAAAAAGGGAAGGAGTGGTAGCAAGCCCAGGAATAGGCAAACTCTAGAAACTGCTATGGAGGGTCCCCTCCCAGTGCCCATGGGAGTACCTCATTAGTACCCCTGACTTCTGAACTCTTTCAAGGCAATAATCTTATGGTCATTTATTGTAGTATCAATAAAAAATGAACACAGTTCTTTCTTGCCTACTACTGAGTGTTTGTGCCCTGCTTTCCATTCAAATTATGAAATCTTTACTCTGAAATCATGATATATGGAGATAGGACCTTTGGGACATGATTAAATCATGTAAAGTTCTTAACAATGGAATAAAAACGTCCTACTGGCTTCCCTCAGACTTTCCAACTTGTGAGAATACCACGAAAAGAAAGCCATCCATGAGTTAGGAGGTGAACCCTCACCAAATACCAAGTCTGAAGGTGCCTTGGCTTTGTTCTTTCAGCCTCTGTAACTAAGAAATAAATTTGGGTTGTTATAAGCCCCTAGCCCACGGTGTTCTGTAGTAGCATCTGAGTGAACTAAGACACCAGCCCAAGGCAAGTGTTGTAGTTATTTCTTAGGTTGCTGTAGTAAACCTCCTAGACAAAGCATCTTAAGGGAGGAAGGATTTACCTTGGCTCACAGTTCAGGAGTCTATGCCACCATGGCAGAGAAATTAAGCTGGCAGGAGCTGAAAGGGCTCCCCACTATACATGTACAGTCAGGAAACAGATGAATGCTTCTGCTCTGTACTTGCTCCTCTTCATTGGTTGAGGGCCCAAGGCCGGGGAATTGTGTCCCCCTCTTTTAGGATGGGTCAGGCCTTTCTCAATGAACCCAGTCAACATAATCCCTCACAGGTACGCATAGAGACCTCTCATAAGTGACTTCAGATGCTGTTGAAGTTAACAGCACTAACCGTCTCGGCAAATAGCAACCTTTGGAGTCCCTTACATGGGCACATTTGCAAGCTATCTGTGCCTGATTGAGAAAGGAATCCTGTTCAGAAGCTGTTTCTTTTTTGTAGTTGCAAAGATGTCAGTCCTCTCAGGACTGCTCACATGGACTGTCTGCACTACACAGTACACATCGGACTCTTCTATGTCTTGATTGCTTCCATTGACAGAGTGTTCATTGTGGTTGGTCACTATACAAACATTGGCCTGTAGTAAATCATTAAAGTAAGCGCATACTTGTACCTTAAAAATAAGAAGAAAATCTTTGTAACCTGTTTCTTTCGGCAATGTTTTTGAGGACATGCATTTGTTCATAAATCTGTGGAAACGTGTGTGCAGTACTATGCATGAAATGTACAGCCTTAAAGCTGCTGAGAGGTTGTAGTCTCTAACAACAAGAACTCACAGAAACACCGACATGTGCCATAGTGGCTGGAGTTATTTTTGTCTCTCTTTTTCCTCACGCCCTCCCCCCTCCTTTGCATCTTCTGAGTTGGGGCCATTTCTAACTAAGGAGCTATTGATGTGAAGTCTGGATGTGACTGGGCATCTTTGGGGCCATCTGTTAGGAGCTCTGTGAGAAGACTAGGAACTGTGGCAACATCTGGGCCTGAGAATGATGACAGGAACCTGGGTTTGCATAGGGACCTCATCATTAGCTCCTCGCAGTGGAAATCAACTCAATCAGCTGCTTCCTGCCATCCTGTTTTCTTTGATGACAGAAACAGAGAATCTAGTCATTGCTCCCTTTGTTACATATCCATTTAAAAGCCACTATCTGCCAAGCTTCCCAGGACCCATTCAAGTGTTACTTCAGTGAGCACTTCCCTTACTATCGACTTCACAGTCCAGCATCCTGCCCCATTCCACACTCCCTACGCTCTCTTCTGTTTCCTTTTTCTCCATAGACGCTGTCACCATTGACATACTACATACATTCTTGTCCGTCTTTTAATACACTAGGGAAACCATATAGGGTAGGGACTTTTATTATATGGATACCATGTCTCTAAAGGCAGTCCCTGACAGGTGGTTCTTCCTCCATAAATATCGTTCAGTAAATTAACAAAGTTCTTATAGGGTTCATACTCACACTAATACAGCACTGTTCTTATTGTTAGATAAAACTTTGTGCAAGAGGATCTGGAGAGATGGCTCTTACTGCTCTTACAGAGATTCAGTTCCCAGCACCCACATGGTATCTCCTTAACTTAAGCTTTGGGGAGTCCAACACCCTTTTCTGGCTACACGGATGCTATATGGTACACGCACACACAAGCAGGCAAAACTCACATTCACATAAAATAAATCTTCAAATAAAAGGCCCTGAGTACAAGAAAGAAATGTTTGTCCTTAAGGGAGGTAATTGTATTTTAGCATAAGTATATATCCTAACAATCTATAAGATTCCCTTTCAGGGACTTAATCTAGACTTGAGAACCTAAAGCTGGGCTTCTAGAGGAAGCATGGTCTAAACTGAATTTGAAATTTCAGTGTGAGCGCACCATGCAAAAGGTAGCAATGGAAAGAAACACGAGGATCCAGGTAGGGGAAGGACACGTGCATATAAATGAGACCTGGAAGACCATGACTTGCTAAGGAACTAAACACCCTTTGGCATAAGTTGTCATACTTTTTTGTAGTAAGAATGCCCAACATGTGCTCTGTCCTTTTCTCAGTTCTCTTTTTTTTTTTTGGTTTTGCAAGACAGGGTTTCTCTGTTGTCACCCTGGCTGTCCTGGGACTCACTCTTTAGACCAGGCTGGCCTCGAACACGCAGAGATCCGCTTGCCTCTGCCTGAAGGAGTGCATAATACAGTGTTATTAGCTATGAACATAATGTACAAAAAACCCTGCGACATATTGTCATGTCTACCTGACACCATGGAGTCTCTAAGGGAGGAAACAGAACATATGGAGATGGCTAGGAACAAATCATGAAGAAATTAAAAAGCCACATCGGGGGATTTGGATTCTATCCCAAGGGTTTGCAAGTGTAAAGGATCAACTAACGTGGTTTTTACTTTGCAATATCACTTGTACGGTTTATCCTAAAAACAGTAGCAGGATGGGACAAAGGGATCCGAAAGCCGCGTAAGTGGTTAAAAAGCAAAACCAGACTTCTGGGAGTGAAGAAAGCTCAGTGTTTGCTTTATGCTTTGTCCAGCCTCTCTCTCAACAGGTACTTTTCAAACATGCTATACATCTTTCCGTGAGTGCTAGACACGGGACATGGATAAGACTATTCTTACCTCCTAAAGCCTCCTTTTCAAGGCATACTTGCTTTTATGTTTTCTCTCTTCCCTGCTGGAATGTGACAGCGTAAAGTATGCAAAGGTAGTGGAAGAGCGGTCTAAGCCGAGGGAACCGAAGGGTGGGGATTTGGAGCATAGCGTAGTTAAGAAATGGAAAAGTAGTGGAGTCACCAGTGGCAAGAGAGGAAACTGAAGAGGAAGCTGTGAGCAGACAATATAAAGCTCTATGAGGGGAAGGCGATAGGTTTGCGCTTAATTGTTAGGGTACCATCGCTGCTGTCAGAAACTAATGGCAAGGCGGTAAGAGTGGACAGTGGATGAAGTGAAGTGGTTAGCAGGCCTATGGAAGGATGCTGGTGACTCTAAGGTAGGAGCGAACTGGAAGCAGCTAGAGGTGACTGCACCCAAATCCAAAAGGATTCCCTCAACATTTGTATGGGGAGTGGAAGTAGCTGGAAAGAAAAAAATAAAGGCAAAGAATGATTCTTTAGTTTTTAGCCCCAGTCTCCAGGTGGATGTTGGTGTTGCAACATGAAATGAAGAAACCAAAGAGAGAAGGTAGGGTGCAGAGAAAGAACTCTGCACTGGCTGCGTGTTTGAGCTTCCTGCATGCTTGTCTGGGTGGCTGGATACACACGGCTAGAATTCAGCAGAGAGGTGGAAATCGGAAACACGGTGGTAAATGCTATTCTCAGTCAGGTCGTGCGGAAGGCCATGGTCCGATAACAGCACAATGGAATATAACTGGAAAAGACAGTAAGACTGAAAACTTAACCCTAGTACATGACAAAACTCAGGAGGAAGTAGACTGGGGGTTACTTTTGATGGCTATTAATTAAAATAGCCACCTTTTTCTAAAAGTTTATGGTTTAATTTTTTACAAAGTATGATTATTGACTCAGAGGAAAAAAACCAAGGCTTAAGAAATTGAAATTGCAGCTGGGGGCAATGGTGGTGCACGCCTTTAATCCCAGCACTTGGGAGGCAGAGGCAGGTGAATCTCCATGAGTTCGAGGCCAGCCTGGACTACAGAGTGAGTTCCAGGACAGCCAGAGTTATAGCAGAGAAGCCCTGTCTCAAAAAACTAAATATAAACAAACAAACAAATAAATAAATAAATAAGGTCAACTGCCCTTGGGCTGAGGAGGTCACAGGCTCTAGAAGAGAACTTAACCATTATTGTTTGCCTTAAACTGCCCGGTGGCCAAACTGCCTTCTAAATCGTCACATTTAGACTTGATCAGAGAAGCGTCTTGCTGAAACAGGCTGTGGTTAACACGTAACTGGACAGAGCGCTAAGGACAGACGACAGTGGTAGGCTTGGCCCTGACTGGGACAACTATAACAACCCCTCCAAGGCTCAGGGAACATCACGGAAGAGGGGTTGGAAAGAGTGGAAGAGCTGAGGGGAGAGATGAAAGGACATCTCCTGGACATGTTGTGGCCTTCATCTTCACAATCTCATTACAGTAGTGTTTACCTGCAAGAGACAAGAAAGGGGCCATCAGCATTTCATCGTAGATAAGGAGGGGGTCCATGAGGGCCAACAACTTGGAACTATTTGCAGTAACACCTATTTAGGAATGGGGCATCACCTTCTTCGGTGGTACAGCCAGAGATAGGTTGTCACGTTCTACTGAGTGACTTCCCTCCCAGGCTTGGACAAGTAAGTCTAATTAAGCTCAGTGGGACACACACAAAATAGAAGGCACGAAAGCAGGACGGGACTCCTTGCCAAGAAGGGTACGGGAGTGGAATCGGGGTGAAAAATGACAAAAATGCATTATAAAGCTGTAAGGCTTTCAAATTATTAAAAATTAAAAGAAGATAAAAAGGATTAACTCTAAGGTCAGCTGGTAGAGTGCCAGCCTAGCATGCCGGAAGCCCTGGGTCTGGTCCTCAGTGCGGCATCTAACCAAGTATACCTGCGTCCTAACAGGAGGATGTAGAGGCAGGAGGATCAGCAGTTCAAGGTCCTTGGCTGCTCCCTATTGCTATATAAGGAGAAAGGAAGAGAAGTAGGGAGGAAGGGTAGAAAAGAACAGAGGGTGGATAAAGCCTAGATGAACCCAGATATTGAAGACAGTGTCCCAGTGGGAAGGGACGAAGACCAGGGGAACCTGGGCCAGCAGCAAGTGAGGCTCCAGGGCCAGGAGGGAGGGAGGGTTTCAAAACAGGACAGGATGACCTTTGGTGCCTGATAAGTCCATAGAGAAAGAAAACGAGTGTGTGTGAGCACATAGTAGGCCTTCCATAATTATTAGCTGAATGAACAAATGACAAGTAGGAGATGGGGGAAAATCTGATTTTGTCTTTAAAAAAACAAAACAAAACAGGGATGCCAGGAATAGAACCCTCCCCCCCCCAAGTACAAGATGTTTTCCTCCAGCTTTTGGAAGTGTTCCTCCCCGCTGTGCAGCTTTAATGCTGGAAGGCATCAAAAGTGATGCAAAATTAATGCAGAATTAATATTTTATCAGAAAACTTTCATTTCCTTCAATATGTGCTTTGAAATGTGTACTTGCTTTAATGTTACCGTTAATGTTCTCATGTTCATGAATTCTATAAATAAAAAATACAAGTTAGGGCCCAGCTTCCTTAAGGCAGCACTTCCTCCGAAAAACAGTCAAGCGGAGACGTCAGTGAAATCACTCCACCTTCCGTAGGCACTGTCTTACACCCCCAGCGTTGCTAAACATAAAAATTCAAAACAAGGTTCTCAATCAACGATGATTTTCAACTGTGTTCGTGTTGCCCCCTTTCAATGTGAGAGAAAACTCACAGGCTGCTGCTGAGTTGAGCTCAGTAACCTTTGTTAGGACCGGATCTGGGCAGTTGCTCCTCTTCCTGGATCTTGATTCTAAAAAATCACCGTGTGTGTAAGGAAATGGCAGATCAGGACTACTGATGGTCACACTGGCTGTCGTGTGGCTGTTAGATGAATTTTAAAGGACTTTGGGTTCAGTGCAGTGTTGAGATTGGTCGTCTTAAGAAGTTACAGTATTGTTTCATAGTCAGCAATGCTGGGGCCCTGAAGGAGAGTCTGCAGTTCCTGGGGGGGGGCAGAAGGAATTTCTTGTTCTTATACATTTGTAACATTTCCACATCCTGTGACCAGCCACATGCTAGGAATCATGGAGGAAGGAAAGCGGTAAATAAGAAAATAAAGTTAATGGTTGCTGTGGATATGGGTAATGGGGCCTGGACTTGCTTAAGTCTGTGAGGAGATGCTGCAAGCCCACGTAGTTTGACTGTACTCTGCCACCATGTACCTAACCTAGAGAGCTGAGGCTGTGGGAGATCTGGCTGTTTCTTGAGAAAAGGAGAGAGTGTGTGAGACCATCAGAGCTTCCGTGATCTAACAGTGACTTCCAGAAACTTGCCTATCTTTAGAGTTTCCTCTTCTGAAAAATGGAAAGACCAATCATGGCACCAGGCACTGAGTATCCAGGGAAATGGTAGTTCTGGGCTTTTTACTTTGAGATCAGTTTGCTGATAATCAGAGCTTCTAGCTGTGATTAAAGTTCCTGAGATGCTCGCCCTGAAGGAATGTAGAGATGGGTCCTCTGGGAAGGCTCTCTTCTGCTTCAGGCAAACATCCTGCAGGGGAATTAGAAGATTTGTGTCTAATTATCTTTCTCCTCCGGTCACCTAGATTTCTAGACATTTGTCCCAGATTTTTGGTGCATGGCCGTGTCCGCTCCTCATCCAACTCCCTCTCTAATTGAAATGCAAAATGTACAGAGAAGGTGCCCAAGCAACTAGGGAGTGTTGAGGACAGGCCTCCGGTGATGTAATATTCACATGCTTGTGTCCTGTTGATGATGCCCAAAGGGAAGTAGTGTGTCGAGACTTTTCTGTGTCACTGACAGGAGAGTTCCGGGAAACTGCTGCCTGCGGCAAACACATCTTAATAGTTTGATTCTCTAATTAGCAATATGGTAGGAGCATGGCCTCAACATTGTGAGTATTTAAAGACAATGAAATACAAACATTAAGGCCTAAGGAATGGGAGTTGCCTGGCTGGGAAAAAGTCTGGTGAAAATGTGTAAAGTTGATACTGGTTTTCTACCTCAAGACTTTTCCACGTGGAAAATCCTACTGTCTCATGATGCACTCCTATGGATGCATTTCAAATGCCTGATGGAGGGATATCTATCCAGGCCACGGGATTTAAATAGTTCTCAATAATACATGCATATGCATTTTCCAAATTGTAGTTCCTTCATCAGGACTGAAGGGGACGTTCATCAACTCTGTGTTCCGGACTCGGCCTGTTTGAAGACCCTTCCCCACTGATGCTCCATGGCACCCACCAGAGATATATTTAGAATACTTTTTATACTTAGAAACCAGGGAGGATCCCCAATTAGAAGCAGGAAAGGAAGCATTCAGAATGGCTGGTTTTCCTGGAATCACCGACAGTTGCCTCAGGTTGAGCTTCTGACAGGTGGGCCAGTGAGGGGAGCCTCTGCCCTGTGGATAGCTGGAGGGAAGCAGCGCTAATGAGGAGCAGAAGGCTGCTGGAGAAGACTCTTTTGGGCAAAGAGAGGATTTGATGGAGAGGTGGGGGTCACCTCATTATTCTCTGCTGAAACTGGAGCACTTAGATTTTGTTGTTTTGTTTTGTTATAAACTATCAACTTCCCCTGAGAAAGGTTTACCTGACTAATAGATTCTCACACTCTCATAACTGTTGCTTTATACATTTTGAAAGTAGCATGCACACGCAGGAAATTTGAAAACCACGGAGTATTCGAGCCATGGTACTAGGAAGATTCAGTCACCACATTCGAAGATCGCCAGTGTCAGCATTTTATTCTTACAGATTCCTTTTTTCTTATTCTGGAGACTTTTTACACCTAATATTATAAAACGTGGTCTTTGATCAAGAAAATGGCTTTTCTGTGAACATGTGTATCACCTGAACCACGCACAGTGTAGAAGGAATGTGAAGGAGTTGCTGTTCTCACCAAAGACTGCCAGGACTGTGTCTCTCCATTCCATACTTGCTCCTCCCTGCGCCATCTCCCAAACCTACAACAACATCTAAGAGGGGACTTTACCACCTTGGGGAATTCATATGCCTGAAAACAAGAAGGAAGGAAAACATCTTCAGTGCGCCTCATTGCCGCTGGCTCTGTGCACTGGTTAGGATGGTCCCTTGATGGAAAGACCCCTGAGATAGGATCTGTGGACTGATGAATGTCTCTCACAGGAGATCTGCCTGCAAGCTTCCAGGAAGTAGTAGGAGATAGAAGACAATACTGCCTTCTGCTGTTCAGTCTAACGTTAGCACAGGTGGCCTGATCTCCATTTGCTTGCCTACGTCTTTTAGGTGAACCACGTGGAACTGATAATCCACATGGCAATTTCAGCTGGATCAAGCTATTTATTACCCATTACTGGCTAGATCACAGAACAAAGAAGTCAATGGTTGGGACCAAAGGCATTTAGCATCAAAAAAGAAAGTAGTACTTGGAGCATTTTAAATACAAGCACAGCCCCAAGTGCACATTTCACCAGAATGGAAGCACCATAAGGATGAAGAATAAGCCATGCCAGTCCTTTAGGGGTAGACATTATTTTCTCTTAATTGCAAGGCAGCTCTCCCAGCTTAATTTCTCAGAGTTTCTGATCATTTTCCTACATTTTACAAAGCATATATGTCAGACGTTACAAAATATAGCAATATATTAGATATATGATGAGCTGATTTTTTTTTTAATGAGTTGAAGTAATTCTTTGAAATGGGTCAAATCTAAATTACAAATCTGATCTTTAGAAAAAAGTACTTTCTGCATTTAGGAAACTTAAGACACTTCCTAGCCTTTCCACATGCTTCTAGTCAAAGTCACTCATTCTTTTAAGAACACAATGCATTATAGGCTATTGCTATTGCACTTGTTTGCCACTCAGAGGTAGAAGATAATTCCCTATTGCTGAAGAATTCAGCAATTGCTGAAGAATTCAGAAACAGGACTAGAGATTCCTGAGCTAAAACTGACCTGAAAGTCTCCACCCTGAGGACTACTTTTCGTGGTACCAGGAGGCACCATGGGAGCTTCCAGAGGAGGAAGCAACCAGCAGTCCTACCCAGCTATGACACCTGTGAACCACAACAAGGACCAACATGGCAAGATAACCTGAAGGATACACATGCTTTTGCAGTAACCAACAGCTATCTGATTGGACGTAAGTCCATTCAACAAGAGGGGAATCATGTCTGGTATTAGAAACCTAGCCAACTACTCAGGGCTAGTGACGTCATGGATCTTGAAGGAGAACCTACAACCACCACTTTACTAAATCAGCATAATCTCTAACCATACTCTAAATATTTGTCATTATACTCACAGATAAGTATAGTCTTCTCCTCTCATCAAGGAAACTTCCTTCTGCAACAGAGGAAGGCCATTACAGAAAACCACGGCCAATAAAAATGTGGATCTGTGGAGCAAAGCCCCAATGGATACATCTACAAAATAAGTTTAGCACCTAAGGCATGGGGAACCCTGTGGAGGAGTGGGCAGAAAGATTGTAAGAGACAGAGGATCAGGGAGTTGGCTGTATGATTGTGTTTCCTAGGAATGTCAGATGCTATCTTCATAAATTCTCACCAACATGATTACCTAAACACGAACTGAACAAGGACAACAACAGACATGCTAACACAGACAGGAGCAGGGGAGCCCAGGAGGCCTCAACCCTATGCAAAGAGCTATAGGCAACTAAGAATTGCTGAGAATGGGAGAAATAGTTTTCCCCAGGGAAGAGAACACCAACTGGTTATCCAATACCAAAATGGCATAATGAAATAATTATATAATAATCTCAAAAAGTAAAGGAAGTAATAAGTAAATAAAACGTTGATTTATACTCTGAACTATTTGCCAAGACATTGCATAATCAAAAATCAACAATAGGCTAAAATATAACATTTAAATTAATTGCTATAACTACATTTTTTTCTGACTCATTTTCTGATTGTATTCTGATACAAGAATAAACCCTCTATAATGTTTATCTGACATCAATGTCACTAGGCTCTTTTTAAAAAGAATAATTTCTAGAAAATTGATGTTTTTCAACAACTGTAATAAATGCAAATATCCAAAATCAGAATTTCATTAAAGTTTTATTGCAGTTTGGAAAGAAGGTGCTGATTTTTCCTCAGACACTTCACTTTATATTTAATAATGAGATAATGAACGCTGGCAGAGGTTTGAAGCCCCCACTGTTTCCAGTTAGGGAAGTAAAGATTTGAAAATAGGATGGTAAATTTTATCTGGGAAGAAGCCAAACAGATGAAAAAGATAATTTTGAAAACAGGATACTGAAAATCACTTTGCCTTAGAAGACATAAATCTTCAGCAATGAAGGCAGCATGAGACTGTGGAGATCAGAGCATCATGTGACCCCAGAATACCTATTTTCTCCTCTCCTGCTATAGATAAAACTTGGGGCACTACATACAGTTCACATGTGTTCTACCAGTGAGTACACCCTAGCCACTAAAACAGATGTGTGTGTGTGTGTGTGTGTGTGTGTGTGTGTGTGTGTGTGTGTGTGTGTGTGTGTGTGTGTATGTGTGTGTGTGTGTATGCCTGTGTGTGTATGCCTGTGTGTGTGTGTCTGTGTGTGTGTCTGTGTGTGTATCTGTGTGTGTGTGTGTGTATGCCTGTGTGTGTGTGTGTGTATGCCTCTTTGTGTGTGTGTGTGTGTGTGTGTGTGTGTGTATGCCTGTGTGTGTGTGTGTGTGTATGCCTGTGTGTGTGTGTGTATGCCTCTTTGTGTGTGTGTGTGTGTATGCCTGTGTGTGTGTGTGTGTCTGTGTGTGTGTCTGTGTGTGTGTGTGTGTATGCCTGTGTGTGTGTGTGTGTGTGTATGCCTGTGTGTGTGTGTGTCTGTGTGTGTGTCTGTGTGTGTATCTGTGTGTGTGTGTGTGCCTGTGTGTGTATGCCTGTGTGTGTGTGTCTGTGTGTGTGTCTGTGTGTGTGTGTGTGTGTGTGTATGCCTGTGTGTGTATGCCTGTGTGTGTGTGTGTGTGTGTGTGTGTGTGTGTGTGTATGCCTGTGTGTGTGTGTGTGTATGCCTCTTTGTGTGTGTGTGTGTGTGTGTGTGTGTGTGTATGCCTGTGTGTGTGTGTGTGTGTGTATGCCTGTGTGTGTGTGTGTATGCCTCTTTGTGTGTGTGTGTGTGTATGCCTGTGTGTGTGTGTGTGTGTCTGTGTGTGTGTCTGTGTGTGTGTGTGTATGCCTGTGTGTGTGTGTGTGTGTGTGTATGCCTGTGTGTGTGTGTGTCTGTGTGTGTGTCTGTGTGTGTGTATGCCTGTGTGTGTGTGTGTGTGTGTGTATGCCTGTGTGTGTGTGTGTGTGTGTTTCCTTTTATTGAAAATAGATTTTTTATCTCACATAATAAATCTTGATTATGGTTTTCCCTCCCTCTACTCCCTCTAGCTCCTCCCCACCTCCCCTCCTTGCTGGATCCACTCATATTCTGTTTCTCATTAGAAAACAAACAGGCTTCTAAAGGATAATAATAAAATAAAATATAATATAATAAAATAAAATATAATATAATATATAATTAATATAATATAATAAGATAAAACAAAACCTAACACATTGTTGTAGGACAAAGCAAACACACAGAAGGAAAAGAGCCAAAAGAAAAAGCATAAGAAATGGATATAGATACAGAGACCACTCATCTGCACACTCAGGAATCCTATAAGAATACTAAACTGGAAGCCATACAATAGATACAAAGGATCCAAAGGGTAAAAATATATGGGTGTGTGAGTGTATGTGTGTGTGTCTGTGAGAGAGAGAGAGAGAGAGAGAGAGAGGGGGGGAGAGAGAGAGAGAGAAAGGTAAAATAAAACATAAGATAAAATTTAAAAAGAAAAGCCCTGATATGATATTATGAGAAAAAGAACCTCCAACAATGCCATTGAGTTCATTTTCTGTTGGCCGTCTACTGCTGTGCATGCAGGCTACCCTTAAGAGTAGTTGTTTCTTCAGTGAGATTCCTTTGGAGAAAACCAGTTTTTCATTTGCAAATGGTTATTACTTGCTGCTTCTGAGTAAGGAATGGATACATGTGAACACCCCTTTCAGCTCTAGGACCCCAGCTAGTGCAGAACCTTGCAGGCCCTGTGCATGCTGCCTCAGTCTCCAAGAGTTCATATGAGCTTTGATCATATTCACTTGGAGGGCTTCATTTTCTTGATGTCATCCATTCCCTCTGGCTCTTACACTCTTTCTGTCTCCTCTTCCTCAGAGATCCCTGAACCCCGAGGGTAGGAATTTGATGGAGACATCCCATTTAGGGCTAACTGTTCCAAGGTCTCTCATTCTCTGCATAATGTCTAGATATGGATCTCTGTATTTGTTCCCATCTGCTGCATGAAGCTTTTCTAATGATGGCTGAATGAGGCACTGGTCTATGAGCACAGCAGAATGTCATCAGAAGTCATTTATTGCTACATTTTTGTTTGTTTATTTTGTTTAGAAGTGTAATATTTGGGTTTACCCTAGGTCCCTGAGCTATCTAGTCTCAATTTCTTAGTCACCCAAGCAATGTCAGATATGGGTTCTATCTTGTGAAGAGGGCCTTAAGTCAAGTCAGATATCGAGGGATTACTCCCACAAACTTTGTGCTACCATTGTACTAGCATATCTTACAGGCAGGACACCATTGTAGATCCAAGGTTTTGTGTCCAGGTCGGTGTTTACATTTCTCCTATGATAGCATGCAGAGTACTTTCCTGTACCAAAGATGCTAGAACATAGGGCAAAGATTCTATCTATGTCTATCTACGGAACAGCTAGACTTCTCCATGTTCTATAAGTTGTGTAGGTGTTGTCTACAGCTATGGGGACTTGCTGTCAATCAAACTGACAGCAATCTACAGTCTTGGCAACAGCCTGGGTTGTTTTATGCTTCCCTTGGGACTCCTTTGGTCAACAGCACAATTAGATGTAAACCAGTCCTGGTATTGGAGGCTTCATTTGGTGACAAGAGATGGCCAGTTGTCACTCCCATTATTTGGCAATTTCATTTAGATGGTCTTCATATATGTATATGTTTTATGAAGCTTCTATTGTATTATGTTTTCATAATATTCCTCTAGTGGCCCTTAATTCTAGCCACCTCTCCCCATATTTCTTCCCTTGTCCTTTTTTTCCTCCCTCTCCCCAGTTGTTCCTCCCATTCCAGTCCCCATGCCCTGATCCATAAATAACTATTCTATTTCCCCTTCCTAAGGAGATTTATCTGTCCCTACCTAGGCTCCCCAGAATCCTTTACTCTATACCTAATCTCTATGGTTCTACAGATTGTAGCTTGGTTATCATTCACTTAACATCTAATGTCCACATACCATGCTGTTTTTATTACTATAGCTCTGTAATATAATTTGAGGTTGAGGATGGTGATACCCCCAGAAGTCCTTTGATTCTTTAGGACTGTTTTAGGCATCATTCTAATAGGTCTGCCTTTATATGTTGCTTGGCCCTTTTCCCTTGAAGCTTTTAATATCCTTTCTTTGCTCTTTATGTTTAGTGTTTTGATTATTACCAGTTGAGGGGGAATTTTTCCTGGTCCAGTCTATCTGGTGTACTGTGTGCTTCTTGTACCTTGATAGGCATCGCCTTTTTTATGTTAGGAATATTTCCTTCTATGAGTTTATTGAAAGTATTTTCTGTGTCTTTGACCTAGGTTTCTTGTCTTTCCTCTCTTCCTGCTTTTCTAAGATTTGATCTTTACATAGTGACCCAGATTTCCTGGATGTTTTATGCGAGGATCCTTTTCTTTTTTTTTTTTTTTTTTTTTTTTTAGATTTGACATCTTCTTTGACCAAAGTATCCATTTCTTCTATTGTGTCTTCAGTGACTGAGATTCTCTCTTCCATTTCTTGTATTCTGTTGATGAGGCTTGCCCTGTTCAAGCTCCTAAATTTTTCATTTCCCAATTTCCCTGTTTGAGTTTTTATTATTGATTCAATTTCCACTGACAGGTCTTGAACTGTTTTGTTCATTTCCTTCCACTCTCTGCTTTTATAGGTTTCTTTAAGGGATTTATTTATTCATTTCCTCTTTAAGGAACTCTATCATATTCATAAAGGCTATTTTAAGGTCTTTGTCTTGTGCTTCAGCTATGTGGCAGCTCTCAGGGCCTGCTATAATAGGGTTGCTGAGTTCTAGTGGAGACATATTTTCCTGACCATCACTGATGATGTTTTTACACTGGCATCTAGGCATCTGTGTTTGGGAAGATTTTAATTCTAGGTGCAGATATCTGGTCTTGTCTTTGTTAGGTGGGTGTTTTGTTCCTTGGTTTCTGTTCTCCTCTCTGGTTCTTAGAAAAAGGTGGTGGTTGTCTGTTGCCTAGTAGGGAATTCTTCTGGAATCCTGATAGGTGTGGCCACTTGGAGTTCTGGGTACAGTATGTTTCTAGGTATTGTGACTGACACTTAGGAATGGGGATAGGCTAGAGACGAGGGGCTGAGAGGGTTCATAGGAAGGCAGAGCACAGGGTGTTCCACCAGGATCTGCTTAGTCCCTGGGAAATGGGGGCAGACAGAGAGGAGAGGCCACAACAGTTAAGTCTACTATAGAGCCGGAAGTGAGACTGGGAGATTAGGATTAGAAGGGAAGAGGGAGAGATGAAGACCTACAGTTACCCTACCCACTTCCCTGGCTGGCGTGGCTGGTGCATTCCCAAGGTAATCTAAAACAGCTCTTAAAATATATAAAACAAGTCATTGAGAAAGTGATAAGAATTTTCTTAGGAAGGAAAATTAATTGAAAATGTACACAGCATCAGAACAGCAGACTACAATGAAGATTTAGGATACATGTGCTTGTGGACACATGGGCAGGCCCACTAAGGCTGTGCAGCGGGGTTGAGCAGGAATGCTATGAAATTATGGCATACTGGAGGATACTCCAGCAGGAAAGATCCTGGGGAAACAGGGAAAAAGATGGGATTCTCTTGGGCAGCTAGGGTTCCTCTTGGAACTTCCTATACTGAAGGAGTAGCTGGCATTCTGCCTCTACAGGAATAAGGCCAAAGGCCAGCACGCTTGCTCTTCCTGTTTCTGCCAGCTCTCCCCACACCACAACAGCATCTCTCTGGGTCTGTAGTGTGCTAGATTTACCTTGCAAGGGCCCTGAATATCTAGTATGATTGTAATAGAAGCCAGGCTCCCGCTCCTACACATGCAGCTGCTCTTCTCAGAAGTGTCACTATCTGACTACAAAGCGGTCTATAGAACACAGCCAAATGGATGTAGCATACAACAGAAGAGAAAAACTTGAATAGACACTGGCAAAAGAGATGGATGATGTGCGTGTGTGGAGTGCATGGGCAGATAACCAAGATGATTCAAGGCTACAGGCAAGGAGAGAGTGGGCAGAGAGTCAGAGATGGGGGAAATGCAAACGATAAGGAAGAAAGAGAGGAAAGTAAAATTCTGCTGTAACGCACACAAATACACACACACACACACACATTCTATTGTCCTAAGAACAATGTCAACACAGACCTCTAACTTCTGTAAATTGCCCTTGAATTCTGACCTCAGGGTCTTCTGACTAGCATTTTAAGGCCAGTTCTAAAGCTAATTGGCTCTACTACTGGAACTCTAGTTTTCTTACTTACAGTAATTGAGACCAGCTATCGCTCCTTTAAAGGGCTCTTCAGAAACTATAAATGAAAACAAAGAAACCCTCAGTAAATGTTAAAAACAACAAGGTGCAAACAACAACCCTGGTGTTGATGCCATGGCTTTGGAGAATCTGCCCACACTACTGTCAATCAACAAAGTCAGATAAGAGGTCCCTAATGCCTCTGGGATGAGGCCTTATGATCCGAGGGTAGTAAATTAGTTTAAATACTTAAGGGAGGAAACTGTTATGTAAATCCAAGAACAATGAACAATTTTCATAGTATTTTAGGTTGTTTTTCATTTGTTTGAGTCTTGTTTTCTGATACTGATCTTCCTGTGTGTCAAGTCAAGCCTGGAACTTATGATGCCCCTGCCTCTCTACCTTTCTAGTTCTCTGATCCTGGCATTTGCCATCATGACCAGCTCCAAGGTACTCTTTGTATTTCTTGTCATTTTTTTCAGAGTGTAACATGGCTATAAAAATAATGGTGATTTATCTTTTGCTATTGGGATTTTTTAATTTCTTCTTCAATAGAGAAATGGACTTAAAGAAAGCTAACATTCCTCCCAAAAGGGCTAAGATTTATTATGCTTAAAAAAAAAAAAAAACCTTTGTTAGTAGAGAGGCCATGAGAACCAGTTCTCCATGAAGGGAAGATCGTCGTGTTGAAAATCTGACAGGAAAGATCTGTTTTCCTACTGGACTTTTAGTTTTGCATTTCTTGTTGATATAATTGTTTTGATTAAAGAATCCCTGACCTTTGTGTTTATTCGTGGCAGCTGACAATTTAAAATTATTTTCCTTTAGACTTTGATTTTTTATATTTAAAAAATAATGAGACACTCGTTGGTCTCTGAAACCAAGGGAATTAACATGAGTGCTTTTTAGTTTGAGGGCTTTGGTTTAAATCTGGCTCAGTTTAATCTAAAGCAAGTCTGATCTTGTTACCTATACTTCTCTGAGCTTTCAGGGTGAGCAATCACTGCAACACACTCAAATCCTTCCAAAATATGTAAGGAATATGGAAAATGTTCCTCATAAAGCAAATGCTTATAAACCATTTAGTAACAGGATTAGAGGTAAGCTTGTTCACATTTTCTGGTTTAACAGTCCCAGTAGTGGGCAACGATTATGTCTCTCTGTTTTATGATCTGGTAAAGTCTTCACTAAGAAGTTAAGCTGGAGGCAAAAATAAATCACTAAAAGCTAATAACCGATTTACTAATAGTGGCTACCAGACAGCTTCTCAGCTCTAGTGCCAGACCCCAGAGTGAGGCCTCATCTGTAGCAACTCAATATGCTTGCCATTGGCTGCATTGAAATACCGTTCAAAGGTATTATTTTATAACCATTGTTGATGCCAGAAGTTGTATGACTTCCAGTGTATGGGTCTCTTGGGACTTCACTTGTGAGTGTCCAACTTTTAAAGAACTGGATCTTGGTGATTCTGCACTGGCAAGATGGCTACCCAAAGAGGGCATTGCTAAGTGTGAGGCCTGCTTTAAGGGCAAGGGCAGCAGAGCTAACTTTCTTCAGATTCAAGAGGTAGTCTTGAAAAACGGAGACTTGAACCTGGACTCCAGATCCCAGTGATGACTTGGATCACCTGCAATGTCCCCTCTGGAAGTCAGGGCCGTGTCTGTCCTTCAAACACTATTTACTGAGCCCCACTCCATGCTAAGCATCAAACTTCTATAAAACAAGCATCATAGATGGCATGATGGCACCCTTATTTCCCTTCCTTCCTTGGGATCACCGGATACTTAAAAACAAGGGTTTTTCATACTCAAGCCAAGAGGCGACAGACCCCAGGGCTAGCAAGTGCTCTGGTGTTTCCAGGGATGCTAAGAGACAAACAGACTCACTTCAACCCTTTTTCAAAGCCTGGATGGTACGCCAGTCTGCCCTCAATGATTCAGGAAGCTTTCAGCTCTGCAGAAAGATTCCTTCCAGCCCGATGCAATCCCAACTGTGTGGCAAGCAGTGAAATATTTCAACTTAATCCAATCAGTTTTAATTTGCAAAATGAAACAATGACTGTTTTATGGGTAGTGAACAATTTTCACTGGCAAACTAAAATTTCTCTGCACGGCATCTGAGGCCAGTTGTAAAACCTAACATACTGCATATAACCACATCAGATAGGCCATTAACCTACATTGTTAATTTAACTGTGCAGGGAGCAACTGTGGGTTGCTCAGAACCATCCCACAGCTGCTGCTGCTGCTGCTGCTGCTGTTGCTGTTGCTGCTGCTGCTTATATAGCACCTCTCCAGGAATGCTGGGTCCCCCGAGGCCAGCCCTGAGTCCCAGGGTGCTACTCACATGGCATCCAACTAGTGTTTCCTGCCTGTATCTCTGTCAACTCCCAGTAACCCTGGCGATGACTGGATACTCTGAGTGCCTTTGTCATTTGGCAAGAGAGAAGCCCAATACATAGAGATAGAAGAGGGTCTCTTCACATCACAGACATCTTTCAGGAGAGCAGGGATTCTGAGTGCTTTTATGCCACCAATCGACTACTCTGACGTCCAGAGATACCACGCCAATACCTAAACCTTCCCCAGACTTGACCGTCTCAGGGACTAGATGTTGATGTTTCAGGATCATCAGAAATCCATGTGTTCAGTGACTACTATCGGACACTCTCATGTGCCCAGCAGCATTCTGCATGCTGGAAACAGGCAAGTGAATAAGTCTGACATTATGCCAGAAATGCCATATTAATTAAGTAGGGTTGCAGCTGGCACCTTGAAGGAGAAAAATGTGCACGGGAACTGTCAAACGGGACCTGCTTCCGTCTCCAAACCCAAGAGGTTTCCTGAGGAGGTAACATATAAAATGCATGCCTAAAGGGAAGGGAGACAAGGAGTTCAAGAATTAAGAGAGAACCATCTCATAAGGTGGTGGCCCCAGGAGTGAAGGCTCTGGGCCAGCAGGAAGGGCTTGCTCCCAGTAGGAGAGGATGCTAGCTCCAGTTTGATGATGGTGCAAGTGGGAGAGGGTGGCGTGAATATGGATGCCAGACACTTACAAGATGGAAGTGACAGGTTGTGCTGATCAACGGGAGGTAAGCAGGGGGAGTGGAGGAGCAATCGAGATCCCTGCCCTGAGCTGGCGGCCGCAGGAGGAAAGTCGAGTGCTTAGGGTTCCAGCAGGGATGTGTGCAAGCAATGAGGCAAATCACAAGTTTTTCATTTGGAACATGGAGGTTGAAGTCCTGTGGGACGTTGGTTTGCCTAGTGGACAGACCCAACATTGGACAGTATGTTTCAGAAGACTTATCAAAGTGATAGGGACAGTTCCAGGTCCAGGGAGCCTAAAGTATTTGGAGTCTTATAGACAGTCTTTGGAAGTCTCATTGTTCCTTCTTCTGTTTTTTGTACTTTCTTTTATTAAACTGATCTATTCGTGGTGATGAGACAGAGCCTCGTAGAGCCCAGGCTGTCCTTCGACTCAGTGTGTATCCAAGCACCACCTTGATCTTCCAGTCCTTCTTGCTCTGGAATCATAAGCATACACTACCATGCTCTGTTTCATGCTGTACCGGGACTTGAACCCAGGGCTTTATGCATACAGGACAAGAAATATACCAGCTGAGCTATATCCTCAGCCCTTTCTTCTGTTTTTCAGACATGGTTACATTATGTAGCTCAGATTGGCCTGAGACTCATGATCTACCAGCATCAGATTTCTTGTACTTGGATTACAGGTGTGAACCACCCCACCGTGCCCAACTACAAAATACTTTCCTATGCGTTAACGCTGGGCTTTGCACTGATCATGGGGGAGGGCTAATTCAGTTGTTGTCTTTTTAGTCAGAAGCAGAGGCCTCCTGCGTATGTGATAGCCCAATGCCAGGATTCCTCTCATGTCACCACGTTCTCTCTGTACCTCACCAAGGACAATGGCAGCAACTCTCAGGGATTCATGTCAGATGAAAGTCCACTAATTGTTACACTAATATGTATAATGTTATTAAAAAGTGAGACAACAATTATTAGATTAAATACTCATTAGAAGGGAAATAATTGCCTGAGGAAAAATAAGTACGTTTTCTAAGTTCTATTAATTTACAAAACATTGTAAGACCTCTTTGAACCAAACTTTCACACCCATATCTACTCCTGAAGTGGTGGAATCATGTAAAATGGCTCAAGGTATCCTTGCCACAATCCGGGTGTTCCCAGGAACATTGTCAGGGCTCTAAAGTAGACAGGCCGCGGAGCTGGATGGACAGAGAAGAGGATGGGAAAATCTTCACCTGGATCCAGTGTTATCCATTAGCCATCTTCCCTTTCTTCCGGTCTCAGGGAATGTTTGTGATAAGTGAAAGAAAAAAAAAAAACTGTCTTGTGTCTAGTTCTGTGGAAGCTCTACCTGTCTCTACTCTGGATCTCACATAAATACTCCATCCAGGGAAGGACTTGCCGACAGAGTGTCCCAGCATCCCTAAACCCCTTGCTGTTGTTTCCCTTGATGCTCCCAATAGCTCCTGGACTGTTTCGTGATCCCGGTGGTGATTTTGCTCTCCTGGTTCTTCCTGCTGATCCGGTACAAGGCTGTGCACTTCATCGGCATCGTGGTCTGCATCCTGGGGATGGGCTGCATGGTGGGAGCTGATGTGCTCGTGGGAAGGCACCAGGGAGCAGGTGAGTCTCTGAGTGGTCACTAGCTTACTCACCTCTATGAGCAGGGCCAAAGGGAGACCTGGAATGTCTGTGGATGGATAGAAACAGGATTCCTAGGAACGAGGTCCTTCCACTGGTAAAGGCCTATTCCTGTTTTTCCTCCACACCCAAAAGAGTGGCACATAGAAGGTCCTTGATACGTTTGCCCTGGGTGGATGTAAGATGTAAAATTCAGAAATATTCATACAATTTTTAAAACTTAGGTCACTGCCTATGTGGTAGAAATGTTGAATGTCAGAGCTTCCGGCCTGGAACAGCAAGTTAAAGGTAGTGGCAACAAGTCAATCAGAAACTCAACCACAAGGCCTTCTCCACTCCTCACCCAGCATCGAGTTAGTCAGAGAAAGACTAGACTTCCAGACTACTGGGAGAAGGTTGCTTTATAAACCAGAGAATGGGTATTATCATCTGAAGACCAGAGTAATGCGTGCCATGTTCCAGAGGCTAGATGCCACCTCATGAATAGTTTTTTGTTTATTTGTTTTGACGGGAGGAGTTGTTACATTGATCACAGCTTAGAAACTTAAAAGACAGAGCTTTGCGATTAAGTCAGCAAATTTCTGTGGGTCTTCTTGGGGACCCCTGATCTCAGTGATTCCCAGAAAGACCTTCTTAATGGGTTTCAGTTCTTGTGCTAGAGAAAGAGTTTTAGAAGAGGAAAAAAATTGCATGCACACCCACACTCTTTTGCTGTCATCAGAAGTGGGGTAGAAAGTACTCACTTTCTAAGGTTCTTGGATTGCCCTTTCTTCTAAAAAAGTTAGATAATAAAGAGTCAAAACTGAGGCATTTTGCTTTATGAGATGAAGCTATATGAAGTCTCTGAAATGATGTCACTTACATCGCAGCATAGAAGTTTATAGCAAACAAGAACCTCCTTCGGCCTCCTTCATATTTGACACAAGGGAACACCAAGTTCTGGGAAAGCCAACTGAGTTATCACCATAGCTGAGAAGGGAGAGGGTATACCCCTAGGCTCCTTAAAGGCAGGCTTTCTTCCTTCTACATTGCTAGCAACTAAATCTACAACACAGAATAAAAGGAAAGCATCTTCAGTCTCCTGGACCTGTAGCCAGAACATTATGAATGCCCACCTCAGCAGATGGCCTGGAAGCACACCCACCATCTCAATTCTCTTTTGTGAAACACTTGTTCTGCAGTCTACTGAGATAGTGTACCAAAGGTTTAATTGTGTGCTTCATGCACATAGTCAGTGGTCTATAAGAGTCTCTTCAGAAGTCACCACATAGTATTCTGTTGGATATGACGTCCCAGTTTGGTTACAGTTTAGGCTTTCTGGGCACTGTAGAAACACAGATAAAAGAGAAGTATATACCCTTGACCACAGCTGTTCATTCTAGGCATCATCTTACTCTGTAGTCAATCGAGACAATCGTCCTGATATATCAGTGTCTGGGCCTCGAATAATAAGTAAACGTTGAACTGATTTATTAGAGTGTATACACTAACCCTGTAAGAGTGCTCTCTGGCTCTGAAGGGATAGGAAAACAGTACTACTTAAGAAAAAGACAACAAATCCACTTGAGAGCCTTTCCTTAAGTGGTCACTTGCCTTAGGTGTAATTGAAATGAAGACACGACTCGGCTAAAGCATACTGAAGTGGTGCAGCGCGGTCCCTGTGGACCTGCTTGAGGCTCACAGCATTGCCTTCGGTGACGGGCAAAGCACCAGTGTTAAGCAGAATTAAACCTTATCACTGCAGAACACACTGTGTCATGCTACTGAAGTGGTGCCCAGGCATATGGATTGACGCCTTACGGGCAGCCCGAATATGAAATTCAAGGGCTCATCGACTACCCACACTTTATCACTATAAAATAGTAATAGGCAGAAATCCCAACTATCATATGAGGTACTTTTTTAAAGAACACATTGGTTCTGAAATTAGTATAATTTTAAAATTTTTACCCATTATTCCTAAAATTATTCCATTTGTTTCTACCTTTACAGTACAATGGATTCAATTGTGTTCATCAGGCAAGATCACCAGGCTTTTCTGAAATACTTTGGATACTCACAAGCACTTTAATGAGTCATTCAACTCATATAGATTTCCTTCAATCATATCAAGAGATTTTCAAAGGAAAAGAGAATATTTGATTTTATTTTTTTTATTACATAAACTTAAATCCTGTTTCCTCTTAGCCTAAGACTTTGACAGTTCTGTCCCCGGACATGTTGATTTTAGCCCACTCACAATTGCTTTGGCCTCATTACAGTCAATTGTTTTAGTTTCTTTGTTGGCATGTTTCTTACTCTGCTCACCAGGAATTCCTCCTTGATTTAAGCCTGGGTGAAGGAACCTTCTCAGATGATATCGGACATCGCATATATAAAATAGACCCAGGCTAAATGTGAAGTGCCAAAATTCATGCTGCTGGCAAAATGTGCCCATTGTGTTTGCCTACTGCAGAGAGGGCTCAAAGGAAGGCACCCAAACTCACAGCATGGGAGACCCCACTTTGACACCCATAGAGTGCCTATTATGGGCACAGCTAGTCACCCACCACAAGAATTTTCTACACCACTGAGCCCCTCAAAAGTAGATTTCTTTTCCAAATTGGTCAATAAAAACAGTGGGCCCAATATGTACACTCCCTTTTTGCAACTTAGGTCCCAATCTGTACCACTGGCCTCTCTGAAAGACCATCTATGCTTCTGCGGATGTGGGTGGTGGAAGATATCCAGTGGATTGTGGGAATGTTACAAATGTTGGAGTATAAACATGGCTTGGTAGAGCCCCTGAGATACAGCACCATGTCCTCTACTTTTCTAACGTGTAGATATAAATAGAAAGGATGAAAGAGATGAGATGAAGACCAAAAATTAAAATTATGCCCTATTATAAAATATATTGCTTCTTCTAAAAATAGCCTCTTTCTACTATATTTATTGCATCTTTTAGTTCATCTGTGATGATGTTAGTTATCCATGACAGCAATTTATTATTAACTATAATTTTATATTCATTTCAAGAAAAAGAGAATATTTTAACTCAACACAATCAATACTGTCTGGTGCCAGGCACTTTCTCATGCATTATCTCATTTTACCCTAATAACTCCAAAAAAACATTCTCGTGTTTCATCCTTTAAAATCAAGGTAAATTGTGAGGCACAGATGTATTATCTTACTTTTTTTTTTAATCTTCCACTCAATTCTTGTTTTTCTGTAATTGCCTCTTGTTTGGAAAATATGAAGGCGCATTAAAACAGGGAATTAGAGTAAATGACTGTCCTGGATTGTCCAGGATGGAGGATTGCTCAGACATGAGATTTTGAAGTTAAAATTGAGTCCCATGGAAACAAGACAGTTGATCCTCTATTTAAAATGCCAATGTATTGGAAGTAATGGGTACATTTTCATCAAGGGAATTAGCAGTCATCCAGTACTCTCAAACAGTAAAATGCATTCTTAAACTAGTGGCAACTTGTGATTTTTAGATAACCTTCACTACTATTCTCCGAGTACCACACATAACAAATGTTTGTCCAAGAATGATGTTTCTGGTGATTAAACAAAAATCTAATATGGAAAACTAATTCCTGAAAAAATAATGAAAGGGTTGATTAGAAATACAGAATGAGACATGTCTAATCCAAAGAGACAGATACTTAAGACTGAAGTTTAACTCTTTTAAAATATAATTTATGAACAAGTAGCGTGATATACTCTGAAAAACATTTTCTATGTACTATTTTATTCTTACAGTAACAATATTTTAAGATAAAGAAAATAAAATATAAGAAGATTCCGCAGCTTGTGACAGGTGTGACTTACTCAACTCTACCTGAATTAAAAGCTATCACCATTCAAAACATTGTCATTTGATGGACTGAGACATTTTCAGACCAATCAATTCATTTAGACACTCATTGAGAATTGAAAATAATGTAGCATCGTGGTGGAAGTATATAGCAAAGGAGAACTGTTCCCTTCATGACATTGAAGAAACAGAAAGAGAGTAAGAGGAAGGGCCTGGATGTCAATATTCTCTTTCAGGCCATGCTCCAAAAGACTTAACTTCTGTCCAACAGGCCCTTGTAGAAGCTGCACTCTCTGTCTAGCATCAGGCTTGGAACCAAGCCTTCACACATGGGCTTTTGGGAATATTTAAGATGCAAACTGTAACCCATGCTATATGTATGTGTGTGTGTGTGTATATATTTTATATATATACTTTAAAGTGTCTTAAAAACTGACAAATAGAATTACTAGGAAATTATAATAAATAGTATGTAGTATTTTTGTCATTGATAGCTTTGAAAATCTTTCTGAACTTGAAATAGTATGCAATTATATTATCAAAAACTATCACTAAGAGACTAAATGCAAAGGTACTGATAACGCCATTCCCTTTAGTAGGCCAATCTACAGACTAGCCTTTACCTGTTAAAATGGGTGGGTGGAACTCCACAGTTCAGAGTACTTGTTGCCCTTCCAGGGAACTTGAGTTTGATTCCCAGCATCCACACCTGGCATCTTACAACTGCCTGTAACCCCAGCTACTGGTGATGTGACATCCACATGTGCACATGGATAAAAATAAATCTTAAAGGATAAGCAACTGCACAAGACTATTCACCAAAAATAGCGTCTTCTTCTTAGGACGTCTAAAAGATAGACGATATTCCTCTAGTCTAATTCCTATTAAATCATTTCACGATAACTTCATTTTCCTGAATCCATTCATATAAGATTAATTTTATTCCCTAAGAGTTCTATTAAGAAGCCCTTCTATATTTTACTAGTACAACAATAATTGACATTCATAACAGTGACTTTATGTTATTACAAGATTCTGTAATGTTTCCTGAATGGAAAGAGACTAAAAATTGTGCTTCAGAATTTGAGGTCTGAACCCCATCAAATTCAAAGGTTTTCATCCTTCCATAGCTGACACATAAAGATTAATCAGTTGTGGAAGACTTCCCTATCCCAGCAACCTTCATTTCTCTAACAGAGGTACCAAGGGGACCTCCCCTTGGGTCTGCTTTCTCATCAGGGTCTCATTAACTTCTGCTCGTCAACGGTGATGGCGGCTCCCTACGGACTCATGGATGTCTCGCAGCCCTCTCAGAACCACATTCTCAGTTTCATTCTCTTGAGAATAACTCCAAGGAGCTGTTGTCTTTCCGATTCTCTTCCCCTCTCTCCCTCCCTGCAGTCCTGACCAGGAGTGGGAAGTTGCCTCGAAAGGGTGATGGCACTTAGCATAGAGATATAATCTAAGGTGACCGAGTAAGGAAGTTCATCTGAGCCATGCTTTGATGTACGTAAACCCTCTGCCTAGAGGATGGTCCATGTTCCCCAAAGAACAGTGATTTCTACTTCTACTGTTTTAGGGTTTATCAGACAACTTCAAATTCAAAGATTGTCTAGGTGAGTCTCTTCCTCCGAGTACTGTTGCAGAAACACCCTTCCCATCCTTCACTTCTCTCCCAGAGCTGATGGCTGCCTGGCACCTGATGCACACAGCCAGAAGCCACTAGAGGGTCTACCAGGAAGGCTCTCTCCACAGCTCATGTTCATTCTCTTTTCATGACTTCTACCCACACCATCTGAAGTGGGAAGAATTTGCCCAATTATAGGATTAAGTCCTCACAAAAAATTGAACATACACCAGAGTCAATCCAAACTAAATTTGAAACAAATATGGTTTTTATTTAAAAGGGAGAAAATATTAATATTATAGGGAATTATTTATTTTTTCATTCTTAAGTTGTGTCAGGGAAGTAGATATCTCACAAATCCTGTCTGCCCCTTGTCTAAGCGTGTACACGTTTGCCCATGGTCAAAAGTGTGGCTTTGACTGTTGTTAATACCTTCTCTCTTTACATAGAAGAGCATGGAAGTTGACTTTAGGTTTATAACAGATTCTTCAAACAGTTGGAAAATGCCCTAAAACAAAAATAATACATGTACATATTAGCATATGTTTGCAGACACATCCCTAGACACAGACATGAGCTTTGGAGAAAATTAAGCTAAAGAAATCTTCATTCTTAGGGAACATTTCCAGTTCCATTAAGATAGGTAGATTTTTATATCCTAGCAAGTCTAGAAAACATATTTTTAAAAAAGACCTCTACCTGATTCTGTTTGGAAATTGCTAGGCTTCTTGTAATAGTGTCAGAAGAAAATAAACAAAAGAAGGTCAATTTTCTGGTGCCAGATGCTTGTCAAGAAAATTTTCCTGAGGCTCAATCTATTTTCTTTGTTTCCTAGGGGAAAATAAGCTGGTGGGGGATCTTCTGGTCTTAGGAGGAGCCACGCTGTACGGGATCTCTAACGTCTGGGAAGAATCCATCATCCGAACTCTGAGCCGAGTGGAGTTCCTGGGAATGATTGGTCTCTTTGGTGCATTTTTCAGTGGAATTCAATTGTGAGTAAAAACAACAAGAAATATAAAGGCTATAAGAAGTGGGTTTTATTTTTACAGTTTTTGCTCTTGGAATGTAGAAAAACAAGGCAGAAAAGCAACCACCAAACTCTCACACAAAGATCTTATTAAATCTACAAACTATATCCTTAGTAGTAAATTACTTCCACACTAAACAGGTGTAATATAGATTATTATAAAACATCTAATAGATCTTGAAGATGATTTCCAAGAAAGAATTAGAAGTACATCCATTCTCCCAGTTAGTGGGCTGTTCATAAAGAAGTTAAAAGCGAAGCACATATGTCATGATTTAATGCACTTCAAAGGGGTATATTTTGTTTATTAGTGACAGCTGTTAGGAAATTTATACTTTAAAATTGCCTTTTCATTGGAGACATGGCTCAGCAGTTAAAAGTTCTAGCTGTTCTTCCAGAGGATCCACTTTTGATTCTCAGCACCCATATGGAGACTCCCAACTGTCAATAGTCCCAGGGGATCTGCTGCCCTCTTCTGGTCTCCTTAGACACCAGTGACACACATGGCACAGAGACGTACATGCAGGCAAAACACCCATATACATAGCATTAAAAAAATTGCCCTTTTATAGGTGTTCTTTATTGCCTATGGGTTTGCACATTTCAACTTCAACTATCAGAATTTGGCATTCTCCTTTCCTTAAAATGGTAGAAATATAACACTGAGATTCACTAAATGTCAAAAAGCAAAATGCACCAAATTTTCAATAATTCCAACTGGAGCAAAAGTCATTCCTTAATGCATCATCTAGTCCCTCAGAATCTGTTGTAAATGAAGCATCATTTTCTACCGGTAAAGAACACACATTTTAGTTCATATGAGAAGTGAAGTCTGGTTTCACTAAATGTGCAACTGTTATTCCACGAAATTATTTTCTGCGAAACAAACTTTTTGTATAGGTTTGTTGTCAGAACTTACTGGAGAATAATATCTTGGTATCACCTGAAGCGTTTTATGTATATAGGCTGTTTCTAGCACATTCCTCAAAATCTCAGTACCCTGAAATAATGGTATAAAGTTTCCAGGAGGCAAAAAATAGAAATGGGAAAACTGAGGATTTATTTGGGGTTCATGCTGAAAGGATTTATTTGAGGTTCAAGTTGAAAGTGTGATGGCATTTTAAAGCTCCTAGTTTTGCTGATATATCTTTGTAAGAGAAAAAAGGGATTATTTAGATCAACTATTCATGGCAAACATTTTATAGATGGATGGTTCATTTTAAATTATTATTATTTATGGGTCCAAAATATATGTTCGGAGATCTGCTTCTCTTTTGCTTGGTTACAGTCTGTTATTGCTCATGGAGCTCTTTGGGAGATGTTGCTGCCAAAAGTAAGGGCTTGTTTGGTGAAGGAGATACATTGAGGGTACACAGGACCCAAACCCTTACTATGGTTAAACCTCATGTTCCACCTCTACAGAATGATTTTTCAAGTTCAGTCCTTGGACCAATAACACTGACATCACCTGAGAATTTCTCATCAGCAACATCCCTCCAAGCTCTATTGAATCTGATGGTCTAGGGAGGTAGTCTCAGAGACAGTGGTTTAACACACTCCCTAAATGGCTCTGAGACACCTGAAACTCTGAGAACCTTTTCTCTACTGAATGTTCAGTGAGTACATTGATTAAACCTGTAAGCATAGGGTTTGTGGTTATCTTGCTCATTTCCTTTGACTCCACAGAGCCATCATGGAACACAAGGAGCTGTTAAAGGTACCCTGGGATTGGCAAATAGGTAAGGATCTCCTCATTTTAGGTTCTGGATTTTGTTTTGTGTTTTGTGTTTTTTGTCAATCTGAGAAACGTGTTAGAAAAGTTGTGTGGGTAGAGATGGATGGGGTACACAAGGAAGGGTTTTAGAATGACAGGCGACAAAAACAGATAAAATCACCTTGCCATGTTGGGAAGTCCTTCGCACAATAAGAAACTGGAATGGGTAGTGGTGCATGCCTTTAATGCCAGCACTCAGGAGGCGGAGGCAGGCGGATCTCTGTGAGTTTGAGGCCAGCCTGGTCTAAAGAATGAGTTCCAGGACAGTAAGAGTTACAATAGAGAAACCCTGTCGAAAGAAAGAAAGAGAGAGAGAGAGAGAAAGAGAGAGAGAGAGAGAGAGAGAGAGAGAGAGAGAGAGAGAGAGAGAGAGAGGAAGAAAGAAACTAGATTTCCTGACTCATTTCATTCCCTGCCTGAGCTTCTGCCAGTTAGCACTGTCAAGGTGTTTTATGGGAGCCACAGAAGTGTGTTATTAGGTTAAAAACCACCAGAAAAGAAATGCCCAAGGCAGTAGTGGTATAGAAATGATAGCAATTTACTCCAGTCAAGAAATACAGAATTGATGTGATCATTAAAAAGTAGCACTCTGATAAAGGGGAAAACTGAACTTAACAAAAGGCATGAAAAGTAACAACATAATGGGCGTTCTGGGCTCTGCGGAACCTTTTCAGAAGGGAGCACTTGTGCTTCGGAAATCGTTAATTGATCTCTAACTGGCCTTGGGAAATACTAGACAGGTGTTCGACTACTTGATAGACATCGTGCGCACCTGTTTCTAAAATCACTTACTCTGGAAAAGTTTTAGGGTACAGATTTCAGATCATTGGTGATACTCTAGTGATTGATCATTCTGTAAGTCCGAGGAGGAAATGCCCCTTAATTCCTTCAGAAACTCTATCCTGAGGCAAAGAATCCCAGCAGTGAACATGGCCTGAGCTTTGAAAGTGTGGAGAGAATGACTGTAACTCAGGGCTGGGGGACACAGGCGCTGCCCCACCACCTTCAAATAGATAGCTTTGGTATCAGTGACCGCTCAGTTATATTTTTCTTCTGTAAAGAAAGATGTTGGTGCCATGCTCCCCTGCACCTCGGTATCACCCCAGCCCATAAGTATCTAGAACTGGCTTATTACCAGTGTTACACCCTCCTGTGGCTGACTGAGTGACAGAAGTTTATATGACCAGTTGGGTTGTCTCCGTGACTTCAAACGGGCGCCAACCAGCCCTTGTGTTTGTTCCAGAGTTCTTTGTTTCTCAAGTATGGATAGGGAATGCTATAATTAAGTTAAAAATCAATAGAAAGGAAGGAGGGAAAGAGAAGGGCAGTTGGCAGAGGAATAGCTGCAGGGGCCAGAAGCGTGTGCCTTTGTGACTCCTGAAGCCAGGGCACGTAAACGTCAATCATGCTTCAGAGCACTTCACATACAGTGGTCTGCGAGGACAAATTAATTTGATACTAATGGTAATGGCAGTAATCAAAAGGAATTTGTCCTTTAATTATGTAGATGTCCTGTGCATGTCCGCTGAGATTCGGTTACAGTCCGGGGTTAGTTAAATGTGCCGTCACAAGGTGGTTTTATCCTGAGCTCTCATGTTGCTATTAAGATGTCAGTCCCCTGCAGCCCAAGATGATGAAGACTGTGTAAAAGGAACATATCACGGGGCCATGAAATTAATTCCTGGTTGGAAATGAGGCCAAAATGGCTTAGGTATAGGATCAAATATTCATTTGTTTTCTTTTCTAAAGCACTTGTTCACTTGGCTTGGAGATTTTAGTACCACCCCCCCCACTTTGTTCCTTTTTATTCACTCTGATCAACTACAGGGTCTGGTTGTGTAGCTCAGTTCTAGGCACGTGACAATAAGTAAATCAATGATCATAGAATGAGCAGGTGAACGAATGACAGCAGAAAAGGCAGGTGTGTGTGCTTCCAAATCAGACCACGTGGAAGAGGTGGAGACAGTAGCAGAGGCTTGAGACTTGGTGTTGCTCTATCTTCTGAGGAACTGAGAAAACAGATCAACCACTGAAGCTCATGGACCAAAGAATCAGGGAGACACGGGGCGGGGAGGGGTGGGGTCAGCATCCTGTTCCTTTGCCACATTCAGCCAAGAGTGAATCAAGAGCCATGCTCTTTATGGGTGTGTCCTAGCGAAGAGTACACATTGCTTTGGTTAAGAGAACAGAATCCTAGGGTGGCTGGAATAGTTTATAGGTAGAGCCCTTACCTGGTATTTTCAAGGCCCTAAGATCAGTTCCCAGTAACACACACACACACACACACACACACACACACACACAATCTTCCCCATTATCTGTCATTGAGTTCCTCCCCATCCTCCTCTGTCTACAACCCTAATATACCTCACAGAATCTCTGGGTCAGCTCCCATGTTATCAATGCAAAGAACATTTTTTCCCTATAGGATAAGTAGAAAAGAAGTGTTTTATATTTTCTGGATATGAAGATTATTTTTAGTGGATTATTGTTTTTATACATTGTAGACTAATTTCAAGATAGTGATTTCAGGAGTGATTAAAAGCAAGACAATAATAGTTACCATTGTTTTTATCCCTTTGTTTTACTCTACTAAGCAGAAAGACTACTTGTGATTATCTAATCAGTAAACTCAAGTAAAACATAGGATCTAACACAACCAAACTGTCCTCCCCCGGAGCAGGAATGTTAGGCTCACAGCTAGAAATCTAGTAAACAATTTAAATATTCCCTTTATCTCATGCACCATATTGTTAATGGGCATATGAAAATGTATAAGCTGGTATGAGCAAAATATGGAGGAAAGGCTGTTCTGGAGGTCAATAGACATAGATTTACTTCTGTACGTGTGTGTGGTGGGGGGAGGGTTCTCTTTTGATGTTATGGCTGATGACTGTTTTGTTACCTGGTGATGGGATCCTGTGGTCACAGAGCAGGGAACTTTAAGTCCTTTAAGAAAGCACTGAGGAGTGCTGGGAGATGGCTCAGTAAGCAAAGGTGAGGAAGTGTGGGGACCTGAGGTCAGATTCCCAAAAACTCAGATCAAAATGGTGGAGTGCGTCTGTATCCCAGTACTGGGGAGGCAGAGACACATAGATCGCTGGGTCTTGCTGCTCAACTAGGCTAGCTAAATTGGTGAGATCTGAGTTTGTCAAGATTTCCTGTTTCAAAAAACAAACTGGAGAGTGGTTGAGAAGACAACTGATCTTTGATCTGTGCATGCACATGCACTCACACACATGTGCACACACATACAGAGATTCATACACACACACACACACACACACACACACACAAAGAGAGAGAGAAAGAGAGGAGAGATATTCGTATACAAAGACACACAACAGAATGTATGTGGTTGACACTTACACTTTGTTTCCGAGGTGACTTGACTAGGCTCTCGGTTTCCTGCGATAGGACAAATTTGCATAGTCTTAGCAGATCCAGATAGCCCAGTGCTTCTTGATAGTTATGTTCTGAGAAGTCATTTTATCTCACTATTACTGTTAATAAAAAGTCTTAGTCTAGTATGTAGAAAGGGAAAGCAGAACACCAGTAGGACCTCAAAGCAAAAGAGGAGATAAAATACATGGAGCACACACAGACAAACATTGCATATATACCCAAATGAGATAGTCATTTGTCAAACAGGATGCCCCTTCTTCTTTTATCTTCAGAATAACTCAGCAGTATCTACTGGCATGCACTCAGAATTCGGTCAGACTGCCCATGAAAACAAAGGCAGGTTTCTTGACCTGTTTCTTACAGATTAATTTATTCCCCTCTCTGCTCTGCACATATAAATGATCCTTTCCAGGCTGGACTGGTTTTGACTCTTTCACTAGGGTCACCTAAGACCATCTGCATATCAGATATTTACATTATGATTCATAACATTAGCAAAATTGTAGTTATGAAGTAGCAATAAAAATAACTTTATGGGGGTCACCACAACATGAGAAGAAGAAGAAAGAAAGCAGATATTTTTTCTTATTCCATACTGTTTGTGGTCAGGTCTCCAGAAGCAGCTGAGTCTCCTTGTACCTCTGTGGTACTCTCCTAATTGCTGACCTTAAGTAATACAGTTTCTGCCTTTATTTTTCTACATCACTGGATGTGATTTATAGCTACTGGTAGTCTCTGGTTACCTCTTTATCCATGTTTTCCCCTGTTACCCATTCAAATACCTTTGTAGCATGTGTTCCATTAATTTCCCCCTGTTCAATCTGGTATGGGCTATGTTTCTTGACCAACATATTCAATAAGCCCATTTCCTACCTGTCTAAAAACAGTGGCAACAACAATGGCATTACGTTGCTTTTGAGATTATCTATGCATATACCACCGGTGACACACAGTAAAGACCCCATCAGGATTAACCAGTAGTGTTATTTTCAGGTTTTCCATCTTAAATTTCTTCAGTGCATGAGAACAAGAATAACCAAACTCTAAAACTCAGTAAGAAAATACATTTCAAATGAGAAATGGTTATGTACATGCTCTGTCTATGATAGTGCATTACATCATCATTATGTAGTTGCTAGCCAAAAATAGTTTATTGGTTTGATCGTGTATTGATTCTCTTCCCATGGACAGCAAATTGGGTCTTGAGGTGAATTGCTAAAATCCATTGGCTGCCTAATGTCTACCTCAGAGCTGCAGATGGGCAAGACATGGAATCCTTCATCCCACTTCTGCCTAACCATGTGTTCATTTGACTGACTGTGCTTCACTCACAAAATAGGGTACCCATATACAAAAGTACTAGCTGTCTTAGTAGACTATGATGGTGTATGTGCTTCATTCTGTCACCCACATCTACCTTCAGCAACTTTATGGAATACACTTTAGAATGTTTAAGCTTTCAATGTTTTAGCCATCCTGAGTTGGCCTGATTACTAGGGTGATGGTCTGCTATATAGCTGCATTCCTATTCTATTAGGTCAGCAAATGTGGTTTCAAAGTCATGCCTCCTCTCTGAGCCTGCTCATGACACATGCAGAAGTCTATTAGACAGCTGCACATGAATGATGAATAATTGTCTAAAACAACACGTTCAAGAGTTGTTTCACTTCCACTGAAAACCTGATCCTCCCATCATTCTGTCTTTCTCAGTAAATGGTGCCACGATGCACCCGTTTGCTACAGTAGAGAGTCAGTCTCTTCCTTGATGCCTCTTCTCCCTCACTGCCTACCCTTCATGCCACGAAGTTGGCTGGGTATTCACAGACCCAGACACATTTCTTTTTCTCCCCAAGTGAACCACTGGCTTTTCATGCCTGGAAAAAGATGTTCCTCTTCTCACAGCTCTCTTCCCATGTTTTTCTCATTCTATTTCTCCCCCAAAGAGTAGCCAAAGTCATCTTTGTGAAATGGAGATCAAATTATGTTCGATCACTGGTGCAAACTGCTCAGGGGATCCCTGTTACAATTAGAAATTTCTAAGTCATACAAGACTCTGCATAATCTACGTCCTTCCTAATTTCTCTACCCCATTCTTACTATTTAGTTATACTGGCTTCTGTAAGTTCCTAGAATAATCCATAACTATCCACTCCTTAAGAATCTATTCACATGAAGCCATATATGCCTAAAATATTATTTCCCTGCCTCCACTAATATCCTTCTAGTCCTTAGCATTCAAAGTAACTGCCATCTTGGCAAAGCAGCCTTAGCTGAACATCCTTCCTGAAGTTAGCCCTTATCATTATCTCCGTGAAATCTTTTTATTCCTTCACCCTGAGCAGCTCTAAGCTTCTGTCTGTCATTCATTTCACTGGATTCCTGGCCCAAAGCAGAGGGCCTCCTGCACACTAGATGTCAGTGAAGAACTGGTTAAATAAGAGAGGTGAATAGCAAGCACCGAAACCCAAAGTCAACACCTAGATTTTTTTTTTTTTTTTTTACCAGATAATAAGATGGAAGGTTTGGATTCTAGAACTTGTTAGCACAGTCATGCTATGAATCAATGATGCCTAAGACAGAAAGAAAAGAAGGAAGGAAGGAAGGTAGGAAGAAAGGAAGGAAGGAAGGAAAGAAGGAAGGAAATGAATGATTCTAGTATGTCTGGACTACAATTATCTCCAGTGGAATAATTTAAGGGTAGGTCTTGTTGCTACTCTGTTAATGGTGGATTTTTTAAGGAATACTGAATCAATTCTCAAGTCTTTTTATGTATTAGTTATATTATAATCTAGTATTTGTTAAAATTTTTGTAAATTGGTTAAAAGGAAAATCAATTATATGTAGCATGAAATCCAAGAGTAAGTAAGGTAATTGACTATTTTTATGGAATTAAAACTTCTGATGGAGAGTCACATGCCACCCACTAGTATTTTGGCAGAAGTATTCATGCAGTGAGGTCTCCTAACTTACTGAACTCAGAAAGTAGGGATATCATCTCGCTCAGTGTGGAGGGCATGTCCACCACACTAGAGGGGGCTGTTGTACTGTCTGATTAATGTTCACAATAATTTTTATATGCATCCGATGTAGCTTTTCTTAAACTTAGGATCACAAACATAGAAGAAGACCTGTGCCCTTTAGTATCTTTCGTAAGAACAAAACAAATTCATTTCTAGAGGAATAACTGGTCTTCTTAATCAGAAGGACTGGTCGTCCAATAGTAACCAAATTCCCCTGAACTCATAGGATTCAAAGGAAGAAGGTGCCCACATCCTACACCAGACACATTTATTCTATTGGAAAGGGTACTTATAGTATCCAGAGAACAATGGGATTATATAGTATATTGTTATTTCAAGGCAGAGAAATGATCATTATTTTTGCACATATACATTACATCAGTATCTGGAAAAGGTTGGAAACTATAACTACTTACAAAAACCCTGTTATATACTATCCAAAACTGTGCGTCTGTGGAATCAGTATTGATAATTGTGTGTCTAAAGTCCACAGGAGCCTAGGTGAGCTGGTAGAAGGATAGTGTTCAATATCTTTTGGATAGAGATGAGCAGAATTTGGTCATTTAAAAGAAATTGACAGATTTCCTAAGCTCAAAGACACAGTTAAGATTCCAGCTTGGTAGTCCAAGTTCAGGTGCTTAGTTTCAATAACTGTGTAGTGAGGTGGCTCAAGAACTAAGGGGACTTATGTTCTTCCAGAGGACCCGAGTTTGGTTCTCCCCACCCATATTGGGAGGCTCACAATGGCCTTCAACTCCAGCTCCAGGAGGTCTGATGCTTTCTGACCTGCACATGAACACACCACACCACACACACACACACACACACACACACACGGGGGTGGGGAGAATCTTAAGAAAATTGACATCAATTACAGTGAGTTAGAGTAGACTTCAGAAGCCTCTGCATATTAACCACAAAGCAGCTTCCTTTCTAGAAGCAGCAGGATGTCAGCTATGTGAGAAGAAGCAAAACACATTTTCTAAGCACAAACTTTAAATTCCCATTATATGTCTTATCTGTGTATCGGCCAATACTAAACACCACTTAATGCAGTGAAAGAAAAAAACTACCTTTGATGAGTCAGGGATGATGTGCCCTTCCCCTTCCCCTTGAGGACCAATGCTGAAGAAGCCCTGCAGAGGCCCTGACGCTGTCTTCTCTTTGCTCCCCAGGACTGCTCTATGTTGGCTTTAGTGCTTGCATGTTCGGTCTCTACAGCTTTATGCCAGTCGTTATAAAGAAAACGAGTGCCACCTCGGTCAACCTCTCCCTGCTTACGGCAGATCTGTACAGCCTGTTCTGTGGACTGTTTCTCTTCCACTACAAGGTAAGTTGAGCCAGCGTTCCTTGGTGACCATAACAGTTTATAGGAATAGCATGTACTGATGGAAGTGTTGTAGAATTTGGGGGGAGGGTCCTCATTTTATGTTGTGAATGGGAATTCAGCTCTGGGTGGCGATCCCACAATTTGGATATTCATGTTTCAACTCAAAATAAAGGCACCATTTTGTCCTAAGACATCAGTGACTAGGACAACTAACAGCAAAAGATAAGCAACAATCATTGGAAGATAAACTCTTTAAAATGGGGGGGGGCAGTTTAACGTAGAAGCTATGCTTTCCAACCTGAGATTAGAAAGTTATATTCAATCCCCAAGTTACAGCCACAAAATAGATTTTGCCAAAGCCTTTGGTAGATTGTGCTCTTGTTGAAGAATCCCAGCAGTCCTGGTTTGCAGATGTAATATAGCAAACGTGAACGGAAAAGGCCATTGTGTTTCCTTTAGGAAGTTTTTTTTAAAATAAAATACCGGAATTTCATATAGGAAAGAAAAGACTTTTGCCAAATATTTGTAGTCAGTGTATCAACCTTGGAAAAAGAAGAAATGACCCCTCTAAAGATGGCCATCTCTTCAAAGGTGAGACTGTACTGATTACTTTTCTATTGTCATAAAACAACCTGACAAAAAGAAAAAATCCTTTGGGGATAAAAGGTTTATTTTGGCTCACAGTTCAGAGGGACTCCAGTCCATTCATGTGAGAGAAATCCTAGCAGCAGAAGCCTGAGGCTGGCCTGGCAATCAAGAAACAAAATGATCACATTCCATCACACACAGACGACTCAGAGAAAAGGAAACAGGGCTAGTCTAGTAAATCCTCAAATCCCACCCGTGGTGGCATACTTCCTCCAGCAAGATGTCACCTTCTAATGGTTCCATGGCTTTTCTAAACAGCACCAACTCAAATACACACACCTATGGGGGACATTTCTCATTCAAAACACAACCAATACCCTACACACACCTTCACAGAGGCAGGCATGACATGCCAAGGTCCACGGCTATTCCTATGAACACCACACTTGCTGCATCCATTAATAATCAGAACTGGCATTTGATAAGACACCCACTTTGTATTCCTTCACTAATTCTACGAGGTAAAGATCAATGGGGAATGGGACACAGTATGGCCAAGCGTAGAATATCCAAGCACGGACATCCAAAGTAGGACCAGCAGAAGAAGAAAAAGCACCAAAAGAGGGTCCTATGCCCTGGCAGTCAAGTGCAGTCAGCATCCCCAGTACAGGGGTGTAGGGACATGTTGGCAGATTCAGTCACACAGAGCCGGGCTTACATTTCGGGGTTCTTGGAGAAATGATAAGCTGAGAAGTGTGGGTACTTGAGATGACGAGAGCCAGAGCTGAAGTGCCAATCAAGAGCTGTTGTAGAAAGAAGCTGATGTCCTACTCAAAATAGAGAGAGGAGAACACAGGCCAGGCCAGTAGATGAGAGGACCAGAAACCGATATGGAGGACTATAAAAGCAAGGGTGGGGGGTAAATGTAAATTCAAATCAAGACGTTTTGATACCCATATTTTGTGAAAGGCTTACCACAGTCAAGCTAACTAACACGTCCATTGTCAGCTCTCTCTCTTCTTCTTCCCTATCTCTATCTCTCTGTCTCTCTCCCTCTCTCTACCCCCCCCCCCACCACACACACATGGGCATGCATTAACACTCTGCCTTCTTCAATTTTAAGCAAACATTTCCATTAGTTATAGTCACCTCACTGGGCCTGGTGTTCAGAGTCTACTCGTAACTGAATGTAGTCTTTGACTAACATCTCTTTAGTTCCCTGTGAGATTCTACTTTGCATGGGACCCTTTGCTCAGTGTAGTGTCACATTGACAACTAAAAGAAACTTCCTAACGCTGTGTGGTGTTTGTTGTTGAAATTCATTTTGTCTGCTTCCTGCTATTTCTGAGTCCTGAGCTCACCCAAATCCTCCTATAGGTGAAATCACATTCCTCTCAGATTGTCCCGGAACACAGTGCTGGGGGTGGGAGCAGGTTCCCTTAAAACCACAATTATTTTCTAGAGTCTTGAAGAGCACTTAGCCATGTACCCACCACTACAGCAGAGCTCCCATCTTTCTCTCCTACAGTTAAGCATCCTGGTCTGGTCCAAGATGACCAGCATGAGTTGGTCATGACCGCACCTTAGCATGAACTCAGTTCTTATCAGTTAACCTTGTAATTATAATATAATTACCAATCATGTAACAGTTTCATTGGCTCCTAAACCAGAAGAATCTCTTAATCATCTCTTTGGAAGGATGACTAAAGCCATTGCTCTGGGTGAGGACCAAGGCCATATTTTAGACAGTTCAGACCCATTGCAGCTATGAGCATCCCTGAACGTGGTGTTCTAAGGAGTTTGCTTTCATCTTATGAAGCTGCTAAGTCTCCCCAAGCCTCAGAGCGAGAATCTAGGACATAGCCAGGAGGATTTACCTTTTAAACCAACTGCCTCTTGAGCCCAGTGCTCTGAATTTGAGCAATTTAAAATCAAAGCAAGAATGTTAGTAAATTTTATAAAACTAAAAGTAGTCATGGTAATAAAGTACTAATATGTATGTTTTAGGGAGGCATTGGAAGAAAAAACCAACTCTATTTTTATACGTCTATTTTAGAAAACTATCTGTTTAAATCTCTTGCTCGTTTTTCTTTTCTTTCTTTTGTTCTTTCAAGGCAAGTTGCCATGTAGTCCAGGCTGGCCTCAAAGTTACTTTGAACTTGGAGATGATTTTACACTTTGAATCCTCCTGTCTACCTCCCACATGCTGGGATTGCATTTGCGCGCCACCAAAACCAGTGCTGGGCATTGAAGGCAGGCCTCATGCCTGCAAAGCAACCAAGCACTGTACCAATGAAGGCATATCCCCAGACCCTCTTGTACATCTTCCATTATTCCTATTTTCATTACTGAATGACAGCAGTTCTTGCCGTATTCTGGATACCAGACCCTTATCAGATATATGACTTAAAAAATATTTCTCCCTTTCAGTGATTGTCCATGTGCTTTCTTTCCAATGGCATTTGAATAACAAAAGCCTATAAAATATACCTTTAATGACATCAAGTTTGTCTATTGGCTAAGAGGCTTTGCCAATATGTAGAAGAAATCAAATAATCCCACTTCTGCTTTGAGCCTCTGAGCCTTCTTTGAATTTCTATTGGTTCCCTTCCCCAAGGCTGCCAGTAATAGCTTCAAATTGCTTTGTACTTTCTGCTCTGAAGGAATAGTTGAGAGCTTCGACTAAGGAAGAGAGCATTCAGGTGAGGATTTTGTAGCTATAAAAAGTGGGTGCAAGCCAGTAGTTCTCAACTGTGGCTTCATGGGAAGAGTATTCAGAATCCCTGTGTATGTCTCCATTCCCGCTGATCCGGGCTTTCTATGCATCTAATGCTTCAGAACCTGCCAGCACCTTCCACTGTCCACCTGCAGTTAAACTCGTGGTTCAGACTTACACTATGTGAATCCAAGAAAACAGAGCTAGGACCAAATGGCGCCAATAAAAAAGATTACTGCTAAATAGAAACAGTGTCAGAAAGTAACCATTCCAAATGTGGACTTGGCTGTCTCGGGCATCAGTTCTCCTCACTGCAGGAGAAAGGCCGCAAATATGAGAGAGGGAATGCAGGCAGCTCCTGGCTCTGAGCCTCTGAGGACTAGAACAATGACCTCTGAGATCTCAGTGGGTTTTACTACAGCCTGCAGTTAGAAGTTATCCTCTCATGATGTCATGATGTGTATACTAGCTCCTGGTTGGTTACAAATGTCTGTAAGTTGGGAGGAAAGGCGACTTTTTCACAGATGCTGCTTACCCACGCAGAACTAAATGACTAAATGAGGCTCTTCTGCCCAACATCCATTATTCGCTTTTTCTTATGTTATACCCTTGGGGAAAAAAATCCATTCTTTTCCCCTCCCATTAGCCCACAGCAGCATCCTGTCTTGGTGCTGACTGGACAGTAAAGCCTTTCGTCCTGGAAAGCAAGCGTCTTGATTCTAAATGAGACTTGCTGGATGGAATGGGGCTCTCGCAATCTCTAAGTTTATGACTTTGGAAAGTGGCTCTGAGCTTCTGTTCTTTATTTTCTGACAGCATTATTGAATCCAGAACAGTAAATCTCTGGCAACCCAGGAAAAGGCTAGGAAAACAGCCTTACTCAGCCTCAGAGGCCCCTAAAACCAAACCCAGGGAGAGATTGACATAGAAATTTTTCACTGTGATAGTCCTGGCTTTTCAAGGTCAGAGTTTCATATCATAGACTCTGTGTTATATAAACAGTATACTTTTAGAAATTGAAAAAATGCTGCTGTAATTACTTACCACAACCCAGTGGCTTACCAGGGGTTTAACATCTTCTAGTTCTGAAAGCCAGAAGGCTCACTGAGCTACAATTACATTTGGGTGACTATGCTGATTTGGGAGGCCCTGGGGAAGAACCCCATTTCCCTTCCAGTTTCTAAGGGGTGCCTGTATTCCCCTTGTCTTCTGGCCTCTTCCTCCATCTTCCAAGCCAGGTACGGCATCTTCAAATCAACTGTTAGTCCTGCTTTCCTATCAAAGTCCTTTGGATTATCGTAAGCTTACCTAATAGCCCAAGACAATCTCCCCATTATAAAATCCTTAATTTACTGCCATCTACAGGGTACCTTTGTTATGTAAGTAATGTATTCAGGGACTCCATAAATTAGAATACATCATTGCAGAACACATTGTTCTGGCTACCACAGGGGAACTATTAATAGTCACAGGAGACAAGCAGAATACCCTGGCTTCAGGTCAGGGCAGCTGGGGCATGATGATGCCCTGTTCAGAAACCATGTCTGGACAATGAAGGCAAAACTCCACCTCAGATACCCTGCGATCTGTTGGTAGAATTTCTCAACTGACTTTTCAAAGCTGTTCCAGCTTCCTGATAACATGTGGTATTAATAATGAATCAGCAATTCGTGTGGAGAGAGATTAGAGCAGAGTAAAAGGACTCCCTTTATGTCCACTGTGTGAAATATGAATCAAACAGTCTAACAAGAAGATGTGGCAAAGAGTCGTAGGAGCCCAGGTGTAGAATGTGGTTTGCATTTACTTTTTAAATTCTTCAGAGTGGACAAATCTCTGGATTTCAAGATGATGAGATTTGCCATATGCAGTTTTTTTTTCAGAAGACCAAATTGGAAGACATTACCATTCAGCAGTGACCAGAAACCACAGCTCCTCCGATTAAATGTCTAACTCAGGCTTAGTTCTCCTCACTCACTCTATTGTGTTAGATTGCTGATTTTAAAATTGTATAACTAGATGTGGTTTTTAACAATTTGTTATGAATTCTTGTTAATTTAGCTCATGCTTGGAAAGCCGAACTTGAGCTCTTGTGCATGAAAATATAGACATACTACGTCAGTCATTTTCAACCCAATCCTTTGGTTCCTTTCCTTTTTTTTTTTTTTTTTTTTTTAATAGCTTTTTTTTTTTTTTTTCCAAGAGCAAACCAGAACACAAAGCATTTGAAGGTTTTAAAAATGGAGTGACATGCCATTGTGTACAGAGAATTCTTCAGTGGCCAACAGTGAATGTGGGGGATATTTCTCTTTGTCTGGCATTTAGACTAGAAAATGACCTCCACACGTTCGCCGCCTCCACACATCCGCTGTAGCCATTTCAAGGCTTCCTAATATTGCCACAGAACTGCTGTAGTAGTTAGCATTTTGAGGAATTTCATAAGAAGGTACTGACTTCGCAGTTTGGATGACATACCCTAGAATCTGATAGAGAAAGTTTAACAACGTGAAAACACTCTTCTAGCCCCCTCCAGCACTCCGCCTAGGTCACCAGCTCCTATGACTCTTCACACGGAACTTCAGGAAGCTGCAGGTGGCCCTGTTTGAAGAGTAGTATCCTATGATTACTAGGTGTTCATAAAACTTTATTCTTGCATTGAATGCTTTTACCATCCAAATGCTCAGTAGTTAATAGGTAGAAGATAGCTTTTATACTGATTTATCTAAGAGAGTGACTTCAGCTCTTCTGATACGTGATTAATGTCCTTTCGTAGTGGAATTTCATCTGTTTTCATTAGAAAGCATTCAGAATATTTTTGAATCATCTTTATACCAGATAATAATTTATCCTATGATCCTCCAGGAGTTGTAAAACAATCAGAAAAGTTTCTCAATAACTGCTTTGCTAATATCCTAGGATAGATCCCTCAAGGCCAGGGGCAACTCTGTGAACCTTGACCCTCCCCTCTGCCATACTGTTACAGCCCACATGTCAGCTTCCCTTGCTATTTTACTGTCATCACAAGAGTTCTGGCACACGAAATATAATAAGTCTAAATATGATTCATTTTAATGATATATTATCATGCATTACATTTAAAACAACTTCATCCCACAAATATTTATCCTGTGCCTGCTATGTGCAGACACTGCTTTGTCATTTGCTGTATTTACAAAGTTGACCAGGAGCACTAAAAATCACCAGCCAGATTAATGCAAAAGATTAGGTTCTACACCCCAGAAACTTTGAATGGATCAGCAATTTCAGATGTTCTTAGCATCTGATTTGTCATGCCAGATGGTTTGCAGTGCTGGGACCCTTTCATTAAGAGTAGAATCTTTCATTAGACATAGGTCAGGATCCTGAGCTGTACAACCCTGTTGATCCTCTGTGGTGGTGAGCAATTTCAGTAATGTGCCTGCACTTTAAAAGCCAGGGCAAGTAGCCTCTTCCCATGACAGCTGGTAAGCATTAGGGCGATTCATCGCGTCATATTTATAAAAATACCCTTGTAAGCATTCCATTATGTTTCTTTTTATTAAAAGTAAATAAAAAGTTAAAAAACTAATGGACTTCAAGCTCATCATGAACAAATGTAAATGGAGAATGTGAGATTAACTTTTAATGACTGTCTTAGGTACTTAAGACCATGTCACATGAGTATTGAAAAAATGATATCCCAAGCCAAAAGCATTCCACATGGACCTCCAAGGTGATAGAATGATAGTGTTTTAACTTGACTTTCCTGTGCTTGGTAGCCCTCAGTACAGCCTGTTCTGATACTTCTTTCTTCTGGGATGAATTGGGGTGAGTGCTTTTGTCTTTAAGCAGTAGGTTTAGCTGCTCCCATATTGTCACCCAGGTGCCCAGTCTTCATCCATCATCTCTCACCCTCTAGTACAAGGATCAAATATTATGACTTGTGAGCCACACACATGCCTTTATAAGTAAAGTCTACTGAGGCACAGACCTGGCCTCATTATAAACCAACCATGCTGCTCTGTGTGCAATGGAAATGCTGATTTTATTTACTAGCTAGGGGCTAGAAAATGGTTCAGTGGTTAAATGCACTAACTGTTCTTCCAGAGGACTCAGGTTCAATCCCCAGCATCCACATTGCAGTTCATAACTGAGGGTGACTCCAGTCCCAAGGGATCCAATACCCTCTTCTGGCTTCTGGAGACACTGCACGTACACAGTGCACAAACATACATCCAGGCAAACCATTCATACACATGAAACAATTAAAAAATATATTTCCAGGTATAAGAGGTTTATTGATGTCTGGGCTAGGCTTTCAGCAGTGTCTCTTGTGAGACAGACTGGTGATATGTATGGCCATGTATACCATAAATGTCTATAACCTCTTCCTCATTCTATTGGTCAGAACTCAGTCACATAGCTATAAGAAAGTTGAGAAATATAGTCAAGCTATCTATATAAGAAAAATAAAATATGATTAGTGAACAAATACTCATTTTCTACAACATTAAATTTTCTATTTACAAAATATTCTGGAAAGAATAGAGAAGTAGGGAACAAATTGTAAAACCTTCCCAAAATGACACAGAGACGTCAATGTTCCTTCTATATAAGTCTATTCATAAACTCCATATCACAAAGTTATTTCAAACTTGAAACATCAGAACAAAAGTGTAAGGGGAAACAGCCAGGTTAGGGGTATTGTACATGGAATCAAAGGAAAAGCTAGCGTTTGGATTGAGTATAGCAGAGAATAACCCCCTAGTCACCTCCCAAAAGGGTGCAGGAGGTGTGGTTATCACTTAAGAGCATGGTCTGGTGCTATCCCACATACCGAGATGCCTAATTTTCACAGCAAACCTAAAGGTTTATCTTAATGCACTAGGAGAATATTAGTGATCCAAGATCATGGAAATCATAGTATCTTTATGCTAAGATAAAGAACAAAGACTGACTCCAACATAAAGGTAAAAGCAAAGCCATGGCTTATGGCCAGTCCCTTTTTAGAGGAATAACCTCTTTGTCCCCTGAGCTACTGTCTCAGTTTCCCACATAGCTCAGATAATGAGTGGAAGCCACAGTGACCGAGTGCCTTCCCAAGAAACAGGGAAAGAAGCTAAAGAGTTTGCACTCCTGAGGATTCTTCTTTGCTCCCCCCAAATGTGCATAATTACTACTCTATCAAGTCCCTCCACATGGGAGACCTGCATTCTAAACTGATTTCATACTTCTAGTGCAACACGAGAACTCTGATATCGGGCACTAAGTACACGCACACATTAATTTGTCCAGATAAAGAAAGACCGTTGTCCACACTGGCTAATTTGGAAGTAACGGTCCTTTCTATGTTCCATGTCTCTCATGATTCTTCGTCATTCCCATCTCTTTCAAAAACAGGGGGTGGGCAGACAGATGGCTATGTATATATTAGTCCATAGACATCAAATTTAGAAGATACCTATAGATTTGGGAAGAAAAAAATGTCTAATATTATTAGTAGTAGAACACAAAATTCCATTCGAATTTTAGTCTTCAGAAACTAAGTATTTCTATTTTATAATAGTTTCAAAGTTTAATTTAAAAAGTAAAATTTCTATCAGTGTTTCACATTATTACAGTACTCCAGAGATTTCAAAGTTTATAGTGCTATGCAATTCAGTAATTATGGCCTTGTAAGATTTTATTGTAATAATCCAAGCTTCTGCACCTAGAGTTAATGTTCACAGCCTCTATGTCTCTATATTCTGAAATTTAAAATCGGATATTGAGTATTATTTAGTAGATAGCAAGCTATGTATTGGGAACCAAATTGCTATTTAGAAATAAAATAGCTATTAAAAACCATAATGTAACTTGTTTCCTGACAGCTGCAACACCAAAATTTTCTTTACTCACAAGTTACTCATTCATTTATTTCATTCTTCTGTCTTTCTTGCTACTATCAGACACAGGAAAGAGAAGGAATAGAGAATCCCAGTGTAGCTGGAGGAAGCGATGTGTCCCTTTGTCTGTGTGCCTCTAGCCACCATCAGAACATCCTAGCTAGTGTTCATTTCTGTGAATTGGGAAAGAAAAGCTTCCATGTTCATTAATAATTCATACAGGTGTCAAATGAAAGCTGAGCCCCCGCCCCGCTACTGTTCAGCAGCAATGTGTATTGTGCCTACAAGCTTGAGTGCAGAGAATGTAGAAAAAAGTTGACTTTGCACAAAGTACAGTCCACTCAACGGCTAGACATCAAGTAGATAAATGAGGACAGTCTCAATCAAAGATGTGGGTCTCCAATTACCATGCTGGCTGTCACTGCTAAGCCTCCCAGAGTATTTTCTCAGCATCAGGATATTTATGGTAATCTGTGCTCCTCTGGCGGCCTTTCTCCCTGTGAAATGAGGTAGTACACAAGAAATACTTTGGAAGAGGTTGACTGCAGTTTTGTTTGCTAAGATACGCATGCCTAATTTAGAAACCTTTGTTGTTCTCTTCTGAATGACATTTTTCTAGAACATTTTCAGGCTAAGAAAAGAGATGATTTAAATAATGGAAGACCTTTATGGAATAAATATTGGTAAAAATTGCATTATGGATATCACATAGCTTATACTAGCAATATGGGAAATAAATGTAAATCCTCAATGATTAAAGAGATAACATGCTACATAGGACAAAAAAAAATACACCACGAAAAATTCACTAAAGAATCATACTTGGCCTAGGGAGATAGCTCAATCAGTAAGGTTCTTGCCTTGCAAGCATGGGGACCTGAGTTCAAGCCAAAGAACCTGTGCATAGAAGCCACAAGTGCTGGCATGTACTTGTAATCTTAGCACCGGCAAGTAGAGATAGGCAGAGATATCTGGGACTCAATGACCAGCCTGCCTAGCTGACTTGATGAGTTCTAGGCCAATGAGAGATCCTGTCTCAAAAAAAAAAAAAATAGTAACTAAATAACGACACCTAAGGTTTTTCTCTGCCCCCCTCACATGCATGTCTGCCTACACAGAGAAGGGGGGAGGGAGAGAGATAGAGGAGAGAGAGAGAAAATCATATTTCCTAGACACAGTCGTCTTTGGTAATTGAGATTCAATATTCACTTCTCTATTTTCCATCTCCCACATTTCATCCGCCTTCCCCTAAAGTAAATTTTTTTCTTCCAGATACTTTCAAAAATACTCCTCCGGTCCTTCTTGTCATTTTCCTATATTACAAATCAATGCTTAAAACTTATTTTCAGTCTGTGGAAACTAGAGGTAAACCCACTCTGCTTATCACCATGGTCCTGTGACACAGTGGGAACTCAACTGCTTTTGTTGACCGGATGGGTGAGTAAATAGTACCCAGCTCACAGATAATGTTCAGGACTTGAGTGAATGACTAATTCCCAACCCTCTTCTCTTCATACAGTCACTGGAATAGACTTCCACAAGTACAGTGGTTAAAAACAACAGAAACTCACTGTCTCACAGCTCTGGATGCCAGGAATTTAAACTGAATTTTACTGGCTGAAGCTTAGGTTCAGTAGAGCTATGGACTGTCCTAGGGCTCCAGGTGAGATCTGCCCTGCCCTGACCCCCAGCTTGTGTGGCTGCATTGTTCCTCACCAGGTCATCTTCTTTAGCCTCCAGAGGATTCAAGCTATCATTCCAGAAGGGTCTGAGTCACGGGAGTCCTGCCTAGAGAGGAGTGTTGCTATCTTTCATTGATTTTAATCACAGGGTTAGAGAGATCTCCTCAGGGATCTGTATCCCAGAAAAACTCCTTACCTCACCATGTTCAATTTTCCTACCACGGTCAGGATTAATCTCTGAGGCAGCCAACTCCTTTCTTTCTCCCTTGATTCAAAAGCAGGAGGAGTCCAAAGTGGCCACGTGACAATCTCAGTCTCCAGTTCAATGTAGTCATTATTCTATTTCCCAAGGACAGCTTGCATCTTCCGGAACTAAGACTTCTGCCAGTGGACCATTAGGTCAAGTAGTGAGAAGTGGCTCTTCCGTGTCTATCCCTTGATTCCACTGAAATAGGACAGGTAATCTTTGGGATGTGTGGCCTTTAACACAACTACAAATAAGATAGCCTTCAAACAAAAAAGTTCTCACATTTGGTCTATTCCTAAATTATTGCAGTCCCGGGTACATCTTTTGTTGTGCCGAGGGAAAGAGATGTGTTGTGATGTAAGTACTCCAGTGGTGTGAAGGCCACTGCCCAGAGCATCTGCCACACAAATGTAATCCCTTCTTGCATAGTATATAATACTATGAGGAGGTGACGTAAATGAGCCATTGAGCAGCCTTGGTTGAAACTGAGCCTGTAATTAAACAGCCCCACAGAGTAAGCCCCTTGACTATTATCGTCTTTTTTACTGGACTCTAGGAAATGGGAATCTACATGAACGAGGCTTTCTATCAATTCATCAAGCCAAGTGGAAATGTCTGTTTGTCATATAAAAGATAATGGCAGAAATCCATTTTTAGCTCTCTGTTGCTGCACTCATGTGTGAAATTACCCACAGGGGAGGATATTTGCTTGTAAGGGAACTTTATTGGGATTGGCTGCACCAACTGTAATACCAAATGAATTGGTTTTGCAAGCCAAACAGAAGGTCTCATAAACCAAACGGGGACTGCATACGTCGACATAAAGACTTACAGTGGGTGGCAACGTTAGGAATCGAGACATGGGAACCACATGGTCACTTCACTTCTTTCCAGCAACTTCGATTCCCAGAGAATAAATCATTTTCTGAATAGGAAATCTTAATAACACCTTGGTTTTCTGACCGGATAGACTAAGGCACTTTGTCTCTTCCTTCCTGCCTGATTATATTAGCGTGAATTTGGGTTTTGAATTACCAGGAGAAAGAATGGTTAAAGGGCCATTAGGAGGAAGTATTCATAGTCACGAGAAACAACTGATTTGGGTGACTGTCCGTAGACGGAGTGCAGTGTCCATATTTGGTATCTTTCAAGGTATTTATAGAAGAAAGAAGTATTGCAATATTGAACCAGCAAAAGTTAGCTCTTTTGTTTTTCTAACAAAAAGAGAAAGAGGGAAAATAAGGAGAGACAACAATGGGTACCACTCAGGCAGTTGGAAAATATTTGGAAAAAGCTTCTCTCACCAGATCATTTACTTCCATTTAGTAAACCTAGAAGTCAAACTTTCATATTTTTAATAGGCTTACTAACAACAAACATGCTTCTGCTAGTTTAATGCGAGACAAAATCAGGCAGTCCCACACCAGTTTGTTTGTGTTTGTGTTTCTGTGGAGCCAGGTCTGTCTAGTTTCCTTGGCTCGAATAGCAATTGGCACAGACCAGTGGTAGCAATTGGGCCCAGGCAGAGCCTTTTATGAGAGGATCCTAAGCAGACACAGCTTCCAGCATGCCCAGAACTGGCTACTAGCCTCTCACTGCTTTGTAACCAATCACTGGTCTTTGAGACTAAACGTGTGGCCCCCTCAGCCCCTGAGAAACACGTGGCTGCTGAGTGGACTTGCATTGCTGAGCCATCTTCTCCCTCCAACCCCAGAATACACAGCAGGTTGTCTATTTCCCTTTAAAGTCTCTTCACAGAGTGTCCATCTTCAATCCCTGTGTAAAGTAGTAGGCTCAGCAGACTAGGCTTCCCTTTAGCTGGTCGTCACTAGAATGGCATCGCATTTAATTGAGTCGCCTTTTTCATTGGCATTTTACCTGGTCACTGAAATGTATTTGTTCTACTCTGATACCTGAGACCAAATTAGTAACCAGCTTCTGTTTATAAAATGCTTACATTTGTTTATTTGTGGGGGTGGGCATGCCACAGCACATGTGTGGGCCTCAGAAGACAACCTTCAGGAATCAGTTCTCTTTTCTACCCTGCGGGTTCCAGAGACTGGACTTGGGTCCTCACGTTTAGCAGCAAGCTCCTTTACTGGCTGAGCCACCCCACTGTCCCTCAACTTCCTTTTTCAAAGAATTTCTATTGGAAAGAATTTCATCCACTGGTTCTTCAAAATCAGACATGTGAGCATGTAAAAGAACACAGTGCATTTGGACCTTGGTGGAGGTTTATTTCTGCCTGCCATTCTATCCACAGAAGACGCTGCCGGGTCAGGAATATCTTTTCAAAATAATATTTGTATTTGCAATTTGAGAATTTCACACATGTATACAGTGTGTTTTGATCACATCAACTCCCTATTTCCCTTCCTCCCGTCACCCTCCCCCACAAGCCTCCTCTCAGCTTTACGTCCTCTCCTTTACTGTTTTATATACGATTAGTGCTGCCCAAATGTGCACAGGAAATGGATGTGAGATTATCTACCAAAACATGGACAACCTACCAGTGGCCACATCCCCAAGAAAAATAACCCTCCCTACAGCCATCAACTCCCAACTGCTACTCAGCAATTGGAACTCATGAGCTCTGTCCCCCATATATGCTAGTTTTGGTTTTTTGGTTTGTTTTTTTTTGTTTGTTTGTTTGTTTTGTTTTTGTTTTTGTTTTTTTATAATCCATGAACCACTTTTCTTGAGAATTTCATACACAGTGACACTGCATTTATATCCTTTCCACTCTTCCTTCTCCCTATTTCAACTCCTCCTATAAATCCCTCCCTGCCACAGTCCCCACATTAGCTGTAATGATAACATTCTTGTCTATTTGGAGTCTAAATGTGTCTCACACTGAGCTGTCCATTTCGTCCATTTCTCTCTCTAGAGTAGGGAGATTTTTCTGACACATTATTTTAGGATATGTTGTCTACACTTCTGCTTCGAATCTTAGCTTCCTTTTACTGTATCACAGATTTGTAAGTTTGGTCTCTTAATTGTGTCTTGTGATTTAGATATTATGGTCATGCTCTTTTTTCCTTATTGCTGTATAAATGCAATTCCTCCTGTTTTCAATGCCTCTCATTGTTTCTTCCACCTGCCCTGTCTACCCATGATGCTTTACACTGAGTTCACTTGATTTATTGGATTTTTTATTTCAAAATTTACCATTTCCCTCTGAATATCAATTTTCATGTTGAATTTCTCATTCAAATTTCTAAATTCTTCATCTTGGTTTTAAATATATTCCTTTGCTTCATGCATCTGTTTGCTTGAATCTTCTTTGAGGCCACTGATGATCTTTAAAAGCTGATCTTAAATTTTGTGTCTAGTACTTCAACCATTTTAATACATTTGGATTCAGTTATTGAAGATTATGAAGCTTTGGAGTCTCACTGTCACCTGGCTTTTGCATGTTTCTCGTGTCCTCAAGTTGTAACTTTTGTGCCTGGTGCATCTTATCTGGGTTTGTATGTGGATCTCCCTAGACAGTAGCCTTCTCTTGAGGCCCCCGACACCCAATACTGCCTTGTGAAGAGAAAACAAACTCCTATAATAGCAACACCACCAAAGCAAAGTAGATTATATATATATATATATATATATATATATATATATATATATATATATATTTCTCTATAAGTAGAACAAAATTAATTCTTTTTTAGATTTATTTGGCATATATGACTGTTTTGTTCACATATATGTTTGTGCAACCCAAACATGCCTGGTACATGCAGAGGTTAGAAGAGAGTGTCAGATCCCCTGGAACTGGGGTTACAGATGAGCCAATAGACAAAATCAATAGACTTCAACATACACAAACAGAAAGATTGCAAATTTCCAGAGTACATTTGTAAGTATATCAGGGTTTCTTGGAGCAAGATGGTGAATTATCAGTTTCCACCATAAAATTCAGTGAATGAGAAGAGTTGACATAATAAAATTGTAGTTGTATCTTAAGAGAGAGAGGGAGGGAGGGAGAGATGGAGCGAAGAGAGGAAGGCGAAGAGGAGGTGAGAATGAGATCTAGGAAGAAAAGGGTGACAAGAAAGCTGGAAAAAAAGAACAAACAGAAGGATGGTGGTGTAGAAAACAGAGCAGAGCTTTTATAGAGAAGAGTAGATAAAGCCACAGCCACAGGTAGCCTGGTGATTACTGGCAGCCCTGAGGACAAGAGACTCAACCATCCTAACCACAGGAAAAAGTCATGGCTCTTTGCCAGCCTTAAACCAGTAGTATTTGCTTGACAGTGACTTTTTCTGTGCAGCAGGACAGCACTGTAAAGGGATCCATTACATCACTCCCATATCTCAGAGGGCTACTTTGAGGGCTGAAAAAAGCAACAACCTCAAGTCAAATAGCTTGGGTACACTCTGCAACAATGTCCGGAAGGTAGACGGCCTTGGGAGGCTGCTGTAAAGAGGAGAACAGGTGGATATAGACCCTCAAAGAAGTTCAAGAACTGGGGAACTATGGACTCTGAAGGGTGTGTTGACAGTGGCCTGATCCTCTAAGGAGCTAGCCCTATCATCTTCAGGTTAACACAGAGACTGAGAGTTCTGAGTCCGTGGCTGGTGGACTGTGTGGTCTTGGAAGCTGTCTCCCTGCCACACAAGGCTTTCTGCTTGGTAGGACTGAGAACACTAAATCCAGATCTAGCAAGTTGTTCTTCTCTTGCAGGTAGTTTACCAAGGAGTAGGATTTGAAAACACTGAGACCGGCAGGCAGAGTGCTGGGTTTCCGTGGAGCTCTTCCTTCAGGGAAGAATTCCTGTTCTGCTTTCCACCTTTCTGATGCACTTGAACTTAGATGTTTGCCAGCCCTGACTGTCCAATCCCCCAAGCGGTGGGGGCGGGGGAGACACCACCAGCCACAGAGCTCACTGGGGTCCACAGCAGCTCCTTGCGCATAAAGAAAGTTGCTGAAATAAATGACACTGACAGCATGCTCTTTGTGAGCTTTCAGGTCACATACTGAACCAGTCTGTACGGTGGGAACAGACAAGAGCCACGGTGTGAGCCAACACCCATCCTCAGACTTGGCAGATTCGAGGACTAGAGGACACAAAAATAAGCACCTCAAATTACAAAAAAAAATAAGACTTTTTTCTTTTTTACTGTCTTTTTAGTATCTTTAAATTTAATCTTTAAAATATTATGTTTTAATTTTTAGTTCGCTTCATGGCCTTATCAAATTGCATTCATGCAGACTTGCATTTTGTCTTCTGATATTCTATAATTTCCTGCTCTTTTTTATTTCTCTTCCTTGTGTTCTCTTCTATTCTTCTATTTTCTTTTATTTGAATTTGCTTTGCTTTTTCCTTTCTATGACTCTACTGTATTTCATATTTATTGTTATTATTTTATTAATTTTGATTATTTTTGTCACTTTCTAGTCTATGATTATTGATGGTTTATCAGCTATCTTTAATTTCTTATTGTGGGGGCTGGAGAGACTGCTCAGTGACAGAGCGCACTCACTGCTCTTGCAGAGGATGCGGGTTTGGTTCTCAGCAGTTTATTAAAATTCAACTTACATATCTAATGCCAAAAATAACGTGAAAATTTAGTCTGTCCTTAATGGTGTGCTGAATGCCACATTAACTAAATAACAACCATATGTCAGCTCTCTAAAATCTGGATTTATTGCCTCACTGAATAGGCTCATAATCAGCCTTGCTGGCTATTCCATCATAAGGACATGTGTTGAGAAATACACAGGTATTCTCACCACACACAATGTTTTCCAGACCTTCTTGCAAAGACCCATCAAGATGGAAACAGTATCTAAGCATCAGGGACGCTAACACTGATACAGGTGTGTCCTTTCCCTGCTTCTTTAAGCTATAAGGCAGATAAATTGCAGTCTGTCTGTCTTATCACCAGAACATACAGGCTGATCTAAGGGCCTCCACTGGCTAAGTAGGTGACCAAAGAGTACAGTTCGGCAGCCCTGTTTCTCAGGAGAGACAAACCCCTGAGATGCACCATGTCTGAAGTACGGAAAGCCCTCGGCTTCCTCGCTTGGTTCAGAGAGGTTTCTGTTCTGTTGGCTTAAGGAACAGAGAGTAAGTACGGTTCTGCAATTAGTAAATTTGGCATCCTAGACCACAGAGAAGTATGTTTGCCTGATTAGTTTTTGGAGCAAATGCTCTGTAAATGTGACATCCAGAACTATGGATTATCCATTAGGTACCTCATCAAAATTCAAATTATTTTTCTATGACGCTAAAAAGACCGGAGAAAATGAAACATCCTTCCTTTTGAAAAATAAATCAAACATTTCTGTCACCATTTGTGACATCCTGTATTTATCCTGACTAATTCCAGCGCTTGCCTGGCTGCTCCTTTTTGGGAGAAATGAAAACTCTCTCTACTATCTATTAATAAAACCTCTTGGGTGACTTCCAAGATGACCCTGATGTATGAAATCCCGTGCTATCCATCTTTTGAAAAGAAAAAATTGAGTGAATTCTGTATGAATTAAACATAAATGAGTTGGAAACACACTATGTGCTGTCATTCTGAAGTTATGCCGAAGAAAATAACCTATGGTGAATTTATGGCTCAGTTGTCTGGTTCCATGTCCAGGACAGGGCCAATCCTTATAAACGGTACAACTGAAACAGCAGCAATGAAGCTAATATGAATTGCATGTCTGCAGCAGGGTTGCTGTTCCAAGGGTTTTACATGTTTTATCTGGAGATCCATCATATGCTGAACAGGCATTGATTGATGTGAAATCTTGGACTTGAAAAGCACAAGAGACGCGTCAAGAATTTCAACAAGTAAGGAGCAGATCTAAGAGCTGAATCTTGATTGAAGGTCAGAAGGCAGCTGCAACTACAGAGCTCCAGCGTTGGCCTCTCCATTTCCATCTGCAGCAAGAGCAATGGGCACCTAAGGCCACGAAAGGGTCTTCACTTGAAACGAAAACTCATGAACAGACTAGCAAGTCATTCATAAAATATTCCAAATGGTGATGTTAGGAGCAAAGCCATTCCATGCCGTTCCATGCCAGCTGAAGGGTGAAAATCTTGGATGTGGACTTCAGGAGGTGAAGCTGGAGGTGATAGGCTTTGTGAGATTGTGAAGAATAACACTGGAGTGCTCACCTTCTTTCCTTGTTCTTGTGCTGCTGTTTAGTTGTGACCTGAAGAACAAGGCACATTTATTTTCATTAAGGAAGACCTCATTAATTATTTCAACTTAATTAAGTGGATCTGTTCCAAGTTGTGTTTAGTTTACAAATTCAGCTTCAGAAGTGTTACCATCTGGCCTGAATGTGGAAAGTAAAGGGACTGGGGAACAGCACGGCGAGTGTCATAGAAAGACAATCAGAAGACAGCTTTTAGTCTTAGCTACCTTGGTCCTGCAAAAAAGAAAAGGCTGGAAGGAAAGTACACTGTAGCGAGACTTTAAGCCACAAGGGCACGTTTTCTGTGTGCCATTTTCAAGACGGTTCCATTGTTGAATCATCATCCTCTTAGCTCATTTGCGATCACCGTGTAACTTTCCTTCAAGCTCTCAGGATCACCTTCCTCTCTCCTGCTCTATGAGCTTCAGTGCAGCTCTGTCTGCTTACCAGTTGCTACTTCTCCTAGAGTGTGAGCATAAAAAAAAAATAGACAATGAAAATAAAATCTATTTCTTCAGTTCCATAGATGGAGGATCTGATTGTCTTAGTAACTTTTCTATTGCTGTGATTAGACGCCATTGATCAAGGCAACATATAAAAGTATTTATTTGGGACTTCCACTTTTGGAGAGTGAGCCCATGATCATCATGGTGGAGAACATGACAGCAGGCAGGCAGGCATGGCACTGGAGCAGTAGCGTTGAACTCACATCTAGAGACAAAAGCCATGAGGCAGAGAGATCTAAGTGGCGTGGGCTTTTGAAACCTCAAAGCCTGACCCCAGTGACACACTTCCACCGATAATGCCACACCTCCTCGTTCTTCCCAAACTGGGGACTAGGAATGCAAATATATGAGCACTCTTATTCAAACCACAGCAGTAGCCAAGTCCAGACTGATAGCAATGAACTGAAATGAGGTCTGGGGTGCCTAATCATCCTGTATTGGTTTGGTTTATCTGTACCAGCATTTCTCCAAGGACTATCATGTTCTGGATGGTAAGACTCAGGCTTATATTTTCATTTCTATTTCCCTGGTACATAGTTGCATGCTTTAGGCACAGAAGGCAATGTAGAAAACCAGGAAGGAGTGAGTGAATGAATAAAGAGTAAAGGAGTGCTAGAGTAAGTGAATAAAACAAGAAAGCTGCCAGTACTTGTCTTTAACTTTATTCTCCCCCGAGAAACTACCCAATGTAACTCCTCAAGAAGATCCCAAGGTCATAATTTTTCAAAAGCATTCTTGACACTATAAACCTATACCAACACTCTCCCAACACACACACACACACACACACACACACACACACACACCAAAGTAACTAAACAAACAACAAAATGGAAAACCCTCTGAATTGTCAAGCAAGTGGTTTAGGAAGAAGAACAGGGAGCCCTGTTTGGTTTGCTTTTTGATGAATAGGGTTGGAAAGCTGTGCTTTACTATTTCGCCCTGTTCAAGGATAATCTAATCTTGAAGTAGTTGCTACTGAAGTCAATAATAGTTCTTACTGGGGTGACAAATCTTATCTGCATTGGATTAAGGTGAAACGGAGTGCCCTGGCACCCTGTCAGTGAGGATTCCTTGTTGGTAGCTTCATTATGCCCTTAAATGAAATATCTATATTTCTTCTGAGTTTAATGAGGCTATAGACAACCAATTCTTTATGGAGTGATGTTGGAGATTTTTTTACTTTGAATTTGATGTATTCTAATTTGTGCTTAACTAGCCTTCCCAAGCAATTCAGGTACTCAGATGGGCATTTTAGGGACAATTAGCTAAATGTTCCTCTCATTAGTCACAGGGCCTAGAAAAAAAAAAGACAAGGGGAAATCAATAAGACAAAGACAGTTTAGGAAAACATTCATTTTTCCATCAGGAGTATCATCTACCTCGTTCCGGGAGAAGGCAGTTTTTCCCACCCTGGTCATCATTAACTTCTCAGTGGCTACCCCTTGCTGCTCAATCACCTTGCTGTTGTGTTTTAGTTTTCAGGACTTTACCTCCTGTCTTTCTTCACCATTCTCATCGGGCTGGTGCTCTACTCTTCCACCTCCACGTACATAGCCCAGGATCCCCGAGTGTACAAGCAGTTCCGTAATCCTTCGGGACCTGTTGTGGACTTACCCAGCACGGGTCAGGTGGAGCCTTCAGTCACCTATACCAGCCTGGGCCAGGAGACAGAAGAAGAGCCCCATGTACGGGTGGCCTAGGGTGGCAGACAACTCAGAGGTCACGTGTTTGCCCATCATCTCTGTATTGTACATAGAGAAAGGTATTTAGTAGGCGCAGTTTCACAGGTGGACTGCAAGGTAACTAATCCTCCTTTTGTAAAAGGAGCAAGCTGAAGACCACTGGAGACACAGGCTTCAGTCTTCCTGACTCAGAGAGAGGCTTTGATAGTGTGTATCCTGACCCAACACCCACCCCTGCATTAATTACTGTGAAAATTTTTGAATCAAAAGCAAGTATTATTGTTACTATGATTTTTATTATTATTGTTACTGTTATTACACCGACTTTCAGCAGAAGGTTTTGTATTCCTGATGGGAATTATTGTCAGACCCTCACATAGTCAACATAAAACCCTCTTTTGTATGGCAAGTCACTTTTTAAGAATCATACTTTTTTTTTTTTTTGGTTTTGCACAGACTATATGACTGCTGCATGCCACAGGAGCTCTGTCCCCGACATGTTTCCTCATCCTGGTGACTTTGTAGCTAATGGTGTCCTCTGTCACCTGTCGATTGCCTGCTCAATAAGGATTTTTGTGCTGTGACCCTTGTGGGGAGGGGCAACTGACCATATAATTCTCTATTCTAGGAATAGATATAAAACAAACATTTTAGCCTTTTTACAGTTCATTTTCTGCTTACTCCAGGCCATTGGCATTCTGTTGGGCCAGGAGATTTATTTAATCAGGCCCTGTGACTAGGATAAGGATCTTCCCATGTTTGTGGCTTACAAGAAACACTAGAAATAAAATCACTTACGTTTATGGTTAATAAATTTTAAATTGTTTTCTCTCTTTCCCTATATCTCTCTCATCAAAAAATCGTTTTAAATTTTATTGTTTCTTAATGATGTCATGGAAACTAATGGCACTGGAAAAGCCATGGCCTCTGCCCTCTTTAATTATATAGTACCTTTCTGGAAGTATTTCATCAGGGACATCTTTATTTTGGAGCATCACTGTTTATGTCACCCCTTGGAGTCAAGATCCTCGTGTGGAGCAATCTCTGTTAGTAACCCATTTGATCTGGTCACTTAGCAGTAGTAAAGGTGTCACCATTGGAAAGTCTGACATTTTGGTCACACTTGATACCCATCCATGAGCAAAATACAAGGATACAACCCTCCTCTACACAGGTAATACTAAATCTGTGTATTTAGTGTATAAATACACTGTGCATAAAATTTGATCAATCACTAGTTTAGTCAGTTCTGTTGTCCTCAAGAATGTCTTTTTCCTCTCCAAACACAGGAAATCAAGAAATACCCAGAGCTTTATAATTTAGAAGAGATTCCGTGTGTCAGTGTGGAAGTACTCTGTAGCCTGGCTGACTTCAATACCATTCAAAAAAATCCTTGATGTAGCTACAGTTTGAATAAATGTTTATGAAATTTGGGGCACTTCAAGTCAACATATTTTAACCGAGCAAGAAACAAGTACTAGTGGGGGTCTTACAGAGTAAGAACAGATTACAAAGTAGGGCCTGAACCAAGCCTAGTCATGGCAGGCTCCTAAGCTGTCTACCAGCAGGCTCTGGTCTCTTTGCCTCCCTTCTTCTGTGAAGAGTCATCAGGATCCATTTTGATAAATCTCATGAGAACAACACATACACAAAATAAGTAATGTGCTTGAAAATTGTAACTCAATTTAAATTTTTTTCCATTGGAAAATTTAACTTTTCTTCTAAAGTATTGTTTAGTCCTAATGTAGGAGATAGGCAGAAAGCCTTCTGATATGCAAATTTTATATCAGTTTAGCCCCTGTGGAAACAGGTTTTCTTTTGGGGTGTGGGATATGGAGGGCAGAGAAAGGTTTACACTAAATCTACATATCACATCCTAAGGACCTAACCAACATCTGCTCTCTGCTGCCTTTTAAGCCAATTAAATACCTTTCTCTGAATATTCTGTCCATTCAAATCCGAAGACCTTTAAAGACTGTGTTTTTATTTTTGTGTTTACATTCCTTTGGTTTGCATAATTTACTTGATTTATTGCATTTTTAGTATTTATTTTAAGCCAAATGTCTTTGTCTTTTTGATTGATTTTTATGACACTAATTTGTAGACACTCGGTAAACTATTATGAAAAACAAGTGGCTGAAATTATTTCCAAGTCCATTCAGTGGGCTGGGAATATTTTTTAATTTAAAATTTGAAAAGGTTTGTAATTAACTGATGGCCGAAGGTTGCTGTCTGGACCATATTATAAGATGTTTTAATTGACTCCATTGTATGGAAACCCAAGTGTGAATATCAAGATGAACTCACTATATACTTCTTGTCATCAGATGTCCTTGTGATCAGACATTCATGCCACTGGGTTACCTCCCCTGTGTTGGTTTATCTCCATTTATAAAGCTGGTAACATTGGCTCATCCAAGATCAGGAGTTTAGGATTGATCCTTACAGAAAGAAAAAAGAGAGACAAAAAGTTGGCAAAGAACAATGCTTTTAGTATGAAAGCATTGATGGTTTGAGAGTGGGGTGGGAAGTGGGAATAGGGTAATATTAACTGTAGTGGTTTTAGTTTCTGAGATTCTGTAACCTCAGTAGACACCAGCAAGAATTTCAGCATTTCAATTCACCACTATTCTCTCCTCGGTGAATGAGAACATCCCTTTGTATAGAAGCTCATGAGGAGCAAACCACAGCTCTCTTAAACCCTGCCGGAGGTGAGTGGTGGTTTTCATTCCCTCAACGGAAGCTTGCACTGGGGACAGAGCTTGCTTTGGTCAGATCTCCCACAGCTTCAAACACAGATCCAGGCAGACCAAGCAATTGACAACTCTGCACCACTGTGTCCCATGAAAATGTCTCAATGTTTAGTTTAGGTATTGATAACTTGTGCTATTAACCTTTTGACAAGCTTGTAGCATTGTTTGTTTGGGATTTATTTTTGATTTGTAACCATTTAGTAGTCCCCAGCTAGCTATCAGTACAGATTTTACCCCATGGGTAGGAGTGTTTCTTCATATCACATGACAAAGCACATTAATCCTGACACCACAATGGAAAAAATAGGAACCAAAATATTGAAAAAGAAAAGAAAAGAACTTTACACTGGGAAGCTGAAGTAGCGATTCACTTTTTCTATTTGCATGCTCCCCCATGGACTGGCTGCGGCAAGGTAACACCTGTACAATGTTTTCAAATAAAAATAAATGCTTTATGAAAGCACCATGCTTCTGGTTTCCTTGTGTGTTTGTCTGCACTATGACAACCATGACAGCAGTTCCTTCGAGCTGCTAGAAATAGCAATAGCAGCAGAGAACCCAGCACACGTCAAAATCAAAACCAGAGAGAAAATAGATCCAAATTAGGAAGGGCATAGTCTCTGAACTATAGTTTCAGACAGTCAAATTAAACACATTTGTAATTTACTTTAGGATATTAAAGAAGGCTCTTGGGGGTATAACTTTCAAATCCACATGGAAAACTCAGGCAGGATAATGGAAATCTACCTATGAGAAACAGTTTCTTATGAAGAAGAAAATTCTGGGTACACTGCCCTGGGTATAGCAGCAAACCTAACCGTGAACATTCTTTTCCAGATTACAACATTTATGAAGATCAGAGTATCCAGATTTTTGCTCAGAATTTAGAGAGATTCTAAACCTCACCTCTCCAGAGCTAACTGTCTTCAACCTTCTTTCTACCCAGTAAGCATACAGAAGAAATAATATCTGCGTTTACTTTGTATATCTTTGACACGTAGATTCACAATCAGACATTCAGAAATAAATAAGCCAGGATGACTGTGTGTCTGAGATATATATTAAAGTATTTTTAAATCTATTTTTTGGCAAAGACAGAGAACCTCATACCAAGTGCTTTGTAAAACACTTTACAAAGTGCAAACGGCAGACAGATAACACAATGACTTGCTTTAAAAATAATTTTCCTTGTAAACTTTTCTCTGAAATATTATTTCATTTTATTTAGCAAGCTTTTTGATCAAAGTTGAAATGAAGTTCAAATTTAGCCCAGCCTTGTGTCCCGACATCCAGCAGTTTCAAAAGATGGGGGCCAGATTATTGTAGACGATCAATGTATATACTACGCTCCACCTGTTCCCCAATGGGCTATCATTTTCTGAAGAGAAAGAACCTGGTTTCCTAAATACTCAAGAGTTCCTGCAACATTAAGATGAGCAAGCATTCAAGTTGCATAACAATTATTAAGAAGGAAAACAAACAAACAAAATAACACTAAAATCCCCAGGACAGCGTCATTGATTATATTGTCTTTAAGTCTCACAAGAAAATGAATTGTAATATGTAACGTGATAGCCCAACAGATCCAGTCAATCTGTTCGTGCCCAGTAAAACCCTGGCACATGGACACCATTTGTACATCTTATTTTCCTAGAGTCAGTCTTCAAAACCATAAGCACAAAGCACAAGAATAAGTGATTCTATTACAAAATGTTGCCTCTCTTTCTTCACTTCTTCACTTTTAAAAAAATCCTATAAAATTCTTGTTCGTGGAAATTAAAAAAATCAACATGCCCACTCAAGTTCCTGCTTCTAGGGAACTTAAAAATAATCAAGATGTTTAAAGTCCTTCAGGCTTGGGTCTGAGGTAGGAAACAAAAAATTCTTTTTTTGTGATAGCATTTTTATTAATATTTATTAATGGTACATAGCATACTGATAAAAATTTTTCTTCCTTTTTTTTCTTTGATTCCTGCCCCCCTTTCTCATTTCTGCAGCCAGAGGCGCACTAGGGGCCATCTACGAATGGTTTTAGCCCATTCATTTTCTATGTGATTAAAACTGTTTGATTTTAAAAAAACAAAAACAAACACAATTGCGGCTGGAAAGCCCTACCAGGTGGCCTATATTGAAACCTGAAAGGCCAAGACAATGAGTGTCTCTTCAGACAGCCGAGACAAGTCGGCTCCAAACATGAACAAGGCCAACAAACGACCAGAGGGAGCAAGTCTCATGGGATAGGTCTAAAAATTAGTGCCATCCACCTAGATGAGCAAAGCTGGTGTGAGCAGGAACAAAGTTTGTAAAAGCATGAAAATGAGCTTGTTCATCAAGTATTAGCAATAGAGCTAGGGCAGTCCCACAAACTGAAGGGTCATTTCATGATAGGAAAGGCAAGTACTACTTTACACAATGAAAAGCAGTTTTCCCAAACTCACTATCTCAAACTGAGGACTCGAGTTAAAACACGTCACCTATAGATGACCATCTTCAAGAGTATTAAGTAGGCCGAGCACGTGATTCTTTATATGATCCATTAACATTTTCAGCACAAAAGCAGATCAACGGGGGAATATAGTTGCCCTGACTTTAAGACATAACTGGTTCATCCCTGGCAAGCTGGCAGCACATAATCCTGTCTTCCTGCCACTAGATGGCACTGAGTCAGAATAAGAGGACAAAACTGCACCCCTGCCCACCATTGTAAGCTGTTAGTGAGTTCTCATTAGTGTTTCCAGTCTTGTTCAGGTCTCCTGTGAGTAGCCACAGTTACGGAAAATTCAAGGGAGCAACAGCCACGTCATGCCTATAAGTGGGGATCCATATCAACTACAAAACATTTTACTCCTGTTAGAGATAGCTCTTACTAGTAATCCTGACAGAAAACCTTATTTTCTACAATGGGATCCTGGAGAGTACCTCCAGCCTGGGCTCCCATCTAACTATTCAGGTGTCTGTGGTCAGGAGTGGTGATAAACGCAGAGGCATCACAACGGCAACCAAGCAACCATCATCACTCCTGTTTCATTGCTCAAGTGTGAGCCTAAAGAAGGAGGCTTAGCTGGAGTGATTCACCGAAGTGACAACAGAGACTCACACACCTATACACTTCGAGGAGCATAAAAAGATGAATGATTATGTGCAGAAATGAATGCATGCTCCACATGGGAAAGAAGTCCATTCCTAGAGGCAAAGAAGTAGACAATGGGCCCAAACCCAACTTCACTTAACGTTTTCCAAACAACGCACACAAATACTATTTCTAGGGCTTTAGGCTTCAGGTTGAAGCAGGGGGCGATAATACTTATTTATGTAAGGGGGTGTGTCCTTGCCTTGGCCATGTCTCTGCAGGCAGGCATTACGTCCATGGTACCTGAAGAGGTTTAATAAATTTTAAGTAACAGTAATAATTGCAGTTGCACAGATGGTTGGCTACTTGCCAGTTCCCAGCAAACTAGGAAAGCAATAAAAACATCTACTTGTTCTTAAAATGACTACTGTTCTAAATGGAATTACTAGAGAGAGGGGAAATGGCCTAATCACTGGAACAATCAAACCCGTCTCATTATGGGGCTCCCTGTGAGCTTTTGTTTGAATTTTCTAATGTTTTTTGGCATTAAATGGGATTTTAAAAGCTAAATAGGTCACACATGCATACAAACGGTTGAGTGAATCACATAACAGCTTTATGTCCCCAAGATTTTGCCTATCCGGCTCCCTTTTTAATTAAAAGGGAAAATTGTCAAGGACAGCAGACAACTTAATGTGGGAAATTTGGCAGTCATCGGGGAAGAACGATGACACCGATTAATAATCCTAACTTCCAAACCTCAACTGAGTTAGATTTTCATTGTAATCTAAGCATAGGCACTGAATGTGGAAACCAGAGGAGACACCGGAGACTGAGTTGAACTTTTCAAGTCCCTTCATGCCTGAGCTTTTAATTAGAGAGGGAGAGATTTCGCCTCAAGAAGCTATAGCCCATCAACAACAGCAAAATTCTACAGATAACAGAACCATATAGAACCATGCATTCCTCAGCCAGATACCACGGTCTACAGCCTACATGCAGAGCCTCCCCATAAAAGGGCCAGGGGCAGCTTCTGAGGCTATAGGATAAGAATTATCTTAGAAAGAAGCCCATAAGCAACCAACCACTGAAGTGTTTTCTCAAAGTAGAAAGAAAAAAAAATGGTATACCCCAAACTGTTTTGTCCTGGACTGACTCTCTCTGGGAGAATTTGTAGAAAGGAAGCCCCTTCTGCTGTGCTGACTCAACACACTGTGTGAGAGGGGTCTCTAATCTGTCTTTGGCTGGGAGATCCTCCAGACTCAGAGTACTCCTAAGCTGCAGTCGTCGATCTATAAGCTTTGTCAGGGAGAATCCTCACCAGTGACTCATACTGGCTGTCACTAACTGCATTCTCCACTTACCTGTGTTCTGTCAGTGTCCATGAAGAACCTCCTGCTCAGCTGCCAATGAATGAAGGTCAAATGATCCTAAGGAGAAGGAGACCTATCCTCTTCCAAAATACTGGATCAAACTGAACCTCTCAGTCCAGTGGCTCCTGAAGGGGTAGGACGTGGAGAAACCAACCCACTGATCATGGGATTGATATCACTGAGTCTTTTGCAAAGCAGAAGACCCCGTATATGTGGAGAAGTGCATGCTACTCTTCACACTGTTGCCGCAGTCCCCTGATGGCCACCACCACTACAAGCAGATTGTTTAGGCCCTTTTGTTGTTTTGTTTTTCTGTGAAAATTCTCTTCTATCACCTTTTGGGTTGGCTGAATGGATTGCATCACATTGTGATTCAATATCCTTTTTGACTTTTTGGCATTATAAAGTTTTGATGGGTTTAGGGGTGTGTGTGTGTGTGTGTGTGTGTGTGTGCGTGCGTGCGTGTGTGTGTGTGTGTGTGTAGTGCTTTTCCTGTGGTTTTAAAAAATCATTTATCCTGGTTTATTTTCTTGCTTTTATTGTCTGTTTGCTTGTTTTCTAAAGAGAGAGAGAAAGCATGGGGTTGCAGGGGTGAGGTGGGGAGGTTCTGGGAGGATTTGGAGGAGGGAAAACCATGATCAGAATATATTGTATGGAAAAAGTATTATAGATCAATAGATAGACAGACTGATAGAATGTAGATTATAAAATAGTTTTTTGTTTTTAAAAAAAGGAAAGGAAATGGCCTTTATACACTGATGTGTTGTTTTCTCTTTTCCCTTATGATTAGTTCCCATGCTTTTCTCATACAACCGCAACACTGGGCATCTCCATGCAATTTCTGCCTATCCGTCCTCCATGATGCTGTGCAAAAGGACGCCACATTCACTTTTTCCGTCACCTCAGCCTGGCCCTTCTGCTTCTTTAGTTCATTATTGATGACAGCGTCATTGAACTCTCAGGAAAAAGCCTTTCTGCATTTCAGAACTCAAATGTGATTGTTCATGATCTTTTGTTTTAAAATCATTTAAGAAAGGAAACAAAGCTCTGTGGAGCATGAGTGGTTACATCTAAGGCAGTGTGTCTGGGATGAGTGAGTATTTGTTTTAAAGGATAGAATAGGATTCTTTTGTTAAAGATCACACTGTGTATTTATTAACCAAAAACGCTCTGGCTCCTAAAATCACTCCTAAGTGATTTTAAAATCAAATCATGGCTTTAAAGAATTAAAAATTATAATTTTTCCAAGTGTCGGTGCCTTTACCTGTCAATAGTACAAGAGGTCTACCAATGCCACACATTGTTTAACAGTGCTGATAAAATATCAGTATTTTCTGTGGGAACACAAACAAATGTCTGCTCTGTCTGCTCACCAATAAAGAAATGGCTCCACCCAAGACTATCTCACTGAATTGTTTAATTAATTAGGGTTTACTTATAGAAGCATGGATGAGGCGCTACCTATAGGGTCATGGGTATCTTACGGGTAGGCTACACCACAAAAAGAGTCCCCTCCCACCCCAGCAAACATTAACTGCTGGAATATCCTTGGGAAGAGGTGGGACCTCACCTCTCCAGTACCCCTGTGTCTCACGGGCATCCTTAGGACTGGAACACTTGTGTTGCCAGTCTTGTGCAGGATTTCCTGTGAGAAATCACAGCTGCTGAAAGTTCAGGAAGCAACAGTCATGCCGTGCCTGTGGGTAGGGATTCCTAACAACTAGGAAATATTTTACTGCTGTTGGAGTTGGCTTTTACTATTGATCCTGACAGCAAATCTAATTTTATGCAATGGGATCATTAGCTACTTTAATTTCTCTTTTACTTGCATTTTAACATCAAAAATTTCAAATAGTCTTTCACATTTATTTATTTATTTATTTATTTATTATTTGTTTGTTTCTTTAATTTTGTGTGTTAAAAGGGGCATCTAGAGGTCAGAAAGCAAAATGTAAGAGTTGGTTTTCTCTATCACCCATGTAGGTTCTGGGAATCACACTCAGGTCTTCAGACTTAGTGGCCAGCATCTTTACCCACTACAACATCTCACCGATGCTCAGATAAAATTCTGACAGCTAGCTAAACATCAAAGAAACATTTTTGAGGAAAGTTGTACCCAGTAGAATAATGTAGAGATACATTACTTTGATAACAATGAATTGAAAATCTTTTTCATATATATATATGAATATGTATATATATATGTATCTTTTTCATATATATTTATGTGAATATATATATATATTCATCCTTAACAGTACAAAATAATAAATAAAAACATTAACTTTAGAAATGAAGACCTACAGATGGGTCTACAAACATCCTACAAACAAGACAATAAAGTTTGGCCTTCAAAACAATCTAAGAGAAAGCTTTGTTTAAAGTCCAATATTTTGCACCAATCTAGATGGTTCTGTTCATGACAGATGAACTGCAACGGATGAGCAATGTAGATGGCTCCCTGTCAGACTCAGTTCCATCCACTTGTTCAGCCAGTATGGTAAGACTACAACCATGGAAGTCATGTGTCCCACCGAGCCAAAGTATATGTGGCAGGAAAAATTCCAGTTACTTGAGATAATCCAGGAAAATTTGGATTAGCCTACAGTTATTCCTAATAATACGCCTATTTGGATTCACCATAGGAAACTCAAACCTTAACTCTGGGTTACAAACTAGAGACCACCTTCAGGCACTTGGTTGTCAATTAAATCTTATTTGAATCATGAACACTACATGATTGTTTTTTCTAGAGAAGGAAAACCAAATATTCTTCTACCCTTATGCTGTCTGTCTCTAGCAAAGACTAACATCTTTCTCTGGAAAATAAGATCCTAGCAATGGTCTCCCCAACACCCCAGTACTCTGTGGGTCAGAAGGAAATGAACACCCGGGTGCCCAGCAGTTAGGCTGCCTTCCTTTCTCCTGAATATAACCAAAGCTGCCTGTGAGAACTGATATGCCTGTCTCATTCAGACAGGCAGAATCTCAGAACCTGTCAAACCTGACTTTTCCATGTCTGACTCTACGAAAAATCCATTGCATCATTTATAAAATGTAGCCCTGGCTTCAGATGACCATGAACCAGGGGGCTTCTGCTGGCTAGTTTTCTGTCAGCTCAGGTTTCAGCCATAGGCAGTAAGCTCTCGATTTTAGAACTATGTTGAGGTAGCACATCACGGCAGGAGTATGTGGCAGAGGAAACTCATTCATCTCATGATCATGAGTGAAAGAGAGAGTTTGCCTGTTCCAGGAATGTCCTCAATGGCTGAGAGACCTCCCAGTAGGTCCCCTTAAACTACCATCTCCTGGTAGTGCCAAGCAGGAAGCATTAACACATGAGCCTTTTTCAGATATTAGCAACAGGAGACTCTCCTGCCACCTGTGGGTAATGTGGGGCTGCAGCAGCCCATGCAAGGGTCTCAAGGTGGAGGTGAATATCAGCCTCGGCCAAGGACCTCGGAGTTTCTCTCTCGTAGATGTTATTTGTTCATTGCTAATCTGGAGCACACTGGCTCAAATTTCAGTTTTTACACCTTAAAAAAATGTTTTAACTGATTTATTATTGTTGCGTGTTTAAGATTTGGAGGGAGACTTGCGTGGGGTAGGTTGTGTGCGGAGGTCTGAAAAAAACTTTGTGGACTCGGTTCCGGCCTTCCCCCGTCACATGCGTTCTGGGGATTGCACTCGGGTATTTCAGGCTTGAAAGGCAAACACTTTGCTGGCAGAGCCATCTCGCCAGTCTTAGCTAATAGAACGTTTAAAACCACTAGAGATTTTGTCGTTGTAGCTGTAATTAGTACCGTTTATTCCATGTGCACAGCACTAGCCTATTAGAAAAACCGCATCATTGAATCCTCAGAGCACCAGAAGAGTCATGCAGCAAAAACTGTTTTGTTGATGAGTTGGTGAAAGCATCAATAGCTTACATAAAATGGCCAAAGTGTCTGTCTCTCTCTCTCTCTCTCTCTCTCTCTCTCTCTCTCTCTCTCATACACACACACACACACATACACACACATCAAGTGACGAGGCCAGGACCCAAATCCAGTGAGTCTGTTTTCAAAGACATTTATTACACAACAGATGAAAATGCTTCTTGGAAGTTCAGAAAAGCAGTTACTCTAACAAAAACTTTGAGGAGCTATGTACAAGAATCCTATTTTTTTAAAAATGTAGGAAAATCACAAACTATGTCCAAGTAGAAAATCAGTCATATTAAATCAGCCAGTATAAGAAACCTATGCTAACCACATTTGTGGTTCATCACTGATGAAGGAAAGGAGTGACGGGCAAATTCCTCCCTTTCCAGAACTAACAGAAACAATGGGTCATCGATGGGTCAAGAGAAGAAATATCAACTGCTCTGCTGGTAGTAAGGTGTGGCTTGGGGCGCTGTCCCTGAGTTCTCCTGTGGGCTCCATGCCTGCCTGCGGAGGCTCATCTCCTCCAATATGCCTCTCATGTTACCTGTGCCACACTTTCTGATGATTTCTGTTCCTCTTCTGCTTAGCTGAACCTTCCCTCCTTCTTCTAACAGCTCTTCTGCAGCTTGTAGACCCTCTTCTTCCGGTGTCCTGCCAGGACAGCCCATCCCACAACCACAGCTGCTGCTTCTTTTCCTTCTGTGACTAGCTGATAAAGCTGATTCATGTCTCTGTCCTCAGTTCACTTCTTTGTATCCACATGCATACTCGCTGCCGTACACACCAGCTTTATGTGGGTGCCTCACACTCAGGAGTCACCAACATCGATCTCTCTGAGTGTTCAATGTGTCAGCTTGAACATCTAATGAGACTCTCATATAAGCATATCCAAAACAGAACTCACGATCCTATCAAACCCTGCCTCTTTTCCAGCCCCCTGTATCTCACTTACTAGTACAACAATATACCTGGTGTCTTGCTTGGGTCAAATGCCTGCGATTCACCTGGGACATGTTCTTTGCATCAGCATCCCCATTCTCTCCAACACAAATGACTGGGCTTCTGATCCTGACTCCCGGCCACAGATGCTTGCGCCCACTTGCATACCACCTGCCCCTCTAACCTTACTGCCTCCTTCACGTTCACCACCTCTGCCTCTGTACTTTCCATACTCTACAGCATGATCTTGTTAAGAATGTAAATTATATCCTGTCGTTCACTGCAGAAAGACCTCGGTGTCCTTTCTCAGTATTAGAATAAAATTAAAATGCCTTACCATGACTGTCAAGACCCACCAGCCCTGGATCCTGCCTTTCTAAGCAACTACATTTGCCTCTTCCCCCCCTGCCCCCGCATCACTCATTCACTACCAACACCCGCGCTCATTCCTCCTCATGGCCCTTGGAACCATCAGCTTGGGGTGCTCACGCAAGTCTTCCTTCGCTGTCCTTAACACAGGCACACTCATCCATTCTCCTGCTCTACTTTGGTTATGGCACTTCCTGACATTTTAAATAGTCTTTATTCTTGGAAACGCGTGGGTAAATCTGCCTTCCACTACAACGTATCTGCAGAGATTGTGTCCTCACACATTCCTGTGTCCTCAGCACTGGAAATAGTACCCGACACATGGTTGGCCCACAGTAAAATGGGTTTAATACATGGATTCCAAACTTGGAGGACTGGTTAAGGCTCTAAACATAAGGTTGAGAATCTTCCTAATGCTGCGACCCTTTAATGCAGTTCCTCATGTTGTGGTGACCCCCAACCATAAGATTACTTTTGTTGTTACTTCCATAACTGTAGTTTTGCTACTGTTATGAATCGTAATGTAAATATCTGATATGCAGATATGGGTGACCCCTGTGAAATGGTCACTTAACCCCCAGAGGGGTTGCAAGCCACAGGTAAGGCTGTTAAGTATTACAGCTTAATTCCTACTATGCAATAGGTTCCAGGTGATAGTCTAGTACTTAGGGGAGCTCTCTGGGGCAGGAGATCTTACACAGGCTTAAAATTCAGCTAGGAAGACCCATGAAACCATAAATGGCTTTGGCTTCAGTACATGTCAACAGAAAAAAAAGACTTTTTCTAATTTCTATTAAAATTAATCATCCTACCATCTTTAGGAGAGAATGTACAGTACAAAGTTAGAATCACCAGCAAGAGCAAAAACCCTGACAGGTGAATCTCTAGAAATAAAATAATATGATTTTTCGATTTAGAGATTTTGATCACTTAGGCTCTTCCCCTGCTCCGAAGCTGATGCACCTTAACTCCCACAACAGCCAACTACAGCACCTTCGTGTACCATTCTACAGAAAATCAAGGTGAGCTTCAAAACTCATCAAGCCTACAAATCTCCCTCTACCCTATCCAACAGGCCTGCCAAATCCCCTCACAAATAAAGGAGAGCCAAGTCCAAAGTATAGGTCAAATCATATCCCAGGATGGCTCCCCTGAGTCGAGAATCAGGGTGATGAAGATGAAAAATGCTGATAGCAACGCGTGCAAGTGGGCAAGCAGCCACATGAGATTTGGCAATGCAGGAGGACTCCTGTGAAGAGGAAACTTTTCATTCAACGTCCAATTACCGATCATCTACCGTGTATCAGACACTGATCAGGATGAGGACGGCAGGAGTGGGAGAGAGAGCAAGGTTTTATGCTCTAGTGGAGTAAAATTAAAAATAAACTGAAGAGAAGCTTCGACAGAAATAGCATTGTGAAGAAAATAAGTGATGAGCCAGCAAGACGGCTCAGTGGGTAACGGCGCCGGCCGGCCAACCTGACAACCTGAGTTTGATCCCCAGGACCCACAGGGGGAAAAAAGAAAATCAGTTCCTACAAGTTGTCCTCTGACCTCCACATGCATTTCGTGGCATATGCACACATGTAATTTTTTAATGTAATAAATTTTGAAAATGGGTATTTTCCTTGGTTGTATGTCTACGTATTCTGTGTGTGTCTGGTGCAGGGAGAGTCCAGAAGGTGTCTGAATCAGAGACAGTTGTGAGCCACTGTGGAGGAGTTAGGAATCAAACCCAGATCCTCTGGAAGAGCAGCCAGTGCTCTTAACTGCTGAGCCATAATAACTTGAGCTGTAATAAAATATTTTGAAGCCAGGCAGTAGTGGCACATGACTTTAATCCCAGTATTCAAGAGACAGAGACAGGTGGATCTCTGTGAGTTCAAGGCCAGCCTGCTCTACAGAGTGAGTTCCAGGACAGCCAGCCAGGCTGTTACACAGAAAAATCCTGTCAAAAAAAAAAAAAAAAGAGAGAGAGAGAAAGAAAGAAAAAAAGAAAGAAAGAAAGAAAGAAAGAAAGAAAGAAAGAAAGAAAGAAAGAAAGAAAGGGAAGAAAAGGACTGAAATGTAAGGTAGAGGATGATCACAGAAACTGAAGTGGGTAAAGTATACTCAGTGGTACAACGAGAAAACACCAGGTACATAAGATACAGGAGAATATAAACAGAGTGAACATCATATGCAATGAGATTTTAGGCAGAGGTTTTAGGCACAGGCCTGCATGACACAGCATCGGCCATCCCCCGTATCAGCAGGATTATCTGAGCTAGAGCTGCAGGGAGGGGCAAAATAACCTACAAGCTCTAGCGTCCCTGCCATTAGAATTTAGTGCCGTAATGAGTTATATACACAGGCAGACAGCCCAGCTCTCTACTTGGGGGAAGTTACTTAACATGCCTGGGCATGGTTTCCTCATGTGTGAAAGATTGCTAAGGAGGTCATCTTGACAGCATTACCTTGGAGATGAAATGAAAAGACATACAGAGAAGAACATGGCAAAGGTTTCAGCAGAGGTCCAAATGGTACTACAGCCATCCTCCGTTATAGAGCAGAATACTCTCTATTTGATAAATAAAAGAATAAAAGAATAAATAAATAAATAAATAGATGAATAAATAAATAAATAAATAAATAATTCCAGGTGACAACACATGTACCTTATATTCAAATGTAGCATTCAGCCATGAAGAACTGTGGTCTTTGACCAATCTCTCTGTCTCTGTGTCTCCCTCTCTCCCTTCGAGTTTGTTTTTGCTTTTGTCTTACTTGTTTTTTTAAGGCCAAGTCTCATTTTGTATTCCTGTTTGGCCCTAAACTCGTGATCTGGCTGCCTCAACTTCCTGAGCACTGGGATTACAGGCCTGTGCCTCCACTTCATGCAGGGCTGAGGTTTTTCACTGGCTCTGACCCCAGAGCTGATTCCCAGACTCTGCGTGGGAAGCCATCACTAGTGCCAAGATGCTGCCAGCACGGTGCAGAACTCCCACCCCAGCAAAAATGAGCCCAAAACAGGAAGAAACCCTGATCATGCTGTTGTTGCAGCCCTGGCATGGAGTTTTTCCCAGCCTCTGCCCCTCAAGCAGGAAGATAAACATCTGTGCCAGTTATAAACTTCTACCCATAAATAAAGATCCTGTGCTGGGAATTTCATCCATATTTAAAGTACTACTTACATAGGGTCAGAAAAGCCAATTTCTATTTTGGTAACATCCCAATAGCAGTTATAAAAATAAATACTTAATAAATATTTGTATTCAAAAAAATGTTCTGATGAAGCCTTTTCAGACTTTCTAGTTAAATACACAAGACCTTTAAATGAATAGTAGTGTTTGTCTCTTCACTAAACAACCAGGTAAGGGATATTCACCCTCGTGAATGTCATCCAGTCTGCTTGCCCCTTTTCTTCATGCTGAACTGCTGGACCCTAATTTGGCTCTTTCACTGAGCACCTGTCTTCTTCTCAGCCTCCCTCCGATCCATGCTCTACTCAGCATCCAAATCACTGCTCTGACCCTGTCACGGTCCAGCTGTCTTCCCTGGCTCTCTGCTGCAGACCTTGCTGGAGACCATTTACATTCTTTTAGATCTGAATCTTTGCTGTACTCATAGATCAGTGTCCTGTTCAGCCATCATCAGAGAAGCTTCCTCCTGTAGGAGATGGAAACAAGGACGAGACCCGCAATGGAGCAAAGTGCGGAGAGTGAGAGACCTAGGAACACTCAGTCCTAAATGGGATGTCTCCATCAAATCTCGTGTGTGAGGAGGTAGAAAGATTATAGAAGCAAGAAAGGGATGTAGGACACCAAGAAAACAAGGCCATATGACACACATATGGATTCACAGAGACTGTAGCAGCATGCACAAGCCATGTATGGCTCTAAGCAGATGGGGTCCAGCGCTGAGAGGAGACATGGACACCAGCCCATCCATAACCCAGATGCTGTCTCCATCTGATAACAACTCACACAAAAAAAAACAAAAAAACGAGTTTTCTCAACAAAGTCTCACTGAGTATACAAACTACTTGTAAGAACGACCCATGCCCAGCAGTAGGTGGGCAACACAGAATGAATTCAATGGTATTTCTGGAGGTTCTTTGTCCAGAGCCTCCAATATGCTTTGTCTGGCATTATGTTTATTATTACGTAACATTTTGTCTTGCATTAATTTAATTTTTTCCCTTTCCAGTATGCCAATGTGTACCTCTGTGTGTGTTTCTTGTGTTTTTTCTTTTGCTCTTTTTTTTCCTGGTAGTTCGTTTGCTTCATCCTATTCCAGTTTGTTTTTATTTTATGTTATTTTATTATTATTATTTACATACCTGTTTGTATCTTAATAAGTGGGGGGGGAGTGGATTTGAGTGGGTGTGGAGTTGGGAGGATCTGGGAAGAGTTGGGGGATAGAAACCATAATCAATATATTATATGAAAAAAAATCTATTTTCAACTAAAAAAAAAAAAAAAAAAAACAAAACTGAATCTCAGTCCCCCATACTACCATTCATTCCCTACTTTATTTTCTCTATTACTTTCTGGCAGATTATACTTTTCATTTTTTCATTAACTGTGTTTTTTGTTCAACTTGAAGCTTTTGCTTTAGGGAACAAAGATCTTGGTCATAGTTTCCCTTCTTCTATCCCCAGAACACAAAATATCTTGACAACTATCTGTTCAATGAGCAAATAAGTTCATTCATGAATGAACACATGAATGAAGTTCTTTTTATATGGTTCACAAGAGGACAGAATGGCCTCCTGTTTTGTCTGTTCACTTGGCTTTTATATTTCAAACAAATTGACTTCTGTTTGGTAAGCCAGCTCCTTCCAGCCCTACAGTCTGCTTTGTGCTTGCTTTTCTCTTGGAAGTCTTACCCTCTGCTCCAGCCTAGGTAAGTCCCACCCATCCTGCAAAGCTCAGATTCAGCATTAATCTTTAGAAACACCTCCCTGACTCCTAGACAATGCCTTGCTTCTGTGGCTCTCATGTTTCTTAGCTCTTATTTTTCTCTAATGACTGAAGAATGTCAACACCATACCTCCAGGTCCTCTGCAGAAAGCAATCCATTAGGTATGAGTTGGCTCTTAGTAGATAATCACTGAGTTTGTTGGATGAAGAATAAAGACTTCCTAATAATTGAGCTATAAGTAGTTATATAAACTGATGACATGACCACTCTATTGTATGGTTAAGGGGAAGGTTTTTATTGTAGATATGAGAGAGAAAACAGACATTTGGAAGAGTTAAGAGCAAAAGATAAAGTAGTAGATTGAACATGACCTTATCATTAGAGAAATGGGGGTAGGGTCAGGAAGAGAGAGAAGGAGACCATGGGAGAGTAGGAGGTGGTGGGGGTGAGGGGAGAGACAGAGATGCACAGAGAAAGAAAGAGGTAGGCTGAGAGAGCATAGCCAAAATAGCACAGTTATAAGGAGAATGAGTAGCTGAAGGGAGGGAAGCCCATGAATTGGGGAAGTTCAGGGTAGATGAGGAATTGGAAGTGTATAGCAAGTATTTGTGCTACTAAGGGAGCCTGAAAACAGCATGTGCTATGGTATGTTAGTAGGCACTATAGATAGCCATTTATCTCTTCTCCTTTTTGGAATTTGGGAAATGGAGTTCCTTTGGACCTGACAGTAATAAAACTGGAACAAAAAGGAGAGTATTTCCTGGGTAAGAAATTCATCAGCACATACAGGAGGATAACCCAAACAACCAGCTATCTAGTTCTGTCAGCTCTCATCCAGCATGGGAACCAACAGTCACTGAGGTCACATGAACCCAATGATGCTGCAGTGGTGGGTTGAACAGTAGATCCTCAAAAGATATATCTGCCTGAAACTTGTGAACTGATGTCCTTTGGAAAAACAATGGGGTTTTTCAAATATAATTAAATAAAGGAACTCAAAATAAGGTCCTCCTGGGCTACCTGGGAAAGCCTAAGCCCAATAACAATGTCACTCTAAGAAGCAAGAGAGGAACCATATACCACAGAGGAGAAACAAAAGGAAAACGGAGCCCTAGATTTGAGTGACGTAGCCATAAGCCGTATTTGTAAAACAGTTTGGATCCAAGTTCACATTTAGAGAGATAGCTCTTCCAGCATCACAGTTTAAAGCCAACTGTCTGGATATGATGATTAGGAATGTTTGTCATCAGCCCAAGATTTTCCTCTTGACTAGTAAGCTCAAGGTCACTATAATATTTTGAAAAAGAGTTTCTCCCCCAGAGACTTTCAAGGACCATTTTCAATATGGATTCCTGATTACTTGTTTCACTTCTATGAGCTCTACTGATAAAGGACTCTCAAGCTAGCTCCTGAGTAGATACTAACTTTTTTTAAGTTCCTTAAATTAATGAGCTAATCACTGACTAAACATTCCATGTAAAGATGTTTGTCCAGTATGCCGTGGTTAGGCACAACAGGGGTGACTGATTTCATGCTAAACCTTGCACCATCACAGATATTCTGTATCATTTTCTGGAGAAACTTAAAATGAATAAAGTGACCTTTCTCTAGCTTTTTATTTCGAGAGAAAGAATCTGTCACAGGCTATATCATCAGGATTCTTAACTGCAATCTGATTAGAGAGAGATAAGGAAAAAAGACAAAAATGAAAAAAAAATTGGCTGAAAAGAGAGCCTAGATTAAACAGGCACTCAGTGAGTAAGCCCGGGGACCTGAGTTAAATCTCCAGAACACACAGGAAGAGGAAAAGAGAGAGGCACCTCCACAAAATTGTCCTTTGAGTTCTACACGTGCACACTGGTGTACAAACTCACACACAGTTATCACGTGTGCATGCATACACACACAATAACAAGAAAAAGTGAAATACATCATTAGAAAAATACTGGTTAACTCAAAAGCCTAATAAGAAGACACAAGAATTGGACTCATAAAACCCCAAGGTAAAGATATAGTCTTATATTATTTATTCTCCTTGTTTCTATGACAAAGGCTACTTAAAGAAGGAAGAGTTTGTTTTGGCTCACAATCGGGACACATCTCATCATTTTGGAGAAGGCCTAGCAGTGGGAACGTGAGGTGGCTGGTCACATTATGTCCATAGTCAGGAAGGGGAGAGAGAGAGAGACAGAGAGAGACAGACAGACAGACACAGACAGAGAGAGACAGACAGAGAGACAGAGAGAAATGCTGGTATGCAGCTTTCTTTCCCACTTCTTCCATTTTTGTTCACTGTAGGACCCCAGCCCCTGGGATACTTCCACCACACTCAAGGTGGGTCTTCCAGCTAAACCTCACCCTCACAGACATGCCCAAAGGTGTGACTCCTGGGTGATTCCAAATTAAATCCAGCAGACAATGAAGGTTAACCATCACATCTTTATAGGGAGAAACTTATGATATCAGCAAATACTTCCCTGGCCATTGACTGAACTGTGACATGATGCTGTCACTAGCTGTAGCTAGTGCTAATATACCACCATTGAAAACACTGGAAAAAAAATCTGTGCCTCATGTAAGACTGAATGAATGAACACTTAACTAAGTCATGTACAAGGAAGTGACCAGCCTTCCCAACTCACAACTTCTCCATTGGTTCCTATCACATACCAATACTCTCACCATGAGAGATTTCTTCACACTAAAATATGTACAGCATTCAAAATCATGACAAATGAGCTAGCTAATCTTCATTCCATGAATACATGGAATGGTTGTTTCTGCTGTTCTAAAATAGAACCTAAACCAAAATATCATTGAGATGAAGTGTTGGAAAAAATTGCTTCATGATAGATTGAGTAAAGAATATCCTTAAAAAATGAGATCTGGTTCATCTTCTTTAGCTTTTGCTTAATACCATGTTGAGGAGGAAGATATTGCACAGTGCTATGCTTTCTATTTATCTGAACAAAACTTACCATTCTCTTAAATAGAGAAGGTTTGCCAGCATCCTCATAAACAGTACTAATCCTATCATGTTGTAGACACACATGTAGACTGTAAACACTGTGAGACACACTACTTATAAGTGATTGTTGGGATGCAAGAGTTCAACCTGGGGTTGTGACAGGTCTTCCTAGCTATCTAAGGCTACTTCAAAAGCTATGAAGATTTAGTTCACTCAAGACCCTTCAAATCTTATTTTTCCTAGATTAGAGCAAATTAGCAGATTGCTAAGCACAGAAAATACTTTGCTTTTATTGAACTGAACTTTTAGGCAATGCCACTGGTTTGTGTTAAAGGCTGTTAATTGGGTGCTGTATAAAGAAAGGTTCACTATCATGTAGATTGTGTAGATGGATGTTCATTAGAGCACATAGCATTTGCTCAATTACAACCTACATGAGAATGGCTTTAGTATCAAGAAAAGCTATGCTATTGAGAATATGTTTTTGTTTTATGTCATGGTCACAGCACTGACAATCTTGTAATGGCTCTTATTTCCCTGCTAAGCTTGCTCTTGCAGAGTCACAATAAAATTGGAAGCCTTTCTAACATGCTTATGAGATTCTTAGAAAGCCATATTCTGTACTAATCTAACATGTGGATCCTTTTATGTATCTTCTTCGACATTTTTCTATTTATTTCACCCTTGATATATTGATTGTTTCTTTAAACTACTTTTGACCATTACAGCAACACAGTGGATTTGGAAAAGAGTAGGAAAGGGTAAGAAGAAATGAAATAAAGAAGTGTAAACAGATTAGAGAAAAGCTTGATGATTAAGTGGAATAAAGGGAATGGTGACCTCAGAGCAAGACCCCGCCCCACTGAGCTTCCACCATAGTGGTGCACACCTTTAATCCCAGGACTTAGAAGGCAAGAGGCTGGTGGACCTCTGAGTTCAAAGCCATCCTGGGCTACAGAGAGAGTTCATCCAAGGACAGCGAAGCTTAAGCAGTGAAGGAAACCATCAAAAACAGAAAGCTAGTAAAGATGTAATTGAAGTAGCGGGCCATGTTCCAGCCCCAGCAAGCAGCAGAACTTGGCAGATTTGACCATGTGGTTCTGATTTTAGAGTCAAAGATATAAGAAAGGGGCTATGAAATCTCCCTCTACGACTAGGGAAAGCTACAGGAGCCAGGTGTGTGTCAGGGGTGTCCCTGCATGGAGGACTAGAGAAACCATTGTGTAAAGCTGTGAAGGTGAAGCCTGGTTTGCCTTGGAGACCCCAAGATGTTGGAGAAGCCAGAGCTGTGGGATACCTACCAAGGAGAGCTGAGAACAGGGAGTGGAGCCAGCTCACAAGAAAAGTGTTGCAGTCAAGAGAGCTGAAAGGAGTTGGAGACCTGAAGAGCACTTTGACATAGGCATGGAGATGAAGAGTTTGGAGTTTGCCTTGTCACTTTCAGACAAGCCAAGCTACAAAAAAAAAAAAAAAAAAAAAAAGACAGCAATAAGGACAACACAAAAAAGCAAAAAAACAACCCTGAGACAAGCCCAGCACCAGAAAGAAGCCGAGACCCACAAAACAGCCTAGAAGAAATAAAGACTAGCCCAGCTGCCTAGCAGAAGCTCAAACCAACCTGGCCACCACCAGTAAAGGAAACCTCTATCCTGTTGAGCTGCCATCAGGCTGTGCCATGTGTTCCAGGTTTCTAGGTTTTACAAGCTGTCGCCCATCTTTTGTGATGTAGCTCTTTGAGTTATTTCTGCTCCTATATTAACCACTCATCCATATTCCTATAAATAACCCCAATAAAATTCATCAGTTCAAGTTGGATGTTGGTGGTATCCTTACTTTGATCTGTCTTGGGCCATGTTTCTGGAATGAGTAGACGTGTGTGCGTGTGTTGCCTCTCACCAGGAAAAATCTGTATATAACATCATTAACACCTATCTGCCTTGTGCTATTCAATGCCACCCACAGGCAAGGTGCAAACGATTGTCTTAAGCCACAGTACCCTGCTTCATCATCTTTGCCCATGCTTAGCATTAGGGCAGTTTCCTTAAGGGCTTAAAATAGAAATTAGTTTGCAAATGGGCTGGATCTTGGCAAGTTAAATGACTGTTGCTAGCCAGATTTCAAGGTAGATTATTCGTTCCTTCCCTCAGATATCCCATCATTCCTAACCCCCACCGTCCTTTTTCTGAGACAGTGTGTGCCCATCTTCAACACTAGCCCCCTTAAAGTCTGAGTTTATGGAGGAGCATATACAGGTAAAAACTGTCAAAAATATCAAATGCTTAGTATGAAATGACCCCGTTCTAAGACAAGTAACTAGATAATCATCTGAGGCAGGTATTTGTTATCCCTACTGGGCAGAGGAAAAGATGGAGACATATACAGGCCATGGGATTTCCCAGGGCTTCACCACCAGCCAATGGGCAGCTGAAGTCTGGCACCAGGGGCAGGACCCATGTCCACCTAGGCATTGTAGGTACCGCTTAGTCATTTTTCCTTGGACCTAACCCGTCCCCTCCCTTTTCCTTCCAGTACTGGATACTGGATAGTCTCTTAGTGCCTGCTGCTGCATCCCAGGGCTAGAAGACAATGTATCAGCTCATCTCCTGAGTCATCAGTTTGCTTGAGACACTGGGGACTAAACCCAAGACTTTGCACATGCTAAGCAAGCACTCCGCTGCTGAGCTACATACCTGCCCTTCCCCCTCGGTCATCCCTGACTCTCTATAATTACAAGCCATCCACCAACAGTGACCACATACTGATCACAACCTGGAGAAAGGCTGAGGATGTGAGGCTGAAGGTCTTTCAGGCTTCCTCTGTGCCATTCCCTGTCAGTCAGCACAGCCTGAGTCACCAGGAGTCTACGACTGAAAGATCCAGGAAGTAGTTAATATCCTCAGAACTCACGTATTGATTGATCTCTACTTAGGAGTTAAATGAAAAATATCCTCCCTCCCTCGCTGGCTCCCTCCCTCCTGTTGTGTGAGTGTATTTTCCTTTCCACATGCCCCAGACATGTGTTCTTTTTTAGGACAATATCAACTACAATAGCCATTTTATAAATACTATCTCACTTTTTCAATATTTGAGCCATAATATTTACAAGTGAACTCCGTGAAGATGATTTTAATTAAATATCACACAGTCAATTCAATTAACCTAATACTGAATTTCAAAGAGGAAATGGGGCTTCTGTGAGTTGGGGAAATGGAGAGTAGAACGAGCTTTGAGGAAGATTACCTAGGGCCCTAGGCAAAATATCTGAACTGTGCTCATTCCTCAAGAGAAACAGAGAGTGAGAGCAACCTTATTATCCTTGAAGATTCCGTCACTGAAATAGAGCATTGGGAAGAGAACTGATGGGGGTGTCCCTAAGTATATATATATATTTTTTCCCTGTTTACACTTCATCAGTCATGGTTGCTAGGATAATCGTTGATCCCAAATCCCCCACATAGAAATGAATGACTCTTATAAAACAAAGTAGAGGCTGAGATATATTCATTTCGCTTGTATTATTCTTGTGTGTCTTGCCTATTTACAGAAAGTGACAGGTTTGACTCTAAAATTCTTGTGTTTCATCAATGGAATAAAAGCAAAATGCCATATGGATGGATACCATGAATTAGAACATGCATTGAAAAAAATACCCATGCTAGCCAGACGTGGTAGTGCAAACATGCTGTGAATCCAGCCAGAAAATCACAAGTTCAAGGTTCAGACTATGCTACAAAGTGAGTTCCTGTCTCAAAAATTACAAAAGAGTAGAAGAAATAAGAGAAAGAAAAAGAGGAGGAGGAGAATATCCACACTAAAGTCCACACTAAACTATAAGCATGTGTATCTGTGTGTATGTGGGAGACAGGGCACACATGAGCAGAGGTGCCCACAGAGGTCAGAGGCACCAGATCCTTCTGGAGCTGGAGTTATAAGCAATTGTGAGGAGCCCAAAGTGGATACTGGGAACAGAACTCAAATCCTCTAAAAGAAGAGTATGTGTACTTAACCACTGAGCTGTCTCACCACCCCCAGGAGGTGATTTTTTTTTTTTTGTGGCAAAATCTAAAACATCACTACATTTACCATTTTAGGTGTATAATTTCTATTACGTTCACCTCATTCATATTATTGTACCACAACAGTCAATTTCCAAAGTGTTTTTATCATTCCAAAGAAGAATTGTTTATTCATTAAATAGGAACTCCCCATCCCCCAAAACCCCAAATCCCAATCACCTCTGGCTGTCTCTGTCAATATGCCTATTGTCATATACCTGTACCTCTTGTACAGGGACTCAGAAAATATTTGTCCTTTTATCCCTGGTTAGCACAATGCTCTCTGAGTTCATTTGTGTTGGAATATGCACTAGATTTTTGTTCCTTTCAAGAGTAAATAATCTTTCACTGTGTAGCTATACCATATTTCATCTATTAACTTGAGCATTTTAGCTGTTTGTACCCCAAGCTATTGTGAATAACTCTGCTATGAGCATAGATAACTCCTGGAGCACTTTAGGCAAAAGAAAAATTTGTTAAGACTTAGATTTCAAAAAAACAGTCTCTTGTATCAGCAAATTTATAGTCAAGGGGCAGAAATCACGTCAATGATTCACAGGGACAGTTGTTTCCAAGTTAAATGAGAAGGCAAGTAGAACAATACCTCATCACAGAGATGAGAAAGTCAAAAAGCAGTTACCGCCTGAGAGCTGGAGAAGTTAGAATCATGCAAAAAAGCTTAGGGAAGACGACCAAGGGAGCCAATGGTCAGGCTCCTAAGAACAGGGCAGGGAGGTGCTGGGGCTACTGACCCTGCACCCAGAGGGAAAGACTCTCCCATGGGGTCTCCACACTCAAAAAAGGGCATCAGCTGGCTACTACTGGAGCTGGTGTCTGGGTGTGAAAAGACCCTTGCTGTGAGCATTGAAAAGACTGGGCATTGTTGTAAATGCTTCTACTGGAAGGAAGTGGAGAGCAAAGACAGGATGGAAGCAAACAGAGGAAGACAGGAAGCTGCAGGATGGAGCAAGCTCCTTCTCCACCCTCCATCACCCATGGAGATGAGCCTGGGATCTGAATAAAGTGCAGGTTGGGCTTGTTCTCAGGAGACAATCTGTGGTGGTAACTCTCAGTTTGATGTTCTAACATGGGGATTAGTCATCAGCTATTCCTATGCTATGTAACTCCATCCACTGACCATACCTATTAAGCCACCAGCCTCACCTGACTCAAGTAAAATTCAGATCGTCTTTCTGTACTTTGAAAAATTTAAAAGATGCACATAAAATGTGGAGATCGTTAGAGTTGGGATCAAGCCAATGGGTCTGTAGACACCTGCTGCAGAGGTCATAGGATGAGTGTCCTTAACTAATCAAGAAGACTACCTACTGCTTCATGTGTTACCTACCCTCCCAGAGCTTTTATTCTGGTGACATTGGAGGCACTTTAAGAAATGCCAATGTAATGGTGAACAGTATGTTTAGAGGATAATCTACCATACTAGGCTTTGTTAAGACAAGATTGTTTCTCAACTTGTATAAGCCACGAGGAAGTCGTTTCTACCTTGAATGTACCCTGTCAGCTAGCCCAAGATGGAAAACTTCCTGGTGCAGTTGGACTATTCTTCAAAACTGCTGACTGTTACAAAATATTTCACTGACTCGGCTGTTCTTACAAGGTCATGGGTCACAGGATTAAGCAGGTTAACTGCTAAGTTCTGCTTTTGTATGAAACACTAGCTTGCACGGACACTGAGACCTGCTGACTTTCTGCTACAAAGTCAAGCCTTGCCCGCACCCAGACAGGTTATGAGTTAATTTGTCCCCTCAGAATTATAACTTTGTGGTTTTTGCCTTTCTCTGGTTTCATCCTAGACTGTTAATAAAAAATCCTCTAAATTATTAAAATCAATATTTGAGTCAGACTAGTACATCTCTGAGCGACCACACACCCACGACAGCTACCACTCAGGGGTGCTAAATGTTCTCAAAGAAGGAAGTAGAGTTGGTGGACACTCAGTTCCATGGGTTGGGACCAAAGGTGAAGAGGCAGGATTAGGACAGGTATGGGAAAGAGCCAAGTGTTCTAGACATTGGTCAGTGCGGAGGCCCAGAAGCAAAAGATGTAAGGAAATGAAAGCAATCTAGCAAGGTTAACGTAAAGAAAGAGATGGGAGTTGGACTGTGTGCTGGCTAGATTTTTATCAACTTAACACAAACTATAGTCATTGAGAGGAGGAAACCTCAATTGAGAAAATGCCTACATAAGATCAGGCTGTGGGCCAACCTGTAAGGCATTTTCTTAATTAGTGATTGATGGTGGAGAATCTACCTCATTATGGGTGGTGCCATTCCTGGGCTGGTGGTCCTGGGTTCTATAAGAAAGCAGACTGAACAAGCCATGGGAAGTAAGACAGTAAGCAGCACCCTTCCATGGCCTCTGCATCAGCTCCTGCCTCTGGGTTCCTGCCCTGTTTGAGTTCCTGTCCTGACTTCCTTTGATGATGAACAGTGATGTGGAAGTGTAAGCCAAATAAACTTTTTTCTCCCCAGCTTGCCTTTGGTCACCATGTTTCATCAGAGCAATCGTAACCCTGACTATGACAGATTGTATAGAGGAAATAGTTCATTCCTTGAGGGTTTCGTGCCAGGCACCACTCTAGACCATTACAGAGGACTAATCCATCCTCACGGCAAACCAATGTCATAGGTGATACTGTTGGGAGACATTATTCCATAGTTGTCTTAAATTTCTACACATTTCATGAGCAAAGGTGCTGGCAGTTTTTGTTCCAGGTTGTTTTCTCAAGGTCATCGGGATTACAAACAACCTTCACAGAGATTATGTCTTCTCCCGAGCAGAGGGCAGACTTGTTTGCTGTCTATTATAAAAATAATGTTTCCCACTGGAGCAAAGTTCATGCAAGTTTGCTCGTAGCCCATGTGAAAGGAGTTAGGAAGCATAAGCTCAGGGTTGACCAGCGGTGATGCAAACTCACCAGCTGAAGGACACTGCTCTTGCATCACCCTGGAGACGTGGGAGGGCAAGAAAAACCAATGTAAACATGAGGCTGATGCTGTCTGCTGTTCTATTGTCTGAACTTGGAGCCCCTGACTTCTGCTGACACCTGTGAAGGTGGTGAGCAGACTGAAGCTTCACTCTTCTGCAATTCTTGACAAAGATTATCTCTTTTACTGAGAGAGAAATGGAGACTCAATGAGGTTAAGCACTTTGCCTTCTAGGGAGGGAAGAGGATCTGAAGTCATGTGGAGCTGCTCTGGAGTCTGTGACCAAAACCACAGCAATGAGGCTGAGGACCACCCAGGACCTCATTGGTCATAGTTCAGAATTTAAATTCTTAAAGATATCAAAGCCACGTCCGAAGAGTTGGCTAACTGCTTGAACAATTAGGCCACCACATGTATATTGACCTAAACACAAGAGAAACTCACTTCCTGGTCATACAACAATTTGAAGCAGACAGTTCTGTTCAGTGGGAAGATCTCCTCACAAGGAAACTCGGGAACTTGGGGTTCCTCCTCCTTGCATTGCACCCAAGAGCCCCATCTGTCTCCAACAAAAAACTAGAAGCATCTGCGTGAAAACTACCGGTATTTCTTAAAAGCTATGGCCTGGAGGTACCCTACACTGCTTTTGCTGTTATTGACAAAGCTACTCACTCACACACTCATGCCTAGAAACAAGAGGGATGTGGTGGTCGGGCTTGGTCATGAACTTGACTGAGTTGAGAGAGGTTTAAGGCTGATGGAGCATGAGTTGTGGGAGAAAGGTAGATTGATTTCCAGAGAGGAGTGACACATGGGGCAGTTACTAATAGAGGGATGGCCGGCCTGCCTGCATGTGGGCAGCAGCTCTTAGCAGGCCAGTTGCCAAGATAGTAAAAAGCAACTTGACAGATGCCGTCAAGCCCCTCTCTGAGCGTGTGCATCTCTTGCAGCTATCTTCCTCTGCTGACATCAGACTCAAGCTTCTTGGAACTCTCTCCTCTTTCTCCATGAATTCAATCCTTCAGGCTCTCCAAGGAGCTAGGTTTTCAAGGACAGATTAGGACTATTGGGATTTCCCATCTTCTAGATTGAGAACCTGGCTTTCTCCTTTTCCAGTGTATAGATGGCCACTATTGAATTATCCACCCCTTAATGTATAAGTCAAGTCAATAAATCTCCTTTCATTAAACACACACACACACACACACACACACACACACACACACACACACACAAAAATTGGTTATTTCCCATAAAGCACTCTGCCTAATACAAGGTTTTTGCCAAAATGTAGTTTCTGTTTTCTAAAGATAGTTCCATACAATGGAAAGAGAACACACACACTTTGGAGGACTGCTTTCCAAATGTGCTGCAGGAATATACTCAGAGATTTAAATAGGTACAGTAATATGCCAAACTTATAATCACAGGTCAGTGGCTAAAATGTCAGATCTGTTTAGAGAGAATAAGACAGGAGACAGAACATAAGTCAGGAATCTATTATACTAACTGAGGTAAGACTGAGTTAAATTAGGAAAGAGAAATGAAGTGGGGAGAGGAAAGTAGGTGAAGTCAAGCAATATTCAGGAAAGAAAGTCTTCAGAATGTGCTGAAGAAACTCCATTCTCCTAGCTAACTGTGTGTGGTGGGCCTCTTCTGAGCCTGACCCTGTCTGTGTTCCTGTGTTTATACCCACAGTATAAGAATTCATCCTAAAATGTGTAATATAGAAGAATGTAAAGGGTCTCAGAGGGCACATGAGGTATAAACATGCTTGAGGCTAAGACGAGGGGTCCTGCCTTGTGCTAAGTCAGCTCTCAACAGATGCAAACAAGACATGATGACAATTTACTGATACAATTTATATGACAACACGTAGACCACATTTCCCAGCATCTCTTACAGTCTGAAGTGACTATGTGATGAGTAGCCATCGGTAGGTGTGAGATATGCCACTTCTGTGGACATGAACTGCTTTCCTAGCTTGTCTAGGACTTGGGGTTTCCTTGGGTGTGGGGTTTTTATAAACTAGATGTATTTATTATAATTCAAGGAAAATTAGGTCGAATTGGTCACTCGGCTTTCTGCTATAACCCTTAAAACCAGTTGCACAGTTCTGCATGCTGTGGTCCTAGTCTTCTGCTTTTGTTCTTGTGTTCTTCTTCTGTCTTTTGCCTGCTTAGATAGACATATCAGTGATGGCAAGGCTGTGGGTTGTGCTTTGAACGTGATGGAGTCACATGCCAACCTGAATGTCCACAATCAGAAGCTATCTTACTGTCACTCTAGTGACTGCCAAAGCTGCCGTGAACTTTGAGTGAAAGGCAACTTGATGTTGTCTGACTCCTTCCTTGTTTCTATTTCCTTGGGTCTATCCTGACTGATACAGAGAAACTCAGCAGAGTTAAACTAGATGTATATTTTGCAAACTGTCTTAATTAGGGTTACTACTGTTGCTGTGGTGAAACACCATGACCAAATCAACTTGGGGAGGAAAGGGATTATTTGTCATCCATATCACTGTATCACTGGAGGAAATCAGGACGGGAACTCAAAGAGAGCAGAAACATGGAGGCGGGAGCCGATGCGGGGGCCTTGAAGAAGTGATGACTAGCTTGTGTTAAGTTGACATAAAACTAACCGGCATAACTGTCCCCTTGTCAACTTGACACACAAACATACCACTGTTCAGTCCCAACCATTCGTTTCTTGTTCATCCTCAAGATCACACATTCATAAAGACCTCACAATATAAAGCATTTTACAATCTTAAGAAGTCTCACAGTCTTTAAAAATTCAAACACTTAAAAATTCACTTTCTTTATAATATCCAGTCTCTTTTAAAATCCAAAGGCTTTTAAAATTCAAAGTCTTAAGTATGAGCTCCTGTAAAATAAAAGGTTTTTACCTTTCTGAAGAGAGAAGAACCAGGACACAGACACAACCAAATCAAAGCAAAACCAAATTCTGATAGTATAAATAAGACTGCATCCAATGTCTTGATATTCTGGGCTTCTCCAAAGGGCTTGGGGCAGTTCTCCAGCCCTGCCCTCTGCAGCACACACAGCTTGTCTTCTAGGCTCAGGATGACTCCGGTCCTTTGCTGTTGTTGTTCTTGGTGGTCATCCTATGGTACTAATATCTCCAAAAATGCTGGGTTCTTCCTAGCAACTGGGTTACACTTTCACCAATAGCCTCTCCTCGGCTGTCTTTAGGCATTCTAGCCCTGGCACACAGTGCCAAGCCTCTGCTGCTCTCCATGACCCCTTCAGGCCTTCAAAACCAGTACAACCTGGAGAACTCTAGAAATACCAAGTTTGGTTGCTAACCGGATGTATAACCTTGGCTGATTTTGGAACACGGCTTCTGTGTGATGACCCTGAGGAAACACTTCCCAGAAGACTTCACCTTAATTATGCTGGTCTCTCCTTAATCACATCTGATTCTTCAACCCCAGCTGACCAATACCTATGGCACCAGCAAAGCAAAGGCTTTGCTCTAGTGGTTCTGGTATCTTGTTAATCATAGCCAATTCTTCAGCTCCAGCTGACCAGACACCACGGATTCTTCACACAAATTGCCCAGTTTAGTCCTTACTTCCCTCTGAAACTTCACAAACCAGACCTCAATCATATGCACAGCTCTCAACATTCTTACCTTCCAAGATCCTACCGAACAGCCAACTGAGTTCTTGGCACTCAATGTTTTCTAGCCCAAAGTTCCAAAGTCCTTCCTCAATCCTCCCCCAAACATGGTCAGATCTATACAGAATTAGCCCCAGTATCTTGGCACTAACTTGTCTCAGTTAGTGATACTATGGCTGTAATGAAACGCCATGACTGAATGAATTCAGGGAGGACAGAGTTTATTTTACTCACAGCTCCACAGAGCAATTCATCTTCAAAAGCATCAAGGGTAGGGCTTAAGCATAGTAGGAACCTGGAGGCGGGTCTGATGCAGAGGTCATAGAGATGTGCTACATACTGACTTGCTCATCATGGCTTACTCAGCCTACATTTTTATCTAATCCAGGATGGTACCTCCTACAATGGACTGGGCCTTCCCCATAAACCACTAGTTAGGAAAATGTCCTACAAGCTTGTCTACAGCAGATTTTATGGAGACATTTTCTCAATTGAGATTCCTCCTCCCTGATGACTCTAGCTTGGGCCAAGTTGACATAAAACCATTCAGCGCACAAACTAACACTATGACACATCTAAAACATACAAGCTGATTCACCAGAGGTTTTACAAGGAAAGAGGGAGTTTTGGAAGAAATAAGAGACAAGGAAAAAAGAAACCTCTAATAAACCTACTTTAAGTCCACCATGAAATGCTCTCAAATCTACTCTCGCGACTCATAGTATAATTATAAAATGTCCGTATCATCAATCCAACATTGCAGAATACTATGGAAGACAAAACAGGGAGTTAGAATTTAAAACACATGGGTTTACACCAATGGCACCAGGTAACATCTGAGTGAATGCTGACAGGTCTCTGGACCTCACCTCTCATCTGGAATACAAAGATTAACTTTGTTTTTATAGAATATTATTTTTATAGTGCCAGAAATCTTCCAAGAGCCAGTTCTAGGATAGGGGATGTGCATACATATACAGCATATATATATATATATATATATATATATATATATATATACACACCTACATATATATATATACATACACATACACACACATATATTTATATACACACACATACATATATATACACATACACACACACATGAATATATATATGTGTATATATGTATATATATACATATGAATATATATACATACATATATTATGTGTGTGTATATGTATGTATATTTATTAGATCATGTGTGTGTATATAGAGATTTATTAGATCACTTACACAGCACATGCTTGGTAGTCCAACAATAGCTATCTGCACTCTATAGAGCCTCAAAACCCTGGTGACTGCTTAGTTGTCCTCAAGGCTGGTGCTGAGGGCATGGAGGAATCCTGGAAAGTTTCAGTTTATGTTGGGAGGTCAAAGTAGCTGGCTTTCAGTGTCAGGAAAGGACAACAGCACAGAGGCAGCAACAAGACGGATGTACTCACAAGCAAAAGGCAAAGCTACAAAAACAAAAGAATAGTTGTTGGGTTTTTTGTTGTTGTTTTTCTTCTCAGATCTCTTCATATCTGGCCACCACAGAAGATGCTGCCTATTTTAGGGAAGGGTCTTCCCCCTTGGCTAATCCCTCCAGGAAATACTTGCACAGATCCACTCAGAGGAATATCTGATAATTAATTCCAGGTCCAATCAAGTTGATAGCCATGATTAATCATGTAGGACAAAGCTAGATTGTCTTTAACGTGCAGCATAACCTGAGACTAAAGCAAGAGAAGAGGTGAAGGAACCATTAAGATGGCTTTCTGTTCACAGGTGATAGCAAGCGAGTGCATTATTTTGTCAGATTGGCATCAGAAGAGTGCCAGAGAAGGAGGCCAATATGATATGTCTTATGAACAATGAGAAGTGACATTCCCTTCTCCAATAACCATTCAAACATTTATTCAATACCCAGAATAAGTCAGGCTTATGACAGCTTCTAGATTCAAGGCTAAGGAAGCTACTGTCTCCTGGCTCCTCATAGCTCACTGGAGCAAGAGATAAAGACACAATACAAAATCTTGCTGTGAGTATTTTGATAGAGGGGCTCACGAGAGATGCTCCTTGTACAGAATCATGGGGCTTTGGGATGGATGGTGCTGAGCAAGTCGTAAAGCCTAAATATATATTTACCAAAGGAAAGGAAGAAAGGGAATATAGAAATAGGGGGAATTCGGTGAGATGGTCGAGCAGGAACAGCAGAACAGAAAGCACCAAGAATGGCTGCATGCCACAGCCCTCCTCCCCCTCATTGTCGGTCTGTGTCCCTTCTCTTTTCTCCATATTGAGATTATATTTTATCCTTGTAGTCATAAAGAGCCAGTGAGGCATTTGAGCAGATGTCAGAGAAGGAGAGATGCCCAGGAAGTGAGAGACAGGGATTATTTGAGAGGAAGACCACGCATGTAACAGGCTCTGTGATCATCCATCCAGGTGAGAAATGACAACCGCCTGAGCCAACACAGTGACAAACAAGATGAAATTACAGACCTGAAGACATCTCTGCTAGGCAGAATTTACAGGCACTGGCGATTGTTTACGTCTTGGGCATGTGCTTAAAGAAAAAAAAAAAAAAAACCTCAGAGGCAAGAGGTGCTGCTTATCCAGGGACTCAGGAGGTAAATAGCAAGCTTCAGACATCAAAGGGCAGAGTAAAATGGAAAACTGTGCGGAAATTGAGTCTGCCTCAAGCTAGACTGAGGGTTGAATTAGAAATACCCTTTTCAGCCAGGAGACAGAGAGCCCCTGGTGACCTCAGAGAGGGTGGCTGTCTCCTCATGGGCTGGGCTTTGCGGCGGGGGAAGGGAAGGACTGAGCATAACAGTGGAAGCATAACTGAGCATAACTGCTCAATCAACCACAATCTCTCAAGCGCTTAGCAAGGATTTTTGCCTGCACAAAATATAAAATGGTCACAATATGGCAGATAGAGCAGGCCCCACTCTAGCTGGTGGCCATGTCTGATGAGGTTATGATTTGATTAAGTAGTTTAAAGGGTAGTTTATACGAATTGGAGTCCTTTGGACTTCAGAGTCAGATGTACTTAAACTGTTCTACTTCTTGTCAGAAGTTCACAGAACTGTTCTCTAATTACTTATAATGGGAGGCTAAATTAAAAGGCTAGAGAGATCATTTAACTGAATAAGGAAAAAAAAGTTAGCCATGTCTTAAGTATTTGCCATCCCTGGTAGTAAATGGCTACCCTTTCCTTTTTCTCATATTCAGGAAATTATGAGGGACTGCTCTTGCCACATAAATTTGAGAACACAAATCAATTAGAGAACTTAATTTGTCCTTTGTGGTTATTAAAAGGAAAACGTCTTTTTAAAGTTTTTTCCCCCCCAAGAAATTTGACCTACAGAAATGTGTAGGTCAATTGTTTATAGTCACTAAACCTGCCTTTTGTTTTGGCAGGTTATATATTTGGAAGTCCAAATATATAACACTCCAATTCTTACTTATTAACAGAGAGCTAAAGTCACTCCTAACTTCAGGCCAGGGGTCAATGGACTTTCAGATGGCTAAGCCACAAATAGAACAGCCCCCTGGCACCACTGCCATGGTGCAGAGTCTGGAAAGGGGGTGGGGAAAAAGGGCAGGCTGTTTTCATGTAAGTTACTTCTGCTCCTAGCTAACCCGTTAGCTTGGCCATATCGCCCAGCCTCATTTGGCTTAAGAACCACTCTTTACCGCACCAAAATGGCACAAATCCTTATTAGGAAGAAGTCTAACCACATACCTTTCCCCCTACTGGCCCATCCCAATCTAAGTGATACACATGCTGTTCTTTCTTGGGCCAGAAACTATTTGGCTTAGTTATCATTACTATTTAAAGTCAGCATTTTATGTAACAAATTCTACCAGCAGAAGATGTTTATCTTCCAACAGTCAGGAGGCCCATTGGAATTCTAATCCTGGTTGATCTATTCTTTGCTGTCATATCAAAATGTCATTAAGTAAGTTGAAAAATCCTCTGGGGTATTTCTTTAAGAAGACAAAGGAAAGCTCCTAGCCACAGGGAGATACTGTGAGGATTGCAGTTTTAAAACTGTGTGCTGCATTATAAACACAATCCACATTTTTAGCTCCAGCCATTGCCCTGGACGAAGACCAGAGAGGGCACATCCCAGGCAGGAGGCTTCAGGAACTCACAGGGCAGGCACGTTTACATTAGAAAATTATAAGCAGATGAGTTTTGTTTATCCTCATTTATAAAACTCATCCTGGCTGAGATACAAAAGCACATTAGAATCCACAGAGTTCTCGAAGTTGTGGTTTGTGTTGCCTGGATGCCAAAACAAAAGGCAGGTTTAGTGACTATAAACAATCAACTAAATCTGATGTTTGACATCATATAAAACTATACAGTAGCCTGCTTTCCAACAAGGCAGAATTTGCCAACTTTTTTTTAATTCTTTGTATTTTTTTATCTTCTTTCTTAAAAATAAAAAGTATTCATGTACTGTATGGATAATGTTCCGCGTCTACAATTCAACTTCACTCGTGTGCGTGTGCATGTGTGTGTGTGTGTGTGTTTACGTGTGTCTGTATGTGTGTGTGTCCAGTCAGAAAAGTTTCTTTCATTTACTTCCAGGGGCAGTGGGCTGGGCAGTAACAAGAGTACCTACAGCAGCCTTTCTGTGTTTTTGATGGGCTGTATACTTTGAGATCTTTTCCTTTTTGTAAAGCTGTGGATTCAATGCTTAGTTGCAAAGCAGGGTCCACTGTAACCATCTGAGCACACCTCTTAGAGGTTACTGGGTATCTTTTCCCGAATCTATTTAACATGAGAGAATGGAACTTGGTCCTAAGAAGCCAGGACCTGAGGACGGACAGGAGGCATAGTCCTGAGCATGAGGAGCACTGTTGCGATGCCCCTACAACCCACTGCCCGTCCATCCTGTTCCCTCTCACTGGGAAGTGGTTCCACTCTCAGCTACTATGAAAAGGCTCGGGTGCGTGGGAAAACATACCCGGTAACCTCTAAGAGACTTCTTGTGTGCTCAGATGGTTCCAGTGGACCCTGCTTTGCAACTAAGCATTGAATCCACAGCTTTGCATTGCAGAGTCCTAATCCAAGCAAGGTTGAAACCTAGATTCTAACTCCCACATTAGGAAATGGGAACTAACTTGGATCCCTCTATCTATATAATAACTGACCATTCAAAAAGCCATGGCCAACTAAAATATGGCAGGTGTCACCATAACACCAGGAAGGATTTCTTCTACTTTACCAGTTTATGCAGATGGGTACAGTAAGGAAGCTGCTGGTTAGGATTGACTAATGACTGGAGTATAAACTCAAAATTCAAATAAATGCATCTGTCAGTAATACTGTCAGTAATTCAAGGCAGATATGAGGGCCAGTGTGAATGTGGTTTGTATGACACTGTTAAACAGACAGCTTAAAAATGGAAAAGGCCTTACTCAGCTAGCATATCATTTCATCTTGGTAACATCACATGGGAATTCATACCAGATATAGCAGAAACCTAAATATGCTTCTACTTATATGACCTCTTTTCCCCATGGGAAAAGTTTTTCAAAATTGTACTCTGAAGTCAAACCAAGCTATAAATCAGGAGGAAAGTGTTCTATGCATTTATGTCCATGGGGTCTGTATATTAAACTGCTGTGAATTAACTAACGAGTCGCCTCTGAGTGCCCCATGAAAATACTCATGAATGAAAAACACAGCTGCCTCAACCCACAAGCCATCCACAGGCTACACAGGACAGTGCTTAAGTATTCCCATTAGCGTCAGGATAAGAAAGGGTACATCAGCTCTCTACCATTATGCAACATTGTTCTGGGGGTTGAGCTCTTGAGAAGCTAGGTAAAATATAGCTGATAAGAGAGAAGACAGATTAAAAAAAAAACCTAGGTGCTGCAGTGAACCCCTCTGATCCCAATGCTTGGAAGGTAGAGGCAGGCAGATCTTTATGTGTTCTAGGCCAGCCTGATCTACAAAGTGAGTTCTAGGCCAGCCAAGGCCACATACTGAAATTGTGTTTAAAAAAAAAAAGTAATTAAAAAAATAACATCATTTTCTGGGGACATAGTTATATCCCATTCCTAAAACTCATGAAAAGAATAATTTTGTAAATGATAAAAGAATTGAATAACATAACCAGTTACAGGACTAATAAATTAATGGTTTGACAAGAAAACTAAGAGATGCCATAGGAGTAAAGTTTCATTCATATAATAACAAAACGATGAGAACAACAAACAGAAATTAAACAAATGAAGACTGTGTACATAAAATGTATGAGGAAGAAGCTGGGAACCCTCCTGGGAGAGAGGAGAGAAGTCTTTTAAAAATTATATATTTGTCTTTGTGAAAGTTATTTATGAACAAGTGAAAAATCATGCCATTGCCTTAGTAATACGGATGTTAACTCTCCCTGAATCAACTCACATTTCGAATGATCCCAAAGGAAGATTTACCACGGTGTCTTTTATCTAGGTATCTATTCTAAGACATTCACATGCCAGAGTATCTTGAGAAATTTCTGTAGCTATGGGTGACAGTAGAGGACAATTCTGCTAGAATAAAAAGATAAAGATGTAAACAAGAGTTGATTCAAAACAGTGGAATCGAAATGTTATATACTAGTTGATAAATAAATATGGCCCGATTTTATAATGAAGTATAGAACTATAAGTAAATTCCTTCATTTTTCTTATGAAAGGAAGATGTACACAAAATGAGGACGGTGCAGCCTGTGGCAGGGTGGTTTTTTGCAGTCCTAAGCACTAGGTAGAGTCTCATGCTAATCATTTTAGGATAAAGTAAGAAATGTCTTGGAAAGCATAAATCACCAATGTTGTATCTAGAAATAGAGAAGTTGAACTGACCAATGACAAAGAACGAGGAACAAAACACTCTCAAGGATCACCTCTCCAAAGTCCCCATGCTATGATTAATTTCCAGTGAAGAACTTTCAAACCGTCATAGCATCATGAATCCTGCACCACATCTGATACTCATCAAGTGATGGCCATCGACTGTATCATAAAACTAGCACACCCTGAGCTGGAAGCCTGGCATTGGTTGATCTAGAATTTGAATATGAAGGATAATATACTATAAGTAAGTTTGTTTCATGTGTAGTAAAAAATACATCACAGAAAAATAAACTTGAAATGTATTTAAAAATATGATTGTTTATATATTAAAATATAAATACTTAACTCTACCTAATACATTGAATAAATAAGTGGGATATGAGAAAATGTAGCTTTAATTTCTCTTAGGCATTCTAAAGTGAGTAGTTACATATCAATGTCCACTCCTGTTTTTAAAAAGAACACAAGTAGCTAGAAATGAAATTACTACCTTATCATTACAGAATAAGTGAATACATGGGCAATATGAACACACCTGTAAAACATCAGAGGCATAGAACTGAGAGGAGAGATAAACATCCTTGTTTAATATTCTGGTTATTTAAAAGTGTTCTGTAGGCCTTGGTCCACGCAAAGAAAAGAGAAACAGAAATAGGTGGGAAAATGGTTTAGTGTAAGGATACATCATCACACTTGCTTATACACTGGATGAGTAAATAATTACTCAGCATGAGAAAAATAAATAAAGATATCTGAACTAAGTCAAGAATTTAGTAAAGCAGGTAAGTGCCAATGAAACACTGTGTGTATACATGTGGGTACACATGTGCTCCTTCCATGCACTGCATAAAGCACAGGAGCAACACCTTGACTATAGACCTACAAGTCCTATGTGAAAAGAACTATAAAACTTTCATTGTAAGAATGGTTCTCTACATTTGAAAATTAAAAGCAAAAACAGAACAGAAAACAGGAAGAGGGATGAGTATTTCCACTTTTTTTTTGGGGGGGGGTCAATAAAAACCTTTACAAACAAAATTAAACCATAAAGGGAAAGACTGATATAATTTACTGTCTGAAAACTTAAAATGCAAAAATTGTTAAAACTTGAACATGGAGCTGGGCAGTGGTGGCACATGCCTTTAATCCCAGCACTCAGGAGGCAAAGGCAGGTAGAGCTCTGTGAGTTCGAGTCCAACCAGAGTGAGTCTACAGAGTGAGTTCCATGGCAGCCAGAGTAACAACAGAGAAACCCTCTCTCAAACATGGAAATAAACAGTTGCGTGTGGAGCTCACTCACATAACACCAGCACCAGGGAAGTTGAGGCAGTGGGATCTCTTCAAGAATGATCTGGACTCTATAAGCAAGTTCAAGGCCAGCGTGGACAACATAGTGAGGCCCTGTCAAAGGCCCTGAACAAAATGCTATTAAACACAACTGAAATATCACAGCACAAAGAGAAATGCTTATAATATGTTCATATATATTATGGCAGTTCATTGATAGTTTTACCACACTAGTCCCTATAAACCATGAGACAAACAACCTAAGAGGAAAATGGGCAAAGGACAAGAACATGAAAAAACACAAGAAAGCGTGCAAGGGAAAAAAAAAAAAGAAAACAACACTGAAGCAAAGACTGAAATTTCTAGAACAGAATGAGTACAATTAACAACAAACACTTACCATAAAATAGGGATTCAGATACATCTGACAATTGCAAAATTTGCTATGACTTTATTGAAAGAAATTCACAACTTGATTTGCATCTAGAAATAAAATCCATGCCAAGTCGTTTGGCTACAAATTTACTGAGGAGAAACTTTTTAAATATATTCAACAATAATGTTCTGTCTATGCAAAAGAGAAAACAGATGGACGGCAATGGGAGGTATCTATGACAACCAGTCAATGGGGAAATGTGGGCCCATCCCTGTGAAATTCATGACCCATCTCTCTGGGAGGTGTGTAATGGGGATAGGATAAATGTCTGCAGATGGTCCAGGTTGGCTAGTGGTTTCTACAGTGGAAATAGAACCGTCGACATGGGATAGCTTACATGTTAAAAGCATACAGGACATTCAGCTTGGTATGTACCTGTATAGATTCAAACAATGCAGATAACAAAATCTGAACTTTGAACTGTTGCTCATTAAGAAGAGAAATTACTAGCAACAAGAAATGAAGCCCAGCCTGGGGCTGCAGCTCCGTAGTGGGGCTCGCCCTTTGCGGACTCAGCCCTGAGACTTGACCCTACACACCACAAATAAAGACAAATAAGAAGAAATAAAATCCCATCGCCGAGTCAGCGCAGGATACAGACAACTGCATCCCAGGTGGTGGAAGCCAGGACAAAACTGTAATTGGCTTGTTGGCATAGAGGTTAGTGCAACTTTAAAAATAATTGCTACAGGTAAGAGCTTGAATGTCTGTCTCCCAAAGGCTCCTGTGTTAAAGGCCTGCTCCCAGGAGGTGGGACTGCGGGAGATATTTAGGTCTTTGGGAACTGCCTCTGAAGGGAATTGTGGGACTCTGTGGTCTCCTCTTCTTTTTTCTGTGTCCAGGTGAAGAAGTGAGTATTTTCCCTTCTGTGCACTGCCACTGTTGTGTATCCTCTAGGGGCCCAAAAACAATAGACCAAACAAACAGGAACCGGAAACTCCGAAACTGTGAAGTGCAATAAACCCCTTCTCTCTGTGTAAGCTCCTTCTCTCCGGTATTTGTTAAAGTAACAGGCACATGCCCGGATAGTGTGGGGCAGGGAGAGTGCAGCAGCATGCGTGTGGGGGTTAAAGAACACTTTTGGGGAGCTGCTTCTTTCCTCCTACCTTTGCACGGGTTCTGCGAATGGAGCTCCTGTTGTCAGGGTTGTACAAGCGCTCTGACCTGTGGAGCCGCCCCTCCAGCCTGCCGCAATCTTCTCTGTGCACTCACCTGTAATTTCTTGGCCCCTGCTCCATTTCCTGAACTGCTTGCTATCTTTGACATTACAACCAAGTTCCACTGACGTCATCTGGTGGCCGGGAGTGTTCTCTTAAAAAGTGCTGATGCTAACTAGGCCTCCTTCACAGAGTTCCGATTTAGTTTGCCTGAACATGTAGTTTCTGCATTTAACAGGTTTTTTGTTTTTTTTAAGTTCCTGCCTCCTCTAGGTCATTCCCAACTGCCTGGACTTTAGAACCACTGCCCTAGATGTCACCACTTTGTTTCTTTGCTGTTTAACACCTTTTAGACTACAATAGCTGTGTGCTTGTTCATTTATTATCGAATGCTAACCACGCAGTTGGGTTTATGTATCACCAAAAGCATTTGACAAGTGGATGTGTAATAGAAAGGAAAATCTGCGTGAGCATTTCATGTTCTACATTTAAGACACCGAAATAACCCAACCCAAAGCTTCTTCAAGAATAATGTGCCTGTGACTCCCTTGGAGTTATTTAAATGTGGATGCAGCTTCAGTTTGACTTGGAAGAGAGCTGACTTGAGACTCTGTAGTCCTAACAAGCTACCAAGGGAGGGACAGCAAGGGCCTATTGCAACACTTGCCTGCTTCGAAATAAGAATCACCCGGAGCTTCTAATTGCAAGAACGAGTTTTGGGCTCCCACTTCAAAATTGTGAGAAAAGAATTCCCACAGAGGGTGGCTGGTAGTCTACAAAAAGCATCAATAAGCCTGTTTGGTGTGTATATATTTAGCATTGTAATTTTCTTGAAATGGACTGTTCCCCTGATCGGTCTGGGTGATTCTAACTCTGCTGACTAGATTTAGTTTTAAGCCTACTTCTCAGATACAAAGTGCCTTCCTGTTTCCTGGTTCCATGACCTTGGAATAACTTCTTCCATCATTTCACCTAAAGGTGGTATTTGTCTCTGATGGCAAGATGTGTTTCTTGCAGGCAGCATAAAAGAAATCTCTTTTCTAATCCAATCTGCTAGACTGTGTATTTTGATGGAGGAATTTGGGTCATTAATATTCATAGTAACTATTGAAAGTATAATGAGTCTTAGGATTTTGTTGTGTTTAGGGGATACTTAGTGCTCTTTTGCTTAATGAGTGTTTTTTATATTATTATTATTATTATTATTATTATTATTATTATTATTATTATTATTATTTAGCCTCTGGAGTGTGTTTTTCTTTCTCTTCAATTATTACCACCACTGTTCTCTGCAGAGCTGGTATAGTGTCATAATTTCTTTAGTCTGCTTTTATCATGGGAAATTTCACTTTCACTTTCAAATATGACAGATAGTTTTGCTGGATATAAAAGTCTGGGTGGGAAGTTGTGATTTAAGAATATGAAATTCACCATTCCAAGCCCTATCTTCCTTTTAAGGTCTTATTTGAAAAGCCAGCAGTTATTCTGCTAGGCCCACCTTTATGTGTGACTTGGTCCTTCTCTCTTGCAGATTTCAATACATTTTCTTTATTCTAGACATTCAATGTTTTAACTGTAATATGAAATAGGAAATATTTGTGGTCTTGTCTGTTGGTGTTCTTTGAGCCTCTTGTATCTAGATGGGCTTCTTTTCCCTAGATTTAGGAATTTTTCCTCTATGATATTATTAAAAATATTTTCTCTCTCTTTTGCAGGAAATTTTTCCCATCCTTGTGCCCACAATTTGTAAATTTAGCCATTTTATGTTTTTTCCAAAATTCTTGCATTCTTAAAATGGATTATCAACTTTGATTAAATGATCCAGTCTATTTTATTTTCAAATCCTTATATTATGTCTTCTACCTGATCCATTTCATTGATGAGACTTTCCACTGAACTTTTCACTTGACCTATGCGTTTCTCACTTCCATATCATTTAAGATTTCTTCAGTATTTCTATATCTTTATTGAATTCTATTTCATATCCTGAATTGACTTCCCTGTTTCATCGAGCTGTTTGCTTGTGTTATCATGCAAAATGTTCATATTCTCTTTGAAATACATAGACACACACACACACACACACACACACACACACACACAAAACACTTCTGAATTCTGTGTCTGGAATTTTACTTAAGTCATTCCATAACTATGGAATTGGTAATTTTTGGAGGAGACAAGTTGTCTATGATTTTCATGTTACTTGCAGTTTTGCACTAAGTCCCACCCTTCTGGGGTTAAGTCAATGACTAAGATTTTTGTCATTGTTCTTTTAATTTGGTTAGCCTGTCTTCTTTCAGTGGAGATGTTTACAGTATTCAGAGCGACTGGGTTGTAGTGAAGTTGTGGTTATGTTTTCTCCTGTTAGACTTATATTTCAGGTACTGAACTCTATCTCCAGTCTACTTCTGTAGATTCAGTAAAATCTGTACCACAGTCACTGTATTAGTCAAGATTCTCTAGAAGAACAGAACTGATATTGATATATGTATATATATACACACACACATATATATTTATATATATACAAATATATATACTTACAATATACATATATATATTTATATGTATACAAATATATATATATATTTACATGCTGTGGTCCAGATAGTCCAACAATGGCTGTCTAGCATCAGAAAGTCCAAGAATCCACTAGTTATTTAGTCCATGAGGGTGAATGTCTCAGCTGGTACTCAAAATACTTTGGAATCCCGAAGGAGTAAGCTCTAATTCCAGTGAGGGAATTGACTCGCCATCTAGAGCAAGGGGAAGCAGGCAAAAAAGCAAATGTTTCCTTTTTCCATGTCCTTTATATAGGCTGCCACAAGATGTAGCCCAGATTAAAGGTGGATTTTTCCACCTCAAAAGATCCAGATTAAAGCTGAGAAGAACTACTTCAAAATGATTTAATTAAGAAAAATCCCTCACAGGTGTGCCCAGCCACTTGGGTTTTAGTTAATTCCAGATGTAGTCACATTGACAACCAAGAAGAGCCATTATAGTCGCTATCTAGGGGCAAACCTACTCACAATAGAGTAACAGGAGACTACAAAATAAACACTTGTCAAGTACCAATTCCCTTAGGGAGCAAAGGGACCCCTACTAGTATGGTGTATACCAATATGGTAGATATTGTGGGTGTGAGTACAAAGGAACAGGGGTAGAAGAAAGTAAGTAATCATGGTGGGACTCATGGTTAGTATTAGGCTGCCATGTGGGACAGAAAAAAGGGACATACATAGAAATGGGAATAAGAAAGGCAAAGGAAAATATGGGGAGGAGATTTCCAAATCTTGGTTAATGGTAGACTAAAAAGAGAAAAGGAAAATTATGCACTAAGATATCATAAAGTAGGTCAGCCACAGGGCTTTTTGGGAGATGTAATGTAGAAGGAAAGAACACTGCAAAATAGGGGAAAGAAAGAGAGAATGTATAGAGCTGTAAGGGGGTGGAGGGGAGGGGGTAAGACTGGACTTCACATGGACCTGGATAAGATAATGAAATCACTGCCCAGATGTTGACTGGACTCTAGGTGGAGCCCTGCTGTTGTCTTCCTCCTTCAGGCCCAGACTATACTCCATGTTGATTTTTAATAGTCTTACTCTTCTTTTGTGTATTGCCAGCTCTATTTCTGTGTGGACTTTTCTTGTGCAGCCACTTGGCTCTGTTCTGTTAACAGGGGATGACTGAGTCAACCCTTACCCACCATCAGTTGCTGTAATGCCAAGGGCCAGCACCAGGGTGGGTTGTCAGTGCCCAAAACACTATTCAGAGCTTGTGCTTAGCGACCAAAATTTGGTGTTTCATGTTGAGTTGGTAATGGTGGTCCTGGCAACAGTCACTGGAGTCCTCCTCTGTAAAATCCTTCTCAGTACAGCTTTTGAAGATTGCTGGAAGAGATATTTTAAATCTAATTTGCAGTCCACTACTGGAGTCTGCCAGCTTCTGCAGCTGTAGCAGCCACTACACAGACTGAAGTATATGACAGAGTGAAGTACATGACAGAGCCTTGGAAGGGAAGGCCAGTGTCCTTCTCCCTGCCAAGCTCTTGCTTCCCTGCACCTGCACGTGGAAAGAGGGTCTGAGTATCCATATCACCAGAACAGAGGTGAGTGGAAAGAAGAAACAGAGCAGAAGCAAATGTATCCTGTGTGCATTTGTGCCTTAAGAAGGAGGGTCTAATTTGGGGGAAGCTTTCCACAGAACTAGCAATGACATTCCTTTTGTTTTTGCTTTTGTTTTTGTTGTTGTTGTTTTTGTTTGATTGTTTGTTTGTTTTCGAGACAGGGTTTCTCTGTTGTAACTCTGGCTGTCCTGGAACTCACTCTGTAGACCAGGCTGGCCTCGAACTCACAGAGACTCACCTGCCTCTACCTACCGAATGCTGGGATTAAAAGTGTGCACCACCACCACCCAAGAACAATGACATTTTTAAACAGAGGAGGGCATTGACATTTGAAGGCCTTTGGGTAATTATTCTCCTTGAAGACAAAATTGCTTTACTTGATCAAAGTTTAAAAGGAGGAGCTCTTAATGCCACAGGCCTCTCCGATTACCAATGTTTAGTTAGAAAACAATGTAGCATCTTTGGAAAAAAATCAACTTAGATTTATGGACAACTTCAAGAATTCTTAGGAATATGTACCTTTCTACTAAGTGGAAGATAAACTCCAAAAATTGTGGCCTTCAATATTAAGGGCGTGGCAGTGCCAGCCAAGTGGATAACTACAAGAGGGAGCACTGCTCTGAGAGCCTCTACTACCACTTCCTTTCTAGTCCCTCGGGTCTCCACAGACTCCCAGCATCCCTGAAACACCTCCCACCCTCACTGAGGCCATTCTGGGGGAAAGGCTGGGTCTCCCAAGGGCCAGGGACACCTCAGAAACAACACAAAGTAGAAGACCCTATAGTCCCACCCCTGGATGAAGAACTCCAGGCAATCACGCAATTGATGGCTGCTGAAGAGGAGGAATCTGTTTTCTCCAGGGCCGAGCAAAGGTTATCTCATCTCAAGTAGTCAGCCCTAAACACATGCACATATGGACAACACTCGGTCACCTCAATAGGATATATTTAGTCATAGGTCTGAGAGGGAGTAGGGGGAGAGCATGAGAAGGGCCAGAGGGATGAAAATGACGTAAAACTCAAATATGAAATTCTCAAAAAAATTTGTAAGACTTAAAAGTAGGATAACTATTATGCTTACTGCATATGACTCATTTAGTACAGACTCTGAGCACCCAAACATAATGGTCAGAGAAAAAGCAGGTGCTGTTCATTATCACATGCTATTTAGAGTGTGTAGAAGGGTTTCTTGGCTCCTCCTGAACCCTGGAATCCTGTTTCCAACAGGCTTTCAGCAGCCATGGCTCTTGATCACCTGTCTGGTGACCAAAAGCCTGGATCCAACACCGTGTGCTTTCCCAGATAATGAGGTCAAATGTGCCAGACCTGCCAGGGGCCTGATAACTGGCTCATTAACATCTCTAAATGATAGCACTTTGATTAAACTTCACATCTCTGCCTGTTCCCCATCTTGTCTGTTCTAAAATTAGAGCTGGTATTTTGCTAATCACGCCCTTGCTTAAACTTTAGGCTGGTTCATGGGCAGTGGAAAAAATCATGATGTTCCTTGCACATCATCCCCAAGGACAGAGTTTTCTGGGTCATGAAACCTTAGATTTTCATTCAAACCTCGCTAGCTAGTCATTTTCCTCCCTTGGAATACATTTGAGTGTTTAATGCCAACAAAATATTGCATAAAACATAAACTATAGACATCAGAACTCTGTGTTTTAGTAACAGATCCTGCCTCTAAACTAGGTGTGTAGCAGTCACTTTGTTAGCATGGTACTGCAGTTTTCTATTTAGTAAAAAGAAAGAGCATTACTCCTAAAGCCAGCAGAAAGAACAAAAACATCAGAATAGAAAGCTCTTGCAATAGCAAGATACCTATTCATGTCACTGGGAAGTATTCATTTGATTATTATTCCCATCCCCAATATTCTGTTCTACAACATCATTCTGTTTGAAAACTTCGGTTACCAAAGTCAATTCATCCTATTTTGATTTCAGTACTGAGGCATATAATTCCGTAAGACAAAGAAGAAACCTGTAAAGTTACCCTGGACCTAGGAAATGAAGATCTTATCAGAAGAAAGATAGCCCTGGAGCCTCACGAAAACTGAGTGAGGGAAAGCCAATGGGCAGACTACTGAAAAACAGAAGGCAGTGAAGGATGATGAGCAGTGATGTCGGTGACAGCAGGGAGATTCTTAAAATGAGCATCCACTTGGTGAGACACAGGTTCTAGTCCTTGGTTACCTACAGGAGGACCATGCTGAATTCGCAAAGATGGCGGGGAGTAGATGTACGAAGGAACTAGAAAAGAGAAAATGAAGGCGGTGTGCCTTGGCGGACTCGAGATCTTGGAAACAGTTGTAATGTGAGCCTCCGTGTGGATTTTGAAAATGAGAGAATGGAAGCAATGACGCTGAACTTGATGTTGGCAGCCGTAATCGCTGTCTTCACTGTATACACACATTGTGAGTGGGGTCTCCCAAGGTAAGGGTGGGACTCAGAAAGACAGGAAGATCATGATGTGCTGCAACCTGTGCTGCCAGGTCCTGGAAGCCTGCGTGGGGAACGAGGAATGGACAGACACACAGACATACATACAGAAAAGCTGGGATGAGGTGACTCACTAGTGGCAATCTGGAAACTCAATATTTTTATTTGATACACTTGAACCTAAGAGGTGGGTTTATTGTACGCAGCTAACAGGAAGGGCAGGGGTTAGCTAATCCCAGTAGGGACTGTCTGTAGGGGAGCAGTTTCAGGTTGCGAACATCTGAGTGGGAGAACTTGTAGTCAGTAGTTTCTGCATGCACTGGTTTTAGTTGAAGGTCAACTGTTCGTCAGAAGTCATTCTTGGATTACAGAAAGGATCTGCCATTCCTTGAGCCTGACCAGGGAGAGGCATTTTTCCATAAAGTTAGAGGAAAGAACCAAATGTTTAGAGGTGAGATTGACTAGAAAGGGAAGGAAATACCATAATCTGGTTGACAGGGATCCCACCTAAGATAAGACATTATCTGGAGTGTCAACTGTCCTGTTACTTAGCTTTCATCCTCATCCCACCCTCAGACCTAAGACCAGAACTGGTAAAGATAAAGAAAGATGAACAAACAGTTCCACAGAACTCTTGGAAAACCTGTAAGACTAGAGATGCTTTGCCAGATGACCAGCTAGTGACACCAGAAGAGGAAGAGAAGATCTGTGACGAATCTGTGCTGAGCACAAACATGTAGAGGGCTGACTGGAACTCATTTGGGTTCCAGAGCACTGGTAGAAGGGGCAGGGAGGGACCACAGTCGTGGAAGGATGAAAGGAGATGCTGATCACAGCACCAAGGGAAAGGTGCATTTTGCATTTGGGACTGTCTGGGTGACACAGGTGAGAGGCATGAGTAAAGAGAATCAGGATTCTTCATGAGACTCTAGGCAGGCTGAGACCTCAGTCCTTTTTGGAACGCTATTAGCAGTGTGATATGATGTGCTATGGTGCAGCTGTTCCAGGAGCCCTCTCCCATATAAGCTTGGAAGTGCAGTCTTTCATATGTTCTAATGAAGTGGCATTTGCAGGTATCCTGACCTTTTTGCCCACTTGGATAGGAAGCAGTATCTGTGACCTTCAGCTTGCAAGAGGGCCTGCCAGCATTCTATCTGAGGTGTGGTAGCCTGAGCTCAGCTCTCAGGCTGACAAAACACACCCCTTGTGTTCCAACACCGAGTTCATAAATTGCATAATGGCATACACTGACTCTCATCTTCCCCCTGTGCTTAACCTCTGCTTTCTCCTTCCCTTACTTCCCATTACTGGTGACCTTAAAAAAAAAAAACCATTAATAAGCTAAACATACAACAACAGAGTAGCTAAATAAATTATCACACATTCATGCTCTGGAGTACCAAAAGGCAAATTTTTAAAGGAGTTTGGGTGTGGACATATGTGCTGTTGTGGAAAGAGTTCTAGTGTAGTAGATGAGATCTCTGTGTGGCTACAGGAAGAAGGAAAAGAGGAGAGAAGTAAGAAAATTCATTCGTTATACATATATATTGAGTGTATATATATTTTGTGAATAGACATTTTTAAAAGGTTCTAAACTGATAACTAGTTACTACCAGATGTGGATCAGGTTTGGTAGCAAGATTGGACTTTTGCAGTCACATTTCTAGAATTCCTGAATGTTTTACAGCCATTATTATGCATTACATTAATCATCAACGGTACAAACAATTCTATAAATGATTCTACGTAGAGCTGCATGCGCTCCTGTGAGCATTAGAGTTTTATTAACTTTGGATTTGGGCCTGGCAGAAGCAGCAAATGTTTGTTTACTCATTGAAGACCCATTGTTTGGGGCCAGGAGGATGAAAGCAATTTGCAAAATCTCTCAGCAGAAACTGGAGAATGTTGTCAATGAGTTGGAAAATTGTTCTGAACTGTGCGTGATGAAGGCTAGTAGCTGGGCAGAGAAATTCGATCCTCCTCCGCAGCCTGCTGACTGAGAAGGGGGGAAAATATTCAAGTGCAGAAGCAGCCAGGTTGCCCGCTCTTAAATAAAGAATTTACAGGGCACACACACGTAACTGCAGATCATAAAATACTGCACCTGAAACCTACTCTATAAGGATTTTGAGAAGCAAATTCAGTTTTATTTTAAAATACTAAAAGTGAAGATTTATAATTGTCATATTTCGTTTTTGTTTTTGTAATTTTGTGCTCAAAGGCCATGTGTGCAACCTTCCTACTTAATCACTCAAATCTGTCCGGGTTGGTGCCTATGACTTCACTTCCCATTAGCTGTCTGTCTAAATATACCTCGGAACAAAGTGCCTCTGACAACTCCAGTGTGAACCAACCCCCACCCGCCCCATGCAAACACAGTCCTTCAAATAGTGTGAATGAGCTGCACTTGGGAATTCATTTCCTCGTGTGACTTTCCTGAGTCAAGGACGCTTCACTCTGTCTCCCTGGCTGGGGGGTCTCAAGAGAAATAAAAAAAAAAAAAAAAGATATTGACTAAGGAGAGATTCATTCTCACAGCCTTCTGCATGCTTTCTCTCTGAATCCTTCAACCCAGGAGGCTGCTCTTCTCTCCTCTGGGACTACTGTTTTGTCTCATTCTGCCAGGACTGGATTCTTCTCTCAGGATTACTACCCAAATTCTCTATAAAATTAGCTAGAATATTTTTAAAAAACAGACCCAATGATAGGCTATTCCACAAAATCAAGTTTAGCCTATATTTTAAGAATGAGCGCGTGCCCCCTGACATGCGCGAGCACACACACACACACACACACACACACACACACACACACACTGGCATTTTGCAGTACAAGAGAGTATGAGACAACATTAAATTCGACTCTCTATTTTCAAATAAAATTCAGTTTATAGCTTTCCAGTAAGCCATGTGACCAACCAATGTTAAAAGGATATTTTGTGGTAAATATAATGTTAGACAAAATGTCTGTAATCTCTTGGTGATATTACAAACATGGTTATATGGACTGGAGCAATGACTCAGCAGTTCAGAGCATGAACTGCTCTTGCAGAGGACCTGGATACAGTTCCCAGCACCCACAGGGAGTCTCACAACAGTTCATGACTCCAGTTTCACCCTCTTCGGACTTTCATGTATCCTAAGCATGTGGCACACATAGATAGATAGATGATAGATAGATAGATAGATAGATAGATAGATAGATAAATCTTTAAAACACAATTACATACAAAAATGTGGGATATTCATGTAGCCTACCTTATTATGAATGGTAACTTCTTGGTATCTATCTGGGTTTGTTTTTTATTTTGTTTTGCATACTAAGACTTAAGTATTAATTTATTCATTCTGCAAATATTTAATCATTATCATTTTCTGGGCAATGTTCAGGTACTGAGAAAGGTCATGGAACAAAACAGTGAGTGGAGATTTTTGAGAAAAGAAAAGCTATAAGGTGACACACCACAATAAATGGCCGAACTAGTGGCTGTGTTAAAAATAGGCTACGAGGAGGTGGGAGGCAGGCAAAGGCCGAAGCAGGATGTGCAGTCAGACAAAGCTCTGGCTATAAACAAAGCATGTGGTGTGGATCAAGATGGGAAGTGGGGTTGATGATACACTGAAGGAAGAGACAACAGAAATTACCAGATGCACGAGGTGAGACTATGAGAGAAATTCTTCAAAGGTGGTTGCAGATTATTTAGCTTCAGCAACTAAGAGAAGAAAGCTGTCATTAACTGAGAAGGGGGGAATCAAAGATGAGGGCTAGGGGATAAAAAAAAAAATTCTACAGTTCTGATTAGGGCGTTTCGTGCCCTCAAACTCTGTAAGACACTCAGGAGTGATGCATATGCACAGATGGGCCTAGGAATTCTCAGTTCAGCGGAAGTGCTGGAGATTTTCTAAGTCGGACTTGGAAGTTGGACTTGAGAGGCTTAATTATAGCTCACCGCCCACGTGGACGGTAAGAAAGCATTTCACACCGTGCTGGTAACTACTCTACTGTCTTGATTTGAGCCACTTCTTATTTATTTGGCACCAGCCACTTTCACAAGTTCTGAGGGTAAAAAGATGGTATGGTCCTTGTTCTGTGACTAAATACAGAGATGGAGACAGAAGATAAACATCTTTTTAGCACTATAAATACTGCAAAAGCATGCTGGGGCTGTTAATGAACTCACAGATGCACATATAAATAACTATGCCCAGGAAGGGCAGAGAGTGTATTTGAGAAGTGACTTGAGGGTTAAGAGTTCACTCAAGGGTAGAGCTATCATCCCAGGCAATGTAAATAGATAAAAATGAGTCAAAAAAAAAAAAGAAGAGAGCTTGTTCTGAGAGCCATGGCTTAGGCAGTATGTAGGAGAAGACTCTACAGAAAGCTATGATGAAGAGAAAATGGAGGGTTGGGAGAGAGTGCCCAAGGCTGGATGTGCTGGGTAGGTGTGCTGGGTCTCTGCTGCCTCCTCAAGGAAGAGGAACACACGTAGAGCAGACACATAAGGACTCATGTAGGTGCATCATGGCACCCTGCTCTACTTCGCTGAGATGCTGTTCTCCTGGCAGCAGTGGAAGTGATCCTGCTCTCTGGGGATGAGAGACAGGTGCCAGGATGTGACCTTAGCTTGGGAGTGTGCCCTTTCTTGTTCTCTGCAGCTCCTGAGCTCCGCCAACTGCACACTGTGCGTGGAGATTGCCTCTGTCTGAGAGGACAGAGTCACAGGAGAGCTGTAACTCAGCGAGGTCTGGTGGGTTTGTTTCAGGGTGATACTCCTTCCCTGGAGACTGACAGGGAATGATGCATCCACCACAGTCATCCATCTCTTTTGGCACACAGGCATGATGGCCTAGCAGCTCATGCAGAGAATATTGACAGAGATACACCACAGATCCTATCAGCTCTTTCTCTGCTCAAGTCGTGCCTGAAATGGTGACTTCTGTGTGGTCTTAATCTTTAAGAGTCAAAACATGTTTTTACTTAGGATATTTCAGAAGTATGGGATGTCTGTGGATGCTTATCAGTGCTGCACAAAGTATAACAAACCTCTAGAAAAGATCAAAACAACGTGCTGTGATAGATATACACAGATATTGACAATGAAAAAGAGAGCATTTGGTGTGGGATGTGCATATGTGTGTTGGTGTTGGCACCGGGACACCTAGAGGGAAAATCTAGGTTAGAAAAAAGGAATTTCCGCCAGTTGTGGTGGCACAGACTGGAATGTGCTAAATACTAAGATACTAAAGAGATAGAAGCAAGAGGGTCTCAAATTTGAGTCCAGACTGGACTACACCTCTAGCTGGGGCTGTAGCTCAGTGGTTCAGCACTTACCTAGCACATATGAAACCCTGAGTTCAATCCTTAACACCACCATGAAACAATCATGGCCTTCCCCTTCCTCTGTGCTCCACAGGACCCATCTGTCTGTCAATGACAGATTTCAGCCTTTGCCCTGTCCTTGAAGTTGTGTGACACAGCCCACCTTGTATGTAGCAGCCTATCTAGGGGTAGATGGGACTCTGTGAGCATGGCAGACTGCCAGAAGAGTGCAGAATGATGTCTGCAGAGTGATTTTTCAGACGATGGAAAGGTTCTTCCCAGCTGCCTTTCTCTACTGCTTTTCGGGTGTTTAGGAGAATCGTATAACTTGTCCCTCTCTCCTGTTTATTCCTTCCTACTTCATGTCCTCAAGAAAAAAGCTAAACATTTGTATGCTCTTACACAGGGTAAAATTTTGACCTAGCTGTTTTTGTTTTTTTAGAGAGAAGGCTGTAAAGAAACTACTATACAGGTGAAAAATCAAAAAACCCCATAAACAACAGTGTGTGTGAGTGTGTGAATGCATGTGTGTGTGTTTCTATGTGTGCACATGTATCTGTGCGTGTGTGTGTGCATGTGTGTGGTGTGTGTGTATGTGTGTGTAGTGTCTGTGTATACCCGTATGTGTGTGCCTGTGTGAACATTCCACGTGTCAGGCAACCTCTGTTTATAAGGTCTAGGGATGATATAGATCCAAACATCTCAATTCTACATTTTATAGAACGCCCAGAATCCTTCCCAAGGACAACCTAGCTCTGAGGGTACTAAGGCTGCACCCCTGTTTCTCTGTTGGAGAGGCTGCTTTGGCTAAGCTGTTTTTGGTAGCATCATGGGACCTGCACATGATAAGCCTGCTCCTTACCTTGCAAAACTGGCCATGGATTCAGAGTCACCAGACAGACTACCCTACCCACGGTCCTCAGATGTGAAATCAGTTTTATTAAAGCATCGCGAGAGATAATGGAAAGTTGTGTCACAGCATTAGTACAACTCTGTGTATGTTTATGTGGGTGTTTGTGCATGTACGGCCTGTGTGGGTATATGTCCATGTGAGTACACACACATGAGTGTTCATCTACCTTGTTTTTAGATACAGAGTCTCCCACTGGTCTGGGGCTCACTGGGTGGCTGGACTAGCGCGCCTGAGGGGTCTGCCTGTCTGCTTCCTGACCCCTGTAATTACTAGTGTGTGTCATCAAGCCAATGTTCTTTTGTGGGTCCTGGGCATTCAACTCAGGTCGTCGGCTTGCACGGCGAGCTCATTATTGGCTGCCCGGTCACTTCAGCCTGGGCAGTTTCCTGCTTGGTGGCTGACTGATATTTCACAGTGAATTGGTGCAATTTTACAGCTAACCAAGCAACTTTCATCTCACCGTCCCAGCATCTCCACTGTGCTGCTCTCCCAGTTCATCCATTTTCTCTCGCCCTTGCTTTGTTGTTTTTTTTAAATACCTCTACATTTTTAAATACGATGGAGGGTTTTCTTATATTCCGGAGAACGGCTATCAATGCCGCATCACACCCTGCAGTGTGCTTACTCTACCCCTATTTATTGCTCAGCTACTGATGGCATCATTCATTGAAGACAGAAGAAGCCCTGATGCCCAGGTGTGAGCTGGCCCACCCTGGATGACTGAGTCCACAGTGAAGGATCAAAAAGCTAGTCACTGAGACCTTCAGCTGGTGGTACCACAGCTGACTGCCGTATTCCTCTGTACTTTTTTCACACTTTTCAAATTGTCAATCACAGTTTTGTTTTTTTGTTTTTTGTTTTTTTTGCAGGCACAATAAATTTTCCTTTAAAAATGTTTTAGATTTTAGAAGGCCGGGGAGACAGCTCAGCAGATAAAGGCACCTGCTGTCAAGGCTGATGGTCTGAGTTCTATTACCAGAAACCACACAAAAACACAACACGTTCCTAAAGGTTGGGGAACATCAAGGAAGAAGGAGCAGGGAAATTATAACAGCTAGAGGACCAGGGAGTCCACCAAGAGATTGTGTCTTCTAGATATAACAGAGAGGTCTACCCGTGAAACCTCAGAACTGAACGGTAACAACACCAACCGATACGCCGATGTGGGTGGGGGAAATCTCACCTCTAGATAAAGAGTTAAAGGATTTAACAACTGTGGAGAGAGGAAGAATTAGTCTTTCACAGGAATGAGCCCCCTAATTGGTTATCCAATAGCAAATGGTCAGCGCTAAAAGCATATATATGTGTAACTCTGAGCAGACTCAGCAGGTTGTACTTACACATTTATTCACATATATGTGTATGTGGTGGTAATAACTGGAGAAAAAGAAGCCATGAATTTGAGAGGGAACAGGAAGGGTATATATGGGAAGGTGTGGAAAGAGGAGGGTGAAAGATATAATTATATTTTAATTAAAAATAAAATAATTTTCAAAGCTCTTATGAATATGAGTGTTGTATCTGCGTGTATGTCTATGTACCATGTATGTGCCTAGTACCTGAAGAGGCCAGAAGAGGGCACTAGATATCCTAGAACTCAAGTTACAGACAGTTGTGAGCTGCCGTGTGGGTGCTGAGAACAAAACCTGAGGCCTCTGTAAGAGCAGCCAGTGCTCTTAATCATTCAGCCATTTCTCCAACCCCATAAAATAAAAGTTTTTAAAAAGCGAGTGGAGAGAACCAGCCCACGGGATGTGTCCTGACCTACCCTACACACACACACACACACACACACACACACACACACACACATCATGGCATATATTCTCTCCCTCTTTCTCTCTCTCTCTCTCTCTGTCTCAGTAATAATAAACAAATTAATGTTCTAGATTAAAACAAAATCTAGGTTCCTTGGAAGAAGCATATAGAAACATACAGAAAGATGAAATTGATTCTAAGAATGGAGGCTGGCAGATTTTCTGTGAAGGGCCAGCAAGGACACTTCAGGCATTGTGTGTCAATGTCTGTCACAGTCGCTCAGCCAGTCCTCGTCAGAATGCAGCCACCAGCAACGCAGAGACAATGGCTAGGGCTGTGTTTCAAAGATGCTTCATTTGTAAATGTGGGCAAAAAAAAAAACAAACAAACCCCTGAGTAGCCCCTGAGCTAAGATAATGTGTCACGTGATAATGTAAGCCCTACGTGTGCCTGACGGGAACTTGAGGGACTGAGGGAGAAGAGGAAATGATACAGTCAGCTGTTCTACAGTTCTCAGACGCTGCCTGTTTCACTCAGCATTTTGGGAAAATGTTAAAAGAAATATATTTTTGCTCCCTCAAACTTTAAATAAGTTTTAAAGGAGTTGAAAGACTAAAGTAAATTTTGTTTAGAGAAAGAATGTACACGATGGAAGAAAACAGTCCGCTTAGGCGAGTCACTGTCTGCAAGTCCAGTGGCTGTGCTCTTTGAAATCTCAAGAACTCTGTTTTTTTTATTTTTAAAGCAACCATTTCACATCAGATGCAGCCAGTGTGCTTTCTTGCTCTAGGATTGTATGAACGATGAGCTCCAAACCTCACAGAGAGCTAGAAAAGGGCATCAGGACACACACACTTACCTTTCAAGATTGTATGAGTGTTGCTCATTTCCCACAGGCTGGGTTAGCTCTGCATCACTTCATAGTTTTCTGCTTTGTTGGACCGAACCTGAGGAAACCAGGCTTCTCCTCAGCTGGACGACGGAGAAGCACATGGACAGTATGGAGAGCTAGTCCTACTCTTTGGGGGAATTGTATTCGATCACTTAATCACATCTATACACCTCATCTTTATCAAGAGAGGAAAAAACAAACACTGAAAGACAAAGAGCCTTCTTCTGGGAGTTATCGATGGGAAGAGTCAGCAAGGAACTTTCAATATGTTGGAGCCTTTTAAAGCAAAAGTAGGCTTAACACCAATTAAAGGTAATGGCCCAAAGAAGCCTAAAACTAGGAACCAAGATCAGGAAAGGACAAGTGGCTGAAAAGACTGTGAAGGGCCTGGGAGTCAACTCCACCCCGTACCTATGGGACCTAAGAGGGAATAAAGTCCAGAAGAGACATGCACTCTTTAAGAGTTTGTTTATCCAACCTGGGCCAACTTTGTCACATGCCTGTGTTTTATAAAATAAGGGGTGGGTCCACATGGGACATAAATATTCTAAAACTGAAACAAGTTCTCTTCCTTTTGCCTCACAACCTCTTGGTAGAACCGAATAAGAATCAGTACATTTCCTCGGATCTCACTCACAGAAGCAGAGTAGAAGGGGGCTGGGTGATGCCTCTCTCACCAAAGGAGGCTGATGCTGTCTTTGAATATAGTTTCCTTCGTGCCGTGTTAGCTACTTTTTTCATTGTTGTGATAAAAGTGTGATTTTACCCTATGGTTTGAGGGTACAGTTCATCCTGGTTTGGAAGTCATGATGGAGTTAACAGCCACAGGAGTGTAAGGCTGGGACTCCTCATTTAATTTCCTCATTGTTAGACCAGGAAGCAAAAAGCAGAAAGAGGTAGACAGAACCAGAGGTGGGTCGTAACCCGCAAAGGCCTGGCCTTAGTGGTCATGTCTCTCAGCAGGGCTCCATATCCTAAAGGTTCCACAAACCCCTCAACCACCAGCTGGGGTCTAACTGTTTAAACACATGAGTTTGTGGGGTGAGGGTTAGGGTGAGGCATTTCAGACTCAAACTATAACACGGCAATCATCAGTAACAAGATTTTGCTTTCGATGTCAGTCTTGGACTTTTGTTGGGAAACATACTCTAACTTTTTGTTTACAGTGTGTGCGTGTAAAAGCTGAATTAAGAATAGCTTTAGGTAAGCCTGTACAATCAAATAAAAAATTTTTAATTGTGGTGCTGCTGACATAAGTAGGAGAGACCACTATAGGACATAGACGACAATGTGCTCAGAAGATCACCTTCTCCTTTGGAGCCAGGCAGATACAGAGAGGCTTCTGTCATCAGCACTGACGTACCTTTGGGGCATCCTAACAAGGAAATAACTAGTCAGACAGAAGAAAAACATGTCAAAACAGGTCAAGTAAATTGAGTTTACTGGCAAGGAAGATGGATGAAATAAGCATAGACAATTATCCTTCTCAGCCAATAGAGTTAGAGACCTTGCTCAATATTCACACTCAGATCATACACTCAGCTGATGGTTTCTGAGACAGTTCAGCAGGTGGATAGGGCAGAAATGAACCAACTGTTTAAACACATGAATTTGTGGAGGGCACTTCAGACTCAGGCTATAACATACTGCAATAGGCAGTGACAGCTTTTGCCCTCGATATTAGTCTGGGGCTTTTGCTGGAAATATACTCTAGCCTTCATTCCTAGAAATGAATTTAGACGTCATGTCTCACTGACTCCCCTACCCCCATCAATTTCCACAAGCAGTCTCAAGGTAACGTGCCTTGACAGTTCAATCTATTTGGATGGGTAAAATCTCCAAAGTGTCAACAACAACAACAAAAAACCAATTTTAGCTATTTTTAGGAACCAAGGCATTTCAGTCCACTCCCTGCCTTGCAGGATTAAGAGCATCTTTTGAGACAGAAAGCTAATCCGTTTTTATCTTATAAACCTGAAGTCATCATATATTTTAGTGACATTGTTTCGGGGTAAGAAACAAGAAGATTAGAACATTCCTAGGCTGACCATACCTGTCAAGATACCGTTGAAGCAGAGCACATGTACTAAAGACCCGTGGCCAGATGGATATATCACAACTGCCGAGAACTGGAGAAATCCTGGTTAGAAGCTCTGTTTGGCAAACGAAGCGATGTCCCGGGTGAAGGGCGTTCTGCTGAGTGGCAGAGCTACTCAGTGCTCCTGAGAAACTACAGAACAAGGACTCACTAAATCCTTTCAAAGAGTGGAGTTTCCCCAGCCATTTTTTTAATCCCAACACCTCCCCTCCTCACAGATCCTCCTAAATTCTGTTTCTCCTCAGCATCCCAGGTCAGATGGCTACCCTTTGTGCCCTGTTTCTCCTTCTGTATCGCTAAGAGTGCAGCAGTTTAATATAAAGACAACTTAGATCCCGTGAGCCCCAAATACTTCCAGTTATCAGGTTTGGAACGGCAACTGAATGAAATTTTTTCCAAGGAAAATTTCTTCCATACTCTATTTCCCTGGCCCTATAAGCCATAGCAGGGCTTGGAGAGATGGCCAATGAATAAAGTGCCTGCCTCTCAGACATGAAGACTTGAATAGGGATCCCAGGAACCCACATGTAAAAGCTCAGCATGGTGGTTTGAGCCTGTAACCCAAGCACTGGAAGAAGGAAGGAGCAGGGCCACCCTCTGAAGCTCATGGCCACCTAGTCTACGTGAATCAATGAGCTTCAAGCTCACCGAGAGACCCTGTCTCAAAAAACAAAGGTGGATACTGGTTTAAGATTCCCAACATCTACCTCTCACCTCTACACATATATACATGCACATGCCTAACAAGCACATACAACATACATGTACCACACATACCCCAAAAAGGGCCATAGTAGGGTAAGAAAGTAATAACTAATGCTATATGCTACTTTAGGGAAGAGGCAGTTTCCAGCTCTGGAGATTTAATGTGTTTTTAAAACATAGCAACTGCCAGGAGTTGTGGTGCACAACTCAGAAGGCTGAGACAGGAAGGTTGAGAATTTGAGGCCAGTCTCAGAGGAACCCTGTCTCAAAAACAAAACACAAGAAAGCCAGCCACTTAGGCAAAGACTCTGAAGGCAGGGACATTTAGTTGCTCTTACACTGTGATCAAATCTTTGAGGAATTAGTCTGAAGAGCACCAAATTTATTCTTCTTCCACCAAAGGGAAGAATTGGAATATATATTTAGAATTTACTGAAAAAAGTAGACTTGACAACTGAGCATGTGGTACACACCTGCAATTCTAACACTTGGGACATAGATACAGGAAGATCAGGAGTATAAGGCCTTAGCTACATGAAACCCTATCTCAAAAAAACAAAAAGGAAAAATGCATTTGGGGAGACACCTCAGTAGGTAAAGATCTTTCTGTGCACACATGAGGGTCTGAATTTGATTCCCTAGAGTCCACATAAAACTGGAGATAGTAGCAGATATCTGTAATCTGCGTGTTCCTACAGAAAGATGGGAGGTGGAGACAGGAGAAAATCTGGAGGCTTTCAGGCCAGCTAGCCCAATATACACAGAGGTGGACAAGAGACCCTCTCTCTTAAACTAGGTAGAAGGCCAAGCCCACCCTTGAGTTGTTCTTTCACCTCTAAACATGCACCACTGCACACGTGCACACAGACACATATTTCAAGAGCTACCTGTCACCTTGAGAACTCACAAATCCCTCACTGAAATGTTTAAGCACTGAAAATGTTTAAGCAGATGGTGGTCTGAGCTGTGATACTCAGGGAAGGCGAAGTTGAAGTGACAGATACACACTAAGGGTTCATTGTCTCAAAGAACAAGTTCATTTGCTTGTTTCCTCTTCTGTCCAAGGCAAGTTTTCAGCAGGGGTATGCTGTCCCTCTACATACCACCTCCCTAGGCCTTTTCAAGGAGCCATGCCAATGACTGCACTGGACATCACCATCTCATGTCATGAATGAGGAAAGAACACAAACCAATTCAGAGGGTTGCTATGGAGGGGCCAGCAGGCCCAGCCCTGGCCTTTCTTCACCACCTTTACTGTTATGATAGATACTGTTAATTATCAGCTTGGCAGACTCTAGAATCCTCTGGGGATTGGGCCACTAGGCATGCATGCTATTTATTATTGTTGCTGTTGTTTCAACTTGATACAGACCTAGATATGTATAGAGGGAATCTTAATTGAGAAAAAGGACCCATAAGATTGGCCTGTTGGCCAGTCAGTAGGGGTATTGTCTTGATTAAACACTGATGTGGGGGAACAGCCCATTGTGAGTACTGCTACACCTGAGCAGGTGATCCTGAGTTGTATAAGAAAGCAGACTGAAAAGGTCATAGAAGCAAGCCAGTAAGCACCATTCAACCATGGTTCCTGCCTCCAAGTTCCTGCCTTGATGTCCTGCCATGACTTCTCTGAATGATGGACTACAAGCTCTAGGCAGAAATAAACCCTTTCCTCCCAAAGTTGCTTTTGGTCATGTTATTTTAGTACATCAACAGAAACACTAACCAAGACACCCAGGCCGCAGAGGATTATCTTGATTTTGTTAGGATGGGAAGACACACTCAGGATGGGTGGAACCATTCCTTTGCTATTATCTTAGGCAGTATAAGTGGAGAAAAGAAACTGTGTAGAAAAATCATCAGTTTTTACTTCCTGATTATGAATGAAGTCTGATCAGCTGCTTCAAACTCTTACCACCTTGACTGCCTTGCCATAATGTACCATACCCTCCCTTAACTGTTAAGCCAGAGTGTGAGAAACGTTTTGTTTTGGATTTTCTCAAAGGTGGTTAGCCTGACAAGGATTCCTTTTTTTTTTTTTTAAACTTTCCATTTCCCCTTTGTATCCATTAGCCAACTACGTCAGATTGTGAAGTCCAGTTCCCACCGATGGGATGCGATGCAGTCACCACCCATGTCAGGAGTAAGACAGAAGCTGTTTTGTCCTAGTGTAGTCAATAGGGTGGTTTTGCTTCTGCCATTTTACAAGAAGAACTTGTCATGCTAAACTACTTTAATGTTGCTCATATGTTCCTTTTTGGGATCCTGAGATTATCGTGTCTCTAACAAGAACAAACTCTTTCTCCCTTGCATTGCTTTTGTCAGAGTATTACACCACAGTAATGGGAAATTGGTACAAGAGAAGATGTTTTAGCTGTGATAAACCTACGTGGTTCATAGGCCTTTGGAACTGGTTTGAGGGAGGAATGTGGAAGAGTTTCGAATTCTGGGTGAAAAACAGCCCTTAAGTGTTGTATACAACTTAATGGAACATCCTGGCAGAAGCTCGAAGAATAAAAATACTGAGAAGAACACAGACAGTTGGAGACCTGCCTTATGAGGTCTCAGAAGATGCTTAGGACTCTATCAGGATTTGATCAGAGGCTGTCTGCTTGGTGCAGGAAAGGTGTGTAAGCAAGCTTAAAGTTCCAGACAAGGAGGGTATACAGGCAACAAATCAGCCGTGACCGTTAGACTAGCGCCGTTAAGGAGAAAATTGCTGTGTGGCACAAGGATAATAGGAAAGGTACCTTGCAGGCAAGATCCTAACTTGCAAAGCCTCCAACATGTAAAGATACAAATGTATGTGAAAGGAGAAGGACAGGACTGAGGATGCAGTTAAGAGGGCGCTGTATCCCTCAAAAGCCCCTGCCCAGGAGAGCGTTCCCCCAGGGAAACACACAGAAGCTACTGCAGCTGTGGTCCCAGACTGCCAGTCACAAAACAAAGCTGGAAAAGAACTTGGTAGTGTTGAAAGTGTTACACTTCTAAAGCCACACGGTACTGCTTTTAGAAGTGTAAGAGATTCCAGACTGAGGGGTTCATAGAAGATTTCTCCATGGTTTCAAAAAAACGGCTAAGGCCAGGAAATGTGTGACTGTGTCAGAATCCCTGCAAGGAGGACCCGTGAAGTCACTGTGTAAAACTACTGAAGCCCAAGTTGTAGTAGAGATCCCAGAATTTTGGCGATGTCAGGACCAGAGGAGTCTGCCAAGAAGAGTTGTGAGCACGAAGTAAAGATGATCCCAGTAAAAGGCTGTGTGCGCTGCAGTACCAGATCTGGAAAAGTGGGGCTAACCAGGCTCTTGGAGTCTAACCAACTTATCAGGAGCCCCATCACTGAGGGAAGTTAGGGCTGGAACTCAAGGCAGGAACCTGAAGGCAGGAACTGAAGACTGAAGCAAGGGCCATGGGGGAGTGCTGTTTATTGGCGTGCTCCTCGTGGTTTGCTTGTCCTGCTTCCTTATATAGCCCAGGACCACCTGCCCAGGGGAGGCACCTCACGAAATACTGGAACTTTAAACATTAACCACTAATTAAGAAAATGTTGCAAGAAAAAAAGAAAGAAAGAAAGAAAGAAAGAAAGAAAGAAAGAAAGAAAGAAAGAAAGAAAGAAAGAAGAAGGAAGGAAGGAAGGAAGGAAGGAAAGGAAGGAAGGAAGGAAGGAAGGAAGGAAGGAAGGAAGGAAGAAAGAAAGAAAGAAGAAAGAAAGAAAGAAAGAAAGAAAGAAAGAAAGAAAGAAAGAAAGAAAGAAAGAAAGAAAGAAAGAAAAGAAAGAAACCTATTAGCACATGAGGCTATTGGGACAAGAGGTATATGACTTTAAAGTGATGTGTTGGGTGTTAAGTTGACAAGGCTTGTGAATGTTAGCATTGTCAGTTTGACAAAATACAAAACCACCTGGGAATGAGCCTCTGGGCATGTTGAGGAATATCTTGATTGTGTTGATTCAGATGGGAAGACCTATCCAGTGCCAGAGGCACTATTTCCTGGCTAAGACCCTGAACTGTGTAAGTGGAGGATGGGAGCGAACCAGCAGACTCCAGTCATCAATCTCTGCTTCCTGAGGATGTGGCCAGCTGCTCCAAGCTCCTGCCTCATTGACTACCCTGTCATGATAGACTGTACCTTGAACTGTGAGCCAGAATAAACTTTTTCTCCCTTAAGTTACTTTTGCCAGAGGGTTTTTTTGGTTTGGTTTTGTTTTTGTTCTTTTTTTTTTATTACAGCAAAAGGAAAATAAGCTACAACTAGTGTATTGGTAAAACCCAGTCTCAAGGGCCCCTGGAAAGTAATCAAGCAGAAAGGTTAAAGGGACTAGTGTCTTTCTGCTCCTGGGGAGGAAAAGGAACACAGGCCCCTCCCTCCTGCATCACAAACCAGGTTTCCCCACCCAAGTCCGAGCCCCCTCGAGAGGGCCACCTGCGATTGGCAGAATTGTATACCTGTCTTAAATCTATGCATCCCTCACCCCGCCCCTGTACCCCTATAAATGTGCCCTCAATCAACATCAAAGTTGAGACCATTCTCAGACACATTTTTTCCAGAGTTCCTGTGTACTCACTGACTTTCTGGGCTCCCCAAAGACAGGAAGAGATTGCAGTAAGGACCTCAGCCCCGCCACACCATGTTCCCGAGTGGCCTCCCAAGTGGCCTTCCACCTGGAGACGGTACACTGCAGTGGCTCCACCACTTCTCCAGGCAGAAGAGCTGCCACTGGGAACATGCACATGGATAACTAACTACAAAAAAGGCATAAGAAACATAGTCTACTCCATGATCTTGAATAAGTGATTTAACATCTCAGTCACATTTCCTTCCTCTGTAAAAATCACACCATCTCACAGGTCACTATCAATATGGTGAAAAGACAACTCAAGGAATGGGAGAAAGTGTATATCGAATATATGATAAGGATTTATAGCAAGATAATTATAATTCAACAATTTATAAACAATTAAAAATGATAAGGGCTTTTTTTACTTAAGAATCATGCAAGTGATGAGTAAGCATAAGGAAACAGAAAAACAAACAAACAGAAGAACCAGCATTAGCCCCAGGGGACATATAAAACAAAACCACAAGAAAGTGCTAATTCAATACTGACCTGGTTGGCCAGAACTAAAAAGACAGGCTAAGTGCTGACAAGGGGGTAAAGAAATCCCTCTCCCTGCATATCGCTGATGAGCATGGAAACTTGTGGCTGCTTTGAAAATAAATTTGACAGGTGCTCAGAAAATTAAACATAGAGTTCCCAGATGGTCTACTAATTCCACTCTTAGGTGTAGAACCAAGTGGAATAAAAGCATGTGTCCATAGAACAGAAATACTTGTACACAAATTATTCATAGCTGAATTATTCATAATATCCCAAATGTGGAAACAACATAAAACCCAAATGGCCATCAACTCATGAATGAATAAGTAACTGTTATATTGGTATATAAATATAAGGGAATTGTATCTTGCCATGAGAAGGGATGCAATATATATATATTGAAATATATAGACACTTGAAAACATCAGGCTAAGTAAAAGAAGCTAGAATTCTTCTAGCTTCTGTATGTTATATAAGGTCTGTATGTTATATACTTTTGTTTGTATAAAATATATACAATAAACATATCTATAGAGAAATAATGGTATATTACTCGTTCCCAAAGTCTGGAAACCAAAAAATATATATCTGATAATAGATAGTTTGGTTTATTTTTGTGGTAACAAAAAGTTTTCACAATGGTGATGGTTGCACAACACTGTGACTACACTAAATACACTGAATAATATAACTTAAAAGGATAAGCTTGGTTGTATGTTAATGAAGCCATTCTTCAAAATAATACCTACCAAAGTAAAGGTTACAAATCATTACCTCTGTAGAAATGGGGTTATAGTTGACACGTGGCTGCATTAATAAGATTGCTGTGAGAGAAAATCCCACCCACGAAAAATGCTGAAATACCAATAACTACAGGAAGCTTGGGAACCAGATTATGCCAAAAACAGAGCCACTGTTACCCCAAGAGTGTAGATGACATTTGGAGCTGAGCTCCAGGTACTCTGAAACACCTCTGAACTGTCACACGAGAAACACCTTTAAGCCACTCTCTTTTGGAATTTCGTTGTCACAGAAGCTAGTGCTACTGTGATACCAAGGTAGGTCAATGAGGTAGTGTGCTGTACAACAAAGACATAGCACACATGACACCAGTTTAGCAGGGACATCGTGAGCTGAAAGAAACCCACAAATGAAAAAGCTACACCGTTCATTTATGAGAAACAGAACAAAACATACACAAAATAGAACATTTGCCTGCAATAACATACCTACTGAGTCAGTACCTCTAGGGAAAAATACTAAAATAAAACAGTATTTCTGTGTGCTGCCTACTCCGTGCTATTTTTAGCATGCCTTTAGAAAAATGAGAACTCAGGAAAAAAAAAAAAAACTGGTTGATTTTCAATCAAAAATGGAAAGAAATAGAAAAAGCACAGAAAAGTATAATTTTACATTCATGTGTTTGTTCATTCATTTAACAAATATGTTCCAGGCACTTGGTATACATCGATGACTAAAAACACAAAATGATTTATGTTCCATCTGAAGAGATACACAACAAGTAATATGCATCATAGTATGTTATCTTTTTTTTGCAAATAGGTTATAGACATTTTTGTCTGGAGGCTTACTCCTAACAGTCCCAGCAGTGGGGATGTAGAAGCAGGAAGATCAGGAGTCAGAAGCAAAGGTTAACCTTTGCTATGGTGAGTTTAAGACCTGGGCTACATGAAAGCCTGACTCAAAAAAACAAAAAAATCAAACAGAATTCTAGGGAAAACAAAAGGACAGGCTAAGGCTATAGCATAGGGGCAGAATGCTTGCCTAGCGTGTATAAAGCTTCGGTTCTATTTCCAGTTCTAATAAAAACCATCATAGAGGGCGGTAAGGACGATAGAAAACATTTATGATTTTGAGTAAGGATGGCTTATGTAGCCTTCATTGAAAGGACAAAAATAATGACCTTCACAAGGTGGGTTAGGTGTACAGATGTCTAAGAAAACTCTGCTGGGCAGAGGGATGAGAAGAGCAAGGCCTGAGATGGGGATGAGTCTCGCAAGTTCAAGGAGCATCAAAGAAGTCCCGGTGGCTAACTGACAAGCAAAGAGAATTATCAATAAGCATTAGTCATGCTGAACAGGAAGAGATTCCCTGACTATCTTCAGGACAGGTGAAAAGACAAGGCTTTTCAGGGCATTGCTCCAGGGGGTGACAGTTTAAAGGGCCTTGCTGTGAGGAACAGTTGGCTCAGGAGGTTGCCGCCACAGTCCAGGCTGGAGATGAAAGATGTTCACCGTGGGTGGTAACACCAGGGCTAAAAGAAGAAAGTTCAGGCTTACTTTGGAGAGGTGTGCTTATAGAAAGAATGGAGGTGAATTGTAAAAGAAAGGGGAGAATGACCACATTGGTCTGAATGACCAATGTCTTGTATACACTCACCTGTTTCAACATTTGGTCCTGGTTTGGGACACTGGTTGAGAGAAGAACCTTTAGGAAGTGAACCCTTGGATTAAGGAAGTACATCACTGGAGATAAACTTCTAGGTCACTTACTCTGCTTGTGTTGTGTTTATGGTTGCAGATGTGATCTCTCTGCTTCCTGCTCTGCTCCTTGCTACCAGGGCCAGTCCCCCTTGCTCCCCTGATCACTCCTTCGCCGACCTCTGCCATTTTGGACTCTCCTTCTGAAATCATAAATCAAAATGAAGTTGTTTTTTTTTTTTAAAAGGAATGGCCTGTGTCCATGATATTTTAGCACATTAACAAAAAAGTAATTCCAAAATCATTCAAAGACTAAGGTGAAATGATACAAATAAAAAGAAAAGAACAAAGAAAAGCAGGAATTAAATATTCAAGTTATTCTTCATGTACCACAGAGGACATTTCATGGACTATGTCAGAAGTATGGCTTAGGTCTAAGTCAAAATGGAATTATTAGCTGTCTAAAAGCTGGACAATCTAGGGCTTGTTTTTTCCCTCTAATCTTTTCATAGACCTCACTGAGAAGGGACTCTTTGGGAGGCAGATTAGCACATAGAGGATAAGGAGAGCCACAGGAGTCTAATGCATTTGAGAACAAGTGAGCCAACAGAGAAGGAGAAAGTGTTGGGGATTGAAATGTGGACAGCACACATACTAGGCAAATGTTCTTCCACTAAACTACATCCTCAGACCCTAGTCACTGTTTAATGTACCTACCTCCCTACAACAGCCCACCAAGCAGGGTGTTCTTGACAGTTATCCAATGGCCACTCTCCTTTGGAGAATGAGGACAAGGTATAAAAAGAGGCTAGGCACTTTCCTTGAAAAGACACAGAAAAAAAGAAAAGAAACAAAAAGTTTTCCACCATAATAATGAAGATTATTAAACTATCCCAATAGGAACATTTTTAATTTTAGACTAGAATAATTCTTCAGGAGGTATCTTTAAAAACATCGCTTTAAATTGCATCATAAAGAACTAGGTCATTCTACTTTCACAATATGGCTTTTTAGCCAATGAGTTTCTCTCAGAGGTAGCAGTATTATGGAAACAGTCTAGATTTGGGGGGAATCATTCTGAAACCAGTTCTAAACTCAATCACTCCACCTGCTAGCTGTGTGACTTCAGAGAAGCCACTGGCCAACTTTCAGGTTCAAGTGATTTGAGAGAAGCCATGGTGCTACTAGACAATGGATCTTGCAAGGGGAAGGAAAATATTAAAGCGACCATCCCACTGACAGCACCAACAGAGCTCAGATTCTCCTCCGCACAGGAGGCTCCACAGCAACGTGCTCCGGCTTCCAGGCAGGCTCAGGAAAGAGCCCTCCAAATTGTCAAAATCAGTGGAGAGAAACCATGTTTTCTGTTTAAACATTTGGAGGACATCTTCCAAAAACTTGTTGACCCCAAGCAGGATACTCTGAAGAGGACCTGTCTGCAAGAATTGGACAGACAATGAGAGGAAACGTCTCAGGAAAGAAATTTTTCGTATGTGATGTCTTCAGCTCTAGCTCAAAGTGCCGTGGTTGCCAATAATCAAATAAATAAAGCCTGTGGTGAAAACAACTTTTCTGTGGAGGTTTGATTGTAGGGGCCAACCTGCTAGGAGGCTACAGTTCTCCATGATTTTATGGTCTGATATTTTCATCCATGGTATTTCAGTTGCACGTAGCCAACTACAAATTTTTCTAATACCACAGCGCAGGCTCACAGTTCTCACTAATTACAGGAGATGCTGTGGAGAATCATGATAAGGGGATTGCAAATGCATTGATTAAAATGACATTCACAGAATTGACATTTAAATGGCTAATTTAGTTCTCCTTCCGTGCTTTACGTTGATCCATGTTTTGTGGTGTTTATGACAGACAGTTTAGAGAACTCTTGGAGCAAGCTGGTGGCAGCAGCTGTCTATCTATAAAATCAGAAAATCCTATTGCTGCTTAAGTGGTACACACATAATACTGGATGAGTAAATTGCTTCATAGAGTTCTCAGACGTACATCAGCATTCCCCACTGTGACCCATACCTTCACATAGAGTAGGACTGCAGAGGAAAAAGAGTAGAATTTGGAGTCCAATAAAAGTTCTTGGTTTTGTTCTCAGGTCAGTTGGCTATTTGATTTTGCAGATTAGAAAGAACCCTGTTTTCTCCCATGTAACTTGAAGATAAAGCATAAGACATTCTCAGGGTCTAACAAAACAAATGTTAGCAAGTGTCTGCATCGGGAGTAGTATTCAATTGGCAGTGAATAAATGGTCGCTATTATTTACGTAAAAAACTATCATGATTCATTTGGATGTATATTTGGAGATCTTGTCAAGGAGAATATGATGTTAGATCTTTACAAATTACACACCTGCTGGAAAGAAATATGCGTGTCTATGGGGAAAGAGAAGTGAAAGAAAACGGAAGAGCCATATGTCAACAGTCAGCCATTTTGTACGGCTATTGAGCACTAGAGGTAAGCTGACACGGTGATGAGTGATCTCAATCCACACCCACAATAACAGTTGTCCTTTTACACATCATGTTTTAACTCACCTTCCCCCAGTTCACCAGTTTAAATTGTGTAATTCAGTGACTTTCCGTGTAGCCACAAGCCTGTGTGGCAAGCATTACCATATAACTCCAGTATGCCTGTCATCACAAAGAGAAACTCCCAATCCATGTTCTTCCATTAATGTAGAATAACAGTTTATAGTTTACAGTTGAGAATACATCTCCATATATTTTACTTTTTTTTTTTCCTACCAGCATTAAGACACTTTAAATGTCTCAATGTGTTAGAAGTTATTAACACAGGCATCATTTTGACACTAATGTTTTCTTTTATTTCATTCATTGTTAGTATGGGGGCAGGCAGGGAGTAATGGTGTATGCCATGGATCATTTGTGGAGGTCAAAAGAGGAAGTCAGCTTCTTTCTTTCTACTGTGAGTTCCAGGAATAGAATTATATTCTTTACATTTCATTTTTTAAACCATCTAAAATTAACTATGTATCTAAAATGGCAAAAGGTCCTAATTTCATTTTTTCTTCCCAACCTTACTCTATCCATGTATTTCATAGGAAGGAAATCAATGGTCAATAAATATTGAACTGATAGTTGACTTCACTAATGTTGGAGGATTATAAATCAAGAACACAGTGTGGCAACATATTCATTTCTTTCAAGTAGCAAACACATTTGAAGGCTTAAAGAGTATTCAGCATTCAGGGACCCATCTTGGGTTACTTCCTGTGCTGGCTAATTTTATGTCAACTTGACACAAGCTAGCATCATTTTGAAAGAGGGAACCACAACTGAGAAAATGCCCTCAGTTGACAAGACCGGTGCCTTTTTTAAATTAATAATTGATGTGGGAAGGCCAAGTTCACAGTGGGCAGTACCACCACTGGGCAGGTTGTCCTAGAAGCTATAAGAAAGCAGTCTGAGCAAGTACGGGGAACAAGGCAGTGAGCAGCGTTTCTCCACAGCCTCTGCTTTAGCTCCTGCCTCCAGGTTCCTGGCATGAGTGTCTTCCCTGGTTCCCCTCAGTGATGGAGGGTGACTTGAGAATTATAAGCTGAACAGTTCCTTTTCTCTTCAAGTTGCTTTGGATCATGGTATTTTATCACAGAAATAGAAACTGGCCAAGACACCTCTTCATACTCTCCTTCGTAGCTTGTCTTTAAATTTCCTCCATTCTGTTCAGACTATCACTGTAGGCCTTGAATTCAAAGAGAGTGGGCTCCCTTGTGAAGTGACAGCCCTGCACTCCTTTGCTGTGTGGTCCCACTGCATCCTTGGCTCTATCCTGCTTACCCCTTTTTTATTTCCGGAGGCCACTAAATCCAACTTGAACTCACTGGAGTGTGGAGCTCCCTCCCGCAGTTGGCAATGGCACCATTTCATCCTTATTGTGCTTCCAGAACAGCAATCTGCAGACTTCAGGAGAATCTGCTTCATATCTCACCACTTACAGCCAAGAAAGAGAAAAAAATAGCTTCTACCCAGAAACTTTTCTGAGTAAAGATCCAAGGAGTTGGATAATGATTGACTTTTGGCCTCACAAACAATCACCTTTCCTCTCTACAATATCTTATCCCCGCCACAGATTTCCTACAGCCTAGAATTAAGACCTAATAAGCCACTGGACTTTAAAAATACACATTGAAAGGGTTTCAGAAACGAGTGCTGACTGCATGCACTTTTGAAGCAAAGGACCGTGTGTGGACACGACAAACCAACTACTTCCTTGTGGGAGTAGGGCAGCTCATTTCTTGAGATTGCCACTGTTACCCACTTTTCAGAAGGCAATTGCTTTTAAGAAGGATTTTCTGATTTGTGAATCACCTCTTGATTTCTTCCATCTTATGACACTCATTAGGCTATCTTTATAACAACATCACCATTCCTGAGCAATACCCTAAACAGTGATCAGCTGAACATTAGGGGATAACGAGCCCATTCAATGTTGAGGAATATTTGCCAAATACTATATAATAAAAAGCACTCACTGAAAATTAAAGGCAGATATTTCTGCTGCTTATGTCTTGACTCTACTGCACAGAGAGCAGATGTTATGGGTAAATCTTGACTCCCAAAACGATGCGATAGTTTGTAACTTTTCTTGCTGCAGACATTCTTAGTTATGGACGGGGAACAACCCTACATTTGCTAGTTTACCCAGAAAAAGACTGCCACAACTCGCAAAGCCTGCAGATGTAAAGTGAAAGTTAAAGCTAAGAATTCTCTGGCAGACCAGTGAGAGCTCATCGTCACTGTAGCTTCCTTACACATTCTTGGTTCTAACACATATTAATTAAAAATAACTTACTTGGCGATGCAAGCTCTTCTTTCTCAGATAACTCTTCTCACTCTGAGCACTTTCAACCTACCCACGTGGACTGTAAAATTTTGCAGAACATGTTGCCTCAAAGGTAGTTCAAAACAAAATGAAGTCTTTCTGGCCTCTTTGGGGGCCTCTTCCTTAGAAAGTGGACAGGAGTTGCTTGCTAGAAAATATCTGAACTTCTGTGTGTTCTTTCCTCAAATTGTGGTCTTATAACATGCTACGTTGAATCTTATTTTTCATAATATCTATATGGAACTCTTGTTTTTTTTTTTTAAGTGGTAACGTGACTTTATAATTTTGTTCTTCTAAAGCCATATTTTATTCACTTGATGGAGTACAATTTTTGCTTGATCTATGCTCTTTTATTGATTCTTTAAAAGTGTATCGGAAAGAAAGTGAACAAATGTTTCCCATCTTATGGTGAATCTAACCCTATGGTACCTGCCTGCCCCAAAGAGTTACAAGTTAAGAAAACAACTCTTAGGTTTACATTTCAAAATAGAAAAGCAAAAACATTTGGTTCTATTTTTAAAAAAATCAGATTTGAATAATTTAAACTCTCTGGGTCCAGACAAAGGAAATCTGGAAACTTCCTAAAGGAGGAAGTGCCTGAAAGACTGTGGATTTGAACTCAAAGAAGCTAGGCTGTGAAAGCCAATGTTTAGGAACTGTTCTATAAAAGCATATAACATAAACCCACAATTACACACATCGTATGAAAGCAAACGTAATACGCATGCAACCCTCACCACCTCCTACTTATTTCACTGTTGTCGACTTTCTATGGTTTTGAGATGTGTAAGCATTGTATCTCTGTGGTAGAAATGCCGGATTGTGGTGTTTTGCCACTCATATCTTCCCATTTTCATGAGCATTGATGAGAAGTTACAGATTGAGATTGGCCAGCTTGGAGTGTTTACAGCATGGAATCAGGAAGATGGCACAAATCAGGGCGTTTTCTCCAGTCTTCCAACTTTCCCCAGCATTTATCAGTGCACAGCTACTAAGCAGAATAAGAATCGTAATACTTCAAGTGTAAGGACATTGGAAGGGCCTATGCTAGAACGGACTACCCTGGCCACTTGGCTTTTGTCATCCAGCATCCTTTATACTTTCATCTTTTATTGTAATTCTTTTACCTACAGAATGAACTCTTCCTTATTCCATTTGCCTGGGTCAAAGGCTAGGATTCCCACAATTTCCTTGAGTTAGGGTAGGCTCAAGTCTCAAGGCTAACCAGGTGTCATACTTACCACTGACCAGGGCAGTTGGTTCTGTCACACATATAAGCTAAGTTAGAATAAGGTCCTCACCAAGATAAAGTGGATGGTTGCTGGCTGGGATGAGGAGCTGCAGCTGTGGGCCTATGCTGCTGTTGCTGTCTTTCTCAAATTTGATGATACATGAAGGGAAGCAGGACCCTACACCATAACTGGGAACTTGCTTTAAGCCAGGTGCTTCTTAGATACCCAGAAGTAAGAGGCTTTGTTCCAACTGAGCCTACACTCACTCAGCCTATCAGTGTGTCCATGTAGTCAGTCCTCCTTTAATGTGACCAATAAGCATTTCATCTTGAGTCATTCTTATAAATGTCATGTACTCTTGACACATTTCATGTGGAAAATACTGGTTCTTTGTGCTTTACACTGACACAGACACATAGAAGACACAGAATCTGATATCGTAACCAGATCTAAAGGCTAATCAGAAGTTCTTTAAAAGTCTCATTTTATATTTATTGACAATGTATATGGATTTATAAAAACTGTATCTTAAAAACAAAACATGTTAATTATGTGATACTCTGAAGTTTAAAGATATTTGTACACTTCATGTTTCTATTATGAAATACCTTAATCAACTTACAAAGAAAGAAGTTTTATTTAGTTCACTTTTCTGAAGGGTCTAGTTAAGATTAGATGGACCCACTATTTTGGGGGTGACAGCAGTAGTGGGGTATACATGGTAGAGAAAACCTACTTAATTGCATCATCTTGGAAGAAAGAGAGAAGGAAAGAAGGAATGGGCCTGCACTCTATAAACCCCTTCAAGATCACACCGCCAATAACCTAATGATGTACCATAAGGAGATCATTCTCTCTGAAGGGTCAAGTACCTCTTAACAGTATTTTCCTTGGAGACCAATACTCTGATGCACAGACCTTTCGAGAACATTCTCCATCCAAGTGACAGAAAATGGTTAGGAAAATGCAAAGCCTATCATTATGTTTGCAGTATGGCCCAGCATCATAAAGCATGAAATTAAAACTGCTGAGGAAACATCTGGAGATGTCCTGAGGAGCTGCACCCTGAAGACTGTGCACCCATCAATACCATGGCAGTGACGAAGCAGAGTTGTAATAGTCTATAGCTTTCTTCATGACAAAAGTATATAGACAACACTGTGCGATGAATGTCAGAGTAAACAGACTCAGTAAGTGAAGACACTCTAGTTCATTTACGTGCTTGTGACCTTGAAAGATGCACTTGTTTCTGTCTAAGCCAGATTCCCTGCTTCCAAGACTCTGAACCCAGGGGAACCAAGCAAAGGAAACACCCCATCTTTCTTTATAATAAACTAAAGGCTAATCCATTGACTATTTACAGAGGAATCCAACAGCTGAAGCGGGGCTTTCAGAGTTTTAAAAATAGTTTTCTAATATATTTTACATTTACCAACACAACATTAAGTGAGGGAACTTGTGTTGGCGCAAGAGCCCTGTTGGGGAAATAGTATGCTCCCCTTTCAAACTCATATTTCTGAAGGAACAGTATTAGAATTAATATCTCCAGACTCTCTTTCCATCCCTCTATTCATCTTTCTCATTAGAATAAAAATGAATCTGCTTGGGAATGCTGAGAATAATCTGACATGGATTTGCCACGCTGCTGAGCTGGGGATGGCAGCACTCTGAGAGGAAGACGGCGTGTCACTCAATCTTGTAGCTGGCCTTCTTGTCATAGCAGGCACTGGGACCTAGAACAGCCATGCCACTCTGTGTGGTTGGCTGGGATACATGTATGCTCTCCAAAAACATCTCTCTTTATAGGTGGAGATACATCTAGAGTGGGAGGAAGGGAGAAAATGGAAGGACTCATTCCAAATATTAATAGTCATCTGATACTGTTTACTACGAGAATACAAGTCAGCAAGGTTAAAACTCTTCAGAAAGGAAAACTGTACTGTATTTTCATTTGCTGAGTTCGATTTACTTAGAGTTCATAGTGTTACTTGGAATGATCAGTGTCCTAGTCCTGGGGTTCTTGAGTTTGGGAAAGCTATACCTAGTCAATGGAAGCAGTGTTTGGTTGATGAACAATTGACTGAGAGCCCAGTATCTCAATGCCTTTTTTGCCCTCGAGGGGCTTGGAATTTAATTGGCATGTTTCATGTAGTTCATGGTTCAATAGTAACTTTAATATTGCTATTACTATGACAATAGTGATAATATTATTATTTTTTATTTTATTTATTTATTATTTATTAATAATGCTATTATTGCTTTGCCTGATAATTTAAGACACAGACTTCAGTTTCTGTTTAAAATGAAAAGGGTTCATTTGGGCATCAAGATAGGTTTTTCTAGAACCTAAAATGGGGTAAGAAGAAATATGTTCTTGTGAGTTTAGAGATCCACTTCTAGATCCCAGGGAGGTTCTTTCTGCAAATTTAAACAAGAACTGTAGCTTTACCTCTTTAGAGAGGAACTGTGGAGGACAAAGCCCCACGTCACCTTGATAAGGTCTGTATTCTAAAGACAGAGGTGGAAAGAACAAATCTTAATTCTTAATTATGTTTTTTTTTAATTTCCTGTCAAGAAAAAAGCCACTTGTCAGTGAAGACTCCAGCTGTGAAGTTGCTGGATCTCCATGACAAGAGTTGACAAAGCTTTAATGGTGCAGGCTGAAGTGGCATGGCCTCAGACCTCTGGGATCATTTCTACTTTGTGACTTCAGTTGGTTCTGAATTAATCGCCTGTGTCCTGAGTCTGATTCTTAACTTCCTGTCTAAAACACTGTAGTCAGAAAAAGCATACTTTATTGTTTTTTTAAAAAAGAATCATTTCTTCATAGGTCAGGATTTATAGTGTTTGGGTTGCAGTAAAGGAAAATCTCAGTGTGGCGATTATCGCTAGGAAAAGACATTTTGAAAACCTCTGAGGACCGTTCTATCTCTAGGAAGTTTTTTTTCCCCAGACTTAAAAAGAAAGTGCAAAATATCATACAAACAGGGGGTTCAAATCTTTACATCATCAGAGTGAAAGTAGGAAGAAAACTACAACTCCCTTCAGTGAAAAGTTGCATTAACAGAAGTAAGGTGAGCAAAATGGCTGGGATAAGGGAAAGGGAAAACCCTTGCATCTCTGTCTACAACTGGCAATCCTTCTCATATGCTTCTAAGTAGGAAACCAGGAAACCAGGAAAGATGGGCACAGTAAAAGTGCCTTTTAGACATGTAAACATGGCTTAGTCAGGAACCCCACTATACCCAAGGCTGCACCTGATAACCAGAACCCAGTGACATCACTTACTCTAGATACCTAGACACACGACTAGAACTCCACACATCCATCAGACAGTGTACAAGCAGAAACCAAGACCAATGCTCTGCTCTTCACATCTTCAGGACTGCTTGGGAGACACCTCCTTGGTCTGTCCTGCTGCTGGATCCTCCCCAGGGATCCTCACTCTCGATCCTGGAGACCATTGTGAGAACCTATACCTGACCTTCAGCTAAGATACATTAAGGAGTCTAGCAGACTTGGGGAGATAGGCTGTAGTTAGAACTTAGAGTGTGAACTTAGTGTGATGACACTTAGCATAATAAAACACAGCTTTTGTTATATCATCTGTGCATACCTACTACCTTCTTGCTCTTGACATGGGCACATTCCTTACCGGTTAAGATCACAAGAATATTCACAATTCTCCCATTTTCCCAGTCTTTCGATGTTGCTATTTCCAATTCCCTGACAATCCAGAGAAATCACTGTCAGAACCACCACCGCGCTGACCTTTTGGCCATGTCTCCTTCTGGCTACAGTGGATAACTCGGTGTGCCGCTCAAAACCACACTCTGAGAAGATGTTCTACCACTGTCCTTTAGCATCAGCTCGTGATGGTCTCCAGACTCGAGTATCATCCTGCACAGACTTTCTCATTAGTTTTGTCCATGAACGAAGGTTGAGAGAAGTAAGGCTAGGTGCTGCAGGTGAAGACCAAAGGAATTTCATTCGTGAAAATTAACTGAATCTTTCAGACTTGCTTAAGCCATGTGTAATGTTTTCTTGTGATGATGGAGTGCTTCTATTCATGATAAACTTCATGGCTTCCTGGGTCAGAAAGCATCTAGTTCATGAGTGGCAATCCAGGTGTCACAGCAATTTGGTGGTCCACAGTCACAGGCATTCAATATCAGCTAGTGCCCAGAGACAAGTCAGCAACTGCTTCTTGAGAGAAAAACAGTTATCATTATATATGTTTGTGATGATCTGTGTGATCATTTACCTACAAGGGACTGCCCAAAGTTTCCTGTCTACAACTTAAAACTATCCCTTAGAAACTGTCAGATCTGCTGGATCATGCAGTACCCTTACTTTTTCTGTATGGGATTTATTCCTCATTGTCTATCACATGTATGACTTTCCAGGATTTTTATGAGCATATGACTAGTGTTATAGATTATCCTGATGTCCTGGGAAAGGGAACAATGATTGAGATCCCTATAGAGAAGATTTAACATAGGCCTGGGGAATTGAAATGGACCAACGGTAATAGGGATGGTAGCTGACTTATGATGGTTTGATCTATGATGTTTGGACTTTATGATGATATAAAAGCAGTATATGTTCAAAAGAAACTTTAATTCAAAATTATAATTTGGTACTTTTTCTTGATTAACAATGTTATTTTCTTAAATCAGGCTCAAGTAGCCATAGTTTCCCATCAACCCCATTATCGTGAGACTAAATCACCAATACACAGATTGCGCTAAATTGCTATGCTGTAATGGTCAGCAGGTTAAAGGCATTTGGACTTAACGATAGATTCAATGTATTAAAAGATACCTCACTGTAGGTGGAAAAACCTCTATACATTGATAGTCCTGCCAGTTGAACACAGCTTTCTCTGACAGTTTTACTAATAGGCATTCATCAGATCAATAGATGCTTTCCAGGTGTTTGGGACATGTGTTGATTTGCTCCAGAATTGAAGCAACATCTGGAACAGCCACTATAATCTGCATCACCATCTGATTAAGTTTATAATAATCAGCTATCATTCTTCAAGATCCATCTGTCTCATTCACAAGATAGATCGCAAATAGCGGCTTCGTAGGAATCGCCACTTGAGTTTCCTGAAACCCTCATAGTGTCAGTAATCTTGGTCATCCTTTTGTGGCTGCAGGGATTCCTGCCGGTTTAACTTCTTTTGGAGGGAGAGTTGGTCTTGACTGCACTCAGGTAGCCTCTCCTATCATAGCAGCTGTCACTTCACAGAACACAGAACTAACTTGAGGTTTACTCTGGGTTGCCAGAGCCCTGGCTAAAAATTAGAGCTGCGAAAAGGAATCCAAAATTGTGACTGATTTTGGAAGAAATAAATTTCTTCCAAAATAACATTGCAGCCTCTACCTCAAACCCAACCCTAAGGATCCCATCCTCAGAAATGGTTTCCATGTTCCTGATGATATAAATCAGCAAAATGAACAACCCTTGCTTTTCCCTCCTGAATATGTGATTTGTAGCTTTTGTGTCTCCCCATAGGGACTTTTTTATCTTTATATCTAGAGAATAAAAGAAATAGAGTTTTATCATCACCAAGAAGCAGGCAGATATAGTATCCTGAGAAAGATTAGGGTCCCCTCAAAATCATTATGGCTTCTTTTAGTGAGGAGGCACTGGCTTTGTCGGATGACAGAGGAAGGGTTAACTTCTGATGGCACAAAAGGCTCAGCAGACTTAGACTGTCAGGTTCTCACCTTAGATAGAGTCTTGCTGCATGCCCCCAGCAGAGTTTAATCACCTACTCCTCCCATAACTTTCATACAGACCTCTGCAAGGGTTGATAATTCCATCTTCTCTGCAATTCAAGCTTTTTTGTCTCACTTGAAACCGGGTTGATTCTGTGATTATAAAGACAGGAATTCCCGTCCTTTTATTTTAATAGGACATTGCTGAAATATTCCTGGGTCTGTACTTGTATTTTGAGCTATAAATTCAAAGCCTTGAGTTTAGCACTGTATCTCCCTTGTTCCATGTTGCACTAAGCTGCACAAACCAAACACATTACGTTTCTTCTTGCCACAAATAATACTCTTTGACGTCCTCTGGTTAGCTCTCCTGAGTCTTAAATTCTATGCAGACAGTACAAATGAAATTTAGAAATGGTTTCTTCTTTGCTACAGCATGCCATGGCTTGCCAAAATCTCCTTATCTCCTTGGTCACTTAGTTAGGGTTGCTATACTGGTGTGTGAGTGTGTGTGTGTGTGTATGTGTGTGTGTGTGTCAGGGGTTAAGGGGATGTATGCATGTCTGGTGAGGCATGAGTACATGTGTGAGCACTCAAGTGGAGGACAAAGGGCAAACCTAGTTTTCCTTATCTTATTGTGAGTCATGGTCTCTCATTGGCTTGTAATTTCCCAGATATGCTACACTGGCTGGCCAGCGAGGTCAGAGATTTGCAACCCCATCCTCTACGCCCAGGGCTAGAATTACAAACGTGTGCAAATTATGCCTCCCTTTTCTCCACATGGATTCTGGGGATTGGACACAGATCCTCAGTATCACAAGGCCTTTTACCAACTGAGCTATCACTCCAATCTGAGTTCTTACACTTTGAAGTGAGTCAGATGCAAGAAGCTGTTTGAGACAATAGAACCAAATCATAGTGGACACCTCTTAGGCTCCTCTGGAGCCATTCAGTACCATTCAGGGCTTGATAAGTGGAGCACAACTATTCTGAAGATTGTAGTATAAGAGAGTTATAGGGAATACACATGACACTTCATGTCCAGTGATAGGCCTGCAGTGTTTATAGATCATCTTGCTGGTGGTCAGAGAGAACAGCTTGAAACAGCTTGACCAGGTTGAAAGCAGGATCAGTCAGGAATGCACAAGGACACAATGAAGTTTACTGGTGTACATGAAATCCATGAGGAAAATTTGAGTCTGCTTTTAAGTGCCTCCAAGCTCTACCCAAATGGATCTATGTGAGAAGATTATACTTGGATCACCTAGGCTCAACACAGTCTCCCACATCCTAGAGAGTTTGGAAAAGAGGGCCCAGCAGGAGCTGGAGCTGCAACAAGTCTGTGGTATCCCATATCAACAAGGTAAACTAGCAGGTGAGTGAGACACATACAGGCTGCCTCAAAGATGAACACCCTCCCTCCACCCTGCCATCAGAAACAACACAGCTGCTTCTTCCCCTGTACCCTGCCTTCCAAACTGCATGAACATTTCTTGTGCCAGTAAGCTCCAGTGAAAACCATGCAAGAAGGGAATTTGGGACTTTTTTTTTTTTTTGCTTACCTAGTTTGGTCAAGAACCAAAGGGGACTTTGGATGGAGGTGCTGACAGGAATTTCTTTTTCTTGAATGGGCAGGATATGCATCAGGGTTCCACAAACGTGGCTGTTAAATTTTTCATTGAATATATATATATATATATATATATATATATATATATATATATATATTATACACACACACATATATATAATTTATGTGCTTTAGTTATTACTGAAGTAAGTTTTATATTTTAAGTATTTTAAATAATTTACATTATATCTATATATCTATCTAGAGATAGATATAGAGATAGATGAATATATAAATGCACCTGTGCACACGTGTGTGTGTGTGTGTGTGTGTGTGTGTGTGTGTGCTCTAGTACATGGGTCTACAAGCACATCCATACAGGTAACACTAAGTGGAATCAATGGGTTTAATAAAAGAATTCATGAAGGTGAGAAGTTTTGAAAAGGAGTGGGAAGGCTAGGGGATGATCTGGCAAGAAGGGAAAAGGTGTAGATTTGATGAAAACACATATGTATGTGAAATTCTCAAACAGTAAGTAATCATAAAAATATTAAATCCCATTGTTATATTTTAAAACAATTATCATTAGTTGCGAATATTTTATGAGTACCTTTAACCAGGATAAGAAACTAGGTTTGTCTTTCAAATATCTTCATTTTATTACCATACATGGTCTTCAGATTTTTCTGCTTCTATGGGAAAACTCTGTTAACAGTGAAACGCAGTCTAACTTTCTCTGTAAGGACAGCAACAGGACGAGAGTGGATCTTCTTATCATGTCTGTTTAACAACATCCTTGAGAGTCTAGCCAATGCAGTGGGGAAAGTGTGCTTCTGTTTTTGTCTTTTTAAGAAAGGGAGACAATGGCATCCAGATTAGAAAACAGTTCGCTATGGAATGAGTACTGTATAGTGGCCGGGAAAGCTAGAGCTATAAAGTCAGAATCTGCTTGACTGTGCTGTGTTTGCACAGCCCTCAGTTATATTTGGATCACTCATTTTATCAGCGACAAATGCCATGCTTGATTCAGAGAAAAAAAACTCAAAGGTTAAAACATGCTAATTTGAGTAGCTTTTTAAAAAACAAAATTCTCTTTTTACTTTATTCATATAACTGAACAAATATACTTATCCTTCAATAATAAATGATGTTCTCAAAAAATTATAATGAACGTTCTTGATACTTTCCAGGAGGAACAGGAAGAACAAAAAAAAAAAAAGAAGCCTCCTTGGAGGAAGCGGGTTATTAGGGGTGAGGTTCTAAAGACTCTATCTTGTGACCAGGCTCTTCCTCTGGGACTCTCTCTGTGTGTCTCAATATCTGTGTCTGTGTCTCTCTATTTCTCTCTCTCTCTAGGTCTATACCAATGTAGCAACCCGACTATGAGCTTGAACCTCTGACATCACAGAACAAAATCAGTCTTCCTCCACTATGTTGTTTTCTTCCTGTGTTTCATCTCAGTGATGGAATTAACACACCTTTTGATCTAAAAAATTAGAAAGCTTTTCTTTTATTGTACCAACTCCTAAAAATGAGAATTTTAAAACAGGTATGTTCTGGAGCTGGCATTATGCAAACAGTTAAACAGTTAGGTGCCACTGAGAGTTGATGATAATTCTTTCCAAAGCTAAGTTCTGCTGGAACTGTTTGTATGGTATTAAAAATTCAATAAAACCCTCCTCCTTTTTTAATTTTAGTTTTTACTGCTTTGCATTTCCTTCTTATGATTTCAAGAAAGAAAGAAAGAAAGAAAGAAAGAAAGAAAGAAAGAAAGAAAGAAAGAAAGAAAGAAAGAAAGAAAGGAAGGAAGGAAGGAAGGAAGGAAGGAAGGAAGGAAGGAAGGAAGGAAAACAGAACAACAAAGTATGTTTCCTGGTATCAATCTACAAATTCAAGCTTAGTTCACGAAGTTAAAAGACTTAGAACCCTCCCTTTCTACAGATGCAGGAACCAGCGGGAGCTCAGCTAAGAATAAAGCAGGGACAGAAAATGAAATTTCATTCTGGGCAGGAATGAAATAAGCCAAGCTCCTGCCTAAAATAATTCTACTAACTGGTAAATCCTGGGGTGTCAACCACAGTTCCATCTCTCCCCTTATAAGCAGGGCTTCCAGAAAATAGCTTCTCTGAGTAGCATAAGCACTGTTGATCACAAGGTGATTGCGGTTTGTTTTTTTTAGGGGGGGTGGGGTGGGCAGGAGCCAGATTTTAAAACTGTCATCAAAACCAGCCAGCATCAAGCCAGGAAGAAGAACGCAAGGTTACCTAGTTTCTCTAGATATGAGACATTCAATATTTCAGTATGATGATGCTCTGTCTGAGAACAGATATAGGAAGTCGGGTTTCATGGGACCACCTATCTGTGACTTCATCTGCCTCTGACTAGATGGACTGGTGATGAATCGAGCAGTCGCTAGGGGCTGCTACCACCAATGCAATTCAGTGAAGTCTAACAGCACCTTCATAGGATGTTTTCTCATGATGACGGGCCGTGGCTATGTTCCCCAAGTCCATAAGAGCCTTGGGAAAATGTTATTCTTCTGTGGAGCTCTGTGTGACCGGCCACACTCGGGAGGTTGTGGCAAGATGCTTACTTGAGGAGAGAAAGTTGGCAGTGATGCAGGGAAAAGGTTAAGGGGGTGGGGTGTATTAAAAGATAGATGTGGATTCACAAGCTCATTCAGGATTACCCAAAATAGCAGCATCTACTCCCCATCAATGCAACAAATGCTTTACAGTGATGAATAAAATGAAAACTCCCTTCTTTTTGACACATTTTCCAAGCTTTCAGTAATAAAAATAGTTGCTCCTTTGGCAGTTTTCAGGGCTTAAAGGAAAGCTTATAACACCATTAGCATGGAAATAGTAAAACCTAAGCCATCAAGTATTCATTCAAAGGTTAAAATGACATTTAATTTTAAGATTTAACCTTGAATGGAGGTTTAATCTTCTTAAAACGTATTCAAAAGATTGGACACTCTGATCTGCTCATCATATATCTGTGAAGAAGGTTACAGGCTTAAAGGAGTGCAGAATAGTTTTTACCTAAACATAAGAAAAGCGGGTTAATTATCCAGGAGAAAATACTTGAGGTTTGGGATGAGAATACAGAAAGACCTGTTTACTGAAACGCAGCTGAAATGGTTGCATGTTCACATGTGGAGTGTTCTACAAAAGGTTGATGTGCTGGAGTCTTGATCCCAGCCAATGGGCCCAGTCATTAAAGGTGACTGGATCGTGAAGGTATTCTCCTCATAGGTGGGTGAGTTCATCCTGAATGAACAATTAGGAGATTAGGAGGTAGTGCCTGGTTGGAACAAGCAGGTCATTGGAGGCATATCTTTTAATGGTGTATCTTTACCTGGACACTCCCCTCTCTTTCTCTCTCTAGGTCTCCCCCTCATTCTGAGTTGCTGTGAGGTGAGCAGCTCAACTGCACTGAAATTTTTGAACATGATGCTCTTGCCTCATGTTCATATCGGCCCAGACACAATAGAGCCAGCTGGTAACAGACCGAAAACTCTGAAATCATGAGCTCAAATAACTACTTCTTCTGCAAACTGCTTCCTCCAGGCATCTGACACCATGACAGAAAGTCTGGTGACACATCACAGTGGCTGGCATTATTCTACGAAGCCTACTCACTTGGTCTTATATTTATTCTCATTACTATGCCTTAAACAACGTGTAACTTATTAAATGGTCTAAATATTTATTTGTTATTACGATAATGTTTATCTATCTCATTATTTCCTGGATTTAATTAATTCCTTTGGCAGAAACCACTGGAGAGACATCTTTTTTAATAGAATATTTGAGGCTGGAGAAACGACACAGTAGTTAAGAACACCTGATTGAGTTCAGATCCCTCCAACCACTAAACAAGCTGGACATCACATGCACTTCTGTAACTCCTACCTCTGAGGAATCAGAGCTAGGAGGATCTCTGAGGTTTGCTGGGTTACAGCCTATTAGGGAAAGTGGGAGCTCCAGGTTCAGTGAGAGACCCTGCCTCAAAGGACTAGGCAGAGAATCATAGAGAAAGACACCTGACACCCTCTTGTGACTTCTGCAAGCATGCACTCACATAGACACATACACACAGGTGTAAAAATAAATATTTAAAAATATAATATTTGTATAGATGCAAATGATATAACTACATTCATGAATAAAGATCATAAAAGAGCCTTTAAGCAATAAACTTTGGTAGTTTTGGCTTCCTGTGTCCCAAGCAATTTCTGGTAAAATATTGTTTGTCTTAAACAGAAGTCCCCAGAAAGCAAAGCCCTCAGAGACAAATCCTTTACATTTTATTTATTTATTTATTTATTTATTTATTTATTTATTTATTTATTTATTTATTTATTTATTATAAGAAATGCCAGAGGAGCCAAATTGTGGCTAGGGCTTATGCAGGGGAAGTAAAGAAAATCATCTTTATTCTGCATACCTCTCAGCACAAACATGTGACTATCATCAGCTGAGCATAGATGTTATAATTCAAGACAATGTCCCTTGCATTTTTGAGCTTTCATGCTTTGACACTGCACAGGTAACCCCCAAATCTCACCCCTGTAGCCATGAGAAAGACAGGGCACAGCTCAGAAGAGGCTTTTTGTACTGTCAGAATGGTAGGAGCTCATCAGAGATGGGCGAGGTACACAGGATCTTCTTTGTAAGTTTTTCCTCAGTTGTCAGCTTGACATCACAAGAACTGACTAATGGCGAAGTCATCACAGATGGACCTACTCTTTCTCTGGACTAAAGTAAAATTGTTCCTAAAAGCAGGGAGCAATTCGTGCATTTCATGGTATCAAGGGAAACAAGTATCTAAGCTAGTGTTCATGTTTCCTGAACTCAGCCACTCTCTCCTATTCATGGACACTTCGTCTATCCTACCATGGTTCAAAGATTTCAGCTGGGAAATCACTGCTACCAGGAAGCCTTCCGCTCTACTGGTTGTCTCCTTCCCTCTGTCTTTCTGGTTCTTTCTCCTTTTCTTCCCTACCCTTAATCTTTTTCCAGAGTTTTGAAGCAACTCAGTGATCAGCTATTATAGCACGTATATTCTATGGTGCCTTGGACTGCATGTCTTCCCTCCAGACGGTCAGTTCTTTTAGTACCGAGACTGAGACATTTCTCAGTCTAGAATCCAACATATATGAGGCAGCCAAAGAATTTCAGCTCAGTGAAAGAGCAAGTAGGTTCCTGAGTGTGGAAGGTTTTGGCAAAGATAAGTAGATAGTTAAAGCTGGCTAGTCAGAGAAACCCCACGGGAGCTGGATAAGGGCTGAACACAGCAGAAATTGGGACTTGGATGCATGAATGTGGACGAAAGAGGATTATATTCCAGGTGGGGTACTATGAGGCAGAAATGCACCCAATTGGCTCAAAAGCAATAGCTATTACAGTTAAATTACTCCAGAAGTTTCTATAAAAAGTTGCTGCCAACAAAATGTCAGACTGGCAGCTTACTTATTCTATTTTAGAGTTTTGACCAAATGCAATAATAGGTAGACGACCGGTGGCAGGCCTGATGATGCATGCCCATCATCCTAGGTATTCAAGAGGCTGAGATGAGATGAATACTTGAGTTCACAAGTTCAAGACCATCCTGATCAACACAGCGAGGCCCTCATCTCAGCAACAATTCAACAACAAAAAACATAAAAAGATGTGTAGAAGAGTAATTGAGATTTAAGAAAAATTCAAATGTAAAAAAGAGGTAAGTCTCCTTGTCAACCTGCGAACCAAAGAAGTAAGACAAAATTTGGCTTTGAAGAAGAAATAACTACGAGGATTTTCAGACTATTTTGAAATTCTGCAATTTTCTATCCCTTGTTTAGAGTCAGAATTTTCCATGGCATAGCTCAAGTGCCACATTCTAGTCTAATGTCATACCCTACCAAGTGGATCATTAGCTCTATTCATACACGGCCTCTTCTGCCACATTTCTGAGAAAACCTTGAACCTGAGATGTTTTGCCTTTACCCTGTTTCCTCCTGTCAGAATTTGACATTCATTTCAACTCTCTCTTCCAATGCTACTTCATAATAGAGAGCGCATGTCAAAAAGTTGCTCTCAAGTGACATCTGCCCCTTGTATTTGAGCCTTCTGGTGACAAGCTTTTCTACTTCTTATGTCTGTCCCACACACAGAGGACTTAATGAATAACACCTCTCACCACATTTTACTTTTTATTTGGAAAGTAATGAAGTGTGATTGTATAATCAGAATTCTCTAGAGAAACAGGACTAATAGAATGAATTTATACATATAAAAATAGGATTTATTTCAGTAGTTTGCAGGTTATGGTCTGAGTAGTCCTATAATGGCTGTCTCCTGATGGAAAGTTCAAGAATCCTGTGGTTTATTCAGTCCACAGGCTTTGATGTCTCAGCTGGTGTCTTAGTTAGGGTTTCTATTGCTGTGATGCAGCACCATGACCAAAAGCAAGTTGGGGAGGAAATGGTTTATTGATTACACTTCCATATCAAAGTTTATCACTGAAGGGAGTCAGGGCAGGAAATCAAACAGGGCAGGCTCTGTGAGTCCCTAAAAGTGCTGGTCCGTTGAGTTCATGGGGTTTGTTCTCCTGGTATCCTCTACCCTTCTGGTCCCAGCAACCCCTCCTCCACTTCTTCTGTGGGGTTCCCCAAGCTCTGCATTTTGTTTGGCCCAGAGCCTCTGCATATATGCTTCTTGTACCTTTATAAGCATTTCTTTCTTTAGGTCTGGAAAATTTTCTTCAATGATGCTGTTGAAAAAATTTTCTGGGCTTTTGAGCTGGAAATCATCTTCCTCTATTCTTATTATTCTTCAGGTTTGGTCTTTTCATGGTGCCCCAGGCCTTTTACAGTTTTGTTTCCTTCCACTATTTTTATATTTTTTATGTTAATATATATTCCACTTTCAAGAATTTATTCATTTCTTCTGTTTGTTGTGTTTTCCTGTTTCTTTGATTAACTTACTCAATTTCTACAATTGTTTGTTTTTCTTCTCACCGATTTCTTTGAGGGATTTATTCATTTCCTCTTTAAAGACCTCTATAACCTTCATAAAGTTGGTTGCAAGTCTTTTTCTTCTGCTTCACCTGTGTCAGGGTGTTTGAAGGTTTTTGTAGAAGGACAGCTGGGCTCTGGTGGTGCCATTTTGCCCTGGTTATTGTGTTCTTCCTCTGGTGTTTTGGCATTTGAGCTTTGGGTGATTCTCGGTTTAGGTGCAAATTCCTGAGTTTTTCTATTGGATGAGTGTCTTGTTTCTCAGTTTCTTTTTTTCTCTCAGATCTTTTGTTCTCTGTGGCTCCTTGTCAAGCAGGGAGTCTCTGCCCAGGTTGGGGGCTGAGATACAGAGCTTACAAGCTTCCTGTTATTCTGGCTGTCTGTCTTGTCTCCTTCTGGTGTAGGATATGTCTGGCCTAGTTGTATCTGGGACTCGGGTGGTTGGCAGTGGTGGAGAGGGTTTATATGGGTGGTGGAAAGTTGGTGGTGGGTTGAGTTTTAGGGGGCACAGTTTGTTCTAGTGGGAAAGTTGGGTGAACAGGTTTCCTACCTGGTCTGCTAGATGCCCTGTTGCTCTGTAGTGTACAAGATGTCTGCTCAAGTTGGTATTTGACACTAAGGCAGGCAGAGGTGGGGAGGAGTGGGAGGGAGCATATATGGGAGATTACAGTAGATTGGAGTTTGGGGCAACGGGATTTTCTGGCAAGAAGGTTAGGCAAAGAGTCTGCCTACCTTCTCTTCTGGTGGTTGAATAGTCGCGGGCTAGATCAGAAGATGATCTTCTCATTTTAAGGTGCCTCCCAACCCTAACACTCAGTAATATATAGTGAGAACTCTATATAGCACAGAGATGGACATACTGAAGGTTGGTGGAATGGTGGCTTTGGTGAATGGCACTGGAAGGATGTCTAAAATCTTTCTTGATTGATGGATGAATTGGCCCTTTCACCTAATCTGCTCACGTGGATGTATGTATTTGCCTCTGTTTGAAGCTGGCTGCTGCTATTGTTATGGGCTATCCACCAAAGAAAACTGCTCAGACACAGATTTAAGCCAACCAGAAGTCTTTATTAGCCTAGCTGGTTGGAGGCAACACTGAAGGTTTAGGATCCCAGTGTGGTACCCAGCCTTTCTCAGAGTTGAGTTTTTAAGTACAAAAACCATGTACTCTGTCGGCATACTTCAGTTAACAGGAACAGTTAGCCAGACGTGGAACTCAGAAGCCAAAAGGCAAGGTTAATAAATTTATAGAGACTTTCCTAGTGCTATGGACTTTAATGGGTTGGGTCTTCTAGCTTTGGCTGTTGGTGCTATCTATGTGCTGAATTTTACAGCCTGAACGATGCTTCCATCTTGGAGTCAGCTGTGCTGAGGACTAGGGGTCTATTAAGGACTAGGGGCCTGTTACACTATAGCAGTGACTGCAGGACTTAAAGCAGCACTGAAAATACAGAACACGTGTGCATCACCCCGAGATCTCGTTCACAGGCAGGTTCTGCTGTAAAGGGTCTGGCTGGGTCTTTGGATGCCACATTTCTAACGAGCTTCCTTGATACAGAGGGACAGTACCTGAGACATCCTCTACACAATGGCACGTGCGCTGCACTGGGGTAGGGCACTTGTGGACAGGACTCGGCTGTGTCATTCCAGTCTGTGAATCCCAAATCATAGCTTTCTGTCAACATTAGATATGAGAGCCCTTCTACAGAGTAAGCTTTAACTTCACAGGACACAAGTCATTTCAAAGGCTTTAATCTTGAATACTAGTACTGCGTAGTAGCAGCAGTTCCTCTTGGGAAGGTCTGATTATTTGTAGTTTTTGACAATAATTCAAATTGCACTTGTTCATTTAGCAAGTATTACACAGGACTTCCTGTAGGCCATGCACAGATTCAGGCACTGGGAGTCCATCTGTACTCATGCTCTCAGAGCTCACATCGTCTCAGAGAAAAATATAATAACACACACACACACACACACACACACACACACGCACGCACACACACGCACACACACACACCACAGTTCACAGTTGCAATCTGCACTTTCAGATTTTCTTCTAATTAGGCATCATCAATGCTCTCTCAAACTGATTGTTGTTGTCAATACAGTGTCAATTTAGTTCAGACCCCGGCAGAAAAGGAAGAGGTAAAATCTTGTCTCCCATCCTGTTATGCTTTCCAGGCTGATGTTGGAATGTTAACAGGGTAGTAGAACATTTCCATTGATCCCTTCTCTCTCTTCAGATTGGTCTGGAAACTAGGGGTTAACAGTGTACAGAAAGGTAGATGTCTGTGTGTCCCACTTATATTTGTACTTATAAGTTAACACAGTTTTGCTGCAGTAATCACCAGCACGCTGGCACATTCTGTTGGACCCAATGGTGGATAGTAACGTCTGTCAGCAAAGGTGACTCATACCTTTCCTTTAGCCAAACTAGTGGCAATGAATGTATTTGTGGCTCAAATGAGCCATTCCCACCACAGAGATGGAGCAGGCATTTTTTTGGTTGTCTTGCTAAATTCTGCTGGAAAATGCCATTTACCTGAAGGGCCAGTCTTCCACCAAAACGAAAAATGAGGAGTGTCGCCAGGCCATTGTTGTGCTAGCTGCCACAATGTTTATCAAGGAGAGTCATTTAGAGTTTTAAATTTATGAGGATACCAGCCTTAATCAAAGGTCTCTGCCGCCTGGAGTTTTACAATCATCGTTATTTGCAAGCATCCTACCTTCTCTGGGCTCAGTGATTGCCATAGTCCCTCCTGGGTTTCTTGATCCCTGTTTTATCTCACTACGAAGATTGTTCTTGCTTACATAATTTTTGTATTGAAGATTAGGACAAGGTTTCTTCCTAAATTTGATTTTTTTTTCTATGTTTCCACTATTTTGTGCTTGGTCCAAATATACTTTGTTTGATTTAGAATTTAGAAGTCAGGCTGATAAAGGTTAACGGTATTTTTTCACTTTGAAAATAGACAGCCTTTTTCAAATTCTCCATAATAAGTATGTTCTATTGTATAAGCTAAAAGACGTTTTTAAATGAGATAAATTACTGTCAATTTACATCGCATATACAGACATAAGCATACTCACTTCTAAAACAATTGTTAGTGGCAACATAAAAATAATCTATGGCTCTTTTCTGACTAGTGGGGAAAAATATTTATTTTTTTTAATTTAAAAAAGATGAGTAAATCCCTATTACCTTGGAAAAAGTGCATTACAGGACTCATTACTTCTGGTGACTTAGATAAGGTCTCCTCTCTTTCAAGTCCTGGAAAGTGGCCTGGCAATTCATTTACTTCTGAAGTAAAAGACCCAATCTCAACTCAATTTTCCCAATCCCCAAGTTATTTTCAGACTGTGGCTAGAGTCGGAAAAGACCTCACGGATCCCACAGAAGCATCCACAGTTCAGGGCGGCCCATGGCTCAGTCTCCAAGCAGGTTTTTAAGACACCTGGCTGACTGTGTGTCTCCAGTGCTCATACCTACACACCTACACGCCTGCTCATACCTACAGACCCAGCCAGCTACAGAGCACTGTTCACCCTTTCTGTACACTGTTAACCCCCTAGTTTACAGACTCATCCAAAGGGAGAGAAGGGATCGAAGGGAAATATTCTGCTACCTGGTCAACCTTTCACTATCAGCCTGGAAAACCTCAAAATCAGGGACAAGATTTTTCCTTTACCCTTATCATTTTTTGGATGGGTCAGAGAACCAAATTAATATAAGGCAGATTGACAAGAGAAAAAGAATACAAATGTATGTGATATTAAGTTCAATTCAACACAGGAGCCCTTGTGAAGAAACAAAGACCTGGAGAAACAGAAAAACCGTAATGTTTTGTATTAGGTGGAACAAAGAGACAACCAGGAAAGTACACTCTATGAGCAGGTTAAAAGAAAGACATTTATTTCAGAAAGGTGACTCTGTAAGAAGTCTCTAGTTCTCAACATCTTGTCTTTGATGAGAAGAACGCTGCATTCCTTCCAGTACAGAGGGCATCTTCCAGGTGAGGGCATTCGGGAAGAAAGGAGGTCAGAAACCACCAAACTGCCTTCTTGCACTTTTCAAGTCTTTTCTAGACATCTCGACTTATATGAAGAAATACTCCAAAGGAAATAGCAAATACTAGTTAATATATTAATGATAGAACTCTGAGCTTCTTAATGTTTGGAGAGCTTGTACCCCTTCATTGCAGACCTACCAGATACACAAGCTAGGGGGTGTAGGGGACTGTAAAACTATCCCATCAATAATGAGAGAATAATAGAGGAGTTATATTTCCAAAAATAAACAGAAAAGAAAATCTGCCAACCAAGACAAAGTTGCATTTCTCAAAGGAAAATGCTTTTACATACCATATTTATAACTGACTAGATTTTGACATCCATCCTCATCTTTGCCTGTTCTTTTTTTCTCCTTTCTCTCTAGGTGTCTGGTGAGGGAACATCCCATTAACTAGATACGTAGATGGGATTCCAGGAGAATTTACAGAAGTCTCCTGTGCCCACAAGTCTCCATAGTGTCCGGCCCTAGAGCCAAAAGAAAAACAAAAGCACAGAGCAGTTTGTGAGGAAATGTGTAACATCGCAGCAGTTACCGAGTTTGCGACAGGAAGCAATGCATCATTTGATACATGCCGTGGTAGTGTTTAAGCTTTTCATTGGCTTTCAGCTATTTTACAATCCTTATAGTGGAAAGAGGAATAATATTTATAAAAATTCTTGCCTAGCAATCTACCATAAATTCCAGCCAGTGGAGATTCAATTCCTGCCTCTTGCTGCACACGGAACGCCACGTTTGCAACCTCTTGCATATTCATTTTAACACTTCTGAATTATAAATGTATCCGTCCTTTGTATTCTCCTTACGTCAGCTGTAACAGCGCTCCCAAATCCCTCATTCAATTAATGAATTAAATAAAATATTTGACCTGTGTTCTTTTTATATTCATATGAGTCAGAGAGTTACTGTTTGAGGGAAATTTATTCTTTCAGAGATTTATGAAACAAAATATTTCACCACTCAATTTGAAAAGAACTCTTCAATTTTTACTGTAAATTAAACCAGTAGATTAAATTTAACTGAAGCTACATATCCCTACTCTATATTCCTAACATCGCACTCTTGTATGAAAGCATACATTGCAGAGATGGATTGGCAGATCAAGGTCTTTAAATGCACTGTTTCAATAGCATACCCATTTTGTTGACTTTTGGCTAGATAGTTTTCCATATGAGCCCTGTTTTACTCAAAAGACAAACTGGGATAAAGCCATAGAAAATTCAAATTGATTTGGTTTGCCTTGCAAATGAGCACATCAAGGTTAAGGAAGACAATAGCGTGATTCTAAAAATAATTAGTTGACGATAATGTGATATATTTGGATAATAATTTCACAGAAATGTCACGTCATGGAAGGAGTATAGAAGTGAATATACCCTTCACCCCAATTCTTCATATACGGGATGGAGAATCAATTTGGGACTAGGCTGGTTGGAGCTGACCCTCACATTCAGACCTCAGGTAAACCTGAGCCCAAATCAGAGAAAATATCTTTGGTGCATTTTAGTTGTCGATCTCCACCTTGCCAAACCATTACTGCGATGTTAACGGCCCATTGTGGTTTGAATGAGAAATGTATCCATTAGGCTCATGTGTTTGAACACTTGATCACCAGCTGGTCCCACTGTTTGGGGATGCTGTGGAAACTTTGGGAGATGAAGTAGGTCACTGAGGGTGGGCCATGAGGAGCTGAGTCCCAAGAGGGGCCCTGTGTGCCACAGGTAGCAGAGCTGTCTGGGTGGGCCTAGCCTAAGCCGAACTGTGATGATTCCGTGAGAAATCGAAGAAGCCTGACCAGAAGCTGCAGGGTTTGGTATCTTTCCCGCTGTGCTTCTGACTTGCTTTAGTCCAGTTTTCCTTGCCGCGTTCCCAGTCCTCCCTTGTGGAGTGGGAATGCATGCCGTGGCATAACATGTTGCAAGTTTGTATAACTTATTGTTTTTCATAGGTGCACACAGTTAGGACGCTGTCCTGAGTCTCAGATGAAATACGGATTCCGGCATTTACAGCAATGTTGAGACTGTTAAAGACTATGGAGACTTTCAAAGTTGGATTGAATTCACTTTGCATTAGGAGATGGCAGAATGTCGTGATCTGAATATGAAGAGTATCCCCATGGGCCCAGAACTCCCAACGCTTTCTTCCCAGTTGATGATAGTGATTCAATTGGGAATGCCATAGGCCTTTGAAAACACCTCAAAGACACACCTCCTGCAACAAGGCCACACCTCCTAATCCGTCCCAAACAGTTTTTACCAACTGGGAACCAAGAATTCAAACGTATGAGCCTATGGGGGCATTCTCATTCAAACCACCATAGAGTCTCAGTGGAGGAATTGAGTCAAAGGAGACAGGCCTTGAAGCTTTGTAGCCTACCCCCACTTCCTGTTCACTTACTGCTTCCTGAGTGCAGATGCAAGGTTACCAGTCAGCCTCCAGTTCCTATCCCTTTCCTGCCTGATGTCTCTTGCATCACGATGTGCTCCCTTAGCTGTATCCTCAAACAACCCTTCCTTCCCTTCCTTCCTTGTGCTATGGTATTCCATCACAGTAACAAGACAGTAACTAGGGCACAGTCTTCGCTATCAATAGTCTATTTTAAATGGCTTTCACTTTGAAATACTAATTTTCAACATGTCACCTTTTTCAGGCAAATATTTATTTTAAAAGAAAATTGAAGCTGGTGAGATGGCTCAAGTGGGCACAGGTGTTTGCCCTGTGAGCTTAGAGACCAGAGTGCAATCCCCAGAACCCATGGAAAGGGGAAAGGCTCCACTGACTCGATCCTTTGACTTCCATACATGGGCTGAACACACACACACACACACACACACACACACACACACACACACCATGCCACAGAATAATAATAAATAAATAATTGTATTTTGAAAAGAAAATTAAAACTCAAGCAAATAGTTACTCAGTTTTTGACTGAGAAAAGGCAGGTCAGTGGACACATGGCAGCTTTTCTCCCTTTCTAGAACACTTTGAAAGTAGATCATAGACCTAAATATATAACTCAAAACTATCCAATTTCCTTAAGGTAGCATGCGAGAAACCTAGGGGACTTTGGGTTCCTTGATGACTTTTTAGGTCCACAACTAAAAGCATAATCACTAAAGAAAAATTTGAAGGTTGAACTTCATGAAAATGAGAAATCTCTATTTTGTGGACAGTAAAATATAAGTCAGAGACTGGGAGAAAACATTTGCAAAACATATATATCTGATAAGAAAATATTGGAATCCAAAATATACAAATAACTTAAAAACACAACAAAAGAAACACATAACCCAAGCGAAAGGTAGAAGAAAGATCTGAAAACATATGCATCTTATTGCTTCCTTCCAGGGGATGCACAGAGAGCAAATATGGAACGATGATGAGTACCGTGTTCTTAGGGAAGTGCAAGTTCAAATAATGAGAAAAAACTCCACACGTATTAGAATGCTTCAAATCTCAAACACTGGTGATACCCAATGACAATAAGGTCACAGGGCAATTCATCCCTCACTGGGGGAAGCAAAATAAAACCCAGTTTGGCAGTTTCTTATCAACTAGAGATAATTTTTGTCACATCATCCAGCAATCACATGCCTTTATTTACCCAAATGGGTTGAAAATCATATGCATATACTATTACATTCCAGCTACATAATATTTAAGAAAAGAGACTACTACACAAATGGAAAGATCGTTAATGTACATGACAAGTTCTAAGCCAGTCATAGCTACATTATCGTGTCTCAAAAATAAAACAAAAATTAGTAGTTACTGGGGCCTTAGAGAAGAGGGGAAAGGCAGAAGAAACGGATAGAGCATACTTTCAGTGGAAACTACTCCCTGTGACACTGTAAATACAAAGCAGCTCAGAGACCCAGAAGGCATACATCAGGCAACCCAGAGCAGTGTGCTCAAAGCCACGTTCAGTCAGCTTTGAAAATAGCAACAACTTTAATTATAAATTTACTTGTAATTTTTCTGTGCTTCTTCTAGAACTTCAAATCCTTTCAAACTTTATGGAGAATTATGGGTACAGGAGACTATTGTTCTTCCCAAACCCTACCTGACAAGACATATACTGTGTATTTTTCAGGAGTCATTCTTTCAAATAAGAATGCTATCCTAGGAAGACATAACAGAAATATGTAAATACAGTTACATTCCATCAAATGGATTCAATTTTAAATAAGAATTGAAGGCATCTTTCGCACTTGGAAGTGACAAAATATTTCATAAAACTTGTCATAAATCTGCGAAAGTAATTTTCAAAAAAAGTAACTTTTTGACTCATGCATATAAAGTATATGTAAAATGTATTTTCAAAGCTCATGGAACTGTTCCAAAAATATATGGTCAAAAGTATTTTCCAAAACTCACAAAATCATTTGGAGATAAACTAGGGATTTTAGTTAAAAATAATATTAGTTCACCAGTTATGCGAAATGTACCTTAGCAAAGCAAGATGTTAATAAGGGAAACTCTGTGCAGGGGTGGAAGTACATCTTCTATGCAGCTTTTCTGTGAACTTAAAATGTCCTACAAGCCGAGTGTATGAAGAGAATGACAGGCCCAGAAGGATGTTTAGTACACAAATCACTATTGGTGGAGTACCGACGGGTGATTTGGGGCTCAGGATTCCCCCACACATCTCGACGTCACGTCACATAGTACAATCTGGTCTGGTTTCAGTTCTCTGCTATTACAAATACTATACCAACAAATGTGGGTGTGCAAGTATTTCAGTGGAAGAATATTGAGTCCTTTGAGTAGATGTCTGGGAATAGTATAGCTAGATCATATTGGAATTTTATTTTTAATTTTTAAAGATTTTTTTATTGTGTGTGTGTGTGTATGAATATATACTACATGAATGCTGGTACCTACAGAGGCCAGGAGAAGGCATCAGATCCTCTCGAGCTTTGTTGTCACACACCCCTCACTTTGGGTTTTTGGAGACAGGGTTTCTCTGTTGTAACTCTGGCTGTCCTGGAGCTCACTCTGTAGACCAGGCTGGCTTTGAACTCACAGAGATCTGCCTGCCTCTGCCTCTCCCAAGTGCTGGGATTAAAGGCATGCGCCACCACCACCTGACTACTCTTTCTTAATCATAGCTGGAAGTTGGAATTTCAATGTCATTTTAACTTGCATTTCCATGGTGGCTAAGAATGTCAAATGTTTTTTGAAAATATTTTTTGTCCATTTGCATTTCTGTTCAGAACTATCTATTAGTTCATTTTAGCAGTTTGGGGTGTGTTGGTGCTGAAGTTTTTCAATTTGTATACAGTCCCCCGTCTGAAAAATATTTTCTCCTATCTCGCAGGGTATCTGCTCTCTCTGCTGATAGTTTCCCTTGATAGGCAGAAACTTTTGAATTTCATGTAGTAATATTTGTTAATTTGGGTTCTATGTTCTGTGGTGGTAGAGTCTTGTTCAGGTAATTTTTGTCTATCCCTATATTCTGAAGTGTTCTGCTTTCTTCTGACAGTTTCATCATTTCAGATTTTAAACCAAACTCTTTGATCCACCTTGAGTTGATTTTGGTGTGGGATGAGAGACGTGGATTTAATTTCACACTTCTACAGATGGATGTCCAGCATCATTTGTTGGAAAGGCTCACCTCCCCCCAGAATATGTTTTTGACAACTTTGTCAGAAATTCGATGGCAGTTGCTGTGCAGGTTTGCTTCTTGTTGTGGGTCAGAGAGGGAAGGATTTATTTGGTTTACATCCCTGATCATAGTCCATCACTGAGGGAAGCTAAGGCAGGAACTGGGAGGCAGGAATGGAAGCAGAGGCCATGGAAGACTGCTGCTTACTTGCAGCATGGCTCACTTAGCTAACATTTTTTTCTACAACCCAGGAAGGTGCTACTCTCAGTGGATTAGGTCCTTGCACATCAACCATTAACCAAGAAAATGCACCCAAAGACTTGTGCATAGGTTTACTTCTGAGCGCTCTACTTCTTCCCATGTTTTACATGTCTGTTTTTGTGCTAGGACCATGCTATCTTTGTCACTAGAGAACCACGGTATAATTTTAGGTCAGGGAATCTGATACCTTCAGCGGTGTTTTCTTCTAAAGATTGTTTTGTTCATTCATGGTCTTTTGTGTTTCCATATGAACTATTGAATTGTAGAGGAATATTTAGTCATGTAGACCAGCAGCATGGCTGCTCTGGGAAAGGATCCTATTGAAAGAACTGTGTGATAGCTAGGAAGGGATCAAATGTAAGTGTCTATATAAAGGGATCACATTCAGAGGCCTGTGTGGTCTAGATGGTAGGTAGAAAGAATGTTAGTATGCACCCGTAATACCACTATTCAGAAAACAGTAGTGCACACCTTTAATCCCAGCACTTGGGAGATAGGAAACAGAGCTCAGAAGGAGTCAGTGTCAGGAAGTGATGTCTGAGATGAGTCAGAATGAAGGGTAGGCAAAGTGACTAATCGGAGGAAGTGTTGGCAGAGTGAGTCAGAGTGAGTCAGAGTGAGGACATGCCCAACTCTCACTTTAGAAAAGCAGGCTCTCAGCTCAGAGAGAATACAGAGGAAACGACACAGAGGATAAGACAGGCAGAGATGCAGGAGCAATCTGAAGAGTCTGAGGCAGAGACACAGAGTCAGTTCAGCAGAAAAAGTCAGTATCAGACAGGAGGAATAAGGCAGTTTGAAGCCGAACAGAGCAGTTCAGTCTGAGGCTGTCATCAGAGTCAGCCAGAGTCTCACAAAATCAGAAGAGTTTGGTCAGAAACAGTCAGCTGGCTCAGAAGGTCAGTTTGAACCAATCAACTTGGAGAGGACTTTGAGCTAGAACAGTGAATCAGAAGAGTGAATTGATAGTACAACTCTGAGTTCAGAAAGAGCTAACCAGAGTGGCTCACTTGGCACTAAGTCTCAGAGGCTTAAAGGGTTCAGGTTGTATGTTGGGTGAGGTTGAAGTGTTCCCGTTCTAGGCTTAAGATCAGATTGTATGGAGGCTAAAACACTCCAGGGCTCCAGGACTAGGACTGGGATTCAATTAGCCAAAGAATAATTTGCCTTTTAAACTTGAATCAACGTCTACATTAAATCATTTAAGATTTTTTTATTGTGATCAGAATTTTGATAGGTTTCATTGAATTTATAGATAACTTTTGGTACTCTACCCACTTTCATGATATCAACTCTACCAAACCAAGAGCATCAAAATTCTTCCCATCATCTAAAGTCTTTTTTCTTTTCTATTAGTCTTAAAGTTTTTGTTATAAAGGTATTTCCCTTCCTCAGGTTTGTTTGTAGTTTGCCTCTATATTGTTGAGCTTTTATGAAAGGGATAATTGTCCCAATTTCTTTTTCACCACATTTGCTGTTGGTAAATAAAAACTACTGAGTTTTATGTTGGCATTTTATTTTGGAACATTACCAAATGTAGATAATAAACTTGAGTTTTCTGGCAGAGTCTGTAGGGTCTTTTAATTGTAGAATCATATCAGCACCAAGATGATTTGACGTCTTTTTCTAGATTTGTGTCATAATGTATGATCTCCTTAAAATGTTCTCATATTCAGTTTGCAAGTATTCAATTGAGAAGTTTTCATCGCAGAAATTGGTTTGTATTTTTTCTTTTTTTTTAATTAAAACTTCTAATTTATTTTTTCTTCTCTCATATAATACTTCCTGACCCCCCCATACTCCCCTCCTCCCTCCTTTTCTCCAAGCTCCCCTTTCTCTTCTTTCCCTCAGATTCACCCCTCACTGCTTTCCCTCAGAAAAGAGCTGATCTCCCAGAGTTACCACTAAAACATGGCATAAAAAGATGGAACAAGGCCAAGCACTGGCCCCTACATCAAAGTTGAAGAAGACAACCTAGCAGAAGGAAAGGGTCCCGGGGACAGACGAAAAGGTCAGAGACACCCCGTCCACTCATACCAACTTTTAGGAATTGTACAAGAACACCAACCTGTACAACCATAAGATATATATAGGGGGCCATGCAGGTAGCTTGTCTGCTGCTTCAGTCTCTGTGAGCCCCTAAGAGTGCTGGTCAGTTAACTCCGAGGGGCTTATTCTCCTGGTCTCCTTAACCCCTCTAGTCACTGCAGTTCCACACCCCTCTCCGACAGGTTTTCCCAAGCTTTGTGCAATGTTTGGCCCTGGGCCTCTGCATCTGCTCCCATCATCTGCTAGAGGAAGCCTCTCTGATGACAATTGGGCTAGACACTGATCTATGAGAATAGCAGGATAGTATTAGGATTGTCTCAGGGCTCTCTAGTCTCAGGTTCCTTCCTGGACTCCCTCCCTTGGTATGGGAGTTCTGCACTCCAATGTCCCAGCAGATTCTGCTGGTGGGATAGGTCAAAGGTTTTGTGGCTGTAATGGTATCACAGTCCCACCTCTGGAAGTCTTGCCTGGTTATAGAAGATGCCTTGTCAGGCTCCCCATTCCCCACTACTAAAGGTTCTCTCTAAGGTCACCATCATAAATTCCAGGGAGTTTCTACTGCACTGGGTTTCTAGATCACTCCCCAGATGTTCTCTAATTCTGGTCACCTTTTGTTGCTGTACCTTTATCTGGATTTTGTCTCAGGATATTAATGGCTTCCAGAGAATGAATTTGGTAGTGGCCTTCTCCTTTGCATTTTGAGCAACAGCTTGAGAAGTGATGATATTGGTTCTTCCTTAAGAGTTTGCCTTGATTCATCAGTGAATCCATCTGGTCCTGGGCTTAACTCTGTGTGGACACTTTTAATCAGCTTGAATTTCATTGCTTATAATGGGTCTGTTTAAATTATTTATATCTTCTGGATTTAATTTTGGTAGGTCATATACATTTAGAAATGTATTGATTTCTTCAGGGGTTTCCTGCTTTTACAATTTTCAAAAAGTATTCTCTGTATTCTGGATTTCACTGAAGTACATAACTTCATCTCTGATTTTATTAATTTTGAACTTTTGCCTTCCTTTGTTAGACTAAGGGGTTATCTTGGTAACCTTTGCAAAGAGCCAGGCCTTCTGATTCTATATATTGCTCTTTGGTTTCTATTTTATTGCTTCCTGCCATGACCTTATTTCTTATCGTCTATTGGGATGGGGCTGGCTTCTTGTTTTTCTAGAGCCCTAAGGTACATCATTATGTTATTTGTGTTTTTTAATGATACGTGCGCGTGTGCGCTCGCACATTTGTGGAAGTGCCTGTTGAGGTGTCAGAATACCCCGGAGTTATAGGCAGTTGGCTTGCAACTTCCTAATGCGGGTGCTAGGAACCCAACGTGGGAAATTCTGGAAGAGCAGCAAGTACTCTGAACCCCCTAAGCCATTTGTCTAATTCCAAGGTGTGATTTTCAACACAAGCACTTAACAGCTAAAAACTTCCCTCGCTTCTTTAGCTGTGTCCTAGAGGACCTGGTAGTTGTACTTTCCTTTTGCTTCTAGGAATTTTTAAATTTTAAATTTGCTCCCTGAATTCATAAATGTGTGTCCATATCTACAGCTATGTGCTTTTACATCTGGACATTCTCTATCATTCCATCAGCTACATATCCGCTCTTGTATCAGGATGTTCTTGCTACTATCACTCTCTAACACTTGCATAGATCTTGTTTTGGCTATTGGGGAAAATTTTGTGTTTTCATATAATTTTTATTCTTCTTTTTCTATTGCTATAAAGAACATCATTAAGATTTGGATGAGAATTGCATTGAATCTCTAGATTGCTTTTGTAATAGGTTTCACAATATTTTTTTCAATACGTGAGCATGGGAGATGTTTGCATCTTCTAGTATCATCTATGTGTTTCATGAGTGATTTAAAGTTTTCATTGAAGAAGCCTTTTACTTCCTTGGCTAGTTTTACTCCAAGGTTTTTGCTAATTTGGTTTTAGGCTATTATAAATGAAACTGTTTCCCTGATTTCTTTCTTGGCCTGTTTGTATGAATATAGGAAAGCTACTTGTTCTGAATGTTAACTTTGTTTCCTGATTTTTTTTTTCCTGAATGTGATCATCAATTATAAGAATTTTCTGGTACTTAAGGTCGCTTATGTATAGCATCTCATCTGTAAATAAGAATGTGACTTATGTTCCTACTTTTATCCTGTTTGCTAGTCCTGATACTGTAGTTAAGACTTTAAGCATTATTTATCCTATTAATTTTAATAACAATGTTTTAACTCCATTTGCTATAATGTTGGCTGCATAACTACATAGGATTAAAAGATGATAGGCCATCTAGGAAATTAGAAGAAAAAAATTAAACCCTAGAATCATATAAAAATGAAATCGCACTATATCTAAACCTGTGGGAAATACTGAAAGCAGTTCTAAGAGGAAAGTTTGTAATTACAAGTACCTAGATTAAAATTAGACTTCAAGTAATTATGTATCTTAGTGTCCTAAAAAAAAAACCCCACAAAACAAAAATCTCAGTCCTACAAAAACCAAAGTCAATTTTTTTCAACTTTACCTTTAAGAAATTTTACTCAGCCCTGGGCTATTTCATATTTTTTTTATTTTTGTAAATAATGCAGCTGTAAAGATGCATTTACAAGTCTCTTTGCGGGCATTTGCATTTATCTAAGGAGGAGGTGTTTTTAGACATCTCAAGTACCCGGGTTTCATTTCTTTGTCACAGGGTGGTATGTGTTTCACTCTAAACTTCTATGCAGAGGAAATCTAGAGTTAGTAGATATCACGGAAAAGCTGGATGAATTGGGAACTTTTCCTTCTTGTGACACACCAATGTTTATTAAGAACAGCAGTTTTCCTTTTTTTCTTTCTTTCCCCCACTTCCCTGGCAGCTATAGCAGGAATCTGTCCACTGTGAGCAGCGTGGTATAAGTAGGGATTCCGATATGGCTTCTCTCTCTCTTTCCTCCCTTCCTTCTTCTTTTTCTTTTATTCTTTTTTTCCTTTCTGGGAAAATCCCATCTAGGATAATTTCAAATTATTTTATATTTTTATTTTTGAAAATTTCATACAAGCATCTATTTTCTTCCTCTAATTTCTTCATGCTTCCCAACATGTTCCTTCCCAATGTCATGTCTTTCCTCTCTCCCTCACCTCTCTCCCACTAAGCCCAGTTAGTTCTGCCAACATGTACATGGGTGTGGGGTCCATCCACTGAAACATGGGAAATCTACTAGTGACATAGTCAAGAGAGACTCCCTCCCCAGCAGTTATCCACTATCCTTCAACAGCTCTTCAATAAGAGGTGGGGCTCAACCTTAATAATGCTGCGACCCTTGACTGCAGTCTCTCGTGTCGTGATGACTTCAACCATAAAATTATTTTCATTGCTACTTTGTAACTAATTTTGCTGCTGTTACGAATCATAATGTAAATATCTGATACGCAGATGGTCTTAGGCGACTCCTGTGAGAGAGTCGTTTGACTCCCAAAGGTGTGGCCATGCACAGGTTGAGAATTGCTGACCTACTTCGTATATTCTGGAATTCTGGCTGGCTTGATCTTCTGTAGATCTTCCTTAAATAAGCACCTGTGCTGTGAGTTTGTGAATGAGACAGCCATGTCATGCCCTGACGAGAGCATTTCACACAATTCTTCACCATCCTTTTGACCTTACACCCTTTCTATCTTACATCCTTTCGGCTTCTGCAAAGTAGCCCTCAGCCTTGGTAGCGATGAAGTTTACACAGATGCCTTCAGTCTCTTGTTCTCAGCACTTGGGGTAGTTATACATCTCTCCACTGACTGGTCCCCACTGCCAAAAGAATCTTCTCTGTCCAAAGTTGAGTGCAGCCCAGTCTATCAGCACCAGGAGCTCCATTTTTGCAATCTTTTAAAACAATGTTTTTGAGAACTTTGCACATAAGAACTGCATCCAAGTCATTCCTACCATGCCCTCTCACGATTCTAACACCGGCGTCCTCTCCTCCCAAATCCATCTATTATCATTACACACATGTAAGTCTGTAACAATGCATGCTGACTATATTCAGTTTTGTTTATATGTCCCTGTGTCCAGGGCTGACCACTTAGGATTGGACAGTCAATGTGGATGTTTTTACCAGGAGACTTACTGTAGTTCTTCATCTAGGGCTAGGACCATGCAGAATTGTCCATGACCACACTATTGACTGGTGTTGTCATGCTAGTCTTGTTAAGGCAACCATATTGCTCATGAGTATAGCTTCCCTGTCATCTACAGAGCACACGATGTCACATCAGATGTTCTTATTTTCTGGCTCTTAGAATCTTTATATCTCCTCTTCCACAACTCTTCCTGTACCTTAGGTGGAGGGGTACTGTTTGCAGATGTACAAGTTTACAGTTAGGGTTGGACACCCCCTGACCACATTCACACTGCGTGCTGCTCAGATATTCTGCTTTTGACACAGGGTTTCAAGGGAGAAAGCTGACACAGGAAAAAGCTCCAAGTTTACCAACATCACTATAATATGCTATTTGTTAAGTTCCCAAAATATATTTTGAGAAATCAGATCAAATGTGATTCCTGCATTCTGCAAAAGAAAATTTAATTCTATGATTTTTAATTCTATGATCTGACCTAGCCAACCAGACAGGCATCAAACTTATATATCCAAGGAAATCCTTCAACTCCTGATTCTTCTGGGATTGTAGGCATTAATCACCATGCCCAGCTCCTTGGTCTTATTTCTAAGACAGCTGACTGAAACCTAGGTAGTGTGTGACACCAGTATTAGGAGTTCCAAATGGATCCTTCCCGTGTTAACTGAAGTACATGTGTCATTGAAGACTCTGACAGAACAATGCCAAATAAGCTATACTGGAAAAGATACCATGGACCCAACTATCAGCTAGCTTCCTGGAGAAAGTGAGCCTACAGCATACAGTAATCCAGAACAAGACTGCCATTCTCAGGACACATCTATGTCTACACTGGCAAACCAAAAGGAAATGTAAGGCCCTATACTAAGCTTCGCTTGTATACATTTCAGCAGTCTCACCCTGAGTTGGAAAACTAGGATGACCTCTGATGTCAACTGAGATTATAAAAGTCCAAGGGAGAACAGCACTAGCCCCTGAAATGCACACTGTAGTAGTATACTGCTGTAGTGGCTCAGCAAGGGGTACAAGGAGGCATTTTCATTGATAAACTCTGCCAGACCTCAGCAGAGGGAACCACCACCATGTCATGGCCCCTGCCATATTTGACAGTGAAACCCCAAGCGTTTGAGCTCAGGTATGCTACTGATAGCACATGCAGATTATTACCAATTAACATACCCCACATAAATCCAACACTTGCAAACAATACCAAATGCCAAGGCCTATGTATCCCTTTTTCCAACAGTGTACAAAAACAATTATTTCAAACACAACTAAAAATAAACTTCCCCAACAGTACAATCCCCAAGGAAGCACAGCATTAGCAACTAAGATGTGCATAGTCCCTAAGGGAGCCCAGCACTAGCAAGGTATGCACAGTTCCTAAGGGAGCCCAGCACTAGCAAGGTATGCACAGTTCCTAAGGGAGCCCAGCACTAGCAAGGTATGCACAGTCCCTAAGGGAGCCCAGCACTAGCAAGGTATGCACAGTCCCTAAGGGAGCCCAGCACTAGCAAGGTATGCACAGTCCCTAAGGGAGCACAGCACTAGCAAGGCATGCATAGTCCCTAAGGGAGCCCAGCACTAGCAAGGTATGCACAGTCCCTAAGGGAGCACAGCACTAGCAAGGTATGCACAGTCCCTAAGGGAGCACAGCACTAGCAAGGCATGCACAGTTCCTAAGGGAGCCCAGCACTAGCAAGGTATGCACAGTCCTAAGGGAGCCCAGCACTAGCAAGGTATGCACAGTCCCTAAGGGAGCACAGCACTGGCAGCTGAAGTGTACACACAGACTTGACTTTGTATTTATGGTACTTGTCTTGGAAATCTCTCCACCTTTCCAAAAAGACATTGAAGAAAAGCTTTTTAATGAAATAATAGAAAGAAGTCTAGTGTTCTAGCCGAAGATTCTTCTATGTATTTATGGAAAGCTTTCATTTAAAAGTCAACATATTCTTGTCATTGAGAACTTGGCATAGAGAACCTGGAACTTCAAATACATTCTTATACTAACATTAGACACCAAAAAGGCAAATATTTTTCTAAAAAATTTATTTCTCTGTAAATACAAATTCCAGCATCAACAAACAACAGTCCAGTGGAAAAATACTAGCCATTAACATTGAAAACTTTTTTTCTTAGTTTAATAAATAGAACTTTGGCATTCAAATTTCTAGCTGTAAACCCTATTTAAAAAACAAACACAAAAACAACTCCTTTCCAAAAAGGAGGTAAAAACAAAAAATCAGAAGGCATAAGCCAGCCGGTGGCTTCACTTTTTTTTTTTTTTTCAATAACTGTATTTCAGTTAAGTCATGAACACTGTATTTACATATGAGGTATTCTGGTGGTTCAAAAACTGAACCTAGTTTACAAACCCACAGTCAGTGACTGATCGATTGCACACTCTGCTGTGCTTTTAGTGTGACCATCTAGCACCTACTACTTCTTTTACCACGCCATGATGCTCAATTCCACACGCAAGTGTTTAAATAGCTACACACACACATATATATAATATATATAAATACACACACATACACACAAATGAATACATTTTAAAGGAATTTTCTGTTCTCTATATAAAAAAGGCTGGGCTTCAAACACATACAAATATGATACATCCTCTCATGTTTACTAAGGTAGCTATCATCTAACAGGAAATGGCTCTTTTTTTTAGAAAAATTCTTAAGTCTATTTACCAAAGAACAAGGTGCAATAATCAACATTCTTAGAGTTCATGTAAAGGAAATAAACATTGCAGGCAAAAAGGCACAAAAGGTTCTCTGTATGCAGCTGCAACAGTGTTGCCGATGACTTACTGATTTCAAAGTACATTCTATTGTAGTCAATATTTCCTTTGAATAAAAAGAAATCCCAAATCATTCCCTTTCATGATTAAATGTATGATACATTCATACAGCAATTACCATCAATGTTTTGGGGGGGGGAGAAAGCTGAAATTTTTACTCTTTATACCAAATGGGAGACAGTCTTTCTTGTGAACATGAACAAGAACTTTTAGAAATGAAAGCAAAAGGGCAGTGAGAGCAACTTCCAGATGTCATCTGCTGTGTGTGGTCATCCAGAGAACACCCTGCCACTGTAGTTATGCTGGAACTCCAGCTGTCCGAACCAGAGGAGTGCTTCAGCTGAACAGTACTGTGCCAAACACAGCCCGGGTGCTCAGCTCCTGTTGCTCAATGAACTATTACTGATGTTCAAGGAACATTCTCCAATGAAACAGTGCCTTTACAAATATCCTTTCAGAAATTCCTACTGAGTCCGAAACAAGAACAGTATTTCCTCAGCCGCTTCTAAGTCAGAATGGTCTGATATTTATTTTAGAAATATCTTCTAGCTTTTGGATTTTCCTAACAAGGTACTGAAAGTTAAATTCAGTTTCACAAAATTATGACCATCACTAAGATAAAATAATGGTAACATTAAGCAGTGAATCTTATTCCAAATATCAAAAGGGACCAAATTCTTAAAAATAAAATTCTTGTATATCTTACATACTCAAGACTTACACTTTTAAAATCAGAGGCCACTGAAAATGTACTTAGTGTAAGTCTATTTTTCTGACATAAAATTCCAGGACATTTCATTACTGTGCCCGGGATTCAGCTAATTTTACCTGCACAGGTAACTGACTTTCCTGGTGTAACTGTTTGTCTACCTCTGTTCTGTGCGGCTGTTAGGATGGCTCCAGCGTGAACAGATGAGAAATAAAATACTGTGTTACATTTCCTAGCAGAATAAAGACTTGATACACAAAAGCATAATTGAAAAGAAAGTTCATTACATATGGAAATTTACAAATAGATCTACTTTATAATTTAAGTTCTTTTTCATTTTAGGCATATGTCATTATAGCAACTTCCATGCTCAGCCTACTTCAAAATGGGGACAAACACATTAAAATTGATATTTGTCATCTTACTTGGCCTAATGGTAATTTTTATGTTCATCATGATAGATATTATTACTGTACTAACAGAGGTGTGTCTTGAGATGTTTCTGAAAAATGAAATGCTGACTAACTTAGAAAACAACCAGTTTGATTTTCCTCAAAATTCCCATCAAAGCTGACTATCCCATCTGAATGCCTTTTTAAATTGGCAGTATACAATTCAGAAACTAAAATTATCAGTAACTAAATTCTTAGTAAAAAAAACTTTAAGATATGTGAATTAAATTCTTTAAGTTTTAGAAAACTATCCAAAACAAAACCTTTTTATTTATTGCAAGTGGCCAGAAAACAGGTATGTGTGTATGTTTCTCTCAATATATGCATACACACACACACACACACACACACACACACACACATATATACGTATTAAAATATATGATCACAAATTTGTTTTCAAAAACAGTAACTATAAAACCTCAAAACATAAACTAAAAAACCTAGGCTTAGGAGATATAAGAAGCTGCAGACACATATCAGCAAATGGCGGCTCCTCAGTGCTGTGGATTTAGGTGCCTTCATTTCTGAAATCCTGACAGGATGGTGAGGACTCCATTCATAGAGAGTGGAAATATGGTTCTTGCTGCGCTGTGGTTGAACCACATAGATGCTAGTATCTAACTTTACAGCTCACGACCATCTGAACAGATGTTACTTTTTGCAAGGCATGTATTTTTGCAATAAGCAATTTCTTGATTGTCATCAAAGCACTAGTCATAAAACCAAATGAATACATTTTTAAAGAACCAAATTCTTAGAGTGGCTAAGACCCTCTCTAAGTTAGGGGAGTTGGAATTCATAATCACCCTAACATGCTGATTTATTAGTAGCCGAATCCCAAGAGGAGTAGGGTGGGCTTAGCACTAAACGGAAGGGAAATCTGTTGTTATGATGCAGTATAACGGACTATTGAACTATAACTATCAAATGACTACGGATAGCAGAATACAGGCCCATTCTGAACCATTTATCTTCCTGAGCAGTCTCCTCATAGGTCTATCCTACTAAGTTTTCATTGTTGAGATTAAGAAAAATCTTTTCTAGGAGCAAGGTTTATACCAGAATAAGCTAAGCGGGAAAACGAGTGTGTGTCCACTCATTTGACAGCACTAGCCTGCTGGCTCTATACCCTTTATTCTACACCTCTGCGGTTCTGTCTGGAGAAAAGAAAGAAAAGGAAGGAAGGAAAGGAGGGAGGAAGGGAGGAAAAAAAAGAAGGAAAGAGGCCAAGCCAACTTATAAAGGGCAATGCTTTGACTGTATTGAAGACTGTGATGATTTCTGACTGTAATGAAATGTATAATCTTTGTAAAACATGAAATGACACACAGACAATACTGATTTAAGTTTAGATGATTGTGTATATCTTCTCAAATGAGTTGCATTTCATAGTAGTTACCCTGTACTCCAGATGAACTAATCTAAGCAATTTCTTTCTCCATGACAAACTGTTTGTAATGTAACAAATCTAAGAAAAGAAATTAAAATATCATTGAGACTTGGGTTTTGTTTTATGCTACTGTCAATTCACATATGGATAACAGGAGTTGACTTTCTCTTAAAGTAGTTTAACTCTCAATCAGGCACTACACTGTTCAAATGTAAATGCTTAAATGTAAAAGCAACTGTACTAAAGTTACTTTGTCATCTTTCTTTTATAATAGTCATTGAAGGCCTCAGAGGACTTCTATTAAGTATATATGGCTCTGCTTACATATAGATCATAAATAAAATTTGCAAATACTAAGGGATATGCTGAAATTAATTTCAATTACTTTTTCTTATATATAAATTACAATGCTAATGAAAAAAATCATCACATCAAAGTTTCACACTGGTGAGCCAATCTTTAACTACTCTGGAAAAACAGCTGGTCTGTCTTCAGTGCCAACATTAGCCCAATTTTGCAATTGCACCATCTCAATACAGTCACTTTCTAAAACACAAATGATTTTGCTTGTTGTCGTTCTACATTAGAACACTGCCCTCATGTTGGCTCTAGTCAGCCTGCCCAAGAAAAATTCTAAAATGTATCACATGCTTCTATATAAAATGAAGAATTAGCAGTGTGTGCCTTCTAAAGCTTTGCTCTGACCCTTGAAATCCTATTATTTTATGAATAAAGTCCATGCATATGCAAATGCACATGCATGAACATGCACACACAAAGAGACAGACAGACACAGAATGAGCAAGTGAGAGAATGGATGAGTGCTCACATGTACATAACACAACATTATAGAAGAGAAGGAAATCCTACACCTTTATCTGAAGGGACTGTTCACAGCTTGGTCCTACAATCAGTAGTTTGAAAATACAATTTTCTTTTTTAAAAACTTTATCTCATTTTTCAAATAGTAACGTGATTTGCTTGCCTGATTTGATCAGCCCCTTCAAAACTTCCTCAGTAAAACCAATCTAACAATAACACGACAAAGCTGAAGTGCGTGGCAAGGAGCTGCAACTTTCCCTTACAAGTCCAGAAGAAACAAAGAAGTCTAAGACAGCAGCCTTTCACAATGGATCATTGTTGCTGTGGACCAACACTTGATCACTGGGTAACGCAGTTGTCTCCCATGTCCTGAGCATAGCGGTCTGATATTGTAGTCCTTAACTCATCAATGTCCCTCCGTAACTGGCACACATCCGAGAGCTTCTTTGTGAGCGTTTCAGGGCTGTGGTCATTTTCAGTCTCTTCAGCTGAACAGTTCATTGCTGTGTAAAGAAAGCATGGAGAGAACGTCTCACATCTTCTGACTAGATATTGTAAAAGATTTTCACCTTCACCATGGGAATATGATGTTATTCAATGAATACCAGCAAGGCTTAGGTTCAAATTACATGTTATTTCTTATTAAATAGATCTTAACTATGCAGTCTTCAAGAACCCTGGCTGTTAACATGTATTAAAATCATACAGCATACACATATTCAGAATGCTTGGTGGATGGCACTATTACCAGAGTTAAAAAGAATGTGCTCACATTTCTCTTTGAGCTCCAGTACAGTACTTCTTTCCCATTGACAAAATCTAAAAATTATTTGCATCGAGAAAAGAAATGTCTTAAATGTTATGATTACAGAAGAGGTTTTTACTGGCATGCAGACATTAGTTTAAAAATATATAGCTGAGTATTAGGACCCCATAATCTCAAATAACTGAATCAAGTTGATAGAGAGTTCTTGTGCATCCCAATATGATTTTTTTTTCAAGATAGGGCCTCACTATGTATCTCTGGCTGCCCTGGAACTTGCTCTGTACACCAGACTGGCCTGGAACTTACAGAAATTGGCCTGCCTCTACTTCTCCAGTGCTGGGATTAAAGGCATGCACTGTCACACTCAGCATAACCCCAATAAGAAAACTACAGAGAAGACCACAGAAGGTTGAGGCTGAGCAGTCATAAAAGGAGGAAGTAGAACTTGGAGAATGATGTCATGTAGGCAGAGAATTTTAATAAAAGTGGGGTAGGTCTGCCAATAGATAACTAAAAAAGTCATGAGATAGGAATTCCAACGAATTCATCAGTTCTTGACAAAGTGGCTGGCTGGACAAAATTTCACAATGCCAAATGTAAGGTAAGGATTTAGAATTTGGACCTAAAAGCCTGAAAAGAGTATACACTGGGTAGTAGTGGTGGTGAAGGTGGTAAGGGTCTTGGATCTCCACTGTCTTCATATTAGCATAGTTCTATTACTGTAGAGGTTAAAAAATGCTGTACGGAACTGCAGATTTTAAAATAATCGCAGGGAAAACCAATTCACTGAAGTCTTTTATGTGAACTTCTGCTTCTTACTTCAACAGATTCATTCTAACCAAACTATCATTGTTCACACCTGGCACGTCCATGTCAAACACCAGCTACTCCATGGAGCCTTTCCATGCAGTTCTTTCCATGTATTCTCAAGTCATTTCTACCTCTTGTGTTCCCACTGTTCTTTGATCACATCTCAATTACGGTACTTATTGCAATGATCTAATAAGTTAATGTAAGAAAGGTTGTCTCATTATCTGCACTGACAGCATCTAACTTAGTATCCACACCACTGAAGGTATCTAATATTTACTGGCTGAATAATACTGATCAGTGTTTTTATATGCCTACACTTAAACATGTGAACACACATATTTGAAATAAAGGTAAAATTCTGCAGATCTTGTTTATACAGATATATGTTTCATTTAACAAGTAACATTGTTTAAGACCATTTTTAAGCCAAAATACCTATTATGAGGTAATATAGAAGAATATTTTTGGAGAAAATAGAAATATTCTCTGGTCACATACAAACCATCCTGAGGCAAGCATTCAATACAACATGTGCAACCATAAACATTTTTATGTAGCCTTAGCCTGCTTTTCATCTTTTTACTTATCTATTTCTTCCCTATTAAAAACACACCAATAAGACAATATTCTACACCTAGGAAACACACAAACAGATGGACATTCCTACAAAAGGAATGCCCAAAGGGAAGGTCATATTACTTTATTACTGGGGCAACTCTTACACAGTTATGTGTAGAGGGAGAGGAACTCAGGGTACAGGGGATGCCATAAAGAAAGGAAAAAAGTTATGCATGGCAAAGGCAGCACATCTGTGGGAGAGCATCTGCTTCTCATGAAATGGCTGGCTCTCACACTCAGCCATTCAACGACACAGAAGCATTGAGTATTATCTTACAAATATTCCCGCAGTTGATATACAGCTGGCCCACTCAACTGTGCAAATGCCATATGAAAGCAACAGAAAGAATCACTACTTTCAGAAGAGTAAGGGAAATCACTGCTAACTAGCACTGCAGGCACACATTTCACAGCCTCAGTGTAGGAAACGTCTCTAGGTATTCTGCAGTTATGCCCTTCCTGGTTTCCACAGGTTTATGGCAGTTTTAGTAAGGAAACTGTGAGAGGTAAATCTCAAACTGCCAACTGAGTCAGAAATTTATAAAGCCAAAGGGAAGGAGAGCACAGAAACAAAACAGAAAAAACAGAGTAAAGACAAGTCATTAGCCACTTACATCTGATTCCCAGTAATAATGAAAGATTAGGCTCCTTGCCCTGAGCTCGTTGATTAAGAATACTGCATAATGCTTTCAAGTCAAACAAACAATAGGACATTTCCTTGAACAGCTGATCAATCACAGTCAAATCAAAGAGAGGCCACTTAGAATGAACCATCTGCAGCCTAGATTGCTCTGCTTCCTGGCCCTGATGCAGTAAAGAGTATGTCTCTTCTGTTTGTCTTTGGTTCTGTAGTGGATAAAGGAAAAAAAAAAGGTCAGTTGTTAGAACAGAGAAAGGTATTCAAAAGTCATACAGGTTAACATTTTCCCTGAAGTCCTAAAACAAGTCTATTATTAAACATTATACTATATTTAGTTTAACCAAATTTAATTGCACACATTCAGTGGAAAAAAATTGATCTATATTTATAGGATTGACTTTTCTGTGCCATCTGATGCCCACGGTAAACAAAGGGAATGATCATAAATCCCAACAGTCTCAGGTTCTAGAAGTTGCTTAACTAATAAGCAGACTGGTTATGCATGAATTCTCTACAATGTAACACATTTGGAATAAAAAGAACAAGGACAACTTAAACCTTGTTCTGTGATGTTAAGTAGCAGAAGTGACTCAACTATACTGGAACTATTTTTTTTTCTATTTTTATGTTTAAAAAAAAAAAGAAAGCCTTTTTTATATAATATATTCTGATCACTTTTTCCCTTCTCAAATTCCTCCTAGGTCCTCCCTACATACCCAACTCAATGAACCTTTTTTCTCTCTTAAAAACAAAACAAAACGAAACAAAAAAAATTAAAAAGAAACAAGAAACTCATACACACACCAAAAAAATTCTCTCATTAAAACAGAAACCAAAATATATGAGCAAAAGACTATTAAGACAAAAAAATGTTCAATCAAAAAAGAGACATGTCTAAAAAAATACCACTAAGTTCCTTTCATGGTGGTCAGCTATTCTTGGGTATTCCATACCCAAGATGGTTAAGATACCCAAGCAAGACCCCATTGAAGAAAACTGGAAATATTTCTTTAATTTTGAGAAGAAAGTGTATCTGTTATAATACTCAGGAAATAAATTCTACAATTTAAGACACAAAAAAATACAAATATGACATGAAAGGGAAAGAAATTCCAGAATCTCAAGAATTATTAGACTAGAACTAGAAGCATCAGCATGAATTCATGACTTACCATACTCAGAAAATGCTATCCTCATTTCCAAAATTATCTCCCCCTCCTCACCCTGAAAATTACTGATGGAAAGTAAACAGGATTTCCAATTGGAACTGTATTTAAGAATAACCAAAGAGACTGGGGTGAAAAGAAAAATATTGTTTTTTCATATGTGTGCTAGTTAATAAAGGTAAAAGGGATGAAGTGAATGTGAAAAACTAGTATTTTTAAATCATCTACTTATGTAGGCAATGAACTTTACTAGAAGCTAAATGCATCAAGGAAACAGATGCTGGCAAACTTAACTTAGAGAGATTAGTATTTGTATGCCACTTACATTAGATAATCAAATATTGTATAATATGTCAGCAATGCAAAATATTCATGGCTATGAATTTCATGCAGTCGTTAGCTCTAATAGCTAGCTTACTAGAAACAAGAGAGTAAAGAACATGTGGTACCATGAAGGAAGCAATTGTACAAATAGAAAAGGTGTGACAATCATGACACAAATGAGCTTCTAGTTTCTTAAAAAAGACAGTAACACAGGGGAAGAATGGCACCTTGGATTTATAAAATACCATAACGAAACGCAATGTACAGCCCTTAAAGCAGTAATGTCTTCCACATCCATTAGAAAAGTACTTGGTGAAGTAGGGAAATGTGAATACAGACAGTTACCAAACATCAAGGAATCATTATTTTTGTTGGGCACAATAATTATATTGTGGTTACATAAGAAAACATCCTCCACTTTTTAATGTATAAATACAGGTCAAGTACTTCAGGTCATTCTTAGGAGAAACTGTGATCTGTAGCAGCACTGCAATTTCCTTGGGGACTTTCAGGGAATTTTTTCAATCTTGCTTTATTCGCTAACTTTGGGACTTAGTGCATGTATCCATTTGACTTTACCTAATTAAGTCATGAAAATTGTATTCTAGTGTATGGAGGGGGAGACATAGAAAAATAAAGGCTTCTCTTTTTGTTATAATTTTCTTATGAAGCCTAATGAATTTAATTAACCAGCACATCAGAGTCAAGCCTCCAATTTAAACATATTCTACATCTAATAAGTACAAAGTAAGTATTGACTTTAAAGAGATGGAGAATCATCCATGCAGGCAGTGTGAGATGGAACTTACTTCGAGCAGCGCTTCTGTTAATCTCTGGAGGCTCCCTTCTTTCCTTCCTAGGTCTTCCACCACGTTCCGCGTAGTCGGTTTCTCTTTAGAAAGTTTCCCTTGCATAGACTAAAATGACAACAATGACAAAACTGTAAAGCAAATATGTTAACACATAAAAGGCCTATTTCAATCTAACAGACTCCGAATACTTAAGACCTTTCTTTTCATCTCCCTAATCCCTTTCTATGAAGGTTATCATATTTAAAACAATTCACATTAGATCCAAAGAATATGAAAGCAACATAAAGGAAGTTTTTAATCTGTGTAAAATGTGTCAAATTAAGGATTCTATCCAGTGCTATACTCAAATAATCCTTATTTTCTTAATTAGTGTTTTATGCATTACGAGTATGCTGGCAACAGAGCAATGCTTTGTTACATTTTTCTTATGGTTAATAAGTGTAAAAAAATAGAAGACAGTTCTTTTTTATCATTTGTAGCTAAGCTACCTTTTCTATTTATTGTCCCTGAGCTGCTGGTAACTACACCACCATGACAGCCCAAGTGGCTGCTTGATAAGGTCCAGCTGCTGGAACACCAGGAGGTCGTTCTCTTCACTTCTTTCTTCTGTATAGCTGCTGATAGTCTTATCAGTCACGGTGTCTGTTTTGCTTATTGGTAAAACTGGAAATAATTTTTAATTCAGCTCTTGCTAACTGGGAAAGGGACACATTGTAGAAAACAAGGACATGGTGATTCTAGCACTAACAGTAAGTAACAGTCTTACTGACTCTCAAGTCCAGAAGTCCTACGTAAATGTGAGAATTGTTCCATGTCTAATACCTGATAAACACACAGAGAATGAGGGAATTGTATGTCGAAATTATTGCTGGCATGGAAGGCACTGATTCCCCAGTAAAGACAGGGTCCAAGAAGCCTGGGTAGTCCAGGAAAAGAGGAATACATACTGTCAAAGAAATATATGATTGGAGTTAGGACAGAGATAGGCAAGAAGTAGAAGAGCTAGAGAAAGCTTAAAATCCATTAAGTATGAAAATTTCTTTCTGGCACCCTTTTGCCCTTCGGTCTTCTGATATATGTTGAAACCACAAGCAGGGCACCCAGTGAACCAAGAGTGAACCACTGTGTTGGAGGTTTTCTGAGAACAGATTGATAAATAAGTTCATACAATGGAAATTGCTCTTGATCAGTGTACCAAGTGTGGAAAATCAGAAAAAAATGTAATCATGTGATTTACTATGTAATTTTGAATGTGCTTGATCTTTATGAATTGTTAGAATTGCCTGTTTGATTTTGTAACCCCATGACACCAACTGGAGGCTGACCCCCAGCTATGTGGTCAGCTTCTGAGAATGTACAGTAAAACACTGATAACTTGCTTAATGTAACAATGTTTGAGAAAAATGTCTATGTAATATATCTCTTTTGCTATACCTGAATGATTTTGAGGTAGTTCTTTACATAATAAAAGACTGGGGTGATCTTGGCCAAGCACTAGCAAACTCCCTGGCTGAATCATTCGCCAGCTTTTACCTCAATGCGCTTTCATGAACTCTTTCTCTTCACCGATCCATTTGTCCCTTCCTCAGGTCCTCCCCTGACCCTCATCCTGCTGCTGAGGCTGGACCCTGGCACTGAGCAGTGAACATGATGCTGAACTCAGGCCAGAGGAGACACTGAAAATTAATCTTCTTACTCTAACATTACATATCATATAGATAAGATAGTACTGCAAAATAAATCCTGAGTGTGACAAAGCAGTGTAGAAGTCATCTTACAAATACCTGAGTTATTCCAGATAGATTTTTATTATACACCACAGGATGTACTTGCCATAAACTCAATAGTTACCAGGGTTCCTGAGTGTATCAATTTCCCCCTGTTGTTAGAGCTATGAAATCAATAAGCTTATGACCAGGAGAGAGAAATAATTTTTTTCTACAAGTCTATATTTATTCTTAACTAAAAATGCCTCCATGTGCTGACTACCAGAATAGCACACATCCATTATGAATGTGTGCCAGCCCTATTATGACTGCATGTGATGGAAGGAGAGTGCCAGAAGCCAACATAAGACCGAATGCGAAACAGCTTTCAAAGGGCAGATATTTAACTTGTTTTTAAATGTCATTTGATAAAACTCTGAAAGACTGTTTAATGACCTAAAAGTTACATAAAAATTAATCAAATCTTCAAACAAGTATATTTTCTTACAGGAACTTGTTTTATGCTCCCTCAAAATGAATTTGACAATACAATGACAAAGGAAAGCCCTGTGAATACATTTTTGACACTGCAATTGTTTTGTAACTTCATTTGACTGAATGATATATGGATATTTATTACCTACTTTGAGATTTATGCTTCTTTGCCTGACAAGATTATCTATAATCTATAATTCAACTGAAATTTTCATAAGATATGTGGTTTTATTAGAATTATAGAGAAAGCTGGCACAGATAAATACTTTAAAGCTCACACTATAACAATAAAAACTGAGCCCCCAAAAGCTGCTTTCATAATTCCTTAATGCAATCCTTTAAAAACTTAGTGATTTGCACTTTGATCAACTCAGAGCCATGCTTACTATGAACAATCAGGTAGTGACTAATGTGTTTTCATGTAAGACTAAAATTAAGACAGTTAGAAAACAGGCAACTTTCTCTACCAGGAGAGCTTGGATGTATTCGGTATTAGTGTCATCACAAGAATGAAAACTGAATTTGAGAAATAGCATCAGTTTCACATGCCATACTGGTTGGATATCAGGAGTCCCTTGGGACAGTGAACTCACAGCTACACTTCGCCTAAGACCACTAAATTCTACTTCGTAGTATAATTCTAGCTACAATGTTAAAGCTTCCTGACAATAGCATTTTACCTAAAATAGCAACTACTTTATTCTAAATTGTATGAAAATGTGTATATATACGGGTTAAAGATGAGTTAATTAATGCTATAGTTTCAAAGCCAAGCACAGTTCAGGTAATACACAACATCATGTTTATTTCCTTTTCAATCACCTGCCACTGAACAGAAAAAGGGTTGTTTAAGAAGTTCTGGCATTTTACCTAATGTTTACAAGAGGCCTTGAAATATTTATTAGTGTTTGTATATGCAAATGCACAATATATTTATTTTGCTGTTCTAATTTATAATACCAAGTTATTCGTTATTTTTCTATGCAGACAACATAGAAAATTTGATAGACATTTCAGCTAATTTGTTCCATCAAGAATCAATAGTATGTGCTACATCACAAAGAATTTTCAAAGCATTTTTGAAATCTTGTGATTTTTAAAATATAATTGCTCCAAATAGTGGCTCCCTAGTATGAATGAATGAACAACCTATATTTTCTGAAACAAATATTTGGCTGTTGTGAAATGTATAATACCAATATATCTGTGATTCGTTAGTAATTTCAAGGATTAATAAAATTAAAGGATTGAATTAGGTTTTAAATGTCAAATATCTTTCTTAAATTCCAGACTTAACACTTTCATGATTCTGCCGAGTTCATAACCTACTGGCATTTATTAAAAACATTTTTGAAGGTCAAAAGTAGTTTTCAGTGCATGTACTATTTAGGTATAAGAATCTATAAATTCACAAATAAGTCAAATGAAGGAAAGCTGTATGTGTTTTAGCCAACATATCTAAATAATCTGTAAATCCCTTAAAAGGAGATATTTGAAAAGAAAAAACATACTAGTATTGCATACATACACACTCATACATGTACACACCACATGTCCCACAAAAGTTACAAAAACAATACTACTTCATGTGATTATCTATGCACAAAGTGTTCTTTGTACTAGGAGATACATCAGTGAACAAAGCAGTCAAAGCTGTTGGGACTTTGTGGAAGTTTTACTAGGAAGAAAAGGACAAGATAAACTATAGCTATATAGTACTGTGTATTAGTCTGTTTACTGCTGTAGAGAATGAGTAAGAACATGGTAAGGAAAGAGATATTGAAATCTCAAGGTAGAAGACAAAGGTACATAAAAAAGCAGACACTGAATCAAAGATTTGAAGTGAGCAAAAAACTGTGTCAGCCAGACCCCAGAAAGTTTCAGTCAGAGCAGAAATTCTGGGGCAGATACTGCCTTTTGTTTGACTAAAAGGAAGTGGAGCACAAAAGCCAGGTGACTACAATTACACAAGAGAAACAGAATAAGGCAGGCCTCATAATGCAAGAACTTGGATTATTATTCTGGACAAAATGAACCACTGAAGAGTTCTGAGCAAGAGATATGTGATCTGATTTTTATTCAACAGAATCACTTAAAAAGAGAAGACTATAAACACGAGGGTAGAGGCACTAAGAGCAATTCCACAAGAGAAACAAAAATAGCTTGGGTGATGCTGATTGGCAACAGGAGGAGAGAGAAGAGGGATATATTTTAAAGGTCATGGAATTTTCTGAGAAATGTTATGTTAAGAGTTAGGGATAAGTTTAATAGTTTGGCACTAGGAGATATGGCAGAGTTTACTTATGTTTTGTGGTAGTGGATTTTTTTTTCCAAAAGGTTGATATTTTTGTGTTTAATGTGTTATGTCAAGTGTGTCCAAAGGTGATATTGAGTATCTGGACACACAAATATGGAGGGGAGAATTCTGAGGTGGAGACAAAAACTGGGATGTTTATTGTGTGTATACTCTAAACCTCTGAACCCTACCACATAGATACTGGCATATCCGGCTTACTGCTGTACTGTTCACAAAGGTAGGAAATGGAATCAATCTGAATGCACATCAACAGAAAAATCGTTATGCAGAAAGGTGGTACATAAACACTCTGGAATTTTATCTGACTATAAAGAAAAATGCAATTGTTGCATTTGCAGGAAAATAGATGGAACTTGAAGACTTGAGACTCAGAATTAGAAAGACAAAACTACATGTTTTATCACATATATGGACTTTACATTTTAATTTTTTTATGTGAGAGTCTATATGAGTCTGGATATAGGTAATGAGAGAAGAAACCAAAAAAATGGGGAAGGAGGAGGTCTTAAGTGAGGAAAGAAAGAAAAAAAAGTAATCAAATCCATGTGACATGAATGTGGAATGGGGCTACTTCAGGAAAAGGGACACACAGGCTCTAGTCTACAGGCTTCATAGGCTCCAGTCTACATTTCTATGCTTTGTATTTAAAGCCTCTTTACCATCTAGCAGCTCATTAAGATGGAAATTCTACTCTAGACTACTAGAGTCCTACAGCTCCCAGGGGAGATCTATTTCCCTCAAGAGAAAGGACATGCCAACACCTGGTATTCTACCTGGGGTGTGTGGATAAGTTTCAAGATAGGGTAGCCAAGAGGTGGGGCTCCTTTTTTCCACTGTCTTCCCACATAGGATGAGGACTTTACCTCGTGTGTGGTACTACTAAGAATATGGTACTAATATGGTCCTAGTAACTACTACCTCAGTGTGTGGAGCTGAAGTTACCTGCTAGGAGAGGCAACTCAAGGACATGGAGAGATTGGGAGAAAGAGACAGGCTAATACCCACAAGTTCACAGTCAGCTACATTGGAGTACACAAAGCAGCTGCAGAAAAAAGAAACAGAAAAAGGCAAGAAATAGAGGAAGGCAAGAACTAACTCCCAAAAATTGCTTTCTGACCTCTACATGCATTCTGTGATGTTTACACACACACACACACACACACACACACACACACACACACACTACCTTAGAGAAAGCAGTTTGTGACTGACCCCAACTTCAGAGATTTTTTTTTAACTCAGGGTTTAGGAAGACCATGATATAGAATTATAAATGTATTCACAAAATAATGGGATTCATTTGTAAGAGTATACAGAGAATTTCAAGCCTAAAGGCACTTTCAAAAATACTGACAGCTCAGTAGTTACAAGCACTTTCTGTTCTACCAAAGGATCTTAGCTTGGTTCCTAGCACACACACAAGGAATACTGTAAGCCCCCATAACTCCAGCTCCAGGGATCCAATGCCCTCCTCTGACCTTCATGGACACCTGCACACATTTAACACAACACATATACATAAAAAAAATTTTTTAAAAATACTGGCAGTTGTGGTAAAAGGCAATTGGTTAGGTTACTGTTGGACTCCTTGATGTTATAGGCTAATGTAAGGTGAAGCAGATAACTGGGAAGCAAACTCCCCGAGTGAGAACAAATCTCGCTAGCCTATGAGGCTGACCTGAGAAGGAAGCAGAATGGGTTCATCTGTTAAGCAATTCGTGCACAGCTAATAGATGAAATCACAGTATCAGCTGGCAACTAGAATGGCTTAACAGCTTGCTACTGTCAGAAAAAAAGTCACAGATACATAAAGTTATAAAGCAGGCAAATCCATAGAGGATGGCAGTGTCTCAGTTGTGCATAGTGAGAGCGGGGATGAGAGCTTAAGAGAACAAACAAAAGATACAGGGCTTCTTTTGAAAGTGATAAAAATGTTCTAAAACTGTGGTTTGAATCTAAAGATCTACTGAATATACTGAAAATATTGTAATGTATAAATGTATAGATAGTATGCTGTGATAATTACGACTCAAAATTGTGAGTAAAACTTCACACAATACAAAGAAAAAACAGCCTGCCAGGATTCCCTTTCTTCTGGCTTGTGATCTATATTTTGGTTTAATAAACAAGATCTTTCAGCAGCATAGCATGGCATCTAAACATTAAACCTTTTGTAATTCACCCAGTCTTCCCTCCCAGCTCCCACTCTGGTACAGGGAGCACTGAACTGGCCCACTGCCAAAAGACCCAGGACTAGTTGCAGTCAATCAATGCCCACAGTCTGTTCAATCATGTACAAATTTGAGCCTTCAGATAGGAATTCATGAAGCTCACCTATCCAGACAAATTGGTGACTGACCACTCAGCACAAACAGGCTCAAGATAATCTTCATAATTTACATGGTCAGCCTCCTCCCAACCAAGATACAAGAAGATGGTTCATCTAAAGTAGAATTCACGTTTTACAATTTTTGACGTATCTTAATTATGCAAAACTATAAGGTACCTACAACAAATGTAAAATATGTACAATAAAGGTCTCCTTAACTAAAAATAATTTGGGGAAACAGCACTTGAAAGCATACTAACCTCTAATTGATAGGAGGTACTCTATTTGGCCAGTGTGTTTTTTAAATATTAAGTTTTAATAAGTTATTTTAGTTTGCCATATGAAATGAAGTAACTTTTAAAAGATGTGAAAAGATTCCTATCTTTTAAAAATTAAGTTTTATGAAGAAAGAATTTCATATGAAATTAGCATCACAAAATGTAGGAAATAAATAGTATGTAACAATGGGAAACATTAATGCAATTTATTTAGATTATAGAAGTCATATTCCACCTATAAGGAATTCTATTGGCTTATGATCTATTTCTCTAGTATTTCTACTGGGAAAATCTGACTGAACTTTATAAGAGGTTGGAAAACATTATGATAAAGTCTTCAGAGACTGTAGAAATATCTTCCCTTTACATGTTATATGTAAGACAAACTGTTAACAATTTTGAGAATAGAAGTTCAGTCATGCCTGTAAGAAGAAGCAGTAAATTACCTCTAAAAAGTAATTTTATCTTTTGTGGTTATGATAATCATTAAGTGGCAAATGCTAATTCAGAAAGGCTATTTAGTAGCATACATCCTTCCATTATGGAGACATTTTAATGTTAGGAAAAACAATACGCAAACAGGGTTTAAATCTTTAAAGCCCATACTTCCTTTGTCAAGATTACAAATACAAAATACAGTGACAACAGCCAACTAGATATAAGCTTATAAGGGTGAAGCAGGAAGCTCTTTTCTCGAAGCAGGAAGACCGGTAGTACCAGTGAAGGACTCAACCACATTCTGACTTTGCCGTAACATTTATGGAAATTATGGGAGAGAATGTTCTATGCAAATGTCATTTTGTATCATTAAATGGACAGAAGAAAAACCTGCAGAGAAGCCAGTTTACTTTTCTTGGTCTAGTGGATATAAAAGAAAGCAACATTTCTTACATGGTCAATGAATCAACAAGGTTTTCATGACAGTCATCAACATCAGCTTGACACTGTTTTTGTCCACTAAAAAGCCTAAGTGTGCTCCAACCATCAGGAAAAAGAACATTAAAAGTATAGTGAAGTTTTACAATTATTACTACAGTGATAGCCAAAATTCAAACTTTACATTAAAAATCACTGGGATTCTCTGCTTTTCTTATTTACGTAGTATTTTGTTGGCATTTTAGCTATGTGAAGAAACATGTAGACAGAACCTATGAAAGGACCATCATCTATGAAAAAAGCTGAAGGAAAACTAGACAGCTTTGAAGAATTAGCAGTCAAAGGCATTGCTCTGTTTTATTAGTATGGCACTTCAGCCACCAATTATCCTTATTAGCTACTTGCAAAGTAACAAAAGAGTGTTATTTCAACTCAAAATGTTCTTTTAAAATTTCCAATGCTAGAGGAGAAAAAAGTTTTTTTTAAACAAAGTACACATTTTTATAAAATGTCATTACAAGCCACCAAATTTTTATAAATCTAGCTTTTTTAACTCTAAGGAGACAAAACACAAACATGGATTTCAGGAAAGGGAGGAGCCATACTTGTCTCTAACTTTCCATCTGTCTCCACCCTTCTTCTCTAATACAACTCAGTTAAATGTGCCCAGGTTGGTCAGAACCCTACTTCTGAGTTAACTACATATAAGCACATCTAGGACTTGGATAGTCATGATATATAAATGACATGCTAAGGACAAAAGAGGAAAAACAAGCTACCACTTCAAAACTTAACAGAAATAAATAGACTGTCTAAGCCAAGATATTTGGAAATAAATATTTTGATTCCAATTCTCTAAGTAGCTTGAAGAAAATTTTTAAAAGTATGCTCAAGTATTTGAGACAAAATATAAAAAAGCATGAATCACATTCTTCTACATATTTATTTACATGCGATCATAGCATGTAGAGGAACAGGCCAGTATGAACACTAGGAAGGGTCTATATTCCAGGGGTCCACATGAAGTAGGTCTACATTTAGAGGTCTGTGTAGTCCGGGAATATAGAAAGAATGTTAAGAATGTTGGTATACATCTTTAATCTCAGTATTCAGAAGGCAGTGGTGGTGCACACCTTTAATCCGAAAGTCAGAAACAGAGTGTGGAAGCAGATACTTGAAGCAGAGCTCAGAAAGAGTCAGTGTCACACAAGAAGTAACATCTGGGATGAGTCAGTGAAGAACAGGCAAAGTGACTACTCAGAGGAAGAGTTAGCAGAGTGAGTCAGAGGTAGAAAAGCAGGCTCTTAGCTCAGAAGAGTTAGTTATAGCAGGCAGTATGATGCAAGCAATATGAAGCAGCGAGACAGGGGACAAGACACAAAAACAATGAAGCATTTGCCTGAGGAGCACAGAGACTGACTGAGGCAGTATGGAGCAATGAGAGCTTGGCAAAAGAGACAGAGACACAGAGGCAGCTTGGCAGAAGTCAGTATCAGTTGGGAAGAGTCAGTCAGTTTGAAGCCAAGTAGAGCAGTTCAGTCAGAGAAGTAAGTTGTGGGAGTCAGCTAGAGTCAGTCAACTCAGAAGAGCTCAGTCAGAAACAGTTAAGTCTGCTCAGAAGGTCAGTTTGAACCAGCAGCTTGGAGAAGAGTTTGAGCAAGAGCAGTGAGTGAGCTGAAACAAAAGAGTCAGTTGAGTTTGGATTAGCTCTAAGTTCAAAAGGAGCTAGTCAGAGTGGCTCAGTCAGCAGTGGAGGTTTAAGAGTAGATTGTAAAGAGGCCAAAAAGTTCCAGGGCTCCTGGAGGAGGACTGGTTATTGAATTAGGCAAAGAATAAAGAGCCTTTTGAACCCAAATCAATGGTTACATCTGGCGTGAATCTACATCTACAATAACATTTATATGTGACTAAAAACTGGAATAAAATGGAGGAGTAAATTATGCAAATTTGAATTTATACAATTTATATAAGTACTGAATGACCATAATGTGAAAAGATACACACAATACACTCAAAAGTTAAGAATGATGATTGCTTGTGCAGAAGACCCAAGTTCAGTTCCCAGCACCCATGTCAGGTGGCTCCCATAACTCCAGCTATAGGGGATCTGACACCTTCTTTTGACCTTTAAGGGAATTTGCATTCATGTGCATAAACCCACATACAAATATATAAATTTTTTTTATTTCATGCATTGATTATTGTTAATTTAACTAAACTTGTTAGATCCACTTTTTGGAAGCACCTAACAGTTCTATAGTTCTAAGTATTTGTTAACAGCAGAAGCTTTGTCTGCAGGAATGTAAAGTAAAGTTCATAACCTCTTTGAATTAACCCACTCATGCTTTCTTGAACCACTGATATATTATTTAAAACAACAAGCAAAACACAACAGGAGGAGAATGTATTTAATTCTGGTATATGAGCTATTGACTCAGGTTCAATGTGTTGTTACTGAGCAACACTCTGTTACCTGCAAGTTCACGCACTCAGGCTACCTGCTAGTACGCTCCCTTCCTTCCTCACTGATTCATGTGGGTCCTTCCCAAAGCAACATATCAAAAAGGAAGACCTTCCCCATAGAGGACCTTTGTATCTTCTAGGGTATATGAGTAACTGTGTTCCATGCTAGAACTTCCAAGCAAGATCTCTAAAGTATTGTTAGAATTAGGATGTATGATATAAAAAGCTCTTCAGTAAAATCTGTCCAATGCTTTGTCACACATACAATAAAATCTAAACCATGGATCATCTTGTCCCAGGACTTCATCTTGTCTATCACCTTCATCTCATCTCACTGCTTCAATCCCTGCTCTCTAGAACAGTCTCCCTAAAGGTGATGGACCACCATAGACAATTTAGGGCATTTGTTGCTCTTTTCCGCTAGCAGGTTCTATGCTTCCCCCTACCTATCTTCACTGAAATCTCTGCTCAAATAATACTGCCTTTATAAAATTTTCATAGTCACTCTTTCACATGAAGCCTTGTCACTGCCTTCTATCCTACTTATGTTTTTAGTTAGCACTTTTCTAGTAGAGAAAATAATAGGACCTGATATTTATTTTCCATTGTTTTCTAACCCACTCCATTAGACTAGCTTGAGACACTAACAAAATTCAAGTACTTTGTCCATCATATAGACAAGGGCTCAATAAGTATCTGGCAAATGAATAAAAGACCTGTCAGCTTTTAAACTTTTAAGCATGCATTATGTGTCCATAGTTTTGGTAAGTTCTCTCTACCAGAGTATCATTCTCAAAAACACTCAGTACAATGTAAAGACATAAACACATAAACATGTTATCATTTGGTGATGCAGAAAGAGTAATAGTGCAATTTGGAGGAAGAGAGAAACTAAAGGAGCACTGACAATTTTACCTAAAGATTGAGGAGTATGTTTCCACACTGTATTAAATAATGCTCTGTAGAAACTTCACAGCTTAGGAGATATTTGACAGACGGACATTCTCAGAAGGGCACAGACACTTTAAGGGGAACTACAAGCACTCAAATTTACTGAGGCATCATGTGTACATATGTAAGCGTTCAGGATACATAGGTAGAAAGAAACTATAAAAACAGATTGAGAGGATGTCATACTTAGAATTTATTGTTTAACTGATACATAATAGAGGTATTCCACAAGTAACAGATACTACACCATTTCTGTATTTGGTGAGTATCAACTAACTAGCACTATCGGCACTATAGCACAATGGCAGTAGGGGGAGCAAAATCAGAAAACAAAACAAGAAGAAAGATAAGAGTGATATTAGAGATCTCAATACCAGGCAATATCGATGGGATACCAGGGAGAACATTACAGAATTCTGAAGAAAATTTGATGGAGGAAAAAAATATAAATTGGGTAGAGTTGGTTTGTATGTTTCCAGATGGAACTAGTATATAAAAATTAAATAACAAGTAGACTAGAACATTCCATTCTCTCTTATGATTAGATCTCTGGCAACCTAAATCAAATGTGTTCTCAGCACCTGAGACAGACTACAGCCAGTTAAAGTGAGGGAGAAGGCAAAGAAGAGAGAACAGTCTTATCATCCCTTTGGAGAACTGGTTTACAAATTCTAAGTAGAATGTTCTTTTATTAATAATTTTTTTCTTTCACGATTGAAATATGTATACTATACTATAAATTCTGCTCAGATTGATATTAAATAATTTGTAATTTATTATTATTTATTTTTATTTAATATTAATTTAATTAATTTACTATTATTATCAGGTACTATTAATATTTTCATGTAAATACATATATACTTTAAGATAATAAAAGCAGTAAGTACAAATTAGCATAAAGATACATTAAAATGAGTACAAAGTATCCCTTACCTGAATTTCTAAAATCATTCTGTTAATTTCATCCTGTTGGCTCTCTATTATCTAAAACACAGAAAGTAAATTAGTCTGAATCCCTTCCATTACTTTAAAAAAAGCATCAATACCTCAAGAATATTAAAAGTTTATCTGTACATGCCTTTATTAGACAGAAGCATTCATAGTTAAGAACCGCTTAAATCGCAAGATGACTTGGACAACACGGAAGTCAAACCGCAAACATTTTCTCGTAGGTCCTAACGAAACTTTCTGTTATGCAGTTTATAAAAACAATTTTGAGACAGATTTTGAATAATTTAGGGAAAAGAATCTCCTTTTGTTTTGTCTTTTATTTAAGTTTAAATAATTTATAATGTATTAAATTGCTATCCTTTTTCCAAATCAAAACGAACTAAATATTTTTAAGCTATTAAACATCACTAAAATTATAAATTATCACTAAAATCATCACATGAAACTCTAAGGGGAACAGGCATACTCCACAATACAGATCTGATGTCTGCTCCCAAGTGTCTACTGACCTTACTAGCAGTCGCATTCTGCTCTCGGAGATTATCATTTTCACTTTGAAGCTGTTTTGCATCCAACATGGGAAGGCGGATTCCATCTTCAAGGCATTTTTCTACTTTTTGCTGTAAGCTGATATTTAGAGAAAGCAATTACATGAAGAAATACTTTTTAAACAATGAGATATATAAAAAATACACAAATAACTATATATTCTACAGGGGAAAGAAAAGCCCATAATTAGTTAGAGGCTGGTCATTATTTAGAAATGGAAAGTGTAAGGTCAGAGCTCTTTACAGTGTGGCATGCCAACATTCATCCCATTGAATCCACTCACAAAGTTGAACTCCGTGATCTAACCCTGTTTCTTCCTTCTTCCCTAGATGAACAACGCCTTAAACAAAGGTAACTAGGGTAGGGAGACTAAGAACATGGATATATGCTCTTGCTTTTTTTCTGAGCATGGCAAACGTTTGGTTGTAGGGGTGATTGTTGCCAATTACTTGTTACAGAATTACTTTCCCCTCATTAAGGAGAATGTGGTTCTACCATGCTAACAATATAGCTTACTTAGATTTGTCATGCTGTTTATGACAAAGGAAGCATCAAAAAGAACCTCTTCTATCATATTAAAAATAAATCAGTTTCCTCTAATGCAGTCTCACTGGGTAAATCAACCACACTTACGGGCAGACCCTAGACCCAGGAGTAACTGGCTAATACAAAACGAACTCAATGGTATTTTTTAAAATTTTTGTCTTTTTTTTTTTTTTATCTTATTGGTCTGTTACTTGTTTATTTTGACTTTTGTTTTTATTTTGTGTGTTTGTGTGTGTGTGTTTTGTTTGTTTTAAAGAGAAAAAGAACATAAAGGTAGTTGAGTTAGGGAGGTGAGAGGACCTGGGAGAAACTGGGCGGGGGGGGGGGCATGGTCAAAATATACTATATGAAGAAAAATATTTTAAATAAAAAAATAAAAGATGAAGGAAAGGGGGAAGATAATGGAAATTAGTAATATTTGGGTAAAAGCAAACCATGTCATTAACACTAACAACAAAAACTAAAACAGTAACAGCTGGGGGTGGGGGGGAAAGAATTAGTCTCAAGAGCTGCGACATCTTCCAGACACGGTCATGCATAATTGGAACCTAACATTCAGAAGGCTGGGAGAGAAGGATTGCTGTGAGTTCTAGGACAGCCTAGGCTAAATAGTGAGTACCAGGCTAGCTAAGGCTACATACGACAAGATTTTGTCTCAAAACAAACAAGCTTCAGATTACAACTTTCATTTTGTTTTTTCTTGTGTTCAAGTATTACAGCAATCTGATGCCCTCTTTCTTTCAATGAGAAGAAATGACACTAGACTTAGGTTGTGGGAAAAGGACTAATAGCACTAGGTGGTAGAATAAGGACTGTGGATGTGTTTATAAGTAATGGCCCAGATATCATTTATGTAGTCAATACTACATATGGTGGATTGCTTTGTAATACATTGTTAATTGTTGCTAAAAAGTATTTACTTTTCCAAAGTACAAGCAAAATAAGTTATTTATATTTTGCCAACTTAGTGTAAGACTCTATGTTCTGGGTACTTAACAATATTACAAGGAGATAAATCAACTTCAAAAATTAAAATCTTTCAGCTTGGGGACATAACTGAGTCTGTGCAAGCACAAGGGCCTGAGTTCTGTCCCTCAGACCCATATTAATGAAGCAAGCATGGTGGCACATGTTTGCAAAATGGCACCAGGAAGGTGGGGACAGCAGACCCCTGGAGCCCACTGGATGACAAGCCTAGCTTACTTGGCAGGTCTCTGCCACTGAGAGTTTCTGTCTCAGATGCCAAGGTGGATAGCTCCAGAGGAATAATACCAAAGGTTGACCCCTGGTTGCCATACATACATACATATATCTGCATAAGCATACAAAATCTCTTAAATAAAAAAAAAGCCAACAACAAGGAGGAAATGTGCTGTGTTGCTGCACACCACCAAGTTTTCTTTCATGCACACATATTTGGGTTACAAAGCAAGAAAAGTTAGAAAGATCTTGAACAGCAGAACTAACTTATGCATCATTATATTTTACTTTAGCTTTTATTTCTAACGTAAAGATTTTTTATTTATGAATTTCTTAAAATTTAAAAAGCAAAAGATTAAAAACATATAAAATGTAATGATATAATTCATAGCCACATATAAATCTGAACTTCTTTTGAAATATAAGAAATATCCTAGAGCCAAAGAAACTTAAATACCATTCCTATCCCTCAACATTAAGTGATGCTATTGTCAATATAAACACTGAAGAGTTAAAAATTAACTTTTACCCAAAAGCAAGAGGTGTTTCCTAAGATATTATCTCTGCCAGCCTCAAGATACAATTTAAAATGGACGGTGTTTTCTGGAGTACATTATACTAATCTGCAAATCACGCCTATGCGGCTCATGTTCTACAGAAGCCTAACAAAGAGAACACAGGAAATGAGACAAATCTGCAAAACCAAATAGCAGGACAAGATGGCGCTCAGTTGTTTTCCAGAATTGCCATGACGGCTCACATGGCTCACAGTTTCACATTTCCTCACTCACGGTGCATACAGAACAGAGCTAGTACACTGTTTTTATTTTTATCAACAAAGACAAAAATGTTTAAAATTAGTGAAGATCAGGAAGTCTACGACTAAAAGATTGTTATAAATTATGGATTCACAAAAAATTAAAATACAAGAAAGAAAAAAATACTAGGATAAAAATGTAAACTCAGAACCAGTTCTTGGAATTGACATCAAGAGCAGCAATCAGAGTTCTCTGTACTGGAATCTAAGGGTAAACCAAGCATATTTCAGATTTAAAAAATAAGAGTAAAGCACTATACTATTAACAAGAATACACCAAGCTTCTAATTAATATACTTATGAAGACTGAATTTTTTGAACTCAGTTTTTTTTCTGTTGTATTATTTGACTCTTTAGGATAGTTAAATCTGATAATAAGGTTTAAAGATTATTAAAAAGAATACAAAATTATGTATGCAACAGCTTTCTAGGTTTATAATAAAAATCTCCAAGTTTGAGTACAACCTGAGTAGACCAACAAAAGTTACTAACTGGATTTTAAGGTGCCAAATGAGGCGAGCTATGTGGGTAGGTCTAAAAGCACAATTTGTCATTTACAGTGAGATGAAATCAGGGCCCATAAATTCCCTTTGGAATAAGAGGGTAGTGTAATTTACAGGTTACTTTTCGCTGTTTAGAATTTTCACTTGTTTCGATAACTAAAGGGTTTGTGTTAACATTCTCAGCCTTCAGTTGCTGAGTTGCTTTGTTTGCTCATTCTTTTGCTCTTCACCTAAAATTTTTGGCAAGATGTTGGGGTAGTGCTTCAAAATTATCAAACTACAACTGAACCAATCAGCTTCAGTGAAATCATACAGCACATTTCTAAGGCAATTGCTAAGGTACTAATGATTGTACCCTTTAAGTAGAGTTTGCTTTAATGATAATACTGCGAATTAAATAGAGTAAAGACAAATGGAAGATCTCCTTACCTCTGAACAGAAGTTACCAACTCCTTCTCCTTCTTCTTCTGGCACAACAGCTGGGCTTCTTTATCTTGACATTGCTTCTTAATCTCTTCAAGCTTTTTTTCTGTGTCTATCAAAGTCTCTTGCAAATTCTTGTTTTTTTCTTCAAGAACTTGCAACTAAGGAAAATTTTTTACAATTTGTAATGCATGCAATATTAAATATACTCCCATTAAAATTACTGCTATTCTCAAGGTTAACAGGCTTATCACTTATAATCATTCTGTATTTTGTCTAAAGAACTTCACACTATCTTTTCTTTATGTGAAAGAGTTGGGAGAATGGGATTGTGAGGAAGAGAACTGGATAATTTTCTAGAAGATGGAAACATTCATAATTTTTAAAGCTTTATTTTTAAGGGTTGTAAAATATAAACAATATAAAATTTAACATAATTATGTAACCATGTCTGGATATATGACTATTTAGTACCAGGTACATCTAGACCGTTATATTTTGACAATTCCCAGAACTTATATACCTGTACCCATTAAATTTCTTCCCAGTCACTGTTCATCCCACTCCACTATCCTGTGTCTCTTCAATCTCATATAATATAATCATACAGTATTTATGACTGGCTTATTTTACTATACTTACTTTATTATAAAACATTCTCCAGATTTATCCATGCTGGAGTGTGTGTCAGAATTTTCTTCCTTTTTAAGACTCAATAATATTCCATTCTATGTATGTCCTACCTTTTGTGTATCAATTCATCCATCTGTGGGCATTTCATTGGTTCCATATTTTGACTATTGTAAATAACAATGTTATAAACGGTCTATGAGCACCGCGACTCTTGGTAGTGGCTATCCAAATGTGTGCTAGTTATTATGATAGCATGTGTTTCAATTCTTTACTACTGCCTCTTTCTGCTCATGTAATTCCTATGGCCCTTAGTACTTCCTGTATTTAATCTCTTTTAGCTGTATAATTTATAAATTATACACAGGCATACATCCTAAAATTATATAAATAACTCTCTATTGAGGATGATTTTTAAACTGACAAATGTCCATTATCATTTGCTTTGGAGAGAGAAGCAGCATTATTGTCATCCAGAAGGTAGAGTCCAGAAGGGCTGGTTACAAGAACTACATATCCTGCAGAGCACAAGGCAGGCTACAAAGAACAACTTCTCCCCAAATGTCTTTTGTGCCAAGGTTGAGAATCTATGGCATAGAAGGACTCAGACAACTGGAGTGAATTCATGTTTCAAGAAGCCTTAACCAGGACTGGTGAAAAGACTCTGAATGAGGGATTAAGAAAGTAAAATCAAAGTCAGAGGAGTGAATAGAGGTTATAGATCAAGGTATATTAAAAACCATAGCAAGATTCAGAACAGTGAAGAAAATAAACATCTATAAAATTACCCAGCAAGTCTTGAAGAGCCTTGAATTCCAGAGAACACTGGAGAAAGCCAGAACTAGACTGAATTTGGATATTGAGGTAGAGTTAACAGCTAGGTTTAGAAACTGCCTTTTAATAATAGAATGTTAGGGGCAAAAGAGACAGATCAACAGATAAAGGTGCTTTGCAGTGCAAGCCTGGCAGCAGAGTTTGACACCTGGAACCTACATAAAGGTGGGAGAAGAAAACCAACTCCACAAAGTTGTCCTCTGACCTCCATACACACATCACACATATATATAATAAATAAAAAATAAAGTCTAAAAATAGAACGCTAAATAAGACAGTTATCATGCAGGTTTATTAAAAAGGTAATCACATACAACAAAAGAGAGATCTATTTATTCTTATTTGAAGAGTTTCAAAATCAAATTATATCTTAGGAGTAATAAGTGAGTATATAACTTCAAAGTAGCTAAATTTCTAAAACATTTTGCAATCATTTCACAGGGGCACGTCTGACCACGTTACCTGTAGAGTCTGACTTTGTACATCATCTAGAGTTGGAAGATCTGCCAGGTACTTTTCCAAGGTCTCAATTCTTCTCTGCTTTTCTTTGTTTTGCTCAGATTCCTTCTGGCATTTCTTTTTCAGGCTGTTGATGTATCTATCTCTGGTTTTCAGCTAGAGAAAACATTATGAATCCTCAGTTGTTTTGAGTTACTAAAAATTATAAAATCAATGTTTCATCCCTGGGTATCACTGAATTTATCAATGAGTCTCAGATTACAGTAAAGCCTGTCAATAAACAGGCTAATGAAATGAATGCTCTATTTTCAAAATATAAAGTATAAATAAATAAATATATGGGGAAAAAAGTTCAACAACCTTAGGCCATAAGAGGAATGGAAATTAAAACCACACTGCGATTAGATCTCACTCTGCTCAGATTAGCTCTCATAAGAAATCAAAGGACAAAAGTGCTGATAAGGATGTGGGGAAAGGGGAGAAAATGTAAATTAGTCCAGCCACTATGGAAATCAATACAGCAGTTACTCATAAAACCAAAATGGCATTACAATATGACCCAGCCACACAGCTCCTGAGCATATACCTGAAGGGCTCCAAATCAACACAGCACAGAGACACCTGCACATCCATGCTTAGTACAGCATTATTCACAAAACAACCTACAGAATCATCCTAGGTGCCCATCAGCAGATGAATGGATGAAGACAATGTGATGTTTTAATGCATGCATAGACACATTTCACACACCTCTCTCTCATCCCCCTCTCTCCCTCCCTCTGTGTAATGAAGTTTAATTCAGCCATAAAGAATGGAGTCATAACATTAGAAGGAAAATAGATGCAAGTAGAGATCATTTCATTAAGTAAAATAAGCCAGACTCAGAAAGATAAATAATGAATATACTGAATATTTCCCATTTACAGATCATGGATCTTTTATATATCTTTCATGTGACATGAAATCTACTTATTCAGAATAAGGGGCTTCAACTTAATAAATTGAGGCAATGTCCTTATGCAAAGATTAGCTTCTCTTCATTCCCCAGTACTTTATAGTCAATGAGACCAAGAAACAAGGAATTAGAATAAGAAAAAGGAAAAGACTCATTGGTGTAGGCAGCTGGCTTTAGAAAGTTTCACTAGTTAGAAAGGTATAATAGACACTTTCATTCCTCAAGAAGATCCTTAAATCTGTGCCGATAACATAAGTTTCTTGAACATTAGTGCATAGAATACTAATTACTATAATATAGATGCATAACCTGAAAGGACACCTGGAACAGAACAAATGATAAACAAGCATTCTTTGTTGAAAGCTGTTGATAAACCACAATCTTACACAAAATACCCACCTTTTCCTCCAATTTCTTCCTCTCTTCACTGAATTGGTTTATTTTTTGTTTGATAAACTCATTGAGCTGTAAAACTTCTTTCTCAGTAGATGCTAGCTTTTGCTCAAGTTCATCTTGTTGGGCATGGGACAATGACTGCTCTGAAAATGGAGTCTGGACTGGACTGCTCTCATATTGTGGCTATTTGGAAAAAAAAAATAACAATAGGTAAGTGTGCTGAAGTTTACTTGCCTTGAACAAATAAAAACAAACTGGAAAGGGGTTTTGGTGCAATAAATATCTATAAGCATTAAAAACAGACTGGCCTCATGTTAAATCCTAGCTTTTCTGCTTCCTAGATACAGACCATGATTAAAGTAAAGTAAACTAAGTCATGGTTTTCTCACCTATAAATAGAAATAATAAAGCCATTGTACAATGTATATTGAAGAATAAAGTATGCAAGCTCCTAGCATACAGTTCACTGAAAGGCAGCCATTATTAGATTTAAAAGTGTATTTAAAATGCAAATAATGTTTTACACACCTTCATCCTATATAAGTAAAATGGATAGGGAAGTAATTAAACTCAAACAGAAACCTGGGTGTGGTGGTTAATTTCGGTAATTCCAACATCCTGAAAACTAAGGAAAGCAGGTTGGGAGATCAAATCCAGAATGAGTTATATAGTTAAGACTCTGTCTCAAAAATATTCATGAAAATTTTCTTCACAGGTAATACTTTCAATTATTTAAACTCAATAAGCATCAACGAACTGACTCTTTAACTAAAAGCAAGATTCACAAAGTCATGGCTTTTGTTCATGGTAGGGTGTGATCATACACTTGTCTAGATTTGTACCTCGCATCATACAAGTGCTCCAAAAGTAACCATAGAATGAAAAAAAAAAAAGTATTGTTTCTTCCATTTAGAAAGGTTTGGATGAAAATTTTTCTTTAAAAAAAAATATGATCCTCCTTGGATTATAATCTGAAAGAGATGGTCAGAAAAATACATATATTCCTTTAGATGAATCAAAATCAAAGTATTAAAATAACAAAGAGAATCTGCTATTATATAACACATATTTACAAAATATACCCCTACTGGTCAAGATTGTAAAGCTAATGAACAAAGTTACAGAAAAAGGTCCAAAAACCACAAAACTAAAAATGCTAAGCTAGTGGCAGATGCAGTAGTTTGGGGAAAATGGTACAGAAGTGACCTTGAACAAGGTCTTAAAGCACTAACACTTTGCCAAAAGGGAGGAATTCATTCAGTATGTAAGTAATATTCGTCATGTGCAGGAATATTTCAATGTTGCAGACTCTGGCACTAGCTTTTATGAACTCAAAGTTTAGAGAAGAAGCCCTTAGGTAACTACAGCACAGGTAGTTATCTAAGGTACCAAATAGAGGTCTCATTAAGTACAAAGTATCACAGAGGAAGAAAATAAAGATAACATTTGGAAAATAAACAAATGGGTTTAGTGAGGTAGTGGCTTTTGAGACATATATTTAAAAATAGGTGGATTCTGCTGTGGTGATTGGTTTTTGTCAACTTGACACAAACCTAAACATATTTGGGTAGAGGAAATCTTGAGAAAATGACTCCATAAAAAGAGCCTGTAGACAAGTCTGTAGGGGTACTGTCCTGATTAATGATTGATGTGGGAGGGCCCATCTCACTGTTGGGCATTAACATACATGTTCAGGTGGTCCAGGGGTATGTAAGAAAGCAAACTTAACAACCCAGGTGATCAAGTCAGTAAGCAGTCTTCCTCCATAGCTTCTGCTTCAACTTCCTGACTCAGGGTGCCTGCCTTGAGTTCCTGCCCTGACTTCCTGAAGTGCCAGAGTATGAACTGGGAATTATAAGACAAAATAAACCTTTTCCTCTTCAAGTGATTTTGGTCATGGTGTTTTAACACAGCAACAGAAACCCTAAGATATCTATCAAGAACAAAGGAAGATATCCTGAAATAAATACTAAATTAAAGCAAAGGCAGAGTACATACTTAAAATATCACACATAAAAAGAGGAAGATATGAAAGGGAAAAGTGAAAACCTATTTGGGGACATTACTATAGAACACATAATACTGAATTCAATCTTTATTTCTAAAAATAATAACCCAGGAAGGAATATTTTAGATAAAGTAATGTGATTTTTTAAAAGTTTTGTAAATCTCTGTACTCTCTGCTCTTTAGCCTGGTACCTAGTTTTGATGAGAGGAAAGTGAAGAAGAGTGTCCTAGTTTCAGTCTGTTGCTGGATAAACCACTCTGACCAAAAGCAACTTGGGAAGAAAAGAGTTTATTTGGCTTGGCTGACACTTTCAGGTCAGAATCCATCATTAAGGAACTCAACACAAGAATCTGGGGCAAGAAACATGGAGAACACTGCTTGCTGGCTGTCTCTCTGGCTCACTCTCAGGGTCATGCTTAGTTAGCTTTCATGTACAATCCAGGACCATCTGTCTAGGGATTGTGCAGTCTTCAGTATCCTACATTAGTAAGTAAGTAAGTAACACTCCACAGGCATGGATTCAGACCATAGGCATTTCCTCAATCAAGGTTTTCCTCTGAGATGAATCTAGGATGTATCAAGTTGATAATTAAAGCTAACTAGACAAAGATGCAAAAGAACAAGAGAATGCTAAAGCAAGGGCTTGGGATGTAGCTGCCGTTATTTGCTAAATACATATAGAACACTCTTATTAATAGTGCTATTGACACTGGACTTAGGATTAGTTGCAAATGTATATGCAAGTTCTATGGCAAATACTAAAGAAAACTATTGAAATAAAACAAAAATACTCATATAAAATATTTAATTAAAATGTCAAAAGTGAAAAACTGTGTTACACTAAAACACAGGAACACAAAACAAGAATAGAAAATATTTACACATGTGGTAGCTATTAAATCAACTATACCCATGATCACTATGAACATCCCTGGTTTAAAGACAAAGACTGTCAACTGATCAAAGAGCAAGACTCCTATATATCTTCTATGAGAAACCCATATCTAAGTATGTAAAACAGTCTTTAACAGCATAAAATTCCAAAGCACTTGGGTACAGTAAAATAACTGCAAGAAGAAATGCATAAATCTACTATAGTCATTGGGAGACTTTCAACAGCTGATCAGGAATGGTCAGTCACAGAAGGCAGAATATAATGAAGGCACACTTGCCCTCACAGCCCATCAAGCAGCAGATGAACTGACATCCATAGACTACTTTCTTCACTTCTTACCACAGGTAAATCAAACACACACACAAAACAAACAAAACTGGGATATCCCAAAACAAAGCACTGCTAAATAATATGTAGCTAAAAGAGGAACTCTTAAGGGAAATTTAAAAAGTCTTAGCTAAAATATAACTGAAAATTTGTGAGAAAAAAGTTGTACTTAGAGGGAATGAATGAATTTTATAGAAGAAAGATCTAAAATTAATCATCTAAAGTCTCTAATTCTTGGAAACTAGAAAAAGTAAAGAAAATTAAATCCAAAGTAAAAGAGAAAAAATAGGGGGAAATCAATTAGATTAAAAACAATACAGAAAATTCAACAAAACGATAGTGGCGCATTTTTATAGAGCAATAAAAATCACTAATTCTTGAGGTAGAATAAGAAGAAATTGAAAGAAATTACTAATGTCAGAAATAAAAGAAGGAACATACTACAGATCCCATAGAAGACCTCCATTCCCAGAAGACTTTATAAACTCAATGAAATGGAACACTATCTGCAAAACTCAGATACAAAAGAAACCTAGAGTCCTCTAATATATTATTAAGGAATTTAACTAAATCAGAATTAATAACATTCTAAAGCAGAAACCATCAAACCCTAAACCCCCAAACAGACCACAAAAAGTGCTATAAATTTTCCAGAAAAGAACAAAAGAAAGAAAAGTGGTAGAAAATCTAAATCATCTGGAGTGAAGATTCTTGTCTGACAGGACAGGCAAGAACCATAAAAGAAATCATTGATGAACTGACTTAGAGAGCCATCTACTGGCCTCAAACACTGTTCAGATAACTTTTTTTTTTTTTTTAACATGCTTTTGGTAATATAGTAATTGTATAATACAAGAAAAACATATATTCAGGATGAAGTCATAAAGAGATATTAAATGGTTCTACTAAAAATACTGTTTTCAAAACAAATTATACTAGTCATTTAGCACAAGAATACTATTTTCACATAACTACTATCAATCTCAGCACTATCCCACATGGACTTGCTGTTTTGTAACTGAAGTAAATTACACAGTAATGAAGAATTATGATATATGTATAATCAAAGTAAAAAAGCAAGCTATATCATTATGTTAAATGTCCCTAACTTGCATAAGTCTTATAGCTATTTGGTTTCTTAGCATTTACTGATTTAATGTCTAATTAAGTTTAATTTTTACAAATAACACATTTGAGGGTACAATGAGAGAAAAAAATCACTTCAAATGAATTTTTGACATCTAGGAATAAAGACCTTAACAAAAAAATGACAAAACTAATTCCACAAACAGAAGCATGTATCTCCAGGAAATGTTCATTCTCACCTTTTAATCCCAATAAAAAGAGCAACAGTATTTTTCCTTTGGAAATAAATACGTCAATTATAAAATGTATATAGAAAAATATGCAAATGAGTTTTAGGGGAAAAAAAACTCTTTAAAGGGAAAGAAATAATTGAAGAAAGTGGCTATATAAGTTTTAAGACATTACAGACCCTATGTCTTTTTTTCCCACTGGACTGTATAGTCAAAGTAGGCTTAGTCACAATTCTATTACCAGGTCACAGTCCTCTACCCAGATCATGTGAAGTCCATTGACAAAGGATTGCAGCTCCTACATGTATGGTTTAGGGAACATTGCAAAAGAGGGGAGACAAAAGATTCTAAGAGCTAGAATACCAAGAAATATGCTGTGAAACAGTCTCTCCTAGAAAAAGAAAGACTGTTTGGCTGTATAAGAACACCCAAACAATGTCAGTATCAATGGACTTATTAATATGGAAGGAGGAAATTTTCATTGGGTCCCACCCCTAGACAAAGGTCTACAGACAACTATTGCCTGCTGGAAGAAGGAGAATTAGCCTCTCCCAAGGATGAACACTCTATTGGTTGTCTAATTAAGAGTGATAAGTTTGAAACTATATGCACACCAACAACAAAAATGGACTCAGCAGGTTGTATTTATATATATTTTTGCATATAGATACATATGTAATAGATATAATCGATGCAAAAGAAGCTAACAATTTTAAAGTAGGGGTGCAGGGGAGGGTTTGTGGAAGGGTGGCTAGGAGAGGCTGGAGGGAAAAAAATAATGAGGAGAAAGTGATATAATTCCATTTCAATTAAAAATAAAAAAATACATTAGGAAGGAATAAACATGTTTTAAGATCCATGAATTCAGAAATTATTTTTTGACATCAATAGTTTAATATTATAGATGTTGAATCACTGTTAAAAGGGGATCACCTGTAAAGGTGAAATTCATTTATAAACTACTCAGTAGAATTAGTAGAATTTCATAGTGGAAGCAATATAAACAAATAAAGCAAACAGGATTCACAAACAAAAGGTATTTTATTAGAGTGAGGATCGTGTATTTTTGATGTTTTGTCTGCATGTACGTAAGTGCACCACATGGATATAGTACCCACAGAAGCCGGAAGTAGGTAGCAGATTCCTCTGGAACTGGAGTTACAGACAGTTGTGAGCCACCATGGTACGCTTGGAACTGAACCTGGGTCCTCTGCAAGAGCAACAAGTGTTCTTAATCACTGGGCCATCCCTCCATCCTTGCATCAGAGTATTAATTAAGAGCTTTAGAGTTCAATATTTTCTCAACTGGAAAGACTCTTGAGTAGGGAGGGGGCAATCTATACAGCTTCCGATGATGGCAGATTAGAAATTGCTTCCATGTGAGACAGTAAGGAGAAAAGTGAGTCTAAGAAAAAAAAAAACTAACTAGTCCAATGGAAAGTATAGCTGGAAAGTCACAAAGTCAGTAATAGAACAAATGAGAAATGGGAAAACAAATGAGAAAAACAGAAAGGCAGCAGGAATAAGACGCCTCATCCAGAAGGTAAACCAGGAAGCCATGGTGAAAAAGACTAGCAGCCTGACCACAAGACAGTGCACACCTCCTGCAAGCTATAGATCCAGCTGAGGGCTTTGGCAAGAATGACTTTTTTTTTTTTTTTTTTTTTTTTTAAGCAGGATGGGTCAGCGCTGGAGAGAAATTCCATTTTGTCATTCCATATGGCTTGGAGGGGTGTCCAAGTGCCATCTTGACAGAAAAAACGTTATTTAAACTGAGCTACTCTGGGGATTTGTGAATAAGGAACTTACAACTGTAATTTAGAGAGACTGATGTCAATCTGACAGTCCCAATGTGAGAAGCAGTTAGGTTAGACAGGAATAGAAAAGAAAGCGCCAGGCACTGACAACCTTAAAGTGTAAGAGGCAGGAGAGTCAAGTAGTAACAGATACAAGGCAATGTAGCCCTGCTTTTAACATCAAGTTGGTGACCTCATCATCTGGGAACCTTGGAGTCTAACAGTCCTGAACCTGAGGCCATTGGGTACACATCAACCTCTGGAACTACCCATAATCATAAAATTCACTGACATAGACTGAGAAGCTGAAATACCAAAGGATTGTATGGCATCCATAGCCACATCCTTGTAGCAAACAGTATTTAGTGCTGAGTGGGTTCTGAAAGTACACAGACAGGGTTGCCTACCTACATCACAGTGCTGTGTTTGCTTCCTGACTCCCGAGGCACTTGGGAAACAGCTTTCTATGTAACATTAACTACCCCAGAGTTTATAAACAGAGAATGGGAGAACCTGTCCACCTTAGACACCACAGAGCTAAATGTGGCCAGCAAAGGCTCCTGGTAAGAATAAAAACTACTGAAGATCACACTGACAACCAAGTAAAGGCCAGCACCAGCCTTATCACAGGAGAGATGAGCATATACAAAATCAACTAGCTAGGTGTTGTGGTACATGCCTTGACAACGCAACACAGTCTCAGCCACAGGAACATATGAAAGATTAAATTTCATTAGAAGTATAGATGTATAAGACAGCCAGGAACAAATCCATTACTTCCAACACAATAAACCCCTAATGCCAACAGCAGAGAAAAATTAAAATCAAAACAAAACAAATGTAATCAGCCAGAAAAGCGCCAACAAAATGACAGGAATAAGCAAAGCTCTCTCAATAATAACCTTAAGGTCAGTGAGATGGCAGCTAGTTATCATAACTGACAGAGAAGTTCCAAATGAATAGACCTGGAGATTAAAGGGGGCTGCTATAAGAATCCACTGAAATCCAGATGATCATTAGGAAATACTCTGAAAATATATTATCCATAAAAGAAGAAAATCTACAAGAAATAAATTCCTAAACACATAATTCAAAATTAAAACAAGAAGATATAAACATATTCATGAAAAGAAACTAAACTGCAACAGTAATAGTTCCTCACAAAAGGAAAGCCCAGAACCAGGTAGGATTATCCCTGAATTCTACCAAACCTTTAAAGAAGAGCTAATACTACTCAAACTGGTCTTTAAAACAGAAAGGGAAGAACAGTACTAAACCAATTCTACAAAGCCAGCATATCTGACAGCAAAATCAGATGAGAATATAACATCAACCCTATGGACCAAATAACCCTGATGAACATATATCTGAAATTTTTCAAAAAAGTCCTTGGAAACTTAATTCAAGAATATAGGAAAAAGATAATACATAATCACCAAGTTGTTTCCTTCCAGAGTATGCAAGGATAAATGAACATATACAAATCAATAAACATAACATACGACATAAATAGGCTGGAGGACAGAAAAAACCTATTATCTCTTTTGTGATAAAATTCCTGAGGAAACTAGAAATGGAAGAACATATATTAACATAATAAAGGCTACATACAACAAACCCAGAGCCAACATTATACTAACTGGAAAATCATTTCCATTAAAATCAGGAATGAGAGTTCAGTGTCCACTCTCCACTCTTAATTCAACACAGGTCCTGGGGTCTTACGTAGAGCAATAAGACAAGAGAAGAAAATAAACACAACAAAGAAAAGGGAGAAGTCAAACTATCCCTGTTCATAGATGTCATGATTCTAGACTTATACGACTTTACCAAGTCCACAAGAAAACTCATAGAACTGATAAATACTGTCCACAAAGTAGCTGGACACAAAAACAACCTACACAAATAAGTAGCTTTCCTAGAGCCCAAAAATGAACATGCCATGAAAGAAGTCAGAAAAATAAAATCTGATTTACAATAGCTCTGAAAAACCAAACCAAACAAAAATCCCTAGGAATAAACTTAATCAAGGATGTGAAAATATTTACAGTTAAAACTTTTACACACAGACACAGAAGAAAGAAATTGAAGACACTAGCACACTAACAAACACTCCCCACCCCACCAGGGACAGACTCTGCTAGTCTGTTAAATTAAAATTGTGGAAATGGTTAAATTACTAAAAGTGATCTACTGAAAGACCCAACGAAATCCCTATTTAAAAAAAAAAAAAAAAAAAAAAAAGAATCGTATCATTCTTCACATAACTAGAAAAAACTGAAACAGTGTATGAAAGCACCAAATGTCCTGAACAGCAACAGCAATCCTAAGGAGAAAGAGTCATATTAAAGGACCCTTAACAGCTAACCTCAAATTATGCATAGTAACACAGTAACAAAATTACCAGGATAACAAAATTACCACGATATTGGCCCAAAGATAGATGGAACCCACACAGCTACAGCCACCCAATTTTTGACAAGGTGACAAAAACATATATTGGAGAAAAGAGACTCTTCAATAAAATGGTGCTAAAAAACGGATATTCACAGCAAACTGACATTAGGTACACAGCTCCTACTTTAAACATAAATGAAATAAAACACACAATTAAGACTTTAACTCTGAAACTCTTACAGAAACATCCAAAAACACTTAAAGATGGGGCTGGTGAGAGAGCTCATCAAGAAAGGTGCTTACTGATAAGCATTATGACCAGAGTTTGATACCCAGAAACCACAAGATAATAAAACCAGCTTCTACAACTTGTCTTCTGACCACATACACACCATGGCATATACTCACAGGAACACACACATATACGTACACATAATAAATAAATACTGAAAAAACAAAAACCATCTAAAGTTACAGGTAAGGGCTTTGGGGAGGATTCCAGTAGTATAGGAAACAATTGCAGGAACTGACAAACGACACTGTATGTAATTAAATTTTCAGCTTCGAAGAGACAGTCTAGAGAATGGGACAAAGTCTTTGGCAACTATACATCTGACACTGGATTAGCTCAAAACAAACAATAAAACCACACCAAATTAGCCAATCAATAAATGAGCAACTGAATAGTTTCCAAAAGAAAAAAAATATAGTGGCTAATAAATATTTGAAGAATGATCAACACGTTAGTCATGGGGAAATGCATACAGTGAAATTCTATCTCACTCCAATCAGAATGGTTATCATTTATTTAAAAGCCCGCAAGGCTGGGATAGAAGAGCCATTAAGCACACTGGTGGGAATGTAAACAGGTGCAATTACTAGGAAAAAAGTTTAGAGGTTCTTCAAAAGAGTAAAAAAAGCACTGACATACGATCCAGTACTACCATCCCAAGCAGGAAGAAAGCTAAGCATACCGGAGACACTTTCATACCCATGTTTATTGCTGCACTATCTGAAATACTCAAAATATGGAACTAACCTAGGTAGCAATCAGTAGATGAATAAAGGAAATGTATGTATACAGGATGAAGTTTCATTGAGCTCTGAAGAAAAACGAGACTGTTATTTTCAGAAAAATGGATGAAATGGAGAGCATCGTGTTTTTTAAAAAGCCGCATGTAGAATCTACATTTAAACATGCACATATAAGAGAAATTTCATTTCTCAGAACTTTTAACTTACAAAGATAAATGTATGAGAGGAGCAAAACAATATTTAGAAAAGGTTATTCACATCACTTATAATATACCCAAATAGAAAACAATTTTAATTGTCATGAGTAAAAGATGAGTGAATAAATTAGGATTTTCATAAAATAAAAAATAAGCAAATGAAAGTGGAATGGTTTATGTAAAATGATGTAGGTATACAATGTGCATATCCTTAAGGATTTTTGTAAATGTAGAGAACTAAGCTGGATTTTTTCTGTTTATAATATATATCAATTCTTGAAGGATACACTAGAAACTGAGGATGGCTTATTCTGTATGTGTGTGGGAAAGGTACAAAGGGAAAATGTAGTTAGGCACCTTTTACAAACATGAACTATGCAAATTCACTGTTATTTCAAGACAATGATTTAAGGTACTCTGTTATAAAGTATACTATAAGTACAGATTTATTAAGTATAAACTACAGAGTGCTCTATAGTCTTACCTGCAAACTGCTCATATAAGATTCTTCACAATTTACATAATGTCCCAGCATAGCATGTTGCGCCCGTAGTTCATTATCCCTTATCCTTTCGTGCAGGTGGTTAATTTGTTGCTTCTGCCTGTAAAACATAAACTGAAGTCACATTATAAAGAATATACTTTTTAAGAAATATTGAAGAGAATTTTTAGTATTCTAAATACTTCCATAAAAGTGTGTAAAAATTTTGTCTTATCTCAATCACTGGGGGAAAATTAGCTAAATACTTTTCCTATGTGAAAGACACTAAGAAAATAAAGACATGGGATTGGAGAGATGGCTCAGTATGCAAAGTGTCTGCCATCTGAGGATGAAGACCAGGATTCAAATCCCCAGAACCGATGTATATGCTGGGCAGAAGTGGTAGCTCTTTGTAGCACTCAGGATGGAGAGACAGAGGATCCCCAGGGCAAGCTGGCTACCTAAACTAGCTGGAATTGGGTAGTCTTGTTCAGCTAGAGATCCTGCCTCAATAAAAAGAGAAGGATCTAGGAAGACACTTAAGATCAACTTCAGGCCTACACACACATACAAATACATCTAAGTATACTGCACACATGTATACTTACACACATGTAAGTAAATATGCATATACCACACACATGCATACACACAGGGAAGAAAAAGCAAGACTCAAAGAAGTTATCCACAGACAATAATAATATGTTTAATATATGTGTGTAAAAAAATGAATGTATACATATCAATTCCTGAACTACAGATTCAAAACTCCTCAGTGGAAACTATTCTTCAGAGAAAATTTAATAAAGGAAAGACACCCTTTCCAAAAATTAAGATATATTTTTTGCTTTTAAAAATTTTTCTCAGCAACTAAATTTTACATAATCTAATTCTTTTTCTGCAATGACTTCCAAGCTAGGTTAATTATTCCTCTGTTATCATAATTGTGACAATTGCCTGAGAAATATGTCACCCTGGGGTCTCATTTGTAGTTGTCACCTAAAACGAAGAAAGGATTGTTAGTAATCATGTTTTTGATCCTGTGGAATCTAATGTTATCTCACCAATGTTTGAATTGCCCTGTAGTATACCAGCTGAGACTGAAACAATATATTTAGAACTCTAAAATTGATTCAATTATGCTATATATCCAATGTAGTAGTATGCTGCTGTAGTATGAGTAGTGGCTCACCAGGGAAGATATGGAAGCATATTCACAAGTGCAAACCCTGCCAGACCTCAGCAGAGGGAACCACCATCCTGGCCAGCACCATACTCACAGTGGAACCCTGAGCATCTAAGACCAGGTGTATTCTTTTGATTCAGAATGCCTTAGGTGTTCTACTGATAGCACATGCAGATCATTAGCAATTAAACAACCCTCACAGAAATCCAACACCTGCAAATAATACAAAATGCCCTAGACAGCCTCTCATGCAACAGTTATGTATAAAATGATTGTTTTATGCACTGTTCATAAAACATTTTATACATAGCTAAAAATAAACTTCTGCAACAATTCCCTTTTTCTGTATAAAAGTAATTGTTTTACCTTGACAACACAACAATTTAACTCTACAGCAGCAAAACTATTTACAAGAGGAACAGTCACGAGTTACTAATGTACAGGATCAAATGAAACCAAACATCTATCAAGCTTTTCACAATGTCTTTGGACAGCAGAAAAACATTCTCAATGTCCAATTATATTAATTCATTCATGATCTTCTGGGCTCCTCCAAAGGGCTTAGATCACTTCTCTGGCTCTACCTCTGTAGCACACATAGCGTGTCCTCCAAGCTCTGGCTGGCTTCACTCCACTGATACTGCTGTTGTTGGTGGTTGTCCCATGGTACTGGCATCTTCAGAATGCTACTGGGGTCCCTTGCTGCAACTGGGCTGCACTTTCACCAACAGCCTCTCCTGGGCTCTTCTCATGGTGCCAACACTCATCTTCTTTTCATGACCCCTTCAATTGCCACTGAGGGAGTATCTTCACTAATAGCCTTTCCTGGGCTCTCTTCTTTGTAACAAGCATCAACTACTCTGTATGACCCATTTATTCTGGCCCTTCAACTGCTACCAAGGCTGCACCTTCACCAATGACCTCTCATGGCCTCTTCATTGTGCCAAGCCTCAACTGCTCTCCAAAGACCCCTTCATGCCTTCAAAACCAGCACCAGCTGGATGACTCTTAAAGTACCATGTTCGCCTGCCTGCACAAGATACAACCTTGGCCAATTCTGGAAGACAGTTTCTGTGTGCTGACCCTGAGGAAACACTTTTCAGGTTTTAAGACAGTCTGCTTTGCAGGAAAAACAACTGGTATGTTCACACAACCATAACAGATGTGTCTTATCAGGACCTCATATAGACAGGTTTGCAGAAAAACAACAACAACAACAACAAAAAGAAAACTAAGCAGCTTTTTGGCTCTAAGCTGTGGCTTCCACAACAGTAGGTGGTCCTGGACTAGTGGGAAGAATCTCAGGTTGAAACATTTTGGTGGTGTGATGTTTTTTCTCACAACAGCTATGGGTAAACATACACCCTTCTTCATAGACCTCAAACAAACATCTTGAGCTTCATACACATACAACGCAGCTATCAGAAAACTGTTTGTGAGACAGTGTGCTACCACCAACGGGAGGGAATGCCGCCTCCATGATCAGGAAAAGCAGTAAGAACCTTTTTCCTGCTTTTTCCTGCTCCCAACTGAATTCTTTATCTCTAAGGGCCTCTATTCTGTCACTCTCACCTCAGAGCTTTCTTTCTCATTCATTAATTTCACAGTCTTTTCTCTTTATAGAGGCTTATTTCCTTTCTCTCATCTTCCTTCAGAAGCCTTCAATTAATACCTTAATCTCTATCCTCTGGTAGCTTCCCTGAGTGTACTTTACCAGACTCTGTGAGGTCTGTAGTTTCTTTTCTTCCTTGTCTCCATGTTGGATTAGCTGGTGTGATGTCCTGCCCCATGCTGGTACACCATTTGTAGTAGTAAGCTATTCTGTGTTCAGCAAGAGTGACAAGGAGACATATTCATATCTGCAAACCCTGCCAGATCTCAGCAGAGAGAACAAGCATCCTGGCCAGCGCCAGACTCCACAGTGGAACCCTCTGCATCTGAGCTCAGGTGTATTTATTCTTTCAGAACTCCTCAGGTATTCTACTGATAACACATGCAGATCATTAGCAAATAAACATCCCCCACAGAAAGCCAACACTTGCAAATAATACAAAATGTCCTAGACAGCCCATCAACCCAGAAATGCATAAAACAATTATTTCATATATAACTAAAAATAAACTTCTGCAACAACCCAAATATAAACAACTATAATAAAAAGTAACTATCAAAACTATATTTAGATATTCGAATTTAACTGGTAACTGTGATGCAAAATAATCACCACTCCTTCACAATAGTGTCCATCTCAAAGCAAAAGATACATAGTAAGTTAACATTAATACCACTTTTCATATTCACTTTTTTCCTCTTTAGTTAGCATAAAAGTATTAAGTTTCATTATTGCATCACCATACAAGTGTCACACTTTGCTTGCATTTGTTCTCTTCTCTAGCATCGCTCCCCCCAGGTTTTCTAAACCCATATTTCTAGTTCCTTTCTTTCCCTCCCTAAACTTTCTTATCACAGGTATTCTATTATTCTATTTACAGCTCACTCATGATCTCTTCCTTCCCTTTCATGATCCCATACCCATTTTCATCACACACACACAACACATACACACATATGTATATGTATACACACACACACACACACACAAAAAGATAATTTTAAATTTAGGTTCCACACATGAGATATTCCATCCATTTTTCTGAATATGTCATGATATAAAGGTATATTAATATGACAGTTTGATATAACATCCATCTAGCAAAATAATAAAATTAGGTTCCCTCTTTAGGCCTATGACCTATGTAACCATGGGTCCTTCACCCAGTTCACAGTGCCAGGCATGAGTTCTGTCCTCCCCATTTCTCCTAAGTTTCAGAGATTGTTGTGGAAGATGGGTACTACAAGAGCCAGAAGTTTCTGTATAACAGTTTTCTTGTTGCACACATGCACTCATAGCAGCTGTGGCTGCCTGTGCAAGACCTGTTCAAGATCAAGCCAGTCAATATTCCAGCATGGATGAAGGACTACAAAGCCCATCCCTAGCAGAGGCCTACTGTCAGTTGATGTCTGCTAGGGAAAAGAGACTAAGTTTTCTTCAGAGATGTTGTTCCTGGTAGGCTGCCCATCCTCTGGTAGATGGCCCTATACTCAAGCACATATGGGAAGTACTAATCAGATCCAGTTGACTTTAAAAAATAATACATGAAGTTGAGATGGAGACACTGTGGTGAGCATCTAGGAGGAATAGAGGGAAGAATGTGGTAGATATGATCAAATACACTGTCTATATATATAAAATTCTGAAAGAAAAACTTAAAAAATACATGCAAAAAAAGTTCAGGGTCACCCTTGGGCCTTGTGTATACTGGGCAAGTACTCAGCCTCCAAAGGAATTTTAGAATTTTTTTTCTAACTTTGTGTAAGAATATCTTTGGAATTTTGATGGCAATTTCCTTGACTTTGTGGATTGCTTTTAGTAATTTCGCCATTTCTACAAAATTAATTCAGCTAATTCATGAGCATGGGAGGTTTTTTTCATCTATATCGTCTTCAATTTCCTCAATGCCTTGGTTTTCACTGTAGAAGTGTTTCACTTCTTTGGTTTATTCCTAGGTATTTTATTTTTATTGATGCTATTGTAAATGGGATTTTACTATCACGTCTTGATATATTGATTTATTGGTGTATACAAAATCTACTAATTTACTAATTTAAAAATTTTTGATTTTTATTCTGCTACTTTGATGAAAATGTTTGTCAGGGCTAAGAGTTTTAAGTGGACTCTTTATGGTCTTTTAAGTATAGCATCCTACCTCACCCTTAAAAAATTATAATAATAATTAAAAATATAAAAATAATAATAATAATAATACCAACTGTACCTTCTTGTGAAACATTACTGCTTCAATTTCTCTGTTATAGGTCAATTTGAATAGTTCTAAAATGGCTGGTATTTGAATGTTATTTCCTTTTTAAGGCTTGAGAAATTTTCTGCTATAATATCATTGACTAGAGTCAGTATATCTTTAGTGTTTTTCTCATCTCCTTATTCTACCCCACGGGTTTTTAGGATTGGTCTGCTCATCATATCTCAGAGTTCTTAGAACATTGTACTCATCCTTATTTTGTTCTTATTTATTGATATTTGAATGTGGTATTTTACCAACCTTGTCCTCCATTTTTCTTCTGCCTGGTCAAGTCTACTAATGATGTTTTCTGTTTAACTGAGTTTTCTATTTCCAACACTTTTTTTGCTGCTGAATTTTCACTCATGCTGTTGTTTTCCCCATCCATTTTGTTAACTTTTTCCTGTGTTGTGTACATTCCTAGGATCCCAGGTTCTCCTTATTTATATTCTCTTTCATGTCTTTGATTATCATCAGCAGAAAATTTTGAAACCTTCACCTGGTATTTCACTTATTTCAATACAGTTGAGTTCAATCGTTGAAGATCTATGATCTTTTGAAGGAATTATGTTGCTTTGCCACCCTACCACATCTGTGTTCCTGGTACATTCTGTGTTGTAATTTTTGTGTTGTTGGTTTGGATATCTATTCTGGTTTGCTCTTACTGAGAAGTCTGCTCTTTTTAATTCTTTTCTCCCTTTCCCCTTACCCCATGTTTCTTTGAGACAGTCTCACGCCCAAGCTGGCCTCTAACCCATTATGTAGCCACAAATAGCTTTGAACTCATGCTCTTCATGCCCTTTTGCTTCCATCTTCTGAGTCCAAGGTAGGTACTCCAATTATCCCCAGTTTCAGATGGTGCTAGGTAGCATTCCCCCTGCCCCCAACTCCCCCACCCCACTTTATGGGATGGATTACTGAACCCAGGGACTAAGTGACAAGCATTCTACTACTGAGCTGAGCTGTTATCTCCAGCTCTGAGCAGCCTACCCTTGAAGGCTTAATCCCTAGTTCAACTCCAGGAGAAGAAAACAAACTACTTTTAGAAGCAGCTATTGCTTCTCTTCACTTTTTGCTAAGGAACCAGGCAGCTGATGCTGTGTTAAATTTCCTTTTTTATTTCACTCCATTTTTCCCCAGCTCTTTTCAGCTTTTTGCTTCCTTTGTTTATCCCATTGCTACACACAAAAATAAGCAACAATTAACCTTGGCTACAGAAAAAATATCCTCCTCAAACGATTTCTAAATTATCTCAATATAAATACACTTCATAATCACAAAAGCATACATAATAATATACATTTATTATATATTAATATATAATTATATATTATGTATAATATATTATATATTGCATATTTAATTTAGTATATTAAATATTATTTATAAATATATAATTACATTAATATATAATTATATGATTATATATTAATATATAATTATAATATATAGTCATATGAATATAATTATAATAATTATGTATAATTAATATACCTTAATATTATAAAGTAAATATCATATTTATATTATATATAGCACAGTAGCCTTGTGACTTATTGCTCAGAATAATTGGGAGACCTTCCATTAAATCTAAATGAATTCTTCTTGATAATTCTGTCACTAAAATATTAAAAGCTTTTGAAATGTTGTAAAAGAAAGTTTATCATTATTCTTACTCTATACTATGTAAGTTTAAAAAAATAACCTTTTCATATTGACGTGGTCTCAAATCTATTATGTAACTGTCAAAAGAACTCATGACTTTAGTGTGGCTTTCCAAATGTGACAGTCTCCAAAGGCAAACATTACCTTGCAGCTCTAACCATTTGATGCAGCATGTGGAGAAGGAAGAATAGCTTCCAAACAATGAATTTCACTAAAGCAAATGTAGAGCATGTCAGAAATCAGACAATCTCAGTTCTGATAGCTCTTTCATGATGTGGGACTGGAGAAGGCAGACTTGAGACATTAATTTGTTTTTAATTCCACAGTCTGAAATACTGAGTAATTAAAAAGCAGACTCACCTATCAATTACAATTTCCTTCTGTCTTAGAAGACCTTCTTTTATTTTCAGCACTGATTCCCACTTACTGAAATCCTGAAACCCAGGTGAGTAACTCTGACGAGATGATCCAGTCAAAACCTGCACAAAAAGTTTAAACATTTAGTATGGTATCTTTAGGGGACTCTTATATATCATCCAGTATTTTCCCAATGGTTTCCAGTTTCCATAACAACCCCCCAGCCAAAAATAAGGCCATCTAAAAGCACATTTTCAGAGCAAGCCAGAGAGTGAGCCAGCAAGCAGTTCCTCCATAGTTCTGCCTCTCATTTCCAGCATTCAGTTCCTGCCCTGATCTCTCAATGATGGATTGACTTAAGATGTCTTCACTAATCAGGTATTATTTAGGGTAATGTGAAAGATCTTAAGTAGCTAAAAGCAGTAAACTATTTAAGCCTCTCTTACCAACTTCTCAGTCTCCCCAAGAAGGCTACTTAAAGAAGGGTAAAGACAGACTAAGAAGTACCAATGAATTATGGGGTTAGGGGTAGCTAATTATCCAAAAAAGGAATGATGATAACCGTGAGTAATGCCAGCACTTTCAGCTAGATCTTGGCAGCATCAGGGATACTCAGAGCGGTATTACTAGCACTTCTACTGAGTGCTCAGAAAGTGTAGGATGGAGACACCTTCAGACTGCATTATTTTCTCTATGGAAAAAAACAGAGGATGTTAAAGATGATCCCCTATTGTGTATTCCTATGGTGCAGTCTAATGTTTCTCATGAATCCATCAAGATATATTGTCAAATGCCACTAGAGGATGCACTGGTGCTAATGGCTAAAGAACTGAGGAGTTTTTCACTGAACAAAGCACTGGAATTTCTCAGAGGGCAGTAGAGCTAGTGGATGACTTCCTGGTCAGGAAGCACGTGGATAGCACTTTGCACTACTTGACATTTGGCACCTGCTTTTCCTGTTGAATGTAGGGAAGCATTTTACAGGGATGGGCTGGGCCTGCTCATGGACTACCTAATGACCAGGAAAGAACAATTGCAAGGACTGGTCAACCCCAAGGTCTGCTTCTAACTCCTTCCCCTGCTTCAGACAGGCTCCTCCAACAGTTCTGTTCCTTTAGGATGCCCACTGCCAAGCCTTTTAGCATGACTGATGGATCTTTTGTAGTCATTGCCACACAAGTGGGCAGTTCAACCCATATCTTTGTGGAACAAAAGTATGGATTGTGGAGCTTGACAAATAAGATGGCTGTGATCCATATGGCAACTTCACCTCTTCCACAGACAAGGGTCCCTGCCTCACAATTGTGATTTTTCTCTGACATACACTGCCATGGACACTTTCCCCTCTATGGAATGTTTTAATGTCAATCTAGATAACTGTCATCATTACAAACATTGGACCTTAAAGATACTCAGTCATATATTAAAATGCAATAAAACTGGTTTTTATATTTAAAAAACACATTTATAAATACTGAACATTAAAGAATTTCAAGCACATTCCAAAGTAAGTACGTAAGTCTAATGAAAAATTGACAATAAAAATTTCAAAAGGTTTGGCTATTTGTAGAACTACAAATAAGATGTTATAGTCAGTATCTTGTATAAGTAGAAGTTTTTTGAAAATAGGTCAGTTATTACCTCAGGAAGCAGTACAGTAAAGGAAATGTCCTATGGCTCAGACATAGGACATTTCAGACATAGGAGGGTTACCACAGGAGAGAGATAAAAGCAGTACCTGAGTATTTAGACTGCAAATTGTCATGATCATATCACAATTTAATTATATTAAAATTTTAAAATCACAAATATTTTCCTAAAGTATAAAAAAACACTGCCCACAAATAACTATTATGCAGATAAATTACATGGCTATTTGTCTCAATTTTAACTACAAAAGCTAGCAAAAATATATTTAGACTTCAAGAAAATTTTCAGATACTTTACTTATGTCAGCAATAGCAAAAATCAATATAGCAATTCTAGAAAATGACAAAGGGTTCTTGAGAGGAGAATCAAAGAAGGCTTCAAAGGTGAAGAAGGTAGGTGGAAGAGGGATACTGGGAGGGAAAGGCTTAAGAGGGAATGGGTAAGGAGATGGAAAAGAGGGTCTGGAGAGAAGGTTAATCAAAACTATATAAAACTACGAAAAAAAACAGTAAAACTTGATACTTAGTAAATTAAAAAGCAAGAGAAGCTTAATGTGGATATATAAAGCTGCTACCATAAACCATACCATAAACCATAGATTATTAAATAAAATTTCAGAGCCACAGTTGGGCTCTTCTTCTACAGGTTGTTGGTCCAGGAGATTCAAAATACCCTAAAATAACATAGACAATTGCTACTACTGCTGTTTTCCCACCAGATGGTGAACTCTATTGCTGATAATGCTACATGATCTGTTCAAAGGACATAGTCAACCTGGAACTGAGTTGAAAGTTTCCACCCTGCTGGCTAGTTTTCATGGTGCTAGAAGGTGCTAAATGGACTGCTGAAGGCAAATTGTCATCCATGGTATTGAGATATAAACTCTGTGTGCTACACTACCAACCAGCTAGGCAAAATGTACCCAGTGATGCAATAGTGGCAAGACTGTCGTGGAAAACTACATTTTTGTTAGTTTGTTTGTTTTTAACTGAATTAGAGGTCTAATCCACAGGAGGAAGGAATTTACGTCTGGTACTAAAACCTGATCAAAAACTTACGTACACCTGTTATTGAAGCACTCAAGTGCTTCACCACCTTATGCTTGGTGACTTAGCTCCATATCCTTTCATTTGTCCTCTCCACTGCTGAGCCCTTTGTTGAGAACTACTCCACAATACAACAAATAAGGAGCTATATATATCCTAGCATAAAAGGATCCTTCAGAAGTCTATTCCATCTATGGAATGGCATCTTTTTTGACTAGCTACTTCATGCACAAATCAGCCCTCCAAACACTACCTAGCAGATTATATTCAGTTGACAGAACTACTGTGGAAATACAGCAGCCCAACAAAGAACATCCGCCATTCAGACAACACTGCCTCACTCTATGCCCTAATTAATAGCTTGTAGCATACAATCTGAGAACTGTGCTTCTTGTATAAGACAAGAAGCTATGTAACAGATGACCATTTCCTCAAAAAACATAACTAAAAATATCCTAAAGAGGAAGCCTTTGTTTACACTGTTGTACTTTATTTCGTTTTTGAATGCTTGCTGGCATCTAGAAAAATAGGAATTAAATAGAAGGAACAAGAAATCTGCAATAAAATGACAGCTGACAATAGCAGGATGGACAGCTAAAACACCTGCCAAGTACTTTCATGAACATGCATAAAACCAAACATAGTTTTATTCTGATTTGTAATCCTTGATCTAAACCCTTCAGAAACAAATATATAAAAAAGAGCTATAAAATGAGCAAACAGGAATAAGCAAAACATGTGCCTTTCCCTGTAATTAAGAAGATAACATTAGACAGCCCTAGCCAGCAGACTAACTAGGTAGGCATCCCAAACTTGGTTCTATTTCCAAACCCTCTCTTCTGTAGCCCCTCCCCACTACTCCAGCCCCACTGCCCCAGCTCACAAGATCTGTGGACAACGACAGTCCTAGCCCGCAGCACCATCGCAGCCCACTCCATTGGAAGTACTAGCACAGACCAGGCCAACGAGCCAGAAGAACAGTAACCAAGTCCCAGCCCCTAACCCAGGCAGAGTTTTCTGGCTGGACAGGAGGCCAAGAAGACTATCAGAGCTCTAGCCTTCTCCAACTCAGGTAGAGAACCTCAGCTCAACAACAGGCCACAAAGAACAGAAGAAAGAAAAAAGAAAGGAAGGAAGGGACGGAGGGACGGAGGGAGGGGAAGAAACAAAGAAAGGAAGAAAGGAAGGAAAAAAACACACTTATCCAATAACGACAAACTCAAAAGAACACAATCAGTAACAACCAGGGCAATATATCACCACCAAAACCCAACTACCCTACTACAACAAGCCCTGAACACTCCAGCACAGCTGAAGCACAAGAAAAAGATCTCAAAATTAACTGTGAATAGAGGCCCTTAAAGAGGAAATTAATAAATCCCTCAAAGAAATCAATGAAAAGACAGACAATGGGAGAATTGAGTAAATTCATTAAGGAAACCCAGGAAAACACAATTAGAAGAAATTAATAAATCCCTTAAAGAAAGCCAAGAAAAACAAGCAAACAAAGGAAATGAACAAAACTGTTCAAGGCCCGAAAATGGAAATAGAAGGCATAAAGAAAACAGAGGGAATTTTAGAAACGAAAAAATCTAGGAAAGCAATCAGGAACTACAGAGGCAACCTACAGCAACAGAATACAAGAGGCAGAAGAGAGGATCCTAGGAGTTGAAGATACTATAGAACAAATAGATACATGGGTAAAAGAAAATGTTAAATCCAAAAAATTCCTGATGTAAAACATCCAGGAAATCTGGAACACTATGAAAAAAATAAACCTAAGAATAATAGGGATAGAGGAAGAAGAATATCACCTCAGAGGCACATAAAATATTTTTAATAAAATCACAGAAGAAAAATTTCCAAACCAGAAAAGGCGATCCCTATTAAGGTACAAGAAGCATACAAAACACCAAATAGACTGGACCAGAAAAGAAAGTCCCCTCACCACATAATAATCAAAACACTAAACATACAGAACAAAGAAAGAACACTAAAAACTGCAAGAGAAAAAGAACAAATAACACATAAAGGCAAACCTATTAGAATTACACTCAATGGAGACTAATCAGAAGGGCCTGGAAATATGTGCTACAGACTCTAAGAAATCACAGATGCTGGCCCAGACTACTATATCCAGCAAAACTTTCAATTGCCATACATGGAGAAAACAAAATATTCAATGACAAATCCAAATTTAAACAATATCTATCTATAAACTCAGCCCTAAAGAAGGTACTAGAAGGAAAACTCCAACCTGAGGAGGTTAACTACACCCATGAAAACACAGGAAATAAATAACTTTACCCCATCAAAATCAAAAGAAGGGAGGCACAATCACTCACACATAAACACCAACAACTACAACAAAATAAGAGTAGCTAACAATCATTGGTCACTGATATCTTTCAACATCAATTCCCGAATAAAAAGACACAGATTAACAGAATGGATGTGAAAACAGGAAACACTCCTTAACAAAAAAGATAAACATTACCTCAGGGTAAAAGGTTGGGAAAAGATTTTCTAAGCAAATGACCCAAGAAGCAAACCAGTATAGCCATTCTATATCTAACAAAATAGACTTAAAACCAAAATTAATCAGAAGAGATGGGGAAGGACACTTCATATTCAACAAAGGAAATATCCACTAAGACAACATTTTAATTCTTAACATTCATGCTGCCACCACAAGGGCTCCCACGTTTGTAATAGAAACATTACTAAAGCTTAAAATACATATTGACCCACACACATTGATAGTGGGAGACTTCAATACCCTACTCTCAAGAATGGGTAGGTCATCCAGACAAAAACTAATCCGAGAAATACTGAAACTCACAGATGTTATAAACCAAATGAACCTAACAGATATCTATAGAACATTTCACCCACACACAAAAGAATACACCTTTTTCTCACCACTTCAAGGAACCTTCTCTAAAACTGACCACATAGTTGGCCACAAGCAAGTCTCAATAGATACAAGAACTTTAAATAACTTTCCTCTGTATCCTATCAGACCACCATGGATTAAGGATGGATTGCAACAACAGCAACAACAGAAGGCCTACTAATTCATAGAAACTGAGCAACTCTCTACAGAATGACAACTGGGTCAAGACAGAAATAAAGAAATTAAAGACTTTCTAGAATTAAATGAAAATGAGTCCACAAAATTCCCAAACTTATGGGGCACAATGAAAGTGACGCTAAGAGGAACATTCATGGCACAAAGTGCCTTCCTAAAAGGAGTGGAGAGATCTCACACTAGCAAATTAACAGCACATCAGAAAGCTCTAGAACAAAAAGAAGTAAGCATACCCAAGATGAGTAGATGGCAAGAAACAATCAAGCTGAGGGCTGAAATCAATAAAATAGAAACAAAGAGAACAATTCAATCAATCAATGGAACAAAGAGTTGGTTCTTTGAGAAAAAAAATCAACAAGAAAGACAAACCCTTATCCAAACTAATTAAAAGACAGAGAGAGAATATCCAAATCAACAAAATCAGAAATGAAAAGTGGGATATAACCACAGACTGTACTATTGAGCTATAGTAATAAAAACTCCATGGTATTGACATAAAAACAGATATGTTGATCAATGGAATTGAATCGAAGATCCAGACATAAATCTACACTATTATGGACACCTAAACTTCAATAAAGCCAGAAATATATAATGGAACAAAGAAAACATCTTTAATAAGTGGTGCTGGTCTAATTGGATGTCTGCATGTAGAAGAATGCAAATTGATTCATATTAATCATCCTGCACAAAGCTCAAAACCAAGTTGATCAAAGACCTCAACATAAAACCAGATACACTGAACCTGATGGAAGATATGTGGGGAAAAGCCCACACATTGGCACAGGAGACATCTTTCTGAACAGAACACTGCTAGCTCAGGCACTAAGATCTAATAAATGAGACCTCATGAAACTGAAAAGATTCTGTAAGGCAAAGGACACTGTCAATAAGAAAAAATGGCAGCATACAGAATGGGAAAATATTTTCACCATCTCCACTTCCAATAGAGGGCTAATATCCAAAATATACAAAGAACTCAAGAAACTAGACATCAACAAAACAATCCAATTTTAAAAATGGAGTATAGATCAAAACAAAGAATTCTCAAAAGAAGAATCTCAAATGGCTGAGAAACACTTAAATGTTCGACATACTTAGCCATGAGGGAAATGCAAATAAAAAACACTTTGAGATTCTATGTTATACCTGTCAGAATGGCTAAGATCGATAAAACAAAAGACAGCTCATGCTGGCAAGGATGTGGAGCAAGGGGAACACTCCTTCATTACTGTTAGGAGTACAAACTTGTATAGCTACTTGGAAATAAATATGGTGATTCCTCAGGAAATTAGAAATTGACGTACCTTTATACCCAGCTATACCACTCCTGGGCATATACTCAAAGGACTTCCATCCTACCAGAAGGACAATTGTGCACTATGTTCACAGCAGTTTTATTCATAATAGCCAGAAATTGGAAACAACCTAGGTGCCCCTCTACTAAAGAAGGGATAAAGAAATTGTGGTACATTTACACAATGAAATATTGCTCCACTATTAAAAAAAAAATGACCTCTTCAATTTTGCAGGTAAATGAATGGAACTATAAGAAAATCATCCTGAGTGAGGTAACCCAGTCCCAGAAAGACAAACATGGTATGTACTCACTTATATGTTGATATTAACTGTTAAGCAAAAGGACAAAGATACTAATATCCACAGACCTAGAGAAACTATACAACAAGGGCCCCAGGGGGAACATAGGAATCTTCCCTGGTAAAGTGGAAATAGAACAGAAGGCACAGGTGGACTGGGGGAAGTCAGGAATGGAAGCAGAGGGGATCAAGAAGGGGAGAGACTATATGGAGAGAATTGAGGGACAATAAGGGAAGTGATGGGGAGACCTAGTACAGTGGAAACTCACTGGAATCTGTGAGAGAGACTCTAGCAAGGACATCTAGTAATCAGGGATAGGGAGCCTGAACAGGCCATTTCCTGTGTTCAGGCAAGGCGTCAGTGGTTGGACTTGGACATGATCCCAGCCACAAAAACCTCTGGCCTGTGAGATCGTCTGGAACAATGGAACTAGAGGCTGGATAACCCAGAGATGATTTCTAATGATGTCCTTCTCTGCTCATTGATAGGTGCCTAGCCCAGTCCTCATCAGAGAGGCACCCTCCAGCAGCTGATGGGAGCAGATGCAGAGGCCCAGGGCCAAATATAGTGAAGAGCTCTGGGAACCCCTTGGAAAAGTGGGAGGAGGGATTGTGGGACCAGACAGGTCGAGGACACCAGGAGAACAAGCCCCAGTGTCAACTGGCCAGCACTCTTATAGGCTCACGGAGCCTGAAGTGGCAGACATGGAACCTGCAGGGTCCACTAAATAGATCTTATTGTTGTCTCTGGCTTAGTGTTCTTGCAAAACTAAGTTTTGCTGGAGTGGAGGTGTCTCTGGCCCTTTTGCTCTGGCTGGGTTGCCTAGTTCACCCCTGGTGTAGGGAGTAGTTCCTAGCCTTGATCTTTCTTATTATGCCATGCCCTGTTTGCATGGTAACCATGGGAAGACTGTTCTTTTCTGGGAAGAGGCGGGGGAGGGGGTTCTAAGCAAGATGCTTCGAAGGAGTTTAGTGATTTTGGCTTCTCTAAAAACTCAGAATAGCTTTTGGAATACGTTTCTGTCCCCATCCCTGGTGTTGTGGATGATAGTTTGATATAGATTATTCATTATCATTGGCTATGATTTGGTTACATGCCACTATTTAGCCATGTGTAGCTTATCCTTATGATTGCATGCTGCTTAGACTTCTGGGAACTTTTCTCAAAGTATATATGGGTTGAGACCTAGAAAGCCAGGGTTGGTTGCTTGGTGGTTGGTGGCACTTTATTTGGAGGAATTAGGTTCAGATATTGCATTGATACATTAGTCCAGCTCACTATCAGCTTCTGCTCTCCTAGCTTCCTTCAGACAGCCAATAGAGCTGTGAATATTCCTTCCTTTCTGTCTTTCCAGGCTGCCAACAAAGGCGAAGATTTCTCACTTTCTTCCTATCCTTTTTTCTTTCCTAAGCTAGAAGGTTAAAAAGCACAGTAGCAACCTGCTACAGGGATTGGTTGGTGGTTGGGGTAAGTGGAGTAGATTCAAGGGAGGGGGAGATGGGGGAGCTGAGAGGAATGGAGGGAGGGGATAAAGGCATCGGGGTGTATTGTATAAGAAAAATAAAATAACAAAGATGACAGTATACAAACAATAACCAAATTAGCAAGATTCTTCCTTACTAAACTTGAACACTAGTAAAAAAAAAAAAAAGAAAAAAGAAAAAGAAAAAGAAAGTAAGAAAGAAAGAAAGAAAAATACAAGAAATTACAGCAGAGCAAACAGCCAAATGTGGCACGTGAACTTATTTTCCCTTGTAGATACTTACCCATCTCTAAAAGTGACAGTTATGGAGACATTTTAACTTCTAAAGCAAATTGCTTTTACAGAACATACTTTTGTATTATACTAGATGAAGTTATAAATGCCATTTGACATACCTGGCAAGATTTTTAAAGAAAAGGCAAGATTTTAAAGAAAAGGCTATATTGCTAAGTCTCAAATGAGGCAGTTCTTGTACCTTTATGATTTGGCATATGATATAAACTTCTATACTGCAAAAGAAATGTGGAAAAAGAACAACTGATGGAAATTTACCTTTTGCCATAATTCACAATAGTACAGGCTCCAGTGTTCACAAAGTTAAAAGAAACAACACGTAATCATTTTCCAATGATTGGAGGAAAAAGTACCCTGAAGCCCTTTATCTTTGGAATGTTCTAAAGCAAGTGTTAAAGAGCATGAGGAGAGCAGGGTGTGCTTAACTCCAATTATTTCTTCCTCACATGCCTGTATTATGGTCTTAAAGAAATTATATTTTAATATCTTTTTTAAGTTTTTGAGATTATAATATGATTACATCATTTCTCCCTTCCCTTTCCTCCCTACCTTCCATGCACTCTCCCACCCCTTGTGCTCTTTCAAATTCTTGTCCTTTTTTCATTGTTGTTACACATACACACACGCACATGCACACGTACACACACACACACTTAAATACATAAATACAACTTGCTCGATCTGTATAATGCTATTTGTATGTATATGTTTTCCAAGGTTTCCTCCCACTCATCCATCCAATAATTAATCAATTAATTTTGATTTTTTTTCTTTGTTATTTAGGCGCAGAGTCTTGCTAAACAGCTCAGGGTGGCCTCAAACTCACCATTCTCTTGCTGCACCCTACAGTGATGCCATTACTATCATTTACTACCATGCCCAGCTTCCTCTCTTTTATTTATAAAAAATTGTCTTCTTGGGGCTGTTCTTCCAGAGGTCCTGAGTTCAATTCCCAGAAACCATGAACCATATGGTGGCTTACAACTATCTGTAACTCCAGTCCCAGGGGATTCAATACCCATTTCTGGCCTCCTTGGCACCAGACATAGACGTACATGTAAGCAAAATACCATACACATAATTTTTTTTAAAGAGAGAGCTGAGACTGAGCATCTACATTCATCTCTCTCTGCTTCATAACTATGAAATGTGGTCAGCTGCCTCATATTCCTGCTGCCATGCCTTCCCCGCCATAATGGACTAGACTACATGCCCTCAAAATCTGTTTTCCCCTTTCGTTTCTGCTTTTCAGATGGTTGATCACAAAACTTATTAAAAACATCTTCGTGTCAATTATCTATTAGGCTCTAAGCATTATAAAAACAGCAAAGGAAAAAACCAACCACACTGACAATGAAGCCATAGAGAGCCTGAGTACACATAACTACATATTGAAATGCTGTAGATACCAGTATCTTAGCATTAACAACTTGATAAATGTAAGGGAGGGTTGTGTAGTTGTTAGCTGCTGCTGGGGCAGCTCAGCAAGGATGACAAGGTGCTGGCTACAGTGTTCTTTCTTCCCATCACTTTGGTGCTATCCTACATTTGCAAATAATCATGAGATAAATGACCAGGTAAAGTAAATAACCTCCACCTAACAAAACGCAAGAACAGACAGTAACAAGCTAAGCTGGCCTTTCAGAGCTACCAATATTCTAGCAGAATAAACATGTTTTATAACTTTATTTTCATTTTAATAAACATTTATGAAAGTGAAGGATAGTCCACCCTCTTATATGGAAAAGAAAAGGAATTTTATATGAAAATACTCTATATCCTATCAATATATTTTCCTCCAGTAGTTTGAAAACAATAACAATTTCTGTTAGGTAAAAATCACACCACATGATACCACTATGTGGTAGTTATTCATAGTGATAGCAAAATACAGTTTTACTCAATTTTAAAAACCTAGGTATTTTTTATAGAAAAATATTCATCAAAATTTACATACTGATAAAATGGAGAAAATATTGCTGCTATGCTGTTTTTTTGAGAATTTCAATAGTGTATCTTGTTTCTATTGACTATGGACAATGTAAGTGATCAAGAGTATAACAAATGTATGAATATGTAGCTTGTATATCTTATAATAAACTTAAACAGGAATATGAAATCTAAAGGTAATCATAAGGGCTTGTAACTGTGTCAGCTAGCTGAGAAACGAATACGAAGTCTGTCATCAAAGGGATGTTTCTGAATTTAGAAAAGTGAACCAAACATTAGTTTTTACAAGCAAACACTATTATACACATATTTTATAGTTGTCAAATTTAAGAAAGTAAAAGAATTCATCATTTAGATGGTCTACCTAAAAATGCATAAAATACATTATTCTTTGCTAGTTAAAAGAAAACACTAGTTCAAGAGCCAAAGAAAAATCATAATTCCTTTGTATATAAGCCCTAACGACACTCAGGTATAATACACACGCACACACACACCCCTCTCTCTTCTCTTCCTTACTGGAAATGGTGAATTCCACTCTCCTAAGTGAACAAGGCTAGCTCACATCTACAACACCAAGCATGCTACTGAGATGAAACCCAGATGCTATGAAAAGTTGCCAAAATATGTCACTTAGTGGCCAAACATGATTCTAATAAAAGTTTACTCTAGTGCATCTGAAAATAGCTCAGCATTCTCTGGCCTGGACAAACAGTGTTAATCTTAGATGCCACAGTGCTACTGCACTTAACTAGAACACCACCCCTGCAGTTCTTCAGGTTGGTTATCTCTCTCCTTCATTTGCCTTTGTCCCTGAGCTCAGGCATCACTCACAGTATGTCAAATAGCACAGCAAATCTTCCTGTTTCCCAGAATAGACTATCTGAAGTAGTACTTTATAAGTGCATTTTGGTAAAAGAATGATACCTCAGCCAAAAAAAAACCTCACAAAGCTCAATAAATAAAATAAAAAATAAGCTACAAACAGCACAGAATTTAACAGCTTTTTATCTCCCCAAGGGGAAAAGGGGAATATTAATAAAAGAACAATGAATTTAGTAAAAATAGAACAATGCCTATGTTATCTGTGCAGTACACTGCCACATTTTTTAACAAATCAAAGGCAAAAATACATTTCTAATAGTATTATTGGCCATCTCTTCCAATCAGAGTGACCCCCAAGTCCTCAAACCTCTGAATTACTTTTTTGGAAGTTGAGGCAGCAATTCCTCTGGTTAGTTTTCTGAAACAGGGTCTCACATACTCCAGGCTGGCCTGAAATTTACTATATATAGCCAAGAATGACCTTGGATCCCTGATCTTCCTGCTTTTACCTTCCAAATGCCAGAATTACTGTTCAACATTATGAGTAATGGTATAGCAGACAATAAAGACAGTGTCTATTAAATCTGAGTTGTATCCAAAGTATTAATGTATTTCTATTAAACTCAAGATTACCAAGGTGTTTTCATCAAGTTTATCACCATGTTTTACTATTAAGATATGAAAGAAAAAACTATTTAACAAGTGTTCTAAAGCAAAAACAATGCCTACATTAAACTACATCAAAGAATACATCAAACAGAACTATTAATAGTGGTTATCTTAAAGGAGGAGTCTTTTATGCTGTATCAATTGATAATCTAGCTTTCTTTACTATCTACATATTGGTTGTTACAGTTAGAAATATTTAATTTTTTTCTGCATATTGGAAGTACCATTTAAAAACTTTTCAAGCCAGACTTGGTGGCCTACACTGATAATCCCAGCAACAAAGAGGCTGAGGTAGGAGGATGATGAGCATAAGTTCTGCCTGGTCTATATACTGAGACCATGTCTGCTCTACATTCTCAGTTTATTGTAGTCTAATGTTTACCACCCTGCAAAAATTTCCTCCTCCTCTTTTTTTTTTTTTTTTTTTCAAGACAGGGTTTCTCTGTTGTTAACTCCGGCTGTCCTGGAACAAGCTCTGTAAACTCAGCTAGCCTCGATCTCACAGAAATCCTCCTGCTTATGCCTTCAAAGTGCTAGGATTAAAGGTGTGCTCTACCACTACCCAGCCAAAAATTATCTTAGCTTTTTCTCAAAGAATCTTCAAAGTTATTAAACAAACTCTTGAATATTAAGCTACATTTCAAATATAAGTCATATTCATTTAAAAGCCTGATCATCATAAAAGCTAAAATTTAGATATAAGAAGAATGCTAAGAGATATAATAGTCTGATTTATGTTCAGTTTATGGTTTCTGAGGGGAAGAATATAGAATGCTTAACCTACAATGACTGAGTAATTCAACCCATTATAATACAGTTGATGGTTCCAAATGTTTCGATACTAAAAAGTCATTGAAATTTAAAATATACATGCTTAATATATAATCACTAAACATATCAAGAAAGTGTCCAAGCATACCAAGAAAAAACACTTCATACTAAGAAAAATTCTTCAGTGAACATGTATAATTGAGATTTTTTTAAAGTTTTTTTAAAGGAAAGATATTATATGAAGGCAGGGGTATTATTTTTACTCTATTCTGTATCTAGTACTGTGCCTGGTACTAGTAACCAGGAGTTTGAGGATAGGAATAAATTAGAAACCAGCTTTTTGTGAAATTTTCATGTTTATTTTAAAATTAACATCAACTTTTAAATATAACTACATTTTCAAGTTAGTTTAGTATATCAGGACATCTGACATTTGATTATTTATGAAAACAGGAAGATTTACTCCCCCAAAACCATAAATGTAAGTAGTTGCGAATGAAAATATTAAGAAACCATGAGTGACGCACAACCATTCCACAAATCGGCATGTTACCATGGGGGCTGTGGGACGACTATTTAGACTGCACTCCAACACCAGGCCCCACAGCACAGACCACACAGGGACAGAGTCAATCCACTAGAAACTCATGGTCATACTGAACTTGAGATGACTGTTTCTTTTTTTTTTTAAAAAAAAAAAAAAAGAAAGAAAAGAAAGGAAAAAGAAAGTGGGGGTCAAGGGGGGGGGACATGCCCAGCATCCAGTGGGAAAGGGTGTGGTTTACTTACTTAAAATCAAAGGTGGGAAGTCCTCCTTTTTTCAATCCTTTGAGATTAACTAAAAGGATTAATTTGTTTTTTGATCTTTTGCCATTTCCTTCAGCCTTTTTCTGCCTGTAAAGTCTACCTCCCTTTACTCAGCATGGGGGACATTTCTGTTTTTACAGATGGATTCATGAATCACCCACGGTGTTCAAGCCAATGAGACAACAGAACTCAATGTATTGACATTTTTGCTTTGATACTGCACATATGTCAAAATGAAAACAGACTAGAGATGGACTACATTTTAAATCACAGGTTCTCAGGACTGCCAAGGAGAAAGGAACCAGCTTATTTAAGGTCTCTGGATCTTTATTATTATTATTATTTTCCTACAATTTATCTTTTAGGAGTTCACTTGTTAATGCCAAATAATATTGCAGATATTCATTAGTTCTAAAAATATAATCAGACTTCTAAGGGATAAGAAATATTTGAAAGTTAGAAAAATCACTTTCTATTTATGAAGTTCTAGTTAAACTTCTGACTATTCTGACGTAAGCAACAATCATTTGTAATTATGTAAAGTTCTTAACAAATTAAACAAGTCTCCTCCCTACTGATTTCTGTAGGAGTCCAGTAGAATGACAGGAGTCTGTAGATGACATAACATACGACAGAATTGTTAAACTGTTTTGGTGTGAAACAATGACAATGGTCAAATCAGGAAAGACATAAAATAATATAATGCTATAAAATTTAAGTTTTAATCCTGAAGTGAAAATAAATGCATTGGGAATTCCACAGCATGTGAAAGGCAATCGTATTTCCATTTGAGAAAGTAAACTTTGACATGACAGAGAAGAATAAACAGAAAACAAAAAACAATTTAGTCATATACTCTATTTGAAAAAAAAAAAAGCCGAGCAGTGGTGGCACACGCTTTTGATCCCTGCACTCAGGAGGCAGAGGCAGGCAGATCTCTGTGAATTCAAGGCCAGCCTGATCTACACAGTGAGTTATAGGACAGCCAGAGCTATAATACAGATACATACATGCACACATAATTATTTTTAAAAGGTTCAGAGACCTGCTAAGGCTATGTGAGTAGAGATTTATATGTGATGATCTTAGTGAATATTTGATTTAAAAAAAAAAAAAAAGGTGAGCCTAAAATTTCCTTTTCTTTAATAAAGCCAGTGAGAATGTCACTATAAATACAGAGGAAGCAAGGATCATGCATAATAACTTAACATTTGTAAGGAAACACTAAAAGTCACTCATTTGAATTATAATCTTAAAGGTACAATAGCATCATGGTCTACAGAATTTTGAAGCAAGTTTCTGGAGAACTGAGGGTTGTTTGGTTTGTTTTGCTCAAACCATTTCTTGTGACATGCTTCCTTCTTATATTGGCACTGGTTCTGTCCTCTTCTGCTGAAGTTCTTAGAACCATAAATAACACTATTACTTACATGTGCTCATTTGACACTTAAGACTGAATTCTTGTTCTCCTGTTAATTTACTCTGGTGCAGTTAACTTCCACACATTAAATACTGCACTTGCATATTAGTTGTATACTAATGGGCATGTTCCTTGAAGACACATAGTGGCCTATAGTGTTTCTATCACATAGGATTCATTTAATAAATTCTACAAATTGGGTACTAGAAACCTAGTGAACTACTCAGTGCTAGTGAAAGTGTGGTTATTGAAAGAGAACCTACAATCACCAATTAACTACACCAGCATTATCAGAAACAACAATCCATAAACATATATCCTTATAACCACAGATAAGTGTACTCCTTACCGCTCATCAATGAATCTTCTCTTTGCAGCAGAGGGAGGCTACTATAGAAAGCCCCACCCACCACCAATCAAAATGCAGAGTCTGGAGCCCACAATGGATACACCTACAAAACATTCCCACACCTAAGATTGGGAAATAGTGCAGAAGAAGGGGCAGAAAGATTCTAAGAGCCAGAGGATCAGGGAGTTTGATGTGAGATTGTATCTCCTAGTAACATCAGAAGATATACCTGTAAAGTCTCACCAACATCATTGCTCAAATGTAAGCCAAACAATAATGACATCAACAAATATGCCAAACTGAACAGGGAGACGACCACAAGGCCTCAACCCTACATAAAGAACTACAGCAAATGAGGAAAGCTGGGAGTGGAAGAGGTGGTACTCCCCAGGAAAGAGCACACCAGTGCCAAGCTGTCAGCCCTGAAAATGTACATACGAGTAACATTATATGAACTCAATAGGTTATATTTAGGAATATATATATATATACACACACACACATACACACACACATATATATACACACATATGTATACACATATACATATATGCACACACACACACACACATGCATACAGTGACAGCTGGAAAAAGAGGTCACAAATTTGAAGGGGAGGAGTAAATGGGAGGACTTGAGGGAAGAAATGTTGTAATTAAAATACAGTCTCAAAAATAAAAAAAAAAATTACAAACTGGTACACAACTACACAAACCCTCTTCATAAACCATCTGGCCTGTCTTAATGTCAATACATCTATTTATATGATATTTAATAAGAAAATAAATAATCTGCCTAGAATTGACTGATAGTTGAGAAAAAAATTAAGTGTCTGGGCCTTTAGCTATTTAGCAAATTGATTCTAAAAGTGAACCTACAGCTCTCGACAAACCTTAAGGTTACAGTCTACTTGAGTGTGTTGTTTGCATTGGAGAACTCCTGTCTTCCCCATTATCAGAGAAAGACTTGCTCTCCTCACAGATTCAGATCAGACTTACAATATTGCTTAAATGTTTGCTCAATGTTTACTTGACCAATTTCAATACTGAGGCAGTAATTCTCAAACTTTTAATAGAAAACAATCCTTAGGAGTTAGTTAAAACCATCCCCCTGGGGGGTATCTAACCTAAAAATAGCTCCACAACTTTGAGATACTAGTTAAACATTTAAATTGCTTTAATTTCATCACCACTTCATGTCACAATGTTTCCAGAAAAACTGATTTTCCTTCACAAATCCTTTAAGGAAGCACACAATCATGTCTCAAAACTATGCACAGTGGCCAGCAAAACAGTTCATAGGGTAAAAATACTTGCCACCAAGCCTGATGAGCTGAGTTCTATTTCCAGAAGTCATATGGCAGAAGGAGAACTTACTCCATAAAGTTGTCCTCTGATCTCTGCAAACACACACACACACACACACACACACACACACACACACGCACAACATGCACAAGCACACATGCATAAACACACTCAAAAAATTTGTAAAGTATACTAACACAAAAGCAAAGAAATAAATCCAATAAATCCAAAATTCCAAGTAAGCATTTTTCTAAGTGAGGATACTGGGGAAAGAGAACAAGATGGAAAGGTTACATATAAGTTACTAGTAACATCAGTGCTTTGGGATTTTGTGGGGAGAGGCCTATCTGTTTATCTATAAGCTTTGGAGACAGTTTCCTTTTGTAAGCCAGAATAGCCTCAAACTCAAGATCCTCTTCCCTCAGCCTTTTAAGCATTGGGATTATAGACAGGCAAACACCATGTTTCTATTTTAGGTGGGTATTTTACAGGCAGGCCTTACTAAAATTAACAAAAGCAAAATGTATATTCAAATAAAAGCTAAACTTAAAAATTGTATAAACAAAACTGTGTGTGTATGAGCCAATGTTAAGAGTTTATAAAGTACCAAGAAATATTGCAAATACACTGAAGAAAGAAAGTAAAATCTTAAATTTAAAAATAAAATACAAACCAGGAAACACAGACTTATTTAGTATGGGTTTTCTTCACATTTAGCCTCCAAATATACTTGCCTTTTTAAGTAATAACGAAATACATTTTTGATTACTCTACTATTGTATATGGCTTAATCATTTATATTCATTTCCCCTAAATGTGCATTAAAAGAGGATTTCAGAATTGTCCTTAACATTTCTACAGGGTAACTCAAAATCACCTGACAATCTTTCCCAATGCTTACTATATTATTGAGTTCAGTTCTTCATTCGGTTAAGTATTTAAGAATCACCAAAGGCCAGTTCTCTACCAGATAATTGTACTATAAAGAATAAATGGCAGCTAGGCACAATTGCATAGACCTGTAATCCCAGAACTTGGAAGGCTGAGGGAAGAGAACTGTGAGTTTGAGACTAGCCTGGGATACATTAAAAAAAGAAAGAAAAAAGAAAAGAAAAGAAAAGAAAAGAAAAGAAAAGAAAAAAAAGAAAAGAAAAGAAAAGAAAAGAAAAGAAAAGAAAAGAAAAGAATAAGAGAAAAGAATAAATGGCAAATAAGAGAATTCTGAGTTTGAGGCTACCCTGGGATACATAGAAAGACCTTATCCCTGAAATAAGAAAAAAAGAATAAGTTGCAAATAAAATGAGTTGATGAACTGGCTCCCAAAGAACTTATAGTTTCTCTAGCAAATAGAGTAACAAAGAGCAGACAGATAGTAACAGAGGTAAATGTAAAATGGTTTAGTAAGGGACAAGAAAGTTTACAGAGAGATAAACTGAGGTCTGATGGGACATTCCTATGAAAAAACCCTGGCTTAAAATAGAACAGTAACCTGTCCACGGGGTCACAGAGTCAGAGCACAAGACACAGGAATGTGATAATAGACAAAACAGCCTGAAAAACCAGCCTAAAATGTTTGATTTCAACCTGCTGAAAATCTCCAAAGGGCTGTCCCAGCAGCACAGGAATTCTACAGTTCTGTGTCCCAAAGACTCTTGTAGTAAAGTACTAAATTCCAATGCTCTGTTCTTAGAATGTGTTTGTATACATAAATAAAATACACAGAATTTTACGTAACTTCAGTAGATACTCCATACTTCAGTAGTGGTGCAGAATGACTTTCTTTGATAGAGTCTGGGGCACACTGACAGGAGGAAAGCCACGCTTCCTTTTGCCTCAATTCCGAAGCAAATCCTGCAAGCTAGTAAAGTCACCCTGATCCTTCCCACCCTTATCCCACTCAAACAGATCATATGATCCTCAGTAGAGAGGGGTTCTCCCCATGCCCAGAGGAAAGGGACCACTATTACAGTCTCCCAGATGTCTTGAAATATTTATCACTACTTTAAAATTACCATAAATAAATCTGCCTATAAAGAATTACATAATGTGCCTGGAATGGCAGTGCATACCTGCAGGATCAAGAGACCCAGAAAAAGAATTTAAACAGATATGCTTTGCTAAGTTCCCCTCTCTTTATTAACTAGATAATCCTTGTTATCCAATCATAATTCCCCATCACTACCTACTTTTCTATTAAACCTAATATTAAAAAAAAAAAAACACACACACAAGCTTATCTGTTTCTTTGAGTTATTTTCTTACAAAGACTCCACAACACATAAAACTTAAATTTGTATGCTTTTCTCTCAGCTGCCTTTTGTCTTAACAGCCTCACTCAAGAACCTAAGCAATGCTGGAGGAAAAGAAGCATTTACTTTTATACTTCCAAAGAACAGTCCAGAAGAGGAAACAGAGTAACTTTACAGGGGGAAGAACCCGAAAAGCACTACACTTCTTCCTACTGATCAAGGTTAACAACCGTGATCATTAAGTCAATCTAACACCCGCTTGATAAAGAATACGATGACATGGCATCTTACCCCTTTGGCTTTCACACCAGAAACGTATTAACCAGGCCAGCCATGAGAGAATCCAGAGTTAAGAAAATGCAATAAAATATCTATTGTTCTTCAAAACTACCAAGATCATTGAAACAGGAAGTCTGGAGAAACTGTTAGAACCAAGTTGCGGGGGGGAGGGGGTCACACGACACGACATGATTACTACATGTAGCCAAATTAAGTAAAGACATTAATAAAAATACATGGCAGCATCTGCACAACTGTTCAGATAAATATACCGTACTAATATGAGAAACCAGACATAAAGTACATAGAAACCTTCTGCACTATCTTTGCCATACTATAAACTGGAAATTGTTCATTTAAAAGGTAAAATGAGTGGGATTAGAAAAGAAATAAGTCACAATCGAATTATTGTTCCTTAGAAACAATTATGTGACATGGTGATATAGGTGCTTTGTCAGTGAATTACATTTTTTAAATTATTTTTAAATTTTTTGTGACAGGGTCTTAATATAGCCCAGGCTGGCCTTGAGCTTACTATGAACTAAAGATAACCTTGAATTTCTTACCCTCCAGCTTCTACTTTCCAAGTTCTAGGATACAGGTATGCACCACCATGCCTGGTACATTAAGTAATATCTATAGGCTGGTCTAATTATGGCAATTTCAAAACAGTGATAAATACAGTATTTCAAAAAGTCTCGAATTGCCAGAATAGGTTTCCCTTGATATGTTCGGGTGATCAGTTCTAGTTCCTAATCTGAATACAAAATCTACAAATGCTCAAGTCCCTTATAAAAATGACACACCATTTGCACACAACATACACACATCCTCCTGTATTCTGTAAATCATCTCTAAATTACTTATATTGATGCAGTAGAAATTGTATTAAGTAGTTGTCAAACTGTTTATGGAATAATGAAAGAATAAGTCTGTACACATTCATAATCAACTTGTTTGAATTATTTTCTATCTGCTGTTGGTTGGGTCCATGGATGTAGAATCCACAGATTCTGAGACTCAATCTTATGAAATTATCTGAGATTTCTATGAAAGAGTCAAATGTACTCTAGCATTTCAGTACCTGTGATCTACAGTAAAAATGACTAAACAGGGCTTTTCTCCCTTGGGCTCCTCCCACTCTCAAGAGTTTTTTCTCACTTTTCCTTAATAAATCTGTCTGCTTTGCAGAAAAAAAAAATTCAATAAAAATTTTCATTTAGAACTTAGTAAAAATAGCAAACAACTACTTTCCATAACATGTTCAAGGGCCTGGAACTTCATTTACTCATGACCATATGTGACCAATCCATTCTCTGAAGGCAAAATGACATACTTTGTCAAAAATTTTTGCCAATTCATGCCTAACATGAATTGGAGATCTTGACACAGAATCTGATAATCACTGTACACTTCTCCTGGTTAAAACCTCAGCCACAACACTATGCCAAACACTTCTTAAAGGCATGTGCCCAAAAATGGATTCCAATATAATGTGATTTCAAATGAAGATTGACAAATACCTCTAAAAGTTTTTCTGGACTCAAGTAGAGCAATTTTTGAGCAACACTCAATAATTGACCAATGTTTCTCCTAAATAATCTGTGTATAAATCTTGTTAAAATGGCAAGAATTTCCTAAAAATCCATAGGAATCATCTTAAGCAGCTCAGCTAACTCCCTAAAAGGGCAGACCTAAAAGGTCCTCACCCTCACAAACCTCCAGAGTGTAACTTAGATTCCAGTGTTCAACTGTCAAACGGCAAAGTACCTACGGTATGTGCTTGTATCACATGTGCTTTTTAAATAAATTTGCAAACATGTAAAATAACTAGGGCATATTTAGTATGTGGCAACTTTTTACCTTCTCCAACCAAGCATTATCAATTATGTTTTCCCTATGCTTCTTTCTCAAATATGCATCTCACAAAGGAGACTTCAAAAGTAGTTTAATAATTCGAATAATTCATTATAACTATCTTAAGAACTTATTCGCTGATAAATGCTGCTGCATGAAAGCTAAGTGCAAATTATGGCTTTGCCCTATAAAATGCCAATTTTATTAGGAATTATAGTTTAAACTCATCTAGATCTCAGTTCTCATCTGCTCTTTACCAGCTGTGTTATTTTTGATAAGTTACTATAAGCCACTTATGCTTCTAAGGTTTCATATTAATAGCAGTTATTTACAGCTGATATGATCTGTTAGTATGTAAAGACAGAAAGAAAATGGTTGTAAAGCACTGAGGAAAATATCTAACACTGATACCTTTGGCACTACACACACAGGGACTTCTTGCAATAACATAGTCTGCACTTTTAAGTGGTAAATAGTTCCCTAAATAATATTTATAGGAGATCAAATCTTTTTCAATTGGTTCTAGCTAAGAGATTTGCTCAAGAGAAGGATCATCTTGCTTTGCTAGAAGGCAAGATCACCTCCATTTAAGGGCACATGAGCAGCTGCAGTCACACATTCTTGTTACTCACAGGAAAGAGGAGGCTGAGTTTCCTTTGCTATCAGCACTTTAAAAATTACAAATAGGTCCTCTAAATCCAAGCAGTCAAATCTACAAGTTAGGATTGGCAAATATGCTGACTTACATACATGCAATGTAATAACAAAGTCTATGAAGAGAGAGCAAGACAACAATGCTCGGCTCCACAAAAGGACTCACTTCTATCCAAAGCTAGTCCAGTGTGCAAATGTCATTCCACTTGTAAAATTTTACTTACATTTCAGAAAAGAAAATACTAGATTACGTCAAAAACTTTCAGAAATGCTTCAACACTGAAATTTCAACACTTGGAAACCTGGTCAACAATGCCTCACTGCCACACAACTGACAGGAACTTACAGTCAATTCTATCTAGAAAGCTACCCTTGATACTGTATCAATTTACTAAAAATCTATTAGGTTTCTGTGGTAATATAATGTAGCTACAAAAAATTAAGTGCTTAAATTTATAAATTGCTCTTTCTGGAGAACAACACATACCTACTGAAATATAGAATCATTTGTAAATACATTGTTAAACTCCTAACTGAAGAAAATACAACAAATTAAATGCATTTGCCCCTCCTGTAAGAAAAATCTTTTCTTTTTCAAACACAGAGAAATTACTAGCCTTGTTTTTCTCATACACATTCTTTCCCCTATCCCTAGACAGACCTGAAGCACAAATATAAAATAAGACTAGAAAAGGCATCAAATACTGCCTAAGAATGCAGCTCTAGAAGCCGCAGCCCTGAAGCAAAGGCAGCTCCGTGAGCACCTAAGCCTACACCATTCCTCTCATGCTGCTCACATTCCACTACAACTATTTTAGTTCCTCCACTACACCAACAGCATATTATTATCTCCAGGTCTGAATATGTATGATTCTTTAAGGAAAGCTATCTACTATAAAGCTTACTTATTTTATTCTCAGTTGTCTGCTATACACACACTTTAAAATAATAACTAAAAGTGAAAACAAAGTGTTAACGACCTTTCCAAACCTAAAATAAGATGAAGTTCTAAACTTTGTTTGTGATAAGAACATGGCTAACCAATCGTAACACTGGAATCCCTATGTGACATCATAAGAGCTCCCTAGAACACTTTTTCTACCCCGCCTACTGCAACTGTTCCCATAAACCTGGGAAGAGAAAACTTCCCAGCTAAATCCCCATAAGACTTCATACAACTTAATATTCTGCATTGTAATGATCACAGAAGCCAAGGTAAGACATGATGCAATTTATTTTGGAAATTCTTACTATCTGTAATTAAAATTTACTTTTAAAAGTAAAATTTAAAATTACTAAGGTTTTAAAAGAATCATATCTTCAAAATTCCAATTCAAAGATAACAAAATAACAAAAATGCTTAATTTCTAAATAAATGCATAAGGATTTACTGACAGAAAAAATTAAGACAACTTTAAAATAGGTTATATACAATCTTCAAATTTGGTCACTAGTTATTGTAATTTTACTTTTATTTTGGCTTTTCAAATATGAACTTCTTCCAGTTTAAGAACTTTTCAATTATATTAGCATATATGGTTATAGAGGTAAATTAATTTTCATTCTAAGGCAATGGTTTCATTTGTTATGTGCTGCACTGGGCCACTTATTTACTGTGGGACACGGTTCATTTTTAACTTATTTATAACCGTGGCACACGCAGTGTTAGCATACTTAGGTCGATGTTATCATTACTGTTTTTAAGGTGACACAATAAAAGATATTTTAAGAACAGATAATAGAAACTACTTTAAAAATGCTCTTGAAAACTTTCAGTCTCTAAAAGTCCAGTCAACTTTTAAACACTTCTAGAACTTTCATTTTAATAAACAGAATGCCTTGTAGAACAAGACAGATTTTTAAAATACTTATCACAAACACAAGTCTTTCTAAAGTGACAGAACAATAATTCAACACTTTAAAAACAAAAAGGGCTTTTGGCATACAAATATTCCTAAACAGGAGAAAATCTGATAAATGAATATTCATCTAACAATGGAACATATTTTTGTCAAGTTTTTATTCTCCAATGTCCCTAAGTTGCCTGTTAAAAATGTAGAAGTCAAACAAGAAAAAAAAAAAAGATGTCTAGAAATGGAGATGCCACAAAAAACTTTATTTTTGCCATTTGTAACAAATCTTAACTTACTAAATAAAATGTTTTCTAACTCTTAAATCTATTAGACCACATAGAAAACTATAGAGATTTTTATTTCATCATTTGTATTCATATCATACTTGTATGCTAAAATAAAACTCATCTCTAAAAATTCTCAATTCCTATAATGCTAGCTCTGCTGCTTATAACAAATACAACTTTTCAATCTCCTAGGCAGCATTCTTGATATGCAAAAACATTTCCCATATGTGCCTCTAATGCTGACGAACCCTAAACTGCCTCTTGATACTTTTGTATTCATAAAAATACTTTTCCTTTGATATTACATAAATAATACTTGGTACCAATTTTTTATAAGTTACATTTTAACTTATCTCATGTGATGATGGGGGTGGGGATCCATGGCATGTGTGTTGAAGGTCAAGGTCAGACGATAATTTGTAGGGGTCAGTTCTCCCCTTCCACCATGTAGGGTTCCAGGAATTGAACTTGGAACACAAGGCTTGGCAGCAAGTGCCTCACCTTTACCCACTGAACCATCTCCTTGGTCCCTGCATTTTTACTTTAATGCCTATCAAATAATATTCTCAAACTTCAATGGTGTATGCAAAATTTTTTTCAATGGGGCAAATTTCACCAGAATTTGCCTATATCAGATTTTGTTCCAAAGAGTAGACAACTTCGAGAAAAAATACAAATTCAGTTATTAAAGTATCTTTATCAGGTTAATAGAATGGTGTAATCAGTAGAAAAAATACAAATTCAGTTATTAAAGTATCTTTATCAGGTTAACAGAATGGTGTAGTTAGTGATTGTGGTTAAATTTTTCAATATAAAGCCATAGTGCCAGATATGTTAGAACTATGCATTTCTACATAGCTTCAAGGTAATATTACATTATTTTGTCTATAAAGATACATGCTTTAAAACGCACTTAAAAAGGCAGATAAAATCAAATAGAAGAAACGTAAGAGATACACAAATTATGAAATTTTTAACACGAGGAAAGGAATTATATCAATTGCTTTACCAAGAAGAGTTACATCAATGTCATTTCCTAAAGCATATTAAAATTATTTTAACAGTATTTTAGTGGCATAAATGAAATCACTGTGTTCGAATCATGTATTAGCAAATGTTTCTTAATCTCACCAATTTATTCAGCAAACTATTTGCATTAAAAAGTTCAAGAAATAAAATCTTAAAGTATAAAATGTATTAAATAAATTATGAATTACATTATATAAATTAAGTTATATATTAAAATATTAAGTGAGAATGATTAAAGTATAGATCACATTTATAAAATTTATAAATTAGATAGTATAAACTTCCTTATTCTGAAGAACAACTTTCTAAGTGCATTTACACACAAATATTCCCTCTGATCTTAATTCTTTGTGTGTTTGGCACTGCATCTCTATGTCATAATCTGGAAAACAAATTCAAAAATAGTGAGCTGACAGGTGTACAGAGCTACGTGCGAACAGGAGAACTTCAGCAGGAGAGGCCACTTGCACATCTCACCCTATTCACTGAGTAGCACAGTTAAGATAAATCACCACACTGACAAGGCACAGGAAAAGTGCTAACCATTCAAATGGCACTTCATAAGACAAATGTAGAGGATGTAAACTTCTGTTAACTTAAAACCACTCCATTCCATTAAGATCTGTGAAGTGTTGTATCTTTACTACTGTGCGTGATATTCTAGACATCATTTTCAAAGCCAGGCAGAAAAAGTTCTGATGTCTTTAGTTATCAAGCAGTAAGTTCTAGCCAGAAAAGCTCAAAATAATCACACAGATGTTAATAGGCCACAATAAACCAAATTAAAATCTCCAATTATTTAGCTAGCTTCATTGATAAAAATATGTTCCAATCCATTTAGGCTTGTTACCTAAAAGCAGATTAATTTTTTCCCCATAACTTAGCACAAAAACTCCCATATTAGATCCCTACGTTTCATCAATTCCATTTCTTACTCACTCACTCTTTCAAGGTCAATGTTTTCAAGGTTCCTGAACAAAAGAATCTTGCTTTGTTATTTGCATTATGTAAATAATTCTCATCTAGTGTGTGAATTCAAACATTGATTATGCCAACAAAAGCAAATCAAGAAGTAGGGATCAAGAACATAACCCTTCCGAATTAAAGCAGCATGAACTGTTAAGATGCAGTCTTTGGACATTTCCAAAAATTATAAAACAGTTTCCTTACCTGGCCCAATCCCGAAGCATGTGTTACCAAATAAACACATGAAAATAAAGCCTGGGTGTATTATATGTTCCTCCCTCCTCTCAGTAAAGTCAGTCAACTGAGGACCTCTAGTGCTTTGTGGCAGGTACTTCATCTTCAGGGCTTTTAGAAAGAGTTGAAGTCAGCAGAAGTGTACTTGCTAAGTGCCCCTCAATTTTCCTTAATACTTCCCCAAAAATCTCTCCCTACAGCCTCTTTTTAAAAAATACAGACTCTGATGCCTCAAAACAAGGCTAAAAACACTTGCATGGTAATCCCAGGCTGAAGCTGGACTGAAGAGTCCAAGACCAGTGCTACACAGGAAGTTTAAGGCTAGTCTGGACTACAGAGTCCAAAAAACCACATTAATACAAATACATGTTTAATTTAACATGTAAAATAATAAGCAACAAAAATAAGCTTACAGATAAAACAACATTAACCATGAACCAATTACATAGAGATCTCCATCCTGTTGTTCAATGAATTCTCCTAAAGGCAGAAATTTAAACAGGATACTTCTTTATTGGACCAATTTAGAAATCAAGACTACTATGATTATATAATTTTTATCACAAACAGGTAGAAACACTTTAAAGATTCTTTGATGCTTCAGTCTACACAACAAAGCTCTGGGCTGCTGCCACAAATATAACTTGCTAGTTTCAATTGGCAGTCTGGAAGGAACTATTATCACAGTGAACTTGCATAAGCTAATAGGTTGGTTATAAATCTAACGATAAAGTGTCCTAGTTCAGTTCTACAAGTCACAAAAAAGAAAAACAACAATCATCCAACTTCTGGCTTATCTCTAGGAATGGTAATGAGTAGTTGGAGGGAGAAAGCTCCAAATACTCTCAATAAAGATGAATCCTGTTTATTACTCAAATTCAATCTATAGAGAATCCTAACTGTCTAAGTTAACCAAATGGAAAAAAAACTAAATGTGTCTGTCAGACTGTGGCCCTAGGTGTTTAGTATTTGAATTTTCAAGCAAAATGTATCCAGGTTCCCTGAAAGCATAACAAACAAGAAGATAAAAACAAAAAGGCAGCAGAAACATGTGGAGTCTCAAGAATGTGAATCTGGCAGAATCAATACCCAAAGCGAAAGTGTTTACAGTGATGATTAGTTTACAAAAGTGTTAATATGTTGGTTACCTGTAAGTCCTAAGACAGGCCACCAAGTTTTCCAAGTCTATTGAGTTTTCTTTTTCACAAGAATACACCTAATGCGTTATTGCAGTAGAATTCACTGAAAAGTTAAGGATTCCTATAGAAGTTTGAAACAGATGACTTTTACCAGCAAGTTCCTAACATGGTATATGACACTTTTTTTTTTTTTTTTTTTTTTTTTTTTGAGATAGGGTCTCACTGTGCATAGCCCTAGCTGGCCTGGAACTTGCTATGTAGACCAGGCTGGCCTCAAACTCAGAGCTCTGCCTACCTCAGCTTCTGCCTCTCCCTCTGGAATGCTAGGATTAAAGGCATGCACTACCACATCTGGCAGTATGGTACTTGAAGGATTACAGTTGCCTGTGGTTTTCCTCTTTCTTCCTCTATTAAAAAACAGACTACTTTTTTTAACTTAATTTCTTAAGTTCTAATTTTAGCTTCTTTAAACAAAGCGGGGGAGCCATACAAGCTCCCACTAATAAAAATAAAGGATTGGTGATAGCATTCCATCTTCTCAAAAATTAGAACAGATCCCACATATATACAACACAATGCTGGGTACTTTTCTGCTTCTACATACAACTCAAAGACAGGATCTGGTATTTCTCACAACCAAATACACATCTTTCTTATTTTCAGTACTCTAGTACTAAAGTTGGGATGATTAAATTTTAAATTAATAGGCTTTTTCTCTGTAGTAAACACCCAGTAAGTATATATGGTCATCATTTTAAAAAAGGACGTGGTAGGCTAACTTTATGTTCCAACACAATCTATTTCTGAGTATCCCAAAAGACTGTCTAAAAAGATCAGCTAACATAAAAATAATCCTTTTTCTGTACTGTCCATCAAATATTGGTGTATTGGGTGTTGCTATAAGAAAGGAAAAGAAGAGGCTACAGAATTTCAAAACCTACATAGTAGTCGTCAGTGTAGAACAGAAAATGACATGCACTGTTCTTATCTCGCAGCTTTCCAATTCTCAATAGATGAGAGGAAGCTCCATCATGAAGATATATGGTTTAATTATTTCCCTACAGATTTTAGAAACCCAACAAAATCCCGATTATAGCATTATAAAATAAATTAAGCCGAAAACTTCCATGCATACGATGGACATTTCATCATATAAAGCAGATATGCTTTCAGTTTTAGTCAAGATTATAAATGCTGCAAATCACTTTATAATTCTGACAAGTTTCTAAGCTTGCCAAGAAGTACATCAGATTTTGGTCTGGTCATTGAGTCCTTTATATCCGATTTCTCTCTAGGAACACACTCTTCAATTAAAAATGTTATGAGATAATGTTCTAAGTTTATCAATCATATTTTATTTTATTCTAGATTTATTTTTTTATTCATGTGTATGTGTGAAAGTCTGCCATGTGTATGAAGGTACCTGAGGACATCAGGGAGGGTGTTTCATTCCCTGGAGCTAGAGTCACAGGTGGTTGTAAGCAGCCTAACATGAGTGCTGGGGACCAAACCTACATCCTGTGGAAGAACAGTAAGTGTCCTTAACCACTGAGCCATCTCTCCAGCCCATGAACGTATACTTTCAGTAGTTGATAGCACATCTTTTTAGAGCATACCTCTTTGTATCTCACAAATATCAAATATTCACTGTACAAAGCCTAATTCAGATTAATTTTGAGTTAAACAAGAAACCATTGATTTAGGAAATTCCTCCTCTAAGTCTTATTTTCTTCATCTATGAAGAGACAAGAAATATTATTGCTTCTGAGTTCGATATCAAATCCTATGACTCAAATTGGTTATTATGGTAATTACACCACTGCCTTTGATAACAAGTTTCTAAAAATTTTAGTCACAAAAATCTTATTCAACTTTATTGATTTAATTAAATCATGATAATTTTATGCACAGAGATACAGAATGAACACATGCTTCCTTCACTCATATGCTAGAAGTCCAAGTTGGAGACACTGACACACATTCTAAAATTATAGCACAGCCAGATAGTTATCCTGATTTACTGACACTAAATGCTATTAAAACTCAGCAAAGGTGATGACTCTACTGACTGAAAAGGTCTTATTGGGACACAGTATTTAAACTGGGCTTTAAAGATCAACTCAATTTTGTCTGGCTGAGAATCAAGAGGTAAAGGTGGTAGATGTGGCATTCCAGGCAGAGGCAGAACAACCACAAAATACAAATATAGTGTTTACGGAAATGTGACATTTCATGTGATTGAATCACCACATGGCGGGATAGAAAATGACTCCTATATATGCTTTATGATAACTGCTGGAAAGCTCATCCCTTTCCCATGAGGGAATGTGCACATGCATGTGTGCTGCATGTGTGTGCATGTGTGTGTTGTGGCAGTTTCACTTTGTACCTAGGCTGCCCTAAATTTACAATCCTGCCATGGTCTCAGACATGCTGGAATTACAGGTATGAACCACACCTCTTAATAACTACTGAAACACTACAAAAAACAGGATCCAATAGGAATTATCAATGCCAATTGTTATTTCCCTCATAACTATTCATCATTACATATCTTCCTGTAAAGGGATTTCTCAAATATATAAATTCTCCAACACTATAAAATCCCTAGATCTGTAATAAACTAACAGAAGCATGTGCTACTTGAAAAAAGCATTTTCTTAAGAAAAGTATTTCTATAGCATTTTATCTGGAGAATTAAAACAAAAGTGATTAAATATGTCAGGTTTGAGTTCCCATCTTCTAAATAGGAAATTCTATAGATATATTGAGCCACCTGTGCTAAACAATAAAGAATACATACTAGACAAACAAAGGCTGTTACTGAGAGATTTTGATATAAATTGACTATGTTTGGCTCCTTATCACAGCCATACACATGAAGAACAGAGGCACATGCCAAATTAAAACCCAGTCTATTATACAATTCAAAATATAATAGAGCCAGGTCAAAGAACTGAGAATCACAGCATCTGACTGTCATATGCTACAGTTTCAAAATAAATAGCATGTTCTAACTGATCTTGCCTGATGCAAGTCTTCCCCTTTCCCAATCTCTTTTCTTCTCTCTTCAGCACTTGACTCAGGTATGGGCCCAACAGGTTAAGGTGAGTTTCCAAGGAATATAGAGAGACTAGGGAGAAAATCAAGTCTGGCAGCTACAGTGTATAGTAACATCCTGTGACAATGATGTATCAACAAATTAGATGTTATCTCTAGACCAGTGGTTCTCAACCTAGGGGTCATATCCTTTCACAGGGGTCACATAAGACCATCTGTATAACAGATATTTACATTATTATTCATAAGAATAGCAAAATTGCAGTTATGAAGTAGCAACAAAAATAGTTTTATGTTTGAGGGTCATCACAACATGAAGAATTGTATTAAAAGGGTCGCAGCATAAGGAAGATTGAGAACCACTGCTCTGGACAGTAAATAATGCATTTTATTTCTTATTATTCTTGTTTTAAAACTGATACCAAATTATTCTGATATAAAAACAAAATATCAGCCCAGCATGGTAGTACAGGCCAATGATACCTCAAAGACAGAAAGGTGGCCTCCAGTTTGAGGCCTGCCTGGACTATGCAGTATGTTCTGGGCCATTCAGGGTTATACAGCAACACCCTGTCTCCAAATAATAAATAAAATGTTAGAGAGAGAATAAATCATCTCAAAGCTTAAGTAGCTGCTGCCTTTAGACAGTTCATTGAGTTTATTTTAAACCTATATCAACTTTTCTATTAATAAGCTTTATTTTGTTGTGTTTATTAATTATCAAAGCTTTAGACCCTACATATTCAGCAATCTTTTAGGAGCTTTGAATGAAGATGAGACATAAACCCACTCCTGGTAAACAAGATTAGCTAAAGTTGGAACTACCCATGGTAGTTTATTACAATAATCATTATTACTGGGTCTTCCAAGCTTGACAGTCTTTAGTACTCACTAGCATGCTAGTGGTGTTGAAAATAGTATTTTACAAGGAGCTGGGAGAAGTCAGGAGAAGGATGTGAATATCATCAAAATACACTGTATGATTCTACAAAAGTGTAAACCATAAAGAAGAATGGCAAACAGTTGTTTCAACTTTGGATTTAACTTCTCACTCAACTATTTTATTTTGAACTAAAATTAAGATCTAAGATATAATTTGCTATATGCATTTCTTTTCTATGAGATTAGTCCTGAAACATAATAATAAATGTTCACATCAATTGTGTTTACATAGAAACAGATTTCAAGAAATCATAGTAAGAACTTTTGCCCGAGGGAATAGCTCAAAAGAAGCATTCCATAAACCAAGTAATACCTGCTCAAAACTACAGTTCCCACAGCCCAAACAAGACAAATGAAACTGTGCAGTAACATGTAAGGGACAGAAGCAGAGAGACCAAGGAGACTGGATACACGTGCTGTTATAAAGTACAGCATTGAGGAAGATGAATTAACGTAAAACTGTGCCTATCTACCCAGAGAATGGGTTTAGGTCTGAACCTAATCCATTTGCTATTTTTACATTCCAGGCCTCCTAAAAGAAGACAGCTCACATCTGGCTGCTTTTTATCTTTCTCTTGACCACTTAAAACTTCAGTTTCAACCTTCCTGGCATCATGGAAAAAGTCCAATACCTCACTCGCTCTGCTATCAGGAGAGCCTCAACTATTGAAATGCCTCAGCAAGCACGTCAAAATCTCCAGAACCTATTTATCAATTTCTGTCTCATCTTGATATGTCTCCTGCTGATCTGCATCATTGTGATGCTTCTATGAAGTTCTGCTGCTCTCTCCAGATCTGCAACATGCCAGTTCAGCTTAAAACCTAGCACTCCAGCAAGAGGGGAAACAATACAGCATATTAATGTCTTTGGGAAGGTCAAGCAAGATTAGGAGTGAAACAAGTTGTTAGCCAATGTATTCTTCTACTGGATCTTGTAAACAAACTTTACAGTGACTAAGTGTACAAAATGTAGCTGTCAATTTCCTCAAAACGGCTCATAAATCTATTTCCTAAATATTTCTGACAATGAAGTACGAGTTTTAATTTTGAAACAGCACTGCAAAAAAGTTTCACTTCCTACATCCAGCACTAGGCTTTACTGCTAAGAAGCTCACTTTATAGCTTTAAATTTGGGGATAAATGAAGTGTTCTTATTCAAAATAGCTCACTGGGTCCTCACATGTGTGATTTATTATTATTATTAATATTATTATTAATATTATTATTATTGCTATTATTCAAAAGTCTTGGTAGTTATTGTATCAGAATATCTTGAAATAAAAATCATGTCCTTTTTCTATACACTAATATTTTTAAGCTTATGAGAATCAAATAGGAACAAGTAAGATAATATTCTCATATAAATAAAATTTCTCATCACCAATTTTTCTCAAGGATTATGGAATTCAAGTTCATTGAAGTTAACCACAAATCTGCTCTCTAGGGCTTGGTGATCAACAAGCAAGAACATCTTACTGTAAACATCTTACTGTTTGGCAGCGATAATTACTAATAAAGCAGAACCCCACCTGATTTGACACTGACATGAATATCCTTGGTTTTATAGGGTTTCTCCTATTCCAACCAGATTTCCATTAACAGGAAAAGATATTTCAAGCATTATAAAATTTTAAATTTTGAATGCTCTCTCCAAACAAGCATGTACTTTAGTCAACAGGTTACCTGTTAAGATGCAGCTATTGTCCTCTATCACGCAGAGAACAGCCATCTCCTTTACTAAGTTTAGTAGTAGATCTAGCAATACTATTTTATAATTTTTACTGAATACGTTTTCAATTTTCCTTTCTAAGTTTTTAAATATCTTTTCCATAATTACTAACAAACAGGATAAAAATGTATTGGAAAATATATTCACCAAAATTTAATAATTTAAATTGGCTCAAATATAAAAATTTAGACCTCTACTTTGTAATCCCACAATTTTAAGTCCAGTTCAAGATATGCTACCAATATAGTAATTATTAAGGAAGAGAATGTATAATTAAACACATTTTCCTTGACAATTACTAAAAGTAAAGCATCAATATTATTCTTGGTTTCTAATACAAGAGTTCCTAACAGAGCAGCTAAGGAGATGCTGACTCAAATTATGTGAATCTCTGGTAGACAAGGAGATAGTTTGGGTTCAGGAATTATCTAAAGAGCAACCAAAAGAGGAATCCAATGTTAACAAGGTTCTCTTAAGTGAGGGCTGGAGATTCCCATCGCAGTCAGAAAACATATAATGTGTGGATCACATAATCATCTAAATCAGTGGTTCTCAAACTTCCTAATGCTGTGACCCTTTAATACAGTTTCTCATGTTGTGGTGACCCCCAACCATATTTTTGTTGCTACTTCATAACTATAATTTTGCTACTGTTATGAATCATAATGTAAATATCTGATATGCAGATGGCTTTAAGACACTTCTGTGAAAGGATCATCCCCAAAGGGGTCGCAACCCACAGGTTGAGAACCACTGATCTAAATGGTCTAGGTAATTATCTACGCAAAGGTACACAAGTTCTGTAGTTGGCTGTACTGATAGGAAATGTGAAACTGCAGCTGAAAAGCCCCGTGCCTTTTTTAAACATTGCTCACCACTGTATCAACATCAAGCTATTAACTGTCAATTTACAGGGTTTTCCCCAGTAAAAAAAGTTTTTTGTTATTTTTCATTCTGTTTTTAATGGAATTACAATCTGATTATGTGAGGGTTCCAGAATAGTATACCTTATTAAGGCAAGGAACAAAAAACCCATTCTATAAATGGGAACTTATTGAACTTATGATGATACGTAGAATAAGCTGTAAGAAATCTAACTTTTAAGATAATGAACATTCAAATACTTCTTACTATGAAGTAAATTAACTTACAGGATACTGAAAACAAACTAAATTCTAAACATTTAATTGTGCCTTTTACATTTTTAGTGATTAGAAAGTGTATCTGTAAAATATAACTAAGACCACCTATATTCAAATGAATGTTTTAATTTAGTGAAACTGCAGTACAATTACATCCTATTGGCTATAAATGTTATTACAGTTTTGTGTTATAAAGGGAGGGAGCACTTTCCCAAAATAAAGTAAAAATCAAGATTTCCTAAGAAGAGGGACTACATAAAATAAATGAATTTTCTACCAGATACTCTTTAACCTTTGATTATTTCTGAGTCTTCTGGCAAAGTGAGAATACCAACAGTCACATAAAAAGGTTGGTTATAGGCTAATGTCACATTTTTTAATGTCTTAAAACTACATGATAAATTATATAGACAAGAAATAGAAATATAAACAAATCAAATTTTAAAACATGTATACAATATTAGATGCTTTTTAAGATATCTCTCATTTCACAGAATAGGATGACATTACATTGCGTCAGAATCACAACTCTTTGATTATCTCGGTTAAAAAGTCAAAGACAAAACAGCATGCAAAAACAATGAAAATTTTAAAAAAAAATTATCTTCAAAGAACATAATAAAATCCTTCCAAGTTAGAAGCCAAACTATGTTACTTAGCCAAAATCTTCATTTAAATTACAGAAAAGTCTCTACTAACGTGTTAAAAGTATTAGTCGCCAATACCTTGACTGGTCAAACCACTTTATGATTTATACAGATACAAAATTTCATCTTCCTTTTTTTAACAACATGAGAAAATGTAGCAACATTTGCTATTGCTAACATTAGCAATAGAGTTCACTACTGAACTCCTATAGGAAAGATCCACTGTGAGCTTAAGAGAATCTAATGTTACTGCTACATGTAGAGGTCCACATTCTCCAGCCTCCACCTCTGAACACATGGACTGCGAGGGCACATGTAAATTAAGCATTCTCCCACAAACAAAGTCAAGACTTTATCAAAACCTTACAAAGTCAGTTTAGTGTATTATGGGTGAGATATCAAAACACAGAGGAAAGAGCCAAGACACTATAGTGGCAAACAGTTGTTTACACTCCTGTAACATAAACCAAATGAAGGCAGATGGTTTTTCTTTATCCACAAAGGAAAATTCTTCAGAATATTATACTACCTAGTCTCTCTGGATGGTTTAACAGGAATCATGGTAATCAAAGAAGACCATGTACAAAAAAAATTTATTGACTAGTGTGACTATTCAATAATCATTCTGGATTAAGTTCTTAAGAAGCACAAATTAACTTTTTTATTTGGGGGGAGAGGGGTATTAGCCTGTGACTGTTAGGATTGAATGAGGTTAAAAACCACTTGAAGAATTACAAAGTCCTTTATAAATGTATGGTATTATTAGATTTTAATTTGTAGCCAAATTCCTTTTCTTAGCTGTAAAAGAACTGGTCTTTTTTTCTACTGGTGAGAGTTGAGCAGCTTGGGCTTGAAAAACCACAAGTTATCAAACAGACTGATCTCTAACTGAAGGTTGTAACAAACTGAAAATACCCCAGATGCAGAGGCTTTTAGAAACAAAAAACCCTTGGTAGCTTCAAGCAGGTAATTAAGAAGTTTCTTCTTAATCAGAAGAAAATCAATCCTTTAAAGGCTGCCACTGTGGTGCTGTGGGAGAGGAAGGGGCAGGAAGGATGGCAGAGTACTTATCTAACATAGATAAGGCGATCGGCTAAATTCCCAGCACTTCAAATTAAAACTGAGGAATCTCATTTTCTTTACCTACACTCACCATTCTACTCTCCAGTGCAGATGCCATAGATAGAGACCATTCTAAATATGGTGCATCAAGTCAGGTGGTAGTGGCGCAAGCCTTTCATCCCAGCACTCAGGAGACAGAGGCAGGCGGATCTCTCTGAATTCAAGGCCAGCCTGGTCTACAGAGTGAGGTCCAGGACAGCCAGAATTACAACAGAGAAACCCTGTCTTGAAAAGCCAAAATAAAATAAAATAAATAAATATAGTACATCAATAAATGACTTTCTCTAAAGCATATAGGACTATTTCCCATTGGTTGCATTCTCCTTTTACTATGCTCTAGGGAGATTCAAAACTGTGTTTTTCTCCAGTGTACATATCAACCCCCTTTTCCAAATCAAGAAATCTATCCATTAGCATGCTATTTCACAGACTCAACAGGGATTAACATACTACACTATTCTATGTGGTATCATCATAAAGTGGTTCCTTTAAATTGATTAACAATAAATCTTGTTGCTCAACTCATTCCTTAATAATTACAGCTGATTTATAAGCTTAAATACAAAGAAATCACTAGTAAAACAGTACAAATAACTGGGTTCCACCTTCTCATTTTGTAGAAGAAACAACTAAGGCCCAGAGAAATTAACTGACAGGTCAAAAGACACCTGAGCTCTCAGATACACCATACTAAGTCCAAAAAGACTCTACTAAAAGTCCTATCACAGAAATGACTGCACACCCTTGTTTACTGATATTCATAATAGCTAGAAAATGAAACCAGCCTAAAGTTCATCAATATATAAATGGGTAAGAAAATGTAGTACAAGTACATAATGGAACTTTTATTTGGCCATAAGCAAAAATGAAATCGTCACATCTTCAGAAAAATGAATGGAACTTGAAATTACTTCATTAAGCAAAGTATTACAGACCTAGAAAGAAAAATACGACATGCTTTCTCCCAGATTTTCATTTTTATATATGTGAGGGTTAATGGTTATGAAACTAAAGGCTAAGGTGGAAGGAGAATAAAAAATGAGTGGCAGAATATATGTAACATGAGAGCAAAAGGAGTCTATGGGGGGAAACCATAGAGGAGAACTGGGCTCAGGGGAAGCAGAGGACCAAGAAAAACAAAAATCCCATTATGGGTATAAAAATCCCATAATGAAATCAACACTTTGTAGGCAAGTTTAAAAAAAATATAAAACTAATTTATAAAGAAAAAGAAATACCATACAGGTTCTAAATGTAATATAATCAGAAACAAAATCCAAGACTTAATTTTCCAAACCTATTTTTCCTATCACATCATTTCAGATTCTGTTTCACGTTTTAGAGGGAATGTGTTTTATTTTTATGCCTACTTAACAAATAAGAAAGTAAAGGCCAAATTAAGCACAATGTTTAAAGTTATCATGTTCATTTATATCAAATGAATCTATTTTCTAATCAACACAGTGTGTCAAATTTATAGCGCTTATGTTTATCAGCTTGTGAGAGATGGAGAAAGGAACCTGTGGTGTAGGCATACACTTGTTGCAATAAACAGAATAGCCACTGGAGGGAAGCAAACGCTGGGTTTTGAGCCTTACCTGCATTGGTGGCGTTTCACTTCCTTGTTGAAATTCTTCATTTTGTGGCTGTTGCCAAGGAGCTAAACTGTAAGAATCTTCTGTAGTTCTGCCTTCCAGTGGGTTTGTCCGCAACTGCTCTGTAAGCCACATCTGAGTCCTCACAGAAGGTTGAATGGGAACTCCACCTACTGCCTGCTGGCCAAGCATTAAGTACTTGGGAGACTCAAAAGCCTCTGAGCCTGTCACAATGGGCTTGCTCTCAGGTAAGGCACTGTATGTCATGTCTAAGGTCTGTCTCCTGAGAGCAGAGGCAGAGGTTCTGGCGTCCTCTTTGTTGTAGCTCTCAAATTTATACTTGCAGTCCAGAGTTGATGAGCGCTTTTTATTTGTTTCCTTGTCTTCAAGCTTAAGCACCTCCATGCTGTCATGTAGGCAATTAGGCCCAAAGGTCCGTAAGTGGGATGTGAAAGCCTTGCCCTTCCCTGTCTTTTCCAAACCAATCCTCAACTCTTCTGTGGATACAATGCCACTCTGGTTACAGTTATCCGGGACAGTAAGTTTGGACAAAGATGACCATTTCCGTAGGGGCCTGAAATCCTTCATGTCTAATGAGGAGTCCTGCTCCCCTCTACTGTGGTCCCCCAACGTCTGCATGAGGCTTGTACTCCATTTAGAGCCATCTGATGCTAGAGATTCCCTGTGTTTGGAAATTGAAGTGCTGGAGTTAGATGGCATCACATGGGCAGTGGGAAGAGTAACCAATGATCGACTAGGCTTAAAAGATAACGTGCCACTTGAAGTTGAATGATCTAGAAAGAGAAATGATTGCCAAATTAATTTCAATTCACAGGTTAAAAAGTGAGATATGTAAAATCCAAAATGTCAAAGTAAAAATCTGAACAAGGCATGTATTTCTAAGGTTCTTCCTCAAAATGAGGACACTGCTAGTCCATTATCCCTTTAAGGTTATCAGAAATAAATCAACATTTTTGTCAAACCTCATCCCTGCCCCATTTCTCTCTTCTGTTCCCTGCCTGCTCCCAAGGATCCCTTCCCCACCCTAGTCCTCTTCTATTGCATTCCTGCATCTGTTTATTCTCGATAATCAAATGGGTTTCCTTGGGGTTTCTATAGGGTCCCAGGAGATGGATAATTTACAGAGCACACACACTCATCAGTGCTACCCACTGAAGAAAATGCGTCTCCCTCCTGCAACAGACCACTGACTATAGATCTTCAGGGAGCAGTGGGGTCCTCGTGAGCCCTAGTCCCCAGCTACCATTATCTGCCTATAGGGCCTAGAACAGGTGGAGTGGTCATGGGTCCTTCTTCCTCTTCCTGTCTCCACCTAGGACAGAATGTTGGCAGGCCCAATCCTGCATAGGTCTTGTGCTAGTAGCGACAACTGCTATTAGATCACGAGAGCAATGGTGATGTCAGATTCTCAAGGGTGTTCCAATTCATTCCACTCCAATCTCTGGCTCCTGCATTCTTTCCACCCATCCTCTGCAATATTCCCTGCACCTTGAAGAACTCCCATTTGTGGCTGAGCAGTCAGCAGGCCCTTATTCTCACCACTTTTGGCCAGTTCTATGTCTCTGCAGTTCCTGATACCCACTGCAAAGAGGGAACTTGCCTGACCAAAGCTGACAGCAGCACTTAACATGTATACAAACACAGTTAATTAGCAATTTGATGGACACATCATGCCCACTTAGCAGAAAATAGCAGTAACTTCCCCTCTAGGGCCTACGAACTCCCCAGCCAAAGGTATTTGACCAATTAGTAGAAGTTGGTAGAAGTAGGTGTGGATTCCCTCCTGGGGCAGGCCTAAAATCTGATCAGAGAGCAGAAGTTTCCCTATTACTGACTTGCCACTACTGCACCACTGGGTACATTTCGCCTGGCCAATCAGTGAGGCCCGCAGCTGAGTAAGACTTTTGAAGACAATCCTCCCCCACAGCCTGCCTAACACCCTCTAACACTAGAGAGCAAAAGTGGGAAGGAGGCTTTCATCCCAGTTCTAACTTGATTTCTCCACATCCTGCAACCAAAGCATATAGTTTCTTCAGCAACACAACTATCAGTGCTGATGAGTGGCCAACAGCAAGAGTAAATGACAATCCTTCTGGGGGCCTAAGTGATCTCCTAGATTGTTGAATACCCCTATGGATTCCTGGGAATCAACTCAGCCACAAATGGGAGTCTATATCCCATGCTTCAAGGCTCAGGGGATAATGCAGAAGATGGGTGGAAAGAATACCCTACGGGGCAGGCACCGTTATCTGTCATCAGGTTTCCTTTCTGATTTTTCATGCATCTGGTGGTTGACTCTACTACCATCACCTCCTTTTCTTCTCCCATCTTCCCTCTGCTTATACCTTCCCCCTCCTCAGTTTTGATTTCCACCTCCATTTTCATATCACCTGTTCTACTACCCCACATCCCACTAAAGTTTCTTTTTCTTGCCTCTCATATGCCACTTTCCTGGTTACTACATGTACTCATTCGTATGTGATTACAGATGACAAAAAAAAGTACATAAGTATGTGAATTAGCAGTAAAGAAGATGAACTGTTTCTCTTTATGGCTTCAGTTGCCTCTCAACACACTTTCCAATTCCACTCATTTTCCTGCAAATTGTACATTCACTTTTCTTTACAGCTATATAAAATCCCATTGTGTATATGCCACACTGTGTATATGTGACATTTTCACTATCCATTCTTCTGGTGATGAAGATCTCTTTTACTTCCTTAGCCTTATTCCAAGATTTGGGGGTTGGATAGTGGGTTTTAAGGCTACTGTGAATAAGACTTTTTTCTTGATATGTTTACCACTGATATTCAGAAAGGCTACTGATTTTATGTTAATTTTGTAGCCTGCTACTTTGCAGTTTTCTAGAGTCTTAGGGTTTTGTGAGTATAGAATCAGTCTTTTCCTATCGGTATCTCTTATTTCCTCTGCTTGTCTTACTGATCAAGCACTATACTGAGTAAGAATAGAGAGACTGAGCACTCTTATGTTGCTCCTGATCTTAGTGGGAATGCTTCAAAGTTTTTGCTATTTAGTATAATGTTAACTATAGGTTTGTATAAAAGGCTTTGTATTATTTTGGGTTAATTAGGTAAGAATTTGTCAAGTTCATGGATTCTTTTTAATATTTTTTAGTCTATTTCATTAATTTCTACACAGAGATTTCTTTCCATCCTCTGCTTTCAGTTTGTGCTTTTGTTTTTCCAAGGCTAAAGCTTCATTTTTAAGTTATTGATTTGAGATCTCTCTGATTTTGGTATATACACACTCAGACCCATAAAGTTGCCACTTAACACTGCCATCATTGTATCCCACTGGTTTTGGTACATTTTGTTTTCATTTTCATTCAATTTTAAGAATTTTATTTCCTTCTGATTTCTTCAATGACTCAAATATCATCCAAACCCCTTATCTCCATGAGTTTGTGTATTTTCTATAGTTTCTCTGTTTATTTCTAGCTTTATTCTACTGTAATCAGACTTTATACAAAAAGTTACTTCAATGTTCCTGTATTTGTTGAGACTTGCTTTGTGTCCCAATGTGTAATCTACTTTAAAGAACAACGTGCATTGTGCAGTATTTGGTAGAGTGGTCTGCAAAGGTCTGCAACGTCCCTTTCATCTGTGATGTCATATAACTCCACTGCTTTCTATTTTTCGTCGACATGATTTGCCTTGGTGACAGCGAAATACTACAGTCACCCACCATTACTGCGTTGAGTCGATCTGTCACTATACATCTAAAAGTATCTGTCAAATGCTACTTTCTAAATATGCTTAGATTACTAAGTGTATAAAAGGATGAAATTTATTTGAAAACATATTCGCATTTATTCTAGTATTATGTTTTATCAGTGTATCATGCTTTTAAAAGAAAAGTCTGGCTATTTCAGTTGGTTTTAACATAGTACTAAATAAAGGAGAGAACATTCATGTCCCTACAGAGAGGTCTTACTCATGATCCAACACTAAAGTCTCAGACATAACTCTATTCGAAAATTGGATTTTTTTCTCTTTTCTATACTATGGGAGTTTATATGCCATATGCCAAATGATAGAAAAAGAAAACAAATGATAGCAAAGGGAGAAATCTGGTTTTCACATTTTATTCTCTATGAGGTCTTAATTTCTTTTCAGGGAACATAATTTTTCCACTTGGCCATATTTCTACAAAGGTGTTTTTATAATTTTCAAAGAGTTTGAAATACCTCAAGAACATCATTAGAGAAGTGTGAATAGTGCGTCAGGTGATGGTCTACTTTCTGTGATACTAAAAACATTGAAACATAATCACCAGGCTTGGTTGCTAACAATGTGCTACTTTCCTATCTGGCTTCAGTAGCTTGGGATTTCTCAATGGCATAAAAGATCAACAATTGGTAATAAAAACCATTTCTTCATCAGATTAATTATTTTATTGTCTGTTGTCTGTTTGAGACAGAGTCTCATGTAGTCCAGGATAGGACTGAACTAGCTATGTACTCAAGGATGACCTTGAACTTCTGACCCTCTCTGCCTTCACCTCTTTAATGCTGGGATTATAAGTACACAGCACTGTATGCAGTTTAAAAGATGCTTGGGATAGAATTCAGGACTTCATGCACATTAGGCAAGCATCTTACCAATTGGGCCATCACCCTCGAATTTGTTATTATAAAATTGAATTCAACCAATAGATTGTGTTTATAGAATATAATCTTGAGGACAGAAGTTACTCCTAGAAGTTCCTTACTAGAAATTCTCAAACCTTAGCATACAAAAAAGTTACCTGGAATACCTGCCATACACCAATAGAATATGATCAGTACTGGTAGAAATGGCCCTAAGACATACCGCTTTTCAACAAGCATTATTTGTACTGCTCAATTCATGAGAACATCATTCACCTGGGTATGACTCCAGTTCTGAAGCTTTCAAGCTTACATATTCCAATTTCAACCATGACCAGTATTTGAAAGATAAAATATGACCTACTCTAACATTTGGAATTCACTGCTTTCAAAACTAAAAATTAAAGGCTCGTCTATTTATACACATGTATACATCTATAACATGCACATATAGCACATGAATAAATAAACAAAGCCAAAATATTTGACAGCATGAGCATCTTGTGGGGTGGGGGGCTGACTATTACTTCTGAGGCAAAAGATGACCTAGAAAATGTTAATTGTGTTAATCCTTTAAAAATATTTTTTCCCAGGGATGCCTAATTAAAGAGAGATGCAATGTAATTCTTAATGTGCTTTAAGTTACCTAATTGTAGTCACCAATCTCAAATGGAAGTTATTGCAATGTCATCTAGACAAAATCTAAATTATAATAGTGCAATCTGAAACTCTAAGAGAAGCAGTCCTTTTACAAACTAGAGATCTGGCTTTGTAGCACTCAGGAAACCATAAAAGAGCTAGTGACAGATGTCAAGACTGTTTAATATGTACATATATATTGTATATAGAATATATATTCTATATACTGCTCATATATAATATATAGTAGTATATGTTTTATATATATAAGCAATATAAATTAATGACATTTAAGATAACATTTCTGAACAAAATCTCAACTTTTTGTTTCAAAATTGTGTTACTTTTCTCTGTGAACATATTGGTTGTGTCTTCTCTTATATAGATCCTCCCCCTTCTCCGCATCTTCTCTGATCTATTCTTCCTATAATGAAAAGGAATTAAATGCAAAAAAAATTCTAACCTTCTAAATCCAAATGATAACAATAAATCCTAAGATTTTAGTTAAAAATAAAACTTCAAATCAGAACATTCTGATTTAAAATGCAGTAACATAATTATTAGTCAATATGAACTGTAGTAATATTTTACTTTAACCACAAGGCAGTCATTTTCACATACCATGACAGGTTTTTTCTTTAACTTTCTTGCTAATGCCATAATCACAATGTACTGTAACATATGGTGGAAAACATTTTACACAAGTAATCCCTTCCTTTTTAAAATTACTATTTTAAAGTAATCTGTGCATTTTAGGTAAATATTTTTAAATATTTCCTGTGTGCTTTGACCTACAACCATATACACACAGAGGTTATCTTACTTAACCAAGCACAGAACTCATATAGAACCCTGAGCTCCTGTTTCTCTGTCTAATGTTAGCTATTCAACACTGCACTCACTACTCAGGCCTTCTCTCCTTTGCATTCTTTCTAAGAATCATCATGTTAGGACTAAAACTAAAGGCTTTGGAGTGAGATGTGGAGATGTGGAGGGTGTCAGGCTCTACCACCAAGAAAACTATAACCTCTGTAACTAAATGGCTATAAATTAAGATGGTTTCACAGTTAATTTTTAAATCATATATTAAGTGTATTATATTGCAAAAATGTATGGGTTTTCTGTTTGAATCGCTTTAAGATAAGGTCTACCTTATTTTAAACTATGTAGCCCATTCTGGTTTGGATTTCATAATTCTCCTACCTTAGGCTTCCAAGTACTAACATTACACCTAGCTTATAGAGGACATTTTTATTCATGTTAAGACCACAAATGCGTGATATCTCAAAGTCATTAGTACTGAATATGACACATGTCTGTAAGCCCATGGCTACATATTGCATTCAAGGCAAACTTGGAATACATGAGACCTTGTCCAAAAAACAGGAAAGTAGGGGAGAAGGTATATTTTTATCTCCTGGATGATCTCAGTTTTCTTCGTCTCCTGTTTCTTCTTGTGAACAAGTTACCATAAACTCCTACTCAAATACCCCAAGTAGTCTCTTCACATCCAACTTAGCTTCTCTGTGATCTGTCCTTCACATTAGCACATAAACTACAGTACTCTCTTACCTCTCAGACTCTGACCAATTGATCTCTCTACCTAGACTATACTCCTCTAAAACTGACCAGCAAGCACCTCCTGATCTTCTTGGACTTTGCTTAAATGTCATTCTATAAGTCTTTCCTATAATCCACAAGACATAAGCACATTCCACCCACGCCCTGCCACATGCCACTCAACATCTGTCCTTACACCCAGCATGCTTCACTTACCAGACTACTTATCTATTTTACAATATGTCTTCTCCACTAGACAGTACATACAAGGGGAAATAGCTGCTTAATTTCTAACAATAACACTGAATCTAACACACAGTAGACACTAAATAATGGCAAGCAAATAAATGACTGAAAAAACCCTTACAGGAGGAAGAGGGTAGAGGAGGAAGAGGAGGAGGAGAAAACAGTAGGTAAACGAACATAAATTAATTTTTAAGTGATAAAAAATACAGACTTCTTTACAAGTTGACAATTTACATAACCAAGGATTCAGTCTGTAAAGTACATACATCACTTTTATATGACACTTTTATAAAACAATCCAACAGACAGAAGACTTTAAAGCTCACATTATACTATAAACATCCATTTATTAAACTGTGTTCTAACACAAAGCTATTATTCTCAGCATTCAGTAGTTTTCCATAGTAGTTGATATGCCTGCAGCGAATCTAACAATGGAAAACAAAAGTGAGTAAATCAAACTTTGGATTTGGTAAGGTCATTTGCCAAAGAACACAGAGGATAACAACATAGCAATAGCTCTCATGCAACAAAATCATGAAAGGCAAAACAACAATTTAGAAAAGGGAATATGTACTAATAAGAATCAAGTGTTACATCAAAAAAGAGAGTAGCCTTTCTACTAAATAAGTAGTCTCATGCAATTTATAAATGAGTTTATTTGGGTTTACAGTTCCAGAGGGACAGGACTCCAGAATGACACAGCAAAAAGCAGAAGGCTGAGAGCTTAAGTCTTAAACCACAGGCACAAGCAGACAGCATGAACTGGAAATGGCTCCTGGCTTTGAAATGTCAAAGCTTGCCCCCAGTGACACAATGGGCCAAGTGTTCAAACATCTGAGCCTATAAAGACATTCTCATTCACAGCACTATAGTAAAATTCATCATTCAAACCACAATTCTGATTCATTTTCCTCAGAAATCTCAAGCCTCTGTTACTCATATTCAGTCTTCTATTGTCCTGAGTCTTAAGTCACAATTCTTCATACTCCTTATCTTTCCTAAAATTCCTGTCGTGTTGCCCTGTCTTCAAATTTTGACAGTTTTACCCATACGAAATAACTTTTAAATAACACTATCTCCTAGGACCATGCCTTAAAGTCAGTGATGATTATCTTTTAGAATATCAATATCATACTATAAATATAACATACCTTAAAAATCATCCATTGTTTCTTGTATTAATAAAAATCTAGCAGGGAAAGGAGCTGAAGATTAGCTTCAAAGTGAAAACACAAACTAATGGAAATTAAAAAAAAAAAAAAAGTCTTCAATCAGCCCTTTTCAAGGAAGTAGCAAAACTCATGCTGCTCATCCCTGAAAGACCATAGGAATTTGTGTGTCATGCAATTATCTGGTGAGAAAAACCATATGATTTGCTACTACTAATACAAATTTGCTTCAAATTAATTCACAGAATAAAAAGGAAAAGAACTTTGAAAAGCAGTAGAAAAAATTATCGCATAATTTTATACAGAATTTTATACATAGTAATATACAGACAAATCCAAGAGTGTCAGGAGATTATGAAAACTAGTTTTCTCAGTGAGAGATGTTCAGATATTCTGTTAGTTACTGTCATGAAAAGGACAGTATCCCAGTCTTCACAAGTGCTGGGAAACAAAGGAGATGTTTCTAAAGTTCTGGCTACACAGAGGGAAGAAGGGTTCTGGCTGGGGGCTCTATAATTTCCAGATTAATATAATATTCTTTTGAGCTTAAGTCATTCACTATAGAAAAAATTATTGAGTTTTTAAAGCTACAGAACTTTCACTGGTATCCAGTAAATACAGGAACATCTAAAGTTAAAGAAGACTACAAGCTTTAAAACAACCTTAAGAAAACAGTATCTACTCAGAAACTTTTAAATCTGATCTGTTATCTTCACCACACTACTGTATTTATTAATAATTTTTAAATTTTATTAATGAAAACAACCAAAAAACATTGTTTAAAGCTTCAAGCACAGTTCCCCTGCTTTATTTTTAGATTCAATTTAATTCAAACTACTCTCTAGCACTCTTTTATGCCTTTCTATTTAACCTCGTAAACTGTACAAAATGTCATGCATTGAACTGTGTCTGTTAATGTGTCATATCATACTTAAGACACACTAAACTTGTTCGCTCACTCTCTCTTTTTCACACACTAACACACACACACAAATACACACAAATACACACACACACACACACACACACACACCTGTAAATACAACTTTATTTGAAAATCAGTCCTTTGCAAATATAATACAAATTAAGATATCTGTCATAGAATTAGGTAGAAACAAAACACCACTGACTGGTATCCTTATAAGGAAAAGAAAGAGAAAGATCTGAAGACAAGGGGACATGAAAAGGGGTCAAATATCAGGGAAGGGTGCTATGGGTTGCCAGAAAAAGTCATGCCTTTTCCTAAGGCCTTCAGGGGAAAAGGCTTTTTAACATCCTGTTTTAGACAGTTTCCAAGACCTTCAATAAGATAGAGGAGAATCTTCCTTCTGATTTGCATCCAATGAATAGATGGTAGATGTGGACTTCATAACACAGCCTTGCAAGCCTGGAGCTGCAGCACCCAAGCCTTCCTGAGAACTGTTAGGACACAAACTTGGCAGTTTTTCCTAGATTTTTCTGATGCTAACCTAGGGTCTAGCTACTTGGGGCCCATTAAAAACTTTAACAATTTATGTGTGTATGTGGGAGAGGGGGCTCAGGGGGAGGGATGGTTTCACTATGTAGCCCTGGCTGGCCTTAAACTCACAGATAACTGTCTACCTATGTCTGCCAAGTGTACTAGGATGTAAGGTAGTAAGGATGTAAGGGACCTAGACACTAACAACTGTTTAGTTATTAATCTGATAATTCCTAGAATTTTAATATCATCTTTCTTGTTCTTATCTGCATATAGCTTTTTTCTTTTATCTAAGCTTTAGTAGACTTTCGTATGATGATAAAGAAGTGTATTTCATTTGTCATCCTAACCTGAAAACTAGCTTGAATTTCTTCTTTGAAGGTATAGAAATATGTTGGACTATGTGTGAACACATACACACATAAATTAACTTAAATGGATACTTCACCGTTTCCCTTTTCATAGACTCAAAGTTGTTTCACACTTCTCAGTGTTACAGTAGTTATTCTTGTACATATTATTCTGGTTCACCTACACCAGCCTATGCTGAGTAAGAATACATACACATTATCTATGATTTGTTTTCTGAGTACTCTGTTTTTGTTTTTCTAGTTGGTTAGTTTGGTTGGTTTGGTGCCATTGAAGATGAAATTCAGGGCCTTGTACATGATCCCTAAGCACTCTACTACTACACCCCCAGCCTCACTTACTTACGGGTAAGTTATCTAACCCCTCTGTCTCACTTTCTTCATCTGAAAGATGGGGAGAAGAGTAACTATGGTGCCTAGAATATAGTAAAAGCTCCACAGATGTGATCATTGCCAAGCTTCCTCTCTAAGGAGTAACACTTTCTCAACTATGCTCAGAGCTGGACATCACTGTGTATTTCAGAGAAAGGAGAGACAATTTCACTAGTGAGAATCAGCTCATCTGACATTCATTCACTATGACTAAATCTGATCATCTCTTCAATGTTAATAGTCATCTACAATTTGTTGAATAAATTCCTCATATCTTTTACCTATGTTAAATAAATTACTAAGTACATAAAATTTTATATATGATTACCAATTTGTGGGCATTTTACATTTGTAGAAGCTCTTTAAGTGTTATCATTATCAATATTATCACTTTTATTTAAAATTTTTACTCTGTATCTCTTTTATTTTCTAACTTTAAGTAATACAAAGTTTAAAAGTTAGGAATATTCTTGTGCAAACTAACAATGAAATCAATGCCCCATGTTTTGCTAGTGGAGCTATGAAAGATAGTAATGGTTAACATGATTTACCACAAAAAGCCGTGGAGAGAGAAGACATTTTCTCCATACTCCTTTCCAAATATAATGGAAAGTACTGAACATTACATATAAAACAGAAGGATCTGAAAGGTTAGAGGACATAGGCAGACCATCCAGGGGCCTTGCAAAGAGGGGACAAGGAAACAGGTATTCTTAAGTTTTCTTCTTGCTTCACAGTTCTAGAACTTAGAAATAACAAAACCATCAATCCAAACTGACCAATAGGAATCTGCCAAAAGAACCCCAACAAAAGCTCATTTTGTTTTGTTTTGTTTTGTTTTCCCAGACAGGGTTTCTCTATTGTTACTCTGGCTGTCCTGGAACTCACTCTGTAGACCAGGCTGGCCTCGAACTCACAGAGCTCTGCCTCCCTCAGCCTCCCAAGTACTAGGATTAAAATCATGTGCCACTACCGCCTGGCCAAAAGTTCATTCTTGCTAGCCCAAGAACAAAGAAAGAATGCACCAAGAAGACAGAAAAATTCTACACAGTTAACTCCTTTTCACTAACCAACCACCAATGGAAAATGTAGCCCAATCTGTACCCTCACCAAATTAAGAAACTTAAGCTTCCAATCCTGTCAAATTGCATAATGACATCTAAAAAACCTACATAGGGAGACAGGAGTCTCATGCCTATCCATATGTGATTGTATGCCACCCCACTACACACACACACACACACACACACACACACACACACACAATGGCAAAAGATACCTACCTAATAGAGACTCTGGTCATCCATCACCTCCTGGTGGTAAGAAGCAAATCCAGTGGGATCCGTGATGTCACCAAGGAAGCCTAGACATCATCCCACACCTACTCAACCACCGGTAAGAAAGTTCTCTCCTCTTACTAGTGGTTGAGTATCAAGAGATGCCATCCAATAAAGAAAATAAAAAACCAGTATTCCATTCCTTCCAACTGCAATAACAATATCTAATTAAGCCAGGTAGCAAAAAAAAGCCAAATAAATAAACACACTCTTCATTATCCTAAAGTACAAAGAAGAAGTCACTAAGTATAAAATATACTGAACTCGCTCCTCTTGGAGAGGACCCAGGGTTCCCAGCCTGGCAGCTCATAAACATTTCTAACTCCAATTCCAGGGGATATGGAAGCTTCTTCTGGACTCCAAGTACATGTGAGACACTTACATATGTGCAGGCAAAACACTCACACATAAAATAGTAAATATTTAAAATATTAAACATTCAAAATACTAAATAGAAATCTTTAAAAACACACATACATTAACTGAATAAAAATAAAAATAAAAATAAAAATACAAATACAAATACAAACTGCCACCTCTGTAGAAAACAAGTAAAGCAGTTTCTGAGAGTAAAATGTTGGAATTTAGTTCTTAAATGTCCACTGGTGTCAGATATTTTATCTATTTGTTTAGCGGGGAGGATACAAGCCTAAATGTGTACAGGTCGGAGGACAACTTATGAGAGTCAGTTCTCTTCTCCGTATGGGTTTCAGTGAGTGAACTAACTGGGCTTGATGGCAAATGCCTCCATCAGCTGAGCCATCTCACCAGTCCCCAAGTCTCCCCTTTTAATGGCTTGGTCCCCAGAGAGGTAGTATTGAGAGTTCTGTAAACTTTAAGTCGTGCTTAGGACATAAGGAATCCTCTATGGAATCCTCTCTCCCCTGCCTTCCCTGCTTTTCTTCCTCTTTCCCTCTCCTCCTCCTCCCTACTCCCAGAATTCACAGAATTGAGGTGAATGGTAGGACACACTCCCTACCATGATGTGCTGTTTTAATTAAAACAACACACCCAAGAGGTCTTGGAGTAAAACCTCTAAAATTGTGTCAAAATGAACCCTTCTACTTAAAGCTCATTAGTTTCAGTACTTGTTACAGTAACAGAAACCTGACTAGCAGAAACTGACTGGTACTTAGAGAAGGGGTATCTTTGTACCTATTTATATGTGACAATGTGGAAAGGTTTTAGAATTATCCGACAGGTATTTAGAGATGGGGAGTTTCTATTCTTGCTGTGTATCTGACACTGAGGAAAGGTTATGGAACTGAGCTACGGTAAGAGCTTCCATATATCTATTTATTTGCTAGGATTTTTTTTGAGATAAGATCTTACTATGTAGCCCAGACTAACCTCAAATTCATGGCATTCTTTCCTGCTTCAGCCTCCTAAGTGAGAGATTACAGATATGTGCTACCATGCCTGGCTTACAGGAAGATAAGCAGGTTAGAGAAGGCCTAGAGTGATACAATCCAAGTTTAATAAGCAATTTTGGAAAAGGACTCAGGCAGAACGTTGACAAGAATGTGTCAGTGAAGACTATACTGAGGAGGTTTCAAAGGGCAATGAAGATTCGGTTGGTATCTACATTACAAACAACACTTGTTATCCATAGCAAGAACCAGATACATTTTGTTCACACCCTGAATCTTTAAGTAGCCAAGTCCAAAGGTGATGAGGCAGCTTATGTGTAGAAATTATAAAGCAGCTAAGTACTTAGGCATGGATGCATACTACTAGATGCTTTTAGCCAAATGCACATGAGACTCCAAAGCAAAAAAACAGCCTAGGTATTTCCTACAAAAATAATGTTGTAGTTAAGAATTCCTACAAACAACCCCCGAATGAGCACCTAAGGCTTCAAGGGATGGAGACCTCAGGAAAACAGGTGATAGCAATGTAGAATACCTGCTGAAGAAAGCTTCAGGTAAGGTGCAAAGCTAGATCATGCATGACCAAGTAGGCTATAAATTAGCTGTAAGCTCGCAGGTACCTTAGAAGCCCGAATCCTAACAGTGTGTCCTAAATGCCAGACATGGAAGTTTAAGATTCTATGCTTGCCAAACAGGCTTCCAGACTTGCTTTGGTCCAATCCTTCCTTCACATGCCTCTACTCCTCTTTTGGTATAGGAATATGTGACTTGTGCATCTTATACCATTGTGTCAGAGAAGCTGAAACTTTCTTTTTTGTTTTTTTTATAACAGTTCACAACTGAGTTACAGAAGAAAGCTTTGAATTTAGACTTTTGAGCAACACTAAACAGTCAATATCTAGGGGATTCTTTGGGAGTTTAACTAAATATTAACAGTGTGAGATGAACATGAACTGTTAGGAACCAAAGGAAGAATGTACTGTGCATCTCAAATGTATTCAAAGGCTCATGTATAAAATCTTGCAAGATGCCCACCACTGAGAAGTGGTAGAAATTTTAAGTTTGGGGGTGGGTGTCTTAAGAGAGATCTTTATGCCTGCCCTCCAGGAGGCTCATCAGAGCCTGGTCTCCTCCAATTCTCTTTCAGTTCTGGCCATGGTGTGAGCAGTTTTGCTCTACCATGTGGTCTGCCATTGTGACTCCCACTAGAAGCCTAAAAGGCACAGGCCACCTGATCATGGAATGGAGCCCCTAAAACAGTGAGCTGAAATAAACCTTTGCTCTGCACAGTATGATTACCTCGGTTATTTTCAGTGGTGCTAAAATAAGTGTGTGTGTGTGTGTGTGTGTGTGTGTGTGTGTGTGTGTGTGTAAGAAGTCTCTCAATAATCTAACTTCCTACCTTAAGAACCTAGCAAAATAAACCAAACCTATGCAGAAAGGAAATAAGAAAAAGCAGAAATCATTGACACTAAAAAGAAAAAGGGATTTTTTTTTAAATGATAAGTAAAATTGGCATCCTAGAACTAAAACTTTAAAAAAAGAAGGAGAAAAAAAGACACAGATTATCCAAACAGAAATAGAGCAGGGTATCACCATAAATCCCACAGACATTAAACTGATCCTAAGAGAATGCTGGAACTACACATACAGACTTGACAGGCAAAATGAGCCAGTAGAAAATTTCCTCCAAAAAATTATCACAACTCATCCATTTTAAAACATTTGACTAACTTTTTCACTATTGAGAAATTTTCACACTTAATTCAAAAATCCCCAAAAAAAGTAATCTGTGTTTCCAGACTAATGAAAAGTGATTTTAAAATAAACATTTTTTCCATATGTCTTTCATAAAATAGAAATACCTAACCAATTCAGTTTTTAAAGGTTAAGCTCAATAGCAAAGATAGAAAAGAACCAAAGGGAAAGAAAAAGCATTTATCCACATACACACACACACACACACACACACACACACACACACATGTCCTCAAAGTATAAGCAAATAGAATTCAGCAATAAATACTTTTAAAAGTACATGATAATACAGGGTGTTTCCTGGTATTGGAGAGTCAAGTAACACATGCTCTTTGGAAGCATATATATGAAAAATTGACACATCAAACAGTAAAATCCACCAGCACATTAACAAGCTCATGATGAAATCCACATAGATAAAGCATCTGTTAAAATCCAATAGCCATTCACGATTTAAAAATAAGATCTTCTAGTCATAACACTGCTCTCACACCCATGAATTCAGCACAAAACTTGCACAAGACTTGCACAAGAGAGAAGTGAGTAGGGAGACACATAGACAGAACATTCATAAGGCGGTGAAGCTACTTTAACATACATTACAGTGGATTTATGCTTTTATAATTTTTTCCAAATTCAGAAGCCATACGATACTGAGTCAACCCTAATCTAAACTATAGATTTGGTGTGTGTTCATTATTTTTCTCATTGCTGTCACCTACTATCTGACAAGAAACAACTTAAGAGTAAAGACAAATCTTAAGGGATGATACCATCAGAGCAAATGCTCAACCTTTATTTCTGTTGCTGTGATAAAACAGTCTGACAAAAAACACTTTAGGGGAACAAGGGTTTATTTGGTTTATATTGCCTGCTACAGTCTATGACTGAGGGAAATCACTGTGGCAGAAGCTTGAGACAATTGGTTGTATCACATCTATAGTCAAGAGCAGAGAGAAATGAATGCACCCGTGCTGCCTGATTGCTTGGTTGCGCTTATACTCAGTCAGCTTTCTTTACTCATGTACAATTTAAGGCCCAGCTTGGGGAATGGTACCACCCACAATGGCTAGGTCTTCCTACAGCAATTAACATAGTATATATATATTTGGTTTTTGAGACAGAGTTTCTCTGTTGTATGTAACTCTGCTGTCCTTGGAACTTACTCTGTAGACTAGGCCGGCCTTGAACTCACAGAGATCCACTTGTCTTTGCTTCCCGAGGGCTGGGATTAAAGATGTGCACCACCACCGCTCAGCAACAATTAACAATAATATTAACCCCTCACAAACATGCCCATAGACCAACCTGATGAAGACAATTAACTCAACTGAGACTCTGAGATTCTAAGTTACGATAAGTTGACATTTAAAACTAGCCATAACAGCAGAGAAGACATGGTGGTAGTAGTGGCTCACAGCTGTGGTGGTTAGGGCATCTGGGCAGGTAAGAAAGCAGAGGATGGCAGTCCTCATTTGACTTTCTTTTTCTTTTATTGAGTCCAGGACCCAGGTCTTTTTTCTTCAGGTAAACTATACTGAAAATCCCCTGGAAGATCCGCCCCCCTCAGAAGTGTGTCTCCTAAATAATTCAAAGATCCTCTCAAGCTGGCAATGATTGCAGTGCATTCAAATGAGAATGATCCCCACAGGCTCAAATGTTGCCTACTTGGTCCCTACTTGGTATAACTGTTTGGGAAGGATTAGGAGATACAGTCTCATTAGAGAAGGTGAGTTACTGGGAACAGGCTTGAGGTTTCAAAAGATTCTCACCTTTCCCAGTTTATTCTCTGACTCTATTTAGGTCTCAAGATATGAGCTATCAGCTACTGTTCTACCAGCCTAATGTAACCCACTACCTCTGCCCCACCCCTTCATAGATACTAACCCTCTGGAACAAAATAAACTCTTTCCCTTACCTTGTTACCTTGTTACCAAGGTACCAAGTTACCTTGGTCACTGTGTCTTTTCATAGCAACAGAAAGTAACTAATGCAGCAATAAGTGGCAATTGAGATTCATCAATTATAATGAATGTACTACTCTAGCTGGACAGTGATAATACAGAAGGATGCACATGGGTGGGGACAGGAAGTATATGGGAAATCACTTTCATCTTCAATCAACCTTACTGCTGCTCTGAAAATACAAATAAAAATATATTTTTTGAATGCAGGAAGAAATGTAATATAAACAGAGAATTTAATTTGGTTTTTAATGTGTAGCAACACTACCTCTATATTTAGAATCATCTCCTAAATCTCAGTTCATACCATTACCTTACCCTTACCTGACCTTCCTCTACATTATCTTACCTTCCACACTGTCAGAACAGGAAGTGCCAATGCCAGTGTCTCCACTGTCAGAAGTTATACTGTGTCTCCTGATATGGCTACTCCGATGGTTAGATGGAACAGTTGTGGCCTGCCACAATGAGTCATTACCAGGTAACCATGCTGATGAATAGTCCGAGCCTATGAAGGAAAAAATACACCATTAACACATGTGCAATATCTGTGAGAAACAAGGGAGCTTTTCATAATGTTATTAAAAAAATATATACATAGTATTTAAGAAGTTATTTTCTGCCCAAAGTAAAAATAACCAACAAGATCAAAATTCACCAGACAAACTACTTATCACCAGGATGACAACTGAATGCTGCTTCTCATCTCCTTCTGATGTGGAACTTCTTTCTGCTTCTAATTACTGAGCTTTTAAAGATGGACTGCTATGTGGTTTAAAATCATAATCTGTGGCTGGGCATGATGGCACACCCTTTAATCCCAGTACTCAGATCTTACAGATCCCTGTGAGTTCGAAGCCAGCTTAGTCTATATAGCAAGTTCCAGGACAACCAGAAATATCAAGTGAAACTCTGTCTCAAAAAAATAAAAAATAAAAGTAAATAAACCCTATCTGGCCAAATGTGCTTGTGTACAATTGTAATCCTAGCACTCAGGAAATGCAGGCAGGGAGATGGAGAGCTCAAGGCTGGCACACAATAAGATGGAGGCCTGTCTGACTACTGAGACAGAAAAAGAAAAAAGAAGAAAAAGAGAAAGAGAAAGGAAAGAAAGAAGAAATGGTAAATCTATCTTCAAATGTCAACAGTCTTGCCCTTGAGTATCTGAGTCAGACACCTCCGATTCCACACCTAGTCCTTAGCTGTGAGGTAGGCTACAGGGACGGTCTAGCTGAATCCTATTACATGCCCAAAAAGAAATTGAATATGCTCATCATGAAATATTTTTTAAAGCCACTTAAAATATAATTTTATGCTTTAACAGAATTTGTTTTGTTTTTAAAATTATCTTTTGCTAAGTTATCTATTAAAACTTCATTTAAAAGTTTAAAATTAAAAAAAAATATAACACACCAAAATTAATCCAACCCAAAGTCTATTCATCTCAATGAACATCTAGACAGTTAGAACAGCCATTCTGAAGCTGTGGAGCTACACCTGGAGTTTATACTTTCACTACTGGATATATTTTTATGTACTTAGCTATTACAAAAAACAAAAAGCTCAGGACAAAATTAAAACAAGAAAACAATTAGCTTTTACTATAACTTTAACAGCACAGTAAAATAGTCTCTAAAATTCAACTGATTCACATTAAATTATTCAGCCTGTTCATTCATTCCTCCATTTAGAAGAAAGGCTTGCTCATCCTAGCAGACATAACAGCAAGCCAAGATGTTTACAATATAGTAATTCCTAAAAGCTGTACTAAGAAGATTTGGTTTTTGAGGATTAAAAAGACACACAAGTCTTTTACATTTCTTTTTCTACAGTAAAACAATCGCAGTTTAACTATATGATAGATCAATCTTAGACAATGTCAAATTTGAGTCATGGCTAATTTTGTATATGAACTTGTCTGTGTCAATGGGCCATAGGGTACTAATATATTCAGAAAAACATTTACTAAAAGAATTTTTTATTTACTATTTATTTATTTATTTATTTATTTATTTATTTATTTATTTATTTATTTATTTATTTATATAGAGAGAGTATGTATACCACATACCACAGTGTGTATATGGAGGTCAGAGGACAATTTGCAGGGATTGTTGTCTCCTACCATGTGGGTGCTGGGGAATCATATCAAAGTCCTCAGGCTTAGTTGCAAGTGCCTCTACCTAAGCCATCACACTGACCTGGACAAACATTTCGGTAAGGTTTTTCTTGGTTTCGGGTAACATTTACATGACATTCAGCATTGGTGCAAATGGTGAATGACTCTGCTGTCCTCAATGTGGGCAGACTTTATCTAATCAGCTAAAGGCTTGAACAAACAAAAATCTTAATTAGATAATTTTTTATACCTGAGGACCTCTAAACTAAAACACTGGCTATTCTTGTGTTTGGACTTGAATTGGATCATAGGTTCTTCCTTGGTGTTAAAACTGCTGGCCACAACTAGAACAATACCCTCAGCAAGTTTAGGTCTCTTGCTTGCCAACACAAGGTCTTTGTTAGCATGCATGCATCTAAGTCAGAATCATCTCCTACTGGATCAGTTTCTTTAGAAAACACTAATTCAGTACTGGGAGAATTAGGAAAATTGTAAGAGAACAATGACCAGAATCCACAATTTCCCCCACTGTACTTCAATATCACCTGTTCAACAGGCATCAAAAGCAAGTGAGTACAACCTCAACACTGGGAATCTTATCACATACCAAAAAATACATTTAAAATCTACCAAAGAAAATGATCTAAAACAATGGTTCACAACCTGCAGATCATGAATCCTTTGGGGGTCAAACAACCACTTTCACAGGGGTCACCTAAATCATCTGCAATATCAGATATTTACATTATGATTCATAACAGTAGCAAAATTACAGTTATGAAGTAGCAATGAAATAGTCTTATGGTTAGGGGTCACCATTACATTAGGAACTATATTAAAGGGTCACAGCATTAGGAAGGTTGAGGACTACTAGTCTAAAACATCTTGTCTTCTCTTCCAGAAACTCTTCTATCTTTGGGTCACAAATACAGGTGCTCCTTGACTTAAAATGGGTTATATCCTGATAAGACTATCATGAATTTAAAATATCACAAGTTATGAATGAATTTCAATAAACCCAACAAACATCTATGCTCAGTGACACCACACACTGTAAAGTATCAGTGTATATGCCTTTGTGAACAGACAAGCAACTGAGCTTCAGCTACAAGTAGCATGCCACTAGTACAGAGACAGGTCAACTTTGAAGGCAGTCTCTATTACATGTGCACCATTCTTGTGTTAGGTCCAGTCATCACAAATCAGAGAGTTTCTGTATAGAATATAGCTTCTCCTGAATTAGCAGCTCAGAGAAATGGTTTCAGAATTTCTTTCAGTAGCCTGCAACCTTATAAGCTGTATTTCTGACTTTTATTCAAAAACATAAAAACAGATCACTATGAAATGGGTGATGTCATCAACTGTTATCTAAAAGCATTATAAAAAGTACAAATAAATGTCAACACCCCCTCAAAAACCAAAAAAAAAGATGAAAGAGAAATATAAATCTAAAATATATACATATGGATGAAAAATTATAGTAAGAAAAAATCCGAGCTCACTGATAAATATGGAACAAAGAACAAAATATTCCCATATACTGCTAAGGATAATGTTAATATGCACACTACAAAAAAAGGAAGCTGAAATTGGGCATGGTATAATCCTAGCAACGTGCTAGTGTGAGGAAGGAGTATCAGAAGACAAGTTCCTAAGTTCTAAGACAGCCTCGGCTATTCAAGGAAACCCTATCCAAAGACAGAGGTGAGGGTAGAAAAGAAAGAACAAAGAAAGAAGGCAGGGAGGGAGGGAGGGGAGAGAGATCCACTTTGAAAGAGCAAATAAAAATGTGTAAATCTAACATTTGAAAAAGTGGACCTCTAGACAAAAGGCAGTTCCTTAAAATTCATTTCCAAAGAAAGAAAGGGTGAAAGGAACAGAGTTTTGCTTATTAAAATAATGTCAATGCAGGGGACCAGATGGTTTAGCAAGGAAAGGCACTTGTCAGCATACCTGACAGCCTGTGTTTGATCGCTTCAAACCCACATGGTGGAAGGAGAGAACCAACCCTCGTAAGTGGTCATCTGACTTCCACACTTGAGGTGGTTTAAGTGTACTTGTACACACACACACACAACTTAAGCAGATAAATGCAAAAACAAACAATGATAATAAGGATCTAAAATGCTTACATTGTGCCTATTCCTCTAGGCAGTTAAGACTGGCTGAGCAAAGCCCTCTGGTCCCAGTCCTTACTGGGTTTTAGAATCAAATGAAGAAAACCAAAGGGATTGAAAAGAAATCTATACAAAAAAACAAAACTGCTGGGAATTTTCTTGCCATGTCAAGATTACTGGTAACTGCTCTAACTTTCATGCTTTTTTTTTTTTTTTGAATAATCACAGTTTAACTTAGATAATTACAAAAAAAAATGCTTTATTTCTTTAAAATGCTTACCTCAAATAAGACCAATAACTTAGTCTTCTAAGTACTACTTAACTAAAGTATTAGGATATTCTCTCCTAGAATGGGAATAGAACCTTATTGTCTTCTTCTGAAATAAACGGATATATTCTAATATAAGTCAAACTACTTAATTCAGGTGTTTAGAAACAGAATATTGGTGAAATGGTGGCTTCTGGAATTGGCATGGTCATTGCATTAATGAACTCATAAGTTACCTTCGTAAGACCAAGCTAATCAATACTTCTAGCATGAATGGGGGTGGGAGAGTCATGGGCTCCACCCCTAACTGAGAGCTGAGGAGCTATTGGCAGTTGATGACTACTAAGAGACAAAACGACACTTATCTTGGGATGTGGCTCCTGGTAGGTTGCCCAAGTACATATTTATTTTCCTGTATTTCTAGTGATACTGGAAATACAGGAAAATGGGCATTAGACGAAGTCACGAGTCTCCCATAATGTATTATTATACTTGTAACTGCTCTTACATAAACAACAAATTTTCTTCTTAACTGATGACAATACTAAGCCATAGGGGGGAAAAACAGCACACGATAAAGCAAATATACATGTTTACATGAAAAGCTGGATGTAGAGCATAAATCATAAATACAAATTATAGTCTTCTCTTTTTTTTTTTTTGGGGGGGGGATGCCTCAATTTGCCCAGGCTGGCCTGGAACTCACTATGCAGCTGAGAATGGCCTTGAGCTCTTTGAATTCTTAATCCTCCTGCCTCCACCTCCACCACAGTATTTTTCAAAATACAAGTTACCAGCCATTAGTAGGTCTTCAAATTAACTCAGACACCAATAATTTTAAACAAAATAGAACAAAATGGGAAATATCAAAGTACACTTATCCCCATACCACAGAAGCTTAAATATCTTACATTTTAACAACTCTGATTTTTTTTTAAAGTACTTTGTCACCAAGTTCAGGCAGTCGCCTTCAACTCCCTTAACTCTTCACATCAACAGAACTCAATGTATGGCATAGTTCTGAGAGTAAGCCTCCAGAAGAACCACACAGCCAAACAATCTGAACCTCTTCAGGGTATTTCTGAATAGTAAGTGCAACACACTATCCACCTCCACTGCTGTCACAAATCACTTCCTGGCTGGATAGCTATCATAAGTCCCAGGAGGCTCTTCCTTTAATGGAGTAACTCCCCCAGACCGGCCACTACCAATCTATCAAAGTTACCTTCTTTAGGATCAAGTATGTTGGTGTCATTCTCCTGCTGACACAATCTATGGGTTCCCGATAGCACAGCAAATAAAACTCGAACTCAGGCTTGGGAAAGTTTTTCCCCAACTAGAAGCTCATTCTCTCACACATTGCAGCTCCAACCTCCCTCACCATCTAGCTCCCTACAAAGCAGAATAGCTAGGCACACTTACCTCTTCTCTCCTCCAAACAGATGAGTCTATTCTGCAACTCCAGCTGCTTCCCTTTTCTAACTTTTTAAAAGGCTTAACTGCTCTTTCTTTCTTATTCTTCTATTAACATTAAATGACTATGCTTTGTTCATTTCCAAACTGTTGTTTAAATTCTATCACAGCATGTACTTCTGCTTCACTACTTCACTGGAAAGTGAAGGGCAAAGTTTTTATCTGAGTGTCCCTAACTAGCGCAAGAGCTGTGCACTCAGGCAGAGTGTCAACAAATGAAGTCATTGTGAGCACTGGATATCCAATAAATGTTCACTGAATAAAATTAGAACTTTGAAAGCCTTAGAATTAGACCTACAAAAATATCCCTCCCTTTAGAAGAAAGATTAAAACAAGAACTTTGTTAGGAAGTTCTGTTTATTTTAAAATCCAAGATATTTTCAATTATCCCTTGACCCAGTATGCATTTACATATCTATTTAAAGACTAGTAAATATTTACCAAAGTAGCTTTTAAAAAAGTAATTTAAAATACTTAAAAGAGCTGATGGTCAAAATTCTTAAGAATTATGGGAAAGTACTCTCAAATTGATCAAAAGACACAAAAATCTCTCACACACAAACACACACAAAAGAGCATTAAACCATACAGAAAAACATTCTTAATATAGGAGAGGGAAAGTAAGTTTTCCTTACGGGTGTGGATACTGGCAGATCAACCATGCCCCAGTGGAAAGCCCCACACCCATTTGGCCAGCACAAATGGGGCTTGGTAGACTACTTTAAAAAAGAAAATGAGGACCTAAGTTGTTAGGAGATAGTGTAGAGTGGAGAACAGGGGAGTTAGGGGCTAGATCTAGGAGGAGTTAAGGAAACAAGGGGTGACTATGATCAAAATATATGCATATGAAATTCCCAAAGAATTAATGTAAAATGTTTTTAAAGTACATATGAGGGCTTAAGAGTTAAAAGCACTTGCTGTTCTTGCAGAAGACCCAAATTCATTTCCCAACACCCACATCAGGAGGCTCACGGTCTCCTCTAACTCCAGCTCCAGAAAGGCCCATGCCTCTGGCCTCCTGAGAAACCTGCACTCAAATGCACGTACCTACACACATACACAAACACACACACACACCACGAAAAATAAAATAAACATCTTTAAAACTGTCAAAAACAGGCTGAGGGGAGGGTCTTTAAGAGGTTATGTTCCTCCAATCACAAAGAGATCAAAAGATCAGTACACACATGAACTGTGACTACGGGTCAAATTCTAGGTCAGAGAAAAGTAAGAACTAAGAGTCAAATAAGATCAGTTCCAGAATGGGAATTAAAGTAGTCCTTGAGGATGGCTCTTCTCTCAATAAAGATAAAAGCTAGCAGCATCTAATTAGTAAATGATCTGTTCATATAAACACATTAGCTAGTCAGAAAGTGACTACATTAAAATCTAGTTCTCTGTAAGCTAATTGGCTTTCTTGCATATAAAGATTTAGGTCAATTTTTAAGTAATCAGTAACTAGTGGATGTGGCTTTCTAAATATGAAAGGGGGAAGAGGACAGAGAAAGGTGACACGGCAATCAAAGGTACAAAGTATCAGTCAGACTGGAGAGCAGCCTTAGTGAACTTGTGTTCTTCATGCTGACCAGTTAATAATAATGTATTATATATATCAAAATATGCTAAATGATGGATTTTTGTCAGTATCATCACAAAAAATGAAGAATTTTAATTAGCATAATTAAATCTTTCTACGGTATCTAGGAGGTCAAAATGTAGCAATGTGAGGATAAATGTATATATTATTCCAAATTAAAAATAAAACTTAAAAACCAGGAATGGTGGCACATTCCTGTAAAATTCTACTTAGGAGATGGAGGTGGGATGATCAGGAGTTTTAAGGCCAGCCTCAGCTATATCATCAGTTTAAGACCAGAATGAGCTCCACGAAACCCTATCTCAGAAAACAAAAAGAAATAATTCATTGCTTAGTTGATTCAAGTTTACAATAATGTCTTAATGCTATGAAGAGACACTATGGCCATGGCAACTCTTATAAAGGAAACATTTGATTTGGCTGGCTTATAGCCATGTACTTGTCATGTATTGTCACGGTGAAAAGCATGGCAGCATGCAGGTAAACATGGTGCTGGAGAAGGAGTCGAGAGTTCTACATCTAGAATGGCAGACAAGGAGAGAGAGTGACATGGGCTTGGCTTGAGCATTTGAAACCTCAAAGCCTACCCTGAGTGACACACTTCCTCCAACAAGGCCACACCTACTTTTTAAAAAGGCCACACCTAATTGCTACTCCCTATGAATCTATGGGAACCATTTTCATTCAAATCACATTTTGCTCCCTGCCCCCCATAAACGTATATCAAAATGCAAAAATGATTCAGTCCAACTTCAAAAGACCCCATAGTCCATCACAGTCTCAACATTGTGTAAAAGTCCAAAGTTCAAAGTCTCTTCTGAGGTGCACGGCAATCTCTTAGTTGTAACACTTGTAAAATCAAAATCAAAAATCAGATCACATACTTCCAGCATTCAATGGCATAGGATATATGTTACTGTTCCAAAAGGGATGAAAAGGAGCATAGTGAGAAAACACTGAACCAAAGCAAGACTGAAAACCAGCTGGGCAAACTAATTCACCATGTCCTTGTCTGACGTCAAAGTGCTCTGCAGATCTCCAACTCTTTTCACCTTTGTTGACTGCAACACATGTAACTCTCCTGGGCTGATTTCATTCCCTGTTACCAGCTTTCTTGGTCAGGTATCCTATGACTCTGGAATCTCCAAGATATCCAATATCTTGGGATCTCCAAAGTGATCAACCCCTTTCTTGTATCCTTGACTCTAAAGCCAGAATCATGTGGCTGAAGTTGCCAAGCTCTGCTGCCTGCTAGGGTTGGAACATGGCCCTCTCATTAAAAGACATTTTTATCACCTTTCTGTTTTTGATGGTTTCCTTGACTGCCTACGCTTGACTGTCCTGGAATTCAACCTGTAGATCAGGCTGGCCTTGAACTAAGAGATCAGCTTGCCTCTCCCTCAGAGTGCTGGGATTAAGGCATGCACCATCATGCCTACCTCTAAATTTTCCTTTAATTCCTTTTCACAAGTTGGAAGCCTAACTGGGTAGGGTTTTGCCCTGATGTCACCGCTCCCTTTATTCTATTTAACATCAGACTTTTCTTTAAACTTTTCTCGATGCTTCTCCTTTTCCTCTCAAACTGTACATTTTGTATTTTTCTTTGCTCAGCTTGATCCTTCTCATTAGTAATATTGTTTTCCTCTGAAATCTCTTGAGCTTGGCCCCTACAGCTCAAATCACCCTCGGCAGCTCTGTGTTCCATATTCCTACTAGTATGGCCCATTAAACCCCACTTAAATCATTCAACTGCTTTCCTAATCCTAATCCACAAATTAATAATTAATAAAATTAATAAAATATAATATGAAAAGGCTGAAAGTTCCTTTTCACTAAGTACTGCAAATAATTTTTAAAACATGACCACAAAAAAATAACTACAGATTATCTGAATATGCTTATGAATTTTCTTATTTTTAGTTCTGTAATAAAGCCTTAAGGTTGGTCTAGGCTGTTGCTAAAATAGTTCACCTTTCATTAGGAAATTATGAATTAAAATAAATATGTTTCAAGTTTTCTTACAAGAAGCAATTCAGAAGGTTAGGGTAGCAACCAGCTCTTCTATGAAAACATTTCCTGCCTGTTGGTATCAGGGTATGACAGGAAGATCCCCTACCTTCTGGTTATGTGAAAACACATATTTCAACAAGTATTTTGGCAGGATTATGCAGGATCAGAAACACCTACTTTTCTTATAGCCTCTGTCTCTCTCTGTCAAGAACTAGAAAACTAAGTGTACTGGAAATCCCTGAGAGGCTGTTAATGAAACCACCCCATGTGTACAGAAGCACAGGATGGTGCTCCAGAGGCTTGCTCTTGTTTTAGACTGTAACTATTTCACAGCATCACCTCATGCAGAAAGCAATCTTTATGACACAAATTATGTATGTCCACAGAAGAAGATAAACACCAAAACCAAAATCAATTCTCAAACAAAACTATTCAAACAAAAAGTGCTGTGAAAGCTACCTTTATTAGATGTAGCCTACATTGACAGCATAGGCCAACTATTCCTCAATAATTCTTGTTTTCCTAATGCTTAGGAACATTAGCACCATGAATAATAAACCTAAATGCAAAAATAAATCAAAATTTAAAATATTTCAAAATGAAATTCTGAGAAAACAAATATCTGTAATTTTTCAGTTCCCCAAATTTAAGCATTTACTTTCTAGGGACACTTTCTTTAAAGTTATGCTCCACAGTGGTGAGAAAACTTGAGAACCAGTGCAACACTGCCACTATAATTACTGAAGCTAAACTAGGAAGTCATGATTCCTCTCCCTCGCTTACCACCTCCAAACCACCAGCAAATCCCATCAGCTTTATTTCTCATGAATATCCTAAACCTATTCTCTTCTTTCCAAACCCATCTGACTGCCCTACTCCAACTCCTGGTAACAATGGTGGACTAGCTGGCTTCCTCACTGCTACTCTTTCCTCTCCTTCTTCACAATTTCTTCCCCTACACAACCAGCATGTGATTTATAAACATGAATAGAAAATGTCCACCATGTGTCTCCAGTGCACAGAACAATGTCTACCCAAGAGAGTGAAAAAGTGGACAGTCACCTCCTTTGCCTTTACACATACTGAATAAAATCCAACCCAGCATGGTGGTGCATGCCTTTGATCCTTGGGGAAGCAAAGGCAGGTGGATCTCTGTTTGAGGTAAACCTGGTCTACACAGCAAGTAGACCAGCCAAGAATACATAATGAGACCCTGTCTCAAAAAACAAGCAAACAAACAAACAAACCCAGAAAAACAAAACAAACTAAAGCCACTCCTTTAAAAGCTTTTGCATCACTATCAGGCCCTCCCCTCACATCCCTGCTCACCAAGCTCAGGACTCCAAGGGTTCTGACATTCCTGAAACTCTCCAAGAGCCACCCTGGAACCCACAGGCCTCTCTTCAAGTGAAGCACCTTCAGGTCTCGGCACAGCCTCCTCAGGCTGACCAGGATGCCCAAAGTTACTCTGTCCATATTTTTGCCCATTTCTTTTCTTCCTAGTGCATGACACCAGCTGAAGTAGCTTCTTACATATTACTTACTGCCCATCTCCTCCCCAGGAAAATGTAAGCTCCCTCATAGCAAGGACCTTCACTTTCTGGTCCGATGGTATAGCACAATAGTCTAGTATAGAGCCTGGCATATTGATATTTAATAACAGTAACAAATATATAGCTAGGTGGAAAGCACCATACTAGATAACCACAATGTATTATTTCAATTAAATAAAAATAGACAAAATAAAAGTATAAACAGAAATTTTATATTATTATGCTAGCCATTCCCATTCTTTCTTTTGTTTGCAGAAGGTGGTTGAGTCTGGATTTTTTGATTTGATTTGTTTTTTGAGACAGGGTCTCACTACATAGTTCTGGCTAGCCTAGAATTCACTATATAAACCTGGCTGGCCTTCAACTGGCTACAAGTCCTACTGCCTCTCTAGTGTTGAAATTACAGGCAGGCGACACCATAGCCAATAATTCTATTCTAGAGTCAACTGCTCTCCTCTGAATATTTTTAAAGACTAAAGCATAAAATATGAAAATCTTAAAGCGGTAATAATAGTTAAAATGTTGGGGCTTAAATGTTACCTGGGTGATCACATTCTTCTTATTTAATGCTCAATTTATGGGAACTAATTAAGCAATAATTCAGTAAAGTAGTATTTAGGAGACTGCAAGCCTTCATTATCTTCTCAGAGCACATATTTCCTACAAAAAACCTAACTCTCTAAAAGCTTTCTGTTCACAATACACATACAAACTTACAACAATAGGTGCCATCAGCTCAACTCACCATTTATTTCCTGACATCAGATTAATAGGCCAGTTCCATTCAAGTCAAGGAGTGATCAAATATGAATTATTAATCAAGTTCATTTCATAAAAGTCATCACTCAAGTTGTGATTCACCCCTCAAACCCCAATGACTACTATGAAAGAACATGTCCAGCTGCATTTAGTTGACAGAGTTGTTACCTTTCATTATTACCAGAGTGCTCTTATGTCCACTGAACTCAGAACCACAGCAGACAGCGTCATTTGTTGTAACCTTACCAATTATGACCATGATCATTATGACATCACTAAGCTTCTTATAAGTGACATGCTAACTATGAAGATGCAAATGTAAAGCTCAAGGCAATGAACAAGTGACACTGCACAAGTGTTAACTGTAACATTTATAGCATGTTTTGAAAGTATAATGTTCTAGCCCAAAATATTTCAAGGATTAGATATATTAAGTTTTAAAATCTGACTTATAAAACTAGGAATGGTGACTCATACCTGTAATCTCAGCACTTGTAAAGCTGAAACAGGAGGATTATTATTGAGACCAACCTGGGCTACATTTTTAGACCCTGTCTCAAACAAAAAAAAAAAAAAACTGTGTGTGTGAGTGTGTGTGTGTTTGTGTGTGTGTGCGAGACAGAAAGAGAGGGAGAGAGAGTTCTATTTTAAGAACATATTCACTGTAACTGGAAGTATTCAAAATATCACTGTATAATTCTAGATTTCAAAAGCCTAAGGGAAATATATTTATCTTTCAATCAACTTTGATATTAGTATACATTTTGAAAAAGAAGTGATTTCAAATACATTCATTCAAGTGCTCAAAAGACACACCACTTGTCCCATTTTAAAGTGGCCTTCTGGCTATATATAAGTATAGGGGGAGGATTTTATGTGATCTTGCATGAAAATATAAGAAAATGTGCATTTTAGTCTTTTTAGAACGTGATTAGCCACAGACCTGGAAAAATGAATAAAGACAAAACAATTAAATCCTAAAGGGGAAAAAAAAAAAGCTTAGTATTTTCTAAAGTATACATATTACTACTATTTGTTACTTCCTCAGCAGCAGCAGCAGCAGCAGCTTCCTCTCCATTGCAGAAATCTGACACTATATATTACCTTTGCTTTCCCCTTTAGTCAATTACATATTTGCATAAACCAGTTTCAGAACACCCAGAATTAACTTCTTGCATACAATATAGACCCTTTTTAATATCAGAACCTAACAGATTGCTAATAAGCTCTTGTCGGAAGATTGAGTTGGCAGATGTCAGATACTTGTGATCCCAGCACTTCAGAGTTGTGGGCAGGATCAGTAGCTCAAAGCCAGCCTTGGCTACATTGCAATTTCGTGTGAAAGGCCAGCCTGGGCTACATGAGATCCTCTCTCAAAAAAAACAAAACAAAACTGGGTTTTGTTTGTTGTCTTCATATATGCCCTAAATATATATGCCTCAAATTAGTCAAAAGATTTGTTGTACAGTACTTCCAAGATACACCTTTTCTTCACAGTCTTAGAAAAAAAAGCTTTCCATGTGTAGTGGCCCATAAGTTATCTTGACTTCCACTCAGATCATTTGCTAGAGATATCACACTCGTTTATCTAAGAATAACTTAAAAATTAGTTTTAAATAATTTCAAGTATTTATACTGGCTCAAGGAGAAAATAATTACATCACTATTACTATAAAAATAAGCCATTTTCAGTATATAGCTGAAATTTTCATTATTTCATTGGAAAGTGGTGTCTTGATTTATGGCTTATTGCAGTCAAAGCTGAGAACACATAGTTTTATAAAGATATATACTGTCCAAATTCCTTAAATCTGAATAATATTTTAAAGTATTTTCTCCCTCTGTATTCCACGAATAGCAAATGTCTAAAAACTGCAACATAGAATCGAAGTCTTTCAATTATTTCACATCTAATTCTAAGATGCTTTCTTAGTAGAAAACAATGGAAGAAAATGAATACAACGCTTCTGTGATATACTTCCAACACAGGCCATTATCACAAATAAAAACTTAGAGGTTGGGTTACAAAGACATCACAGATGGCTTTTGACACATATGAATAAATGGAAACCACTCTTTCTGGCCCCCCAGGGATAATGAGTATCTTCTCCATCACTAAAGCCACTTAGATGCCAGAATCTGCAACAACTGGATAAGAATCAGAAACCTCTAATGTCTCCTCTTTAAGACAAACAGTAATTTCCTGCATATAGTTTTGCCAAATTCACATCTGTTCTAATTTCCATTACTTCTAAAGTGTAAGAGAATCATTTCAAATCTGACACATATATATGTCATACACACACACACACACACACACACACACACACATTTCAAAACTATCACAGAATTGCATTGTTTGAGATTTCAATAGCAATGTTCCTGCCTGGAATCTTCTAAAAAGCAGAGAATATCACAAAAGGACTCCTACCAAATGCTTCTTTGCGAACAGCTTTGAAAAAATACACACAAATGTCACTAAGTTACCCTTGTCAGGTTCAGTTTGTCGAACAAGGTTACCTCGGAGGGTTCCCCCAAAACACCTAAATTTGCAGGAGAAATTCTGCATACGGATATGTGGCCTTTTCTTTTGGGGGGGAAAAAAAAGTCTATATATCTTACAGCTCTTCAAAGGGGTTTCCAACTCAGTTAAGATTAAAGAGCCCTTAAGGACTGTCATCATTAGATAACTTGTCGGGGTCAAGCCAAGCCTTCTTTTTCCACCCCAGGTCAGGGGAAGATTTATTCTAATTCGGTGGCTCCTACACAACTTCTGGGTGATGCAGGCATGAAATGGTTGTCCGATTCGAAAAGCCCCCTCCACCCACGCAAAGCCACAACCATCCCCCCACCCCCCCACCCCCGGTTAACCTGAGCCTGGCAGCTCAAAGGCGGCTGGGTTCTGACAGGACCCGGGAGGCACGACCTGCCTCCCCAGGGCGGCCGACCCCCGGGGGTCGCCCGGGGCGACCTCGTCCCCAGCGGCGTCCCTGAAGCAGCGGCTGCGGGCTCCGCCGCAGCGACCTTCCCGTCCGCGTCCCGCGTGGGGCGGCCACGCACCACAGGAGGAACAACAAAGCCCGGCCGAGCGGCCCACGGCGGCCGGCTTGTCACCCCGCGGGGGTCGCAGGCCTGAGGGCGCGGGCTCCCGAGGCGCCCCGGCCGCCGCCACCCACCCGCCCGCCGTGCTCCTTACCGGCGGGGAAGCTGCGGGCCCCGCCGGGGCTGTCCGGGCCGCCAGCCTCCGGGGCCAGGAAACGGCCCCACATAGCGGGCGAGCGGGAGGCCCCGGAGCGCGGGGTCCGCGGTCGCCTCGGCTTCTGGGCTGAAACTTGAGCGGAGCCTGGGCCGTGGCGGCGCGCGCCGGACGCGGGCGGGCGGCTTAACGGCTGCTCAGTGACGGCCCGGGAGCGCGGCGGCTGCCATGGCCCAGCGGGCTGCGCCGAGGCCCTGGCCGGGGAAGGGAGCGTCTCCGCAGTGACGGCGGCGCGATCCCGGGCTGCGCCCAGGCTCCGGCGCTCGGAGAGGATTCGCGGCTGCGGCTCCACTCAATCCCCTCCGCCCCGCAGAACCCTGGCTGGGCGGGCCGGGCCGGGCCGGGAGGGGCGGGGCCTGAGCGCCGGGGGCGGGGCTGATGGTCGGGGGCGGGGCCTCGGACCCTCTTGGAGAGACGAAGATCTTTTGCCCACAACTTGCCCATGGTCATCCCTAAGACCGCTCTGATACCTCCCTACTTCTCATCCTGTTACTACAAGCCGAGAGAGGGGCCAAATTATGACCCTGTCTCCTCCACAAGTCTTTCTGCACGCGGTTATAAAAAATGCTAGTAGTCCCTGCAACCGCATCACCACCAAATCTAATGAGGCTGAGAGGCTCCCAATGACTCAGAATGGAGATCAGAATTACAACTGTCATTATGCATTCTACAAGCACCATTTATGAATCACGGTGAGAACAGAAAGAGGTCGATCCTGCCTCCCACATTTTGGAGCCCTGCTCTACTTTAGTTCCCACCTCCTCAGGAGCAGGGATGCAGCATCCTTTTGAAAGTCTTCTTGTTGGCAATATAATCTTTCCAGTACTTAGATACAAAATAAATACTGATCAACCAGTATAGTAGGAAGCAGGCTCTGTGCTCAGCAAATCAATCAGAAGTAAACTGGAGCTCAAGTCTCTGAGGCTTTGAGTCCAGCGACATTTTCCCTATTGTGGAAGTTGCCTACAAAAACCTCGTATTTACATATTTTCTCAAAAAAATACTACTGAAAATTTGTGATGTTTACATTTACAAGTACACTCTATCACTCACCACATCTGTTGAAATGCATCAGTCTGTGGTTGTACATCTAGCCTCCTTCCTGTAGACTCCTGTAGACCTGTAGAAGTAACTGCAGTTACTTCTCCAAATCCTGAGGTGATGATCAAGTATCAGCTGATTCTGATGCTAGAAGGAGACAGAAATATAAAAAGATAATGAGACGGTTCTTTTTCTGATTTAAATATGAAGCTCATTAATTATGACACTTGAAAAGGATGTGTTAAAAAAAAACTTAGTAAAAGTTTCACAAAGAAAAACATCACAAGTAAAAATACTTTATCCACACATACATCTTTTCATGATTAGTAGTTCAACAAAAAGCCCAAATTAGCTGGAAACTTGATGTGTAGCTCAGGCTGTCCTCAAATTCCTGATTATGCTGCTTCAGCCTTGTACTTTTCAAAAAAGAAAGAAAAAGGAAAGGAAGGAAAGCAGGGAGGAAGGAAGGAAGGGGAGGCGGAAAGAAGATGTAGGTAGATACCAGAAACATATTTTATACCAAACGAAGACTCTTGATTTATATATTTTATAAAACATTATTTTCATGCAATGTGTTAGAAGAAAGAATGAGGGTGAGTATAATCAAACACATTGTGTGAAAAATCTCAAAGAATTAATAAGAATATTTTTATAAAGAAATTATTGGGGCTGGAGAGATTGCTCTGATTGCTAGGCAGTTGAAAGCATTTGCTGTTCTTCCAGAGGACCTGGCTTAATTCCCAACACTCACCCCAGGCACCTCATAAGCATTTATAACCATAATCACCCTGGTTCTGATGCCCTCTTCTGACCTCTCAGGGCACCTGCATACTTGGGGTACATATCCATACACTCCAACACACACATACACACAAAATAATAAAAAGTCTTTTAAATGAAAAGTAAATGTTAAATTCACAAATAAATTTGAAATGAATCCCTGGGTTGAGCAAACTGAATTTTCATACTTTTTTTCTGATTCAAACATCAGTTTGGACAAACAACAAGAAAGCTGAAAAGGGCTAAAACAATGGATAAAGGTGATTTTTAATATTAGAATAAAATTTCATAATGTAGGAAACATCAAGAGATTTTATTTACAAAACTATATAGTCGGTCAAAACAAGGTAATATATAGGAAAAACTGCCAACCAAAAATAATGGAAACAGTTCCTCAAAAGCGACTGCCAATAGAGAGAAAAAGGTGCATGATGAGGTCTAAAAATCCCATAACTAGAAAATTCTGTTGAATCCCAGGTATATATCAATGACTATAATCTGTAACCTTTCATTCACAAGAGTGAGTGAAGAACCGGATTGTTATGACTCAAATGATCATCCATAACAATTTTAAGAAGAAAATTAAAAACACTTTTCTCAGCTGAATTTGAAAGTCTTTGGTTCCTGGTACATAGAATTCATCAATCCAATAATAACTAGAAAACAAGCACGTTGTTTATCCAGTATGCTCCTCAATTCCTTCACCTATAACTTGAGATTGTAACAGTGACTACCTTGAAGTTTTGTTGTGTGGATTTAATTGCTTAATTTTTTAATATTGAATGTGTGTCCCACACTGGTAATACAAGAATATACTATAGTCTCACTAAGAAAAAAAAAATAATATTGCCTGTTGTAGGCCAGATAGATTATGGATCCTGTTTTATGTACATGTGTCCAAATGGAGTCAAGTGTTGTTTGCTGTCTTTTCCTAGCCATTTGTGGTTACTAATTAGCTCAGGAATTATGGTGAAGTACTATTGAGAAATATTTACCAAATTCTCTAGGGACAGGTTAATAGTAGCTTTCATCTAAGCTGTGATTCCCTAAGCTCCTTATGTGGATATCTCCAACCTGTACTACCAAAATAGAAAAATAAAAATAAAAATGGGAGAGGTGGCTGGGTAGTATGGCCACCCAAGAGAGCCAGAATTCCTCTTTTCAAGTTTCTGATTCCAAGAAGTAGAGAAAATGAATTCTACCTCAACTTTTGTCATGCCGTTGGATTATGGTGTCCATTGAGAAAGCAGGATAAGGTACAGAACAAGGGCACAGTCCTTGGGCTACTGAAGAAGATAAGAGAGCAGGATTCAGCCAATAGATAGTGTTCAAAGGAGCCATCAATGTTTACTGGAACTGTTTGTCCTGACATCTTTGTCCCAGGAACTTGTAGTCACCAACTCATGTTACTGAGCTTCTGAAAAGCAGAAAGATCCACTTACAGTAAAAGGAGACAGCAACCCTTGATGGTGTGTAAGGAGCTTTCCTTTTCAGATACCGGAGGATACATGGAATGTATAAAATTGTAGGGTTCAAGAAATAAATCATGCCTTCACTACACACTTGCAAACACATGTACACAGACATGCACACACTGCATACACTATGTATATATATTCACATACACACACTGCCTACACACTATGCAAACACCACACTCACTACACACACACTCACCACACAGACACATTTATTTACATACATAGCACACACTATATTCACATCACATACATATACAATACACACATATACACTATACACAAACATATTCACACATACACACACTATATACACACATACACACACATCACACACCACACACAAACATGTCACACACACACACACATACACACATGCGTGCGTGCGCTTTCTGAGCTGACCTGCAATAGTTCACAAGGGAATTATTTAACAACTCAAACTTATAGAAGTAGGTCAAAATGTTCTGAGTGGCAAATGGGTTTATCTCCTGAATATAGTCAGTAGCAGTTACTGAAGGAAAAAAAATAAGCCTTTATTATAAATTTCAATGATTTGAAGCCTCACACTTTATATGATCTTCAAAACAATCCATCATGAGGAGCTCCATTTTCAGGTTGGGGGAAGACCCAGAGGTGCTACGTATGGCCACATAGAATCAAAGAGCTAGCTTACAAATCTGATCCACGTGACTCCCAGGACCGTGCTTTTCCTACCATGCTCTTTAACGTGTAAACAAAAATTAGAAGATTATTTTTCAGATGTCCTGTGAGAAGGAACAACCTAATTATAGGATCCCTGTGCATCGTGTACAGTTGTGCTAACATCCCCAGCAGTGACATTAATCTGTGGTGCTGTGCGAGGATGGGGGTGGATAAAGATGACAGAGCCGGCACGCTGGGTTTTGTAGTATGGGCACTTAGGAAATGAATCCAAGAATAATTGCTAGAGGACGAAGTCATGGGACGCTGAGTCTGGCTTATTTGGAAAAAGTGGCAGAATCAAGAGAGGGCTGAAAAGCTGAGGAGGTAAGGGAGTAGGATTGAAAGCTTTACAATCAACCTGCAAACACCGGGAGAGTAAAGGAGTAAACGCTGCAAAGATGTGAAGGAGGGTAAAAGAGAAGAGTGTTTCAAGAGTTCAGAGCAGGCTGGGGAAGGAGAACTAATCCAAGGAACAACACTGAAGTAGTCTCTGTCACAGTGTAAGGAGAGCAGTTGGCTGACAGCCTGCAGCTCCTGCCGCCCACAGGGTCCACCTCTTTCTGAATGGAAGTCCAGGGTATTTCCAGCCTGCCTGACTGAGGAACAGGGTGAAGGCCCCCATTCTTTTTGATGGACAGCTCCTATGATCAGTCTTTGTCTCTCCCTCTATTAGGTAGACTGAACCCTCTTCAAATGTTTCCTGCAGTCTGGGTCTTTTTCCAGTCCCGGTTTCCTGCTCTCACATGTTCCATCCACAGGTGATCATCGATAACCCCTTTTCCCTTCTCACTCCCTTTAGCATCTGCTATCTGGAGGAGCCAGTGTAGACATTCTGTGAAAACAATAAAGATAGAAAGCAGTTGGGATCTTCTACATTTGCTGGAAATAGGTAAATACGGTTCCTAGATAATGTGGCAAAAACTGTTTCTAGGAGTACGATATACTAAGTATTGCAGCTTGAAAGTGAACTTGCTCTATGCTGTGTGTTTGAAAACACGGTCTCTAGCTATTTGGAAGACAGACTGTTGTAGAAGTTTATTTCTAGTTATGTTTAAAATGGTTGTTTTCTGCATTGTTGGGTGAAGGGCTGCCTAGGCCTTGGTATTTGTATTGTCTGCAGGTGTTGGGTTTATGTAAAAGACATTCGATAGCTCATGATCTGCATGTGCTATCAATAGAACACCTGAGGAGCTTAGGGGCCAATAAAAACCCCTGAGATGAGACACTCTAAGGTTCCACTGTCCGTGATGGCACTTGCTATGACAGTGGTTCCTTCTTCTGAGGTCTGGCAGGGTTTGCACCTATGAATACTTCTGTCTCTCCCTTCTGAGCCTACATAGTAGGTGTACAACTACAACAGTTCAGTTAGGAGGTAGAACTTTGAAGAAGGAAAAGGGCCACTGAAGGTAGGTCTTAAGGTTTATAGCTCTGCCTCACTTCCTGTTCAAGTTCTGCTTCCTGTGGATCTGATGTGACTGGCTCCTTAAGCAGTGCCTTCCCACAATGATAGATTATCTGCCCGGGAGAACTGTAAACCAGGCAAACCTTTCCTCCCTGTGATGGTGTGTTGTTACTTTGACAGAATCTAGAATTATAAAGCTGTGAGATTTGCCTGGAAAGTGCCAGTGAGGGATTATCTCTGTTGTATTACTTGATTCAGGAAGCCCACCCTGTTTCCATGACGCACACCTGGAGGCAATGGAGTCCTGGGGTGGATTGTAAGAATGGAGAAAAGCAAGGCGAGCACTAGCATGCATGTACTTATTGCTCTCTTGTCCCATCTGTGACCATCTGCTTCAAGCTCCTGGTGCCTTGAGGTCCTCACCATAAGGACTTGTAACCCAGAACTGTGAGTCAGGAGAAGTCCTTCTTACCCCTTACATTGCTTTTGTCACCTTAAGTGGCGTCTTTTCTCGTATTTGGTCACAGCAACAAGCGTCCGACACACTGAGGCGGTGCTACAAGAAGTGCAGCAGACAGCGTGTGCACATAGACAGAGACCCGGAAAGCAAAAGGAGCTGCAGAAATGTCCAACAGAAGCAGGATGAAGGGGGATGGCAGGATCAATAGGCTTCCAAACTCCACTTGGGTGTATGTGAACCCCTGGGAAGAAGATTCTCTCTAGTCCTGACTGAGCAGGACCTAACAGCTGCTGCCGCATTATAAACTTGTAAATGTATTGAGTTCATTGAGGCCAACAAGATTTTAATTAATTAATTAAAAGTAATTAATTAGTTATGACTTTACTACCCAAATAATTTTAAATCATTTATGATAGCTTTCATGGTTAAAAAAATTACTTCCAGATAACTAGAGAAGATTTAATTTAATATATTTTGTTAACTTTGGAAGCCAGGCATGTTGGCACACCACGGAAATCCTTGGACTCTGGATCCTGAGACAGGAGGATTGCCAGCAGTTTGAGGCAAGCCTGGGCTTCATAGTGAGTTTCAGCCTTGGTTAGGTTATAGAATGACAGCCTATCTTGCAACAACATTATACACATGCACACACACAAGCACTAACTTTACCAAGTTTTCAAGAAATTTTTAGGGAATTTTCTGCACAACTGAAGTGTGTGGGATGTCTGGAATTTTAAATAGAGCTAATATCACTGGAACAAAGGGGCCTGAGTTAATTCAAAGGGTAGATCCTTTTCCTGAGGTATTGGAGGAGATCTGAAATTTTTAACAAGTATTATAACAGACTTAGAAAAGCAAAGCTAAGTCTAAATAAAATGTTCCCATATATGAGGAAAATAATTTATCTTTTTTCCTAATTATAAAGAAAAAACACTTACAAAAATAGAATGGCCATAGAAAATACTCATAATTATTCATCTGGCTATTATCATAGAGATTACAAATGGGGTAGAAAAAATTAAAACTAGAGACAAGTATAAAAGATGTTTACTTACTATCACCGTTTTTAGCTATGTAACTTTTTTAATGAGAGGTTTTTCAGAAGACACTTCACTTTATATTGCAGTCCTTGTGGTCTCTTATATTACGGGTAATTCTCTTAATTACTTATTTTTGATCAACAAGATACTCATTGGATAAGTCATTTAACCTGATACAAATTTAATCTGTAAAATCTGGCATCTATGTTGAAAAATAAACTTTTGAAAGATCATTTTTAAAGACAAGCATGGTAGAACATGCCTGTAACCCCAGCTTTTAGGAGGCAGAAGTAGGTGGTTTGCTTCGCCCCAGGAATTCATGACTAGCCTGAGCTATATAGTAGACTTCATTTCAAAAACATCAGAAACAAACAATTTAAAACATAACAATTATGTGGCCAGAGACGTGAGTTAGTGGGTAAAGGCACTTGCTGCCAAGCTGATGATGTGAATTCAAACCCTGAAACCCACATGGTAGAGGGAAAGAACTGACTCCCACAAGTTGTCCTCTGGCATGCACGTGCCCATACACATACATATACAAATAAATAGATAAATACATTTTCAAACATAATTAGGACATGATAATGATCATAAATCTATGGTTTGGGCTTCAAGATTTTTGAGACAAGGGTTTTTTTTTCCTTAAACTATCTTAAAAGAACTTAAACTCAAGACCTTTCACCTCACCCTCCAGCATGCTGGGATTAAAGGTGTATACCAAGATACCCACTTACAGGTTTGTTTTTTTTTAACCTAGTAGAACTGATCTATAAATGATTATGGTAAACTGAAAGCAGGCTTTTTCATGTTCAATGTACCTTGACTCATCAACTATAAAACTCCATAATGAAAATGAGAATAGCTTCCGAATAACAAATCCAGTACTAATCACAATGACCACAGAGACGGACCAAAATGAATTAACAAAGAACAATGAATCAAAAGCTAATTAGCACTTATATCATGGATAATAAAACAAAAATTACAAATCCTTACATATGGTACATATTAATTTATCAAATAGTCTGCTAACTTAAACATTCTTAAAAATCGTTGCATCGGTGCATCCCTATATGGATAATTAGACAAGGTGCAAATAATAAATGTTCCACGGTACACATCTGCCTTAGGAAAGCTGTCTCTGCTGTAATGATACCTGAAGAACACTGTCTTCAACTGAGACCAAAAGCCATAGTGATGAGCATGTAAGTCCCTAAGGTTACAAAGGTGTGCAGTTTCATTAAAGCCCATCAGGAAGCAGCTATAGATTCACTGAGGGCCAGGCCAGGCTCTGGGGGCTGTGGCTCAGCGAGAAGGAAGAACTGAAAAGGCAGACGGAGGGATTTGCCTGGCAGTTGTCTAGATGTCGCTACCTTCTCTGCAGTGCTTTGAAGGTCAGTCTGATTCTGGCTCAGAACCAAGATCTAAGTTTCAGATCATGGCAGGCTTACGAGGACAGCGTAGCCTGGAACATCTAATCCCACCCTGGCCTGCCCTTAAAAGGCCCTGGATTTGCCTGGTCACAAGCCTACTGCAATCCTCATTCCCTGGGGCTGTTTTCCAGAAAACTAAAGCACAGAAGAGCAATGATACATTTGCCTCAGTTTTGATTTGGAGCTTTATCAGGTTAATTAAAAAAAAAACAAAAACCCAACTTTTGTCTTCCCACATACTAACTCTTAGAACAGATGGCTTAAAATGTCTTAGGAAATGAGTTGTAGTCAGCAGCTGAGCGGTATATGGCCATCTTTCCCTGGTGGAGGCGGTGCTCACCCCCTAAGTACGTACCTGCTAATGTGACACCCTCACCAGGCACTGTGGCCCGCTGCTGCCTTTTTATCCAGGGGTTATGGGCTTCCTGTAATGGTTACAGTGTGTGTGGACATTCGACTGTGAGTATATATACTCACTGTTAAGAAGTAAACCTTGTCATCAGTAAGGTGGTTTCGCTGAGGTGATCGCTGGCGTACCTGCAAAAGGTGCCTCTATTCCAGATCGGATGCTGGCAAAAAAGCCAGGCCTGCTGTACAGCTTCAGGGCATAACTGAGTGGACTGACAGAGTGCCAAGCGAGGGGCCAGCAGCGAAAACAAAGGCTTGCATAGCACCCATAACCACCACTGTGGTGAAGGGAAACCCCGAGGGCGGGGAGTGAGGAAGTCAGAGTACTCTCTTGTTGGCAGAACACTAAAACTTGAGTTCGCGGGATTTATACTGAATATCTTTTAACTGTTTTCTTTATTCATAAAATACAGTTTTGATCATGTTTTCTTTCCTCTAATTCCTTCTAGATCTTCTCCACCTCTCTAGCATCCAAATTCATATGCGTTCTCTCTCTCCCTCTCTCTCTCTTTCTCTTTCTCTCCCTCTCCCTGCCTCCAACCTCTCTCTCTCTCACACACACATCATCAGCAAAGCCTTCTCCTGAGTCTTGGGACGCTCATAGCTTGCCTAGTCACTTTGGAGGCCCCCAGCATCCTGGGTCATGTTCTAACTGCTGGTTTCCTTACACTTTGGCTCCCTACATCTGATTTTCTTAACTATAATAAGGAAATGTCACAGAGTGTAAGAGATGCCAAAATATTCCAGTAAAAAAATTAATATTGATAAATTGAGCAAAAATAAAATTACAATATAATGTCATTTTCAAATTTTCTTGTAGCTTAATACTATATAAACAAAAGTCAAATGTTCTACTCATAGATGAAAGACTTGATTTTATTTCCAGAGTACTTTTTCTATGCCTTGAAAAAAAGAAAAACTGGCATCTTATACTATATTTTATAAACACATCTGACAAGGAAATTACTATTTTTCTTTAAAAATTAAACTTTTGTGAATCATAAAAAATTAATTCTATTACACAAACTATTCATAAATACCCAGAATTATTACAAAGTGGGTTTAGTCGAAATGCTTAAAACTAATACATTAATGGACTAAAATTAGGATGCAGAGATGGCTTAAGATCTTTACTTTTTCTTGTTAAAAATATTTAGAAAAAAAGTAATAACAGTTTGTCGAGATTCTAAATCTGATAATGTAAGTATAATACATCATTAAGACCAAGACTATTAGTGTTATACAAGAAATAAAATGCTTCCATATAGAAAACTCAGAGAAGAGCAAGGAAAAGAATTACAGGTGAGGGGATGGAGAGATGGCTCAGCAATTAAGAACTCTTAGTGCTCTTTGCCAAGGGCCTGAATTCTGTTCCCAGCACTCACATCGTGTGGCTCACGACCACTCATAACTACAGCTCCATGGTGTCCAGTGTCCTCTCCTGGCTTCCTTGGACAACTACATTCACACACACACACACACACCCACACACACACACCCACACACATATATATATACATAATTTTTTAAAAATTTAATCAGAAAAAATGGATTACAAATGAGGAAATAGCATGGTCTCTCTAAAATAATTTTGTTAGAGAAAAGTACAAAACTACCTTATAGTTGAGGGGTAATGGACCATGACAAGACTTGTTAAGTGTCTCATTGATAAAACTGAAGCAAATAAGAGCAAAGCCTAAGGGTTTGCTATCGGAGGCTCTGCTCCCCGATAGTAGGGATCATTGTAGTACTTGCTCAGATAGCCACTGGCAAGTACTTCATAAATTTAAGCAATTCCATCTTCCTGAGAAGGACAGGGAGAAGTAATTCACATGTAAAAACTAGAGCAATAATAAATGTATTGCCTGCTGTGCTCTGTGCCAAGACTGTTGCATTGTAACATGGTAAAGGATAGCAGAGCTTGTTCTTCTCTTGCAGTTGAAGGTACAGAGGGATTCAGAGCAACATTGGGTAGCAAAGATCAGCAATTGAAAGACAGGTGTATCTGACTCAAGAATCTGAGCACTTTAAAATTAGCTTTACTATGGGCAAGTTGTTCAGCGTTACTAGTAATTAGTGATTGGACAATTAACATATATGGAAATAGAAACACAAAGAAACGCTAACCACAAAATTACAGTTGTCTTTGAAAAAGGGAGAGAAGGTGGACCTGAGAAGGGAACATGTAAAAGCTTCAAAATATGCTCTATTTTGAAAAACCAACAGAACTATGGAAATCTGTTAGAATTTGGTAATCTAGTGTCTGGAGTCATCTGTTTCTCTCCATGCTTTTCTGCATGATTAAAATAATTGAGTCAAAAATTAAAGGAGCCATCTAATGCCATCCTCTTCTATGTATAGTAAAATTATATCATTCTGGCGAAGGCTGGAAGAACTGACATACCCAATACTTCAGGTGATATAAATTGGTTTGATTGTGGAAAGCATTTTGACAATATGAACCGCTTCGGGCAATAAGAGTAACTCATTGTATGGTTCAGAAATTTTCTGTTGGGGACACTATTCTAAAGAAAACAATACCGAGATAGGCATGCACACGCAGATACAAACATACTGAAATGCACATAAGTCATATTGCTGACATATAAAGATGTCAACTGCAGTCTAATAACAATCCAAAACCTCAGCTGCAGACGAACATCAATATTTTGCAGCCTTTAGACTATACAGCGATTTGAGTAAAAATTATGGTTAATATTAGTTGGAAAAATCAGCTTATAAAATTCCATGATCTCTAGGATCTCTAGGATCAACTCAATGAAAACAATAAACATAGAAAAGACTCAGGAGAAACAGTGGAGAATGACGGGTACATATTTTACATTGAGGTGATAAGATCAATATTTTCCTCCTTTCTTCCAGATCTTTGGCCATATTGATCTGGTATATACTATTTTCATGACACAAATGTATTACACAGTACATTCCCAGGCTTTACAAATAGCAAGACACTGCTCAAAATAGACTGGAATTTAAGAGGCGTGGGAGAGGGGATCTGAGAAAGCGTGTAGAGGCCAGTGGAAGGGGGTGAGCCGGCAGGCTGGCATCATGAGGAATGCTTCCTGAACAGAAGCCATCAGTGGGCTTAGTCCAGACGGCGAGAGGGAAGAGTAAGAACTGGATCTAGAAGAGAGGCTGAAAAACCAACCGAGCACGCAAAGACATCTGACACGCTCAGGAAACCTCCGTGTCACGGTCTATCTTATTTTCAGTTTTTAGTCTCTGAAATTTTTCAGATATTGTGGTGACTTTAAGGTTTTCACAGTTTAATTAATCCCACAAAACAACTGCTTGAAGATTCATAGCAACATAATTATGAGTTGTGTTTCAGGCTCCAAATCTCTCATCTAAAAATAATCACAATGACTACATCTTGGGTAAACACAGCCATTACATATTCTCTGCTTGGGCTATATTGGTAGTCACTTTACTGGAAAATGGATCACCAGTTAAGTAACTGTGTTTTCAGAACACCCACTTGTCACTCTTACCATAATGATGAATGAAATAAGTCAAACATTTGAAGTCTGCAGAGCATGAACATGATTTTGAAAAACTCTTTTACCATCGCATGAGCCTGCCCACACATCCAAAGGGGCACTCCTACCGGGCACTCCTAGAAACCAACACTGTTCTGTAAGGAATATGCTTTTGTATATTTGTGTAAAGGACAGACAGGTCTATGGTGAGATGCAGGGAGGCAGAGTGGGCAGAGGGATGCTCCACTGTCTGCCCTCCCATCCACCTCCCTACCCCCATGGACCAGCTGCTCTTTCCCAGCTTCCTTGGGTTAGATAAATATTTCTTAAATAATACATGACTCAACAGGATGGATGATGATAGCTGCCATTTATCAAATGATTGCTTTGTGCTGGGGGTTTACATCCATTAACTTTAATTGTCATGAGAATCCTGCCAAGTCTGTAACTCAAATGGCAGGGTGCTCGGGTACTTCGGCTGACTCTCGTTTTTCATCCTTTGATACCGGTGTAAGATATAACTTCTTGATTGCCATCGTGAGCGCTGGAGAGGAATCTGTGGTTCCCCCACATCGTAGCAGTTCTCTTCTCTGTTTTACACTCTATTCTCTTGTGCGAGCCAAATTCCCTATACGTCCCTTGTAGGGAGTGAGTGAAGTATGGAGTGAATGCATGCTATTGATACGTTCTGTCAAAAATCCCAAGGCTTCAGACCATGAGAGTGGTGCTGTCTCCCCTGGGTGAGGCTCCGAGGGATGAGAAAGCCTTCCCTGGGCCCGTGCAAATGTTGACAGTATGTGCAGAAAATGTCCTCCTTAGCTTTCTCCCTCTGAATGTTCAGTGTCTCACCTACAGAAACTGCTCATCCTGCGATTAGCTAAACCTGCCTCTATAATCCGCTGTGTACAATAACACCACCTCCTCGTTTAGCTTTACGTAATAAACATGTTGAACTTCTAGGGTGCTGTGGCTTCTCCATCAGGTGAACACAACTCACCAGATCCCAGCTCTTACACATTTATGCCCATGTATCTATCATGTCTTCATCCCTCTTCTGCCCCCAGTCAGGGTTCTGGGACCCAACCCATGCAAGGATGCAGCGATCCCTTTCTTGGGCCTGTGTTTGTTTCTTTTTAACTGCACCATATCACCCAATGCTCATACAGTTGCCAAAGTGTCATCCACTTTGGGCAGCACCTATTTAATTTTGGAGAAAGGTAAGGGTGGTCCATTCTGGTGCCAACAACTTAATATTGAGCTTCTCCAGCTCTAGGGTACTAAAATTTCTCTCTCCCTCTCCCTCTCTCTTTCTCTCTCTCTCTCTTCCTCTCCCCTCTCTCCTTGCATCCTGAGGATCATACCCAGGGCTTCACACATGTGGAGCACACACTATACTCCTCCATAGCCTCAAGCCCATTCAGTTTTTGAAGTGAAGCCAGTCTCTCTAGTTACCCATGCTGTTCCAAAATCCTTGGCCTCAAGGGTCCTCCCTCTCACCCTGTCTCCTAAGTAACAGGGGACAGGCTCACTCCAGGTCACTGCCTTCAAGATTCTTAGTTATACGAAATTCTCTCCGTAGGGCTTTCCTTTCATACACTAAGTGGATTCATAAAGGCATTTCCCTAAATTTAAGATGAGAAGAGATCAGAAGACTATAGTCTGCAATAGTTTAAATACCATTTTGTTTTTCTGCCATGTCATTATCCCCATCTTTCACAAGACCAAACAAGTTCAGTGAAATTAGAGATGAAAGGCTGAGCTTGAATTAAAAGCCTGGTTTGCCTAACGCAAAACTTAGGTTCTTTCCACTACACCCGGATGAGTGCCCAAGAGTCGATACTTATTGACGGCAGCATGCCTGGCTCTGAGAGCGTTAGCATGAACTCATTAAATCTTCGCACTGGGAAGTATCCATTTTCTAGACACTGATATAGCAACTTGTTCAGAACTACACGGCTAACAGGGGAAGGTCAGGATGAAATCCCAAGTGGGCAGTCACTCAGGTCTCATCAGGTATGGTCCTCTGCCAGCTTCCAGCCATAGCTCCCTCAGTCCTTTTTGGACTAGGAGGAAGGACAGCTGCTTGGAGACAGGGCAGCCTGTACCCTGAAAACAACCCCCGGTGTGCTTTGGAAATTCCTGTTTTCTGCAAGCCTTCAGAATACTATGTTCATTCTGTTGACGAACTGAAGTATAAACATGGTAATGGCTGCTTTCAAAGCCAATGGTAGGATTCAGTCTTTCCTCATTTAGTGAATTGACAGATTACTCACTTCATTTGTTCCGTTGGTCACTCATTTGCTTGTCTTCTGTGTATCAGGGGCTTCCAGGCACTGAACAAAGATGAATCAGATATGATCCTGCATAGCTCCGAAGCTTGTAGGGACTGTGCCGTCAGCAGCACGTGCAACCAGACTCTCTTATCGGATAGGTAGTCACTTGATGATATCTGAAGCTATGGAGAGTCATGTTTTATATCACTGTATGAGGAGAAGGAACGAGAATTATTTTTTTGAGAAAACACTTTTATCGCCAGCAGTAGCGAAATTCTGATATGAGAAGTGGATAAGCTAATCCTGGGTGAATGGCTGCTTGGTCAGGATTCTTAAAGAGCAGGTGAGCACCTGATAACCTGAAACAGCCCCATCTGGGAGTCTGGACCCTTATCTGTCTGATCAGTGGAGACTTGTGGCAGGAGCTATGTGGACTTCTCTACGAAGACATAAAAAAATCCAAGTGAAGATAAAGTGTTTCTTTCCATTACAGTCTGAGGAAGTTGGAACTGAGACTCCTGAATTACCTGGCCTAGTTCATTGATTATGTTTTAGTCTTGTTTGTGACAGGGTCTAACACCGTACCCTGGGTTGTTGTGAAACCTACTGTGTAACATAAGCTGTTCTGAAACTAATGGAATCCTCCTGTCTTGGCCTCCCAAGCACTGGTGTAAACACTGAGGGTGGAACACTTCCCTCATAGTTGACTTTGGACCACACCCCCTGTTTCTAGTGTTTTGTAACACTAGAAAAGGAAGCTTCTTCTTAAGAGTTAAAATACCATAGGACAAGGAAGAGTTATTTGGTCTTTGCTGAGGCAATTAAGACAGTGGTTCTCAACCTTCCTAGTGTTGTGACTCTTTAATACAGTTCCTCTTGCTGTGGTGACTATAATTATGACTCCCAACCATAAATTATTTCTGTTGCTACTTCATAACTATGATTTTGCTACTATTACAAATTGTAATGTAAATATCTGATATGCACATCATCTTAGATGATCCCTATGAAAAGGTTGTTCAGCCCTCCAAAGGGGTCATGACCCACAGATTGAGAACCCCTGCATTAAGAGAAAGCTACTTTCTCATAGTCAAAAAAAGAAAAAAAAAAATCAACCTCTGGCCCTGGATGGCCAGAACTAATATTTTAAGGTAAAACACTAAATAACTAAATACAAAGCACTGTATCTTTCTGTCTCCTCCATTTTAAAGTTAACCCATCCTGTCAATCATCTAGTCAGAACACAGAAACCTGATTCACTTGGAAACAGGTCCAGGAGAGGGGAGGACTAATTATCCCCCTTAGAGAGATAATGTACTTCCTCCCAGAAGCCCTCTATCAGGACAGGAGCCTATGGAACTTCCATCTTGGCAGCACCTTTTCTAAGCTAGTGTCTGCTTTTATAACTCAGAAAAAAAAATGTAATCATTTTCTTTTTAAAAATTCTTTCTTTTTCTATTAGATGTTGATCAAAACCCTAAGCATGTTTTCCTGGACATTCTGGGCTTTCCAGTGCATTCTCTGAAGCTCTAGCCCCCATCTCCTTCCACAACACAGATAACCTCCGTTGCTGAACCTGCCTGCCCTTCGGAATGCATGACTTCTGTCTTTCTCTTAACCATCACCCTCCTCCAAGCAGATGTCAGATCTTACAGCCTACCTGTCTTGTTTTTCTCTCAAACACTAGTAAAATTATCCTTTGGTATCCTTCTGTGTCTATTCTTAAATTCTTTTGTTAAGTAGATGAAGAACCCAAAAAGGGAATGTTGGGAGCCGAAAACGCCATTACAAAATGGCGCTGGTTTCCTGCTTCCTGATTCTCTACGGAAACAGGCACTGACAATGCGCATGCGTGAATCTGCTTTGCGTACGCGCAAAGCAGATGCTAATTAGGTGCAGTCTATGAGCCAATGAGAGAATCACACGTCCTCCGGAGCTCTATATAAGCCAAGGGATTTTCGGGCTCGGGGTCCTTCTCCACCTGCCTGCTAAAAGAGCTGTTAATAAATTGCTGTCAGAAGAATCTCGTGTGTGGCGTCTCCTTATCGGGGAGGTGGACGCCGCAAGGGAACCCCAAGTTTGCCCAGTTACATGGATACATTGCACCATGCTTGGCCCTGGCCCAGTTCTTTGAGAAAAGTATTATGCGCTATGTGCGTGAAGAAGGGTATTGAATTGAGTCACCATTGTTTGATGGCATGATTCCTTGACAATATACAGTTTTGACTTCAGATTTGATTTCATAAGTGGACATGACCATCAGGGCAAAATGTTCTCTGTAAGTTGGCAATTAGCAGTATTGGGGCAGGAATATATCTCACCGAGAATTAATACATGGGCTGAGTCTTTATGAAGAGTTCAGTCTCCAGCATGAACTGGCTTGTAAGCTGTCCTAGGGCATTGTTTGTGCCCACTGAACATCGTTTATTTGTTTGAATTACGTTTGTTTTATTTTATTTTGTACAGTGTGAACATTTTTAGCTACGTGTGGAAGTTGTGTTTTGGGGTTATCTTATTTATATATTTAACTTCTGTGATCCAATTTCATTTAGGAAAAAGAGCCCAACTACAAAATCATGAATACCTCTGCAATTTGGTCTGTTTATCTATTGTCAAAAGGCTGAGGCCCAGGAGCTTTATTGACTAATAGAAATGGCAGAGGTAAATTTTCAACCTAGGTTACCTCCCCAGCCCTGGCCACCATGAGTGTAGGGAGACATGGTAGTCACCTGGAAATGGGAAGATACTGAGAAAACAGTGGCTGGTCAACCACCATGTATTAAATGCTGCCTTTTCTAGTTTGACCCTCAAAATAAACTGCTGAATTGCTCTAAACAAGTGTCTTACCAGCTCAGTCTTAAGTAACTTTTCCAGAAGGCAAAACATTTTCAATAATATCAAGCTCCTCAAGGAATTATATTGGTAGATAAGAAATGAATAAGTAAATAATCTTCTAATCTCTCTTTTAAGAAGCTGGGCTCTGTTGGTTATATCATGGTCCTACCTGAGCCAGTCAAGATGTGGAGAAAGGAAAAAAAACAATGTCCCTAAATAGAACAGCTCCTCAATTTAACAGGTGTAAAAGCCAATCTGATGCCAACCTGTAGGCCTGGGACCTCTGGGAAGCTTTACAATTATTACAAGGGGACCCATAGTCCCCTTAAGCACACTTATCGGTGCCCTGAATCAGGTGGCTTGCACTAATATGTATACCTAATCTTAAAATGAGTATACATTTTTGCTCAGTACTGTCTGGCTTTCTAAGCACTGCTGAGTCATGAGTATGTGTTTGACCATACGTATTTCCTCAGTAAACCCCTACCACAAGTACTGTTATGTAGAGATTTGTGATTTCTTTTTGTTGTTAAAAATTAGATCACAGTTGGAAATTCGGGGACCATCTGTCTGAGGCTAAAATAAAGAGAACATAGCAATATGAGGATAGGAAATAATTATTTTAATACATATTTTACATCAGTCCTGGTTTTTCTATTTTGAAGTTGTACATCTAATCAATTCCTTTTGTTTTTTATGTTGAGTATAGCAACTCATTATCTGGCTTATGTGTGGTCGGATCATCGATTCTGACCCGGTTGCTGTTGCACAGCTCTACATCCCTCCAAGATGATGTCATCTGCCTAAGGAGTCAAGTTGCTGGCCAGGGGAGCTGATTTGCAGAAGAGAAGTAAATAGACTGGGAGTTAAACCATGAAACATTAAAGAGGCATTTAAATTTACAGAGCACATGAATAACGGATAATCTCAGCTCTGAAGTGTCTCTTAAAAAATATAATATCCGGTCAGACTGACCTAGGGAATTGAAACAGTAAACAGCAACAGAGGAAAGCCGTAAGCAATACCATCTAGGAACAGAGGCAAGGACAGCCCCTCTGTCTGCCCCAAAGGGACAGCTGTCCCCTTCTCTCAAAGCAAACCACGCCCAGCATGTCTTGGCTTCCCCCTTGCTTACCAGCTCAGAACTGCTTTTGAGGAGTAAGCCAGACACACAGCCGCTGGTGATTACAGCAACTTCAAAAACAGAAGTTAACTCCAGCAAGCCCTCCTGGAGATCTGCTTTCAGTTTCTGGCAGTCTTCCATTCTTGGTCCATGTACCCACCCCGGCCTGGCCCTCCCTAACATTTGATTCTTTGTTAGATGAAACCTGGGGACAATGGAAAGCATCTGGGAAAGAAACCAAATGTTTCCTTCTGGAAATATTACCTACTTTAAATAATAACTCAGGATCAGTAAATATTTTCATTAGAAGTCTCTCCTCTAGCTCAGCAATTACCATGGAAAAAATATTTTTCCAAATCAGAATTTCAGGTCTCCTGTTGGTGAATTACCAAAAGAGGTTTTGTACCTGCAACTGACCCACGGTTTGGAGGCAGATTGCACTCACCACAGAAACCAAACTCACAACCCCATGTAGAGTTGAAGTTTGGAGGGAGAACTTATTGTTACATCATTTGGTGTGCAGTAGAACCGCATGCACACCTGTGGCCTCCGTCCAATCCCTCATCTCTCAGGGTCACATCAACTTCTCATCCATAAAAGCAGAACGATTATAAAAAGGACCATTAAGCTTCCTGACATATCCAACTTCATTTTAGAAATATAGTCATGTGTTGTAACTGTTTCAGCTGAGGAAGTACCTGAAGCACGTAACAATGATCCTGTAAAATGAGAATGGCGAGAACAATTCTTATGACCAGTGACATTGTGCCTGTCATAACATTGTAGCCACCACATCGCTCCCGTTTGTGGAGATACCAGTGTAAACAAAGCTACCACACGGATAACTAAAAGCATGGCATCAAACTTGCTCAATACTTGACAATGAACAACTATTTCCTAGTTCCTCATGTTACCATGCCGTATGTTTCATTCTTATCTCAGAGCATGTGCCTCCTACTTATATATACTTTTTTTTTGGTTTTTTTTTTGAGTCAAAGTTTCTTTTTTGTAATTCTGGCTGTCCTAGAACTCACTCTGTAGACCACAGAGATCTGCCTGCCTCTGCTGGGATTAAAGGAGGCTTGCGCCACCACCACCCTGCTACATATATGTTTTAAAGGTCACTTAATGTTACTTGTCTGTGTGTGTGTGTGTGTGTGTGTGTGTGTAAAAACAGTTTTAAAAAGAAAGAAAAGAGGCCATGAATCTGAGACAGAAAAAAAATAAAAAGTGTGTGGGAGGGGTTGGAGGGAGAAAAAGCAAAGTGGGAAATGATATAATTGTATTTTAATTTCAAAAAATTTTTAAAAATTTAAAGTTCACTTAAACCATGTGCCATGTAACACCAGCAGCAGCCTCAGATACCCCGTGTCTACCAGGTCCAGTCATTGCACCAAGAGGCTACCTTGAGTGATGTAGCAGTCTCATCCGGTTTTGTGTAATGGTGTACACTCCGCAGTGTTCCCATGATGATAGAAGGGCCTAATGGTAAATTCCTGGAATGTAGCCTTGTTACTCACTAAGCCACACATAGCTGTACTGAGTAGAAAATTAAAGGGGAAGAGGACAGCAAGGGAATTGTGGACACAGGCATTGGATACTTCTGGTTCCTCACTCCTGCTGTAGTCACACATTTATCAGGAGGCTCAGAAGTACCTCCGATCCAAGCAGAGACTATCTCCCCACCTAGTTCATGGAGAGCTTGGCCATGAGGCTTGCTTTTAAAAAACTGAAGTTCGATGCGATACAAACAAGGGGGGAGGGGTTGCTGTTTGTCTTCATTTCTTGAAGCAAGAGCTCACTCTGTACCCTAGGCGTCCCTGGAACTCAGTATGTAGCCCAGGCCGACCTCAAACTTACAGCCATCTTTAATGCTTCATCCTCCGCCTGAGTTACAGCTGAGACTGTTTTAAAGTGGTTTTACTGCTTTTGCCTTTGCAATCGACTGACTAGTCACGGATTTAAAGATGAGGAAGGAAAACGGAGACCTGACCAAAACCTTGAAATAAAAACATTTGTTTGTTGTGTCGAGCTTCAAAAATCGGCGTGTGGTTGTTACCCGGTACTGCTGCAACAGAAGCCTGACTTACAGTGAGCTCCCTGCCTCCTTTTTTATGCATTTTATCTAACAGTATGCGTGCTGACTCAACATTCCTCAAGGTTGTTGAGCTGCATTGGAATCATCTAAATGTTTAGGTTGTCTATGGAAATAAACTAATTGATTTGGAGAATGTTCTCATTTGGCACCGCCGGCTGGACTGTCGCTAGTGCTAAGAATGCCGCACAACTTGGAATGTGTTTACTAAACCTTCTTGTAAAAGGAGCCATGTGCCTGAAGCATGCATTGAGTGATGACTCCTGAGGTTGTGCTGCGCTGACTGAAAAGATAACTGTCATTTTATTTTCCAGTGAGGCCGTCGTGTCAGCCTTTTGGGAACATTTCTCATTGGATTCGGCAACCTGCATGAGATTATCTTTGTCCACGGCAACTGAGTGGTTTACAAGATCCAGACACAGTCTATAACTGGGGTGAGCCTTTAAAAATGGCTTTGAAAATTCAGAGCCACATTCTTGACACCCCACATACAAGTTCACTCATGTTTTCTTGCCGCTTGCATTTTATTTACAAAATTTCCTCCTGAATTTATTTTCCTGTATTTATTTTGTCTTTTCTTGTTTTCCTTACATATTGTTTCTACTGTTGTTTTGTTTTTGTGGGATGGGGTGGGGAGAATTGAGACGGGGTCTCATTCTGCAGCCCAGGCTGGCCCGGAAATCACTAGATAGCCCAAACTGTGTTCAAACGTTGGGGGCAATCCTCCTGCCTCAGCATCCCAATTGCTGGGATTTCAGACATGAGCTATCATACCTAATTCGTAACACTGTTATTATGTAAGTATCCCCTTCAATCTTTTCAGCAACAGACTTGGGAATACATAACATTCTGCTTCGGAAAAAGAAAAATTCCAATTTCAGTTAGTATAATGAAGGCAAAAGTACAATTTCACAGCTGATCCTCCCACTCCTGATTAACAGTATTTCCTCAAACTGTTTGAAAAATTTGTACTTTAAGTGGTGGCACACAACTTTAATCCCAGCACTTGGGAGGCAGAGGCAGGTAGATCTCTGTGAGTTCCAGCACAGCTAGTATACATAGTGAGATCTTATCCAAAAAGAAAAAGAAAAAAAGCATTATTCTTTTAATTATTCAAGTGAGTTGTTTTTTTTTAAAAAAGTATTTGTTGAATACTTACTAGGTGCTTTTCTATGCTATTGTCAGGTGCAATGGGCAAGATAGAAATGAGTAAGGTATTTTAATATGTTCAAGGAACTCCTGTGTGTGATGAGCTTCTCAGTTGTGAAAGTCTTGGTTATTGTAATAGTCGTTGAGATCCACTGTGAGAGTAAGTGTGTGAGATGCAATGGGAAGTCAGTGCATAGTCTGGGGCTGGGGAGATAGCTCAGTAGGTAAGTGCTTGACTGTGTGTGTGTGTGTGTGTGTGTGTGTGTGTGTGTGCCTGTGTGTGTGTGCATGTGTGCATTGTGTACATTGTGTGTAATGTGTGTGCATGTGCCTGTGTGTGTGTGTGTGTGCATGTGTACATGTGTGTATGTGTGTGTATGCATGTGTGCATTGTGTGTGTGTTCTTGTCAGCATTTTAAATCTACTCTTTAGAGGCTGAAGAAATGGCTCGGTAGTTAAGAGCATTTTTGCTCTTCCACATGATGCAGGTTTGGTTCTGGGCATTCCCATGGTGACTCACAGGCATCTATAACTCCAGTTCTAGGTGATCCAACTGTCCCTTCTCCGTGAGCACCAGCCATGAAAGTGGTGCACCTACATGCTTTCAGGCAAATTCTCATACATAGAAAATTAAACCTTAAAAAAGTTTTTAAATCTACTCTTTAGTGATTTTGAAACATACATTAACTGTAGGCACAGTGCTGTACAAAAATCACTGAAGTATGTCTAGTGAATTTTGGCTTTTGACCACCAATATTTCATCCTCCCAGTCCTCTCCCCACCTCAGGTAATGAATGACAGTTCTCTTGGTTTCTGAGATGGCTTTAGATTTCATGTGGGTGTTTGTCTTTCTGTGCTTGGGTTATTTTGCTCAGCTTAATGTCTTTCTGCCTCATCTGCTTTATAGCTGTTGTGATTTGATCAGAAAATGCGTCCCAGAGGCTCATACATTTGAAACTGTGGTCCCTGGGTGGTGGTGGTGTTTTGGAAACTTGTGGAACTTCCAGGAGGTGGAGGCTTGATGGAGAAAGTGGGTCATGGGATGGGTCTTCAAATGTTACGGCCTGGCCCCACTTCTGTTCTCTCTCTGATTCCTGTCCTTGGATGCTCCTGTCGCCAGACCTTCCTTGCTATAATGGTACTTAGCCCTTCAAACTATACAGCAGAACAAACCCTTCCCTCCTTCAACTGTTTCTTGACAAGTAGTTTGTCACAAAGAATAAGAAAAGCAACTAAAGCTAATGATAGAATTTCCCTCATTTCAAAACTGGCTGTTTTGGGTTTGGGTTTTTTTTGTTTGTTTGTTTTTTGTTTTTTGTTTTTTTTTCCTCTCTTGACACAAGCTAGAGTCATCAGAGAGGAAAGAACCTCAATTGAGAAAATGCCTCCAGAGGACCTGGTGGAAGGCAAGCCTGTAAGCCATTTTCTTTATGATTGATGGGGAGGGCCCAGCCGATTGTGGGTGGGGCTATCCCTGAACTAGTGGTCTTGGGTCCATGGGAAGCAAGCCAGTAAGCAGCACCCTTCCAGGGCCTTTATGTCAATTCCTGCCTCCAGGTTCCTGCCCTGTTTGAGTGCCTGTCCTATCTCCCTTCAATGATGGACTCTAATGTGGAAGTGTAAGCCAAATAAACCCTTTCCTCCCCAAGGTGCTTTTGTTCATGGTGTTTCATCATAGCAAGGATAACATTAACAAGACAGCTATATGGTATTCAGTTGCGAACATATACCATATAGTTAATTCAGTAATTCACTGACACTAACACTGTTTACATATCTTTGCTGTGAATGATACCGTGCTGAACGGAGGGCGTAGCTATCGCTTAGACCTACACATTTCAAGTCCCTTGGATAAATACTCAGAAATGAAATTGCTCTATCATATAGAAACTCTGCTTTTAGGAACTCTCAGACTGTTTTCCTTACTTGCTGTGCTAGTTTACATTCCCACCAAAGACACCCTTCACTGCACATCCCCCCAGCACTCCACAGCTTCTGCCATTCTCTGAGTCATCCTAACAGGTGTAAGATGGCAGCCACTTGTGGTTTGAACTTGTACTTCCCTCGTGATAAGAGACGTGAGCATTTCTTCATGTATCTTGATCATTCACTGATCAATTGTATGCTTTAAGGATTTTCTTCTTTTTTTAAGTCAGACTTTGCTTTGTAGCTCAGGTTAGCCCACAGGCATATGCCACCACTCTTGGCAAGCATGTCTTCATTTGAAAAATGTATGTTAGTTTGAATCTTTTTTTTTTTTTTTTTGCTTAGAAGATTGTCTCTTTGTTCCATGTTTTGTTGAAGAAGAACATTAAGCCATGACCCCAGGAAGCCTGGGTTTTCTTGCCAGGCATTTGGTCTTGAACAAATTAGTCTCTCTGAGTCCCAAGTCTTACTAAACAGAAAGTGGAAAATCTTGAACTATATGAGCATGGTGACATAGGAGTCTAGAAAGGAGTAGAATGGAAGGAACAAAACTAGGCAGGGAGCAGGAGTTGGGGGCAATAATAAGTCTTTTTCTGACAAAGCTAACACTGGGCGCTGAGGACAAAAGCTGCAAGCAGCTGTCCACACTATTGAAGACCGTTGCTTGTTTCAAACCAGTGAGAAGTTGGGAAATAGATGGTAAGTGGCTTGGAGATCTGGCCTTTGTAGGCCAGAGCAGTGACCCTCTAATCTCATTGTTATCCCTGTGACAAAGTACCACTTGCTTGCTGATGTTTCCCATACCTGAAGCACTGACCATCTTCCTGATATTTCCTGTGTTTTATCCATCACCTAAATTGAGTCGACTGCAGATGATAAATCGTTCTAGTCACTAATGACCCTGCTTTTCCTCCTGCTTAGCCTTGACTGCTGACACCAAAATTTATTCTTTGTGCCATAGATGATTTCTGCCATGCCAACCAACTATACATGTAACCAATATGGCCTATAAATACATTTATTGATCTCTTTTCCTGTCACCATATTTACTTAGATTCCAAACGTCCCTCTACCCATTAGTGTGTGTGTCTGCATGTGTGCAGATATGTTCCTCCAGAATACTACCCTCTTTGTATCCTTTTTGCCAAGGTCATTTACTGGTCTAGAGCTCACTGAGTTGGCTAGGCTGGCTTGAGTAAGCCTAAGGGCTATCTTTCTGATGCCCCAGCGCTAACATTATAGGCATATGCCAGTTCACTCGGCATTTTCACATGGCATCTGGGGATCAGACTCAATTCTCAATTGTCATGCTTCTAGCAAGTACTTTACCAACTGAGCCATTTTCCTAGGCTCCTTGATTACAAACTTTTTTTTTTTTTACATTTATTTGGAGGTAGGGTTACATATCCATACAAGTATGTGACAGTCAGGGGACAATTTGAGGGAGATGGATTCCACCATGTGGATCCTAAAGATTAAACTCAGGTTATCAGACTTCATAGCAAGCACCCTTAACCTCTGAGCTATCTCACCAGTTCCAAGTATTTCTTGCTCAGACTATTATAATCAATCTTCCTGTCTTCCATTTTGTACCCTTTTACTTATGCTTATAATTAAATTATGTCCCTGCTAAAATGCATTCATGGCTTGAGCACAAAAATCTAAGTTACATAGACCAGCACTTACTCAGGAACGCTTAGCAGCAGTTCTCAACCTGTGGGTCTCAACCCCTTTGGGTGTCAGATTACCCTTTCGCAGTGGTCACCTAAGACCATCAGCATATCAGATATTTACATTATGATTTATAATAGTAACAAAATTACAGTTGTGAAGAAGCAACAAAAATAATTTTATGGTTGGGGATTACAGCAGCATGAGGAACTGTATTAAAGGGTTGCAACATTAGGAGGGTTGAGAACCACTGGGTAAGAGTGTTGCCTGTGGTTGGTGCCTCTATGGATGGATGAAGCATGAGTGAGCAGAGAGGAAAGCCCCACCATGTCCCTGACAGATGCCTCTGTGCCCACCTGGGGCAGCTCCAGAGCCATGATGCAAGCTGTACCCAAGTTTACAGACTCTTGGTCACCTGCTGGAGGAGCGTGCATCTGAAAGCAGTGAGGTCACAGTGACACTACACTCTGCAAGTGGCTTCTAGGGTTACTCCTGGAGTTGCATGAAGGAGCCCTTCATTTAAGGGAAGAGCTGGGCAGCACCTCAGAAGCTCCTAGAGCACCAGTCCCCAGCATACCGTGTCCTTCATGCTTCTCACAGGACTCAGAACACTTTAGTTTTTACTTTGTTTATTTAATTAAAAACATTTTTTAAACAATGTCTTGCTATGTATCCAAGATTATACTGAAACTCACTGTGCAGCCCAGACTGGCCTCAAACTTGTGGCTATCCTTCTGCATCAGCCTCCCAAGGGCTGGGATTACAGGTATGTACCACCACCCACCCGCCACACTTTATTTTACTGTCTCCTTATTTCTCTGTAATCCTCATTATGCTGAAAACTGTGCAGTAAATACTGCAAGCTCATCAATGGTTGATGGATGGTAACACCGGCCCTTTAAGTCACCAGCTTACGGAATGAACCATTAAGCTTATTTATGGACGTAGCTTCCTTTCTTCCCATTCCTTAGTCTCCGGTGTGCCAGTCCCACCAAACTACTTGCAGGTCCCTGAATTTCTCAAGATGCTTTTGAAACCCCGTGTTGTGTCGCTCATTCTTTGGCCTGGAATGTTTTGTCTGAGTGTCTATCACCTCTGTACCTACTCTTGGGTCAGCTCAGGGCTGGAGAGTTGTTCAGTGATGAAGAGAGCTTGCTGCTCTTGCAGGATGCCCCAGTCTGGTTTCAGCACTGGTGTCAAGTGGCTCACAGCTACGTGTGACTCCACCTCCAGGACATCTGATCCTCTAGCCTCCATAGGCACTCACACTCCCATGCACACACACACACAGAGACACGCACATTTACACATAAGTAGAGAAGTTAAATCTTGGGGGAAAGAGTCAGCTGGTTTGTCACCTTCGGAAAACTTTTTCTAAGCACAGCCCCAATCAATCTTCATTCTCTGTGTTTCCACACAATTTACTCTTTATCAGGAATCAAGTCCTATTATTATTAATTCACACATCTGATCTCTTCTAGGGGGTGGGTATGAGCCCTGAGCCTGGATGCATTTTTTTTTTTTGAGCACTCATTGGACACACAATAAAAAAAGAAAGAATGGGTAAAAATTCATTATGACTAAAGTCAAGCTCTAGCAACATTACGTAGGAAGTAACCGTTGCTAGAGTAAATTGGGAAGGGAGTTATATAGAGAAATTATTAGGTTATACATGAGATATATGACTGTGGCCTCTGAATTAGCTGGAATTCCTTACTCCTACATTTGACCTTAGCCAGAAGGCCCAGAAGATGCTACGGTTCTTGAATCTGAAGTTGGTTTTCTGCTTATGCAACGTGAAAGGCAGAAGGGTGGTGTCAACAGAGCTGTTGCTTCCCCAAATACCTCTCAGTCCCCTTCTGTCTCAACTTGCATCTTACCGAAGCTTTCGTGGGGGTGTGAGAGTGAAATGCCTCCAGTGGCCTAGAGATTACCTAAATGTGATGGACCCACAGGAACTGTGAGTCTACTAGAGAAACATTCCATTTTCATTTTAGTCATGTGATCACTAAAGAGAACAGATATGTGACCTCATATGATGGTCTGCGGCCACCAATTTGCCTTCTCTTCTGCGTACTTTGAAACTCCATTTTCTGAATTACAATAGAATTCAGTGTGAAAGATGTGCATGCCATTTTTATCTGGTGGAAAAGATGTGATTTCTTTATAAGTACAATTCTTTCTGAGGGGGTTGTATAGTATCACAGAAAAATAGATCAGACATTTAACTGGCATAATACTTTCCTTGGCATAGCTCCTTTTAAAAATCTTTATGAAGTTGATTTTATTTTTTAATACTATTATATGAGTGCAGGAGATGACTCATTTGGTAAAGTACCTGCTGCATAATCACAAGGACTTGAGTTCAAAATGCAAGGCTCAGGCAAACATCTGTAACTCTAGCCCTGTGGGTGTAGAGATGAGCCAATTCCTAAAGCTCACTGGCCAACCTAGCCAATCAGTGAACTCCAGGTTCAGGAGAGACTCTGACTCAAAATACAAGGTAGATAACAATAAAGGAAAATGCCTGTTGTTGACCTCTGACCTTAAATATACATGCGCTCACATGTGGATGCACATCTGTATACACATATGTATCCACACTGATATGCACATTCACATAAAATATATTATATGAAAATATCCTTGTGAAACAAAGTACCATGTATAGTAACTACACACAATAAGCATTTAAAAATAAATATTCTAAAAATGATACATTTTATAAAAACAATTCAGAAAAAAATCAAAAGCTATGAAAAATCTCTCAGCATCCCAACACAATGAGCAAACTTTGCTAGCATTATAGTTCATGCATCAGATAGTAGGTAGATTGTGGAACTGACATTCATGAGGTAGGTGGCAGGCAGGAGAGAAAATAAATCTCTCTGAACAATTGAGTTCCTATAAGAACTTGAGATACAACAGAGCTAGTAATGACAGTCTGGGGTGACTCTCAAATGTCAGCTGTCCACATCCCAAAGCTGAGGAGGAGTTTACGCTATGTTGCTCTTGTTGAAACAGAGCTTCTAGCTGAGCCCACAATGGAACTATTGTGCAAATGGCATTTGCTTTGAGAGACAAATACTTGCTTGGCTCTACACGAGAGCTTTTGAGTCTGGCTCATACAGAACTTTCTCTGGGTTGCCATTTTCTTACCATTTACCCCAAAATAGAAAACACAGTTTCTTTTACCTTAAAATACTGAATGCACTTAATGTTAAAATAAAAAAAATGTGAGTTTATATTTGTCAAAGAAGAAGACAATTACAATAAACAGACCTACTTTTTAACAGATGCTTGCTGCTGTTTTCCATGGAGTATACTGTGCCAAGATGTTCTCAGTTCCTCTGTAGAATCATGAGGAGTTTAGAAACAAGGACTTGAACGGCTAGAATACTAATTTAGGGATTTGGGTTGAAAAGAAACTTAGATGCTCATCCATAATAATAGTTGCGGTGGCACAGAAGACAAGCAATTTCAAAATGGCTGACCACAGATTTCAAAATGATGGGTGTTGCTCCTGGTTCCTCATTTTATTTTTACAGTTTTTACTTTCTGGTTTGTTTTTTTTTTTTTCTTTTACCATTTTTTTTTCTTCTGGGGTCTCAAACCCAAGCGTTCGGTTTATAGGTGTACATCACAATATCCAGCCAAATTTTCTTTTAATAGGACTTTCTACCTCCCATGAAAGACCCACTTCAGAATGTGTTTTAGGCAAGCCCATGTGGCGGTGGGTACCTGCAATTCTGACCCTTGGAGGCTGAAGCAGAAGGATCACTGAAAGTTTGAGATCAGCCTTGGCTACGTTGTGAATTCCTGGCCAGCTGAGACGACAGAGTAAGAGCTGTCTCAGAAACAAACAAAAATATAATAAAAAATGTAGATGATGGATTAGAAAAATAATTAACCTGCTGTTAATGCCTTTGATATCCAGAACTGTTCCTTCATTTTATTCTCATTATTTCTAATTACAATATTTCTTACCTGTGATAGTTAATATTGACTAGCTACTTGACAGGATCTAGAATCATGAAACAGACAAGCCTCTAGGTATATCTGTGAGGGATAAATTTTCTAAATTGGGTTAGTTGTCATGAGGAGACACATCCTAAATGTGAGCAGCCACACTTTGTAGACTGGGGTTGTGGACTAGAGTCGTGGACTGGGGCTGTGGGCTGGGGCTGTGGACTGGGGCTGTGGGCTGGGGCTGTGGACTGGAGCTGTGGGCTGGGGCTGTGGGCTGGGGCTGTGGACTGGGGCTGTGGGCTGGGGCTGTGGGCTGGGGCTGTGGGCTGGGGCTGGGGGCTGGGGCTGGGGGCTGGGTCTGGGGACTGGGGCTGTGGACTGAGTGAAAAGGAGAACACAAACTGAACACCAGTATCCACTGTTCCCTACTTCCTGACCACAAAGTCACTGTGACCAGCCACTTCCTGCACCTGGCCCTGGACCGTCCCTGCCATGATGGACGATATCCCCAGGGACTGTGAGTTAAACTAGCCCCCTCCCAAGTTGTTTTTGTCACAGCAGTAAGAAAAGTAATTAATGCAAGATCACTTCATATCAGACTGATTTTTTCATAGGTAGTTTAAAAACAGCAATCTACATTATACTTCTATAACACTGTGCTGCTTTGTCATGTTTTTACCTATATTAATATTCATTTCAAATAGGTTAATTTAATAAATCTATTAAGGAAAAATAAAATGTATTGGTTCTTGGGTTTAGATATACAAAACCTAAGTTGATCATAGACTCATTTTACCAAGTAAGGTCCTTGATAACTAGCCTTAATTGCCAAGTACGCTCCCACTGAGAATTGTCTAGGGGATTTGTAAAGCACAGCTCTCAATGTGCCTGTTACAGCATCTTCAGGGACAATGAGAGAATAATGGATCTGGCATAATAAGTAAATGAATGTCTTGATGGCTTCAGAATGTGTAGCATTACTGGGACATGTGAATAGCAGTGGAGGGGCGAGTTGGCAGAACTAGGTCACTGGGGTCATGTCTTGAGGACTAGGTCTCATCCCTGGCCCTCTCCTGTATTCCCTCTCTTTTCTGTCTGCCACAGGAGAACAGCCTCTGCCACATGCTCACATGCCCTCCTCCCATCATGTTCTGCCCTACTACTGATCCAGAGCCTAGTAACCAAGGACTGAATCCTTGAAAGTATGAGGAAAAGAGCCCTTTCCTTCCTTAGATATTTCAGCCAGATAGAGTCTCTTTAGCCCAGGATGACCTTGAACTCCTGATCTTCCTGATCCTCCTGTTTCTATCTCCCAATTGCTGGGATTACAGGCATGTACCACCACACCTGGGAGGCACTAAAACTTTAAACTGTAATAAGAGTCTTCCAGTCAACACACACACACACACTTTTAATGTTGCCCTATTTTTTTAGTGTAACAAGTACTTTGTACCAAATGTTATTTTTAAAGTTCACAGCTCCAGTACAGAAATGTGTCCAGAGTGTGGAAGTAGATGTTGACATCATTCTTGACATTCCAGAGTGGTAATAATAACCACATTGAAAGTAAGGACACTAGAGTAATCAAGTGAGCTTGAAAGAGCACCCTCTATGTCCCAGACTCACTATGTCACCTGACTGGCCTCAAGCTTGCAGGTTCCTCCCTCAGCACCCTCAGTGCTGAGTGATTACAGGTGGGTGCCACTGTGCCTCGTCTGGAGAATCTAATCTTCTCAGACAAACTAGTCGAGTTCCTTCTCCCCACAGCCTTTGAATTTTAACATGAAAGAACACGAATCATATACTTTATTTTTTTCTTTTTGGTGGTTGTACTGGGGATCAAACTGAAGGCTTCCTGCATGCTAGGCAAGCACAATTACCCCACCCTCACCCCCCACCCAGCTACATCCCTATCACATGTTTTGTTGAGACAGTGTCTTGCTGTGTAACCTAGGGTAGCCTGGAACGCAAATCCTCCTGCCTCCACCCTTCTACCCCAAAGTATTGTATTTTGTAAAATACAAAAGCTTGTATTTTAGCTGAATGCTATCACATCCGGATGTGAAGCACTTTTTGTTTTAGAGTGGTGTGTGTGTGTGTGTGTGTGTGTGTTGCTGGCTAATTGAACCCAGGGCCTCTCACACACTAGGCAAGCACTCCATTACTTGAACCACACAGAAATCCTGTACCATGAACACCGTCACATGAAAATCGTCTTGTGTTGGATGCATTTGCAAGCTGTCATTTATAAAGCATGTAAGAGTCTACTAAAAGGCAGGACATAAAATCTCGGTGAACGGTGAAACCTCACTTCCTGTCGGTTTTGGAAAAGCCACATCCATGAGGTCTCGACAACATGACTGACTAAAGAAGACCTGAGCAAGGATGACACCAGCAGACGCGCGGACATGGAAAAGGGCCCTCTCGAATGTCCCCAAACCCAGACAAAGAGCTGCAGGCAACTACAGAATGCTGAGAGCAGGGGAAATAGACTTTAAGACAGCACACCGATTTTATCCAATGCCAACTAATCAGCCTTGAAATTGTATACACACAGGTAACATTATATGGACTCAGCAGGTTATATTTATATATTTAGGGTTGTGTGTGTGTGTGTGTGTGTGTGTGTGTGTGTGTGTGTGTGTGTGTGTGCAAAACAAAGAAACCATGAATTTGAAAGAGAGAAAGGTTGGGGGGGGGACGGAGTGCAAACATGGGAGGGGTTTGAGAAAGGAAATGGAATGAGGAAAATGATGTAATTATAGTTTAATTTCAAAACAAAAACAAAAAACATGTTCAACTCTGTAAACATCCTGTTCCTTGCAAATATGGGCCTGTGGCTCATGGCCTCCTTGTCTTTGAAGATCTTTCTAGAGAATGAGCCTTTTTTTTTCCTTCAAAATTTAAGAAACAAATTTGTTCTTTGACAATTTTGCACACACACACACACACACAGGGCAGTCTGACCATTCTCATCTCCATCTCCGCCCTCTCCCATTCCCATGCCACCACTGTCTTGCAACCTCTCTTTCCTGGAAATCTCTTTCTCACGTTCATGTCTATTCATTCTGCACTGTGACTTACCATATTTAACCAGGACCACCGCCCGAGTGACTGTGGTTGGGTGCTCTCTGTTGGAGCCTAGTCAGCTCAGCAGTGGGTACACAATGAAGATGATATCCCTTCTTCCCAAGCCTATCCACAACCAACAGCTGAGCAATAAGGGGAAGCCCCCTTACCAGTTCATGATCAGCTGTTCACAGGGCTGGTCTTGGGAAGGCCCAATGTAAATAACCATATCTGACATGAATTCATGATTGCAATGGTTTTTTGGGGGGGGAGGCATTTCACAGCCTTTTACCTTGTATTCACACTCTTTTATTCTTCCCAACCCTTCTTCTGCAATGTTTCCTGAGGCTTAGAGGAGGCGGTACAAACGTCTTGTTTAGAACTGAGCCCCAACCATGTATTCTCAGTATCTGGGACACCCATGCATCTCTGCATTCACCATCATTCGCCGCACAGAGAAGCTTCTCTGATTGAAAGGTTGATCCTGGAAGTCCCCAAAGGCCCCCAAAAGGACACAGGCCCTTGTCAGTTCTCTTGGTTGCCCAGCAGAACTAGAGGAAGGCACAACACACTTTGGTGGTAGAGAGAAATTAGGTTGGAGCTGACCTGGAAGCTTCCTCCTTGTTGTTTTTTAGCTTTTGAAGTGCCAGAGGTTCAGGCTCCTGGAGTGTAAAAGGCAGCAGTGGTCTTAACCAGCTGTGAACCCTCTGACCACAAAACCAACCTGCTGGGCAAGACATACCCACCCGTGCAAAATAGGATGGCTGTTATGGGGGTAACCAACTACCATCTGATTGGATTTGAAGCCTGCTCCATGGGAGGGAATCCATGCCTAGTACCTTTAAACCCAGACAACAACCATGCTTGGGCAGGAATTTACTACTGTTGCTTAAATTGACATAGCATCAACCAGCCTTCTAAGTTTCTGTTTATGCCCACGGATAAAAGTTACAGACTCTTAAGGGTGACTACATTCGGGACCCAGAGCTACCTGCTTTGCAGAAGTCTCTTCCACCTTGCCACATTGACCTTGCTTTTAAAAACACTGTGTGGAGAAGTAATGTTTAATTTTTCATAATAACATTTTCTTTCGTTGGGTTTTCCCCAGTGATTTCATATCTATCCTAAACATCTATTCCAAATGGCTTCCACAGGAAATGGAGACTAAAGCGAAAATAAATTCCACACCCTTTTCTATGGTAACCTAGTTAAAAAGAAAATAGTCATTAAAAAAAAAAAAAAATCAAAACATGAAAGAAAATCCTGCTGGGACAGGATTCCCTAGCTTACATTTTAAAATTATACCTTTCATTTTCATGTTTATTTGTTCTTTATGATCCTGGTTTTCATTATTATATCTAAAGTATGTGTGAAACTCAGCAATATTTTGAAGCTGCATGAACTCTTTTAGCTTCTGACTGAAATGAAAGTTTGGCTTTGTTTCTTCCTACATTGCTCCCCCTAGGCTGCCCAGCTCCTCCTCCCTCAGTGCTGTAGCTTCTCAGCTCCCAGAAGACTGTAAGCCATGACCACATGACCTCACAGAACATAGCAAGATGCTCTGCCGGCCTCCTTGTTTCTTTAAGTTAGATTTCAAAGGAATTCTAAATCCTTTTCCTTGTTAAATAAGAAGTGAACCCTACCACTAACAAGTAGTGCTGTGCTAATCGCTTCCAGCATTACAGTCTCATGTGAAGGGTTTTTTTTTTTTAAGTCGTTTTCTATACTGAAGAGAAAATATACATTTGTCTAGTTATAACCATCATTTTCCTTTTGATTTTAGGAATATAGCAGAAAGAAAGGGTAGAGGTATGGCTCACTGGCGGAGTACTTACTCAGTAAGCAAGAGACTTTTTAAAGAGTCTTTTAAAAGAAAAAGCAGGAAGAAAGGAAAGAAGGAAGGAAGGAGGGAAGGAAGGAAGGGAGGGAGGAGGGAAGGAAGGGAGGGAGGGAGGGAGGAGGGAAGGAAGGGAGGGAGGGAGGGAGGAGGGAGGAAGGAAGGGAGGGAGGGAGGAAAGGAGGGAGGAAGGAGGGAGGAAGGAAGGGAGGGAGGGAGGAAAGGAGGGAGGAAGGAGGGAAGGAAGGAAGGGAGGGAGGAGGGAAGGAAGGGAGGGAAGGAGGGAAGGAGGAAGGGAGGGAGGGAGGAAAGGAGGGAGGGAGGAAAGGAGGGAGGGAGGGAGGGAGGAAAGGAGGGAGGGAGGGAGGGAGGAAGGGTGGCAAGCAGGAAAAACTATATAACACAAATTGCATTAAAAAAGAAAAACAAGGAGGCTGGCCAATTTTAATGATTCTCAAGAACATTCAAATGTACATAAACCTAACCAAATAATCGGTATCCAATTAGACAAAAGTAACTTCTAGCCATTTCTTGAACTTCAGACATTTTGTTTGTTTGAGACTGAGTTGCACCATATCCAGCTTTAACCTCAACGTGTAGCCCACGCAAGCAGGTAACTCACCATCCTCCTGAGTCAGCTGCTGAGAGCTGGATTACAGGCGTGTGCCACACCTGGCTCACACGCCTGGCTCTCTATGGAAATAGTGCAACGAGTCACGTTGATTTCATTGGTTAGCTCACAAATATTTACATTGGTTCAAGTAAAATACTTTCTTGATAAAATATTTTGTTCACAATGAAACAGAATTTTAGTATATGTTTAAAGTGTAAATAATACATTTGCTGCCTGTGATCATAACTGGAGAGCTGGTTTGACTGGCAGCAGTGCATTAAAAAAAAATCTTTAGGATGTTTGGCTCTTTGAAGTTTAGAAGTTGACATGACAAACCCTAAACGTTTTCCTTTTTTCTAACACGTTCTTGTCCTGTTCTCCATGACTGATTATTTTTGGGGGGTAGGGGTAGGGGTAGGGGTAGGGGTAGGGGTCAAAAAAATTCTAACACAAAGAAAGAATGGTAGGCGATAGCAAAGAAAATAGAGACGCAAATGTGAAGAAGTAAGAATCGGAACAGTGAAAGGAAATAGTGGAGCGATTCTCTGGGAAGAGTCGACAAAGGTTAGCAAAGTGGGAGTGTGAGTAGATTAAAGAGAGCAAAGCAATCACACCAAGCCAGAGACCAGGAAATACCAGACTCGGGTGTGCTTGCAAAGTGCGTGATCTGAAAAGGAAGAAACAGAAAGTCAACCCAAGGGGGCCACTGGGTGATCTTGGAGGCCCAGACAGCTTGTTGCTCAATAAAGCAAGGGGAATGGTGGTGTGGGGACACATAACCGATGGGGGGAGGGCCACGACACAAAACCGCAGGTCACACAAGGGTCTGTGGGCAGACAGGGCCCATATGCTGAGAAGATTTGTGTTCTAAATTTAGAAAATAAGTGCATGTCTTAGGAACAACTTCATTGGGGCCTGCTTTAAATATTTTAAGCAATCTAAATACTTTTTAAAGTTGGGGTGAGTGTGTGTGCGTGTGAGTGTGTATGTGCCCAAAGACAACTTGGAGTCAGTTCCTTCCTTCCGCATGTGAGTTCCAGGGATTGAACTCAGGTGGGCAGGTTTGGTAGCAAACACTCTATGCATCTCACCTGTCCAGTTTAAACACTTTAAGAAGATGCGGCATTTTAAATGCACCATTGAAAGAGCTGTGGCAGTTTTGCTGTGCTGTGCAGTCATTGCCACAGTCCATGCTGGAGCGTTTCCATGCTCTCTGAAAGCTCCCCCTGTCCCTTTACAATACATCTCTGTTTCTACTCCCAGCCCCAGGCAACCACTACTCTGCTTTCTCCATATATAGATTTCTTTTTCTGGAGATTTCATATAAATAGAACCATGCTATATCTGTTTCTCTGTGTTTGGATTCTTTCACTCAGCTTTTTAAAAGATAGTGCCTTGCTATGTAGCCCTGGAAAATGTGGATTCACTGTGGAGACCAGGTTGGCCTCAGACTTGTGATGAATCTCCTACCTCTGCCTCCAAAGTACTAGGATTACAGGCATGAGCCACCTGTACCTGGCCCTCCTGTAGCATATTCTTATGTTCATCTATGTTGTGACATACCTCCATATTTCTTTTTCTTGCTAAGTATGTTTTCCGTTGTATGAATACATGCTTAAGGGTGGATTTTGCTTTTCCATTCATCAAGTGGTGGACATTTATTTTGGTTCTGCTTTTTGGCTATTTTGAATAAAGCTGCTAAGAATAGTTATGCAAGGTTTCTATATGACATATATTTGTTTGTAGAGCAAAGTATGGACCCGGAGACCTGTTAATTCATATAAAAACTTCTTTTTAAAACATATCTCTTGTGTTCCTCAACTCTAGTAACCACGCTTTGTGGAGAGGGCTTTGGAAAACAGAACTTCCAGGGTGTGGGTGAAGGACTGGAGAGATGGCTCAGCAGGAGCACTGGCTGTTCTTCCAGAGGTCCCGAGTTCAATTCCCAGCAACCACATGGTGCCTCACAACCATCTATAATGGGGTATGGTGCCCTCTTCTGGCAAGCAGGCATACATGCAGACAGAGTATTCACATAAATAAATAAATCTTAAAAAACAAACAAACAAAACCCCAGAACTTCAGGAATCTTCGCTTTGGACAGTTTCCCAGGGGTCTTCCCACCACACAAGTGTTTATTTTAACCTCAGGATCCTAGAGAGGCTGTTCCCACAGCCGAGAATTCTCTTTCCCAATCTTCATTCAACTCACTACTTCCATTCAGGTATTTCCGGAAATGCTGTTAATGTGGAGAGGTCTTCAAAAACTAATGGATCTAGAAGAATATCCATGTTTCTCTCACTATTATCTGACCATTGCTAACAGAAGAATCTATCACTGGCCATCTCTAACCAGAACACAAGATCAAAGAGGTGGACACTTTAACTTCACATGTGGCAAATACTCATTAAATTTGCCGACTTGATATATAAATCAGTATGAGAATCACCTGCCATTACAGTTCTATATAGAATCCCTAGACTCTGCAAGAGGACAGTGAAACTATCCTCTACATTCACCTGTGAATTGCTAAGTTATTTGATTTGGATTACAGGTCAAATAATGGCAAGTTATGGGTTGCGTTTAGCCCTCCCCTTTGATTGATGTGTCAGGTTCTGGGAGCCTCACTTCTGTTCTTGTGGTGACCCAGTTGCATGCTCTCAGCTACTCTATAGCTCCCAAGAACTTCACTTCGCCTGATTGACAGGTGGGTACAAGGAAACTGTGCTATCTGCTGTGGGCCTCTTCTATGCCCTGGTGTTCTGTGTGTGTGTGTGTGTGTGTGTGTGTGCGCGCGCGCGCGTGCACAAACATATGCCACCAAGGAACATGAGAGCCTTGATTCATCTCCATGTAGAAAGCCCTAGAAGTTTCCAGCAGCAGTGAAGCCTGGTCCCCTTTAGTAAACACTCACTCCATTTTGATTGGCTTCTTTTCTCTTGGCTCACCCTGTTTCCTTCCTCCTCTTCCTGGGAATCGCCTCTGGAAACATAACCTCCAGCTACATCTCAGCCTCCACTTTCTGGGGAAGCCAGATTAGATCTTTGAGTTATGTGCTTTAATTTCACTGCAAATTATGGTCAAATTTAAAGCTAAAAAAAAAAAAAAAACTCATGCAAAATCATGGGCCTTCAAGTTCATATCATCGAATGACGCAAATAACTTCACATACTGTTCTGTAAACTTTTTGCTATATGTATTTAGGTGTGTGCGCATGCACACTGTGTTGTACACGTGTGGAGTTCAAACAACAATTTATAAGACTGTGTCTCACTTTCCACCACGTAGGCTCTGGGAATGAAACTCAGGTCATGAGGCTTGGTGACACTTTTCAAATTCTGAGACAGCTCATTGAACCCCACATAGTACTTTTTATGGCTTTTCATTGGAAAAGAATGCTGAAGTTCACATGGATATTCACTTGTTTTCAAACCCACAAAGTCTCAACTATTGGATGACTTAAATTGTTCTATGAGGAAAATGGTCTCAAAACTCTGATTCTCTTAGGAATGAAAGAATACAGAAAACTCAATTGAGAAAACTCAATGTGGCAGGAAACTAATTTAAGGGGCTCTTGGTATCATTTGGTTTCTTGTGGAGCAGAGACATCCAGAAATTAAGAACTACACACAGTGCTAGCTTGAGCAACTGGTCTTAGGACTGTGACTGTCAATTGTATAGTTCCCATACTACGTTGTGACAAACGACTACCAAAGGAATGAACTATGGGACCATTCTTTTGCTATACCATCTTGTAGTAAGGAGCTGGATTATAATAGTGTTACGTGTGCCTTGTTTAAGTGTACCATGTTTTCCACGTAAGTGTACATTGTCTTCCCACTCTATAGAGTTAATTATTCATATTTTTATAACATTTACTATTTATTTGCTTGAGAAGATGCACTTGTGTTCCACAGCTTGCCTGTAGAGGGAAGAGGACAACCCATAAGAGTTGTTTCTCTCTAGGATGTGGGTTCTGGGAATTGAACTCAGGTCACCAGGCTTGGCAGCAGGGTCTTTGCCTGGTAAAGCCATCTCATAGCTCTATTTGTGGTTCTTGTTGCAGGTGTATCTACTTTCTGGTCCTCCCCTTATGTTTTGTCCAGTTTAGTTAAAGGCAACATTTTCTTCTCTTCCTTTTTTTTTTTTTCTTTTTCATTTTTTTTCTCCTCTTTCGGCTTTTAGGGACTGAGTCCCACTGACTCTACTGGCTTGCTGCGAGTCACCGTGTAGTCCAGGGTAGACTTGAACTCATGCTCCTCCTCCTGTTCAGTGTCCAAGCTGCTGGAATTGTAGACATGAGCTGCAACACCCAGCTAAAGGCAACTCTTTGTGCTGAAGTGATTGGGGAGTAGGAAACAATGTCTCAGTATCCTCCGGGGGAACCATTTCCTGTGTCTGACATATAAATGTACCCTGTTTAACGAATTCTAACACTTCACTATTCTTTTCGGTTTTGTTCTCTTTAGTGTTTGAGATCACAGCTAAGGTCTCTTGCAGGCTGCGACTGAGCTACACTCCCACTCTCTGCTTGTATCACTGTAGCTGCCAAGTAGACACTGGAAATATTATAATGCACTAAATCAGTTAGGTCTTATAAGCCCTGAGAAAGAGCTCTGTTCCCAAGTGGGCCTGTAAATCTCAAGGTGCCATTTCCTTCCTGCACCTAGGCTGTTCAATTAGGGTCAGGTGTGGTTCTCCAGATTACCACATTAGGCCAAACACAGTCATTTAAAAAACTCTTCTTATTACCATCAGGAATTTTGAGAGTGCTGTCCCTGGACATAAATCTCAAACTGCTGGCCGCCATTCTGACAAAATGTGAATGAGTTTTTCCCATGAAATTGACTCGTTAGGAGAAAAGCAAAAGAAAAAATATAAAATAGGGAGGGACAGGGTCAGAAATGAGGGGAGAGGTATCTGTCCAACAACAAAGGGCAGACGAAGCCCTTTGAAACAGGGTGTAGCCATGCCTGAAGAAGGCAGGGCCTGTCTTTTCCGTTGTCTTAGCCAAAGAACCAGTGTTCTTAAGTAATTTGCTGTAAACCCTTGTAACTTGTGCCTGTATAATCAGACCAATCCTGAGATACCGATTGGGTTGAACGAGGCTGTGACACTGAATACATCTTCTCCTCCTTCATAAAGCTCACGTTTACTATCAGGATCGATTTTATAGAAGCGATAAAGGGTCCATCTGAGGAGACCCACCTGAGGCGAGTTGTTGAGTTTCCGTCCCTTTCTCGTCCTTAATGGTGATGGTGTCAGATATCCAGGAGTGCAGACTGAGCTGACCCTGGGAGCTGAGGAGGAGTAAGCTATGAAGCGCATGGAAGATACGTCCTCTCCTCTTCCTTTCCTTAGTGCTCATCTTGTGTCCTAACATTTGCTAAGATGCTAAAGTGTTCTAACATTTGCTAAAATGCAACTAAGCATGTCTCCGTTGGTTTAGATACACGAAAAGAACACTTGTGCTCATATATAGGACCAAGCAATGCAAACAGGACATCAGTTTTTGCATCACAAGGTCAGCAGGTGATACAATTATTAAATAATTTCTGAGAACAGTGTTCACAGCTATGAGCGTTGTGAAAAGTCCCTCAAGAGATCTTCCGTTCATTCTTTTCCTTATTGTCAACCCTCTTAAACAACTATATATGTAGTGGGTAGTTCTTACAGTCAATTGTTAAGCCAATAACATAAAATATTTTTCCCAAGTGATTAATTGATGTGAACGTGACTGGGTAGCATTTTCAGTTTCCAATCCAATGCAGTACTGTTTATCTTCTAATGGCATCTTCTCTCTAAGGACATGGAGCTTTAAACTTACGGGGTTTGAGGCCACAGAGATGAGAGGCAAAGCAATGATTAGACACAATGGCAGGGAGTGGGGTGGGTTCCTATGATTTGATTTGTGAGTGTATCAACTATGGAGGGAGCAACATTTACTGGCTGACATCTCAAAGCAATGGCTCTCAAAGTTGCATACACTGAGCCTGCTAAATTCTTTCTTTAAACACCAATTCCACGTTGACTCTAAGAGTCTCTAAGTCAGTTGCTCTAGGGTGGGACCATGAAATTTTCACACCCAGCAAGTGCTGATATTGTTGATCTTGGGATCTCCTTTTGAAAACCACTGGCTCAGAATCTGTAACATGGTCTATAGCACAGAATTTCCATTTTGCAATTTGGCTTAGAGCTGTCTCTGTTTCTTCTCAGTAGGAACGGCTTGGCTGCTTCGCTGCTTATTTCACTGTGGGATAAGTATCAGGTCAGAAGCAACCCATGATACCCAAGATACCATGATCACGTATGTCATCCAAACTGGGACACTGTTGAGAATGATGGAGCTGCCGATGGCGCCAGGGCAGCCGTGGTAAGCTGGGCCTGTCTGGGGGAAACTGGAGCAATCACCTTTGGTATGGGGTGCTAACTATGCCTAGGATGGATATGCTAGGAGTATCAGAGAGGAAAGTAAAATCCAAATCCAGAAAAATATTTCCAGTACAGTAAAGAAATTTTTCTATCTTTTCTATAATTATAGACAACCAATAATTCAATTAATCTGCCACCGTGGACCGGCTGAGACCCCGGGGTGTACTGCTGTATCAAAGGCTCACAATTTGCTGCAGTCCATAGAAACCGGTCACCCAGCAGTGGCAATCCATGATAGGAATGACAAATTCATTAACCCTGTGAGTCATCCACACAGTGGCGTGGAACTTTGTGAGTGAGCCCCGGGAGGACCGAGGACATCTATGCATTGTGCTCACCGGGTTGCAAAGCTGCTTCCACAAGGGGCTTTTTATCAAATGCTAACGTTTTTTTGTTTTTTTTTTCTGCACAAAGAAATAAAAAAAACTTGAATAGTTCCTATCAGCAATAGTTTGTGCTACAAATCAGGAAGTCTCAGGTAGGGTCTCAAGACACAGTTAATTAGATGACTCAAGCTCTTCCCATCATTTTTGCTTTGCCATCTTGAGTATATTATCTTATTTTTTCCCATGGTTATAAGAAGTTACAGCTCTTCTCGGCAGCACATCTTCCCACACGAACACCTAGAGGAAGGGGGAATCCTTCCTATTTTAATTTTAATAACTAGAGACATTCACAGAGGCCAGGCCTGATGGTGTACTGATAATCCAGCATTTGGGGGACTTAGGCAAAATGATCATAGTTCAAGGCCAGCCTGGACCACAGGGAGAGTCTGTAGTGAAAGTCATCACACCGTGACCTAGTTGTTGAAACTGTATAGCAACTGCTTTTCAAACCTCTTGTCACAAATCCTCTTATCCCTTCCATGCCCATGACAATTTAACCAAACCATTTGCGACACCTGTCACACTGTGTCTCTTTCCAGGAGGAGACAAAGACGAGATGTCACTCTATGTTCTACCTGCTGGAGAAATTTGAGTTCTCAGTGGAGCAGAAGAGAACTGAGTCAGGATGCTGCAATCTATGAGTCATTGTTTGTGTGTGTGTGCGTGCGTGTCTGTGTGTGTGTGGTGTCTGCATACTATACAAAGCTGTATATAAGCTATGCTAGGTTTTTTCTTTTTCTTCAGTTAACTGACAATAGACAAGTATTCTTGAGGAGTTGGCAGTTGCATAAGGGGCAGAGTGGCATGCCTAGAAACAAGAGCAAGATGAGCCGTCGGTGTGGAACTCGAGCTTGCATGACCTGCTCAGATGCACGTACTCATATACTATTTCCATTTTAGATGTGTCTGACTTTGCAACCAGGTGGATTAGATAACAGTCAGTGTACACCAGGCAGATTATGTTTCTAGTCACCTGGTTTCTATCAGGCCCCAGTAGCAAGGAGCTAGTCCTCCCAAGAGTGACTGCTCAGTGAAGGACAGATGGCTGTGTTCTTACATACTGATGTGATCGCCAAGAACTTTGCATGCAGTCTACCCTAGTCTCGTTTGCCTTTGAATTTCACTTGTCCCAAGAGCCACACGGGAATGTTATAGCTTGAACTCGCTAGCTATCCTTTCTCTGAGCCCCAAAGCTGTCTAGTCACTGGGGAGAAGAGCTGAGCATCATAAAGAGTTACAAGTGTCTTTTCAAATTCCAAAAAGCACACCCAGCATTGTACTTTTTTCTAGATTTGGAAACAAACTGTCTTTGACATTGGAGAGGTTCAATGCATAGTTTACAATACAACACCCCAAGAAGAGTCATTCCATGGATTTATTTTTAGGTTAAGACCATGCATATCAGCAGCCTCCTCCTGCTGTCTGTTCTCAATGGCACATTCTTCTCCATACAGCGAGAATGAAGAGACAACCAATTCCCGTGGACCAGTTTGTAACACAGAGCAGAGTTGACATAAGCTTAAGTTGAAAATGCATTTCTGTCCCTTTAGGTAAAACCAAGCTGCTTTTGATGGTTGTTTCTCTGTTTACTGAAACAGATGGAAAGAAGAGAAAAAAGGACTGTCCTTCTAAAAGCTGTGATCAATATTCTAGTATGCGTAAAATGCTTTTGATATGGAAGTTGCTCTAGAAAATCTATGTACTTGGAGAACAAATTTCTGTTCATCTTGGACTACAGTTTTCTTGATTTTCTGCCATTGCCCATCAGACAATTACATGGGACATATCTGTAGTACAGCAGGACTCTCATCTGAGATTTCCCAAGGATGTTTTTGAAAAGTTCAATAGTAATTGTATGTGTGTCTTCTGTGTATGTAAAGCTATGAGTTTGCATATTTGTGTGTGGTTATTCATACACATATGCGTATCTATACCGGGGTGGAGTGCAGAGGACTACCCTGGGTGCTTAGGTACCATTTATTGGGTTTTTGAGATGAAGTATCTCTGGCCTATAACTCAGCTAGTGAGCTAAGCTAGCCATCTGGGTAGCTCCAAGGATTCCTGTCTCCACTCCTCCAGTGCAAGGACTATCACACCCAGTTTTTTACATAGGCATTGGGCATCAAAGCTCGGACTACATGCCAGTGTGACAAGCACTCTTTGACTGACCCACCTCCTTGCTTCCGCAGTAATGTTTATGCTGAAGTAATGCAGAATACTTCTTTTGATCCAATGCTTTATCTGTGGAGTTGAGCTGCTGAGCTTTTAATAAGTTGTTTTTACCAGGATAGCAGTGTTAGTCTTCAGTCTATTGGTGAACGTTAGAATCTTGTCATAGACTGAGGTCAATATTATGCCCAGATATCAGAAGGAATAACATAATTATGGTTCAAGGGCATGTTAGAATACATCTGATAATGTAGCTTGAAACCTTGTCTTCAGTCTTTCCATGGTTTAATTTGGCTTTTAAGAGCCAATTGTCCTAAGAACTATGTGAAAATTTCAGCCTGGAACAGTTAGAGAGCCTTTCCTCTGAGCCAGGAACACCAGAACACTTTATAGAGTTAAAGTCTTGGGAATAGGACAATACAAAGCTTGATTTTTGCAAAAATCACTGGCAAGCCGGCAGAGTAGATATTAGAAGGCCAACCCAGAACTATTGAGTTCAAGAACCACTGCTCCTGGGGTGATTTTCATTATGCAAAATAAGTTGCATCCATCTATTTTGATCTCTGTACATTCATTATCTATAGAAGTCTTCCAGGAAGTTTTGAAGATTGTGTCATTTTGAATACCATGCCAGCTCTACCACAATGGACGTGGACAGCATGCTGACCTTTACTGACCTTAACTGACAGCTGACCTTAACTAACAGATGACCTTAACTGACCTTAATTTACGATTACTGCCTTCTGCCACCTTAACACAGACTACAAGGGAAAGAGCTCCAACCTGGGGAAGAGGATCACAGAAGTGCTTTTTAAAGAAACTGAGCCTTGCCTCACCAAAGTGACTCTCAAGCTTTTGATACAGAAAGTATTTGGAATATTTATTCCTCCTTCTACAGACAGAAGAGAATTTGAGGATAGATTAAATTTCTACATGTAGTAACTTCACCTAGTAGTCTTACCTTCATTAATGTTTAGATTCTTTTTCTGGGGATATAGCAAGAAATGTGTGGCTTCTCTGATTCCTAGAGAACAAGCACAACTGAGCACAGCTCAAGGGGGCACGAATCGAAACAACTTCCTACTGCTTAAACTAAAACATCTAATCTGTAATCTCCAGGATCCATCCTGAGGAATTCTATCTGGCCTCTAGCTGTGTTCTTACTTCCTGGGTCCTGTAAGCTCAGAATCTATTACCACACATACTCTTCCTGTTTGACCAACATAAATTATCAGTCTTTCAAATTGCTTCGGTGAGTGATCTCCTAGGCCACGTGGAGATCTGAATCTGCTTACAGGTCTGGTGATCTTTGGAGATAGTGCATATGAGTGGTAGGCATAATTGATTGCCCTTGAAAACGACTCTCAGCAAGACCTTAAAGAATCCTTTGAAGAGGCAGGAACAGCATCACTAGACAGGAAGTTCAGTAACTACAATAATAAAACTGTATGAAGGTAGTCTGAAAAGCAGGGGTGTTTATTAGTGTGTGTGTGTGTGTGTGTGTGTGTGTGTGTGTGTGCTGTTGGCAGAGGTGCATTCAGGCTCTGGCTTCTCCCAGTTCTCTTGTTCTGTCCTCTTTGTAACTTTCTTCAGGTGAGCACCCAGAATGAATGAAGAGGTGGCTACCAGAGCATAGTACAACCTTGTTTACTGCCAGGAGAGAGATAATTCGTCCCAAGGTCATGGAATCTAAGTGCTTCCACTCAAAGTGATTTGCCCCACCCCCTATCTCATAGAGACACATGGGAATAGCATATGCAGAGCAGGTTTTAAGGTAGGCTTCCTGAGCTCGGCTCTTGCAAAATATAAGAAATGTCACAATCTAATGATGATTTATCTCTGTACGGGGAGACAAGTTGAATATCTGAATAAAGTTGGAGTTTCCATTAGAAAGAAGAAAAGAGAGTCCCATATAGTTCAGCATCTACTGTTGGGGTTACCACATGTTTAGAGGCAAAAATATTCTCTTATACCTGGTAGACAGAAAATGAAAGCTATGGTGTGGATTCCAGAACTCTTGCTCAGTCTTGGAAGCAATAATTCATTAATTAATTTAAATTTTTTGAGACAGGGTCTTACAGAGCCCAGGATGGCCTCAGTCTCACGGCGTAGCTGAAGATGATCTTGAACCACTGATTTCCCCGCTTCCACCTTCCAAGTGCTGGGATTACAGGTGTGCTTTGCCATGCCTAAGTGAAATGCATTCATTTTTTTCATAGTATTGACTCTCCATAGCTCGCTAGCTTTGGCATAATATACTTTTTACTTTTGAGTGGAAATGCTGTGTTTTACTTGCTATTTATTCTGAACTGGGTAGTGCCTACCAAATGGCTTCGTCTTATTTACCTAAATGAAAGTGACCTGGTGCCGCATTTGGTTAGAGAATAGTTCAAGCTGAGTGAGAAAACACAAGAACACGGTGTTTGCCGTTGCTTTAGGTATACACTTTTATATATTCATATTTTCTTAAGCAAGCAAACATTTCCCAACCCTGCAGGGTTGAAAATGGCCGCAGGCTCATTTCCAGACACTTTCACTGGAAGGTAGAGTCTATTTTCTTACTCCTTAAACTCGAGCTGACCTTGTGACTTGCTTTGACTGCCTGCCTGCTGCAGAACTATTTGTGACTTCTCACAAGGCCTTCTCAGCTTTGACTCTACTTTCCTGGAACCTTTAAGCCTGGGGAGAAGTCAGATACTGTCCTCTGGACAGGCCAGGGGAAGGCAGCCAAGATGTCTTCATGGTCAGCAGTCCCAGCTGTCTGCTACCTGGTTACAATAGGAACAACCACTTTTATATCAGGGAAGGCAGAGATGAATGCTTGGTGAGCCCTGTACAAACTGATGTCCAAGAACCACTAAAAAATATTGGTATTTTAAACTCAAATTTCTGGGGCAATTTTCGTGCCCCAGTAATAGAAAACTGACATCCTCAGCCCACAACTGTCATTGTTTATTCGTCTTCTCTCCTTTTTATTATGGTGTTAGTGGGATTTGGGGAAGACTCAAAGCATACTTTTGAATCAAACATTATAGGTGAGAAACATTAATTTTAGAAGGATTGTGGAAACTGCATTCTACTCTATATGTTAAAAAAAAAAAGAAAGAAAGAAAGAAAAAATCAGAAATGAACTCCATACTTATATGAGAAATGGTAGCTGGGCTGGGAATATGCTTCTGTTGGTGGAGTGCCTGTCTCCATGAGAAGCCCTGGGTTCGATTCCCCAGCACCACATAAAACCAGACATGGTAGGGAATGCTTTTAGTCCCAGCACTCAAGAAGTGGAAGCAGGAGGATCAGATGTTCAAGGTCATGCTCAGATGACAAGGATTTAGGTTTCAGGCTGAGCTACATGAGATCTTGTCTCAGAACAAACAAACAAGTAGACCTACCTCAGCGTGCACTATAAAAGGTGAGGTAACATCTAGATCAAAAACTGGGGAGATGGAGCTGGAGAGATGGCTCAGCAGTTAAGGCTGATCTGTAGTGGACCCAAGTTTGGTTCCTAGCACCCATGTCAGACGGCTCACCACAGCTTGTAACTCTAGTTCCATAGGACTCAATGCTTCTGGCTGCCGCAGGCACCTGAACTCATGTGCACATACCTAAACTCACACACACACACACACACACACACACACACACACACACACACCCTGCAAACTCAACAATAATAAAATCTAACAAATGAACTAAGTAAAAATAGAAAACTGAAATGAACTGAAAATGCCCTCCTTGTGCATCTGTGTATTATTATTTGCATGTTAGACAATTTAGTAAACATTTATTACAAGCAGGACCCGAGTGCTCTCAGAGAGAGCAAGACTCAGCACTGGGTGGTGTGTGCACAGGGAGAGGCTGTGACACTACCAATGAAAGAGCTCTCAACACCCCCCAATTAGTGCAGTGCTAACTGTGGACCAAAAAAAAACCCTGACAGCAACCGTGCAGGGCGCAGGCTTAGCAAAGAAGGCCTCCCAGGCATTGCAGAAATGCACATTGACAGAGAAAGAATTCACACCGAGGGGAGAAATTATTTATGGTATTGCAAGGGTGAAAAGGAGATTTCTTCAAACATGCTGGTATGTGTTACTCTGCTCTAGTGTTTGAACATATGGAGTTACCATGCCTGTTAAATTATTAAACTCGCCAGAAGACTTGGAATCCCTTGAGAACATGTTGTGAGGAGGGCTGCCGCACCCCCATTATGCCTTCAGCACAAGTGTCACGTCAGATTGAAGTCTGGAGAAGGACAGAGATTGAGAAAACCGCCTAATGAGTTCCTGTATTGTTTTTACCCTTTATTTTGTGCAAACCACTCTCGGCTTCTTTACAACTCAATGAGATAAAGGCCTGCAGCCAGTGCTTGTTAGCTGCGGTGGTCTCCAGCAGAAGCCACTCAACCGGGGAGGGCTGGATTCGATTCTGGGGTTTATGCAAAAGGCCTTCGTGAGGCCATGCTGTGCTTTGTAGCTGAACTTTAAACATTTCCTCTTTCACTGTTCCCTTGGTAGGAATTTTATTTCTTTTTCCCATGCACAGTTTGGGTGAGCTCAGAGGGTTGCTTTGTGCTTTTGGAGTGTTATCTCACAGCCTGGAGCAGCTTATCAATAAAGGAAGCCATGACAGCTAATAAGAAGAGGCACAGCGTGGAAAGCGTACATCTCCAGGCACGAAGACACAATGGCAGAACACTTCAGTCCTCTTAGAGATTATTTGGTCCCATAAGGTTGTTTTTGTTTGTTTGCTTGTTTGTTTTAATTCTGGTTCTCTCTCTCTCTCTCTCTTTCTTTTCACTGGAAGAAAGGATCTGAGAGTAGAAAATATTGTGTGTGGGTGATGTGGTTACTTAGCAACAGGGAAGCTTTCAGCTGATGTTCGGAATTGAATACAAGAAAATGGGACAGCAGGGAATAACTGAGTGGGAAAAAATGAAAGGGAGGGAAGCAGAGGTGGTGAGGAGAGGTTAAGAGAGAACAGGAAATAAAACAGTAAAGGAAGTGTTTGAAAATGGATGTGGTGTGTACTTGAAGTCCAGAAAACTGCCTGAAAATAATTGATGTCCGGGTAGGGGGCAGAGGTAAAAATAGCCAAAAGGATAGAACATGTCTGCAGTGTATGCTGTCAGGGAAATGGAATAAAAAGCCCGTGTGGCCTCTGAGCTCCACACGTGGCTCTTTCATGGCATTAGAGACCACACCAGGGAGGATCTGAAGAAAAATGGCCAGATCATCTCACATCACACAGTCTGATTAGGCCACTCTTAGGATGAGCCAGGAGGCTGGGTAGATCCAGGAATATTTTCATAATATTTTGTAGTAGGTATGAGCCCCTAGAGTGACCCTAAAATGCTGGTGAGATTTTAGGACAATTGTAGGTCAATCTCAGATGCCATCCACCTCATTTTTTTAAGACAAGGTCTCTTGGTCTCTCACTGGGACCTTGTCTCTCTGGTTAACTTAAACCAGCCATCCGGTGAGTCTCTTCTTTCCACCTTGCCAGCCCAGGGACTATGTTACAGGCTACCACACTCGACATTTAAAAATGGGTACTGAGGTTCTCGTGTTTGTGTGGCAAGCACAATGTCAACTGAGCCATCTCCCCAGGCCCCTGGTTTCATTTTCTATAGAGAGGAAAGAATAGTTCCTTTACACTGAAGCCCATGCTCATCAGTAACCGGACAATCAAAAATGAAACTATCCTGAAACACAGCTACCCATTTCAGGAGAAAACATCGAGCTGCCTAAAGCCAGATACTCGGAAAATGGAAGATCTATGAGCATAACGCCCACTCCAAGGTATTCTGAGAATGCCTGGCCAGAATTGCAATTGGCAAGCTACCAACGTTTTCCTTCTAGAGTCCAGCCCCTTACTTAGGTCTTCTGAGAGGTTCAGGAAGTTCCGTGTTTTTTTGTCTTCGGGTGAGCTTCACTAATGACACATGTATTTTAACTTCTTAGCATGTTTTCTTTTTATGTATTGCTGTAAACAAAGGAGAGTCATGCCAAACATTTCACTAGTCTTCATTCACTTCTCTCTCAACTCTCTTCCTTTCACTGTGAGCTGTAGTCAATGACATCATGTCATACGCTTTTTTCCCCATACTCCTATGCATTTAATTCCTTTCCCTTCCAGCCTGCTTTATCAGAAAGGCCTACAGTCTCACAGTGCTGCCTGTTACTGAAAGCTGCGGCACCTGGCTTAGGGAGCAGACCCACTCTCCACCGGAAACTCAAGTGGTAATGTAACCTTGGAAGCATCTCCGTTTCCTTTACCTCCCGAAGCGTTTCCTCCTCCATCCGTTCAGGCACCTATGGCCTCAGCCTCCCACCTCCCCCCAGGACTACCTCACCTATGAGGCCTGTAGGTGAAGGTGTCCCTCTCCGAATCCTTCCTCTCTGAGCACTCCTCACATCCTTTGAGGAGACCTGGGATTCCCAAGTACAGTCCTCATGTTCTTTTCCTACCAGCCAGCTCTCTCACCCACTTCCCACCCAAGCTCCTATGATGACCCATCTTTTTTGATGACTTGCTTTAATGCTTCCATCCCCTTGTTCTTCACCGGCTTGGCAAACCCTGTGTGGTTATCTCTGCACCTTCTGGCCTGAGCACAGGCTAGTGAGGTCTCTTGGAAGATAATACAACTGTGCCCTGGATACCACCCAATTCAGTGGCACCAAACCCAGCTCCCTCTGGGTCCTACAGTCACAGGTCTCCTCATCTGCTCTGCACAAGCACTGTTCCTTTGTCCTCAACTCTAGCTTCATCCTGGCTTCAGGTGACCACTGTGAGCAAGGCAGACAAGGTCTGAGTCCTCAGAGTGCTGAAGGTCCAGCCCAGAAGATGAGGCTAACACTGTAATTCCAACAGTTCCAATTGTATATTTTTGAAGAGATAGATAAAATCCTATGTTGCTAAAAATCTAGTTATTTTCTCATCTTTCTAATGCCATACAATTTTTTTAATCTCATTTTTAAAAATACAATCACTACACAAATAGTTGGAATAAAAGTAAACTCTTCCAACTTCCCTTTCCATCAACTGGAGTGTCTCACCCTGCATACACTGTTACCAGTCAGATCTCGTTGACGTGGGCTTAACCTCACAAAAAGGTTCGCAGGCAAATGCACATGCACCTGCATAATTAAATAGCCTGAGAGGTGAAAACAAAAACATTAAAAAGATGTTCCTTCCTTTGAATTGAAACAAACCTTATTCCCTATGCAGCAAATCAACTGGACCAAAACCTAAATTTTAGATGAAGCTGCTTTGTGGTGGCTAGTAAGCAAGATAAACGCCAGCGAATGTCAATGAGCCAGGAACAAAATAAACTTTGCTGACTCATCAGGTTGGGTGAAAGATCTCAATTAAATTCCAATTCTGCTATGTACTTTAATCACAGATTATACAAAAAGTTAGGGAACACAACAGAGAAAACCTGTAGAGACAGAGTAGGACTTTTAAACACTTTCACTAAAAACTCTGTTCTTACCTATCTAAAATCTAAAATGTCCTTGCAGACTGATAGAGTGTTTCAACCATACTTTAAGTAATATAGAGACTGATAGCAAATGTCAAATATAGTGCCAATGGGTAACAAATTACGGCTTTTGCTATTCCTCAGAACGGAGCCATGATGAACTCACCCTAGTTTCCTTCTTCCTCCCATTTTTGGAACCAAAATCATTTTTATTTCCCACATTATAACAGATAGGTGCATGTTTTAGGATTTGATGTAGATTTTGCAATTGCTGCCTGCTTGTTTCAGTGAGTCAGATAATATTTTAAAATTAAGGACCAACAGAAACTTAGTTTTTCTCCACAAGGTTCGGAGAAATGTCCAGAGACGCATGCAAAATGTGGAGTAGGATTCGGTAGTCTGTATTCTCCAACTCGCCTTGTTGCTTTTAGCAATATGCTGAAAAATGTTTATGCAGAATGTGTAGCTTTATCTTATATTTTTTACTTCTATTCTAGTCATCAGAGAGCAGTTGCCATATCCACCAAGCTACTCCTTTCTCTTAAACATCACCTTTATTATTATAAATATGCTCTGATGGGGTGCTTCTTCATTTTCCTTTCCATGCCTAAGACTTTCGGTAGATTGCCTACTTGGTATTAGACTTTTAGGTAGAAAGAGATTTATGCTTTTTGGTTGTACTAGGGTAGTATATCTTATGTGTTAAAATGGACTAAGTATCTAAAGAGTTAATTCAAAGATCAGCAAATGTAAGCTTAAAAAAAAAAAATACAAGGATACTCAAACTCGTGAGTTCTCAGGAAATAAAGATTAAACTGGCCAAAACTAAAGAGTTAGTTGGTAGGATGTGTGTTTGTGTGTGGGGGTGGGGGTGGGGGCTTAGGGAGTAAAGGCACTTGCCTGACAGCCTGAGTTCAACCCCCAAGCCACATATGACAGAAGGAGACAACTGATTCTCACAGGCTGTTCTCTGATCGCCACACATGCACCATGATAAGTGCACACCTACCCACAACCCTTTAAAAGTGTAATTACAAATTTAATTTGGCATGAGACAAAATCGTGTGGATAAAAACCACAGGCACCCTAGGGCCCTGGAGACAGAGCAGGGACGGAGGAAGGGCTGCATGCTAGAGCAAGGCCTGTGTGTTTGTAATTTCATCGCCTGCTTAAGAAATATACTCTTGAAAGGCTTGTTGAATCGATGAAGACGTGGGAGGAGCTTATAAAAAGGTTTAAAAACTTGGATAATTTAAGATAAACTTAGATTCATCCAATAATCTCAAATGTTTAAGACTTCCACGAACAAACCTCTGCTTCCTTTCCTTACCCCCCCACCCCTCCTTCTGTCTGCCCCCTCCTTCTCTGCCCCCCTCCCTTCATTTCCTAGTCATTTGCAGTAGAAGGAAAGACTCCAGTCAAATTGAAGTTTTAAATCCTGTTAACCTCACTTTGACCCCATTATTTCACTATTTAACGATGAGGCAAAACCACCAGCTCTTAAATCAAGAACTTTAAATGTCAAAACAGTGTGCCGTGCACATATTTCAAAGTATGAATGGTAACACAGAAGAAGGCCTGCCAACGTTTAAAACCAACTTCAGAACAGGAACCCTTCAGGACATGGCAAGTCCGAAGCCTCTAGTATCTCTGGGGCTCTCTGGAAGGATCCCCAGCCCACGGAGAAACAGGGGCCACCCTTGTAGAAGAGCATCTTTGTCCACGCTGTCGCTTAAGGAAAGCACATCAGCGTGGGTTCTCCTGTAGAAAGGCTGAGACCTCCATGAAATAATGAAAAGGTTCTTAGAGTCCAACTGCGGCCTGGCACAGCTCCCGCTACAACTGCATAGCAACCTACATTTGCCATCCACTCGCCCATTGCTGCCTGCACACAGAAGACACCCCTGCGTCTCCCTGTCTGCTGCGGAAGTACGTCCAACAGATGAATTTATTTGCCAAATTCGGCGTGGGGGGAGAGGGAAGAGGCGCACAGGCTGGCATTTCCCAGCGCAGGCTGCTCAGCACGTGGGTTCCTGGAACCCTGCCTCTTGGCTTTCAGCAGAGCCAGGCCTCCTCGCCCCTCCCCGACTTCCTCCCCCAAAGACAACATGGAGCCAGGATTAGCTAGAACACGTGTGTGTGTGTGTGTGTGTGTGTGTGTGTGTGTGTGTGTGTGTGTGTGTGTGTGTGTGTGTGTGTGTCTGTGTGTGTCTGTGTGTGTCTGTGTGTGTCTGTGTGTGTGCGATCTCAACTGGCCAAGTGCCTTTCAGAGCCAACAATGAATACCAGGGAGGGGTTTCCAGCCCGTTTTCTGCGTTCTGAGGAGCGCACCGAGCTCACAGGAAGAGCAGAATGACAGTCACTGCTAACACAAAGAAATCTACACCAAGTGCTTTGCTGCAAGGGCCATTTGCCATCTGTTCATTTGCTCTTGGCAGCGTTGCTTATCAAGACCAGGACCGCCGCAAAAGGCACCACCCAACAAACCCAGACTGGGGTACACTGCCTCCCTCCCAGAAGATAAACTTTAACTTTTCCATCTGTTTGTAAGTTAGATAATATTATTTATAAAATAAGACTAGCAAGTGACTCAGTGTGAGTAAAAATAAATCGGGGTGCAATTTGTCACCACCTTTTAAGAGAGGAAAAACAATGTAAACCCTCCAGAATCGGAGAAGCAACTCACTTTTGCAAACCTCCTCAGGGACGTCCTCATGTGACAGGCAGGACATGGGCATGTGGGGGTGAGACTCAGCTCAAGAGGCAAGAGCAGCAGCATCATCATGCATATTCATAGAAGGCAACCTGAGTGCCTGCGCAAAACCGCAGTGTGCACTTCCTGCACACACTTTGCATCCACATTGCCAGGAAACGCAGAGACCCAGAGCATCGCCCAGTGGCTGCATAACCTGAATCAGAAGCATTGGTGACTTAATCCAGTCATTGACTGGAGTTTTCCATGGCCCATGATAGCCAAGAAACGCCCATCTGTCAAAACCATTATTGTGCGAGTGTGGATTTCAAGGCTTTGGCTACACTGAAACAAAAAGGAACGCAGCAATTTACTCTCCATGAACCCTGGGGCATTTATTAATAATACTCTACTGGAGAAGTGGGTCAGCATAGCATAGATGGGAAGGTAGTAACTGCACTTATCACAGTATCATTATTCTTCTCAACAGACTTCCTTCAACAAAATACCTAGAGTGAGCTTCAGCTGCTAGAAAACAAACCGAAGGTCTTTTCCTCACCAGTGAGCACAGGTGACTTTCAACAGCATTTGGTGAGACATGTACTGAATTTCATCCATTCACTGAACAGTGGATCGCCAAGTGTCAAATACAGTCTGCACTTAGGAGTGAAGGCAGGATCAAGAATTCAGATTAGTCGAGCTACATAGCAAGCTCAAGATCAGCCCGGGCTACGTGAGATCCTGTCTCAAAGATAAAAGCCACGTCGTCATGTTGCCTATGACCGCCTGATAGTTTTGTTCTGCAATGCTCGTCTATGGAGAGAGAGCATCTGCCAGTGAAGGGGTGAAACCATAAATGCCTTCAGTGACTCTGAATGGCGAAATCTGTGCATATGCCCTGATGTGTATGCTTGTATAAAGAAGGGGAGACAGCCAGGAAGAAAAGAGCATTGAGAGATTGCACTGAGATGGAGATTATTCAAAAAGTGACATTAAAAAAAAAAAATCTTTGTGTGATCTAGTTAAAACCTAAGAGATACAAGTATTGGAAAACACAAAAGAACACTGTGTACATGGAAAAACCTAAGAAAGTCACAAAATATTACCATGAAGTCAACTGCCTCCACTTAACCTATAAATCTATTATAAAACAATGCATCCAGTAAGAGTGTGATTTGAATGCATGAAGGGAAGACTCATGGGAAGAATGGTGTAATGAGGGAGGAGCTAGCTTTACAAAATGCTGCAACATAGAGTTCCCATAATTGAGCTGATGAGTTGGGTCAAGAATAGTACTCAGGTCAACTTGAAAATGTTGGAAGAACAGCAAGAAAAGCATGATTGCACAGTATGGCAAAGGGTCTTCTGACTTTGAGTGGAGCCTTGGATAGATGGCTGGAGTGTGGTATTGGTGAAACCTATTCTACATGTAAGGACCCAAAGCCTGCATACAGTGTCCAAACAGAGACTTCACCTTTGCATAAAAGAAATTTGAACAGTTTATGAAAAGGCTAGAAGTAGGAATGAAATTGCATGTACAAGTTTAGTTACGGTTTTATACACCCCTGGTTGTATTGTATAAGTCGGCAGCCAAGGGACAGAAGGGTGCTGAAAGAGGTTGTTCTCATCACAACACTTACGAAACCACATGACCAAGAATGATCCTGAACAGAGCGGCATCCCACAGGAGAAGATGGCACACAGAACTGTCTATTGATAGAGAGCAGGGCCATCAAAGAAGGCACGAGACACGTTTTAATGACTGCAGTCAGTGCATATGACAATGAGATGAATAATAAGCTGACGGGATATTTGCTGAGCGACCCTAACTTAACTTTTCAGATAATCTATGAAAAGAATGCTAATGCCCAGGATGCTTGTCAGAAACAAGGAAGCAGCTCCAGGCAGGAGGGGAAACCATTTTCCATTGTCGGGATACAAAATCCAATCTCAACAACTCATGTTGGAATGGAAACAGAATAGGGCTTTGAGCAGTGCCATGGAGCAAGAAATCATGGGATCTGTGACTTTTTTGGATAAAACGGCTTGAACAAAGGAGGTGGCTGAACGTGGAGCTGGTGACAGCAGACTGCACATTTGCTCAGCATTTATAAACAGGACAAGGGCAGGAAATAAATATGATTTTGGATACACGTAACTGTAGGTGTCAATCAACCGACATATGACCCAAACTACACCAGAAGCAGAATACAAAATTTAGATACAATAAATTGAGCTTCTGTGCTGTTTTTCATCAAGGAGGTAAGTTTTTCCTATGTATCATAGACTCAAAGCTTACCACTGAAGGTCATCCCCAGCTGTCATCTACTGTGGGAAAGCACGTGCACAGGCACCGACCGGATGCTCTTTCCTCTCTCTCCCACCTCGGCAGGGAAGAGCTGAGGCAGTTTTTGACAGTCTTGCTAACACAGGGAAAAAAAATTCATGCTACATTGTCAGCTCTACCATCTGTCTTGTCTCAAGGTTCACCAGCTGCTAAAGTAATAATTTTACTTTCTGTCATTATTTGGGACCTTCTTTTGAACACTGACCATTAGGAAGGTAAGCTGTCACTAGGCTACCAGATGGATGTCAGAGATGGCATTGAAAGTGGTTGAGATGTGAATGTAGGTTGTACATAGTCAGCATATAGGTCAGAGTGTTACCTAAGAAAATTAGCATCATTATCTTACTCTCACCTTGCTTTTAGATAACTGGATTGATTATTCAACCAGCAAGGATCAACTTTGAATATCATTATGTTCCCTGTTCCATACTCCCTAGGCAAACTTGTGTCCTTGAATTTTTTTTTTTCAAAAATGTTGGAGAGTTTTCAAAAGAATGCATTACATCTTCTATTTTATCTTTTTGAAGTAGAACCTATACTTTTTATATTAGAGCCCCAACATGCATGTTGGTCAGCTGAAAGTCATTCATGAAGGTCTTTATTCTGCCATTCAGGGATTAATTAGAGAATATGTCACTTTTCATGGACCTCGGAACTATCTTTGGACATAGAGGGAAATCCCAAGCACCTTTTGAATGCTAAAAGAAGTCTGTAGCTTCCTAATAAGACTGTGTATGAAGGCACAATTATATACAGTGTGATGTTCTTTAAAGCATTAGACACACCTTATGGTAGTTAAAAGCACAGGCTTTAGAGTTACACAGAACTGTGTCTAAATTCTGCTATTCAGTCTCCAGAAGGTTGCTCAGCATCCCCAAGACTGTTTAAGCGTCTGTGAATTGAAGTAGTGAATTGATATCACTAAAACAAAAAATGGCATGAAAGGAAGATTGGACAATGTGTGTAAGAAGTCAGTGTGGTATCCGGGTTAGGTTTGGATGCTACGACAAACATCTGATAAAGCATAACTTGAGCGATGATGGGATGATTTATTTGGGCTTGATTTGGAACTCTGTGTTGGTGGAAAGGTATGTGGTGGAACTAAGTTGCCCATCTGCTGGAGGCCAGGAAGCAGAGAAAGACAGAGAACACCTACACTGAAAGAATTCCTCTTTCTTCTCTTTGTATTCCATGTGCCATTCCAGCCCATTGGGTGGCACTGCCCTGTCTCTAGTTAGGGGTTTTATTGTTGTGATAAAACACCATGAACAAAAGCAACCTGGGAACGAAAGGCTTTCTTTCATTCTACACTTTCAAGTAATAGTCCAGTCACTGAGAGAAGTCAGGGCAGGAACTCAAGCAGGGCAGGAGCCTGGAAGACAGAGCTGCAGCAGAAGCTATAAAGGAAGGCTGCTTATTATCTTGCTCACTCCTCAAGGCTTATTCATCTGCTTTCTTATACAACTCAGGACCACTGGCCCACAGTGAAATGGGCCCTTCCACATAAATCATTAATCATGAAAATGCCCCAGAGTCCTGCTCACAGAGCAACCTAGGAGGAAGATTTTCTCAGGTGAGGGTCTCTCTTCTCAAACAACTCTAGTTTGTGTTGTTGGCAAAAAACTCACCAGGGCATGCCCTCATTTAGGGCAGATCTCCCTACCCTTAGCTAATTGTCTCTGGAAAAGCCCTCACAGACATCCCTAGATATAATTTACTAATCAGTGAGGTATTTGTGATGGTTCATACTGATTATCAATTTTACAGAATCGAGAATCACCTTGGAAACTAGCTTCCTGGATACACCTGCTAGAGATTATCTAGGTTAGGTTAGCCTCTGCGTCCCTGTGAGGGATTGATTAGGTAACTGTGGTAGAAAGGCCTGCCCACTGTAGGTGGCACCATTCCATATGCTAGCATCTTAGAGTGAAAACAAAGCGAAAAGCACTCTGAGCATAAGCACAAGTCTTCCTCTACCTCCCGACTATAGGTGAAACGTGATCAGCTGCTCCAGGTTCATGATTCCCTAATGTCTCCACTATGATGAACTGTAAGCCAAAATAAACCCTTCCTTCATTAAGCTTGCTCTTTTCGGGGTATATTTTACATGTTTGTTGCATTTATTTAGAGAGGGGGAATACATACACCATGGCACACATGTGGAGTTCAGTGGACAACTTGCTAGAGTTGGTTCCCTCCTTCCACCATGTGGGTCCTGGGAATTGAATTCAGGTTACCAGCCTTGTCAGCAAGTACCGTTACCCAATAAGCCATCTTGCTGACCCTTATCAGGGTATTTTATCCCAGCAAGGAGACAAGTGGCCAATATAGCACAGCATTTCTCAGTAGTCAAATTCAAAAGTAAGGGTAGTCATCAACATTCCTACAAATAGTGAGGATCAAAATGATGCACCGTTAAATTAGTTCCCTTTCTCTTCTCTGTGACCCAAACTCTAACAGGAGCCACTTAAGGGAGAATGGGTTTGCTTTCAGTTCCAGTACCTGAGGGTTCTTATGGTTGTTTCCCTCCTGGGCAAAATATAATAATGGTGGCAATTATACATGTGGCAGAGACTATTCACTTCATGTAGAAAAGCAGCAGCGATGAGGACAGCATGGAGCCCCAGACAAGACAGCCCAAGGACACCGCACTCCAGTGACCAATTTCTTCCGGCTATTTCCTACCTCCTTGAGTTTCTAGAACCTCAGAAAATAGGGCCACCAGCTAGGACAGCGTCCCAATTATTTTCTTATCTTCCTTTGGGGAAGATAATTCATAACAGTAGATATTAAGCCTATAACAGTAACAGTAAATGCCTTACTTTGTAGGTTAAGCAATGAGTAATACGTTCATACCTGGCAAACTTGGCCTGAAACAGAATTCCTAACCCTCCTAACATAAATATCAGAAGTGAGTAAGACATTAAGGAAATCAAGATACCACTTGAGTATAAGACTCGCAAGTTGATACTTTTAACTTCAGTTAGAAAACCTTGACAGTCAAAACTAAATTATCTTCCCGTGTCAGGATCTTGGTATGTGTTTCTATGGAATAGTCATTATCTTATTTAAAAAGCCTCCAGGGAATCAAAGCCCACAGCTTCTCTTTTTGGGTAAAGAAAGGAATTTATTATCATTGTTAGTTTATGTGTGTGCACACGCACATTATATGAGGGGGCACACTTCTTACAGCATTCTTGGGGGGGTGAGTGGACAACTTTGTAGAGTTGGTTCTCTCTTTCTAGTTTTTCATGGGTCCAAGGGATCAAACTCGGGTTGGTATGCATGGCAAGTGCCTTTACCCATCTTGCTGACTCCCACAACTTCCCTCACTAGCCTATTTTAGTGTTTAGTAATAGCCTCCTAGTAAATCTACAAATTTCATCTGAATTGCTTGTGCTCTGATTTAAGACCAGCCATTTAAAGTTAATCTCAGATTTTGCTAATACTTATATTGGTTCTGAACCAATTTCAGGCAGAAATCTAGACAAACGTTCTATTTTTTTAATATGAGTGTATAAATATAGCTCTCAATGATTAGCGGTAACCAGTTAACCTAAAGGAGAGAAGAGCATCATTAATGTAGTTGGAGACACACTAGCAGTGTTTGCTTAAAGGTACAGTCCAAGTTCGTCCTTGACAGTTGTCATACACTGACTTGTGTGACATGACTCAGAAATGACCGATATTTTCCAAGTCAGAAAAATGAAAGAAATTGTCATGTGAGCTGTTTTGTGTAGAACATTCTGCTCTTAGGCCAGCAGCACTCTAGAGGTTTGATTTTAGGAGTCACTGACTCTTTCTTTAGAAGGTTCTGCTTCCCCATTGATCTCTCCGATGTAACAGCCACGGTGTGCAGAATTAATCAATCAGGAAAAAGACACCAAATCCTCTGAAGCCAGTGCTGGGGGGCAGGTGACTTTCCTCTTCATCTCATAATGTGTTAGATGGCTATCAATCCCTTTGTTCATTAGACACAAAAAGTAGCACTGTGCCCAGCCATCCTGCCATAGACTAATAGATCATCTGCTAAGACTTTACAATAGACTAGGTCAAAGTCTCAAAGTATATTTCTTTGAAACATGATTTTTTGATTATTGTTCTCCTTCCAAAGGAAAAATGGTGAAAAAATGTTCATAAAACATGGGATCAGGTGTGACTTGATAAAAATTATGCCTAATATAGATTCACAGATTTGTGGTTTTCAGACTAGTGTTCTCTCAATTGCTCTGAGATACACTTTCCTCTTCTCATCCAGACCTCAGAAAAGAGATATGACGTGAGGTGTGGCATGGAGGTAGACACATACAGGATTGGGACGATTTCCTGGAGGATCTCATGGACCAATATCCTTGTAAAGGTGTCTTTGGAAGGACAAGAGTTCACACATTGGTAGAAAGAGCCCTGCGTGGAGGTCAGGATGTGACTGGAATCCCAGCCCAGACACTGATCCAGAGGGATTTCCCAAAGATCTCTAGCCCAGTCTCCCCATGTCTGTAACCTGCTAAGTAGTTGTTACACCTGGCTTTTAGATGGGTGTCAACCTGTATCACGGACATGGCTACTTTTTTAAAAGCAAATACCCATGGGGCTACATACCATCACCTCCCCAACCCATCATTGGACCAGGTCTTAACAGATTTGCTTCTTCCTGTTTGAATTACATAGTACTTGGCAGCTGGAGGTTATGGTGCTTCATTCCATACCAGAAGGCCTCTGATGTCCAGACCAGTGCTCTTAACCACTGACCCATCTCTCCCATCTCCCTGCCCTTTTTAAGACAAGATGTCTCCATGTCCTAAAGCTTGAGCTAGCAATCTAGGGACACACCTGTAGGGGTTTGAATGATAATGGCCCTCACAGGCTCATATATTTGAATGCTCAGTCATCAGGGAGTGGTGCTATTTGAGAAGATCAGAAGGATTACGTGGTGTGGGCTTGATGGAGGAAGTATGCCACTGGAGGTGGGTTTTGAGGTTTCAAAGCCCACACCAGAACCAGCCCTTCTCCTTCCTCTTCCTCTGCCTCTGCCTCTCCCTCTCTCTCTCCTCTCTCTCTCTGACTCTGGATCAGAATGTAGCTCTCAGCTACTGCTCCAGTGCCACACATGTCACCACGCTCCTACCATGATGATCGTAGACTAACCCTCTGAAACTGCAAGCAAGGCCCAATTAAATGTTTTCTCTTTCAAGTGTCGCCTTGGTCATGGTGTCTCTTCAAAGCGATAAAACAGTGACTAAGGTGCCACTTGTCTCCCACTTGCTGGCATTGCAAGTCTCAGAGGTTCCATGGCTCAGACTCAGGTCCTCGTACTCTCAAGGCAAGCAGTTTTCCTCCAGCCATCTCTCCAGCCCAGAATTGATGTCCTTTAGCTTTCTCTTTTTTCCTCTGGAACTCTCGATGATTTCTTCTCTACTGTCTGCACCCTGTCTTCCTTCTCAGTTCAGCCTTCTGGAAAGCCTCTTCACACACAGGCAATTTCACCTTTCTCAGTACTGATCAGGGTCAGTTCCTCTGCACAGCGAACCTCTCAAGGCAACTGTGTCTGCAGTATAAATGGAAGTGTACAGAAGAATGGAGGCACATCCTGTGAAGGTGCCTCTTCTACCATAGCTCATGTGCAGATAAAACCACAACATATAGCCTTAGAACTGTAACTTTCTACACGTTGACCAATTGTAACATACTACACATTGATCAATTGTAGCTTACTATTCACTGACCAATTGTAACTTAATACTCACTGGCCAATTGTAACTTAATACTCATTGATTAATTGTAACTTACTACTCATTGATCAATTGTAACTTACTACTCATTGATCAATTGTAACTTACTACTCATTGATCAATTGTAACTTATTACTCATCGATCAATTGTAACTTACTACTCATTGATCAATTGTAAGGGACTACTCGTTGATCAGCTGTAACTTACTACTCATTGACTCATTAATCAGTCTTTCTCGGTCCCTTTTTCCCACCAGTCTTCAGGTCTCCAGCTGCCACCATTCTGCTCTCAACTCTGAAGAACCACACTTTCAGTTTCTACATGTGTTAGTCAATTTTTCATTAATGTGGAAAGTAACAGAATGCCTTTTTAAAGTGAGATGATCTATTTAAAATAAAGAAAAGGCCTCCTCCTGGCTCTGTGCATGGGTGTGGCATAGCATGTACAAGGTTCTGGGTTAAGTTCCCAGCATGGCAAACAAAACAAAATAAAACAAAACACAAACAAACAAAACCTAAAGAAACAAAGTAAAACACAAATAAATTAAAAGGAGGATTTTTTTTGGCTCATGGATTTGGAAGGATCAGTCCATGTCATTGGTACTGCTATTTTGGGCCTGTGGCAAGGCATGTATCATGTTAGAAGCACAAAACAGAAGCAGTTGCTTACCTTATGGCTCCAGGGAAACAATGAAAGGAAAAAGAAGGTTAATGTTCCTAATGTCCTAATTACAGGCATGCCCCATTATGACTAAAGACTTCCGACCAGGACCTAGCTTTCAAAAGTTCCACTATATCCTAAGTGCTATAGGTTCGGGACCAAGACTTTAGTACACAGACTTCTGCGGGGCAATCATGCAAACCCCAGTACCACCTATGAGTAAGATCACGTGCCGTTTAACTTTCTTTGCCTGGCTTGCTTCATGGAATAAAATTATCTATACTTCCATTCATGTTGTTGCAAGTAAAAAATGTAATTCTTGATTATGCTGAATTCTGTTCTGTATATGTATTGGGCTTTCTTTATCCACCTACTCCATGGATGGATAATTTCTTGTCCATTGTGAATAATGCTGCAGTTATCATGAGAATACAGCTGTCCCTGACATGTTGGTTTGACATACTCAAACTGGATATTTCTGGAACATATGTTTTAAAGAAACCACCATACTGGTTTCTTCTAGCAAAGCCCGTCGAGCATATATTGTTCTCAGCACGAGAAAGGAAAAACAGCCAGACCTTGCCTCTTAAGTAGTGCCTCAGCTCGACAACCTGCCTGGTGACTGAGACTTGAGTCACCATCTGAATGTTGGATTAGGCGGATAATTTCACAGTGGTGCAGAAAGAAAGGTAGGTCTTGGGGAGAGGGAGGGTCTCTTCACCCTACTTTTCAGCCAAGATCATGAATCTCTGTCAATCTGCATATTGTAATTTTACCTCCTGTTTGGAGGTTTATATGTTTTTTTAAGATCAAAGACATACTGTGCTTTGAGATCCAAACTGATGGTTTTCCTTGGCAGTGGCTGTAAGAAGGGGTGCAAATCAGTCACATAACTGTTCCACCTGTCCAGATTCTGTGCTGAGACCCCTGCTGCTTGCAATGACCCATCCCAGTGCTCGCAGCTGCCCTGCTCTCTGCCAGCTACATTTTCTCTTGGAACCTGCCTGTCCCCTGAGTCTGTTTCCCACCAGCCTCTCCAGGCTGCCTATCCCACTGGAGTCAACTGGGTTATGTCTGGCCATATCCCAACAAACGTCAACAATTGACAGATCAACACTTCAGAAGACCGAACATCTTATTAGAGTGAAATGTTAATTAGGACAGGAATTTTTGGAATGCAGCAGCAAGCAGACACCAAGTGTGGACCGTGAGGAATGTGTAAGCATTATATTAAGGAATTACTCTGTGAGCAAAATATAGAATTAGATGCTTCGACCTGAAGAGAAAATAATAGCTGCTGGTTTTACAAAGCTTGGAAGTTTTACAATTTCTTTTTGTTGTTGTTTTTGTATCTAAACTGTGACAAAATACACATACCATAGAATTTACCATGTTAACCATTTTAAGTATATGGTTCAGTGGCATTAAGTACCTTCACATTACTGTAAACCACCAGCCATCTCTAGGACTGTTTTCATCTTGTACAACTGAAACTCAAAACCCATAGAATTCTTAGCTTGGCTTCATCTCTTCTTCCTTCAGCCCCTGGGATTCATTATCCTACTTCCCGTCACTACGAATATGACTGTTTCGTATGAGTATACTAACATGCTAACTGTCCTTTTGTGGCTGATTTGTTTAACTTCTTTAAGGATCGTCCATGGTATAGCAAATCCTTACATTTTAAGGATGCATAACATTCCATCCGGTCCCAACCACACGTCCTGTATCTGTTCTTCTATCAACAGACACTCAGGTGGCCTCTGTGGTTTAGATATTGACATGAAGTGATGATCTGATAAAAACTCAGGTGGATGGTTATTCTTGGTTGTCAACTTGATTACAGTTGGAATTAACTAAAACCCCCAAATGGGGGCACACCTGTGAGGGAATTTTGCTTAATTTGAAGGAGGAAGATCCACTTCTAATCTGGATCTTTGAGGTGGGAGGACACACACCTTAATTCAGGCCACGCCTTCTGATATAATATATATGGACATGGAAGAAGGAAATCTTTGCTCTTTGCCCGCTTGCTTTTGCTTCACTAGCAAGTCAATTCCTTCACTGGCATTAGAGCCTACTTCTTTGGGATTCCATCTTATACTGAAGACCAGATGAGACATCCAGCCTTGTGGACCAAACAGCTACTGGATTATTAGACCTTCCATTTAGAGGCAGCCATTGGTGGATTGTCTGGATCACAGCCTGTAAGTCATTGTAATAAATCCCCCCTCTCTATATATATATAGAGAGAGAGATTCTATAAGTTCTGTTACTCTAGAAAACCCTGACTAATACAACAGGTGAACAAATATCTGTTTGATTTTTTTTTTCCTTTCTTTTGAGTTTACACCCAGAAGTGGAATTAACGGGCCATACTATATCTTCTGTTAGTTTTTTTGAGAAATTCTCATACTAATTTCCATATCAATGGCAACATTTTGCACTTCTACCAATAGCACGTAAGAGTTCAGCCTGATGTCTTTATGTCCTTTTAAGCACGTGGAGTTTAATTTTACAGTTATGTATTTATTTGTTTATGGTGGGTTCGTTGTGTGGTGGGCACATGCCATGGTGCATGTGTAGAGGTGAAGATATCTGTAGGAATCAATTCTCTTCTTCTGCCATTTGGGTCCTGGGGATCAAATTTAGGTTGTCACACTTGGCAGCAAGTGCCGTTATACACTGAGGCATCTCACAAACCCTCTAAATGTTTATTCTCTGAAAACATTAACAAGCAAAGATCTTGTCATTCCCCCCTCCACCTGGGAATACCATCCAACTTCGACTGATTCCATATCTTTGATTTCTTCATAGTCATTAATTTGTGGCCAGGTGTTTGCAACAACAAATTTTTCACCTAAAGCAGTGGTTCTCAACCTTCCTAATGCTGCGACCCTTTAATACAGTTCCTTATGTTGTGGTGAACCCCCCCACACACACACCATAAAATTATTCTTGTTGCTACTACATAACTGTAATTTTGCTACTGTTATGAATTGTAATGTATATATCTGATATGCAGGTTGAACAAGCCATGGATAGCAAGCCAGTAAAAAGTCTTCTGTGGTCTCTTCTTCAGTTCCTGCTTCTAGGTTCCTCCCTGGAGCTCCTGCCCTTGCTTCCTTTGGTGATATTCTGTGATACAGAAATGTAAGTTGAACAAACTCTTTCCTTCCAGGTTATTTTTGGTCCTGGTCTCTATCACAGCAGTAAACCCAACTAGGACACCTCCGCTGTATAAGAATAACTGGAGCCAAATCTAATTTGTAACTACGATTAAAGATCTGACAGCTCTGTTGAAGATGCCTCCTTAAGTCTATTTTACCCAGGAAAGTCAGAGAACACAGGGTGAATGCGTTATATAAGGGTAAAGGACACAGAGTCAGTCTTTCTGCTTGTCCAACACGCAGTCACAGTTCTGCTCTCCCTCTGCCATTTCTCTCACGGCTCTGCTTTCACTCTTGTGGTCGGTCGTAGGCATCTGATTTTTCCTCCTGCCATCCTTTCTCCAATTACGACACAGATCTTCAACATCGATTCCATATCCCTCTCCCCGTTCTCCTTCCCTGAGTGCCTCTGAGAGAGAAGATCATTGAAACCCATCCTTCAGAGACTGCTATCGACAGTTGTCAGTGAGCTTGCCCCCTAAGCGACCAAAGGATAAAGTCATGGTCAAATAAAATAAAGACAGAGAACTTAGTGCTGGGTCAAATGGAGAAGATTGTGGGCTGAGTTCATTCTGTAATTTGATTAATGATAGCTGAGATAAGATTAAGTATACTCATGCAAAGAGGCAGTCATATGAAGCTAGGGACAAAGAAAATATGAGACCTTTCTACCCAGTCTTCAGGGAAAGAAGCACAGTTCTAGTTATTATGGCAGTTTCTTTTCCTTTTGTTCTTCACCCTTAACTCTCCCTTTCTCATATTTATATATCAGCACATTAAACATATACTCGGGGAAATACTTATTATTCCTTCCTCAATCCACACAGCCAGACTGCCTTGCCTGGACTGCTATGACAGGCTCCAAGCTGTCCACTCTGCTTCGCCACTTTTGTCTCTCTGTTCTGTTTTCGTCATAACAGCCTTCTCTTTTGAGCAGAGAAACTGCACAATCACTCCTTTGCTCAGATGCTTCATTCACACCTTGTGGGAATAAAATCCCAAGCTCCAGAGGTCTCCATGCTCTGTCTTCCAAAGCGTTTCCGGACTCATCTGCTACATTGATCTCATCAGCTGATCTCCTGCTGAGCCAGCTGATCATCATATCACTGATCTCACCAACCACACTGTCCTCCATGCTAATCTTTGAACCTTCACAGTGATTTTGTACATTTTTTTTTTTTTTGCAAGCACTGTTCCCTCTGCTTATCTAAAGGGACATATCTAATTTGTCAATTCAGCTTTTTCTGAGAATCATCTCCATTGCCTTAACAAAATACAGTAGTTTAAGAATAGAACTTTATTTTTCTGGAGAAAATACATAGAGATGGTAAATCAGTCCTGCCAGACTCAGTACGTAGTGCCCAGACTTGCTTGAGAGGTGACCATTTCCCAGTTAGCAGGAAAAGGTGCCTATCTTGATGGAGATGATCCGGAAGCTGTACACACTGGGTCTGCTCACATCACATAGCCTCAGATACAGAATTGCCAGGAAGGCTGGGAAAGATAGATAGGCGCTGTCTGACATTGTTTAGTAAACGGGGAAGGCTCTGTCAGCAAGTGCAGCAAGAGGTTAGGGGTCCTGAAGGGAAATTAGTCTCCCAGAGAACCCTTCCTTGGATTCAGGGTTTGCTCAAGCACACTCTTCTCAAGAAAGCCTCACTTTTCAGCTTCCTGAGACTCTCCTCCTCTGTAACTCTCTATCCTCTTCCTCTCTTTTCAAATCATTCTTAGCAAAGCATATCAGCTAGATAGCAAAGACCCAGAGGAAAGGGATTTAGAGCTCACAAGAGAAAAGAGATCTTACTTAGTCTACTGCTTCATCTTTAGTATCCTGAATAGTGCCTGGCACATAGTAGGTACTAAAAAAACCATTTGTTGACTGGCTGGGTACAGTGGTATATGCGGTGTCCTTATATTCAGGAGGCTGAGGCAGGAGAGTCATAAGTTGGAGCCAACCTGAGATACATAGTGAGACAACATCATGAAAGACCAAGAACTGGAAATATAGCCCAATAAGAGAAGACTTACCTGGCATGTGTCAGGCCCTGGGTTCAGCCTACTCCACCACCAGCAAAAGAAAATTTGTTGAACAAATAAATGCGTGTGAAATTTCATTTGATGTATACCAAATACATAATAGCATATGGCAGAAATGGGATTTGAATTTATCTGGGAGCTGGAAGAACATTAATGAAAGCTTTTGACAGCACATTTCCTTTCTCAGGAAACAATTGTGAGAACAACTATTGCTACTAAAACGAGAGGGAAATAAACATGTTGTTTTGGAGAAAATGTAAAATAATAATTGAACTGTTGATCTGCCATTTGGAACTGCTCAGTGTTCTGCGTTCCAATAAAAGCTAATCAAACATTCCATAAGCAGGCTGTCACCAGGTTAAAGAAGGGTGCTGGGAGATGTGAGATCCAATTGAGGAGTTCGTGTGTCTGGATTACAAGCGAGTGGGGGTAACCCTGCCCCTCTGTGGAGGACACTTCCCTGTTCTGACACTGGATCTGGTGCATGGCTCTGAGGTACACCGTTAGTAAGATTATCTGTTCCTGTCCATGCTGGGTGTGGTGTTGGTGCATCCCCACCTCAGCCGGCTCTCGGGGTGGCAGAGGTACATTGAACTGAAGGATTCTAGGAGCTGCAAAAAGCTAGGCCTCCACAGATACTTTCCATGCTTCAGAACACCCAGGACCCAGCTAGCACTCAGGTTTCATGTATTATGAGTACTAAAGGAAAGGTATTCTTGTTTATAAATCATAAGATGGTGAGATCTAGGGATCTTTCTATCACATCTAATTGGAAATACTGAGTTAAAGAGTCACACCTTCCCCAAGGTTTTTCTAGTTATTCTAAGCAGCATTGTAGCTGCCCCAACCATTTGTCAGAGGAAAAGCTTACTCTAGAAATTCATAGCCAATGAGATCTGTTAGAAGAAGTGAGATCAGTAAGAAAGCTAGAGCACACTTATCCCTCAAACCACGTGAGCTTCCAAGAGCAAGGAAACCACCATTGCCCTCCCCGGAGCTGGTGCATCCTACTTCCTCAAACTTCGAGTCCATGTCCCTTGGCTTCACTGTGGAGCTTGTTCCCACAGTTCCCTCCTGCCGTAAGCTCTTCACGCCACGGGTTTCCAAACTTCCCGCCCCAGCCTAACCTCATTTATCTGGGCCTCGTGTTTGCTCACTTGATCACATCGCCTACAACTGTGCTGCCCACTGTCACTTGGTGTAGCCATTGTTTTCAAAATCTGGCATCGATTTGTTTGGTTCTTCAACCAAACAACAGATCCTTGCAGAAGAGAGGTGGGGTTTCTTAACTCCTTCCATCCTTCTTTCTGTGTCTACCAGAATTCCAGGCACTTGACTAGGGCTCCAAAAGATACTTTGGTTGAATGTGTAGAGATGAGGGTAGGAATGTAAGCAAGTATCCTTCCCCCTCAATCTCATAAAAGCTTTCCAACTGATACCATAACAAATTTCCACATGTGTCCCACCTTGAAACAGCAGAAATGTATTCTCTTACAATGTTATTTATAAAAGCTTCTCAACATATCTCATTTGGCTGAATGAAGATGTGCAGGTCCACATTCCCTCTGAAGGTTCTGGTTGAGAATCATTTCTTCCTTCTTTGAATTGTTGGCTGTCAGCATTTCTTGGCATGGGTCTATGTTATCTGTCCGCTCTTTTTTTGTTATGTTTACCTCTGCCATTTTTCCAGAAGGATACTTATGATTGCATTTAGAGCCTTCCAAAATTCCTAATCATAGGCTAGGGAGAAGGCTCAGTCAATAAACTGCCTAATAGGCAAACATGAGGACATGGTTTCAGATCCTAGCCGCTATGTAAAAAACTAGTCATGGTGATATATACCTATAACCCTAGCACTGGGAAGTAGAGGGCAAGGGGAAGAAGACAGGCAGATCCTAGAGTTTGCTGACCAGCCTGTCTAGCTAATCAATCTAGTTCTAGATTCAAGTTGAGACTCTCAAAAAATAAGATGAAGATAGATAGAGAAGAACATTGATCTCTGGTCTCCACATGCGCACAGACACACAAATATACCATGCATATACACATGTGCATGCATGCACATATGCTACACACAAATCCTTAATCACATCTGCGAAGACTCTTTTTCCATGTCAGGCAACAGTTACAAGTCTAGGAAGTAGGTCTTAATATCTTTTTGGTGCCATTATTCATTCTACCACAGGTATAATCTAGAAATAAATACAGTAGCAATGGGAAAAGACAGGGTTGTATTAGAATTGAAGAAATGCAGTTCCCAGTGAGGTGTTCTCAATATACACATATACATACATGAATAGGCATATGCCCGAGAACACACAAGTCTGTAACAGGAGGATTATTTCCTGTCACTGGCCTAGGGAGATGGTTAAATGAGAAAAGTGTCTACTATGCAAGCATGGGGACCTGACTTCAGATCCCCATGGGAAAATCCAGGCACAGCAGTTCACATCTGTAACTCCAACACTGAGGTGGGGGTGGCAGGATAGGCAGGAGGATCCCTGGAGCTCACCACTAGGCCACCTGGCCTAGCTGATCCGTGAGCTCCATGTTCAGTGAGAGATCCTGTCTCAAAAAGTAAAATACTGGACTTCAATCTCTACTCTCCACATGCATGCACATACCCCAGCATGCATACATGCATATACACATCCACATTTTCAACTTCTCTATAGACCATTTATTCATAGAAAATACAGCAAACCAGGCATGGTGGTACACATCTGTAATTTCATCACTAGGGAAGGTGAGGCTCCTAGGAAACATAGATTTGAAGCTAGTTTGGTTACATACTGAGAGCCTGTCTCAAAACAAAACAAAACAAAACAAAAAAACAAGAAAGATGAGCAACAAAGAGTTAAAGGAATATTGAAGGCATCAAGTGAGACACAAAATAACAAAAGAAATATTTGAACTCTATGAAGGGAGAGGTTGTTTCTTACTAAAGTGTTTTGAAGTGTCACTGGATAAAGATAGTTTTTGAGGTGGATACAGGCTAACAATGACATGAACAGGTACTCTGAAAGATAAAACATTATGGCATTTGCAGATGTTTCCATCTGCAATTATATAATCTTATTCCAATACTTCCTTCTAAAGCACAGGAGGAACTAAGAAACAATGTGAATTATAATTATAATACCTGTGCTTTACAATGATTTATGGTTTACAAAGCTCATGCCACACCTCATTTGGCTCTCATCACTATCTAGCATAGTAGGCAGGATGTTAGTTTTCAGATGAATAAATAGTTTCAGAGAACGTTAATGACTTAGTGAAGAAAACCTACCACAAAATGTCCAGTTTAACAAAGGTGAGGAATCTCACAATCTCAACACAATATACTATAGTAGTATGCTGGTGCGTGCACTCACCCAAGAAGGCAAGGAGGCATATTCATAACTGCAAACCCTGCCAGACTTCAGCAGAGGGGACTAACCGTCCTGGCCAGCACCAGATTCACAGTGGAACCACGAGCATCTGAGCTCAGGTGTTTTTATTGATTCAGAACTCCTTAGGTGTTCTACTGATAGCATATGTAGATCATTACCAATCAACATCTCCCACATAAATCCAACACCCTGTAGACAATAAAAAAGACCAAGGCCTAGCCATCCTTTTTTTTTCCTAACAGTGCACAAAAACAATTATTTTACACGTAACTAAAAATAACCTTCTACAACATTATACTTTAGGTACACTGATGGTAAACGCAAGCTAGTAGTAATGGATTTAATTTTAATTAAGAAATATTTAATTGACATCTGTGAGGAAGAGGCTCTTGGCTGATTGACTGTTTGTCCTGCTGGAGCCCTAGCGGTTATTCAGGCTCCCAATCTGGCTTGTTTGTCTGGGTCTACTTCTAAGCTAGACCCAGATTTAATTCAAATCTGGGGGTATTTGTAACACAAAAATACTGGCAGCAAGATCAACAATCTGGTTTTTATTTTGGTTCTGTAGCTTAGTCTAATGAGCGTATCTTGGAACCTAACTTTAATCAAACGGTATAACCACTCCTAAAATATATATAAGGTATTTTATCAGGACTATGGCAAATCCCAGAAAAAAAACCGTTATCCACCTACCTATATATCCAGGCTCTAGAGTCACAGATGTTCCAGGCATGGGTTGCTGCTAGGAAGATGCTCATAAGCCAGTGAGGGAGGGGGGGCAGGCACAAATTAGTAGAGATAAATTTAATGTGGGTACTCTGTGCAAAGTAGTCTTCAGTTCAGAAACGAACTCTGAGAAGAACCCCTGCAAGTCAACATTTAAGAATCAATGAAGTTAGTAAGTAAGGGGACAGGGAGATAGGAGAGGGAAATGGAGAACTCATTAAAAAGAAAAAGGCAAAGAGCCAAGACACAATGGTATCGTCAGCTGTGCCTCTTGTCACCAGGGCCAAGATACCTCAGACCTAAAATCAAATCCTTCATCTTTCACACTGTCCGCTACAAACTCCCACGTGAGTACGGCAGTCCCAAGAGAATGTGCAAGGCTGCTTTATTAGCAGCATAGGCCACCGCTGTGTTTTAGGCTGATGAGCCAGCTGACCAGACCGTGTACTTGAGTGTGGAGCCCCTTGATGAGGAAAGAAGGGGAGTGGGGGTCGGATTTCTGTGAGTCCCCAAGGGACGGGCCGATTCAATAGTATCAGTGAGCATCCAAAGGATAGTTCTAAGGGGACATTCAGAAAATCCTTGAGGAGGGAACAAGTGCCACTGAAGCCAACGTGCTCACCTCCAGCCCTGTACCTGGGAAGGGTTGGGAACGTTCTGGACCTTTCTCTGCATTCCTTTTCACTTCCAGTTGGAGAACAGCATGACTCCTCCTAGTGGTTGGAACATGGCATTTACCTATCTTTAGAGTCAGGGCTGAAGGGAACAGAACCACAGAATCTCTCTCTCTCTCTCTCTCTCTCTCTCTCTCTCTCTCTCTGTGTGTGTGTGTGTGTGTGTGTGTGTGTGTGTGTGTGTGTGTGTGTGTGTGGGAACAGAACCACAGAATCTCTCTCTCTCTCTCTCTCTCTCTGTGTGTGTGTGTGTGTGTGTGTGTGTGTGTGTGTGTGTGTGTGTGTGTATTTGATTGTACTTACAGCACCCAAAATGAAACACAGGGTCTGGGAGGTGAAACTATGGAATGCACTGGGCTGGTTCCTTCTGTGCCATTTAAGCGGTATGGAAGAGTGCTGCCCTCGAGAAACTGACTGTGAACCACAAGAAACATGTTAAACTAAAACCACAACAAAAACTCAGGAAATATTAATTTTCAGAGGGTAATGCTTTGTTTAGTTTTTGTTGTTTGTTTTTGAGATGGAGTTTCTCTGCTTAACAGCTTTGGCTATCCTGAAACTTGCTTTGTTTCAAACAGGCTGGCCTTGAACTCATAGAGATTCATCAGCCTCTACCTCCCAAGTATTGGGATTAAAGTCTTGTGCCATCACCAATATTTGAATAAACACTAGAAATCTAATTTTTTTCTTTCAATATGTAATCTGCATTAAAAAGGATTATCAGTGCAAACTTTTTAATGATGAGCCATTCAAAGCCCCACCGAGCATTTTACCATCATCTGTGCTGGCTCATTGCAAATGCTCAGCCACCACGTGTGACTAAGCTAGACCCCTAGAGGACTGCTTTTACTCTTTGTGGAATCAGGGAAGTGGCGCAGCAAGGTGAGATTTGTATTCAAATGAAGAACTTTTCTTTAAAAATTTTTAGGTTGGACGGTGGTGGCCTTTAATCCCAGCACTGGAGAAGCAGAGGCAGATGGATCTCTGTGAGTTCGAGGCCAGCCTGATCTACAGAGTGAGTTCCAGCACAGCCAGAGTTACAACAGAGAAACCCTGTCTCGAAAAAAAAAATTATTATTGTTATTATTATTATTGATGTTATTATTATTATTAATTTTGTGTGGGGTGGGGTTGGCACCTGCATGTCATAGCATGTGAGGGAGGCCTGAGGACAACGTGAAGGAGTCAGTTCTCTCCTTCTATCGTTTGATTCCCAGGTTGCCAGGCTTGGCGGCAGGCACCCTTCCCCTCTGAGCATCCTCACAGACCCCAGATGCCTATTTTCTGTAAGTTTGAGGAGGGTATGCTCAAAGGAGACAAGACTGCAGGCTGGAAAGTGAGGCCAGAACCAACAATAAGAAAGTACGCACAGGGGCCTCCTGGTTTGGAAGTGGGGGCTGCAAGACTGACAGTACGGATTAAAAGGAGGTGTTGATTTGAATCCAGTCAAAAAAGACAGGAATCAACCTTCGCCTGACAAAAAAAGGAACATCGATATATTGAGCTGGCCACCTAAAAAGAGAGCTGATGAACTCCAAAGAGAACACGATAAGGCAAGGCCCAGGAGTGGGCTTGTCACTCCCCAGAACCATGGAGTGCCTGTCCCACGCCAGGCTTTGTTTCAGATGCTGTGGAAACAGCGAAGAACAAAACAGACAAGAACACCAGCCTAATCTGACGGACATGCAGGTGTAACACAGCAATAAGGTCCAGAGAGATAAACAACTACTAGGGTGCAGTGAACTGCAAAGTGCTTTGGTGTAAGGGGAGAGCAATTCCAGCATGGAAAAGCTCAGGAGCTAGATCAGGAAAGCCGAGCAAATGTGAGGTAAGGGACGGGGAGTGGGCACCAACTATTCCTGGGAGAAGCTGTTTCAAAGAGGACTGTCATGCAAAGGGGAGACGGAACATGGATGCAGATGCAGGCTTGCTGTTGGTTGCCTGGGAGCCTTGCATGCGTTCTCACCTGCAGTGATATCCTCGCCATTAAGGGAAGGAGACGGTTGAAGATCTGAAGAAGGGCTATATCATTGAGCTAGGTTCTGAAGCAGAAAGAAGGATCGTGAGCTTTGCGGCCAAAAATTAAGAACAGCTTGATGGGTATCGATTTAAAAGCAAATCTTTAAAAATTATTATTTTCTAGTGGCTACTAAAATAGCATCCAAGTTCAAATGCAGCTAGAGGGTAGTCATGTATTTCACTCAGGGTATTCTATAAGGGGAAGGGAGAGAAGCCTCTTTCCTCCTTCAACAACTTTTACCTTTCTACCTGCTCTCACCTCCATAGAATCTTAGTAGCTAATGCTAACCCTTAACGGGCTCTCCAACTTTAGACTGCTGCTTGACCACTCCTCCCCCATTTCGGCTATTCAGGAGGCCTTCTGTGGACAAGTCCCCAGGCAGACATCTCTGGGATTCCTGGGGCAGCTAGTCCTGGGATGCCTAATGAGCCATTAGGGGTGGAGAGAACAGGTGGCCTTCTGTCACCACTGATGGCCAGACGTGTTTATATACTTCCTCACCGAGGCTGCTCAGAGACAGACACAGGACAGTCCCGGGGCTCTAGGACAATGCGAAAACTCTATGAGAGGAGGGCTGCAGGAAGGAAGGATGCAGACTGACACACCACTCCAGTGCCTCTGTCCATCCCTCTTCATTTGTTTCGCTTTAAGAAACGCACTTAACTTTAATGATTCGATGAGAAGTGATTTTATCTCCAACAGCCAGGCCCAGAAAAGAGGCGTTTGGGTGGCTGGTTCATTCTCCACGTGTCCTTCCTGCACAAACCCCTCTCCTATTAGCTCTCCACCATGAGGGCAGAGACATTGGGAAGGGCGCTTCCCTCCCCAGTCTCCATAGGACCAACACCCTGGTTTGTACTTTGCGCGTGTTCAATGATACCTGCTCACCAAGTTTTCCAGGACACGTTTACCCAATTCTTTCCTCCTGGCGGTCCTCAAAACAAACCTCAGCTTCCCACGACGTCAGCCTTTTCCTGCACGCCAATCATGGGCCAAGTCCTAAAACTGTGATGGCTTAAAAGAATACATGGAAATAATAAGTCTCTGAAGCAGATTAAGGAGAAAAGCTAGAGATGCATGTGTGTTACATACGTACAGACCTGTCATACTGACACATACACAGATATATGAAGGTACATCTGCAAAAACACACACTCTGAAGGAAATGCACTCCAGTGATAATTTCATTCAGAAATTGTTTCAAGAACTAACAATTCATTCAAAGACTCACCTACCTACATAGAATAGAAGAGAAAATGTGAGTTGAGGCTTTTTTTTTTTTTTTTAAACGCAGTTTGTTTGTGATTCTACAACAACCAGATGGAACACAATCTGGAAGTAAGCCTGTTTCCTCGATGGAGTGAACATGCAAAGATGCTAAAAGCACGGCGCCCTGGAAAGCTGACCAGAACTCCAGCCATTCCCACGCAGCAATCCTATGTGGCTGCACCTAAACTCGGTGGCCTCTTGATCTCCTATTGGCTGCAGGTGGAGGTGGAGCAGGCTAATTTCAAATCGAGCCTTAAATATGTATTTCCCGTCTGGTTAAACTGTAGCAGCTCTGGTCTGTCATCCTGCCTCCCAGGCCTCCCAGGTGGGCTTGCTTTCTTTTTCCAGTTTCTTTTTTTTCTTTAACAAGCTTCCTTCCCTCTTTCCTTCCTTCATTCATTCACTCATTTTCCTCTTAAAAGAGAAAACAAAAACAAAAACAAAACCTAGAGCTCACTTCAAGTGACTTTTGAATGATCTGAGCTGGAACCATTAGGAACCCATTTATTATTAATGTGCACTCAATAAGAAAAAAAGTAATGTGAGCATTTTAAGTAAAGGAGCACCTTTTTATTGATTTATGCTGTGAGTATCTGGAAAAGAAATCTGGAATAATTTGTGCAATCAGTTTCAAAGAAAAAGAAATGTACTTTTGACATGCAGAAAAAACAAAACACTGAACAAAACTGTGCCCACATGCTTTGAAAATCTAGTCATAAGACACAGAAAGCAAATCTCTTAGTTCCTGTTTGCATTTATACAGCAAATGTGATCAACTGCGCAGCCGCATTCCTGCTTGAGAACAGAAAGACAAAGACGCATTTGGAAGCGAAGCACTGAGAGTTCTGAAAGTGGATGTGGCGCTGGCCAGTGAAGAACAAGCTTGCGAAGTCCATTAGCACTGGGGGGAAAGGCTTTTAACGCAAGAGGAAAGCCATATTGGGTTACTTTGCCTTTTTTTTTTCCTTCTCCTTCCAGCTACCAGCTTCCACCTATAATTTATGGACGCTTTTCCTTTCTCTTTTAACTAAGTCATAATTGTATTAGCCATATTCAGCTTTAATAGTTTGTTTTATCTAAAAGTGGAAAACATCTACTGTCCTGACACGTTCATACAATCCTGTTGGGCATTTTGGTCGTTTCACATTCTTTTTTCATTTGCATCAGTTTCTGTTGAAATGAAAGCATCCATCCATGCACCCCTGCTTTAGATCTTAGATCAGAGCTTGGAGCCGGAGAGAGTAAGATCAGGCAGGGGAGGGAGGGGCTTTGGTATCCAGGAATGGAAGCCATTGGTTAAGACAAGGATACTGGAGTAGCCCAATTTGCATGTGGAACTCAAGTCTAAGCATCAAGATCCTGCAAGGGCACTTTCTGCATGAGGTGTGGTCCCACAGGGAAAAGAGGAGGATACCTTATCAGTAAGTGGACCTAGTCCTAGGCTTTCAGCTATATTGAAGATAAGTACCCAACCAAGCCACATTCTTTTGCCAATGACCTTCTGTGAAGCAGGCAGTATTTAATATTTAGCTGGCTTCTGGCCAGTGCTAAAAGTGGGGAGCAACCAAACTCCTACCACTCTCAGGGGTTCAAGGCATGCTTCAACTCACTCTTAGCTCTAGGACAGCCCCACGGGTTCCTACTAACACTAATAAGCTTTATTTTCCCTTTTCTACTCTGTGAGTTTCTGACAGCTTCCATATGTATAGAATTCTTAATAATCCTTCTAAACATCTATGCCACGTGTTATGGATATATGTGTGTGCATGGATGTAGACATATGTATGATTTCCTTAACCATAACCCTTTTGTTAAACGTTTAAGCTAGTTCAAAATATTTCTACTATAAACAATGCTGTGACAAGCACATCAGTATACTTTTTCCACTTTTCAAGTTAATTTCTTAGTGTAGATTCCCAGAATTAGAAGCACAGAGTTATAATAGATAATCGTGATTGACACAGCATCATGTTTTAGTTGTGTACCCCAATGGGACCCAAGGCCAATGAAATCACAGGTGGGAGCAGTGCAGGAACTTCTAACTACCCCTCTCTCTTCTTCCTTTCCTTTCCATAACACCAACCAATATATCACACTTAGAACTGGCTGAATAGAATACCACCTTCATTAGGCTTTCTGGAAACTTCTGTTAGCATTCTCTTTAAGACACGGAACTTGTATTATAAACCTTATTACTCGTGTGTGCTCTGTAAGTGCCAACTCAAACACTTACTAAAATCTACTTGATCCCAGTACCAATGCTCCCCATGCTCTCACGGCCAGCCGTCTACAGATGAGCGTGGGTGGAGACCTGCTCATTCCTGGCTGCACTTGAACTTCCTGCTTCTGCTTTCTCACCCTGCAACAAGTATCCTCTCATAGTCTCTTTAATGTTGCTTTTTCCTTTTTTTGCTTTTTTACCTTATATTTTGTAAGTTCACTGTTTAAAATGAAACACACACACACACCCCAGAGCATAACAGTACTGTGCTGTCCCGTGTTCCCAAGTACAAGAAGGCTATGATGTGCCTTTTGGTGAAAATATGTGTACAATAGATTCAATGTCAATGAATCAACAGTATACACTAGACAAGGTGTCTCTGAGCAGACACATAGGATGGTTCGTCAATTCAAGCTCTGTAGAAACCGTGATCAGAGGCCAACAGCGGCCTCAGACAACAGAAATGACTCGGTGTTTGCTGACTCAGAACCGCACAGATCATTACTGTGAACTGCAAGAATCAACTACACGTGCAGGTTTTGTTTGACAGCTTTTCTCTCTCTTTATTAAAGTTTATATTCGTGAGTCTATCATTCACGGCCCATACCTCTGTGCCCTCAACTAATTCTTTGTCTTCAGTCCTCTGTGTGAAGTGTTGCTATGGAGGAAGAACCTTCGGTTCTGCAACAGGAGCCTACTGAAAGCCGGAGCAACTAGTACTCCAGGAGAAAGTTCTGAGCTGAAAGGCCCCTTTTCCTCGGGCGTGGGGAGAGCACATTTGCCCTTTAACTTCTCTTGGCTGCAAGCTCACAGAGTCCATTGTTTCCAGAAAACTGTTTTGTCGTTACCACATTAGTGACTTCATACACAGTCCCCAGCCAAGTCAGGCTGTTTACTTCCATCACTGAGTTCCTGGCTCAGGGGAGAGGTTTGCACACTGCACTAATCTCTGCTCTCACGTTCTCCTAAAGCACGAGACTGCTTCCGAACGCAAAACCACACTGTGACATATCAGAGCAGGGCCTGGGTGGGAGGGGGCAGACCTTTTAACCAGTCAGCAGATATTTGGGGCATTAAGAATTGCGGATCAGCCAGGCATGTGGTACGCTCCAGAACTCAGGAGACTGATGCAGGAGGATTGTTGTGAGTTCAATACCAGCATTGACTACTTGGTGAATACCAAACCAGGCAGGGATATATAGTAAGACTGTTTCTCAAAAATCCATAAAGGAGAGAGAAAGGAAGCAAAAGAATTGTAGGTAAAGGGGTTCAAACCTCTAATGAAATCCAGGTAGATTTCTTATTATACCTTGAGCCTTTCCAACACCTCAAGTCCCCCACTTTATGGATACATGGCAGCGCACCAGGGAAGTAAGAAGAGGGTAGCCTCGAACCCACCTCTCTGTTGATGTTGGTGCAGAGGTGGCAGTGTCATGGTGAGTAGCTCAGTGGTCCAGGGTGCTGGCAGTGACAAACAGCAGTCTGGTAGGCAGCCCTGTGAAGAATGTGAGTGCTCCCAGAAGCAGCTGCCCCGTGGACAGGCTCGGGAAAACAGGTGTTTCCCAAACAACCTTCTCAGGGAGGTGGAGATCTGGGTCAGGCAGTGTGTGTGAGTCATTCCAATAGGGCACCCTGCTGCCCACGTGATTGATTGCAAATCCTTACCACATCATCTGCCCACTGTCACGTGACTCTGTTCTTAAGCACACCGCTTCCTTCCCAGGTCAGCTCACTGTAACTGTGGGACTGCTCTTCCCTTTTTTCTGAATGCTTCATTCCCTCTGTCTCTTCTGAGCTAACTTTCTGCTCAAGTGACAGTTTTTCCCTCCATCCTGAGTGCTCATGCTACCTTCTGGCCCTTCCGGCTAGGACTACTATTGCATTACGAGGATTCCTTTCCACATTGGCCTCCTGAGCTAGGCTGTGACACTCGCTGAGAGCAGGGACTGGATCTTCGTCCTTGTGTCTCAGATGGTCAGGCCAGTACCATTCTTCTAGGGATCCCGAGGGTAGAATGGATGACCACAGACACACAATCTGTCAGCTGTTAATTAATGCACCTTGGTTCTACAGCTGCATTGTTTCAGGTTGTCCTGTTAACAGTTAAGCTCACATCAAGGGTGGAGTTCCCTCCAAAGTTAGAAGATAAGACGGAAGACTTGATGTTCTAGGTAAGAAGGACAGAATATACACTGAAACTAGACACTGGGTGGAATAAGAAACTCCAGCCACTACCTATGTAGTCAAAGAAGGAAGACAAAGGATGAAGGTTGGAGCAGGAAACAATAAAGATATCCTGGCTTCTCATCAGAACAAATGCCAAAAGAGTATGAGTCTTATTTTTACTAGGGAAATGACTGACATCAGAATGTTAAAGTAAAGTTCGGTCGCTTAATGGAGAATCCAGAGTTGAATTTTCCAATGCTCTTTATTAATCACAAACCATGTCAAATCTCAGGGAATTCTAATATCCCAGCAGCTAGGCAGAGAGCTCACTCCAAGGCTTCCATCCTCACTCATCTCTCTATCCATCTCCTCCACCCATTCTGCTTCTGTCTCAGACCCTTTAAACTTTTTCCCCTATCCCCTCTCCACAACCAGGCCTTCATTACAACACAATAGTATACTCGCTGGGGGTGATCAGAGAAGACTCCCGGCCTGCAGTTCTTTCATGTTATAGGTCACCTTCAACTGTAAACAGTTGGTTCTATCTTGTGGAGATCTTTGCAGGGCTAGCACGAGGGTGTGAATGGGTAGGAAGTGAGGACTGCACCTGCTGCAAGGCATCCGGCTTCACAGCTACAAGGCATCAAAGCCCTTTCACAAACCAAAACAGCACACAAGAGTAAAATATCCTACATCAGGCATCAAAGCCTTATACAGGAGTAAAATATCCCGCAACATCAGAAACACTTCTTTGTCCTGGTCTCATGGAGCTCTGAAGCCCAGTTGAAGAGGTAGATGTAAAAAGATTCATTTGAATCCAGTGGGAGTGGTTATAGCATGGAGAATAAGAACAGAGGGGGGGGGGGGAGAGGGAGAGGGAGAGAGAGAGAGAGAGACAAGTGGGCAGCCTAGTGTCACCTGAGCATGCTGGGAAGGCTGACCAGATCGACAACGGACTAGAGTGAATGAGCACACAGGTGCTCGTAGGTGAGGGGAAGCTGGGCAGTAGAAGCTCATGCCGGACTTTCTGGTGGGAACTCTGGAAGGAGAAACACAAATGACCCCAGACAAGTACGGCACACGCTGAGATGATCTGATCTGTGCTTCCAGTGTTCCTCTCCTCCTTGTAGTGAGCGGGGACCCACTCTTGTCAGCCCTGTAGGGACACAGCAGGCAGCTGCACTGGTGGCAGGGCTATGACCAGGGCAAGAGAAATACTCTCGTGGGGGCTGGAAAGCCCAGGAGATCTCTATAGGTCTGAGGCCTTACAGCCATATTCCTACCCATAGTGACTGCCTGAGGAAGAGAAGGACTGGGGAATAAATCTAGCAGAGGTGGTACGTGTATGTAATAGGACAACTTAGGTCAAGAGAAGCTAGGACAGTTACGTGGCCAGTCAGAGTTGTCTACCTCATCCTAACTACGGAGAGAAGAACTTGAAAGGGAGATATGCCTCACTGAAAAAGGCATGTGTGCATGTGTAGACAGACAGACAGACAGTTGGGGGATAAATTGTCATATATTAAGTTGTCATTGTACTGTACATCAGATGAGGGGGAAAGGGAATCAGGTCAGTAGGTACTTAATTGAGATAATCAAACAAAATGATACCCTGCAGGGAAACAGTGGCACTGCCCTGGGGACCACTGTGCCATTTTGTCCAAAAATCTGCCCCACCTGTGTGTTTAGACTTTCTCCTGTTACAGAGATGTGTACTTTCTTAAACCCAGGCAGACGAGGCTCTGAGCCCGACATGTCCAGCTCTGGCTTCAGAAGTCAGCTGTTGTTCCAGCTGCTGCTGTGGTTGGCAGATAGAATTTGCTTCTTGGCTGCCCTTAGTGAAATGTGTAGAGGCTGTGTGTGTGTGTGTGTGTGTGTGTGTGTGTGTCTGTGTCTGTGTCTGTGTAGAGGCTGAGTGAGTGTGTGTGTGTGTGTGTGTGTGTGCGCGCGCGCGCGCGCACGCACGCTATGTGTGTGTTCTCAGAAGAGGTGCCTTAGAGAATCATATTCCAACACTGATGCTTTATGAATGAAGACAGGTAGTACTTGTCCTTCCTCACCCACATTGGTGGTGAAGAGGGACAAGTCTCTTGACTGGACACCCTTGATTCTAGTAATAGCAGGCTCTGCCATCCAGTCTACCATCCTTCAGCCTCTTAGGACAGCATTCAGGATTTGTGCAAAAACCTTTAGCTCTTTCAGTTTCCTACTCCCTGTGGTTTCTCTTCCTGGAGTCTGAGTTTGGGGCTCCTCTGTGACAGTTGGGATTACAGTGTGACACTGTGCCCACCTCTGTGTCTGCTCTTACAGGCCTTGCAATCTGTACTAGAAACTCGAGCATCATTTCCCCACTTGTGGAAGGACGCTTCCTACACCCTCCAGAGCTTCCCAGATGCTCACCTACTAACTGGCAACTCCTCATTTAGACTCTTACCCCTCCCCTACCAAAGACCACCACTTCCACTGCAGCTCCCTGAACTGGCTGGCTCTCAGCCAATCAGCTCTGTATTATTATTCCTAACCTTTTATCCTTACAACTTCCTGAAAATTCACAAGGCAATGTAGTTACTGTAGCTAGTTACCACACATGTGCACTATTTAAAGCCCTAAGATATTGTTATTTTACAAATGGGAGAAATGAGTGTTAGAAGGGTTGTGAGTTTTGCTTTGCAACAAGCACATTGTGAAATCTGACTCTAGACCTTTCCCTGCCGCGTTCAGTGCATTGGACCTACGTCGGAAGTCTGCCAGTCCTCTTCCTGACGCTTCTCCTCCTGCTATAAACAATTTCCAGACAAAATCCTGCATCTCATACAATCTGTTTAGACAATTCTTGCCAATTTAAAACTTGTTGTTTTCCTTCAACTATATATCATTGTCAAAGGACAATTTTGAAGGGCAAAATTACGACTCTTGGTTGCAATAAAACGAATACAATTACAAGATGTTTTTAACACAATAATTATGTTATCAGTAAGATGTTACAATCAGTTTAAAGGGAAATCAAATTATCGCGGATGCACTGACAATCAGAAACACTGAAATGAATTTGCACAAATGTTTCAAACAGGTCCAGAGCAACAGGGCACTGAGCAATCATATAAGACTGGACAGGGCTAATTTGCATTTCCATTAATAATAATCTCGCGTGTTATTTTCCATTATATGAAACTCGGAATATCAAAGACAACAGAAGGTAGAGATTAACAGGAAGGGTTTGTTTCCATGAACCAGACTAGTCATTTTTTACCCTTTGTAAAGTCTTTTGTGTTTTTATTGATATTATAAATACAATATTTTATTTTAAAATATATCATAATCAATCTCCATGCACATGTAGAGGTTTGAGTTGTAAAGACTCAAGTTACGAAGAAGCATGTTACCTTTAGAATAAACTGAATGTAAGCACCTGGTTCTTTAAGAAGCATGTGTCTGAAGAAAAATATTCACAACCACGCGCTATTCCCAAGAACAGATTCATCTGCTAGAAGTACAGCTCTTACCTTTAATGCCTACCAATGTTGCTGTGACCATCAATCCTAAGACATTACAACACAAGAAGGTTGAAGCTTGACTAGAAATCTGTCTTTGCTTTAACAAAGTGTCCAAACAAGAAACACATGTTTACCAAAACTCTTTCCAAAGGAAGATATAGTTTTATCTCTAAGAAGCTGTCTTTGCTTCCTTCCCCAAACACCTGCTTCCTGCCCTGAGATTTGGGGCTCTGTTAGAACTAAAAATGGACACTTACTGATAAAGAATGCACCTAGCAAAAGGAAGTCTATAGCCATACCCACTCAGGAACAATCTGTTCACTATATGAGCTCTTCTGGTCTCTTGGAGGAAGCAGGAGATAAGAATTCAATTGCAAGCTGGGTGTGATGAACACCTATAATCCAGATTTAAGGAGATAAAGGGACATGGCTATCAAGTTCCAGGCCAGCTTGGGCTATATAACAAGAGGGTATCTAAAAAATAAATTAAAAAGTCAAATGTATGTAATTTTCTATGGCTCACAGGAATTTTCTCAAGTTGGCCAGTGATAAAGGCCTTCTGGTTGAGCCACTTTCTCAGTAGGTAAACAAAGCTTAATCTCACAGGGAAATGTGATGGCACAAAAAGAAAACCTCAGAACTGCCCCCCCACTCCACCCTCCCCACTCCCCACCCTGCCGAGAGGACAATGGCACTGGGATGGTATTTAAATATTGATGCCTGGAAGTCACTGAATGAAGACTGCTCCCAAGACATGTTAATACCTTCAGAACCTCCAGCTTGCTGTGGTTTCTGGAAACGAAGTCTTGGGATTCAGAAACAGATATTGGCAACTAGAGTCATTGAAAGGCTAGGGGGATGACAGGAAGTGAGGATGGGGCAAATGCTTGAGGAACCTGCTGCCAAAGAAGGTTGGTCTTCCAGTGCACATCACCGGTGTGGATCAGTCACCATCTTTACATCTGCTTCCTCGCTTCTCCTGCTGCTGCCAACTCACGTCTTCTGTTTCTGATCTCAGAAAAACAGAGAATGCAGTTGATAAACTTGTCTAATCCTGATCCTCACTGATCAGGCCTTATTATCACTGGTTGCTGGCCAGCTTCTAGACTGGTCTGTCTATGGTCAGGTATACCCCGGTCCTATCCTTCCATGTAAATAAGCCATGAGACATAGAACACGACAGCACAAGCCAGAAAGCCATCCAGGCAAGGAAGATGCCACACCCTGCTATTTCCACAAAGGCAGATGGTACAGTTATACCTTTACATGCTTTGGCACTAGAGAACAAAGGAGACACAAAGTCATCAGAATGTCTAACTTGGATCTGTGATTCTTCTAGATATACTTTTCTCCCTTTAGTGTAATATTTTCCTTTGGCTCATCCTAATCTAATATATGCTCTCATCATTGTACCTGTCTTTTCATTTGCTTGTGAAAGAGAACCTGAAATATATGCAATAGGGTTTTTCTCATCCTCGGATCTGCTACTTTCTTGTTTTTCAGGCACACATTGTATTGAAGTGCAGGGATACTAACTGGACCCCTTCCCATCATCTTCATGTTCTCTAAAAGAGCACCACCATCACTCTCTCTCTCTCCTTGCCACATCCAGCATTCATTACAACTTATTTTTATTGATTGTTTATTTTTAACTTCTTGACTCATATGTTAGCTTCCTTGAGCATCTGACCGAATGAGACAGTCAAATGAATACGGCAGAATGAACTAACCACTCAAGAACTCTGCAGATTTTTTTTTTTTTCTAGGAAAGGGCATGAGGGAATTAGGTTGGATTGATCCAGCGATGTCTGCTGCTTGGTCCCTGTTGTGATGAAGTTCTGAGATGGTGGCTAGCCAAGGAAGCATGAAATTATCCAACAAAACTGGAGTCAGTGCAAGGCTTCCAGCACTGGGGGCCAGACCAATGCAGTCGCAACTGGGGACAGAAAGCTCGCTCGTTAGCATCCAGAACAAATCATCTAGTAAGAAGCGCACATCAAAGCAAAGGGTGGAGGATAGTCTTCCCAGGGCTAAGACTTCCCTAGTGTACACGTAATTGTCCTGGTTAGTTTTATATCAACTTGATACAAACTAAAGTCATCAGAGAAGAGGAAGCCTCAGTTGAGAAAACGCCTTTATAAGCTAGGGCTGTAGGCAAGCCCGTAGAACATTTTCGTAACTAGTGATCGATGGGGGAGGGCCCGGTGCATTGTGGGTAGGACCACCCCTGGGCTGGTGATTCTGGCTTCCGTAAGAAAGCAGGCTGAGCAAGCCAGGGGAAGCAAGCCAGTGAGTAGCACCCCTCTGTGGACTCTGCATCAGCTCCTGCCTCCAGGTCCCTGCCCTGTTTGAGTTCCTGACCTGACTTTGATGATGAACATGATATGGAAGTGTAAGCCAAATAAACCCTTTCCTCCCCAACTTGCTTTGCGGTCTTAGTGTTTCATTGCAGCAATAGAAACCTTAAGACAATAAATAGGTGAGGAGAATTCAGGGAGGGAATTCTCAGCAACCACAGTTCTGACAGCAGGCACCCCATCACACAAACAGCGTGGAGCGTGACTTTCTAGGTGATCCAGAACCCAGTGTGCTTCTGATGGAGCAGAGGTTTGTGTCTACTGTAAATCCAGGAACTGTCGCTTCTACTTCCCTGTATTTGATCTTCCTTGTATTTCCAATTTGGAAGTTCACTTTGGATATGAATTTTGTTTTGTGGTTGCTGTTATGTATTCATTTTGTTCTGTTGAGACGAGGTCTGGCTGGCTTCAGACTCACAGTGATCCTTCGCTTCTGCCACCCTAAGTGCTGAGAGTGCATGCATGTACCCCACCACATCTGGACAAATGTGAACCTCTAATACAGGAAATTAAACACTCAAACCTCAATATTTCCCACCCTTTTTTCATTTTCTGTTTTCCTTTCTTCCTTCCTTCCTTCCTTCCTTCCTTCCTTCCTTCCTTCCTTCCTTCCTTTCTTCCTTTCCTGAGACACGGTTTCTCTGTTGTAACTCTGGCTGTCCTGGAACTCACTCTATAGACCAGGCTGGCTTTGGACTCACAGGGATCTGCCTGCCTCTGCCTCCCCAGTGCTGGGATTGAAAGCATGTGCTGCCACTGCCTGGCTATTCTCACCTTTTTTTTGCCTGGACTCAAATAGTAGATTCAATATGTTGAAAGAAAAATATTAAATATAAATATTATTAATGAAAGATATTATTTGCAGAAGTAGGATAAATGAAATAATTTCTACTAGAAATGTGCTTATGAGGATGTAAGGCTAAAAAAAGATTTAAGGCTGCTGGCAAAATGAGAAATAGCTTTCAAGTCAAAGTGGTATCCGCAGAGGCCGACTATGCCCAAGTGTGAGAACAGCGTGATGCTGAGTTTCTGAAGGATGGAGCATTTGATGGCTAGGCTCATATTGTATCAGAACAACGTGCTCACTGACATGGTTGTAAAGCCGCAATATATGGGGAAGAAAACTTCTTAGGGAAAGAGTTGTGTTTGAAATTTCAGTGGGAATGAAACTGCTCATTTGTTAGAGGGCATACATATCTGAGAGAGGAAATATCCAGATCTTCAAGGTCCCAGATCGAGATGTGAAGAAAGTCACATTGATCCATTCATTCATTTAATGAGAACTAAGTATCCAGCGGAGATTATTAAAGAAAATGACTGTAAAGCATTTCCTAAACCATTCTGTCTATTTAATGAATGCCCACCTGTCTGATCTCTTTGATTGCTTTTCACAGAGCATTCGCTTTTCTTTTCAGCCCATAGTAATGACGCATTATGAGATGATGCTCTTTAAAGGTAGGGCTTCAAAGCAAGGGACTAGTACACAGCCTCGAAAAGCCCTGAGGCTTTGCCCCTAGTCTCGGATACTGCTGCTGAGGAAAAGATGGTTCTACAGTTCTCTGGCAGGCTCCTGCTCAGAATCCCCCAGTCTCAGTATTTACAGATCCAATTCCACTTGAGTCTGGGTCTTCTTAAGTAGAGCCACATCTGTCCTGCCTACTAAGATCTCCAAACTTGACTGCACGTCTCTGGCTAATTCTCCCATTTTTATTAATCTGTACTCTATTTTAATGATATCAGCCTCTTAGGAAAACCCATCTGTTACTTTTAATGACTACATATGGAGCACCTGCTCTGTGCTGGGCACTGTTCTCACAATGTATTGGTGAACACGAGGGTCTCTAGGATACGTATGGGACTAAGGTGGAGAATAAGCAACAGATCAAGCAACAAATGACCTGATATTTGAGAAAGTGGTAGAGGCTCTGGACAAAACAGAGCGTGTTAAGAGTGGTTTGGAAGCTGGGGCTGTGCTGTGCCGTCATGAAAGGTGTGTGATGGCTGGTTTGCTACTGAGAGCTGACTGTGCCATCTCTCCCGACTGCGTGTCCAACAACATCAGTTCGGTGGCATTTCCTTGGTACCTTCACAAATTGCTGAATATTTACACCACAGAAATTGGCATATGCTAGAAAAGTTGATATGCAGCTGAAAGTCATTTAGCAGCACAATATTGCTGTGATTTTATATTGATCATTGACATTTGGGCAAAGACTAGACAGAAGATTTAGCCTTGTAAGCTCTAGGCAAAGAGCATCTGCAGCCTGAAGCTATTGCATAGGCCCTGGGTCAGCATCGAGCCTGGTGTGTCCTAGGAACAGCAAGGAGTGCTGTGGGCAAGAGTGGAGAAGCTAGGTTAGAACAGATGGGAGTGGGGGCGGGCGAGCTCTGTGGAACAGCGTGAGAAGTCGTAGGCCATTGTGGGAACCTCGGCCTTTACTGGGAGGGGTGGCATGCTATTGGAGTTTTAGAAATAAATGAGTGTCAAGGTATGATTTCCTTGGAAAAGGATCCCTTTGAACACTATATTGAGAAGGATGGGGTGGGGTGGAGTTGATAGAAGCGAGAAGGTAGAAACAGGAAGGCTTGGTGCAAAAAGGACTGACTGCCCCATTGTGGTATCTAGTCAGAACTTGATGGATCAGCAAAAGGGCAATGGGTGAAATAAGGATTGGTTGGGTTCCCCGAGAAATATATATATATATATATATATATATATATATATATATATATATATATATATGAAGAAGATACAAAGGTAGTGTACGTGGGACAATCAGCAGTTTATTTTCAAATGCCAATCATGTTGAGTAGGAGATCCATCTGCAAGTTTGAATCTCAAGAGAGATTTCTGATCTTGATATATACACTTGTGAGCTATAGATAGCATGGGACTGGACCATTACACCGAGCAAACTGAAAGTCATTTGTGTCCTCGATCATAGAACTTTCAGTGAAGTGGCAGCAAAGAGACCCCTCACTGGGGTGGGCTCCAGCCAGTATGGGAGCGGGGAGTGGGGGAAGGTTGGAACAGTAGATGTAGCAAACTCTTTCAATGATAGCTACTGTGAAAGACAGCAGAGAAACGAGGCAGTAGCTGGAACTGAGGTGGAGAGGAGTTTAGCTTTCTTGGATGATAAGACAAACAGCAGCAGCTGCTCTTGGTCGTCTTCACGGCTCCCAGGCCTTCCCAGCTTCATTTCCCCTTGGGCTGCCCAGGCCGTGCCAGGCTATTTCAATCGTGCTTTCCCTTAATGGCCTGGCAGGACTCCTGCTTTTCTTTCCTTCCTTCTCATTTTTACCCTTCTCTGTAACTCGCAGAGCTGCTGAGCCTTCACACTGTGGATCCTCGTGACGCAACCTCAGCTGAACCCACCGAGCCATCTGAGTCTTCTTCTATTCAGATATTCTCCCACGTTTACGTCCCAGTAAATGGCCAAGAGTGGCTATTCCAGCTCCCCCTCCACCTTTTACTCACCGTTCATCCAACACAAATTGATTGTGCAACAGCTGTAGCCCAGACACTGAAAGCGGAGGCAATGCCCCACTCCACCCCAGTGCCTTTGGGACTCTCGGCAGATGCCCCTGACTTCAACACTGTAGTGACTCACGCAGTTCTCTATTGTCTTTCTTTTCCTTGCAGTCTTTAAATGCCCCCTTTCTATCGCTGTTTCTGTGAGATAAGGCATCTCTATCCATTTATCTCAAATGTTAAGTCTTGTGCCCTACTTCCTTACCTGTTCCATTTAAATTCTCCTGGTATAACCCATCTCTCTTAGGCTCATTCTTCTTTTAGCCCCTCCCCTCCTCAGAAACACTCCCCTACCTCTGCCACATTGTCCTGACCTTTGAACTAATCATTCTTTTGCTTTTGCTTAGTTTTCCTCAAGGTATGTACATACTCCAAAATATAAATAAACATATATCTCAAGCAATGTAGCATTTTGAAACATCATAGCATCATGTTCACTTTTGACAAATCTGAAGCTCTGCTTTGGACTTTGAGTAAAGCCTAAACAAAGTTGCTAAGTGAAAAGAAAACAATTTTGCTGTTACCAGGAGGAAAGAATCTAAATCCATGCCTGGACCACAGCCTCCGCTCATAAGTTCACAAGGTTACACATGCGTCCTGGAGTCTGGGGCGGCTGGGACACAGGCAGGAAAATGTTGGGAAATGCCGGCTGCCCTGTGCTTCCTCAGCTGAGTTCATCAGCCTTATCTCCAAGACTGCCAGAAGCCCTGGGCATTTCCCTCCATCGCTTACCTTCAATTCTTCCTGTGACCTCAGACTAAATTCCAAATGGTGTGCTCATGTTTACAGGGGCTCACTAGCTTTCATTCATATTTACTGTTGTCCTGTTTAGCTGTTTGTGGCAAGATGAGCCCTTTGAACTCTACTGGCAGATAAAAGCCTGAGGAGGCTTTGAAGAGAGAGAGAGAGAGAGAACTAACAGAACTCTCCCAAGTGCTTCCAAGTTCTTGTACCCCAAAATAGGATGAAGAAAAGGGTTGGGAAGGAGTTCACAACAGGTGCAGACTCAGAGGTGAGTCCGCATTTGTCAGTGTGAGAGGAATTGGTGGCATTTTTCAATCACTCTTCTTAGGGGTAAATTTTAATGAAGAGGAAGATTATTTGTGATTGAAGGTGGGAGACTCCAGGAATGGATCAGGATTTCCTAGGCTTTATTCTTCTTTTGTTTTTCAGTACATTTATTTATCTATTTGTTGGTAGGGGGCATGCATGCCCTGGTACGGGTATAGAGGTTAAGGGACAACCTAATGTTGGTTCTTTCCTTTCACCATGTGGGTCCTGGAGTCAAACTCAGGTTGTCAGGTCTGTGGGCATGCACCTTTACCCACCGAACCCTCTCTCCTGCCTTTTCACGCCTCCTTTTATAGAGTTATTAGATGTGGTTTGATACTGATACATGCTTAGAACAGACAATTTTGCCAGACCGATATGCCATTATATTGTAGCAGTTGACAGTCAGAATATGGGTTGGCCCTTCTGGTTGTAGCCTGTTTGGGGTAGTATGGTTGAAGTTCTGCTCTGTTGGATCGTATCAACCAACCTGCAGTTGCCAAACAGCTTGCCCTGGCCCTTTCCTACCTAGCCTATCATGTTAAGTGAGCACAAGTCAGGGCACAATCAGAAGACATCATTCTTCTTCCCACTCACAGACCCTTCAACCTGTTCTCAGTCCCTTCTCCTCCTCCGAGAAGCTTTGGGCAAGTCACAGACCACCTCTGCTTATTCACGGCAGACATAAGTCCTCTGGTCAATAAAAGTCTTAAGAACCACCTAATTTCTGCAAGTAAACTACCCAGTCAGTCTTGGCAAACTTCCTGGGCAGGCTGACTCACTCCCCTGTGATCCTGATCCTTGTGATCTGGTCCTAGAGACAGTCCTCGAGAACGCTTTGTGCCAATAAAGCTCCATCCCTGCTGCAGCTGCCTACTCACAGATTTGACTTCTGGATTTTCAGCCAATCATCCAGCAGCTGTCCTTTGTTTCTATGCAATCTACGTCTCTGAGAGATACCTTAAAACACATGAACACACACACACACACACACACACACACAGTAAGAACACATGCACACACACACACAGAAACAAAGTAAACAAGAAATGGGGTAGTTACCTGTCACATAACTCAACTTTTGTTCACATAACATCCTGTTATAAATTCTAATCTCTCATATATCTCATACTCAACTGTGTAAAGTGCCGACTATTGCAAAATTGTTTTTGCCAGTTCTTGGAAAAGTCCTATGAAGGTGGACTAGAACTTCACTTGGAACAGATCATAAATACTTGTTAAGGCCCTTTGATTCTTTCTGGGGCTGCCACTAAAGCCAGGCAGAACACTTTATATGGCATTGTTTTCTGACAGACCTTTCCTCTGGTCTTTTCTTTCTCTTCAGGGCCTGCCCATCCCCCTCTCTCATCCAAAAAGGCTCTACATATTCCCTGCATACAACTAAGATTCCTCATCTATCAGTCGGTAAACACCCCTTCTCCTGTGCCATCTGAAGAGATGGCTAGCCACATTCCCCACAGCATTTTAACTATTTCTGTGTGTGTTCTGTCCCTTATTGAATGTAATATCCTCTGTGGCAAACACGCATGCACGCATGTGGCAGGGCAGTTATAGCAAGTGCCACAGACCCAATGGCTTAAGCAGAGTTCTAGGGCTAGAAATCCAAGTCTGCGGTTTGCTAAGTTGGTATCTCCTGACAGCCTGCCTCTTTGGCTTGGAATTAGCCTTCTTTATGACTTACGTGGTTTTCTCTTTGTGTATTCCATGTCCCGATACCTTCTTCTTTGGAGGGCACTAGTCAGATTGAATTAGCTTCACTTCAGCAGCTCATTTAACCTTCATCGCCTCTCTAAATCCCTGTTTCCGAATACAGTCAAGTCCTGAGGTACTGGGAATAAGAGAGATTCAAAACACGGGGCACACCTGGACCCACAGCAGGGCCTTTGTTTGCTGTTGTATACCTTCATGTTTTCTACAGACAGAGGCTTGAGGCTTTAGGTTGGAGAATTCTTTGAAGACCGGATGTCAAACACACCAGAAAGGAAGTTATGAACTAAGATGCTGGCATTAAGAATGTATTTAGAAGGGAATTTAAACTGAAAAGATGAGAGCATCTATTGCCATACTAACTCAGAGGTTAGTTTGGCATAATCCTTGCGAAAGGTGAGGACACCCAGAACCAGACGAGGAACTTAAGAGACAGCTTCAATGTAGACCAGTCCCACTTAGAGCACAGAGACACAGGTGGAAGAATCTTAACCGTAGAGAGGCCTCATGTGTCTTCTCTCTCAGAGGCAGGGCATCAACATTCTCTAAAGTACTTACTAGAGGATCTAGGTGGTGAAGTGTTAACAAGGAAAAATAAGATTTTTTATATGTAATTAAAGATGTTCACGCTGTAACAATAGGATATCTTAAATTTGATGAAATATGATGTAAGGATTGGGAGGGAAGGAAAAATTCATATTATTTGTAGACAGAAGGGCATACAAATTAACAGGATGAACTGAAGAGTTTGGTAAAGATGATATGAAACAATTTATAAAACTCAATGACATTCACACACCTACGATCAGCAACACACAAAATACATTTTAAAATACCATTTATAATATTAACAAATTTTAAATTTCAAATTAATGACTAGCCCATAATGAAAAGTGTCCAGGCGTAGTTAGAGCCCTACAGAAGTGCTGTGTCAGTAAATGCCTGGTGCTCAGTGACTGAAAGGTCCAGTCTTCGAAAGTTGAGAATTCTTCCTAAGTGACCCAAATATTTAATAGAGTTTCAATAAAATTCCCCAGAGGACTTTTGACAAACTCACCGAAATCCCCAGGGGAAGAACAAGAAACCAAAAAAGACTCGTGCCTTCTGAGAACAAGAAGAACAGGGAATACCATCCTCCCACGTGTCAGAAGTCACTGTAAATCCACGGCTAACTGTGTGATACTGAGCGCAAAGGGACAGCAGGAAGCATCTGGAAACAGTCTCTCCCCTCGCCTCCCCTCCCCTCCCCTCTCACCTTTCCTCTCCTGTCCTCTCCTCTTTCTTTTCTGTCTCCCTCCCTCAAAACTTGATACGTGACAGGAGACAGGGATGGCATCACAGAGCGTGCAGAGTACTGGGTTCTACTGTGGCATTTTTACACACGTGTGTCATTTTACTTCGTGCTGATTTGCCCTCATCCCCCACTGCCAGCTCTCACGTTCCCTCCCCACCTCGTTCTAGTTAAGAAAAAGAGTTTTCATCAATAAACAGTTCTGGGACAACTGGTTACTCGGTGAGAGAAAGAGGGATCAATTGAATGTCTTGTCTGAATGCTATAGACAGGAATAAAAGCCAAATTAATTAAAGGCCCAACAGAACAGAACCTCTCAACTTCAACTTACCAGAAAACAATTCTTGCATACCCATTACTTCGGCAAAAACCACCCAGGCCTCATATTACCTGCTGTAGACAGGATGAAGCATAGCAGGTATGTCTGTATGCTGCATGGGAGTATTAAGTTGGCCCAACCTCTTTAGAAAGCATAGGAATAGGGGCAGGCAGACCAAGGGTTAGACCTTCTACTAAACTCCCTTGTTTGCCAGATCCCTAAATGTTAGAAAAGCAGTGTGCTCAGGCTCAGCACAGAACTCACATCTGGATCCCAATAGCTTTAACTCGCCCATTATACTTTTGCTGGTTACTTAATTTCTAATGTTCTCAGTAGTCCCTCCTAAATTGGCTAATTTGTTCTAATTTATACACAGAATTTTTTTTAATTAAAAAAAGCTAACCTGTAAATTTAAAGAAAAACTCATGCTTTAGAAATGCCATTCCTAAGTACATATTCTAAAATAAACAGTCACAGTTACTACAAGAAATCCTAAGGAGTATCCATTGGCACGTGGGAAGTGCTGGAACAATCAGAAGGAAGGATGGGTAAATAAGTCAGTCAGCGAACAAAAAATACTACAAAGAAATTTAAATAAATGAATGAGCTACGTGAATCAGAAGACAAAAACTTGGAAGAATGTGGGCCGGAAAAAAGCAAGTTGAAGGATTTACTTGTGCGTTGTATTAATATGCAATTCTAAGCCGTAGAAAGCAATACTGTGTGTTGTTCAAAGAACACGTGTCAACGCACAGCACAAATGTAAAGTGTGTGAGGTTTATTTAGTCAACTCCTATAACTGCAAAAATACCTGGGGCAATCAACCTCTTCTTAATCTCAAGCTTTACTTTGGGTGGTTGCTTGTTTTCCTTCTAGACAGTTTTTAATGTAGCCTAGGCTAGCCTGGAAACTATGTGGCTAAGGGTGACCTTGAACTTCTGATTCTCCTGTCTCTCGTTCCCACATGGAAGGATTTATAGGAGTGTACTGCAGTCTCTGGTTTATGTAGTACTGGGGACTAAGCCCAAGGCCTCATGAACACCAGGAAAACACTCTACCAAATGAGCTGCTTTAAGAATGGAAAGATTTGTTTCAGATCATGGTTTCTGAGGTTTCAGCCTGTGGGTGCTTAACTCTTGTTTAGTTACTTTTCTCATTGCTGTGCCCGAAAGCCTGACAAGAAGCAAATTAAGAAGAGTTTGTTCACGTGTACAGTTTGAAGGTATACCTTCCATGATGGTATGGAAGGCTTGGCAGCAGGAACAGGGGGCCAGCTGCAAACACTGCATCTGTAGGCAGAAAGCAAAGAGCAAACAGGAAGTCAAGCCAGCCTGTGAAGATAGAGTGACCCATTTCCTCTAGTAGACGCCACCTCCTAAACATTGCACAACCTTCCCAAACAGCTCCACCAGCTGAGGACCAAGTGTCCAAATGCCTAATCCCATGAGGGACAGTTCACCCCAAACCACAACCACAGTCTGGTCAAGCAGCAAAAGGTTGGGTACATTGCAGAGCAACCTACATACTTCATGACATCTAGGAAGCAAGAAGCAAGAGTAATGTGGTGAGAAGAGGGGAATTCAGGCACAAAGGTCAGGTTCTCGGTATTCCCCCCTAAGCACTTATCAGTGACCTAATTTCCTTCCAGTAGGATTACTCCAAAGGTTTCACTACCTCCCAATACAGTTTATTGACTGGGTGTCATAGTCTTAAACATGAAGACATTGGTCAACAGCCAACCTATATTGGGAATTTTTCATTTATGTATGTTTTCTGATACAGATCTTGTAATCCAGGCTGCCCATGAACTCATGATCCTTCTGCTTCAGCCTCCCAAGTGCTTGGATTACAGGCATGAGCCAGCCCACCCAGCTATAGCAGGGGTTTAAATGTCCAATTCACAATAGTATGTGTTTGGTGAGGGAGGGTATATTCAGTGACATTCATAAAGCAAAATGCTGTGCATGCCCAGGTTAGGAATGTTCCAAGATCTCCCTTCGGGCACAAGTGCTACAGCATATCACTGCTTAACAAGCGCCAGGATCACCTTGACTTGCTCCACTCGTCCTCCATGGAAACCTAACAACATTTGAATTGCGAATGTCTGCTGCCTGTATTTAGTGAGGAACAGCAGACAGAACAAGCTCAAGGAATTCAAGACTCCAAAGACAGTAAGCCCTTACAGCTGTCGTTCTCAACCTTCCTAAAGCTGCAACCGTTTAATACAATTCCTCATGTTGTGGTGACCCCCAAACAAAACTATTTTTGTTGCTACTTCGTAATTGTAATTTTGTTACTGTTGTCAATCATAATGTAAATACCTGTTATGCAGATGGTCTTAGGTGACCCCTGTGAAAGGGTCATTAGACTCCCAAAGGGGTCGTGACTCACAGGTTGAGAACCGCTGTCATAAGGTCTCACAGTACCCCAAGGAACCCTTCTCTTCACTGCTGGCTGCCACCCTCCGCAGTCACTAATCCATATAACCTAGGGTTCAAGGCTAACAGAATCATTGCTCCTGGCAGTTCTCCTGTTCTCATTAGCCCTTATTTCCTTATGACAGTTTGTAAAATTGTAATATCAGAAAGGGCCTGATTTCAATACCACAAACCTCCTCCAGTTCAGAAATTAAGGCCAATAAGAAACTCCAAGGGAATTCAAGCTTCTGAGAGACAGAAGAGACAGAAGGTACTGCCTGCTCTAAACAGTCAAGGCAGCTTCTCCTCTGCATTGAAGGCCATAGAAATATTAGCTAGAATTAATATTTCATTTTTTCTGTGATTTTTCTCCAGTGCATTAAAAGTCCAATACGGACTTCTTAGTGAAAACTGAAAGTTCTCTTTAGGTCTCTACACTAAAAATTTATATTGAAAAGAACTGATTCTGGAAAACAATAGATATTGAAAACTTGAATATCTTTCCAGAATATGTCTTATCATAATTATTTTACAGTAGGATCTCATTTGAGTCTTCATTCACAAGGCTCATGAATTTTCCGTGGGGAAATGGCTTATGGAAAATAAAAAGAAACAAGCAATGTAAAACAAGTGACCCACACAGACCTCCAGTCTGGCACTAATTGTGGGAACACTCTTGCAAGCTAGCTGCATTCAAGGCCACATTGAGCTGCAGTAAAGATGTTTCCAAAGAAGCCAGACAGTCATGGTGCACCTGAAATCCCACCTCCTGGGAGGTAGAGAAGGAATATCATGACTTAAAGGCCAGCCTGGGGTACAGAGTGAGGCCAGCCTGGATTATGGGAGATCTTGCCCTACATCATCCCTTCCCTCCTCCCCATCTTCTTCAGAATCTCTGTGACCAGGATTTAATCTGTGATCTGTGTGATAGTTACTACTCCCTAAACACCGAGTATTTCTGCTCAGTGATCTCCTTTATCCACACTTTTAGTAGTTTCAGTGACCAATAGGTAACCATGATCTCAAATTATCACACTGGAAATTCTGGAAACATACAATTGGCAAATTTTCACCTGCATGCTATTCTGGGTAGTATGCTTAAACTTTGTTGTGTCCCTTTCTATCCTTCTCTCCCTAACCAAGACCTGAATTCTGTCTTTGTCCAAAGCATCCCCACTGTACACACTGGCCTCCCATTCATCATTCAGTATCCATCTTGGATATTAGATCCACTGTCATGGTAGCCCAGCATTCACGTTAGGAAATCTTGATTTATTTAGTGGCTACAAAGCCAAAGAATATCAAATATCCATGCTATGGATTCATACATGTCAGCTGTTTGAAGCCATCAACTGGCTTCCTTAAATGAAAAAAGTGAAAATACAAGATATTTTGAGAGAGCAGATCCACAGTCACCAAACATCAACTATATTAGTATATTCATTACATTTGCATCACTGTAACCAACAGGAACAATTTAAGGGAGAAAGGGCTTACTTTAGCTCACAGTTTCAGAGGGTTCATTCTGGAAGTATTCTGTGCCTCCTATTGGGCAGGACATCATAGTGGGGGGAGCTAGTCCCTTCATGACCTACTAGGAAGCAGAGTGGGAGGAGTGCAGTCCCTCAGCTTGGTTTTTTTTTTTTCTATCCCCTTCTCGTAGTATAGGCTCCTGGGCCATGGAATGGTAAAGCCCCGTTTCAAATTCAGTATCCCCTCCTTGGTTAATTCTTCCTGGGACTGCGCTCACAGACATATCCAGAAGTGTGGCCTCACCAACTTCCTAGGTGATTCTAAATCTGGTCAAGATGATAATGAAGATCAATCATCACAGGTATATTGTTATAGTTATCACATTAGTATTTCTTGTTGTTAACCTTGTCTTGCCTAATTTATAAGCTTTATCACAGGTACATGTGAATAGGCAAAAAAGAATGTATTGGGGCTGATACTGTCCCAGGTGTCTACAGGGTTTATACAATCTCCAGGGCCTAAGGCAGGACTAGTGTAAGATATCATTCAACAATGAAAGAGTATTATACATGTAAAGGAATCATTAATATCTCTGGTGGGTTTCAATAACCAGCCAGGACAACTTTCTGAGGTGGAAAACCTGGATGTCTAGGGCAGAGGGTCTCGCCTCATAGGACTGACTGACAGACCTCAGCCTCTCATGACTCTGACTTCTTTCTCCTACTGCCATCAACCTGAAGAATATGACATCTAGGTGTTTTATTGATGGGAAGCACCGCCCACTATTACACAGGCCTTAATGCATAATGAATAGAACTTCTACAGTGTACCAACCCCCAACTTTAGCTGACTGACATGAAGCCCTTTGACAGGCTAGTCCAAGTCCCTGGGCAAGGTTTTCCCTGAGAGGTGCTTAGGCTGAGGGAGGACCCCATAAGTTTCCTCCATTAGCATTAATAAAATCAAATGCTTCCGACACCAATATCTCCATGGGCAGAGTCAACATTAGAACAACAAATGCTCCAATCAAGGACCACTGGGTAGACAACTGCTGGTGTTCCAAACTAGCATTTTTTCTGCATTCCAGAGACCACATCTAAGAAGCTGGTTCCAACAGCTAAGGAAGGTGACCTTCTGGCAGTGACTCAGGCTGCTAGCTAAGCAGCTGATAATAGCTGAATTGCAATTTGCAATAAGATTTTCTCAAAAATCTTATTCTTGCCCAGAAGAATATGTAGCTTTATAATATTTGAGAATAAGTTCAAATATACCATAACATATACAAGATAGTTTTGTTTATCCTAGAGCAGTAATTGTGAGTCAAAAATAATATAATGTCTTCTGAACATAGTATAGATTTTTAATCTTTTATTAGACCTTTTCTTCTGGATGGCCAAAACTAAGTGTCTTGATTATGGCTTAAATACATCTTCTTCTTTACATCTTCTACAAAGTCACCCCATTGTTTTATGGCATCATGTGTAAAATAAGTCCTTTTCTTAGCTTGTTTGGGTTGACACTTTGATTCTAGAGTTTCAAAACTTAGACGTGGAAATACTTCTGAAAATAATTTGATGCATTTCTGTTGAGGATTTTAGTTTTAAATAAATGGAAACAATAAGGTGAAAGAAATCACAATGATTGTGAGTTTGCTGTGATCATCAACCACACATCCACTCGTGTAGAAAACACTGGCAGGCTGTGTGTGGAAGATTCCTGCTTCCAGATTGTGGCGAGGGTTCATGCTGTTGTCATTTCCTATGGGAAGACAGAAGGAAGAGCAGATTGGGAAGTAATTAAAAAAAAATCCCAGGTTTTGAGCATGGCTGAAGAATCTCCTTTCAGACTTCTCCTGCAGGCTAGCAGATGACCAGGCTGGAGTATACGGAGAAATCTGGGAGCTCTATTTTCATTCAGAAGTCCCCTGTATCTCAGGCAGGAGGATCATACTTGTTTTTGTGCTTCTGTAGGTTTTTTTGTTTTTGTTTTTGTTTTTGTTTTAATCCAGATTGGATTGGCCTCCGTTGTAGCAAACTTTCCTTTCCCAGTTTTAGACTACTCACTTCCGACGATTGCTGTAATTAATTGCCACTCATTCAGTAACTTAAAGCAGAAGTTCGTTCTTACAGTCCTGGAGGCCAGAAGTCCAAAATGGGACAGCAGTCTGGTTCCTTCTAGACACTTCAAGAAGGAGCTATTTCTTATCTTTTCCAGCTTCTAGAGCAGTGATTCTCTACCTTCCTAATGATGCAACCCTTTAATGCCGTTCCTCATTTCGTGCTGACACCCAACTATAAAATTATTTTTGTTGCTACTTCATAACTGTGATTTTGCTACTGTTATGAATTGTAATGTAAATATTTGATATGCAGATGGTCTTAGGTGACTCCTGTGAAAGGGTCATTTGACTCTCAAAGGAGTCAAGACCCACAGGTTAATAACCACTGTTTTATAGGCTGTCTGTGGCCCTTGATTTATGTCCCCTGATAAGCTTCACCTGTGTCATGACCACTACCCTTCTCTGGCTCAGGCCCTTATAAAGATACTTATACTGAGTCCACCCAGGGTATCCAGGATAATCCCACAACCCCAAACTCCCCAATTTAACAAATCTATGAAGTCTCTTTTGTTACATAAAGCAACATACCCTCTGGTTCCAGACACCAGGATACAGGCATCTTTCAGGAGCTATTGCTCTGCCTACAAACCTTATACACATGTTTATAAGTCTGTAGAAATGTCGTTCTGGTGTTCTATTTCGTTCATTTGGTGAATGCCTTCAGCGTTTGAAATAATATCTACCATGCACTCAGTAAGTATTGTTGAACCTGACTAAAAGTGTTGGTTTCGGGTGAGCAGGTAGCTGAAGTGACAAGCCAGTGGGAATGGAAACCAGAGGGGGTTTTGTGGCACTTGATGGAACTGACCATGGGACACAAGATGGAATCAGCTGGGCCTGTGCTCTCCTTAAATGCCTACAGATACCTTAAAACATGTGTGTTGTTAGCTGGATTTTTAAAAATCCTCTAGAAAGCACTTACTGTCCTGATACATGTGTGTCATGCTGGCAAGTTGCTATAAAATGGATTCCAGCATGTTTAAGAGCAGAGATTTTGGGCAAAATATTATGCAATCAACTCTGGGATCCCACATTGGATAAGATGAATATATACAGCAACTAGACAGAGAATTGCCAGTGTCCTGGGCTAAGCAATCAAGAAAAGTGTCAGTGGATTTGAGGATAAAGGATATGGTCAATCTTTGGATGTCCTCGACTGTGAATTTAAGGAACAGGGATAAAGAAGTAACATTCTCCTTCCGAATCAGGGAGGTGGCAGAGTGAAGTTGCTGGGTACACCACCATGAGTTCACAACTTCTTGTCTCTCCTCAACCTTCCTCGGGCTCGGGGCAAGTGATTCCAAGTGTCCAGTAATGCCCTGGCAGGTAGACTTCTCTTTGAGGAGTGCTGATTCTAGTGTATGACTGGGTTCTGAGTTTAAAGGGTCATGGACTTGCAAAGCTCAAGCCAGAAAAGCATCCCCTCCCTGCCTTGACTCAGGAGAGTAGGATCAGCATGGTGAAACCTTCTATCAGCTGGGCCTTGGTACTCCAGTGCCATGTCCAGCACTGTACATGGATGGACCTGACAGACAGACAGACAGATGGATACACAGACAGAAAGCTGGGTTTGAGTAGTCAGAGCCCTCTGCTGGAGAAACCAATCTCCTCCCGGAAGCTCAGTGTCTTTTTTCAGTGTTGAACAGAGGTGCTGTTATTGCATACAGCTGAATAAAAAGGTAAGGTTATCACATACAGATTAACAAGGAGGTGGGATTTATGGTACACAGCTGGATCAAGCTGGATCAGGTTTAGTTAATCTCAGTAGAAGCAGTCTTTATAGAGGAGTGAGTGGTTTTCAAGCTGTAAGTCCTGAGGGTCGAGTGAGGGAGAAAGCTTTGGTGGACGTTCTCTCCACACAGTGTTAACATCCACACTCAGACCAGAAGGGAAGGTTTTGCCAGTTCCCTCTGAGTCTGAGGCTAAGGTCCTTGACATGGCCATGCCCACTTCAACAGCACACATTCAGTTAAGACCTCATATACTCAGGGCTTTCTCTGCCACCATACTATTGTCAGTAGCCTTTACTGTGAGGGTGACTGCTCGTGGCAGGCCTGGTAGAGTAACCAGTCCAGTAGCTGGTTCAGAGAATCAGAATGATGCTGCCTCACAGGGCGCGTGTTGGCTTTCTCAGAGGTGTCAGAACAAACTGGATAAGGAAGACAGGAACTGTCCAAGAAGGAAAAAATAGAGAAAACTTAGGATGAAGGGAATTAATCACAAGCTAAAAAAGCTAGGTGTTGTTAGGTTCACACTAATAGCTCAAGTAGACACCGAGAGATATGTATATGACCACACAAAGCAGTTTATTTTCCACAGGTTTCATACTGACATCAGGGCAGTTATAAAAAACATGGCAGCAGCCTCAAAAGCTGGCCATGTGGTGCCTTTTAAACCAAATAGGTGGTGCTTAGGGGAATCCTTCTGATTCAGGATCTGAATACTGGATTGGCTGCCTTATCTCGGTTGGAAGCAAGGGGCTTCTGGGAAAGAGAGTATTTGACAGTCAGCAGAGAGGAGGTCAGTGCGGCCCACCATTAGGGGTGGTGGTCCTCTCAGTGTTGGCGGGATGAGACGATAATTATACCATTATGTAAAAAACTAAAGAAAATGCATATTCTGGTAAGATCTGGTGTTAGAACTGGCTAAGGCGTCCTGCTCAGCGGACCTCCAGTAATCCTGAAAGCCAGGGCTGCATCCAAGGCCACTCCAAAGCCCTCGGCCCACTGAGCTACAGTTGAGGGGCTCTGCAGGACTCTGCTCGGCCCCTCTCTAGTGCATAGCTGCTGGTACAGGTGCCCTGCTGTTCTAGCTCCTTTGCTTGGGGAACTGACTCAGTGCCTGTGTGGTCTCCAGTGGGCCTCCGTCTCCACTGCTGCCAACATTTGATTTAGTGCTCCCAGCTCCTCTGTTCCAGAAATGAAGACTCTTCAGGCTTGATTATCTATATTCTCCCCAAAGGTCAGCATTTGGCCTTCTTCCCATTTGGGAGAGATTCTGGGCAGATACTTAGAGTCCCACCAGCTCTGCAAAGCAGAAGAGTGGTCAGCGCAATCACATGGGATGAAAGTCCTCAGAGGCCAGGTGGCGGGGGTGGGGTGTAAGGGGAGGGACGGGACAGGCTAGGGCAAACTTCAGGAGAGATGTTTGAACAAGCAGTTTCCTGAGTTCTGGCTCCAGAGCCTGGGGGGGGGGGGGGGGGGCAGTGGGGAGGCAGAAGACAAAGTAGGGAACCAATGCCTCGTACAAGAACCAGCTTACAGGCTGCAGCAGTGTTCTGACCCAAATCTGGCTCTCTTCATTGCCCGTTTGCCCCACCGGGACCTGCTCACTGAACAACGCCGGCTGTGTTCAGGAGAAAGCAACTGGAAGGGCTGGTGTCTGGCGGCTGGCATAGGAGACATGATAAAGAAGGCATTCCCTAACAGCAGCTCTGATAGCATGCTCTCAAAGCTCCGAGTGGACACCCTCCCCCCTCCCGGGGAGGGCTAGAAGCTTGTAGTGTGGCATCTGTCTTTCCTTTTCCTTGTAAAACAAAAAAAGTAAGAGGAAGCAGAGCCCCCAGCTCGAAGGGATCTCCTGATCCTGTGTGCTTTTCCAGTTTGAATGGGGCAGCCAACTGGCGTGCTCACTTCCTCTTCTTGGCCTAATTTAAATCTATTTGAAACAAACACTGACTGCTTAGTTTTTCAACCTTAGTGTGTTGTAGGGAGTTTCGAGCAGCATCTAAAGTATCTTAATCATAGCCTCCATTTAGGCAGGTTCCACAACCTGTTGTTCCCCAATAAATAAATTAGCACTAATTGTTTATATTGCCAAAGTAGTTACTGGAACTAGAGATAGTATTCGTGCTGGGTATAGTGGTGCATGCTAAGAGGAAGGCCATGACTGCCCCTAGGGATTCGGTAGAGGAGAAAGTTTATTGTAGGTAAAAGGGAGAAAAGAGGCAGAGACATCTGGGAGAGTCCAGGGATGACATGACCAGACTAAGGAGAGGAGGAAGGGGGGAGGGGAGAGAGGAGAGAGGAAAAAGAGAACCTGGAGACCAAGAGGCCAAAAGAGAGAGGAAACCAAAATGGCTGGATTATGTAATGTGAACAGCCCAGCCCCCTGGTTTGGAGAGTTCAGGGTGGTGGTGGTGGGGGCAGGGTATGCAAGCCTGGAGGACCTGTAAGTCCCTGCTACAGGTAGACACTGAGGGATGCTGGGAGAACCTGGTGGCCAGGTTCACTTGGATATGTTAAATAGGTATCTCAGCCAGCAGTTTGTCCAAAATTAGGTATGTGAGACCTAACACATACCTTTAATCCAAGCACTAGGGAAGCTGAGGCAGGAGGACCACCACTTGGAGGCCAGACAGAGCTATATAGCAAGATTTTCTAAATAGATAAATACATAACAAATAAATAAAGTCTTTACTGCAGGATGCCTTAAATGCATAGTACAGGTTTTTCTTGGTTGATCAACTCTAATGCAGAGTATTAGAGGCAGCGGGGGAAGGAGAGAATGGGAATAAAAGAAGGAATAAACTGACCTCAACAGAGGCAGATTGTCCTGTAGTCAGAACAATGAAGGGTATCAGCCTCTTCCTGGGAGATGGAGACTGTACAAGTGGAATGAGGGGAGTGGATTATAAGAGGGAAAGGGGGACCTATGCAGGATTGTTCTTGTGCAGTTTCAAAGTTGTGATTATCTACAGGTATGTTGGCCTTAAGGTATTCTCCTGCTTAGTTTGGGAGACCAGCCTTCTCAAGGATTCCCTGGATCCTAGGCCTGCACGTGGTAGTTCCTTAGCCCACCTTAGGGGTCTGGATCATTAGCCCTTTACATATCACGTATACAAACGTGTTTATGTGTGTGTGTGTGACACACGTTTTCTTTTCTTTTTTAAACAAACCTCTCATTTTCTCTTAAACTTTTTAAAGTGAACTTCGGCTGAGAAAAATAAACCAATATGCTACCACCAAAGGGACATTCTACAATTGGAAACACCTACACAATTACCCTGTGGATAATATTCAGTCTTTGACAAGATGATAACTGGCTGCATATATATGTAAACACTGCTAATGAGGACACTAGTGGTCACAATGGCCTATCTTCTGACACACACAAATGTGTGTGTGTATGTGTGTGTGTGTGTATATATGTGGAAAGAGAGGATAGGCTGTAACTCTGAAGTTGCAAGAACTTCATCAAGTTTGGGCAAAGTACTCATCCTAAATGATAGAGCTCCTTTTCATGAGAGGAAAACACAAATCCTTAAGAGTAAGATCCCTTAAGCAGCCTAGAAGACACTTGCAAATTCAGGATCTCATGGTTCCCGTTCTTACATCTGGACCCTGAACAGCTAGCTCTTGGCTGGCAGGTCTCAAAACCTCATGGTGTGTGTTACATCTTTGTAATCTTTCTCAGAAAATAAACTCTTCTCAGGAAAAAAAAAAACAAGATAAAAACAAAAACAAAAAACAAAAAAACAAACCCTGATTACCTCATTTGTGTCATCTCAGAGACTTGCAGGGAGGGGCAAAGAACCCAGACCCCAGAGTCTGCCTACAAGTAAGAGGTCAGCAGGAGTGACAAACTGCCTTTACGCTGCTCTTGCTGTGCATCGATTCAATTTCCCTTCTGTTCTTAAAGTGGCCTTAGGGAGGAGGAAAACTGATACATCATGTGTTTAAAGGCTTGAGGGTCCAATAACATCAGGCCTGATTCTCAACTGCATTATGTCATAGCTACAACCTTGGGCCAATTAACTAGACTAAGTCAGTTTTCTCATCTGCAGAACCTAAGAAAGAAACTCACAGAGGTTTCACATGAATTACATAATAATAGTTTAAGCCAGTGGGGGTCTTACTGTCACACTACCTGGACTCAAATTCTGCCTCGCTTATTTGCTATGCTTTTAAGCTGCTTAATGCTTTTAAGCCTCGGTTTCCTTACTATAAATGATAATTGTGATTCTTGTTTTATTGGGTAGTTGTGGTGAACAAATGGGGTTATCCACAGAAAGAATTTAGCTTTGCTCTTGGCTGAGCTAGCGGCGAAATGGATGCTCACTATTATTACTGAAAACAAGCTACACAGTATTTCCTGTTCTCTTAACCACATTGCAGAATAATATGGGATGCTTGTGCTAGACCAGAGGCAAAGTCTTCCCTTTACAATAAACGTCTTTCTCTTGCCTTTTTTCCTCCTCTCAAGATTATTCTGGTAGACATTTGTAAACCACATGGGGGTGGGGCAGAAAGCCTTTAAGTGTGTTATTTCCTTCACAACCGAATCCATCTGTTTTCAGGGAAAAAAAAAAAAAAAAAAAAAGACCCTGGAAAGGAGCCAGTTAGAGGAAGGACTGTAAATCCACTCTGTGAGTCCAAAGTAAAGATAGGCCATTGTGACCACTAGTATCCTCATTAGCAGTGTTTACACATACACGAAGCCAGTTATAATCTTGTCAAAGACTGAATATTATCCACAGGGTAATTGTGTAGGTGTTTCAAATTGTAGAAGAATGTCCCTTTGGTGGTAGCATATTGATCTATTTTTCTCAACCAAAGTTCACTTTAAAAAGTTTAAGAGAAAATGGGAGCTTTGTTTAAAAAAAGAAAAGAAAATGCAGTTTCCTCATTGCATTGGAAAATAAAATTGTGCATGAAAAGATTACATGTATTTACATAAAACTGGAGGTCCTAGTTCATTGATCCAGGCAGTAAAATAAGACCTGCTTGGGACTATTTAAACCAGATCATTCAAGGCCCCCAAAGTCTAGTTTATGTCTTCTAAGGACATAGTACCTGTGTGATCACACACCTCTCAACCATCAGGCTACAGAGTTCATTCTTAATTTAGATCCTATAAACTAAGAAGGTCCAACTTTCCCTAGTATTCATTCACAGTGGCCATAGCAGAGTGTTTGAGAACTTTATCATCTCATCCAGGAGGGCCCTGGCTCATTAATGACTGAAACACTTCTCATTGTACCCCTCCATCCAACAACGCACACTAAGGCAATGAGGTCCCAATTTAAGAACTTCATGCTGGTGATGTAGGGAGAATACATCCAAACCACAGGTGATGGTCTTTGAAATTTTAATGTTTGCAGTTCAGATTTGGATTATCACGAAGAGTATGGTTGCCAGCATGGTCTTGCCCTTGTCCCAGCCCTGAGCGGACTCTATGCCTACCATCTTTGCTTGAGTCCCTTCTGGGTTCTAAAAGATTCCATAGCTTCCTCACTTTGTCTAGTCCTGTTGCTCCTCACATATGGAGGCTTCATCATGCTCACCAGGCGTGGCCATTCCAAAGTGCTGGGCAACTGTAGAATTCACTGTCCCTGGAAAAGACACCTGCCTGGAGGTGGCTAGAATAAGGATGGGTGAAGATGGCCCTGCACCCCTTCCAATGAAGGCAGGGAGGACCGATGCTACAGACTCTCTCCTCCCCCTTTCTGATTCTTCCTCCTCTCCGTTTCCTGTCTTGGGTCTCTGCCTCTGCCTCGCTTCCCTTTTGTCTTTCAGGCACAGTGCTTCAGTACTTTACATCTGTCTAGCACTCTTTTCCTTCTATTTGATAGGGGGTGGCGAAGGGCAATATTATTAGTGGTACCAATTTCTAGATTAAAAGAGACAAGATACAGAATGATACATGGTCCCTGGTAGGTGCAGAGAGAGCCAGTCCTGAAGCTCATCTTGTAAATCCCTCCCGTGGGCTGCTGTCCTGGCCATTGAGCAAACCCCATATATCAATCTAGCCACCCATGTGTGTGATATATTCTGAATGGAGGTGGGTAAAGGAAGCATTCAGTCTGGAGAAAGCAGGCAATACATCTGCCCTCCTGACCCTGGAGACCATGAAACTCAGCACCCTTTAGAGTCCAAACTGACAATTCAATCCAGCTACTTTTAATTCAGGTCATTGGAAATATATCACGAAATTATTTTTCAAAAGATATTCTCAGTTGTCAGTACTGAATGTGTGTGCATTCAGTTTTCTGTAACTGTTGCAAACATCTGAGTTTAATCACTGAAAAATAGAAAAGGTTTATTTTTTCATCACAGTTTGGGGGGATTGGTTTAGGCCCATGCTTGATTGGACCCACAGTTCAGGAGCCTGTGGCAATTAAAAAAGTGAGCGGTGAACTGAGCTGTTAGCTTCATGGTGACTAGCAATTAAAATAAGAGAGACAGAGAGGAAGGGATTGGCACTGCCCAAACCCTTTTATAGGTGCCCCTTATCCCCAGAACTAAAACCTTTCATTAGCGGCCCCACCCAGTAGTGCCAGGACAGGGACCAGGAGACACATGAGCTGTTGAGGACATTCCTGATCCAAACTTGAGCACTGGATTATTACTCTGGTAATCACAGCTGAGCAAATACTGAATCTGGGTAAGAACTTGAAAACATGGGCCGAGGACAAGGCTCAGTCACTAAAACGCTTGCTGCGAAAGCTTGAGAACCGGAGTTTGGATTCCCAGAATCTGAGTAAACGCCCAGATGTGGTACCCAAGCCTGTAATCCCACTGCCACCACGACAAGACGGGAAAGTCAAAAGTATCCCTGGAAGTGTGGGAGCCAGCTGTTGGCAGCCAATGACCAAAGCCCTATCACGAGCAAGGTGGAAGGCAAAGACAGACACCTGAAGTTGTCCTCTGACTTCCACACAGGTTCTGTGGCACACGTATGATGGAGGCATGAACATACACACACACACACACACACACACACACACACACACACACGTGGCGGTGGAGGAGGGGCATGACACAACATGTTTCTATTTCTATTCTCCCTCAAAGAACTAACTTAGTCAAGATGTACAACATCCAAATCACCGTAATATTTTGATTACTTTCTATCTGTTATATCAAATCATCATAACTTAAGAACTCCTCCAGTTCACTAAATAAGTTCTTTGAAAATTATACTTAAAAGGAAGAAAGAAAAAAAGGAAAGAAAGAAAGGAAGGAAGAAAGAAAGAAAGAAAGAAAGGAAGGAAGAAAGAATGAGAGGGAGGGAGGAAAGAATGGAGGGAGGAAGGAAGGAAGGAAGGAAGGAAGAACTCTTTGCCCGAGAAGTCTAAGCATAGACTTCCAATGTGTATCTGTACAGTTTTTAGCTTTTATTCTCCATGGCCACCTGCTATTGTGCAAGGGGAAAAGTATTATGGAAGCTCCCAGGGAGCCATTAAGTGACTTCATTCTTTCTTCAGCTGCTAAACTACAACAAGGGATTCAATGAGCAATCTCTGCAGCACCCTCTGGTGGCTGATCAAAGACAAAACAAAAACAACCCAGGGAATCAGAGTTCACAAGAAATAGCTTTGTGGCTCTTTTCCCAATGGCCATCACTAAAATTTCCTTACAACATTGAAAACGCACCCAGGCCAGGAAAGTGGAAGGATTGAAAGGAATTTGGAAGCACAAGACTTGGACTTGAGTCAGAGCTGTCATTTGCCATCTTCTTGGACCTGAGCCCTGTGGGTCAGTTTTCAGTGAGCTGTGGAAGCTGGGTCTGGAATTACTCCTTGGATATAAGTGGCAATGTCACAATTGTGGGGCATCCGGGTGGCACATCTGGAAAAGATTAATGGATGCCTGGGATCAGGGTGGGAATAGAGAGTAATGTAGTGAAGGCGTTCCCAACTAGACTGTAGTAACCGATGCACAACTCTACAGTTTCTAAAAAATATCACAGTGTACATTGAAAATGGTTGAAATTTAATGGCATATTAATTAGATGTTGATGAAGTCATTTTTAAAAAGCCACCAGGAGCTGGTGAGATGGCTCAGAGGTAAAAGCACTTGGCGGTACAAGTCTAGCGACCCCACAAGGGTGTCCCCTGACATCCACACACGTTGTGACACATGCGTGTGTCCATATACATTACATATATGTATACATGTTGTGTCCATTTACACCCACACACACCCACACACACCTCACCACCACCACCAGTAATAATACAATAATAAAATAATCAATACAGCCAGGCACTGGTTGTGAAGGCCTGTAATCCAAGCACTAAGGAGCCGAATCAGGGAGACTGCAAAGTTCAATGCACATAGTGAGAGCTTGATTCAATAAGACAAAATGACCATAGAAAACCTGGAGGGGCGGGAACGAAGTACTAACCCCCAGAGATCTATGCAGGGCCACAGCCAGGGAGCCTGAGCCTTGTGAGTAGGAGGGAAAGGGACGGTGGCTGCGGGCAGGGGCTGAGCAGAAAGAACTATTATGAATGGCGTTGTTTAAAACTCTACTTTGTCCACTTCACATTGTCCCTGATTCCTCAGGCGTAGCCAAGGCGGGAGAACAGCAGCCCCTGACTCCCTACTTATGGCAAGTTCCTCTATTCACATAAGAAGTGCTGTTGACTCAGGGGCATTTCTGATGGGGCGCAAGACTCCTGGTTGCATAGAAGTGACCACGTTGAAATGCGAACACCATGTTTTCATCATCATTATTTATCATTTCAGTAACAAGGGATTCCGTACTGTTTGAGAATTAGATGAGCTTGTTAAAGTGGCTGGGGAGGGTATGGATACAGCTTGGTTGGCAAAGTGCTTGCTGAACACCATGAGGACCCGAGTTTGGATTCCCAGGTAAAATCAGGGCATGATGCCGTGTGTCTATAGTTCTGCCTCTGAGAGTGAAGACAGGAGGATCCTAGCTAGCTTACTGGACAGACGTACAGCCAATCAGTGAGCTCCTCCAGGCTCTGGGAAAAACCCTGTCTCCTATAATAATGGGGAGGGTTGTAAAAGAAGACACCTAACACCATCCTCTGTGGGTGCACCCACATGTAACCCACACAGACACTACATACATCAGCATTTGGAGATAGTGGGCTTGGCGAGAAAGATGTCTCTTTTAAGGTTACTTACTACTTGACAATGAAAATTTATAATGGCACTAGAAGAAAACTCATAGAAATCATCTGTATTTGGGTTAGAGAGAAACTTAATAGCTATACCTCACCAGAAGAGATAATGAAAGAGATTGAGCCAGGGCTGAGGAGGGAGATCAGACAAGGATGTTAGGATATACTAAAATATTTTATAAATCAGACATTTACTATCCTCATTATAGCTGACTCTTACAAACCAAAGAGAAGTAAGCAGAGAATAGATGATCCACAAAAAGGGGAAACAAATCAAGAGGTGCAACCCATCAACATATGAAACAAGTTTAGCATGCTTGTAAGTTAGTACACGTGATTAAGATGGCAATGAAGCCGGCAGTGGTGGCGCACGCCTTTGATCCCAGCTCTTGGAGGCAGAAACAGGTGAATCTTTGTGATTCTGAGGCTAGCCTGGTCTACACAGTGAGTCCCAGGTCAGCCAGAGCCATGTAGAGAGACCCTGTCTTGAAAGAAAGAAGGAGAAAGAAAGAAAGAAAGAAAGAAAGAAAGAAAGAAAGAAAGAAAGAAAAAGAAGGAAGGAAGGAAGGAAGGAAGGAAGGAAGGAAGGAAGAAGAAAGAAAGAAAGAAAGAAAGAAAGAAAAAGAAAGAAAGAAAGAAAGAAAGAAAGAAAGAAAGATTTTTTTATGTGAGTAAAATATAAGAAGGTTACTCTCGATTACCTCCAGAGCTAGAGAAATCATTACAGCTCTCATGGAGGCAGCTAGGTGTACTTTGTGACCCAGCAATTTTGTTTTAGGGACTGTTCTCTGGTGATAATTACACACACACACACACATAAATATATGTTCTTCATCAGGATGTTTGTGGCTGAGTTATTTTTAAAAGAAAATATGGGAAGTTTCTCAGATGTCCATCAAGAAGTACCTGATTTAGTATTATATATCTACTTAATAGATTACCTACAGAGTTAAAGTTAATTATGAACCATGTTTAGATCATGTTTCCATCAAGTTGCTAAGTATGGAAAAAGAGTGTCTGGAGAGCACAGATAATTTGATCACATTACATTCTTGTTTAAAAGTATGGAAGGAGAGAGAGAGGGAGGGAGGGAAGGAAGGAGAAGGGAGGAGAAAGTTATGTTCCTCTTTAAGGATTTGCTTGGCTGTTCCTCTAGGGATTGTCTCAGCTGGAGAGCCAAGGCCCTGCACCCTCTCTTCTCAGCAGGTGTGATAGGCACATGTGATTTCAGTGCAGTGTGGAGCTCTGCTGGGTTATTTCCAATACAGACTCCCCATAGGGACAGCCAAGGCTGTTACCAGGCTTGTGACAGTTGGTTTTCTGTCTCTACCCAATTCTGTTCTTTTTGTTTTTTGTTTTCCTCCATTCCTGAAGGACAATCCTTAGAAGATATCCTGTGGTCAGATGGTATCATCAGGTTCCTTACCTTTAGTCTTGAACTACTGACTAGAATGGTTTTTGGTTTTTCTAGACATGTACTGCATGTTATAGTCATGTTCTGGGGGTGTAGGGAACTCCAGGGCTAAAAGCCATTGTGGCCGAGAACAAAGTTTGGATTTTTTTCCAATGTGCTCTTAGCTAACGGTGAATTAACTGTGGTTGTAAAGAAGACTAAAAAAATACATACTAAAAAATATGTCCTGAAATCTATTCTTCCCTCTTTATTAGTAAACACAAAACTCAGCCTTTGTTGCCACACGGCTGTGCAGCCAAACATTGTATTCCCAGGAGCCCTTGCCCATATGTGTGATGAAATGAGAAAAAGAAAAGTTCCAAGTTAGCCGTCATAGTCAGGGTTCTTTAGAGTAACAGAACTTATAGAGTGAATCTCTCTACATAATTAAGAAGGGGATTTATTAGAATGATTTACAGGTTGTCATTCAGCTAATCCAACAATGGCTATCTGTGAACAGGAAGTCCAATAGGAAGAACAGGAAGAACCAGTAGTTGCTAAGTCCCCAAGGCTGGATGTCCCAGCTGGTCTGCAGTATAAACTGGATTCCCAAAGAAGGAGGCGTTAATGCCAGTGAAGAAATGAACTTGCTAACTAGGTGAGGGCAAGCAGGCAAAGAGCAAAAGCTTCCTTCTTCCATGTCCAGATAATAGATTCCAGCAGAAGGCGTGGCCCAGCTAAAGGTGTGTCTTCCTGCCTCAAGATCCAGATTAGAAGTGGCTCTACCTACTTCAAATTAAGCAAAAATCCCTCACAGATGTGCCCTTCATTTTTGTATTTTTGTTAATTCCAGATGTAGTCAGGTGGACAACCAAGAATAGCCATCACATTATCCCATTAGTGAAGAAACTGCTCTTTCCCGCAGCTGGAATGCAACCCTGAAGACACAGTGCTGCGGTTGGGTGTGACAGTCTGGAGAGGCCACATGATGGAAGAAGCTCGGATGCCTGTCACAGGAACCATCCCTGTCCCTTGACTTGATCACTGACACCTGAACTGTTACAGAGGCAAGAAACAGCTTCTTTCCTCTTCAAGACACTGAATTTTGGTACCAGGAAAAATGCAAAGAAAAAAAAAATCACTTTTCACATTACATTTACGTTTCAGCTATTGCTCTAGTTCTGTGAAGAGACACCATGGCCAAGGCAGCTTATAAAGAAAGCATTTAATTGGAGGCTTCCTTAGCGTGTCAGAGGGTTAGTCTATGGTCATCCTGGTGGGGGAGTATGCATTAGCTGAAAGTTTACACCCAGATTCACTGGCAGGAAACAAGAGAGAGAGAGAGAGAGAGAGAGAGAGAGAGAGAGAGAGAGAGAGAGAGAGAGCGCACACTAGGCTGGCCCTGAAACGGGACTTTTGAAATCTTAAATCCCACTTTTGGGTGCAGTGGCACATCTCCTCCAAGGTCACACACCCTAATCCTTACTAAAGAGTCCACCAATTTGGAACCAATCATTGAAGTATACGAGCCCATAATGGCCCTTGTGGGCACACAGGAGGCATTCCATTAAGTATTTTAAAGTATACATGTAGAGCTGAGGTAGGTAGGTAGGTAAGTAGGTAAGAGATCACTTGTTGCAGAACCCTGAGGAGTGAGTTCAGATTCCCAGCAGCCATATGAAAAGGCGGGCACAGCTATACGACAAAGCATGGGGCAGTAATTATCGATGTACTGTGGTTACCAGCTTCCCCTTCCACCAAAGCTCACAGCCATCTCTCAGGTACCCTTGAGGAAAGCTGCACAGACTCTACATGCCCTCACCCTTCCTCCTGCTCAGAGCACAGAATTATGTGGCAGAATTATGCTACAGTTTCATAGAAATGCAAAGAGTGTTTCCTTTATCTGTGCCAGGCTAGCATGACCTCACCTTCTCCATCTGCCTTCTTTCTCCGTAGGACCCAATGTGAGTTTATTGCAGGAAGGTGGCAAATCCTTTTATTTAAAGGGGCAATCATGACCGTTTCAGGCTCTATAGTATCGCTGTCTCAGTCACACAATCCTGTTGCTCCTCCTCCCCTCTCTCAACAGGGTCTCAACAGGGTCTGGCTATGTAATCCAGTCTGGCCTTGAAATCACCATGTTCCTGCCTTAGCCTCTCAAGTTCAGGGATTCCAGACGTGTGCCACACACTAAACCGTGACACATATTATTCCTGGCTTTCTTTCTTTGTTTACAGCCTTTCAAAAGTACAAAACCTACTGCTAACTTACACACAGTCCAAAAGTAGCCCTTGCATTTGATTTGGTCCTCAAAATATGTTCTGAAGACTTCTAGCTGCTAGAGATATCCCAAAGAACTCAGAGAATCGATACTTAGAGCCTTCCTTTTCTAATATTTTCTTCAAAATGAATATGTAAAATGTATTATTACTATTGTTTATTAATTATTACTACTTGAAAGGCTCTTACTGTGTTACTCTGGTTGGCCTGGAACTCACTATGTAGGCCTCAAACTCACAGAAATCCATCTACCTCTGCTGGGATTAAAGGCCTGTATCACCATGCCTGGCTATGTAAAAAATAAATAAGTTCTATCCTTCTTCTTTAGCAGAAAAAGTACCATGCATTTTAAACTCTTACAATCCTGTCCCCCAATTCAAAATTCAAATGACCTTTGGAGTCCAGCGTGCACCTGGCTTAGTCTAGGAAAGATAATCTGCGGCCGAATGAAGCTGGCCTGAGACCCTTCCCAGACTCTTCAACTGAGAGCAAACCACATGGGTTGACAGGAATAAGCTGTGGTGCTTGTGGTTGCCCTGGATTCTGGGATTTGAGTGCATCTTTAGAGGACTGACAAGTCCACTTAGATAAGCCCCAATCTCCCGGATGCACAGACTGAAGACATAGCTGAGGGCTATCTCTCAGCTTTATGGAACATTAGTGATTTATTTAAGTGACCCAGAAACCTGCAGTCAATTTATTGAATTTTGAATGCTCATGACATTGGGTTGTTATAAACAAAACTACTGATTTACAGAAATGTACTTTGTTCTTGTTATTTGGCAAATACAAGTTTGCTTCAGTTATTTAAGAGGATACAGCAGCTTTTCATGGTTGGTAAGGAAACAAGCTGTTGTGACTACATGGCAGAGGCATTTGTATAACTTGGGACCTCAGGGCAATAAGCAGACAGTTCATTTCTGCCGACGAATGAGATCCTTGCTAGACTGTGCTGTGAGAAGCGTGTGCGTGCGATGTAAGAGTTCTGCTTTGCAAATGGAGAATTAGGAAGTATTTATTAAATGGGCTGTCTGTATTTGTATTTATTAGCAGACTTCCAGAAGCTAAAAGGCCACAAACCCAATCATTTATTCAGTAAATATTCTGTGTGAGGCCATGCACCAGGTACTTAGAGTAAAATATTTAAATACAGTGAATGCATCGGTTCAATAAAGACTCAAGGCACATATGAAAGGGGGACAGAGCATTTAGGACAATTGATCTAGCATACAGTCACCTCAGTGGATCAGACAGAAGCCTGCAACTGATTATGCATCTCTCAGTATTGCAAAATCTATGCAAAAACGTGAAAACACACACACACATACATGTGCACACGCTGCTTATAAAGATGAGAAAAGAGGCTAGATTTTACTTTCTAATCAAAGTAGACATCGTGTGGCTTTTCCTTAGTGAAACACTCTAAGTGATCTATGAAGTGATCACTGGGACACTCCCAGACAGCAGCAGATCTCAGAGCTAATCCTTTGAATAATGTCAGTGCTTTCCTCTCTTGTTCTGTAGTGATACAGAGTGCTCCATTGTCTGTTCTCTCCAGAGCTCAGCCTGCAGATCCCACAAACAGCACACAGGCCAATTCTCCTTTGCCAGGAACTGAGTGCTGGAGGAGAAGAATCCTGCTCCAATGGTTAGCTCACCTCGTGGGGCTCAGGGAAAGAGAGGCACCAGCCAAGCACTGACAGTGAGGTCACAGAAGGGTGGGCCCTTTCTGGGATGGAAACAGGCCTTCTGACCCACCCTGCTAGTAAGACTGACGCATCCCAGGATTCTGCTCTGCTTGCAATGCCCCCCTCCCCCAAGACTTCTGTCTCTAAACCCACCTTTAAAATCCCAAGGAAAGCCAGAAAGGAATAAAGCTGTTGATTTATTTCCTTTATATTAATGAAGAAATTTATCAATGGGCTAAAGTCCTCTTCCAGGCTGGTCAGAAAATGTACAAAGCAAGTATGTTTGCTGTACTTTCTCTTCCCAGCTAATGACTCCCAGCTTCCTGAGCTGCTTCTCTCTTTGACCCCGAGACTGCCAAACCACGACCACTCTCAACACTTTCCTCACTGGCATCATCTGTATGCAGACATATCAATAGCAGTTTTTCACAGCTGATTAGAGGTCTGAGTGGGGAAATGGGCTAAAAGCCATTTGTTATGCATGATGTAAGACAATTATGACAGGGAGCATAAAGTGACCTGAAAGTAATCCATGATCTCAGCTTCCAGTCTGTGGGTTGAATATTCATCCACAGGAAACCTGAGTTGGGGGCTCAAGTCTTCTCCATGGGGGCCCTTTTGAGTTGGCTGTCATTCTGCCTATGGTTACAGGAAATGAAGTTTCAACATCTTGTAATATAATGTTGAAAACACCTTGGTGATTCCTGAAAGGAGAAAAGGCTTTGAAGGAAGGATGAATGAAAACTCCTTTTATTTCAGCTGCATGGAGATTGCTGCACGTGTGCTGGCTATGACGCTTCCTAGGGCTTGGAAGCAGGTATCCCAACATCCTTTAAGTGAGCAGCTGACTTACACATTTCCAAGGTCCTCCATGGTCCCAGGGTACACCAGACTCCTCATCTGGGAAGGCCTCTGGACATGAAAGATTTGAAAATGAGAGTATGTCTACATATTCGCCCTGATGGTCACATGAATAAATCTGTATTTTCATAAACAAAATTCTATGCTTTCCCAGCAGAGCTTTAGTCCGTTGCTAAACTTCAGGACAGTGCTAAGGCTAAACACATTGCAAAGCACATCAGAGTTCAAGGGCTTAATGTTCATTTAAATGATCACTAGGGTTGAGCTACTTTAATTACATTGTTAGGAAGCAGTTGCAATGGTCTGAGATACAAAGAGCGGCACGCATGCGAGACGAGGGCCATGGTCCCAGATAGTAGATAGTAGAAAATTGATCCAAGTCTCTAACTAATAAAGGCCAATGAGTAGCAGGAAACTTGAAAATCTTCCTTTGTCTATTCATTCCTCCTTATCAACTGACCCTTTCTGTTTAGGTCACACGGCCCCACCTCTCAGGAGAGGAGCAGTTACTATAGAAGAGGGATGATCCTGCCAAGAGAGCATGCCCAAGGAACTCCCTAAGAAGAAAGCAGGCACATGACGTGAGTTGGATGCAGGAGCTCTGGCCACTGGTTGCATCCCTGTCATGTTGTGACTGGTGTGATCCCAGCATCGGGGAGTCTCCCACTGCCTGTCTTTGACAGGATGCAGTGTGCCTTTATTGACAGAGCAGTAACTCCCTTGTAATCCAAAAACACATGGTTCATGTGGCTCAGTGCTTTGTAGATGAGGCTTATTTACCTGGTGATGTAACTTTAGTGCTTTTGTTTTTGTTTTGCTTTCGGCAAACAACATGCTTGAGGTTTTGGTATCCTAAAAGCTAAAAATGAAGTACAAGATATCATGAAAGTCAAGGGGAAAACCCTGTGTCTTTGAGTATTTCTTTCTAATGTACATTGTCTCTGCCCACCTGTCTCTAGACCTGAGCACATCTTTTGTTGTGGAAGTTTTTTTGCTTGTGTTTAAAATAAGTGTTTTTGTGCACTGTTGGAAAAAGGGATGCATAGGTCTTGGCATTTTGTATTGTCTGCAGGTGTTGGATTCATGTGGGGGATGTTGATTGTTAATGATCTGCATGTGCTATCAGTAGAATACCTGAGGAGTTCTGAAAGAATAAAACACCTGAGCTGAGATGCTCGCGGTTCCACTGTTGAGGATGATGCTTGCTATGATGGCGGTTCCCTCTGCTGAGTCCTGGTGGGATTTGAGTCTATGAAAATGCCTCCTTGTCTCTCTTGCTGAGCCACAACAGCATACTACTACAGTCTTTCTCTGCTTTTCCCTTTTTGCATCATTTTTAAGATATTTCATCAGTTATGAGCACTGGCTGCTTTTCCAGAGGACTTGGGTTCCATTCCCAGTACCTACATGGTGGCTCACAACTATCTGTAACTGAGTTTCAGGGAACTGACACTCTCTCTGGAATCTCCAGGTATCAGTTACACAAATAATGCTAGACATAAGTGCAGGCAGAACTCTTATGAAATAAAAGAAAATGAGTCTTTCTCTCTTTTTAATTTCCTTCCTTGGTTTTTAGCTCTTTTTCCCACCTAGCCCCCCATCTTCATTGATTCAAAATTGGATTGAATACTAACTACTGTATATTGTCTAAAAGTTATGAAGTCCCCCTCTTTCCCAAATCTGAATTAAGTAGCCTTTTCATATAGGTACTTGCATGAAATGGACCTTATTCTCTGTGTGCTGTGACACTCTCCCTCCCCAGAGTTTTCACCCATCTGGGTGGGTTTTTCTAAGGACATCCATCATGTGTACATTATATCAGCTAAGACAGAACACCATCCCCTTCCAATCTGGGAGGAAGCAAGCTGCAGAGCAGGCAGTCCCTCGTGTAAAGAGAAATGAGCTAATAATGTCAGTCAAAATGAAACGTTTAACTAAGTTTCCTGTTTTTAAATTTGTTCAAACAGGATCTCTCTTTCTCTCCCTCTCTCTCTCTTTCTGTGTGTGTGCCTGTGTGCAAGCACATATATGCTTATATATGTGTGGGTACACACTAGCCTGGAACTTGCCAAGTAGACTAGGCTGGTTGGCAGTAAGCGCCAGGATCCACCTGTCTATGCATCCTCAGTCCCAGGATTACAGATTACAGGCATGCATTGCCACACGAGGCTTTTCTTTTCTAATGCTGATTTTGGGGACTGAACTCAGGTTCTTGTGTTTGTAAAGCAGTCACTAAACCTACTAAGATCTCTCCCCAGCCCACACAGGATTCTTAAAGCATAGAATAGAGCTGAAAACAAGACTAGTTGACCACAGTCTGAATTTCCCTCCAATCTACAAAGCATTCAAATCCTAAAATGATTCAGACCTGTGACTGGGTTGCTCTTAATTTATTTCTTGTATACTATAGTCAGAATATAGGTCTCCTAGGGCCTCAGGCTCAAATAACTTCTAGAACCCTAAACATGAAGAAGCCTTCCAACCCAACACAAGGCCATCTGCAAGCCAGTAATTTCTTAGGAAAAAAATGTTAGAAATCGTTTTTCCCCTGGAACGCAGTATCACACTTTCTAAGAATCTCAGGTTAAATCTCCAGTAAACAGGTTACTGGAATTCTCCTGTTTCAAACCAATAACTGTAGTATTAGCAGGAAACTCAGAAGACATGATTCCTTATTAGTGAAAGTGCTGCTGCCTAAGGAGATACTGCACCTACTGCTCAGCTCACTCCATCTGCACATCAGTACATCCATGTCCCCTGCTGTTTATGGCCACCCTTGCCATGATCACTAGAGAGGAGAAAGCTCATTAGCAAACACACTGTGGTCTTAATTAAGCTGCCCTTTCCTATGCTAGAGTTTCATGGGTCCCATTTCAGTGTACATTGCGACAGATGTCTTCTGCTTTAATCCAGTTACAGAAATGGATTCAGATGATTTGTTTTACAACATAGTCTAATTAAACTTCCTTTATCTAATGCAGTGATGTATTTTCACAGATTTTAAATTTTTAATATGAAGAGATTTCACTAACAATATTATTACCCCCACCCCACTGTCCCTCTTTCCCCTGTTCTCTTTCAATTGAAAGCTCATATTTGTTTTCTAGGACTGTTGGGGCAAAGTAGCAGAAATGGTGATGCAGAGACCAAAATTTCTCTTTCCCACAGGTCTGGAGCTATAAGTCTGATCAAAATCAAGATGTTAGCAGGGTTTGTTCCTGAATGAAAGAGCTCTAAGCACCTCCCCTTGTCTTAAAACTGGTTTTTTTGCTATGTCTTCATGTGGTCTTTCTGTTGGACACATCAGTGTCCAAATCTCTTCTTAAATAGACACTAGTCTTACTAGATCATTCCTTAGCACAGTGGCCTCATTTTAACATAGCTAATTTTGCAAACACCCTTGCTCCAAAGACAGTCAGACTTGGAGAGATAGAGGATTGTGATCGCAACATATGAATTTGGGAGATGAGGTGGGACTCAGACCTTAACACCAGAGGAGGAGTGATTTCTAAGGAGTCAGTAGAAAGTGTGGTCAAGTCATCATATCTGAAGAGCTGATGGATTTGGACCTCAGCTTTACCTCAAGCAAATTTCTTAAGTTTTCTACTCTTTGGTCCCCTGTATGTAAGTGGTTCATAATGACACCTGGTACAGGAGAATCCCCGATGATTATCAAAGATGCTTTTCACACAGAAAACTCTCCATGCTTGCTATAATGTCATGTTTTCCCCTAAAAAATGATTCAATACCTATGAATTTTCCTCATGGAAGAAGGTATGTCAATATATTGCAAACATGGGGGAAACATTTTGGAACTCATAGTGAAGTGAGCTGAAGTGACTATTTTTGAATTTTCTGTTAAGTCACAAGTTTCTTTTACGCTCAGAACTTAAAAGGACTTTTGCTTTGGGGCATTAAATGGCCTGTGATCCATATGTGGCAGATTCCAGTTCGGCCTGTCTCTTGCCACTTTTATATCCCATCCTAATGTTTTCCCTCCCGTCTGAACCAAAAACATCTTCCAATCTTGCATCTATTTCTTCCTAATCAAACCAGACACTAACACCTCCAAATGCAGACGGCTGACTTCATATGTACAACCAAACCTTCATTCTAGCCCAATCTTTACTACACACGAGTACACATGTGTTCTGGAGAAAATGTGATAGTCGTGTGAGTAGTTCCACTAGACAGTCATGGTGGTCTCTAGCTATTACAGTTTGAATGTACAGTGTCCTCCACAGGCTTGTGTGCCTAACACTTAGTTCGCATCCTGTGGTAGTGTTTGGAGCATTTGTGGAACCTTTCCGGAGTAGGGCATTGGGGTGCTATGCACTGAGGCTTCATAGCTTGGTTCCAGTTCCAGACCAAACTCTTGGATTTCTCATCTGAAGATACCTGAGAGGCTATGCTACAAGCCTCCAGGGTCATGGACCAAGTTAGTCCTAGTCACTATACCCTCCCTGCCAAAATGGACTGTATCCCCTTAAACCAGAAGCCGAAATAATTTTTTCATCCATTAAGTTGTTTCTGTCAGGTATTCTATCACAGCAATGAAAAACATAATATTCAGGGTTCTTCTGGGACATCTGCTCCACTGTACCTTTCTCCTTATCCCTGGTCCGTATCACACCCCCTCTCTTCTCAGCAGGTATTCCAGTTCCTACCTCTGCACATAAGTCCTATAAAGTTTTAAGCCTATTCCTTCTCCCCGATGCGTCCCCCTCATTTTGTGTCTGCCCAAGTCAACATCATTGTTCTTCACTGGGAACAACTAGCAACAGCAAGCTGCTTAATCACCTAACCCATACTATGATGAATTGATCTTGTGGCCTTTGATACAAGAAATATTCTCTCTTTTCTCAGGGCCTCTGCCTTTGATTTAGTCTTACATTTAAGACTTGGCTCAAACACCATGGCCCTCCTCTTCAAACAATGCTATATTTGAAATCCATATCCCTCCAAAACTTATTCAGAAGCCTAATCTAGAGTGTGGCAGTATCACAAGGATGGGCTTTAGGGGAACTGCGTAAGCACGAGGGCTCTGACCTTATGAGTGGGATTAATGGATGTATAAGAGAGTTCTCAGAATGCTTCCAGGCCAATCTCTGCTGCTCCTCTGCCATGTGAGGTCATAGGAAGATGATGCAACCTTAGGAACAGATAGCCTCTACTAGAAGGCAAATCCTCTAGTGCTCTGATCTTGACCTTTCTAGCACCCGAACTGTGAGGAATAAATTACACACTCTGTGGTATTTCATTATAGTAGCAAGGACAGATCATACAGCATTCCTGTCTCACCTAGACTGGGCTAGGCTTCCCTTCCTGCCCCCAGTTTTTACATGTCTGTCTTAGTCAGTGTTCTATGCTATAAAGAGACACCATGGCCAAGGCAACTCTTATAAAAGAAAGCATTTGACTGAGGGCTTGCTTACAGTTTCAGATGTTTAGTCCTTTTCATCATGGAAGGGTGCATGGTGGCACACATGGTGCTGGAGCAGTAGGTGAGAGCTACATCCTGACACACAGGCAGAGAAAGAGAGACTCTGGGCTTGGTATGGGCTTTTGGAACCTCAAAGCCCACCCCCAGTTGACATACTTCCTCCAGAAAAGACCACACCTCTTAATCTTTCTAATCCTTTCAAATAGTGCCACTTCCTGGTAACTAAGCATTCACATATATAAGCCTATGGGGGCCATTCTTATTCAAAACACCACATTCCACTAAATGCCCTCCATACACTTGTAGCCATATCATAATGCAAAAATGATTCAGTCCAACTTCAAAAGACCCCAGAGTCTATAACACTGTCAGCACTATTTAAAAGTCCAAAGTTCAAAGTTTCTTCTGAGATGCATGGCAATCTCTTAACTGTTAATTGTAAAATCACAATGAAAAAGCAGAGTACATACTTCCAATATACAAAGACATAGAATATATATTACCATTCCAAAAGGGAGGAAAGGGAGCATAGTGAGGAAATAATGGACCAAAGCAGGACCAAAAACCAGCAGGGCAAACTCCAAATCTGTATCTGCATGTCTGACATCAAAGACTCTTCAGATCTCCAGCTCCTTCCATATTGCTATAGTAAGCAGCATGGTCAGGCCTGTCACAGCAATACCCCAGTCCCCGGTACCAACTTCTCTTAGTCAAGGTTATTAGTGCTGTGATGAAACAAATGACCAAAGGCAACCTGAGGAGGAAATGGTTTATTTGGCTTACACTTCCACAGCAGGGGGACAGGACAGGAATTCAAAGGGTAGAATCCCAGAAGCAGGAGCTGATACAGAGGCCATAGAGGAGTGCTGGTTACTGGCTTGCTCCTCCTGCTTTCTTATAGAACCCAGAACCATCAAACTAGGGTGGTATCACCTACAATGGGGTGGACCCTCCCTCTCACACCAATCACAAATTAAGAAAATGCCCTATAGGCTTACCTATAGCCCACTCTTCTAGAGACATTTCTTAATTGAGGCTCCTTCCTCTCTGATGACTTTAGATTGTGTCAAGTTGACATAACACTAGCCAGCACATCTAATTTTTTTGTATGGAAATATGTCATTACCCATTGAGATGTTCATTGTTGCAGAAGACCAAGAATTTTATAGCCAGTTACTCTGCTTGTTAACTGCTGAATCGGTCCAGTATAGTAGATGTTAACAAAGTAGATGCTATAAGAATATCCTAATTTTTCTGTTGTTTTGTTTTCCTATTCATTTGTATTTACTACTACTACTACTACTACTACTACTACTACTACTACTACTACTATTATTATTTTGGTTTTTGGTTTCTCTGTTGTAACTCTGGCTGTCCTAGAACTCACTCTGTAGACCAGGCTGGCCTTGAACTCATAGAGATCTGCCTGCCTCTGCCTCCTAAGTGCTGGGATTAAAGATGTGTGTCACCACCATATGGCTATTTCTTAAAAAAATTTTCATCTTTTATATAATACATCCTGACCCCACTCCTCCCATCTCCCTCCATTTCCCCTCTCCCCTAGATGTACCCCCACCCTCACCACCCCACTTCTCCCCAGGAAAGAGCAGACATTCCATGATTATGACTCAAAAAGAGCATATCAAGATAGAACAAAGCTGGGCACTAATCCCTATATCAAGGGTGGAGTGGGCAACCTAGCAGGACAAAGGTCCCAAGGGCAGGTAAAAGGGTCAGAGAGCCCCCTACTCCAGGCTGTACAGTTTGTAAGAACGCCAAGTCAGACAATCATAAGCTATATTCCGTGGCCCCTGCAGGTTCTGTGTCTGCTGCTTCAGGCTCTTTGAGTCTTTAAGAGTGCTGGTCAGTTGACTCCAGGGGGTTTGTTCTCCTGGTGTCCTCAACCCCTCTGGTCCCAGTAATCCTCCTTCCCCTTGTCTGGAGGGTTCCTGAACTCTGCATGATGTTTGGCCCTGGGCCTCTGCATCTGCTCCCTTCAGTTGCAGGAGAAAGCCTCTCTGGAAAATCCTATTTTTAATCTTCTATTTAGGTGCTAAGCACTTTAAGGATGGGGTCAATGGTTTAATCATTTTTCATTCTGGGTATATCAGAGTTTCATAGCTGCAAGGAACAACACTCATTTTTGTGGATTTAATACAAAAGATCCTGCTGAAAGCAATAGGGTAGCTCACTTAATCAGTGGGACGGTCAGAGAACAGGTATGACAAAGGGATACTAAATGCAGTGGGCCACTATTTGTCCCACAGGCACTGTTTCCAAGGAAGCGAGAGGCCTGTCTCTGACATAGTGCTCCTGACTGGGTGGAATGCCCATCCTCCGAGGATGAGTCAGACAACTGTGTGTGCATCTGACTGGCTGGGCCTTGAAGAGCCAATGTGAGTTCAAATGGCTCTTGAGTTAGTGAGTAGGTGATGTTTGCAACCTGGTCAGGGAGGCTGGGAAAAATTCTCCAAAAAATGGCACTGGCTGAGATCATGGTACCTAGAAAAATCATTGTAGTTCTCTTGAGCCTACCACGATTGAGTATCATAGAAGTAAAGGCAAATTAAAAACTTAAAGTGTGAGGCTGGGTATGTAGCTCAGTGGGGGAGCACTTGCCAAGCATACACAAGGCCTTAGGTTTAAGTCAGAACTGCAAAAGAAAAACCTTGAATAATGAAGAAAGTATGAATGAATCTCCTTTGTGCTTCCAGAAACCCACTTTGCCAAGGTCAGTCTGGACCTGACTCTTGGCTACTGCAGTTTTAAGGTAAAACAGACAAGGAGGGGAGATAAAGTTGAAAAGACCACAAGCTATGACATCACATACTATAAAGGAATGTCAGAATTGTCCCCAAAGGGTATTATGTACATATGATCCCCACTAGAATGTAATGTTCAGCAGGCAGAGACCCCTCATGTTCTTCCTTCCCCACTGCTTAGCACACAGAGTGTGGTATAAAGAATGTGCTTTTTGGTGATGTTCAGAAGCTCAAGGTCTGGCAGTCTCAGAGCTGGAGAAACAACGCTCCATTTGGTGGCCAGTATCACACTGTCAGGGTGCTAATGTGCCTATTGCTATCGAGATTCTGTGTTTTGTTTTTGCTACGGATGGACAGAATCTGAGGACCTTGTGATGGTGGAGTGTGACTTCCTGCCCAGCACCTCCTGAAGAGTTACATGATTAAATGTTGATTCTCGAGAACAGACCTGACATTGGTTCAGGAAACTTAAAGTTCTGTTTCAGCCTTCCTATGTGGGCTAGGCTTTTCCCCACAATCTTCAGCTGAATCAATTTTCCAAGAATTATCAGAGGACACATTTCTTCTGCAGGTGTCCAAAAAAAGACTGATTTTGGAAGAAATACTTTTAGGATGAGAGCTGAATGCCAGGAAATCTTCCACTTCACATTTGCAGCCCTTCTAGGTTCCTATATCGGGACTTTATGCCCCCTAGTGGTGGATGGGCTGACCTAGAGTGTGTTTCCAAGGCTGCCCATCCATCCACTTCTGGGAACAATCAGTGTTCAAAGTGCAAGGGCAACCCATCCCTTCTGGACAGTGGTCCAAAGTTCAGTCCTGAAAAGTAAGGGAAAAGTTCTCTATGAAAACTCTGAGCGCATTTGAAGGAAAATGAAGCAGAGTCTCTTGCAGGGTCACTTTCCAGGGGTGCTCCCCATGTGTCACTGGTGTCCTCATACTCCATGAGGCTGCATGGTATTCCGGGCACAGCTGCTCTGCAGTCTTGTTGCACTGTTTCTTAGATGTGGCACCCAAGTTTAGGCAGAAAATGGTTTCTCTGCTTTGGGCTACATGAGTAGCCACCAACGTCTGCTTGAAGTGGACAAGAGAAGCACCCTTAGTTAAGCATTACCTTGGTTACCAGGAGGCTGCTACCCCATGCTTTCTTCTGAAAGTGAATGATGTTGAATGGGAGGGAGCATTAAGAACCCTTCTGGCGTTGGCCATTTTGTCATGCTCTGCCTTGCCCTGAAGAGTGATTTCTTTGGAAGGTGTCCTGATGTAGTTCACAGCTACATCAGGACCTTGACTTTGAAACCAAACAATTCTAGCTCCACCATAGTCCATTTGCTATGGACCTTGAAACATTAACGTCCTCTTGGGTTTTGTGGTCAATTATGAAGCATGGTTAGTAATACCTTTTTAACACAATTCTGGGTAACTATCTACCTATATATTATACATCATACATATATATAAAATATGTATGTATGTCCATAATATATACATGTAACACCTAATATGATGGAAAATATAGTATTGGTCACAATAGTATCTCTTCCTCATCCTCTATATGTTCAAATCCCACATTCTCCTCAGACCTCTCCATGTCATGGAGCATGAATGCTTTCAGTATGATAGTTGGCTTCAATGTCAACTTGCTACAAATTAGAATCACCTGAGTAGGGAGCACCAGTTGAGGAATTGTCTTTTTTTTAAACAGAAGTTTATTGTCCCCAAAGACATCACAAATTGTACGTATAATCCAGGATTTTGTTTCTGGAGCTAGGTAACTTAGGTCTTACTCATCAGACTGCTTCGCTATTCTATTTTCAGACTTAGAGATGACATATGAAAGTTTTCTGCACAAGTCTTTAACTGTTGTGGCTTGTTGAATCATAGCCACTGAATTTGAAGCAATTAATTCGAACCCTTCAAGGGTTAATTCATCCCTCTGGGCTTGAAAAACAGAACAAGTCACACCTGGCCTCATCCAAACCACCCAGACTTAAATTTTGGATTTCAACCAAAGATCCATTCTCCTTAATCACATGATATGAGCATACACAGATCTCATCTTATAAGTCCAGTGTAACCCTTGATCACATTCTGAAGATGACTACCAACTGTTCCGATAGTAGCCAGTTCCTTTCTGTTTCCTCACTATTGGTCAACCTTTTCTTCTTCTTTCCAATGTAAAGACTCGGCTTTACATTGATGTGACTTAAGTCCCTCCAGAGGGTCCCCCTGGGTCCCTTCACAATGACAACCATGCATGTCTATAGAGTGATGTTGACATTTGCTAGAAGGTTGACAGTTGGACTGCTGAGAATGGTCATTTTTGAGGAAGCTGTAGTGAAGAGTGAGGAATTATCTTAGGTGCCTTAACTGATATGGGATAACTTACCCTAAATGTGAGCAGTGCCTTCTGCGGATAGTCCAGATGAAAAAGAGGCACAGCCAAAGGAAGATTACTCACTTTTTGCATGTTTGGCTTCCCTCTTGCCAATGAGTTAATTTTTCCTGTTGCTGATTCCTTGGCTAATTCATGATCAGTGTTTCCAGGCTTCCATTGTTGACTAAGGACCAACAGCTTTCCAGGAACAGTGCCCCCACCCAGGTTTTCAGGCTCTCTAGTGTGAGACAGTCACTGTGGGATTAATCCCATGACCAAGGCTCTCAGACTCAAGGACAGAGCAGCTACTGGAGGTTCTCAGCGTCTAAGGTGTGACTCAGCTGTTATTATTTTGAAGTAAGCTGATTTAATAAAGTCTTTCCATACAGTGGTTCTCAACCTGTGGATCATGACCACCCTTTGGGGTTGAACAACCCTTTCATAGAAGTTGCCTAATTCTGAATATCAAACATTTACATTACAATTCATAACAGTAGCAAAATTACAGTTATAAAGTTGCGACAGAAATAATTTTATAGTTGGGGGTCACCACCACATGAGGAACTGCATTAAAGGGTGGCAGCATTAGGAAGGTTGAGAATCACTGTTTTAATATATATTTACTCATTCTGTTGGTTCTGAACTCTAGAGGAACCTGACCACCACAGGTGTCACAAAATAAGACTCCTTCAATCCCATCTTCATGTATTGCCTTTGCTCTGGAGAGGGGCAGACTACCAGACACAGCTCACCTGCTTGGGAAGTTTCTCTGGTCTGAGTCTTTATTAGGTAAGCTTGTGGTTTGTTTTTAAAAGGCATGGAAAATCTGGTATTTGGGATTCCTTCCGTGCCTTGGTGGGACATAGTCTCATTTTTCTGTAGTGAACGATAGTTAACCCATTGAGATTCTTATCTGACCTAGAGAATCCTAGGTTCTTTTCACTGGCTTAAAAAGACTGGTTGTGGGTATGTGACTACAGCAAGCAAGGAGCTTATAGAGGCAGAGCCTGGCAGCCCTGGTGACAACCGCCCCCCCCCCCCCCCGAACCATGTGCATTTGTGTTTGTGTCTGGTGATGAAGGTTAAACAGGCATCTCAGATTTGCCTTTTGTAATGGGATGCATCCTGTTTGGTCTGGTGCTTACTCTCCCCTACTGTTTCCTCTAAGTCCCCAGTCTTATGGAGACAGCGGATCAATCACATATAGTAAAGACCATAGAGAAATAGGAAATGAAAGAGAAGGAAAATGGGAAATGCTGATAATGATAATGATTCCTTCAAATGCCCTGAATATTTCATTCAAAAATATTCCATGGGCCAAACACTTTTCTAACTAATGGGGTACATCAGTGAGAAAAGCAGACAACTCCATAACTTCACAGAGTCTCATTCCAGTGAGGGATGATGTGCTAAGCTTTATTTGAGCTGGAGGCAAAGGAGAAATAAGTATCATTAATCTCTTTTTAAAATTTGATATTCTGCTCATCATTTAAAAATACTTTGAGTTTTACAAATATTTATGCTGATCACTGAATTTTGTTTTCTCAAACTTTGTGTCTTGGCCACAGACACATGATGGAAGGCATGGTGGATGTGAAAATCACTGCCCACATTTCACTCTGATGGATGCACCTATTTTTTACAGCTGCAAGTGTGGGCAGCTAACAGTACATAGCTAAGTTCCCCATCACTTAGGGCCTCAGCAGCAGAGCCCTAGTGAAGGATCATGCCCTTTCTCTGGGGTGAGCAGACAGCCACTTACTAATCAAGGTGGAGAGTAAGATTCTAGAATAATCAAAGTCAGGTTTCAAGGCTGTTAAAAGCAAGGTGAGAGTAGGTATTTCACCTAGCAGTCAAGTCAAGAGTAGCTGGCACTGAGCCTGACTCAAAAGAACTATGGAAATGACTAGAGTCCCTAGAGGGAAGATGTGGCAGGCAATGTCTATGATTGATCTATGCCACTGATTACTCAAAATGTTGTCTCCCACCGGCAGCATTAGTGTCACCTGAGAAACTATGAAGAAGACCAGTTCTCAGAGTCCTGCCAAGACTTACTGAATAGAAAATCTGGAGGTAGGGACCAGCTTTCTGCATTTTAATAAGGCTTCAGGTGATTCTGATGCATGGATCAATATAGCTAAAGAAAGAACCATAAAGTAGTTTAAAGAAACTGCTAATAAAGCTACAATTCTGCAGTTAGCTCCTGAACTTGATCCAGTGCTTAGACTCAAGAGAAAGGCTATCTTAGCGGTGACTATTCTTCAACACCTTAGGGAGTTCGCAGGACAGTGATCACACCAGTCCTTCCCCAAGGGTACCAACTGGGGTAACCATCAGCTGCTTTTGTATTGGCGTGCCTGCCAGAAGCAACTTTTCTGATAAAAGATTTGTTCTGGCTCATGATTTCAGAGCCTTTTCCTCAACCACAGCAAAAAGATATGGTGGAGAAGCTCAGTTCAGTGGCAGGAGCCTTGGTCATAGGGACCAAGAAGCAGAGAGTATGCTACATAGATTAAGTATAGCCTTAAAGGGCGAGCTCCTAGACACCTACTTCCACCTCCTAAAGGTTCCATGGTCTCGCAAAAGAGTGCCACCAGCATTTTAAAAACTGTAGGCTATAAGGTATGAACGGACAATGAAACCTAGTTTGTCACATAACATGGTTCCCAGGCAGAGTGGAGGTGTGTAGGACAACAGATGCAGATGGACTCCTGACCCAGACCTACCTTGTATCCCACAGTGGGGTTAGAAGTCATGCCAATAGTCTTTGAGATAGATTGGAAGATACTTGGAAGATGGTGGAACAGCCACATGATGAAACTACTTCCTTTATTACCTGTGGGGAAAGGTTATGGTAGGGAACACTCTCCAAGCTACTGCCAGACACCTCTGAGGCAAGACTGCCAATTGTAATATCTCAAGGTAAATGACAGAAGTTACCTCCACACTTACATACATAAAGGGAGCAAAGAGGTGATCCCTTTCAAGTCTTCATTAGTTCATTCTACAAAAACTGGATAGATCCTTCCTCATGGTCCATCAACTCAGTGCCAATGGCAGCTGCGCTGTGAGATGGGCGAGGAGCTGCAGCTCACCACAGCAGAGGATCTGGAGGGAGCAAGTGCTCTTCTATTGCCTATTCCAGACTTTCTTTGCCTTTGGACAGAACTCATGACACAGAAAATAAAATAAGCCAGCAATTTAGAGTACGGTAGCTGATTTTAGAATACTATTGGATTGGAAAACTGGCTAAGTGGAGGAATATTTTATAATTTCCATGGGTTAGAACAGGCTTCACTGGGAGAGGTCATTGTAGTGTGTGTGTGTGTGTGTGTGTGTGTGTGCGTGCATGAGCATGCAGAGAGAGTCTCGATGGATGATTCCTTGGTGATTCAGGGAAAGGGCAGGGAATGTGGATGGAACAGCAAAATGTGAGGTACAAAAGGAAATAAAATTTCAAGAACTACAGAAGAGTTGAATCTAAACAACAGGAATGATGCAGTCTCCCTTTAATTTTCTGAGGTAAATAAATCTAGGCAAGAACTGAGTTCAGGGGGTCATTGTTAATCTTTGTAATTTAGAATATGAAACACGTGGAGGTTGCAACAGCCTTTAGATACTCAAATAGAAACACTGACTGCAAGGCGGACAGGAGTCAGAGCTCAGGTAAGGGGATACTGGGTGATAGGCGGGTATTGAGAGCCCTAAGGTTCAAGTACCAAGGGAATGGGACAGGATAGAGAAGAGCCCTGGGATATATAATCATTAAAGGTCCAAGACATGAAGAGGAACTTAATATGTGGTCAAAATTGTTAAATGAGTTAATACTGTCAAAGTGCTGGGAATAATGAGCGCATAGTAAACAACCAACAGATACTTTTCACCCTTCATCTACAGTCTCCATTTTTAAGAATAAATGGGGCTGAGAAACAAGAAGCAAGGAAGCAGTCAGGAGTGGATGTTACAGACTTAATCCTCATGCAAATCAAGCATGTTTATTTTTGTAAAAAAACAAAAAACAAAAAACAAAAAACAAACCACTTAAATGTTGGAGCATTTTTCTCCTGTATAAAATAGGGTATTATCTGAAATACAAAGTACTGGTTATTGTGAAGACCAAATTAAATCATGTAATAAATATACCTTCAAAATTTATGTATTAGCAGTATGATGATCAGTACAAATATAGTAAGTAAATTTTCACTTAGGAAAATTAACATTTAATATATAGCTAGAAAAATTTCACTTGTTATGAATTTAATGTTGGCTCAAAGTCGTCTCCCCCTCCCCCTTTTTTAAAGTCAGTGAATCATCATTTTAGGAAAAAGCTATTCTATGCAAGTGTGTAACTGCAATGAATACAAGTTTATACCTTCTGTGACATTCCCGAAGCAATGATGCCGGGGTAAAAGTTCGGGGCAGTCTGTCAGTGCTCCGTTCCTGGATGGGTGTGGGGCAGATGCTACTGAGAGCGAGCTCTCCAGGAGGAGGTGGCCTCTCTAGGGACCTGCTGTGTCACCGAGTTCCTTTGAGGGTGGCAAAGAAAGTCTCAGATATACTAGGCCCCTCAACTGTTTTAGAGATTGAGCTTTAAAAAAATAAAAACACACATATTTGAGAAAGGATTTCTCATAGCCTGGGGATCTTTCAACTCATTATATATCTTAGGTTTCCTAAACTCACAATTTTCCTGCTTCCATATCCTGATTGCTAGAATTATAAAAACGAAGCCACAACACTTGGCTAAATTCTCTGCCTTTAAAAATAGTTTTCTAGCAATGATAAAATGTATCATTAGATATCAACTTTGTACTTTCAATATAACATTATGAACTACTTACTACTCTATAGAACTCTAAGAAGGATTAAACCAGGCCCGACATTTAGGTATTTCTCTCTCCTCAAAGTGGATCTAGTCCCTACTTTGTTGGCATCTGTACAGTTAGTTTAAAAAAGTCTGGAAAAAACATAAAATATATTCTAACACCCTCCTTGTACTCACATCCATCTGGCTCTCACCTAAGTATTTCTAACAGCTATGAAGTCAACATATACATGGGCAAATGAAGCTGGAAAGGCGGCAGTACCATAGCCAGCTCCTTCTATGTCTGTACCCTCGGCTGTACTTCACCACTGTCACAAACGGCTCATGTTTGGAACTACCTTGCTGTCATCAGGAAGCTAACATGGCTCCTAGGAAAAGATGATGCAGGTGCATTCAGAAACCTACCATCTCCAACCAGTCATGCTCTACGAAGTTGAGGATTTATAGTTCCTACAACCTGAAATCTATTGGGAGACAGGGACGTAGGAGGTAGGCCAGAACGCCTCTACCCTTAGCCCAGGCTACTGAGCTTGTATCTGGTAGTCACCTACACCCTTCCTCCTCTGTGAACCAAGAATCTGAAATTAAAAGCAAAAAGTAGATCAGCATGAAGGTAGGTGCTCATCTGAAAAGGGGAGAGAAGTGACATTTGGAACAAGGCCCCAAAGCATGTCAAAAGCTAACAGGGGACCTGGAGCATACACACCTTCAACGTAGAGTAGGACTATGGCAGGAAACAGGCACACTCACTGAGAAGCAGTGACAAGGATCCAGAGGCCCCGACAGAGGCTGTGGGAAGAGTTGATGTTTGGTCCTTTCAGCTGAAGGGCTGGGCTCAGACTATTTCCCATCCTTCAGGAGGCTCACAGCAAAGCCAGTTTTATTTCAGCTAGCCTCTGAGGTTTTCCCTTTTTGTGACTCAACAATACCTAACTCAGATGTCTGGCACTTTGCTTTTGTGGATGATATCACTGATGACGGCAAGTTCAGTACACGCCCATTCACTGGGTTCCCAACTTGGTTATAGTACCTGGCCTCCCTATGTGTCAACAGGCACTGAAAAGTCAAATGGTAAGCAATATTTAAACACTGGCTTATTATGAAAATACTTCTAAGTTAAACCAAGGTTGTCCCCCACATTGATGAGACACACTTAATGTAAATGCTTCCTTTCTAGTGGCTCAACCTTGCCACAGCATTAAGGCTTCAGACCAAACATAAAGAATAGCCTAAAACAAATTTACATTCACAGGGTAATTGACTCTACTTCCTCTTGTGTGTTCAGCATGCATAGTGCATGCTCGTGTGTGGGACACTCATGGGATGAACAGAGGTCACTTTGGGTGTCCTTCTTCAGGAGCCATCCACTTTGTTTCAGAAAGGGTCTCTAACTGGCTTGAAGCTTACCAAGTAGGCCAGGCTGGCTGGCCAGGAAACCCCAGGAGTCCATCTCTCTCTACTCCTTAAAACAGATTATAATATAAGCACACACCACCATATTTGGCCTTTCTGTGTAAGTTCTGGCAATCAAACCAAGGATCTCATGCTCCAAGGCAAGCCCTTTAGTGACCGAGTAATCTCTAAAACATCCAGTTGTGTTTGTCATTTTTGTATTTGAGATAGGGTCTTGATTGTGGTTGGTCCTTGGCTACTCTGGTACACTGTGGAGTCCAGGCTGACCTCTGAGTTACAGCAACCCTCCTAACTCAGACTTTTAAGTGAAGGGTGTGTGCCACCACACGTGGCATAACTCATGCACTTTTAAGACTATATAAAGGAAGGTGGAACTGAGGGACAGAGTATGTACTATGGCAGTTACCATTGCTTTCTGTGTACTTAAGAGTGACAGGAAAAAGGATTTTGTGCTGGTCTCCATATACCTGATGAACAGTGAATCCCTAACTGGAACATAATGATACATACCTGTAACCCTAGTACTCAGGAGACCAAGGTGAGAGGACCAAGCTCCAGGATAGCCTTGGCTAAATAGTAAGTTTTAGGTCAGCCTGGGCTACATAAGGATAGCTTGTCTTAATACAAAACAGTGTTAACAAATTGTCAAAGTGTTTCCAGCTCTGAAATGACTAAACATGACCTGAATAGCAGCAGTGGAGCCTTGTTCATGGCGACTGTCCTGTGTATCTGTGGGAGCTGGAATTCGGTCTCCACTTCTCACCTCTAAGAAAACGCACCTACCCTGGGATGGCTAATTCTGTGACCCGAGGAAAGCAAAACAAACAAACAAAGAAGTAAATAAAAAAAATAGGTTCGAAGGTTCACTGTTGTCAAATAACATTGGTGCTTTCAGAAATTTCAGGGTGCTAATAGGACACTGGAGTAAGAGGCTTTCCCACTGGCAAGCTGAGACTCTGAATATTAAATACAAGCAGAGTTATTGGAAAGGAGGGAACTTCAACTGAGAAAATGTTTCCATAAAATCTGAATACAGATAACCCTGTAGAACATTTTCTTAATTAGTGATTGATGGGGAAGGGCCCAGCCTATTATTATGGGTGGTGCCATCCTGGGTGGTTCTGGGTTCTGTAAGAAAGCAGGCTGAACAAGTCATAGGGAGCAAGCCAATAAACAGCACCCAGTACATGGCCTCTGTACCAGCTCCTGCCTCAAGATTCCTGCCCTGTTTGAGTTCCTGTCCTGACTTCCTTTGATGACAAACAATGGTATGGAAGTGTAAGCTAAATACCCTTTCCTCCACAACTTGCTTTTGCTCATGGTGCTTCATCCATCACAGCAATAGTAACACTATCTAGGACACACAGCAGGACGATCCGTAACAGTGGATTCCAGTCTCAAAATTCCCCAGACAGCAGAGCATAGTGCTGCAGACCTATATATGGGGCTGGGGAGATGGCTCAACAGGCAAAGTGCTCACCGTGCAAGCCTGGGGACTTGAGTTTGGCTCCCCAGGACCTATAGCTGAGAAGGTGGACACCTGCCCCATTAGCCTTGGGTGGGGGTGCAGAAACAGGAGGATTCAGAAAGCTCTCTGGCCAGTCAGTCTTGCTGAAATGGCAGGCTTCAGAATCAGTGAGAACCTTGTTTGAAAAAAATGAGGTGGAGAAAACTGCGACAGACACCGACGTCAGCCTGCGCCCCACGCGCGGGAATGCGCGGGTGTGTTCACGCACGCCCAGGTGCAGAGCTCTCCCCAAAGGATAAACATCTCAACTCCTTTTTTTTTGCCTCTTTAGTTTTAGGAAGTCTACCGAAACTCAGGAAAGAAAGAATGCTAGGAGATTAGGAATACATTCAGGATCATATTATGCGTGAAAGTTATTAAACAATCAGACAATACATTACCTAAACCATAGTCTTAATGCTTTTGAGTAGGTTTAAGTGAATATGCAATACACTTTAAAATTACTTCTTATGTCAATGTTTTATGAGCTACTTAAGGTGCCTAAACACTCCTAAGTACTAAGTATGTTCTAACAGTTTAAAGTGTTTCAGAAAAATAGTCAATTTGGGAATTGATTTTTAAATGTGAAAGAAAATTTGGTTTTATAATTTTTTTGTTTTTTTTTCCTGTATGAATTTCAAAAAGTAAACATTAACAAAGCACATCCAGATTTGAGTACTCTTCATGTCCCAAAGTCCTCAAGTCAATTAAGGAATCAATCACTGTTACAAATGCATACTTTGAAGCAAGTCTGTTAGCAAAGAACGCTAAGATCCTCTGCTAGAATCCAAAGGAAGGATTTTAGAAGCACACAGAACAGAGTTTAAGTCATCTATTCTCACCAGACACAGAAACTTCTTGGATTTATTGTACTTTTACTTACATATTCAATTTTTGTAGTGCAAGGGATTTAACCTGGGGCCTCATACATACTAGATCAGCATTCTACTTCTGAGCCACATCCCAAGCTAAATTTGCTTGGTTTTAAAGGCAGATGAATAATAGCCTAGTAGAAATCACATTTCCATATTAACACTGGTACGATATGACCAATTACAGCTGGAGTCCTGGATCTCACTCCTTTTCTAACTACATGATTTAAGTTGTATCGAAGGTAGGCTCCTGAGAGCAAAAAAGAAATAAAGGCTCAAGGATACTGGCTCAAGGGAAAAAAAGAGAAAGTCTAAAAGGTCAGTGCTTCAGAAAGCAACTGTGTGACTGGCTTTGAGGGTACCATGGAAGGCAAACATGCTTCTCAGAGACAAAAAGCATTAGTTACATTTAATCTCTGCAGGATAATAAACATAAAAGTATGAGAAAACCACATGATTTGGCAAGTCCTTCTAAATGTTAATAAATAGTTATTATATCCAATGCATACTGGGTAGAAAATACAAGGGAAAATAGAAATCATTCATCTACCCTGTTAGATTTGTGAGTGCTACCTTCTTGCCATTTGGTCTGGATGAGTGAAAGAAGAAATTTAGAAAAGAACTTCTCCATAAAACAACAATAAAAGCAACGACAAAGTTGCCAAAAACAAAAACAACAAAAATGAACCAACCAACCCACCAAATAAACAATCAATAACAACAATGAAGACAGGTCAAAACGAGAAATGCTCTGGGGTGGCAAGTCATCTTTTTGTGAAATGAAGCATTCATTCATTCATCCCCAATGCTGGTATCACACTGACTGAAATTAATTATCTAGCATTTTAAGTCATGAAGATAAACCTGAAATTATAACTCTAACAAGGGAGTTGGACTTCTGCATGGCACTTAACACACACTGTGTGTACACTTATAAACACTGCATAGCTTTGAAGGCACTCTGTAGAGCTGGGGAAGACGATTCTAAACAGAAAGCTTTTCATAATCATGGCTTTTTTCTCATCTCTTCATCCCAGTCAAAATCTAATGCTTCGTCATCCAGTTCCGAGAGAGTGAAGAGGGACTGTGTGGCAGTTTTCGCTCTCTCCGTGGACTGCTGCAGCTGGAAAGACTGCCTTTGCCTGCCAAGCACTGGGGCTGTGGTTGCAGGAGGGCTGAGGCCTCTCTCTGTGAGGTTCTTCCTTTCAGCAGGGAGGAATTCTGATTTGGATTCTGGTGGGGAAGTGAAGGAGAAGTTTGCCAGTCTGGCTAATGTTCCAGCATGAACCTTGCTGCTTTTGCTACTGTAGGAAACCCCATCCTTTCTGTCTTTCTCACAGGCTGGAAGAGAACGCCCAGCCTGGTTCCCAAGCTCCGATTCAGGCTGAATAACTCTTCTTTCAGGGCCCTGTTCCCTCTCCTCTCTCGGTCGAGTTCTGTCTGGAAGCTGCCTTGAGAGCTCCTTTGTCTTTCCCTGTAGCTGGTCAGAGCATCTGTCTCTTGAGGTAGATGTCAACTTTTCTGGGGCTTCCATTGGTACAGCTGCTTCTCTTCTTTGTGGGAAAATTTTAGGACTGTTGACTGCTATTTTAGTAGAACTGGGAGGCACATTACTGTGGCCTTCAGGGGAGTGGATAAGTTTTGTCTTTTGTTTGAAAGTGAATTTGGCCAGCTTTACCACTGGAGTGTGTGTAGTCTCAACATTCTCAAGTTCAGGCTCTCCCACCTGAGCAGGAGACTTCTGTCTCTTTCTTTTGGGTACTCCTGTTGTTCTTTCTTGCTCAGGTAAAGGACTGGATGGGGGGAAAGAGACTGTGGATGGCAGGGATCGCACCCTGGTTGTACTTCTGCACAAGCTCTGGGAACCCTCCTTCCGCAGCTTGGGTAGTCTGCGGGGCCCATGAGTCAGTACAGAGTCTGGCTCATCATCTGGTCCTGCTGCTTCAGATACAACTGTTGCCTTCCTTGCCTTTGGACCTTTAGCACCATACGACCTTACGGGAGCATCCGTGGCTCCTGAGGATGGAAGATGCCCAGCTTCTAATACTTTGCTTCTTTGCCCTGGCCTATGTTTCTCCTTGCTCTGACATTTACTGTTGGAGATTTTCAAAGCCACATTTTTCTCAGTTGTTTTCAGATTAGGAGACACAACAGTGCTTTCTGGTCTAATCTCAGGAGTTGCCATGAGGTCAAACCAGTCTAAACTGTCATCTCTGCCATCTTTGTGCTCATCTGAATGGTTATTAGTTGTTGGTCCATTAAGCCCCAGATCAAGTGGGGAGTCTCCATCAGGATCTTCCGTGGGACTTCCAACAGGGGAGTTGTACCAGCTACAGTTCTGTTCCTGCTGTGTTGAAGTATAGAGCCTTGGCTTGTCCCTTGGGTCACTGCTCGAGGAACCTGAAGCCACCTCTACCTCTACTGCCTGTGGTTGGGGTTGGTGCACACTCTCATTCTGTAACCTGGGGCACAGACAGATAAGGGAAACATATTGAAAGGAAGAAAATGTGCGTCAACGTTTCATTTCTTTAGTTTCTAAGATGCCACCTGGAAGGTTTAAGTACAATAAAATTTCAAATAAATAACAAGTATTGTCTTCTAGAGCAGAAGAAAATTACTTCAAATTTAGTGCTCTGGCAAACATTTTCTTTCAACCTAAACTGCAGTAAAATAAAAGCAATAAGATCAGAGGTTGGTCTACATTTTCAGATCTCTCTGAGAGCCCATTTACTTCATCTGAGACTTTCTGAAGATCAGTGTAAAATTCTCACTCAAATACAAGACATGCACTTGTGACTCCTTGCACAGAAGCTGATATTTTAAGTGACCGCTCTGATGGTTTCACTAGGTAATTTGTGGATCAGATTTAAAGTGAAAGTCTGGAGATGAGGATTTCACAGCTTTACCAAAGGAAGTACTGAATTTTCGTGTACACGAGGATTGCCTTCCTTGGGAGTGAAGAGTCTATGGCAACTCCAGGCTGCTGCTGCAGTGCCTGTCCACCTTCGTGGGCACAGCAGATCCTTCGGGCACTGCCCACCCTTTCCAGCAAAGCCCTACCGCTGTTCCTCAGAGACTCAGCAGCTCTCTAGCAGTCTGGCACAGAATTAGTACCTCTTTACCAGCTCTGAATCATGAAACCTGCTCTTAATACTGGGGATATTAAAAGCTGAGCACATGTCAGAAGGACCACTTTCTAGCAGGAATTATAGTTCCCCAAAGTAGGTCCTTCGGAAGACCTTCTTAACTTAGAAATGTCTGCTTTCTGTGGTGAAATATGACCCTACTTCCATGTGCTAAATCTGAAAGGAAATTACACTCAATAGCAGATGAGAAAATTATTCTAGAATTCATGTGCAGTCACAGAAAAAAAGAATTTAAAAATATGAATTTAAATATATTAAAAAGTTAGTATATAGCTCTGGGAAATTAATTACTTTTGATTTTTGTTTTTGTATTAATTTCCAGTTTCTTATTACTTCCAGCTTTCAAAATGCACAAAGAATGGATATTAGTATTATAAGAAGTAATTATACATTATAACAGTATCACTCACAGGTTTAGAAGTATCAACAGAGTAAGCTCGTTTTCCTTGTTTCTAATTTGGGTTCCAACCAAACAGAAAAGCAAGTAGCTTTCAAAATTACTACCACGAAGTAGGCATTTCCGTATCAGATAAATGTCAGGATACTCACACTTGTTAAAGCTATATAAGGATGGCCTCCAAAGCTTAGGAAATTCAGAAATAGAATGGTTTGATCCTGTTATTTTAGTCCAATTCTTGCTCAGGAATTAAATTCCTACATAAAATTTCTGCAGTTGGACTATTCCATCCTATAGCCAAGTGATATCTCTGTGCTCTGATTTGAGTGACCATCATTTGTAGTAGTTACTAGAAAAGTATTTTCTGAAAGTATGGAGAAAATACATGTAGTTTTGTTATAAGATCTATTTGGGAAGTCTTTCCTAAAAGTCAAAAACAGGGTAGTTGGTTCTTATGACTTGATGAGATTAGTTTTCAATTGGATCTTGAAGACAATTCACTTTTAGTATGAGGCACTTGGTTCTGTTGCTTTGAGGATTACCACCATAACATGCATCTGCACGATAAAGAAATAATTGTAGGAAAGAGCTACTTAAGGCAGAATTCAGTTGTGTTTTTTGTTTTTTTGATAGTTATATACACTCTCCCCACTCCTTTCAGTCTAGAAGAGTCATTTTTAAATTTGAGATGACTAATTCTGAGTCTGTCCCTAATTCTGTTCCTCTTTTCTTGAATCTAGCATTTATTAGTTCTGGTAGCTTGATCTGGCCAAAGTGAGCAGACTCTCCGAGGCAAAGCTGAGCCCAGCAGAAACTTCAAAGACCAGCTACACCTAACTATACATGGCTCTGGGTCATAAAAATAGTTAGGGCCAAAGGAGAGGGTATTTAATTTCACATAGTGCCAGTTTACTGCAGCCTGATACCTGTTACTAGTGTGCAAAGTTTCATTCTCCAGGAGAAATGTGCTCAGGTTTGACAAATTAGAAGCAAGATGCTTCTAGGAGAAGCCAGAAAGTCAACAGAGTGGAGAAACACCAGGAAAAGTATTCTCAAGGTCTGACTTAGTGCAATTGACCATCCTAGAATGGGCAGCCACTCAGCTTCAATTTGATCTTGGACTTGGAGACAACACCAGTTACCAGCTGAAGTAAGTTATGAAGCCACTCTGACTGATCACGAAGGTGCCTACATAAACAGACAGCCTTGCCACTATTGTTTCTGAAGGTGAAGATTCAAAGTCTGCCTTTACAGAAATCCATGCATTTAGGGAACACTGAATTGGTTCAGGACCAATGTCTTCAGGTAAAAAGTAAACGTTTTAATTCACTTAACACATTATTCCCATGTCCCTTTCATGCCTGCTGTCCACACTTTCACAAGTCATGAGTTTGAAACACTGCTCTGCCATTCCATAGTTGTTGACCCAGTCAACATGATGTGGAACATAGAGATAGCCATCTCCCCTGAAACCAGCCTGAATTTCTGACTCCCCCCAAATTAAGCACTAAAATAGTGTTGTTGTCTTTTTTTTTTTTTTTCTTTTAAGGTAGTGAGTTTTGCAGTGGTTGATTACACAGCAATGGATAATTGAAACAGTACTGGGGAGTTTCCTGCTAACTTTATATTTCCTGTTTCACTAAATGACACTCCCCACACACAAAAGAAGAAAAGAATGGTTTCCTCCACATGCCTCTCTGTTTTCCTTCCTCACCTTTCAAGTCTTCTAAGCTCTTCTCTGAGGAGGCTCTGGAGTTCCAGCTTTTCCAGAACAAGTTCACACTGCCTCCGGTACTGTGCTCCTGGGTTCTCAGGAAAGGAAGTGTGAAGAACATTCACACCTCCTAGCAGTGCACCTCCCTGAGGGGCAAGAAAACACCAGGGGCAGTCACAGATGGGCTTGCATAGAGGAAGGACACACCAGGGACCACTGATCCCAGGTGGGAAAGGCCAGCTCTTTATGCTCTTATCTTGGGCCTCACAACCACAAACCTTCCACATTTCCACAGCCCTTTTCCTGCAGGACAGTGGGTGATCACTGTGCCAGGAAGCCACCTAACACTAGTGAGAGCATGAATGCCCCTAGGTATGCTGAGGAAGAAAAAAATATTAAAATCTGCTACTTCCATTAACAGGCAAAGGCAACGGCAGGGAGAAGTCTCCATCCCCAACAGCTCTCCTTTTTTTAAATGATTGCTTTTGGATTTATCCAGGAAGTATAAGGTATAGAATTTGACCATTTTTACAACTCTTAGTACATTAATAAAGTGTGATTTTAAAAAGAGCCTGTAATTAGAGTAAACATTAGGCACAAAATATCCTTACTTGCATTGAGGATTCCATCACCGATACCACTGTAATAGCATCTTCCAGAGTCACAGTCTTGCGAAACATCAGGCGAGCATGCGCTAAGACAGCAAGACACTTTTAGGAAAATCTGAGATGATAAATGCAATCCTCTTAACTTCCCTACCTTCTAAACTTGCATTTTATGGATGAGCTAAATTAATCATCAGTTAATTTTACTAGAACAGGCAAATATCTTCAAAGTAGTTGAATAATAGACCTAACTATTCATAACCCACATCATTTTGTGTGTTTATGAGAACGTTCTAGACTCTAGCAAAAAAAGGCACTGCAAAACATCCATTTAATATTCAGCAACTTTTACTCCCCATTTTTTACTCTCATATAAATAGACAAAATTAACTCACTTCTCATCTCTGGCACCTCTTTTATCTATGATTTACTAGCTTTTTAACTCACCAAAGTAGCAAGCAAGAATTTTCAGATATTTCTTGCCAGAATATTAACTATAAATCCTTGAATAAAATGAGGCTCATTTGTTTTATGGTATTTTTATTAAGTTTATCCGATTTCATCATATGACATATCCATTTCATGTGAATGTTATTAATTTGAACATATGTAAAATGTAAATGTTATCTGAGATGGATGTCAGCTACATGTGTATATCCCTAAACCTTAGCGATAGGATGGGGTACAGATTTCCTGATTGGTTATGAGAACAGGCATGAGACACTGGGCCAGGAATCAGGCAATTTTCACTCTCCTTCCTGGCCCTCCATTACAAATTTTCTAGTCTGATCTCAGCCTGTAACAAACTGCTTGCAGAGGCCCTTCCTCCCACTTTACCTCCATTCCCTGGAGACTCCACTGAACCTTGCTGTGAACTCAGCTTAGCTCTGTCCCTTATCCCATGGTGTCAGCTGCCTATTATAGCTAGCAACACTCTCTACCTGGGAACCCAGTGGTCACAATGGGCTGGGACTCAAGGAGGTGATTTTCACTCTCTCTCCCTGCCCTGCATTATAATCTCTCCAGTCTCACCCCCAGCCCTGTAGCAGACTGCTTACAAGCTTGTCCTGACACCCTACCTGCATTCCTGGGAACTCTACCAAACTCTGGTGTGGACCCAGCAATCCTCCTTCCTGTAGACCCTCTCAGACCCCACTCTTCTAGCCTATACCTGTTCCTTCCAGTCATTCCCCCAATACCTAGAAACACTTTCTACCCTGGGCCTCCAGTAGCTACACCTGGCAGGGACTCAGGTAGGTGAGTCACATAACCCTTCCTATCCTCCATTATGATCTCTCTAGCCTCACCTTCATTCCAGTAACAGCCTGCTTACAGATGCACCTCCTTCCACCTCAACTCCATTTATTCCAACTCTAGGTTCAGACCCTGGGTCCCCAGAGACCTTTCCTCCCCATCTCTCTGGATAATTCTTTATCTTACTGCAACATAATTGCATGATCCTCTCTTCTCACCACACCTCCAACTGCCTGTGGACCCCAACTCTAGGTGTGAACAAGACCCCTTAGGTCTTTCCTGAAGTCACTCGAAGCCTTTTTTCTCAGCCCGCCTCTGTTCCTCTCTGCCATCCACTGACCTGAAGAAGCACTCTCTTCCAGTCACCACAGCCACCACACTTTCCTAGTGTGCAGACTGGCCAACAGGAGAGGATAACCCACCCAACAAAGATAAGACCAGACATCAACACCTAGTAATCATCCCAGCCCCAGATGCTCAGACACCAGCACAAAAACAGAACAACAGCCAAGACAGTATTCCTCCTCCAGATCCCAGTAGTCTTACTACAGTAGGCCATGAGAAATGTAATATAGTTGAAGCACAAGACAAGGACTTCAAAATAACTATTATGAGTATACTCAAGGATCTTAAAGAGAATATGACTAAATCCCTTAATCAAATTTGTGAATACACAACAAGTAGAATGATTTAGTGAAAAAAATCACATGAAAGCAGAATTTAACAAAGGAATAGCAACACACACTCACAAAGCTCAAACTGACATAAAACTGAAAATGAAAAATTTAGGAGGTCAAACAAAAACCTCAGAGGTAAGCCTCACCAACAGAATACAATACATGGAAGAGAGAAGTTGTTGAAGACAAGGTAGAAAGAATGGATAACTCAGTCAAAGAAAATGTTAAATCTAATCTCCATCATCATCATCATCATCATCATCATCATCATCAAGGAAATCTGGGACACTATGAAAAGATAAAATCTACAAACAATAGTAAAAAAAGGGTTGGGAAGAAACCCAAGTCACTAAACAGAAAATATTTTCAGTGAAATCATAGAAGAAAATTTCCCTAACCTCAAGAAGGAGGTTCCTAACAAGGTATAAGAAGCATAGAGAATATGAAATAGACAGGACTAGAAAAGAAATTACCCACAGAACAAAATAATCAAAACACTAAGCCTACAGAACAAAGAAAGAATATTAAAAGCTGCAAGGAAAAAAGACCAAATAACATATGAAGGTAGACCCACTGGAATAACACCTGAGTTCTCAAAGGAGACTCTAAAAGCCAGAAGGGCCTGGACTCATATTCTACAAACTCTAAGAGACAACAGATGCCAGCCCAAACAACTATATCCAGCAAAATTTTCAATCACAATAGATGGAGAAAGGAAAACATTCCACAATAAAACCAAATTTAAGCAACGTGTATTTATAAATTTAACTCTACAGACGGTGCTAGAAGAAAAACTTCAATCTGAGGAGGTTGAAAATATACCCAAGAAAACAAGGAATAAATACTAACCGTAAGTCCAGCAAATCAAAAAGGGGAAGAAAATCTCATACCATAACAACAAAATAACAGGAATAAATTCTGCCCACTGATAGCTCTCAACATTAATGGTTTCAATTTCCCAACAAAAAGACACAGAATAACAGACTGAATTAGGAAACAGGATTCATTTTTCTGCTACATCCAAGAAACACACATCACCATCAAGTATAGACATCACTTCAGGGTAAAAGGATACAAAAGATATCCCAAGCAAATGGACCCTTGAAGCAAGCTACTGCAGCCCTTTTATGATCTGACAAAACAGACTTCAAACCCAAAGTAATCAGAATAGATAAGGAGGAAAATTATATACTCATTGAATAAAAACCCACCAAGAGAATATTGCAATTCTAAATATTTATACAGCAAAGATAAGGGACCCCAAATTCATAAAAGAAACACTACTGCAGCTAAAATCCCATATTAATTCTTACAATGTGATAGTGGGTGAGTTAATAGCACAGGCAGTAAGACCAACAATTAATAAATGGAACCTCATGAAAACAAAAAGCTTCTGCATGGCAAAGGACACTAGTGTTTGGACAAAGCAGCAGGCCACAGAATGGGAAAAAAATCTTTACCAATTGCACATCCAAAAGAAGGATAATAGATAAACTATAAAAAGAACTAAAAAAAAAAAAAACCCTAGACTTAAAGAAAATAATCCAATTAAAAAATGGGGTACAGAACTAAACAGATAGTAGCAAAAAATAAAACACAAATGGTTGAGACTTGGACACTTGCTCATCCACGTTCATTGTTGCTGTTCTATTTATAAAAGCCAGAAACTGGAAACAGCCCAGAAGCCCATCAAGAGAAGAATGGATAATGAAAATGGGATACATTAACACAATGGAATACCACTCATCTGTTTAAAAAAGCAATCATGAAATTCACCGGTAAATACATGGCTCTAGAAAAAAAATCCTAAGTGAGTTAACCCAGATCTAAAAGGACAAATATGGTATGTATTTTCTTATATGAGATGTTAGCTTTTAAGCCTTCAATAGGCATGCTACAACTGGTGTAACCACACAGCTTAGCTATAGAGTGAGGGGCTATGAGTGAGGGAAGGATATTCCAAGAAAGGAGAAAATAGAATATATAGTAATGGATGGACAGAGTGGGGGACTGGAATGGGAGGATTACATGGAGAAGGGGAAGGAAGAGGGAGAAAGGGAAGGAATACAGGATTTAGAGAGGGACAGATAAAACTAAGCGCCATTTGAGGAGTCATATGGACACTTACTATAGTAGAAGCTTCTTAAAATATATACCTATATGAAATCTAAATGTAATCACCAAATAACAGGGGAAACAAAGCCCCAACTAGACTTCTTTCACCATCAAGAGAAACCTCCAGTGCCACAAATAGGTTACACTAATTGGGTTGTTAGCCAAAAACACACCATGGAAACCCCCAAACAACTCATGCTATTGCCAAGGCTGTTGGTTGCTCTCCACAGACTGATAGTAAGGCCCTATTGTGGAACATAACATCTATATACCCATTAAACATGAAGAAGTCCAGCTGGTGCCTAACTAGAGCCTTTACCCCAACTGACTAGTGTTCATGGTACTACAGATACTCTGCATGCTACCAGAGGAGAAAGCTAAACACCAACCCATCTAAAAACCCTTCAATCTACAATGGTGACCAGATTGCATAATGCACTGGTGCAATAGTGGCACAAAAGTTATGAGAGTAACCAACCAGTATCCGATTAGATTTAAGGCCCACTCCATGAGATAGAACTCATGCCAACACTGCTTGGGTGACTAGATAGGCCAAGGACCTAGGGGAAAACCAAATATTATTGTTTTGCTCTTGAACATAGCAAAATAATGACTCCTAATGACATTTTGCTATACTCATAGATCAGTGACTGCTTATCCACCATCAGTAAAGTGTCCACTACAGCAGATGAAAACAAATACAGAGACCCACTTCTGGACAGTATGTACAGTGAGACACCTTGGAACACCTAGTCCTAAATAGATGTTTTCATCAAATCCCTCCCCTCAGGGCTCAGGGAACTATGGGGAAGAGGAGGCCAAAAGATTATAAAGAGCAGGAAGGGATGGAAGATACCAAGGAAACAGTGTCTTCCAAACACAACGGATTGACACACATATGACCTCATAGAGACTGTGACAGCACGTATGGGGCCTGCACAGGTCCAAGCCAGATGGGGTCCCAACTTGGAGAGATGAAGTAGACATCAGCTCCCATCCCTAGCACAGACACTATCTCCAAATGACAAAGGAAAAATCAGTTTTCTCCAGTGGAGTTGCACTGGGTATAAAACAATTAAGGACAGAGCCCAGGCCTAGCAGTGAACAGCTAACACAAAACAAACTCAATGGTATGTTTGGAGATGTTTTATCTCATAATGCTTTTTTTGGGAATTTTTTTTTTTATCTGATTTGTCTTTAGTTTATATATTATGGTTTCTGCTTATGTGTTTTTATAGGTTTTGAGTGAATGTCTCTGTATGTTTCTCTCTGTGTATGTTTCTTGTGCCTTTTCTTTTCAAGAGAGAGAGGGAGGGAGAGAGCGAGCGGGGAGAGGGGATAAGGCATGGAGTTGGATGGGTGTGGATGTGGGGAGGATCTGGAAGGAGATGAGGGAGAAACTATGATCAAAATATATTGTATGGAAAATATTTTCTACTTAAATTAAAAGAATAGGCAGGAGTCACAAGTGGCAATTACTGGGTAGGAACCAGAAACACTACATAGGAAACAACTCCAGACAAACAGGAAACTATACTATTCAAAATGCTGGAAGAGTTGCAACTGAGAAACAGCATCAAAACAAGGCTTTCTAAAGGAATAATAACGTAAGTTGTGGGAGGTTTGGAAATGGCACAAAGGTTCACTCTGTACTCACTATCTGTCCTTAGAAGCATGGAGGTTTGAGGGCTCAGAGGCTTTACTTTTCATTTATAAAATGTTAAATATTCCTATTAATTTAAAAATGTGTGTGTGTGTGTGTGTGTGTGTGTGTGTGAGAGAGAGAGAGAGTGAAGGTCAGCGGACAACTTGTGGGAGTCCATTCTCTCCTTCCACTATGTGGGACCAAGGGATCGAATTCAGGTCATCAAGCTTCGTCAGCTAAGCCATGCCATCTCCTGTCATCCGCTAGGCCTTTACTTTTAACTGACTATGGGTACCTTTGAGTGAGCATTACTCTTATCATCTTTGAATGCAGGACTCATGCCTTTTACAAACTAGGCTCTCAATAAAAATATCATTTGTAAAATGAAATGAACCTTCTGCTAATCGGATCAAGCTCTCCAACAGGCGGATGGTTGTTCGGGCTGCATTCCGGGAATCACTCTGCCTTTGCATTTGATAGTATCGGAGGAGTACTTGGTTGCTTACGTCAGACAGTGTGGGCTGGAGATTTCTAATGAGGCAGAAATACGTTTTCATCTTCTCCATGCTCCACAGATTCTCTGATTTGTTTGGATATCCTGTGTACATCAGACATGAGATCAGTAAAAACTAAAAAAGAGTTGGAAAACATCTTATTCTGAAGAATTTGACAAAGTTCCTATACACATTTTAATCTTTTTGTTTGTTTATGGCTTTTTTGAGACAGAGTCTCTCCACGTAGATTTCTCTGGCTGTCCTGAAACTCACTATGTAGATCAGGTTGGCCTAGAACTCAGAGATCTGCCTGCCTCTGCCTCTTGAGTGCTGGGATTAAAGATGCTCACCACCACTCTCAGCTTCTATACACATTTTAAAAAGATAAACTTCAGGTTTTATGTCCACTGAAGTCTAGACCTATTCTCCATGAAGCATGAAGTTACAGTGTAAGCTGTCTTAGGATATAAGATTAATAAAAAGGAACTTCACCCAAAGTGAAAATTATTCAGAATAATTCTGGTCTCACTTATAGTAGTAAGAACTTGAGTAGGTTTATTTAGAGAAAACTAACATTTATGGATTTCCATTTTGTAATTCATTCCAGTTTTCTTTGTGTGCAAAAGTAGTAATTATATATATATATATATATATATATATATATATATATATATATATATATATATATATGTGTGTGTATATATACATATATATGTTTATGTGTATATATAGTATGTGAACTATACTCTCATGATGGAGGTGGAGAAAACCATTTTTCCCTTCTATTCACTATTCTGGAGCTCACTAACTGTTTTTCTGCTGCCTTCTGTCTAAGCATCTTTCTATTACCTGTCAACATAGACATCCTGAGTATTTAACTCAAGGGACATTTCCTTTGGTTAGGTCTAATCTTCCCTTGTGATTCGTTCAGCTTTACCTACCTTTGTTTTCTAAGATAAAGGAAGAAATTATACGATCCCAGTCTTCATTTCTGGTGTCCAGCAAAACCAGGATGAGGTCAAACCGACTTAAGAGTGGGCTGCCAAGAGCAATGTTCACAGACACAGACTCCTGGGGGTCGTACTGGCCTTTGGGGTTAGTTGCTGCCAGGATGGTGGTCCTCGTGTTCAGCTTACAAACAAGCCTACCAAGGTAAAGGGACAAATCCATTGAGATTCAAACAAGAAGCAAGGTACACTTGTTAATAAAATGGGGCTGTACTTGTACCTTGAAAATTTAGAGAAACCACTGTGACAGAATACAGAGAGGTGGAAGAAGTTATTACCAACACCAAATTCAAACCAAAATCAACTGGAATGAGTATCTTGAAGAGAACTGTTCAATAAACACTTCCTATGCATGCTCTATTAAGTTCTAATAGATGAACAATGTTAAACCAAGCACAGATACGATGTTTAAGGAGTTTGTACTCTACTAGCTATAATCTAATTCAAGGCAGTACACAGGAAGTTCTCTATAGTTAAATCCACAGAGAAATAAGGCAGCATGTATTTGTCTGTCTAGATGTGACAGATAATCAGAGAAATGAGATGAAACAGCTTTTGAACTAGACCCTTTAAGTCATCTGGACATTATTAACTGGCAGGATATCCATACTGTGGAGGGTGGAAGGAGAGGATGATACTGGGAAATGGTTAAAGCAAAAAGTTCCTATATATTTGCTTACTCTGTTTTTATTTTTCATCTGCCTGTCTGTCTATCCATCCGTCCGTCTGTCCATCCATCCATCCATCTATAAATCTGTATTAGTCAGGGTTCTCTAGAGCAGTGGTTCTCAACCTTCCTAATACTATGGCCCTTTAATACAGTTCCTCATATAGTGACTCTGAGCCATAAAATTATTTTCATTGCTACTTTATAACTGTAATTTTGCTACTGTTATGAATCATAATGTAAATATCTGATATGCAAATGAACTTAGGTGACCCCTATGAAAGGGTCATTTGACCAACAAAGGGATTGCAACTCAAAGGTTGAGAACTGCTGCTCTAGAGGAACAGAACTGATACAATGAACATATATATAAAGGATATTTATTAGAGTAGCCTATAGGTGTTGGTCCAATAATGGCTGTCTATCAATGGAAAGTCCAAGAATACAGTAGGTGTTCAATCCAGATAGCTCAACTGTTCTTCAGTATACACAAGAATCCCGAAGAAGTTGGCTCTAATGCCAGTGAAGGAATAGACTTGCCAACCAGAGTGAGGGCAAGCAGGCAAAGAGCAAAGAGCCTCCCTCTTCCATGTTCTTTATATAGGCTGCCACCAGAAGATGTGGCCCAGAATAAAGGTGGATCTTCCCACCTCAAAAGTTCCAGATTAAAAGTAGGTCTTCCCACTTTAAATTATTTAATTAAGAAAAAATTACCTCACAGGTTTACCCAGTCACTTGGGTTTTAGCTAATTCCACATGCAGTCAAGTTGACAACCAAGAATAGCAGCCCAACAGTAGTAACCTTAAACTGTGTCTGATGTCACTGAAACACAGCTTCTTCCTCTCTAGGGCATTTATGGACAAAGGACTGTGCTGAGAATTCAGTACAGCTCCTGCCTTGGTTAGCTTGGAGCAGAACTGCTGGAGGACGGGAGGCTCTGCACGCGCCTGCCAGCTAGTAGTGGGGTGCTGTGCCAGTGCTGGCATTAGGAGAACCTTCCTGTGAAGACACTTGGGTATCAAAGAATCGTTTTAAAGTCTTCTATGACATGAGAAAGACAATAAACATACAATAAGAAAAAGAAGTAACGTTTCCTTGGGGTAACTGGGGAAAAACTAGAAAGACTATGTTTAAGGAAGGGGTTAAGGAAGGTCTGACCGAGGTTAAGGCAAGGAACCAAAGCAGGAGAATGGGCACGAGAAGGAGACATAGGGTAAGACATGGGCAGGTCCCCTAGCAAGGAAGGGGCATGGTGCCGAATGGTCTCTGGATGCTTGGGAGAAGGAAAGGCAGTTGCAGACTTGTAATACTACATTTATGTTAAAAACTGAGTTGGTCCCTAGAAAACCAATAAAGGGACACAAATGCTCAGGTTCTAAATACTTTGTGCACAGCAATGACTTACTGAATAACTACTGAATGAACAAATTCACAAATTAGTGTAAAGGAGATAATTTTTAAAAAATCATATATGAACTCTACCTTCTTCAGTGATAGTAATAAAAATACCATATTCATAATATTGAAACTTGTGTATACATATTATCTCTAATCATTACAAAACCCAGGATTATAGGAATTAGTATTCATAACCTGAAAGAAAGGGAGTAGAAGTTCAGATACACAAACTTCCTTGAAGTTGCTTGACAGCTGCTGCTCTGAGACTCAACCCAAGACCTTCTGAGTGCCGAGGTCAATGCTCTTTTGTTTCTGGCCTGTGTCCCTGTGAGCTGACTCATTTTAGACATGCACTTCTGTGATCTTTAGATATGCCTGACAAGTTCAGGTATCTACTTGTCTTATTTTCTATTCTACATTCGATCTCCCTCAAGGGATTGCTGTCATCCTTACATTCTCAGGCAATGCTGAATAAATGGACATTAATTAAAAAGTAAAAATAAAGTTTTACTTGGTTTAGTATTTCTAAAAGTCCTTTATATGCATAGTATCAACAGTTTTGAAACATAATGCTGATATGCACATTTTTTTCTGCACTGGTTTTAGGGCAGAAAACTCTGCAGATTCAGAAAAGGCTACTTTTCCATTTAATTCATCCACATGTTTAAATTTTCCTATATACACAGTAATGCATCTTCTACAAATCATAAACTTAGGCTGTACATGTTATTTTTACAGACCCTCCAGAAACACATGTGCGTGGTGTACTCTCATTACTTTTCCTGTACCTCTTTCTAGACTAATCCCTACGTTTACTCATGGCCTTCATAACTATCATATGTTGCTTCTGCCAAATTAGCTCCAGCCTGTGGAATCGTTCCTATTTTTCTCACAAAATCTTGTTTTCTTTGCCCTGGCAACAAAGTAAGACTGTGTTTTCCATCTCCCTTCACAGTTGAGAAGGGCTATAACACCAAGCCTGCACAATAAAACAGACACTAAACATACCACTTTTAGGTACATATTCTAGCCTCTAAAAGCCTTCTTGAATGAATATTAATCCTCCATAATTTTTCTTTGTTAACTAGGAAGTACTGTAGAGGAATAGGCCTGTGAGCTAGAAAGGGTCTATATTCCTGGGGTCTATATTCAGAGGCCTGTGTGGTTTGGATGGAATGTTGACAGACCTTTAATCCCAGTATTCATAAGGCAGCGGTTGTCCATGCCTTTAATCCCTAATACAGAAACAGAATGTGGAGGTATACACAGAAGGCTGAGCTCAGAAGGAGTTAGAGTCAGTTACAGAAGGGTCAGTTACAGCAGGCAGAATGGGACAGGGAGAGCTCACAGGGACACAGAAGCAGTCTAAAGAGTCTGAATTCAGAGGGAGCTGGTCTGGGTGGCTCAGTCAGCAGTGGAGGCTTAAGCATTCTAGATTGTATGGAGGCTGAAGCCTTCCAGTCCTAAGCTTAAGAGTAGATTGTATGGAGGCAGAAATGCTCCAGGGCTCCAGTATTAAGAACAAGTAATTTAATTAGTCAAAGAATAAAGTGCCTTTGCCCCAGTCAATGGCTATATCTAACGAGAATCTACAGCTATGGCTACAAAAGACCAAGCCCTGGAGTCAGACAGAATCAGAAGCAGCCTGTGCTTGAGGGGCTGTGTGAATTAAATGACCATCTTCCTTCAACCTGCATTAGACAGTGACACAAACAAGACACACACTTCCTCTTTCACAGGAAAGAGATGACCATAAGAAAGAACTGTCCAGGTTTTAAGGAGAAATGCATGACAATAAAAACAACTTAGAAATCTGAGGTTTAGAAAAATTAAGGGGAAAATGATGCTAAACCCCAGACAGTAGAAGCAAGACTGAAAAGCCTTTGAACAATGAAGATCCAGTAAACTGCCTGAACTGTATAAAGTGATTTAGACTATGAAATCTTCTTCTTAAATGACATAAACATAGATACAGTTGAGCAGCCAATGCCAATCTACGTCTCGGGCAGCACTGGACACAACTGCGGAGGGAGAGAAACAACCCCGGTGTACACAGAAGAAAGAACAGATATTCAACTTTAAGGAGGTCCAACACATGCTATAATATGGATGGATTTGAGGGCATCACGGTACAACGGTATGAGTCTATTTATATGAAGCATCTAGAGTAAACAAGTTCATAGACATCAAAACTAGAATTTAGCAGGAAACAAAACAGGGAGTCAATGAGTTATGGTTTCATCCTATAAGGCAACAGAGTTTGAAAAATGACTGCATAACATTGTGACTATATTTAACAACAAGTCATATCCTTAACACAAGTTGTTATGTTTTGTTTTGCATTTTACACACATACCCCAACACAAGAGTAGGGAGAATGAAGTCACATACTAGTTTCCTAACATCTGGTGTGACAGCAATAGGAGTTGGGACCCTTGGGAGGTTTCAGGTTAAGATGGGGTTATGAGGGCAGGGCCCTCACAATGGTATTAGTGGCTGGCATAAGCAACAAGCCTTCTAGTGTTTGCTGGAGAAGTTAGTCCACTCTGACTGATAAAGAGTAAACTCCCTTCTAGAATGCTTAAGACCCTTTCAACATGGCAAACACAAAAGCAAGTGTTGGCGCAACCTTCACATAAAGGTTTCTAGGCTGTCTCACATTCCTATATTAAGAGAATCTCAGTTAAAAAAAAAACAAAAAAAAACCCCACAGCTTCTAAAAAAATAAATAAATAAAAGGATTAAAAAAAAATCCCATGAAGCTCTACAAAGTAAAAACACATTGATGGTATTGCAACACACAAGCATGCACACCACATGCACACCACATGCAAAATGTTCCAGAGCTAGGAACAGTGCTACATGCTTGTCCCAGCTGCTTGAGAAACTGAAGCAGGAGGAGCCTGTGGGCCCAAGAGTGTGAGGTCAGTATGGGTAATATAGCCAGATGGTATTGCCTCACCCAAAGGTTCCAGGCTTAAGCAACACAAACAAAGAATGAAATTGTTTGTCTTCCTCAACATCTACTAAGAAGCTTCTATTTGGTTACTTACATGATTTTCGCTTTTGTAAACTCTAGGCATCCTGAGTATTTTTATCTTTGTTTATATTCTGACTGTAAAAAAACCTTTACATTGCAGAAATCATCTTGCTTCCTTCCCAGTTTCTTAAGTATTACAATGGGAAATGCATGGGCTATGATATGTCCTTGTAGGTATATGCCCATAATATGAAAAGAATGTACAATGTGTAATCTGAACTCAAAAGACAACATGGCTAATAAGCATAGATAAATGGAACAATTAAGTTTATAGTTCTTTATTTTTGAAAAGAGTTATTATCCTTCAGTGTGTGTGTGTGTGGTGTGTGTGTATATTTATATATATATATATATATATATATATATATATATATATATATATATATATGAACTGACATCTTTAAAAAAAATCTAAGAGAAATTCCTTGTAGCCTTGTAGGCAGGATACACTTCAAATAAGTGGTCTATACTTTCTTAGGGAAATCATAATCCAAATCAAAATACTTTTCCAATCAATAACTTAGCTGAGATATGAGAAAGGGAGAAAGCAAAAGCAGATAGATACCTTCAAGAATTCTTGAAAATTATGCTATAAGAAATGTACTGACTTTCAGGGAAAAATCTGCCATGATTCAAGAGACAGGGGCCAGAATATATGAATGATGGCTACAGGTGAAAGACTCATGACCTATGGGATCATACTTGAAAGTGCTTGACCCGAGAAGTAAAAACAAAGTAACGGTTTCCCTAAGGATAAAGTTCAGAGCAGTCTGCACTTTCAATTTTTAGTTGAATTTGTGATTATGTATTCCTTTTCTTAACCTTATCTGCTGCTAATTAATATTGTGCCATGCCATAATTCTCTATAATTTTTTTCTAAAGAGTTTTACGTTTGGCATTCATGTTATATTTTGCATCAGGGACATTAGCAGGGTTCTAGTTAGAGGTAGTGAACTTAAGATTCTAAACGCTGTTAACCAAAAACACTAGCTGAGGGAACAAATCTAACTTTCTCTTAAACAATACAGTTATGCAGAGTGAGTAGAACAAAAAATGAACACGTGAGTTACAGTGGAACTTGAGAAATACATCCACTGGCTCTATCACCAAGCAGACGAGAAACACTGCTGACTGGGCCACACTCAGCTGCTAACTCAAAAGCCCCTTGCTGTGATACAGTTACAACAAGAGTAAAAATTATCAAGACATAAATAATATAATCACAATTTGGAAGTACCTATAATCTTTGGAGAAGTTGTAGAACCTACTGCAGAATTGAGTTGAGAGTCAGGGTACATTAGCTACATATACTTGTGTCCTTGGAGCTTTAAAGTCCTATGGAGAAGGATACATCAGGCCATTCTGTCTGTCTGACTAGCTCAGCTACTGTTTTCCAGAATTTGCCTCATGACCCATTCTTGCTATTTTCCTTAAGTGATCTTTTGTCCTCAATACACTTCTGGATAGGCCCCATGCTGGACCATTTACCAAGCACATAGTACCACAGTCTCTTCTGTGTTAATTGCTTTAAAGGAAGAGCCGACCAGATCAGAGACTGACAACCCAAAAGATGCCACCTCATAGACTGCTTGGGGTCTGGGGCAGTTCTGACATAAATCTTTTAGTAAGAATGACAGATCTACTGGATCGCTCATGAAGGTATTCAAAGTGGTTCCAGAAGGAAAGAGCAACCACTAAGGATAATTCGAGAGGAAACAGAGTAGATAACCGTTTGGGGCTATGGTGACAATGAGGTATACAGCTGCTATTTTACATTGATTTTAACAAAAGCCCACTCTAAATCAAGGTACAGAACGCTGTTGGGTGTTCTGACAGAAAGAGTCTTTGAGGGGCAGCGAGACCAGCCTGTCCCGCTCGGGGCTGAGCGGGATGGTGAGTACCAGCGGGATGGTGAGTATCGATGGCCCGATACACACCCAGCCAGGAGAACTGTCGAAGCAGGAAATCCTTTTCACTGAACAAGGCAGCCCCTTAAATAGGCTGAGGGGGAGGGGGACAGTACACGGGATGGGGTGAGCTTACGTAGGAGGGAGGAGTAAAGTGGTGTGAGAGTGGCGGGCCAGTGGAGTTCTTTTACACGGCAATTGCTAGGTAGAGCAGGCTATGCTGAGTCACCGCTATGCGGAAGAAAGACAGGTCTCGGAAATCAAGCCTGGCTTGGTCTCAGACAATAGGCCTCATGGGGCTCAACAAAATGGCAGTTTGGTATTAGAGAAGCCCAGTAGTATGCACTCCTGGCTGAGTTTTCTGTCAACTTAACATGAGCTAGAGTCACTTGAGAAAAAGGAACCTCTATTGAAAATATGCCCCCACCAGGCTGGCCTATGGGCATGTCTGTGGGGGATTTTCTTGATTCATGATTGATGTGGGAAGGCCCAGGCCATTGAGGATGGTGGTACTCCCGAGCAGGTGGACCTAAGGCATATAAGAAAGCATACTGAGTAAGCCATGAGAAGCAAGTTAGTAAGTAGAACTTCTTCATGGCCTCTGCTTCAGTTCCTGCCTTGAGTTCCTGCCCTGATTCTCCTTTATGCTGAACTACAACTCTAAGCTGACATAAACCTTTTCTCCCCAAGTTGCTTTTGGTCATGGTGTTTTATCACAGCAATAGAAACCCAACTAAGATATATGCCCCAATAGCAAATAATGGAGCTGGAACCTCAATATAGCCAGGCTAGCTCTGAACTCTCTACTTTTCATTATTATAGTCAACTTTGAATATGCCCCACTATATTCTTATGGACACTAAAGGTGGGAGGGGGCTTCTGAACTTGTCCGGTATAGAACAGATTATGTTCTATATCTCATTATATAATGTAAAAAAACCTATTTTATGCACATACTCTACAGGAAACCAGCCAACAGCTGAATGAATAAGCTACGGTTCAATTTGTAGGTTAGTCCATAATTTATTATGCCCCATAGGTGGCACATTAAACTTCTTAGTAACCTCATTAGATGCTTGAATTTCTTACATACATTTCTCTTCTCTAAACTCAAAGACTTTCACAATCCTATAGGCAATCTACTCGACTTCCAGGCAGCTGTAGCCACTGGAAACTCTTTCCTGTACTGTTTGTATATATCTTTCTCTGAAATTCCTAACCCTTGATGCTAAAGGATACACACAGCCTTTTATAACTTAAAGTTTTAGGTGTTAAAATATCATATTTCTTTAATAGTTTTATACATATACATAATGTATTTTGATCAAATCCATCTCTTACTACCTCTTCTTTCCCCCAGAACTTCCTCTAAACTCCTTCTTTCCAACAAGTTGTTCTACATTTACATCTTTTAAATTTCTTTTTATTTTTTATGAGCCACCAAGTTTAATTAGGGTTGTGTGCACAGGTGTGGGGTCAGAACAAGTCTAATGACATTTCTACATTGAGTTCTTCAAAGCAACTACAGAATTACTTCTAATTATTTTTCTAACTATAGTTCAGAAAAAGCATGGATGATATGTTAAAATATGTAGAGAAGGTTGAGTAATATAAACAACAAAAAGAAAAATTACAAAAAAATGTACTTGATTTCCAGGTTCTCATAGAATAATAGCATTTTTTTTTTTTTTATATTGAAGCCTCAAAACTATTTCCCAAACACATTACATATAATAATAACAACAACAACAAAATAAGTTCAGGAAACAAACCCCATAAAACTATGAGAGATAGAGTACTATGAACTTCAATGTACATGCACATAGAAAATGGACACTGGAAACCAGCTAACCTGAATTTATAACCCACACTGGAGTAGAAACCTCAGGAGTGACCACGTGAAAGGTGGGAGTAACAAGTTCTACATGACGGTGGAAAACAGGCAGGGCACAAGGAAGAAGCCTAGTTGGAGGCAGTGGGTTCCAGGGACGAGTTTTATGGGCTATGTCTTTTCCTGAGCCCTTTACACAGCCTCTTGCTGCCTCTTGAGTGGTATAAGGTTACCAGCTCTGCCCTGTCATTCTTTTTTATAGGCTGTTCTGCCCCACCACAGGCCTAGAAACAGGGACCTCGCTGACCTGGACCGAAACATCTGAAGCCTCTAAACAATCCTTAAATGGATTTCCTCAGCAATTGCCAAACTGCCTATACAAACTCCAAAAATGTACAGTCTTAGCAGAATTGATTTTAAGCACAAAAAGAACTTCAAAGAAAGCCTGAATATCACTTTTCTTTATTTACTAATAGAATGATATTGATGCTATTACTATGCTATTTTGGAAACTCAACTGAGTGCAGAAATATAGAGAATACTATAAATACCTTCATATGTACAATTAGAATAATTTTGAAGAGCCATTAAGTATCATCGCATCTAGGACAAAAGCATATTGGCTAGATGTCAAAGAAGGGCTTACATGTGAAGGCACTTAGCACATCTAAGCTATACACTTAAAGATGGCTGAGATGGTAAGTTTTATGTTGTGTGTATGTTGTCATATTTAATAATAAAATAATATACTTCAGTAGCTATAGCTTCTATCTACTGACTGTATAGCAGGCACTGAGCCTCCAAGAAGTTGAGATATGCATCTTCAAGTTAAGAAGATCTTGATGTCAGAAGTCTCACAAAATGGCTGCCTAAACATGACTTGAGCAAGGATGACATCAATGGACATGTTAATGTGGAAGGATAAAAATTCAGAAGGCCTCAACAAAGAAGTATAGGCAACTAAGGAATTCTGAGAGCAGGAGATATGTTCTTCCCCAGGGAACAGCACGCCAATTAATTATCTAGTATCAAATGATCAGCCATGAAAATATATAAATACAAGTAACATACATACAATAAACATTAAGCAGAATGTATTTATGTATTTAGGTGTGTGTGTATGTATAACAACAATTAATGAAAAATAAGGCCATGAATTTGGAAGAGAGTAGGAGTTTACATGTATACACGAGTGGGTTTGCAGAGAAGAAAGGGAAGAGCGAGAGGACATATTTATACCATAATTACAAAAATACGAAAACAAGGAAAGAAGGTCTTGGAAGGAAAGGCATTGTCATTTATTTCACAGAGAGTCACAGAGACTACAGAAAGGCAGGCGCGTCTCACAAGGTCAAAATGTAAATTAGGCTGCCACTGAAGCTAGCTGTCCTTGAGGCAGGAACTTTTACTCTCTACAATCACCATCTTGACTTTTCTATAATAGATTTACAATTCAGATGTGCTTTATTTTAACTAAGGTTTATTCACTGCTGTTGTCCGTGTTGAATATTGGTTGCTTCTGAATGACAAAAGGCAGTGATTTTGTATAAAATTAAAAAAAAATACTTTGGAAGGAAAGATGTTTGCCTTCTTGGCAGCATCTGCTGTCCTTGGGAGTTTTTATATCAAGCCATTTCTGTGCAGGAAAAATGCAGACTCTAATAAATAGTTCAAGGTGGAGTAGATTAAACCCATACTGTACAACAGTTCTGGTTTTAAATGAAATTTAAAATCTTAAGGTGTGAGAAATGTTAAGCCCAACTGAAAGTTTCAGGTCAGCATGGACTATAAACACAATGTTCAGGATCAGAATGGATTACTTCTTGGATGCTTGTCAACATGTGGATCCTTCCAGAAAGTAGTCTAGAAAAGTTTACTAAATCCAGAGGACACAGTACTCCAGCTCTGTTATCATGTCTTTACACTAAATTGATAAAGAAAAAGAACCCTTTTCGATATAGAGAAAGCTAATACAGAAAAATTATATAATTGCATACTATGCGATAATATAAATTGAGTATTTTAAAACACATGTTAACAATAAAATAGTATGTCTTCATGAATACAGAAATAGTTATGGGGGACAGAATGCCAATATCAACACATGACAACCAGTGAATAAGACCCAATTTGGCTGTAATAACTAGAGAAAATGATCCTATCATTGCTTGTAGTAAATTATAACAATCTTCAAATTTTATAAAATTATTATTTTACATGTATGGGTGTTTTGCCTGTATGTTTGTGTACCACCTATGTGCCTGAGGCCTTGGAGACTAAAAAAGGGCCTTGGATTCCTTGGGAAAATAGTTACAGTTTTAAGCCACCACATGGGTGCTGGGAACCAACCTGAGGTCCTCTGGGAGAGTAGCCAATGCTCTTAACCACTTAGTCATCTCTCTAGCCCCTACAATAATCTTTAAATGAAACAAATATGCTAAATTGCTTTGCAAAGTAAGAATTCTTAAATAAATGTAAAAAAGCCAGAAAGCTAAAATACTAGTTGTGCTGAGTATCTCTATTCAAGGAAAAATTAACACTGGATAGAAACAGACAAAGCAGAAACACATGAGGAATTTTATCTTAGAACCATAACACAAATATTTTGTGCAGTAACTGTTACCACTGTGCCCATTGTGCAGTGGTCTAAAAAGGAAGCCCCAGTGGACAATGCATTAAATCAGAATGTTCAGGCTGCTTCTTAGGCAAACCGTGGTACACATTATTTATTTGATAGGTGGTTCACAGAAGAAACGATAAAAACTGCCCACAAGTGGCCACAAGAATCCTTTAAGATGAGTCTTTTTCTTCTCCACAGACAAGAAATCCAATCTGAAAGTCACTCTTCAAACCATTTCCTATGGGAGACATTATGACAGTGCAACAGGGAAACTTTGGGGAGGCTTTCCAATGTCACAGGCACCGCCTCGGACCCCGTCACTTCTGTCTCCTTCAGACTCTGCTTATGTGGTGTTTCTCTAGGCAGGTTTACTAACAAATCCCAAAAAGAAGCTGTGAACTATGTCTATACACTGCCACTAGTCAGGAAGAGGAAGTATTCAGAAACCTCAGCAGCAATCTGACAGACTGATTTGGGGGGGCAAATATTTGCGCCTCCATATTTTTAGAAGTGAAGATTATTGTGGTCTGGTTTACAACACTAAAACTTCATCCCTTAAAGATGTCTTTTTATGGCATTTCTCGTCTGTAACCCCTAGCAAACACTGATCTGATCTCTCCTTAGTTTTGCCTTTTCTAGAATTTCACATAGATGGATGAAATCATGTCTTGATATCGTTCACTCTGAATAATGCTTTTATTCATATTGGTGCATGTACCAATACCAATTAGTCTGTTTCTGTAAATGGCAATAGTATTTCATTCTACATAGGTATCACAGTTTACCCACTACCAGGAAACGGGCCCAAGTTGTTTTCAGTTTGGAGGGATTATAAATACAGCTGCTAGAAATCATGTTTGTGTAGGTTCCTTTTTTGTATATGGATATCAAAGTGTTCTAGCATATTCATTTCATTTACACAAATTTCTTATAAAATTAGTTTTAAGTTAGCATATGAAGCTGTGAGTTTCACTATTTTCAAACATATGATTCAATTACACTTTGATCTTATTGTTTCTGTCCCTCTCTGTCTGCCCTGCCATGTCCCTCCTGCTGGTCCACTTCCTTCCTCTAAATGGTCCTCCCTCTGCTTTCATGTCACGTGTTTTCCATTCTAGTCTTTTGCCTTCCTTCCTCCTCTGCTAAGATTTCTTCCTCTCTTCTCACATGAGTGAAAACATGTGGTATTTGTCTTTGAGTCTGGCTTATTTTGCTTAATACAACGATTTCCAATTCTATTCATTTTCCTGTAAATGTAATAATTCATTTTTCATTATGGCTAAATAAAATTTCATTGTGTATTTCCTTTATTCATTTATCTGTTGATGGAATTCCATTTCCAAAGCCTGTGAGTAATGCAGCAATATGGGTGTGAACGTACCTTCACTGTCTGTTGACTTAGAGCCCTTTAAGTATACGCCCAAGAAAAAGATAGCTGTGTCATAAGGTTTTCCACATCTATCCTTTTCAAACTTACTTTGGTAAGCCTAGTTTCTGTGCCTTTCTTTGTAAAATTTAAAATCAGCATAGCAGCTTACAAAAAAGAAAGAACCCTGGTCAGAATTCTGACTGGAACAGCATCGAGTCTATAGACTGCTTTGGGAAGAATTGATATCACAACAATATCACCTTCTGATAAGTAAAACTCCCTGGTCTTCTAATGTTTTACAGTTTTCAGTCATAATCTTCGAAGATATTTCACTAGATTTATCTCTATTATACTCCATGAATCTTTCAAAATCTCTAATACTTAATATGCCCTGAGTATATACTCAGTTTTTATAAGAATAAATTGAGTCCTGTGCTGAAAGAGCTCCATAAATTGCTCCCACTGAGCTAGTCTATGTGGTCGGTCTATGTGGAGCTTTGAACGAGGATGGCTCCTATAAGCGAGTTGTTATACAGTTTAGGAAGGATTAGGAAATGTGGCCTTGATGGAGGAGGTGTGTTACTAGGGGTGGCTTTGAGGTTTCCAAAGCCCACTCCAGGTCCAGTCTTGCTCTCTCTCTGTCTGCTGCCTGAAGATCAGGATGTAAGGTCTTGGCTACTGCTCCAGTTTCATGCCTGCCTGCCTATCTACTGCCATGACAGATTCCCCTCTGAAACTGTAAGCAAGCCCCCAGTTAAATGCTGCATTGGTCATCTCTTCACAGAAATATAAAAGTAACTAAGACAGTATACTTTTATACTTTATTTTTTATCTTTTTTTTCTCAATAATTTGCTTTTTTTTTTTTTTCCTTATTCACTTCTATATTCTAGTAAGAAAAACCTTGTATTTGAAGAGTCATCTCTGGTAATTCCTGAATGTACCAGCAAGCTTCCCATTTTTCTTGAATCTATATGGAATAATTTGTCCACTTCCACAGACTTTAAAGAACAGAAATGTTTACCCAGCCTTAGCAACACTTATGGTTTGTTGCTCCATTGCTTCGTGGATACTGGTTCTGTCATGTTCTTTGAGGCTATTAAATTCATCGATACAGCAAAGGCCAGCATCTGCAAGCACCAAGGCTCCAGCCTCCAAATTCCATTCTCCTGAGTCTTTCACAGCTGTTACTGTCAGACCTGAGGAAGCAAGGAAGCTGTGTTAGCTTTTATTTGCAAGAGTATATTTCATATCTAGGAGAGGGAAAAATAATGTCAAGGCTCTTATTTGCATTCAAAACGGACAGCACCAGGATGCTAAGTCAGGTGTCCAGGTGCTACGAGACCTCAGGTGCTTATGTTCTATTAGCAAGCCAATGTGTTGCTTAGTATTCTGTGGTAATTAGAAGCTTCCAAAACTTCAGTCCATTGCTCAACCCTCATCAGAGAAGCTTCTTCTTGTCGTAGATGATAATTAATTAACAAGAGATCCACAGCTGGTCAATTGAGACTTCAGAGCACTCTATCCTAACTAAATGGGGTATCATCATAAATCTCTCCCTTCAAGGCTTGGGGATCTATGTGGAAGAGAAGGCAGAAAGATTGTAGGAGAAGAGATGGTAGATGCCTTTAAGGAAATAGCATCTTCTAGACACAACAGGAATGATACGCACATAAGCCCACAGAGACTGTGACAGCACACAGAAGACCTGCACAGGTTCAAACCAGACAAAATTCTGGCACCCAGAAGAGGAAGTAGATCAAAGTCCCGCTCCTTATTAATTTGCAATTCATACCTGCCAGCAAAGGGAAAATCAGTTTTCTTCTATGGAGTGCCACGAGATCTATCCACCACACTACAGAACAGGCCCCATGCCCAGGAGGAGTTGGCCAGCAGAAACTGGAGACCACAGTTTTAGTGGTTTTTGTTTCATTTTGGCATGTTTTGTTTTATTGTTTTGTTTTTGGGAGAGAAAACATGAAGTTGTGTGGATAGGGAGTTGGAAGAGATAAAAAAATATGATCTTAAACATATTATATGAAAAAAATAATTAAGAGAGGAAGGGTAGATGTACTTTTTATGTCATATAAACTAAGAAAGTATTTTCATTTATTATAGCCTCAAAACAAAAAACAAAACAAAACAATAAACAAAACAGGAATGAATCCAACAAGGCAGGAAAGAATGTAAGACTCTAAAGTCTACAAAGTACTGCTGAAAAAGTTAAAAGATAAAGGAAAACTTCTCACATTCGCTCACTAGAAGACAATATTGTTGAAATGGCAATATTCCTCAAAAGAGGGCTGGAGAGGTGATACGGAGGCTAAGAGTACACACTGCTTTCTAAGAAGGACCCAAGTTTACTTCCCAGCAACCACAGCAAGTAGCTTACAGCCACTGTAACTCCAGTTCCAGCAAAGCTGATACCTCTGGCGTCTGTGGGCGCCTGTCCCCCCGACCTCCACAAAACCACACAAATATACACACATAATTTAAAAATTTTAAAAACACTCAAAAAATATCTACAGGTTCAATTCAATCTTTATCTACATTGAAGGTGGCTTCTTTGCAGTACTGACAAAGTGTCCCTAAAAAGCCATGTGGGAATTTAAGGATCCCAAATAGCTAATCTTGAAAAATAGAGAACAAATTGAAAGACTTACATTTCCTCATTTCAAAACTGCCTGCAGGCTATAGGAATTGGTGCAATGTGGGAACAGGTCAGCAGTGAACTGTCCATAATGAAACCCATACATTTATGGCAAAGCCATCTTCTGTACTAATGGGACTAAACTAATTCTAAACTATTGGGACTGGAGAAATGCTTCTGTATTTAAGACGACCTGAATTTGGTTCCCAACAACAACAACAACAGGCACCTCACATGCCTGTAATTCCAATGGCAGAGAATCTGGGACCCTCTTCTGTCCTCCATGTGCACACACAGGGCAGACACACACAGACACAGAAATAAAAATCCAAAAGAAAAATAAAAAAGAATTCTAAGCTAACTGACTAGGGGAAAGTTTTCAACAGATGCTGCTGGAGATTGAACACCCCCTTGCAAAAATATGATTTTGAATTCCATGTTCACACTATATAAATATAATTCAAACTGAAATCAAAGACAATTGTAAAGTACTAAAAATACATCACAAGTAGGAGAAAAAAAAAACTACTGTAAATCTTTATGACCTTGGAATAGGTAATGTAGTTTTGAGAAATTATAAGCAGAAACCAGAAAAAATAAAAAGATAAAATAGACTTACATACATACACACCACACACACACACACACACACACACACACACACACACACACGGGGGGGGGTGATGGTGGAGGGAGAGAGAGCCTTTATTATGGAAAAGATGCTACTAAAAATATCAACCCATAGGAAAATAATTAAATACATGTACTGATAAGAGACTTGACTTCGATTATGTAAAGAGCATAACTCCAGAACAAAAAGACAAATGAACCAACTAAAAATCAGAAAAGATCTAAAGATAGCCTCCTCAGAAGGTACACAAATATCCAACATGTAAATGAAAGAGAACAGATTTAGCCACTGGGGAGATACAAACCAAAATCCCAATGGAATATTTATATATCACCATCGCTACAATAAAAATATTAAATGTTTTATTATTTTATGGGTGTTCTACCTGTATGTATGTTTCTGTACCACATTATGTGCTTGATGTCCATGGTGTCCAAAGGATGGTTTTGTCCCTGGGACTGGACAGAACTCTCTGGGACTGGAGTTTTAGAGAGTTGTGAGCTGCCATGTGGGTGCTAGGAACTGAACCCAGGTCCTCTAGAAGAGCAGCCAGTAAACATAAAGGCTGGGTCATCTCTCCAGCCCCTCGTGAATAACACATTATAACAAGGGTAGATGTAATGGGAAATAGGAGCACTTGTGTCTAATAGGAAAATAAAATGCTGCAGATATTTTGGGAAACAATCCTCAAAAGGAGTTAACGTATATGACCAAAGCACAAATGTAGAGAAATGAAAACAGCCACATGCAAAAATTCTGCATACAAATGTTCATAGCTATACATAATAGACAATAGTGAAAGCAACTCAATTATTCAACAACTGACAATGAATAAAATTAGTTATATCAATAAAATAGAAAGTTACTGGGTAACAAAAACAAATTAAGTATAGATAAAAGCTACACCATGGAAGAAAATATCAAAGACACGTTTGAAAGATGCTGGTCAGAATAGACAAATCAAATCTACAAAAGGCAATACTGGGAGTGATAGTTAAAGATTATAAAGCACGTACTTATATATTGAATACACATAGATATGTGTGTTTTCTTTCTTTCTTTCTTTCTTTCTTTCTTTCTTTCTTTCTTTCTTTCTTTCTTTCTTTCTCTCTCTCTCTCGCTCTCTCTCTTTCTTTCTTTCTTTCTTTCTTTCTTTCTCTCTCTCTCTCTCTCTCTCTCTCTCTTTCTCTCTTTCTCTCTTTCTCTCTTTCTTAAGACAGAGCTTACTATGCAGCCATGGCTGGCCTGGAACTCTATGTAGATCATGTTGGCATTGTACTCATTGTCTGCCTTAGTCTTCTGGAGCTGGTATTAAAGGTCTGTACCATCATGCCCAGTTGTTTTTGTCTTTGTTTTTGTTTTTTGAGACAAGATCTTGCTATGCAGCACAGGCTGCACTTGAACTAGCCATCCCCTAGAGTAAGCCTTCTGAGTGCTGGGCTTACAGATGTAAAGTATCATGGCGGGCCCAAAAGTACTTTCTTGAGATGATGAAAATAACTCCAACATTGCGATGATGACTGCGTAATCCTGAATACCCTTAGAAAGCTATTAAGTTAGATACCTAAATGAGGGAGTATGAGTTATCTCAATTAAGCTATATTAAAAAGTATTGTGTAACCATACCAAAAGGAACTTGTACAACACCTACCAATTAATTACTTACTAGCTCATTTGTGAAACCTGTCGCCTTCATATCCTTCCTAGTTTCTGTCTCTGAAAGGCCATGCATATAAGGCCACCCAGCCTTAAAAGCCTACTTGCTTAGTCTCTGCCAAATGTGACTCCATTTAATGTCAGCTGTCTCTATAGCAACCAACTAGAAAAAGCTGCTTTGTTTAGCATTGACTTTGTACAAGCAGTGGTCTAGCCTAAAGATGTTTTAAATATCTGAGTCCTCTATTCATCACTCCGCCCCAACACACCCCCACATCCCAGTATTAGGTAAGAGGAAACCTGTGATGAATGGGAGAGGCAAGCCTGACCACCTGAAACTGATCCCCAGAACCCAGGCTGGAAGGGGAAAACCCATTCCAGTTGTCCTCTTACCTCCCATACATGTGTTGAACTGTGTATACACACACACACACACACACACACACACACACACACACACACTTAAAAAAAGGATGAGTACCTTTAAGTCAAATCAAAGAAAAAGCAAGGAATGGGGTTCTTAACTTGGCATCAATTCTAAAATATATAAGGATGCAGGGTAGGATGTGTGGTTCTATCCTCCCCCACTTACAGAGCTGTCTCCCCCACTTTCAGCCCCATTTTCAAAATAGGCTGTCTGTCTAAAAGGCCTCACAGGGAGATTCAGTTTCGGCTTGGCCAGATCATGCCCCATCTCCAGCATCTGCCTTGGCCATTCACATTCACAGAGTTTAATTCTTTAGGGATTCATTAACAAAGTCATTAACACAGTGTTGGCCAACCTATGAGTTTTATTTCCAAAATGTATGTCTCTATTTTTCTACACATAAAAAACACTTTAAATTTTACCTACTGTGCTGAAGACAGGGTGTTAACTGTGATACCAGTTAACAGAGTTAGTTCCTAAGCACCAGCTCTTAATTGCTCTCCTGGATGGTACCCTCCATATTAGAGTCCTGGGCTGCTCAAAATGAATGCTATTTAAACATTCTTTACAAAGAGTAAAGAAAATTTCTTTTGCTCATTTTAATGTCACTAGTCAAAGTGGAATATAAATCTTTCTCTTTTAGTCATACTTTTTGATCACATAAGACCATAAGTCTATCTATAACCATAGACATATAAGTTTATCTTTGAAATGTTAGAGCTTAGCACAGAAATTTAACATAATAGGTGCTCCCTATATGTAATATATTAAAACAGATTTCAGTAAGAAAAAGCTGAAAACTCCAGCAACTCTGCAAAATCTACAGTTTTGCAGGAAAAACAATGTTTAAAACTGTCACTAAAACTCACCATTCTGTTACTGTATGCAAAGGAAGCCTGTATGCTAAGGTCACAGTTCGATACACTTGGCCTGGGATATAACTTGCCTACCACATGTGAGAGCCTGGGTTCAATGCCTAACGCTGCAAAACCACAACAAAACAAGTCAGCAAACAAAAAAGCAGCACTTATGCGAGTTTTGTTTTTAAAGATGGGAGTAATAACACAAACAGCCTTCAAAGACAACACAACGACTATGTAAACTGAAACAAGAAAAGCGAAACAAAAGCAGGTTAGGGGGTCTGCAAGATGGCTCTCCATATGCCGGTCTGGTGACTTGAGCTCAGAACCTAGAACCCCCAGAACCCGCCCCCCCCACTCATGTAACTTAATCCCCTCTTTATGGCCCTATTTTGGAACATTGCTCCATTCTGAGGCACGAGAATAGGTACTAGCTTCAATAAATGAATACTAGGGAAACAATTTTGCCTGTAACAACAGCCCTAGGCAATAAGTTCACAGTTTTCATTTAAAAATATCTAACGATCATCTGGGCAGTGGTGGCACATACCTTTAATCCCAGCACTCCGGAGGCAGACCTCTGTGAGTTCCAGGCCAGCCTGGTCTACAGAGTGAGTTCTAGGACAGCCAGAGTTACAATGGAGAAACCCTACCAATCTTTCAGTTAGCTTCCCTCAAAAAAAAAAAAAAAAAAAGAATGTAGTGATTTGGAGACCTCTAACGCTCATGTGGACCCTGCACTTTGCCCCACCAGTTGCATTTGTTTTGTTGGGGAGTCAGGCATTGCTCTGCCTCTGAATCAGAGTGATGCTGTCATATATTATTTTTCCTGAAGTATAACAGTTTATTTAGAAACACGGCACAGTCATCTAAAGGATTGGGGGGGGGTTAGGATTCTAACAGTATTGTGCATGGTGAGGAAACGATTGGAGATAGTTTTCTCTTAAGTATTTTTGATGAGCAGTAATAAATTAGAGAGTCAAGATAAGAGGCCTGGATCTAATTCTTGGATGTTCCAGGGAAAAGGAGGGAGGACCCCCTCACCCCCACCAAATGCCATTTTAAACAAACAATACAGACACACGAAAACTTTTAAGAAAATGAACCAAACCAGTGGTAACCAGGTAGATCTTCTTAGTTTCTGATTCATATAGATCATATATGTGTGTGTGTGTGTGTGTATAAATATATACCATATATATATATATATACATGTATATATATATGTATATATATATATATATATATATATATATATATATATATGACATATATTCTACACACCAGAAATGAGTTTTATATAACTCATCGTAACACACTTCTGGTCAAACAGACAAATGCATTTAAGCACATAATATCACAGTAAAGCAATTAGAAGCTCAAGAGTGCCTTCCATAACTGCATATGCTAATCTCATTGATGTGGGACTGTCCTAGAGCTGAGAGTGAGTCACAGCCGGTCTCTAACCCCGGATTTCCTCATCCGGAGAGCAGTAGGAGTTCCGGTGCTCCTCACTTTCAGCCCTGGCCAGAACCCAGCAAAATATTAAACATTGTCTGCGTCACAGAAGGTCATTAGCAAAGGAATGTGGCTTGGTTGGTGCTTATCTATGCTGTAGCTGGAAGCCTAGGGCTGAACCCATTTACTGATAAGGTGCCCCCTCCCACTCCACTCCCATCACACCTTATGCAGAAGGTACCCTTTTAAGACCTTGATGCTTGAGCTCCACATTCAAATGAGGGTACTCCAGTATCCTTGTCTTAACCAATGGCTTCCATCCTGGGTACTAAAGACCCTCCCCCTGGCTGTACCCTTTAAATGTAACCACCTTTGGCTTTAAAAAAAGACAGATATGAACCTCTGTCAGCCTCTCCCAAGAGTCTGATTCGCTCTCGTCCTCCAATCTGGGACCCACCAGGATACAACCCTCTGGAGCCGTGTTTCACTCTTCCATCATTTGATCTTACATATTCAGCGTGCCCTACAGCATACAGTGGTGTTTACTTTATCTTGGCTAATGTCAAGCAAAATTAACATTAACAAGAGCTATGTGTTATATATCAGCCATAGTAATCAGCCTCTGCACCAGTGTGACTTTTACTCAGATGCACATAAAAAACTGTGACTGAACTGGTAGGCCCTATTTGACCCTGCAGTCTTCTGACTATAAAGGGTTCTCTCCCCACTTTAATTTCCTTAAAGATGGATGGGCCTGTTCCAACAAAATTTTAAAAGACCATTGGATAAAGACCTCTCATCAGGAGCAACCCACCTAAGTCTGAACATGTCCGAAGAGTGACTAATCAAATTCTGCCAACTAGGAAAAAACTTCACCTGTAGAGTTATACCAGGAAATAATTTTCATCTCGAAGTTTATTTAATAAAGTTTAGTAGTTTTATTTATAAGGGACAAGAATAAAATAACCAACAGTTTATGAGTAACACCTAAACTTAGTACAGTTCACCTTCACAAAGGTGTTAAACGCTTCCGGTTTCCCCGCCTACCACAGTAGCTGAGTAAACAGCTCCATTTCCTCAATCCAGCCTTGAAATAATTTCACATGCATTACAGGCATTAAAGGGTTCCTCAGAATTTGTGGTTCTCCAATTTTTAATTTATGAAGGATTGGTATAAATTTCTTAAAGACCATATGTATGCCTTTGTATTTTCTCCTTTCTCGTGCTCAATTACAATAAATTAGTTTTCCTTTGGTCTTCTGACAATTCCGTTTTCTAGAATTTTAATTTCTTGCTCTCCTCCCTCAAAGGGCAGAAACCTGGCTTTAAATCATCACATCTTTCCCTTTCATCCCTCCTTTCATTCTTGGCCTTTTCAATGTGAAATGGGAAGAAATCCCAAGGTGCAGCCCAAATATCGCATATTTAGATTCCCCCTCCCCCAGGCCGTGTGTGTGTGTGTAAAAAATCACCCGCCCTCATTTTGTATCTATTTGACCGCACTGTCGTGCCTAAACCTGGATAAGCGGCCAAGAACGTGACTTCCAAAATGGCTTGCTCCTTTCGAGCTGACATGGGTCTGTAAAATGAAATTTCCGTTGCAACCAACCCTTCTCCCTACCCTCTACCATTACAGGACACAGACAGCTGGGCCTGACGAGGGCAGAGGACCGCATCTTATCTGCTAATTCAGGAGAGCCCGCAAAGTCTTGGCACCGACGCGGGAGCCTTAAAGGCGGGGAAGCACCCGAAAGCCCAAAGGCCCAGGCTTCGCACGCGCCAGCCCAGCTCGCGCCCTCCCGCCACGGCCGCCGGCCCCGCCCCCTCGTCGGCCCCGCCCCTCCGTCCCACCGCGGCCACGCCCGACGTGAGGCGCGGGCCCGCCGGGCGGGGGCGGGGCCTGCGCCGCCCCTCCCCCCGCCGGCGGCGGCCTCCGCGCGGGCCTCCCAGCCCCTATTCCACTCACTTTGTTCTGCGCCTTTGTCCTGGTCCACACCAGCAGGTGGAGCCGCAGTGAAAGTTTCCCGTCCGTTCCGCGAGCGGGAGCCCATCTTGCTCGCCGCCGCGGCCCTCGCTGGAGGAGGAGGGTCAGAGCTCGGGGGCAGCCAATCGCGGGCAACGCTGCTAGTTATCAGGGCAGAATGGGCTGTAGTTTAGTGAAATAGGAAAGCTGCAAAACACTGTGGAGTGCTGCCGTGTAAATAAAAAGGAAAAAAAAGTTTCTCAAGTCGCCGCTGCACGACGTCGGGCCGCGCCGGGGCGGGGGTCTGCGCTCTCCGAGCGGCCGCGCGCGGGACTCTGTGGTGCCGCCAGCCCCGGCCCCATTGTTTGTGTTTTCTTCAAAATATGGCAAAGGTTCAGGTGAACAATGTAGTGGTGCTGGATAACCCGTCGCCTTTCTACAACCCGTTCCAGTTCGAGATCACCTTCGAGTGCATCGAGGACCTGTCTGAAGGTGAGTGGCGCCGGGCTGTCAGTTGCGGCGGCGGACGTTAAAGTTTCCCGGCCCGGCCTCGCGCGGGCTGGGCCGCGGCCGGCCGGCGGGAGGGCGGCCATGCGAGGGAAACTTGAAGTTGAGGGACGCCAGCCGCGCCGCAACTTGCGAGCAACTTACCGGGCGGAGGGAGCCATGTTGTCAGCTTTGTCTGCGCCGGGCGGCGCTCGGCGGCCCCGGCTCGCGCGTCGCCGGCGGGGGTCGTGCGGCCTCGGCCGCCCCAGGCCCTCGCGGCCCGGCGGGGAAGCTCGCGCGGCCGGCGGGGAGCAGAGCCATCTTGCCCGGCGGCGCGACGCCTGCTCCGGGCCGCCGGGGTTGAGCGGGCCCGCGCCTTCCCGCCCGAGCCCCGCCGAGGCTGTGCTCGCGCGGCTCTCCGGCTCCCTCCACCAACCAGCGCGGAAGGCGGGCGCTGGCTCGGCCCCTCGGCGCCCGGCTCCAGGGGGCAGCGGTCCTCCCCGGCGTGCTCCCCGCGGGCGCCCGGGATGCAGCGCGCAGCCTCCGGAGCAGCGTGGACGCCCTCCCTGGGGACGGAGATCTCCCAGAGAGAAGCAGTGCGGGGCTGGGAAGTTCCATCCTCTCCTAGAGCAAGAGCAGGGCGCTTCATCCTTGGCTTCTAAAAAGTCTGGAAGACTTTCTCCAGAACGTGTGAAGATGCAATTAAAATAACTCCACGTCCAGGCAGATAAAGGGACTAGAAACGTTGGCTAGGAAATAAAAGGTAAAGTCCTTTCTGAAGTACGTTCTACGGTTTAGAAAATGCAAAGCAGTGCAGTTAAATACAGAATTTAGAAAACTAAAGTGTGGCCATATCGTTTTTTCTTAGGTTTAATAAAATCAGTGCTTCATTTTCAAAATTTGGAACAAAATTTTAACTTCATCAGTGTTGATTTTAGTTAACTGGGAGGACATCTTGGGACTTGAGAGCATTTCGACAAAATACCTTTAAGAGTATTATCCTAATAATGACCGAAAGAATTTTTCTTTACATTTAAAAAAAGTTCTTTACAATGTACTTTATGTAGGATTCTAACTTTAACTATAAAAAACAATAAAGACCCATTGCAATATATTTTAAGAAGTTGTAAAAAGGAAGTCACAGCGCTTTCCCCTGTCCTTTAGCTAACCACAACCATCATTTTTAAATGTACTCTTTTGTTGTCTTAAATACGTATATAAAGTATAAATTCACATTCATTTAATGGATGGGATGTGTTTTGAAGAATGACTCACAATAAAAATGTACTAGTGGCCGAAGAGACTGATGTAAGTGTAGGGTGTTCTGATTATTACTCCATAGTATTAGTAAAAGCATTTCCACACCAGACCCATTTCCAAACCCAACACTGTTTTTTTTTTTAAACTTCCAATTTGTATACAAATGAACATAGTTCATTTTAACTCAAAAGCTGTGTTTTAGGCATTAGTTCTTCGTATTACAGTATTTCTCAAGTGATGGTTTCCATTTTAGGAGTCAACTTTGTACAAGGAAGACATGACCTAGGATATTATTACAGGGTTGCTACAGTGGATAGTTCGAAACCAGCCATCCATAGAAACCAAACGTTGTTCCATTTTAAACTGGGACCCTTTCCTGACAATGACTGTATCACTCGTGTCAAGAATACACCTACCTCTAATTCACTTTGAAACCAGGGCACCATTATTTTAGGATATTTTAAGCTGAGTCATTCCAAAGCTGCAAAGGAATCTTTGAAAAAGGTGCCATTCTTGTATACTCCATCTAGAGGCTGTGTGGAGTAAGGAAATGGAGTTGTTATTTTGTAAAAGCTCTTGCTGGGTTCCATACTTCTGTTGTCCTGTAATTTTTTTAAGTTCTTGAGATAAAAGAACAAAATACTCTGAAGGGAATTTTGAGTTTATAATTTGTCTACGGTCAACCCACCGTTAGTCGCTGTTTATTATACTCATCAATCTTGAAATATTTTAACTTTCCTTCAAAAGCCGCCTTGTAGCTTCACTTCAGAAGAAGTATTAAGTAGCATTTGCTCTAAGGATAATATGGTTGTTTCTTTTGTAGGGCTTATGTCTAGGAATAGAGCACATTAAAAAGTGGACTTAAGGGCCAGCGAGATGGTTCAGCCAGTAAATCTACTTGCTACCCAGCCTCACTACCTGACCTAAGACTAATAACCACCAGAATCCACATACTAGAAAGAGGGAACTGACTCCAACCAGTTGTTGTTCTCTCTGACCTCCAAATCTGTGCCCATATACATACATTCATAAGCTAAATCCTTAAAAATATTAAAAGGGGTATAAGTAGGGGGTTTATCTTGCTTGATTTGATAATCACTAAGCCTGTACAAGTTTGATTGGCTTACCTGCAATTTCTAGGGTTTAGTATTTGCAGTCTACCAGAATTGAGCCTGTGGCTTTATACTTTGAAAGTTTAGGCCTGTTGTGATTGCAAAGGCTTTATACTTTCTACTAGACCACAGATCTTACAATAGTGTAATTAACTTAAAATTTCCTACTCTTACCACACATGGAGATACTTTCTGGCTGGGATTACCATGATTAAGTGGAAAAGTTAACTTTTGAATAAATTCTAGCTGATAAGTCTTGTCGTGCCACAGGCCTTATCCTGAACTCCCTAAAATACAGAGAACTAGACTACGGAAACCAGGTTTATAAGCACATTAAATAAATAAACATACCATAACATTAAAACCCAATTTTGGATTACAGCTTGTGTTTATTAAGACTAGATTATCTAGCTCTTCATTACCTGTCTTTTCCAACCCTCTCCCATATTCTGTAATTCCATTACTTGAAAGCTAGAAAAGGCAAGATTTACCGAGTTACTTTTTTTTTTTTTTTTAAAGCCAAGGCTTTTAAGTAGTAGCAACCCAATTTGAATTCTAATTGTGATTTGTAGATTGTATGAATTTTAGTGGATTACTTTAATGTACACACAGTATGTATGTGCCTGAATAATTATATCTGTATGATAAAGCATTTGTGTAATGTGACAAAGCCCATTTACCTTAGGTAACTGAGTAGCTTTCATATACCCTTCTCCTTACAAGTTTCTTCATTTGGCTTTTGGATCAAGTCCTGCATTGGCCACTAATTTCCTAAACTACTTTCTTGATTCTTCATGTTCCTGACCTGTAAATTTTGAAGAGTTCTAAAGCACTCCCTAGGAATCCCATTTGTTTCCTTGTCTTTATGCATTATTGCCCATTTTCAATTTTTAAAAATCTGACCTATGTAGTATCTGTACTTAAACATCGAATAGAAATCTCAAAGATGTATAAAACTAACTCCTGATTATTTTCTTCTTTACACTGAAAAAACAAAGGGCGTGTGTGACTACTGCTGCTTCCATCTCCCACCTTTATCCAGAATGTAAATGCTTTATACCACTCCCATGGCCTCCATTAACTGGCCCACACCACCATAATGTCAGTCCTCAATTGTTGAAGCAATCTCTTGTTCCTTTGCCCTCATACAGCCTACACAAAACACAGTTAAAATGGTCCTTTACGGTGAAATGTGGATCCCCATCACTTCTCTGCCCCATACCTTTAGGGGCTGGGGCTATAGCTGTAGCTCAGTGGTAAAGTAGGTGCCTAAGATTTGTAAAGCTCTGGGTTTGATCTCCTGAACAACAACAACAAAAAGCTTGTGGTTTTCCATGTCATTCAGAGTAAAGCCAAAGTCTTTATGATGAACATCAAACCTGGCATGATCTGGCTGTGTTGCTCCCCATTCCAACCTTATGATTGAGTAACTTTTCTCTGTTCCAAAGTCCCAGCCTCTGCTTATTCTTGAACACACTAAACAGGTTCTTTACATTTGTAACTGTATTTGCTGTTCTTTCTGGTCAGGTAATTTTATTGTCTCTTACTAGATCCACCAACAAGTAAGTGATCTTATGAGATGCCAGATTCATGACCCTGAATCTGGAAATGTACTAAAAGCCAAAAATACAAATAGGCTCTCAAAAACTAACTGCTGGCTTTTAAAACATTACAAATAACAAGGAAGCTGCAATTCAAAAGCTTTCAGTTTGCAATATATTGCTACTACAAAGGAATACCAATACTCTCTTAAATATTTAGGGAGTACCTACATAGTTACACAAAAAAGACTTTGTTGACATTCTCCAGAGTAAACCAGAGACATAACCCCTTGGGAGTGCTTAGTATGTCTTGTAATGAAGCCAAACATAGACCATACCTGCTCACCACTAGAGATTATCTGTCATTTTCCTCCTATGTTTAAAGATTAGGTTCCTTCAAAAAGTACTTTACTCCTTTTGGTTCTTAGGGAATTTTCTAAAAAAGTGCTTAATGAAACCTAGATTAAATTACAAGTCATGTCTTAGATTGCACTTTAGTTTATCACTCCCTGTCCATGTGCAGTGTAAGTATTCTGCTGTATGAAGAGGTATAAGGATCTTGGTTTCCTTTTCTGGTTTTAAGACTGTATGGCAGAGAAGAGTAGCAGGAGGGAACAGCTTCATTGCATCCTTTAGCTACAATTGGTACAGTTGGTAATACATATCAATGGTAACTACAGGTTAGTAACAAACAATCAATTACTCCATCAGCCAGCAAGAGTGATGACATAACAGACTGAGAATTTACATTAGATGATGAGCTGAAGACCTTCACTTCTGAACCATAAGGATGGTTTGCTGATGATTTTTCCACTTCAGATTCTGTGCTGATTTCTGTTTCACGGGCAGCTTTTCCTAGTGGTGAGATTAAAAATGGCCCAAAAAAGAGGCTGGGAGGTCGCACAGTACGCCAGTCTGGGCAGTGGGTTAGTTCCTGGCCTTCTCTACTGAAGGAGGTCCGAGTACTTTTATGCTATTTTGCTTTATGAGTGCTTATGGCAAGTTTTTAGTATTTCCCAATTTTTGTTCACTTTTTATTTGTGAAGAGCAGTCTCTAGGGACCAGTACTTCATGAAAGAGAATTTGGAGAAGTAACTGGCATGAAATATGAATTTTGGTAAGAAATTCATAAGGAACATTTCCATATCTTTCTGGATAAGAAGCCATTTAGCAGTAAGTGGACAACAAAAGGGACTTTATCATCTGTTAATACAGCTGCTGGTATGAAATAATGTTTTTGGTTTTACCCTAGACTTGGAGTGGAAAATCATCTATGTGGGTTCTGCAGAAAGTGAAGAATACGATCAAGTTTTAGACTCTGTCTTAGTGGGTCCTGTACCTGCAGGAAGGCACATGTTTGTATTTCAGGTAAGATTAATCTTAGCTGCATATGCCAATGTGTTTCTAATAGACTAAATTATCTCAGAGCTCTTAGCCTTTGTATGTTAAATGATTTTGCTTCTTCTATTCTCACTTCTGGTATGCTCCACTGTGTTTCAGGCAATGTCTCTCATAAAAAAATTGTACTTCAGTCTATATGCAGAGATATTAATGTGTTTAACACTAGGGGACTAGACAGACTACAGTACACCATAAACTGTATCGTGGCACACAAGGTTAATTTTGGTTTTGTCCTTCAAAACAGTCTTTCAAGATGAAAGCATCCCCAAACATGTATTCAGGTGGTATGCTAGTTAGTAATAAGCATCTGCTGATGTAATGGCAACAGCCTCATTCAGCACTGTCAGTAACTGAAAGGCTAAGAAACACGTTAGCACACAGATGTATGATTTGAGCCACTGGAATTAAACTCTGAGGGTTCATCAAAGCTGCTCATCTAGGTTTTTATAGAAGACCACTTTGACAAATTACCCATTACCCATAAATCCATTACCCCATTAGAACTTGGGAGTAGAAATTCTATTAGGATAAATTATGTTCTCAGATACCTCTGACAGTATTTAGGTCTGTGCCCAACCTTCAGACATTGTCTTCTGTATAAGAGCGGTATTTCTCCTATTTTATATTAAATTGCTATATAAAACTAGTGACTTTTTTTTTCCCAGTTATCCATGCTTCTTAGAGGGAGATATTTATAATACTACAAGAAATAATGAGCTAGCTTTAATTTTTGTTATAAGTATTTCTGCCTAACCAAGTCTCACTGCAGGCATAATCTAGGAGAAAAATCTCCTTCCTATTCCTGACTTCTACTTCTCCCTTCATAGACAGGACAAATTTCAGTGAATACTCTCTTTGAAATACTCCCATTAGAAATTGGTGAGGAATTGCTTAAGAGCACATAGAGATGCTGCCTTTAAATACAGAACCGGGAATCTGGGCCTGAGTGTTTTCTATTTGGAAACTGAAAATAATTTAGTGCATATAAATAAATGGCATAGAAATGCTCAGCGACAGTAATTTAAAGGCTGAAATACTTTAATTAAAAGAGACATTAAACTGAGTATGTTTGTGCTTGACCTTGTGAAAGCCAAGAGTGTCTTAAGACAACAGAGTGTCTAAGGGAGTACAGTAGTCACAGACAGGGAACAAGTGACTCCACTAATAACCTACTCATTAGAACGTTGCAAGGAATAAAGCAATTAGCAAATTACTGACAAAACTGGTTACATCTATAATTAATTAAAACTATTATTTTATTCTCATTATATGAAGAGACAGGATTTGCTTAGACCTACATGTCTGGGAACCCATACTATACTGGTAATTCATAATGTAGAAAAAGCTCGGGTTAATGTATACATACATATCCTTTGTATTGCTGTGAAAACTTGCACATCATGGTTTTGGAGCAAGCCTTTGGGACTCTTGTGTTTATGTTAAGAATACCTCTAAGCTTTTGTGGTGCTGTGAGGAAAACCTCATAGCAGTATGTAGCTTTTTGTTGGTATCAGTGTAAATGTTGCCAAAAAGAACAGAGAAAGCACAGTGTGCTTTAGGTCACATGTTAGCCTATGCAATTTTCTGATAATTATTAACAAAAACTAAGGTACAGTTTGTTTCATATTAAGAGCAAACTGTCCTATTTTTCTGGTCTGCTGCTTTGCTTCAGAGTAGTTAACATGCCTTTCTTTAGAGCTGGTCTAAGATCAGCAGAGGGATGTCCAGACATCTGCCTGGTGTTGAGGACTGGGGCAACAAAAGTAATCCCCATCACTTTTCCATACTTAATGACCCTAGAGGTACATACATACTTCTTGACCCAAATTTGCTCAATCTGAATCCTCTGGCAAACACATTTTTAAACAGATCCAACTACAACTAATTTGCTGGGTGGTTGGAACATTACTGAACTCTTCCCCGTCCTCACCCATTTCCAAGTATATGAGAATCGCTGTGGATACTCTGAAGGTAACCCCAGGAGACATAAGATTTGTAGGACAAACAGTATTCTACAGGAGAGGGTCTATGTCCGCACCCTTGGTGTCTGTCCAAAGGGATCATAAATCCTATCAGGATGGGAACTGAGTAATGAGGAAATTCTAAAATAGTAAATTCTCATAGCTATATTTAGATTAAAACATATATTAGGAGATTTATGTCAAGTAACATAAACACAGAAAAAGGAAGCTGCTACCTTCTGAATCAGAAAGTACTTTGCTTGGGAAATAGGTTTGACAATATCAAGAGATAAGTTTGGGAGGGCTTGGGGGACAGGCATGAAAGATTTCCAACCGTACACACACTTGCATGCACACTCACACAGATGAGAATTACAAAGTTCTGAAGATCTTAAAGATTTTTATCTCTTAGAAAAGGAGCTAAAGTGTCTAGGTTTTAAAACCTGCCAAAGAGACAGAAACAGGTACATGTTTAAATGGCAGCAATATAAACGAGGCTGGAATTAAAAAGTTATAGTCTTAGCAGTAGTCGCCATATGAGAGGAAGATGAACACCCAACCTTTAGAAAGGAGATGCCGAGAGTGACAAGAGAGTAAGAGAAGCTGAAGGTGACTGTGCTTTTAGTATCCATGAATTTTTATGGCTTTTAGTGTCAGCTACAAGTTATAGTACAATAAACATAGTCTTAACAGTTTCCAAGCTAAAGTATTTACTGAAGTGTTCATATGCAAAGGATGTTCCCTGGTGCTGGAAAACAGTAAACTATTATGCTAGAGTTTCATTTGTTTACCACACAGGCTGTTTTCAGGTTGTACTCCAGATACCTCAGCCATCACTTCCTGTTAGTCTGTGGTTCATGGAGTTAGTCTTTGCTGTCCTGCTCATTACTGTGGACATGGCCCCAGCGTTTTCTGGCAATTTTAGTCTCTTCTAGTTCTCTTGCTTCACTTTCTTTATTCCTCAAAGTTCACCATGATACAAAACATGATCTTTGGTATCATCTCCCTACACACAGTCTTTGCCTGAACTGAATTTCCACAGTGTATGTGACTCAAACAGCACACTATTGTTAGTGCCCCCCGAAGTGACTATTGACAGTATGGTTTTCATTTTTTCAAACTTGGCTATATAGTTTTTAAGATCTATCATCAGTTTTACTCCCTATGTATTTATGTTTACTATTTGTTTAGTGGAGCTGGGGATAGAATGGAGTAACATCCCTGACCCCTGTTGTCAGTTTTATATGTTTTACTATTGAAATATTTGCAAAAGGTTGTTGACTGGTTATAAAGAACCTAAGTGTCTTGGGCAGAAGAGGGAAAATGATAGAATAAACATTTATTACCAATAGGCTCTGTGAAACTAATTGGTACTTAGTAACATGTGACTAAAAATTAAGACTGCAAAAGGTTTGGATCACCACAATGATTGGTTTGATTATAAACAATGGGTTTTATAATGAATATTATATAATTATCACTATACAATAAATCCAGAATTATTTCCCTCTTTAGCTTTAATAATGCTTGCAAGTACTGAGGCTACCCAGGACTTAATACAGAGAAACCTGAACCTTATTTTGTAGGTATAAGCCAATTCCCACCAAAGAACATTTGTTGGATGTGATGGGTGTAGTAGTGTTGACCTGTAATTCTATCACTCAGGAGGCAGAGGAAAAAGAATGTATGGATTTGAGGTGGGTCTGAGTCGCACAGTGAGTAACAGGCCAGCCAGGGCTATATAGCAAAACTTTGTATCTAAAAGCCAAAAACAAACAAGTAGAAACATTTTCCCCTCTAGTGTGATAAGTAGTGTTAAGGTAATTGAAGCTAACTCACTGTTCCTGCCATTAACAGTCTTTTTGTGTGTTTCTTTTTAAATTATTCTAGGCTGATGCACCTAATCCAGGACTCATTCCAGATGCAGATGCAGTGGGTGTAACAGTTGTGCTAATTACTTGCACCTATCGAGGTCAAGAATTTATTAGAGTTGGTTACTATGTAAATAATGAATATACTGAAACAGAATTAAGGGAAAATCCACCAGTAAAACCAGACTTTTCTAAGGTAATTTTCTTACTATTCCTTTTTAATTACTTGTAGTATCCAGTTTTTAGGGGTTGCTTTTTCATTGTAAACTAGGAATGTGGCCCTAAAGCAGATCTGAAGTTTTGTAGCATTTGAACAAACTAAGTATTGCTCCATTTGCATGGATGACCTCAACCCTGCCTCCCCAGGAATTAATAGTGTTAGGTACAAACCTTGAGTTTGACAGTTTAGAAAAATGGAAGAGCTTCCTACAAAAAGCAGGTCTTTGTTTATAGCCCACTGTACAACATTCCCTATACACCTTTAGATATTTCATTTCAACTGAGAGGACAGATAAGGTCTTAATATTGTAGTGAAGTGATTAAAAATATTTTTGCCTATGACTCTTCCCAAAATCACGGCAAGAAGTTTAATGTGCTTTTGTTGTTCATTTCTTTTGAGGTGGTTTTGAGACGGGTTTCTGCTGCTGGCCTTGAACTATGACATTGACCAATCTCCCTCAGTGTTAGGATTACAGCTGTCACCATGCCCAGCCTGTGCTTATTTTTATTAATATTTAGAATATCTTTGTAAGTTGTCCTATTTGATATGCTTAGAGGTTAAGCTAAAGGTCTTAAATATTTCTGATGATGACAAATTAAATTATGATACATTAAATCTGATTCAGTTGTCTTAAAAATGCTTAGTATCTTAAGAGTTTTTCAGTGGGGTTGCTTAATGGGTTTAATTACTGATAATTTGTTAAATAAACTGACCATAGTAATCCGTCTACCAGACCTTGCCACAGATTGGAGAGTTGTCCTTGCTGCTGGTAAGGATGGAATGGATATTCATTTCAAGTCTTTCTGTTTTATAATTTATTTCTTGGTGCTTAGGATTGAACCTGGGAGTTTATGCAGAGTGCTTCCTCTGTACTGAGCTATATCCCAGCCTGAAAATACATCACTTATTTAACTAAATACTAAAAACTAAATTTAACTTAATTTAATTTAAAAATGTAACTATATTTAAAAAGATACACTTAATTTAACTAAAACATCCTCTAAAGGGTGTACAAAAGTACCTTTCCCTCTTTTCTTTTAGGAAGCAGAAGTATAAAAGTCAGATACTTTGTTGGTGTTAGGGTGTGTGTGTGTGTGTGTGTGTATGTGTATGTAAGATCTAGATGGGATTTTTTTCTCTTACCTTTTTCCAAAGGCTAATAGTTCTTTTGCTATTTGCTATTGTAGTCCTTGCATATTAGTTATGTTTAAGTGCTTCACTTACTGATACCTTTGCACATGAATTTAGTCCTTTTTTAAAGGATTAGCATAACCATTCATTTGTATATGGTAATCTTCTAGTGCTCACCATTAAATGTTTCTCTTCCTAGCTTCAAAGGAATATTTTGGCATCTAATCCCAGAGTCACAAGATTTCACATTAATTGGGAAGATAACACAGAAAAACTGGAAGATGCAGAGAGCAGTAACCCAAATCTACAGTCCCTTCTTTCAACAGATGCTTTACCTTCAGCATCAAAGGGATGGTCCACGTCAGAAAACTCACTCAATGTCATGTTAGAATCCCACATGGACTGCATGTGACCACGTGCCATCCCAGTAGTACAGATTAAGCTATTAAAAACAGAACTATTTCCCTGAAGTTCCGTAAGTACATAGTCAAGGTGAAATGTGAAGAATTTGTTTAAAACATCCTGTAGAAAGTTTATAAGAAAACCAGTATTTGAGCAAATTGTGGAATATAAATACAACTATTTTTAAGTACTTTTTTTCTCTAATGTGTTATTTTATTTGTTCATGAAACTAATCTGATTAAAACATATATATTATTTTCTTCTCCTTTATATGTAATTAAAGCACTTATAAAAAGAAAAGATATCAATTATTAGACCAGTTGTGAAGGTGTTTTAGCCTCTTGGACAGTAGTACTTTTTACTAGCCTTTGAAAGAACAAAGTTTACTTCAACTAAAATGCTTTTTCCTATAAAGACAGAGTCCTTTTAATTTCAGGTACAAATTTCCATTATGTAGTGAAAAAGATGTCTTTAAAAAGGGAATTCAAGGTTTTTCTAGGCTACCCCAGCACATTCTATGGCTACCACCACAGTTTGTGTTACACTGGACTTCTGGTTTCTATATAACAAATGTGGCTGCCTTTGAAGCCTGTGGTTTATGTTTCCCTACTTCTAAAACTGAGAAACCATGATCATAAATCATAATTGCCCAGAGATTTCAACATGGCAAGAGCAAATACAACTCTCTAAAGTGTAAGATTAGATAACTCTGAACTTGTGCTGTTGGCACTATTTTTACAAAAGGGTAATTTAGAAAGGTATACTTAGCTTTATCCTAATAGGCTGGCTACTTTCAGAAATATGTCTCATGCTCACCGCTACAGTACTCTTTACCATATCCTCTGGTTCTCATTAAGGTGATAAGATCAGGGCATATCTACAGTTGAAATATTCTAGACAGATTTTCTAGACATGTTTTTTGAAGAGCAATTTTAGAAAGGAATTCACCAAATAAATGGGCCCAAAGCTTATTTTCTTTAATGAGAAATAGGTACTTCAAGGTTTTGCTCCCTTCAATTTACAGTCAGTATTTTCATTTGACTCTTGCTGACACACAGGATAGCCATAGGATGCAAGTTATGCAGTGCCTTCACATCTAAGCTTTTATACTGCACTTTTAAAAGCATTTTGAGGACAGGAAAGGGCATTCATTTAAATACAGACTCTTAAGTTGTATATATTTCTTGCTATTTTAAAAGGTGAATTTGTGAAACAAAGTCTTGTTAAATGTTAAACTTTGAAATTTAATACCCCAGATTATTACATTATTGTCCATTAACCAGTTCATAGATTTTAAAAATAAAATACTTGTGACTACTGAAACTATTTGGGAAAAAAAAAATCTCATTTTTGTTTAACAGCAATTAGAAAATTTTAAAACAAAAGAATTCAGAGATCAATACAGTAAGAATAACTTTGTTAGAAATAAAACATATAAACTAAATCACCAAGTAAAGCAATTCACTGGAGTATGTATTCTGATTATAAAAATCATTTTGTAATGACATTATATGGTTAGATTTTTATATCAATTGTTACATGTAAAACTATTGCCTCTTATTTTAAACACTACTGCTCTACAGAATTTAAAAATAAAAATAAGTGAATGATAATATAGACATTTAAATTAGGCATTAAGAACTGAACTAGCATGCAGGGATTTCCCTCCTGTTTGGTCTCACTTAGAGACATTACGTCTGAATTTTAGGTAAAGGCTGATATCCACCCCTAGTCCTGAACTCACAGAGATCTGCCTGCCTCTGCCCATGCCCAGCACCATTTTCCTTTTTTGATCAGAGTAAATAAATGTCTGGTCAATACACATACTCACAAACACATCATTTATGCCCTGAAGAAAATAGGTGAGTTAAAGAAAACACTCCAGAAATCTGACAAGCATATATGCATTTGCTCATTCATAACCTTGTCTGACCCTTACTTTCTATTACTGTTTTACCCTAGAGTTTTAGGGTCTAATTTTACTAAGAAAGCCTATGGGAGCTGGCAACACGGCTCAGCAGGTAAAGTTCTTGCTGCCAAGAACTGACTAGTTAAGTTCAATCCCCAGGATTCACATGGTAGAAGGAGAAAACTAATACCTGCAGGTTGCCCTCTAACTTCCATGTATGTACACATAAAAAATAAGATGAAAAGTAATAACAAAGTTTAAAGAAGGACTACGGCATGGTTTGATACCACAACCCATAGTCTAAAATAATATAGTAAGACCTTTCAACAAGTATACCTTTATATAAATTTTTTCATGAAAACGGCCCTTTGCTACACTTTATTGTGTGCAGCCTGACTCTACTGAAGTGGTTCTCAACCTTCTGATGCTCCAACCCTTTAATACAATACAGTTCTTCATGTTGTGGTAACCCCCAACCATAAAATCATTATATTGCTTCTTCATAGCTCTAAGTTTGCTACTATTATGAATCATAATGTATATATCTGACATTCAAATGGCCTCAGGTGACCTCTACAGAGTTGTTTTAACCCCAAAAGGGTAATGACCCACAGGTTGAAAATTGCTGCTCCAATGGATTGCAAAAGGATGATAAAAGGCCATTGTCTTTTGAATGGGTAAGAAGTAGCAATAACTTTCAGCAAATGTAAAATCTTTACCAATCTATTTTTCTCATATTCGGATTGTGATCTTGTCTTTTAAAATACAGGAAAAGTGCTAGTTCACTTCACATTATCACGAACACTTTGAAGCCATAACCGTTTACTGTAATACTTCCTTGGTAGTCACATTAATAGTGGCCTGCAGGATGGCATGGGCTTGTTTCTTGACATTCTAAAACTGTTTAGGAATCATTTCACATAATTACTCAAACATGGTCTTGTTGATGGTAGCATGAGAACACAGTGCTCTTTATAGACCATACCTTCTCCTCTGGTATCCTTAATTCATAGATCCCATCTTGGCAACACTTATTAATATAGTATTTCAAGTTCTCAGATGGGACAATTGGGATATTTTTGTTTATGATGAATTTTAAAGTATAAGTATATCATAAGAACTCTGAGGGGAGACTACAGAAGGGGGACTATTTTAACATGTAACAACCCTTGTAAAATATGTGAAACCAAAGCTTTATATTTAGAACAGGAGAAATCAGAACAGTAAAAATAGAAAACATCAAGACACATTTTAAAATATGATTTTCCCTAAATTTCTTTATAACCAGATATTGACAGTCTGTTATCTGTAAATGCTTTTAAATGTACTTGCTCAAGCATTACAATGTATGAACAAATCTTTTAGAATATATGTGAAAATACACTTTTTAAATACACAAATCTCCCTAAGAGATGTCTTTAGGACCCACTTGTCCATGAAAATGCCTTAAGCTATATGCTATCTACCTACTTTATAAAGTGAATTTCCTATTTTGATGTTCTGCTTGCTAAATCTTTATAAAGTGACATCCTTACATGTTCCTACATAAAATAAGTTCCAAACATAGAGGACATTAACCTTTTTGAAATATTTTCTTAATTGTACAAAAAGGATGTTGCATTTCCTTCAATTTTTGGCAGTAGCTCTGAAGTAACTAACTTGAAATGTATCCTACAACAAGTATTCTTCCATAAGAAAATTGTGGTAGTTTCTGTTTTAATGTTTAATTACTTAAAATTTTCATGTACAGTACCTGCACTAGTAGATCCAATTCCTGTGGTCAAAACAGACCTTGGTGTAATCTTTGCTGCATATTTGAGGAATTGCGACTTCCCTGTGCCAGGATCCCCAACCAATAAAAGATGAGATTCGCCTAAAAAATATAAAAGTGTAAAAGTTCAAAATTCTTAAAAGGATCGATGAATACTGTATAATTAATAAAAACAAAGAGGTCCATATGAATCGCCAACACATTTCATATGGTGTTTTTGATGTATTTTATGCAAAGCTCTTCAAGGAAGGAGTTAACTAGAAAATCTTATAGTAAAGTTAGCTGTCTCAAGTATAGCATTTTTTGATTACTGAATGTGACATTTAAATTTTTAAATCTTTTAATTGAGTGTGTGCTGTTTCCAGATGCTTAGGCCCATGTTTAACATTTTAAAAATCCTTGGCTTATAAAAACTTTCTGATTTTTATCTATTTTTAAATCCAAACTACTGTGATTAAAAGCTATCCATACAAGTCATATAAGATTTTATTTTATTTTTTAAAGTACTTCTAAATATTGGGGACTTTATAAGTGCTTTATACATGTCGAACCAGTATGATTATATTAATTAAATAAAAACATTTTCATTTATGTAAATTCTAATAGCTTAGTGAAGTTCTACTTTAAGATGATTAATCAATTTTTACATTTAACATAAATGGACATATGCCTGTTTTATGGTAGATATTTTCACTGGACAAACCAATTTCCTTAGTAATAAGTATTTTCTAAATACATTAATAAGAAACTATTATTTAAGCTCAACATTTAGCAAAGTGCCTTGCAGATAACAGATGATCAAAATACGCAGTTATGCTTCTGTTTATTTGCTATATGGTCTTAGGCTCCTTCTAACAACCTGGCTACGTGTAACGTTCTTTTAGTCTTTGCGTTAACTCTGGTTAATTAAAGCCCTGTGCATGTCATGCTTGCTGCACAGGGGCTTTCTCCCTCCAGATAGTATTGCACATTGGAGTAGTCTTAGCTGAATGTGTGACCTACAGCAGCAGCTCCAGGCAGATGGCATATTTGCTGTCTACCAGCAGGAGAATCAGCAAGCAGACGACTGAGCAGCAGTGACAGTCACAGATGGAGACCAACTTGGAGACACACCATTTCTAATCTCTCTCTCTCTTTTTGAGACAAGGGAGCCAATTTTGTGGCACATTTACAGGCTTATACTATATAACCACTGAAAAATTTAGTGATTTCTTTCACCTTTCTGGAATTAAGAGAAAAATACCTTCTGATAAATATGGATATAAATTAAGTATGAGAAATCCAATTATTAGAAACTACAGTTAAGAAAATAAAACAGCTCTAGACAGTGTTTAAAATTATTTCTTTAAGTCAGCATACAAAGTAATGGGTTTCCTTTTGGCATTTTCAAACATGTCATTATAATTCATGCCCCAATGAGCAGTTATTGTTCAAGAAAGAGTCTCTCTTCCCCTCTGTTAGTATTTCTCAGAATATATAAATAGGTACTGACCTCTGACCCTTGTTCCTGCAGCATCAGTTCTTTGAATTCCTCCAGCCAGTACCATGGCCACTGCAAGCTTTACTAGATACATCCCAAATACTTGAGGACACAAGCTGGCCAATATTTCATTCCTCCCTGGGAAGTAAGGAAGATCAGAAGTTACCAATAGCTTTCGAGATGGTCCTGTGAAGTAACCAAAGCTGATTTAAAAAGTGCAATCCTTTTGCCTCAATCTCCCAAATGTTAGGATCAGAGGTATATGCCATCATACCTCACTAACCTTGTCTAGGTTTTTTTTTCCTGGGTGTTACCTATGCAAGTGTCTATAAATTTGTCATACTCAATAAAAAAAGGAATTTTCTCTTTCAACTTTTAGCTACCATTTTCCCTTAACATAATGCAGTCAGTCATATGTTCTCTAGTAAAATTACCCCACTACTTAGTCAAAAGGAAAATATTCAGCCCCAGAAATGAGGCATTGTAACAACCAGTAACTTATAAAGTGGGAGCCTGTGGAGCTTCTGAAAGTAGAAGAGAAGTAAAGCTAGCCCACCTTGCAAGGTGACTTGGCATTTGCTCTGACTGTTTGGGAAATTGATTTGGAGTAAGTGACTATGGTATCAAAATATTAAGATCATTGCAAATTACAACCTCAATAATCCAAGATCTTGAAGTCTAATTGTGTGCTTTAAATAAAAGCACCAAATCTGGGAATCATTTTAGCGTGTTCATAAATAAAGTATTTCACCCAGTCACTGGCCTGATCAATCTACAAAATTCTAATGAGCCCTCCCTGAGCCTTTCCATAATTGATGGCCCAGTATACAAAGACTGCTCTTTGTAATAACAGAATTGTTTTTGGTTTGGGGAATAGAACCAACCATTGAGTTATTTCTTATCTTGTAATGGCTCAAAATTGACTCAGCGGCAAGTGATCATGTTTGTGATCCCTAGCACAGCAGGAGTAGCAAAGAAAGAAAACCCTTTAATAAAAAGAAAACCAGAAGGAAGATGGAGTAAATCTCGGAAGTGCATTAACTACTGGAGAGAATCTTTCCCTTTCTAGATAGAAAGCCCAGAGAAAAAAAGGTCAGGGTTCTAAGCCATGAAGACTTGAGGTTCTGACAAAAATCCAAGGGTTACACATAAAAACAGAATGGAGCCAAGAAACATGTTTAAGGGTAGGTAAGCTGAGCCAAAATTATCTCATGCTGGCAGAAACCATATTCCCATGATAAAGGGCACAGGGTCTAGTGTCCAGCCTAGACATGGATCCCAGTGCTGACTGAAGCCACCTCCCAACAGTAAAAGAGCACAATACCCAGCATAGACACAGGTCCCAGTGCTTGTCTTGGGCAAGAGCCTCTACTCTGCCTCGATTTTCCATGGCTTTATCATGGAACACAATGCATTTAGTCCCTTCCAAATTTCTATTTTCAGATCATGTTATTAGGATATGTATGGCCAAGTTTCCTACTGAAACATCATCATCATGGCCCTCAGAAAACCTTTTTGATGTAAGATAATCAAATCAGCACAGTATGAATTTAAATAACCCAACAGACCTAAGTACTATGTTTTGGGTTCTATCCAAGGATAAATCAGGATAAAACCTTGGCTCAGCCTAGTCAGTTCCTAGTTTCAGGACAGAAGTCAAACCCCCAGAGCAACAGCACTGGACTGCATAAAAAATGATGCTTTTTACTCTAGCAAGACACATACAACTTCAAAATGGCCAAACACTAGTATCTCGAAAAATAAGAAAAGAGAATTCATTCATATTAAAAAGTGCCTAATTTTCACAATGTCTTCCTAACTCACTTCCTAACTTTATCTGACAAATGAGTTGCATAGCTACAGCTCCTGATTACAAGACAATATTCAGTCAACAGTATAAAGAACTTGGGATTATCTAGAGAAGAGTATGGGAAGGCAGTGGCAGTGGAAATGAACATAGGCCAAAGAAACATTACACATTCTTACAAGAACTGGAACCTAAAAACAGTTCAGTCAAAAACTATGCTTAAAAATGTATGGTTCTTAAAGTGCTTGCTTAGTAAAACCACAGTGTAGAGAGAACTTGGTCTCTTTTCTACCCTGATCGGATGGATAAAAGAAAGATCAGGAACACCACAGATGTACTACCCATGGAAGATTTTTAAAAATTCCACAAAATCAAAGCAAACTTCCCATGTATAGATAAATGGAAGTCTTATTTTGTGAAATAAGTATCTAGTTCAGCTTCTAACTTAGAAATAAATATATATTAGACTGGAGAAAAGTTTATTTCTCTCAAGATACCGCCAAAGAAGACTGAAAACAAGAAAGACTTAATTCATGTTCTATACATGTGAGGTTTTTTTACCAATAAAAATCATGCTCTGCAAACCCAAGGCTGTGATGTGTTATTTTATGTAACACACTGTAAGCTCCACAGTCAGAATTACTGCTATAATGACAATGTGTTGTGTCTATCATTTCTCATCAGTCTTCTACACTTACTCCTAATTTTAAAATCCTCAGTTAACACAGTGAATTGTCTTTATTTAAGAATATGCCAGAAAATAAATGTATCTAATGCATAGAAGCATGATGACTGACCTGAATTAATCCCCAGCACCCACATGCAAAGCTGGGCTTGGTGACACATGCTTGTAATCCCAGTACAGGGGGGAGAGAGAGGCAAGTGATCACTAGAGCTCAACGACTGGGAAGTCTTGCCTCATCTCTGAGCCTTCCATCTGAGTCAGCTTGCTTCCAGGAAAGAAAAAATAACAAACAGGTGATGGCTCTCTGGCTTTCATATGCATACACAATTGTCCACACTGAATTGCACATGTGTGAGCACGCACACATACACTAGAAGTAACAAAATCTCAGTGCCAGAAGTGGACTTGAAAGAAAGACTGCTGTTGGAGACACTGACTAACGGCACCCCTTGAACCAAAGCTGACTTGCACAGCACATAAGCTGTCTGTAAATCATCGCATTTAACTACTGAGCTGAATGGCGTCAATTAGTCACAAACCTGCAAAGGGATCACTCCTATATTTTTCCCAAAAGTCTTCAAATTCTTTTCGAACATCCTCATCCATGACCATCCCCGAGGACTGCTCATTATTCACTTGGACGTAGTTGGATTTCAAGACAATTTCCACTTCACAGCGCACATCTCGCTGAAGGGGCTTCCACCGCTGCATTACAACCCCATAGATGGTGAGGTCATCTCCTAAGGAAAAGCACCGAATGAGTCCTGTAGTAATAGCATGCATGGCAGCTTGGCATTGAATCATTCGACAAAAGACCAGAAATTAGAAATAAGCCACCCATACACTCATTTTTTTAAAGTCCATATGCTTTCATATGCTCATTCAGAAAGCAATTTTAAGACAAAACACCCCAGATTTGCAACTTCCCAAGTACTTTTTTCTGAATAATTAAAATAAAAAGCATTTTTAGCTTTTGAAATCTATATAATAATTATAAAATTATTACCCTTTACAGGTAATAGTGTCGGTGATTTAATTTATCAGTTCTGTTGGGTAACACATTCATTCTCTCAGAGGCTGTTAGCCAGAAAGTGAAACGGTATTAACTTGGAACAGGGAAAAGAGATAGCCTTGTACTGTCTGGCATGTACTTTAGTTTCTTATGTGTTCATTTTTACTTTGTTAATATTTTATTCACAGTCTCCTGCTTTTTCCAATGAAGGAATGAACAATAATAAATCAATGGATGCTGTCTACTTCAAAGCATAAACTAACAACCAACTTGCTCCTTAGGTATTCCTTCCTATGCATGGAAAACCTATTCCTGGTAGGCAGATTATTCCACTTCAATGTTCTAAAAGACTCTGGGCAGCTTTTAGGCACATTTACTAATCATTGGCATCTATAATCATACCCAGTGCAGTGTGTCTGACATTAAGACATTAAGAATGTCTGACATCCAGTATTTTAGAACTATAAAAAAGGGGACCAAAAACAAAACTAAAATTTCATAACTTAATCCCTCTAAATTTCAGTCACCTTGAACACAGGGTATTAAATATATCTCGAGTCCAATCTTGGTATTTATATTTTTCACTACAGGCAATTCTTCATGCCCAAGGCTGCCAGTTATGTTTTTGTGATATAAAATGCATTTCACTCTAAATCTCTATGAGTAATGTGTAATATGCAGAGCTTTTGATTTCTTGGAGAAAGTTCCTTAAGTGCTAACTGCATAAAAATAGTGGTGCCAATGCAGACATTACCAGGCACAGTTTCTGGCTAAATGCAATTTCATGCCAAATACCAACAAATACAGTAAATGTGTGTTTTCCATAAGCCTCTCCGAGAGGCTTTTGTATGAGCGAATGCTTAGATCTGGAAAGTCAATCTGGAATAATGATATTTTTCTGTATTCCCTCTTGAATTTTTAGATGAAAATAACTGGAGTAAGTTCACATGAACATTTACTGGAAACATCCCTTTTAAGTTTTCATTCTAATGGATTATATTGAGATTCTTTCTACATTCATTAAATGAGGAACTTAACTTTAGATAAAGTATTCATCAGTAAAATTCAGACTTCAATAAATAGTGATTATGTGGAAAATGCAGAGTACTGGAGTGGCCAAGAATAATAATCTCATTAGGACTGGCTGTAAATCTTAATGCCACTGTTCTTAGGCAAATTATTTGACTTGGTCATGATACTAAAATGAAAATAGGTCATATACATAAAAATAATAGAATCTCAATCAGTATTACCTATTATACTAAAATTATCTTGTATTTGTAGAGCACTTAAAAATACTTCAATACATAAATGCTTTCACATACACAAGTATTTACTGAGTGGTGGATTCTTCTGATCATTGCCACTGTGAAGTTTCTGGTAACAAAACATTTAAATTTCTTTATTTTCCTATAGTTAGTATGCACACTACTCATCAAGCTATAGTTCTTCCACTTAAAATATTCCAATCTCTTTGTGTACCTCTCCCTTCTCCAGCAGCTTTAGTCCTGCAAACATCCCAGACCAGATCCGTCCCTTTGATCTACAGCTCAATTGTCAGCATGACAATCAAGTTCACTGCCCTGAGGAGTGTAAATTCCTGAAGGTTAAGGATTACACTATTTCTATCTTTTGATTCCTTAGATTCATAGCTATGGGTAATAAAACAAATTGCTGCTAACAGACTGCTTTCACTTGTCCTTTAATACTAATGACAGCTGAAAGAATAGCTTAAGACTCATTGCAGACAATTGAGCTTCAGTGAACTACATGGAAACATATTGTTCTGTACTACAGAGTATCCTTTTTCAAAATCAACATCACTTAATTGTGTCACAAGCACACAGCAGAGGGAAACAATTTACTCCTTTTGTTTAAGTACCAGTAAGAATTTTAGTAGCATTTGACAGTCCTAAGCCCTTTGCCCACCAAATCCATTCACACCTTTTGAAGATGACACGGTTAAGCCATGACACACTGAAGGGAACCCTGGATCAGAAGTCAGTGATCTACTGCTCTAGTTCTGCTGCTTTTTCTTTTTTCTTTTCTTTTTTTTTTTTAAACAAAACAAGTATCAATTACTTGAGTTTCATACAATGTATCTCAGTCACAACCTCTTCCCATTCCTCCCAGGTCCACCCTCCCACCCATGTGCCCACAAAAACACTCCTCCGCCCCCATGATAAAAAAGTAAAAAAAAAAAAAAAAGAAAGAAAATTACATCAAACCATGAATTATGGGCATGACCTTTGTCCTTAGTGGCAGTAGGCAGCTTGGATCATGGACATCTACCTGCCCTACCCTTGCCTGAAACTAAGCATGACAACAAAATTCAACCTGAAGTTGGCTTTCATTGCTCCAACACAATAGGCACCTGGGCATCCCACAGGCACCCAGACAGCCTGCCAGAACAAGTGCCTCTAATGGTGTCAGTAATGCAGAAAGAACTCTAATTGTCCTGGTCCACATGAACATTTTGAGGTTTTAAAAAACCCTCCCCAAAGTGGAAGACTCAATCTCGAAGGTGGAATATTCTTGCAGCTGGTTTAGCAGAGCATTTGGGAGCAAGGCATTCTTGAGCTCTAGCATGTTGCATACCACCCTACCCACATCACTGATCACCCTGCTCCTCAGCCTTTGCTTGCAGCCCTTGGGTAGTGCTGCAGTCCATGCTCTCCCCTGGTCAAGCTCTAGGCTGCTGCACTCCACCCTACCTTCATCACAATCCTGCCTTCTCGGCCTTTGTGTTTGTAGTTCATGCAGTCCATGCTCTCCCCAACCCCAGCAGGGAGAACATGTGTAATGGCCATGGTCAAAGGAACAGCAGTACCAGTCTGGCTGATGGTGAAGGAGCCAAGAGGCTGGCGGTAGCCCAAGGACTGATCTCCTGTCCACCTTGGGTGCACACCACTGCCTGTTGCCACCTCCAGCCACCAGTCATGTGTCTCTTAGCAGCACTCGCCACATTCCTCTGCCTGCTGAGTCCTAGCTCTGTTTCTATTCACCATGTGTGCCACTCCATTCTCTAAGTGGAAGCTGCAGCCTGGCAGATAGCAGGCAGCAATAGTGCGGCCCGATTGCGACCCCAGCATCCCGAGTACTAGTCCCTCTGGCACCACGCATTTTTGTCCTCCATCTTGCTAGTGCCACCGCCATGACTGTTATCTCCTATTCAGTATCCTCCACACCTGCAGGTAAATCTGTGGGCTCATGCCCCCAATTCTTCCTCTGTCCACTTGCAGCCAGCCGACTTTCTAGCCTGTCGGCTCCACTACTTCTTTCCAACTACTTTTAATTCTCAAAGTTCTCTCCCCCAGACTTGGCACCAGTGTAGCACTCTCCCAGTCCATGAACACATGAGGAGTTGATTGGAGGCAGTGGGGAACCCTGTTAGACTCTGCCCATGGCCCTGCCACCATCTTGAGTCCTCTCCAAGGCTCTGTCCCTCTATCCTAGACCCTCACCCTCCTCACAGCCTGCACCCTCCATGTCCCCTGAAGCACCCGTTGGCTGAGTGGGGGCTCTGAGCTGGAGGGCAGCAATGGGGTCCAGTGGCCTGCTCAGCATCTTTTTGCTGGCAGGCCGGCCCGCTCTTCTATCTTAGACTCTCTTCCCCACTTATTTCTTCATGCTGTGGGCCGAACCTTCGGGCCAAGTGGGAGACCCTACCCTTCAGGCATTGATGGGGTAGTACAGTGGGCCTGTTCAGTGGAGGTGCTGCTCCTTTCGACTCCTCTCCTGGCCTGCTCCCTCCAAGCTGGCAGGATGAAACTGGCTCATTCTGTCATTTTTCTTCTCTGCACTCAGGGCCCACCCGCTTTCCAGATCTGCCACTGCAGCTGAGTCTTTCCAGCCACTTTCAGTTCTTAAAGGTCCCTACTCTGGACTTTGCGTCACTGTAACCTCTGGTCCATGAACATGTGAAGAGCAGGGACTACTTTGAGTGGGGACGGCGGAGCAGAGCCCTGCAGACTCTACCTACTGCCCTACTGCTATTTTTCATTCCCTGATTCTATCAATGATGTTAGGTAATTCTTGTTCCTTGTCAGTAAACAAGCAGCAGCAGTAGAATGCTATGCCCCGGCTCAGCTTTCTTCCTACTTCCTCTTTCCCTGAGTCCAGCTCTTCACAGGATGAACAATTAAGGCCCTCATTCCTTTGTCAGTAATCTTGTGAAAAAATAAAATAATAAAATAAAATAAAATGAAAATTAAAAAAAAAAAACTATTTGAACCTCTTACACAAACTACCAAGTTTCCCCATGCTAGCTACATACAGAAGCACACATCTGTAATCCCAGCTACTAGAGGGTGGGAGGAAGAGGAGCTGAAGAGGACCACTCAAGCCCAAGCCCAAGAGTTCAAGACTAACCAGAGCAACACAGAGATGCCATCTCAAAAAGTAAAAAATAATTCCTTACCAGATTTGCAACTGTCTACTAAGTCATCTTCCAGGATAACCTTCATAGATCGTGGAATACTTCCCACAGATAGCCTTTGGACCTAGCAAAAGAAAAGATACTGATAACACCTAATGAGTGTGCTTGACAAGATGCTAAGTGTCCACAAATGTAGTATTATTTGAAATTGCTCCAAATCTCTCTGACAATATCATATAATTTGTTTATGACAGCACTTAAGGAATTTGTCTTGAAAATTATGACTCATAATCAGTTTAAGAACTCACTAACACTAGCTGGGCATGGTGGTACACTCCTTTAATCCCAGCACTTGGAAGGAAGAGGCAGACAGATCTCTGTAAGGCCAGCTGGTCTACAGAGTAAGTTCCAGGATGGTCTGAGCTTTGTCTTGAAAAAAAAAAAAAAAAAGAAAAAGAAAAAGAATAATTAACTATGAGATGTCTGCACTTCCAGAAGACCAGTTTCACAGCCATCTGTTACATTAGCCCCATAGGATCCACCATCATCTTCTGGCCTGTGGGCATTCACATACAGAGATTTATACACATACACAAAAATAAAACTTAAGAAACAAGGACTCTCTAAAGTAGAGTAAAATTAAAACACCAAATATAAGAAATATCTCTAAGTATAATCAGTCAAAATAAACATATGTATTCAAACCAACTTAAACTTAGTGACTATGGTGGTTTGAATGAAAATGGCCCCCACAGGCTCATAGGGAATAACACTATTAGGAGGTATGGCCTTGTTGAAGGAAGTGAGTCACTGGAGATGGACTTTCAGGTTCCAAATGCTCAAGCCAAGCCTGATGTTACTCTCTTTTCCTGCTGCCTGCTGATCTAGATGTAGAACTCTCAGCTCCATGTCTGCCTGTGTCTGCTATGCTTCCTGCTATGATGCTAATGGACTAAACCTCTGAACCACAAGCCAGCTCCAATTAAACGTTTCCTTTACAAGAGTTGCCATGGTCATGGTGTCTCTTCACAGGAACCCTGTTGGTACAAGGGACTGGGGTATTGCTGTGACAGGCCAGACTGTTTTTGTTTGGAAGAATGTGGACTTTGGGAATGTCGATAAGAAAAAGAGTTGAATGCTTCAAGTGGGCCTTAATGGGCCATAGTAGTAAGAGCATGGAAGACAATGATGCAGAGGGTGATATGAACTGTGAGGACCTGGCTCAAGAGGTTTCAGAGAAGAAGAATTTTAGTATGTGGCCTAGAGACTGTTATTGTGACATTTTGGTGAAGAATGTGGCTGTTTTCTACCCTGGTCCAAAAAAAATCTGCCTGAGGTTAAATTGAAGGATTATGGATTTACAGCGTTGGCAGAGGACATTTCAAAACAACTCAGCATTAACTGTGTTGCTTGGTTATTAGTATCCAGTCTTACACAGATCTATAATGAAAGGGAGCGAGCTAAGCAAGGAAAAATTAAACAAAATTACAGTTGGAAGAGAAAAGTGGCACCAGGATGTGTGAACAGATTGAAGAAAAGTGGGATGCAAAATGGAATAAAGGGAATGGTGACATCAGAGCAAGACTCCGCCCAGCTGAGCTTCCCAAGTGTGGAAAGGAATTAAAGAAATGGGAAAGGAAATTAAAGACTTAGGGCCACATGTGGCGAATCTCTGAGTTTGAGGCCAGTCTGGTCAATAGTGCAGGTTCCAGGACAGCCAAGCTTAAGCAGTGAAGGAGATGATCAAAAACAGAAAGCTGATGAAGATGTATTTGAATGAGGGGGGCCATGTTTGAGCCCCAGCAAGCAGCAGAACTTGGCAGCTTTGGCCACATAGTTCTTAGAGTCAAGGATACACAAAAGGGGTTGTGGAATCTCCTTCCATGACTAAGGAAAGCCGCTGAGGCCAGGCATGTGTCAGGGGTATCCCTACATGGAGGCCTAGAGAGGCCATTTTGTGAAGCTGTGACAGTGAAGCCTGCATTGCCTTGGAGACCCCAAAATGCTGGAGATGCCAGAGCCATGAGATACCTGTGGAGGAAAGCTGCTAACAAGGAATGGAAGGAGCCCAACAAAAAGAAGTGTGTTGCCATCAACAAAGCTGAAAGGAGTTGGAGATCTAAGGAGCACTTTGGCATCAGACTGGAGGTGTAGAGTTTCGAGTTTGCCCATCTAGTTTTTGCTCTTGCTTTGGTCAGTATTTTCTCATTACACTCCCTTTCCTCCCTTTTGGAACAGGAATGCATATCCTAAGCCATTATATGTTGGAAGTATGTGATCTATATTTGATTTTGATTTTATCGGGGTTACAGTTAAGCGTTTGCCATGAGTTAAGTGGCGTTTGAATGAAAATAGCCCCCATAGCCTGAGAGGGAGTGGCACTATTAGGAAGTATGGCCTTGTTGAAGTAGGTGTGGCCTTGTTGGAGGAAGTGTGTCACTGGGTTTTCAGGTTCCAAATGCTCAAGCCATGCCCAGTGTCACTCTCTTTTCCTGCTGCCTGTTGATCCAGACACAGAACTCTCAGCTCCTTCTCCAGCACTGTGTCTGCCTGTGTGATGCCATGCTTCCTGCTATGATGACAATGGGCTAAGCTGCTGAACTGTAAGCCATCCTCAATCAAATGCTTTCCTTTATAAGAGTTGCTGTGGTCATGGTGTCTCTTCACAGCAATAAAAACCTTAACTAAGACAGTGACAAAGCTACTTATTTAGCAATGGAGAGACATTTCTTTCATAATCTCTAGGCTGAAGACCTGGAGAATCAACCAGTCCCTTGGACTGCTCTTCAGTAACAGAACCTTGGTTTTATTCCATGAACACATGACCTTGTAAATGACTGTTTCCCAAGCCCCCTCGTATCTTGGTGTAGTCAAAGAACTAAGTCCTGGCCAACGAGATATAAGCAATCATGTAATAGCAGGCTGACAAGACTTGATTAGATGGTAGGTGCATCTGATCATCCTTCCTTCTTCAGTGTTCTAACTAGAATACAGTTGTGATCAAACTGTAGCCACCATCCTAGACCATAAACCACCACAGGAATACAAGCCATATATCAAGGATGGTGGAACAAAGCCAGGCAGGGTGGGCACATTCCTATAATCTCAATCTTAGTACTTCGGAGTCTGTGGCAGGAAGACATCCATGAGTTTGAGGCTAGTCTGGGATACATGTTGTAATGTGGCATAAAGTAAAAGAAAAGAAACTGACCTTTGCTATCATTTACCCATGAGTGGGCCTGGTTTGTTCTGAAGCATTCTGATGTCTACTCCTGAACAAAGATTGTACTCTCTATTGAACAGCCCAGCAAACACAGTCTCCAAAAGGAATAAGGAACTTTTGTCTTAATCTTTTATGGGAGTTTCATGAGGGAGGAAATTGTTTTTCTTGCCTGTTGCCTCAGAATAGCACACCAAGCTACAGCCAGATATTATCATTCTATGCCACATGTTACTTTCAACATTCTTTGTGGAGAGTGGCACTGCTTTCAATGCCTCACTACTTCTGGTAAACGGTCTTAGGTCTAGTCACCCCGTATTACACACATACATTGTTCTGAGTCAGGCACGAATGGGTCAGGAAGAAGAAATAAGAAAAGGTACAATGGGGAGTCCAAAGCTTAGTAAGATTGTTTACACTGTTTCTTAAAGGTCAGTTAATTGTAAACAGAGTGAATGTACAGTACAGAAGTGGAATGAGTACAGAATAGTCACGGGATGGGCAAAGTTTGACTTGTAAGCGCCAGCGTAAAACAGCATTTCTCAGAAGTCACTCCCACACACTGAGATCAAGCTCAGCACAGGCTACAGAGTGAGGCCTAAAGAAATAAAACAATGGAGGGGTAAGAACAGAAAGGTGAAGTGTAAGAACTCCATACTGAGGAGCACACACGTTGACCTTGAGCTGCCTGTCTCCTTATTTATGCGAGAGAACAAACATTTGTATTTAAGGAAAGGGAAATTAAGTTTCCCCTTCTTAAAAGGTGATCATGTATACTTTCTTATAAGTGGAACCACAAACTCTGTGCTTACCAATGGTTGGCAACCAGTTCAAATAACTGAATTTCCTCATAGCCCTAAGTACAGCTAGTTTAGAATGCTTAATATAAATTTTTTGTTCATTTAAAAAATTTTTAAAATTTTTACTTTATGTGTATGGGGTTTTGCCTGCTTGCATGTCTGTGCAACACATGCATGCAGTGCTTGCAGAATCCAGAAGAGGGCATTGGACACTCTGGAACTGGAGTTGTAGACCGTTGTTAGCTGCTACTTACCACTGCTCTTAACCACTAAGCCATCTCTCTCTAGCCCCAATATTTACTTTTAAATTTTTACATTATTAAATGGCTCTAAAATCTCATCAGTGCTCTAAAACAATGATTACTTCATGGTTTCTAAAACCTATATTCTAGTACACATTTGACAGTTTTGACTTTGATCTTCCACAAAGAGAAAGCACAGGGCCATTGTATTCTGCACTCTTCAATCCCAGTCATTTGACTGTAGTAGAAAATAACACTTGCAAATTTATTATTTTTCCTTATTGATTCGATCATTTACCTGTTCCTGAATTTTGATTTCCTGGTAATCCCGACATCTGGCTGGAGATGAAGACAAGTCTGAGAGGCAAGTGAATTTTGAGGAATCACAGCTCTCTAAGCTTGGACATGAAGATGGCCGGCAGAAGGTATAATACTGCTCGAAGTCAGCCTTCACCACGAATACATGCTTGCATTTGTTACACATGTAATCCCGTTCAAATTCCAGGACCTTCACCAGACTTGTTCGAATCACTGTACCAGTGACAGATAAAAAGTGTCCCACATCCTTGGTTTTAGGGATGTGTTCCCTTACCAGTTCAGGACAAACAGGCAAACCTAATGGAAAAATAACATTATCAACTTATACTCTGAAAACCGACTCTGCAGAATGTTCTTTCTGTCCCAGAAAATGCTAAAATAATTTCAGGGGGCAATGTTCATGTCTTATTTTTTACTTTACTGTGTGTGTGTGTGTGTGTGTGTGTGTGTGTGTGTGTAGGGGTAGCTGCGCATGTACAGAGACCAGATACTCACGTCCAGGATCTTCTTAAATTATTTCTCCATACTATATTTTGTGACTGTGTCTCTCACTGACCCTGGAGCTCATCGGTTATATTAAGACTGCCTGGCCAGCAAGCCTCAGGGAGTCTCCTATCTCTGCCTACAGAGTGCTCACCACCACACCTAGCATTATACATGGATGCTAAGGATCCAAACTCAGGTCTTTATGGTTGTATGGCAAGCACCTGGCCATGTTTGTGGTTTACTTTAGAATAGTGGTTCTCAACCTGTGGGTTGTGACCCCTTTTGGGGGGTTGAATGGCCCTTTCACAGGGGTCACCTAAGACCATCTACATATCAGATACTTACCTTTTGATTCATAACAGTAGTAAAATCATAGCTATGAAGTAGCAACAAAAATAACTGTATGGTTGGGTTTACCACAACATGAGGAACTGTATTAAAGTGTTGCAGTATTAGGAAGGTTGAGAACCACTGCTTTAGAAAATCAGATCATCAACCCAATTAAGAATAAAACTACAGACAACAGAAATCAATGGACTCTTTTGAAAGCACATATCAAGAACCTATAAGCAGGACCAAGAAAGAATTGGTTCTCATAAGAGAGCTAAATAGACAACTAAGTAAAGAGACAACTAGTTCAGTATCTCTTACATATATAACTAACCATACTTCAGTGGACAAAGTACTACCACCTGTCACACATAAAATTAATATTTAGTCATCACTCAATAAACTGAAAGCGGAGCAGCTAAGGGATGGTGACATGGTGACCAACAGGTCCACAGACTATTAGTTTTCTCAGATTCAGGTTTTAAATAAGCCCATTTTCAAGTTCTGATTTATCACTTTATCCTTTCAAAAAATACGTGGTTTTCAATATTAGAAAAAGAGGAGACTGAAAGGTTACAAAATGCCAAAGAAAAAGTATTATGCAAAAACCTGAGTCCAGCTGTGCCACACCACCGGGGGGGGGGGCAGAGATGCCAGCTGTGCTGTTCCAGGCTACTGCTAATGGGTTTATCAATGGGAGGGTTTGTTCTGCTGGTTCATGCTGCATATCTCATTTCTAACATTTAGTGGCAGAAAAGCCTGGAGAGTATCGCTTCTCAGCCTTTGGATAAGATCAGGTGTAGATCTGGTAAGTGTGCAAACTGAAGAGTGATCTTTTTGGATCTGCCAAGCTGGTGAGAAATAGCCATAGTAAGTATCTTAATAGCTTCACTTTCCAGGGTCAGCAGGCTTTTGCTGTTGATACAGATGCTCTGAAAGCCTAGCAACAGCAGCAATAATCAGAAGGTAGCTTAGAAAGCATGGTTTAGGAATAAAAATATTAGGCTGGGTGCATGTCTTTAATCCCAGAGGTCTCAGAAAGCTGAGGCAGGAGGATTTTGAGTTAGAGGCATGCCTGGGCTTCATGATGAGATCTTATCTGGTGGGAAAAAAGGGCAAATCAGTTAAACAAATTGAATATTTGACATATGGGACTACATTAAACCCAGCATAATGGACAAATCTACAGATGGATTTGGATTTGTTCTGCTGCCTGGCTGAGATTCTCCATATACTATATAGACAGTAGTTTCTCTCACCATATGCTGTATGGGCACTCCCATATTTACACAATGCACAAAGTGAGCATTCCCAATATTTACCTTCCTGCTTCCCTTTTGCATGTTTCCAAGGCTGGCTTGCTTATTTTTGAACAGTTGTACTGTTTGTTAGTATTGATTCAGACTGTGTCCTATTTTGCTGCATGTATGGCTTTGCTATATTCTCAACACTGGCAGCTCAATGCTCAAAAATCAAATTCCTTCTTCTTATTTCTAAATCCCTGGAATTAAAATGCCCAGGTTCTTTTGGGAGGATGTGGGGGTTGAGACAGGGTCTCACTATGTAGCTTTGGCTGTCCTAGAATTTATTATGTAGACCAGGCTAAGCTCAAACTCATAGAGATCTACCTGCCTCTGCCTCCCAAGTACTAGGATTAAAGGCATGGGCCACTACACCTGGCTTAATACCCAAGTTTCTTGCAGGAGGTGGTGGCCCATACCTTTAATCCAATCGCTTGGGAAGCAGAGGCAGGCGATCTCTGAGTCCAGCCTGGTCTACAGAGTGAGCTCCAGGACGGACAGCCAGGGCTACACAGAGAAACCTGACCTTGAAAAAATAATAAAATAAAATTAATTTAAAAAAAAACAGGTTTCTTTATCTTTCATATTATGATGGTGAAATTTTTATAATAAAAAGATAAAGGTAATATAGTGCTAAACAAAACCGACAAATTACAACTAAAATCTTAGTACTATTTGAAAGGCTGAGGTGACTTGGCATGGTGGTCTGGCCTCTCACACAGAAAACACACACACACACACACACACACACACACACACACACACTTTGAAAGACAGATGTTAAATCTAAACAACCATGTGTTGAGTTCCTGATAGCCGAGCAGCACAATGCTCATTGTGATACATAAAAACAATTTTATAGAACAGTTCCGAAGATCACTGGACAGGATCTTTTCTAACTCACGTATAACTAATATTCTATTGTTAGCAGTCACAAAAGCTCATTGAGCTGCTTTATACTAAAATTTTATACACACAAAGAAATACACAGACACAAGTACCCAGGTGTCTCCATATTCTCTCCCTCCCCATTGTTGGCATGGCAAATATCCCATGCCCAGAAGACAATTATTATTATGTGCCAAGTAGAAGATAGGAACTTTAAGTATAAACATCAATTATTTTTAAAATTCTTTGTAGAGTTCTTCAGTATGTGCACAGGCGTGCTCATGCGACAGTGAGCATGCGGGGGTAAGAGGGCGACTTTTGGGACTCAGCTCTCTCTTCTATTATGAGTTCCAGGGATGAGACTCAGGTGTCAACCATGGCAGCAAGTACATTTACCTGCTGAGCCATCTTGCCTGCCCCCAAATAACAATTATTTCTCAATGCTCTGAGTCCCGTATTTGATTCAAATCTTTCCAGGATATTACATGCCAACAATGTCCTCTCATGATTTACCTGATATCCTGGCATGAAGATTCTGCTTCATAGAAAAACCCTCAGGCTCAGGAAGGGACTGCAGAATTGTCAAGGCCGACCTTCGAAGTGCACTGTCAAAAATACCGAGTACCTCGTTGGGGAACACAGTGAAATAGTCTCCAATTTCCATGTTGGTCTCGAAAAGGGTCATAGCGTTAACCACAACTGAGTAGTGGGCATCTTCATCTCTTTCCTTCAAGATCAGAAGAATATCGTTCTTATGGTACTCTGAAACATAGGACTCGAACACTTGGCCCACCAGTGTGACCTGCTCACTATTCATCTTGAACCTAGGTTACTAAAGAGAAAGAAAGGATGATCTTATACCTTCGCTAGTCAAGGCTCGCACACAATTTAACAAAAAGACCCTTTGCTTATAACCCACCCCAACTTTGGGTCACCCTGTTCTCATAAAAGATCTGAACACAGAAACAGAGGTTCTGCTCTATGTTCTCTAAGACCTTTAGAAATCATGGAGGTGTTTGGTTGGCCACATACATGCAAATCCACCAGACAGGTTGTAGACATCAAGGGGTTCGGTTGTTCAGAAGATCGCCCTATAAATGTCACCATGGCAAAACTGCCATAACTACAGTGTCAGCGTGTTGATGTCACTGAGGTAAATGAACAAGTTAAAGGTAAAATTCTTTCCAGGGTTAATGTGTGTTCTGAGCATCCTGAGCACTCTAAGATCCAGGACAGATTCCTGAAATATTGAAGGAAAATGATCAGGAGGAAAAAAAAGTCAATGAGAGAGGCATCTGGGTTCAGCTGGAACACCAGCCTGCTGCACCCAGAGGACACTGTGTGAGGCCATAGGAAGGGTCCTGGGCTGCTGGAGCCTGTTCCCTGGGAATTCATGGCTTAGCGTACAGAAGAAATTGCAGACTTAACTAAAAGTGTAAAAGTGTTTTCGTAAAAATGAAAGCAGTGACATTAATTTTAATTCGTGGAATCAGATGATACTGATCATCAAAAGTATCTTAGAGTGCTTTAGGATTGTACACTGGAGGTAAATTTGTTTCCTGCTTTCTCTTATTAACACAGGAAAATGCTTCAGTAGAAGCGATCAAAGGTGTAGAAAAGCTAGACAAACTGACTAAAGGAAAGGAGTTTTAAGCTTTGTACAATAACTAAGACTGAAAAGAAATATAATATATACTGTACTTCATTATCTCATTCTCTTGGCAAGCCTTTCTTTCTCAAATGTGTATTTACAAACATAAGGAGCCTATCTCACTTTTTCTTCACATATACAATCGTAACACAAATCCAAAACCAATTCAACATCCATTTCTTACTATCTACCATGCACAAGACACTATCCTCACAAACGAAAGCAGCATAGTAAAAGGTACTATGTCCTCAGGGAACCAAGCAATAGATCCAACAAAACCTCGCTACAAGGAGCAAAAATGTAACATGAGTAGAAGCAAAAGAAGGTTCTGGACAGATGGCTCAGTGGTTAAGAGCACTTGCTGCTCTTTTAGAGGAGCTGGATTTGAATTGCATCACCAACATAGGCTCACAGCTACCTGTAACTCCAGTTCCAGGGGATCTGGTGCCCTTTTCTAGCTTCTGGTGGCACCCACACACAGGTGCTTCACCATTCAGGCACACATACACATCAAAGGGGAGGGATTCAATTTAAATAAGGTGACAAGTCCCAGAGGAGAAACTCTTTAACTGCACTGGGTGGTTCCATACTAGCTGCCACTGAATCTTAGTTTGGAAACAGCATGTACCTTACTTAGCAAAGGTGTGCTTTTAAATGGACTGATTTTATTTATCCAACATTTATCATACTCTACAAATACAATGAAGAAGACTGACATAAAAGTTCAGTTCAGCATCCCCTAGCTGGATCACACTGGCTACTTAATAGCAGTATCCTGCCTTCTCTGAATGCCTGCTTAGTTGGAAGGTGTGAAAGATATAAAGTTACATCACAGCTAAGCCAAGAAGACTGGCAATTACGGGAGGCTAGTATGAGATTGCAAGATAAATAAATTATTTTTCAGAGAATCAGTGGAAGTATATCAACATTAAAATACTAGGCAACTTGGTTTGGTTAGGTAATAGCATATTCAGTGAAGAGCATTTGGAAAGGGATCACCTAGTATTTCATGATGTGTTCTTTGCTGAGAAAATGGCACAGCACTACTCTCAAGTGTGACTAAATGGCAATCTTTAAGATTTTACAAATCCATAGTAAATGTAGAGCAGCACATTTAGCAATCTGGAAAAACAAAAACAAAAACAACTCCAACAGACCAGAAAGAGGGCAGCTGAAGAATTTTAGGTTCACATTAAGGGCAGGTTAAATTTTTGCTTACTTAGTCCGCCAAATGACACTGTTAAATGAGCCAGTTTTTAAAATACAGTTTTTGGGTTTTTTTTTCCCCAACATCAGGGCAATTAGACAAGTTTGCCAACCCCAAAACGCGGGCATCCGGATACAGACTTAGGCCATTTCTTGTTCGGGGCAGGATAGTTAGTTGTACAACTATCAAGTTCCCTCTCCTTTTATCTCATTGACTATCTGGCGTCCAAACAAACAAAATGGCTTTGATTTATTACACAATGTGAAGGCAGGGAAGGTGGCACCAAAACGAGAGCAGTTTAGGAGGAGAACCGAGCGCAAGACCCTGAGGCTCGGGCGGCCCCGCCCCACGAGCAACCCCGCCCCTCTGGAGCTGTGGCCACGCCCTGCCGGGGCGCCAGTCCGAGCTCCGCGGTGCGCTCCGCTCGCGGGTGCGCGCTCGCCGCGCGCCTCCGGGACGCGGGTCTCGGCGCCTGGCGAACCAGAGCCGAGCAGACAGACGCAAGGTTTCCAAACCTGGCTTCCGATCCACAGGTGGATGGCTCGCGGCCTCCCAGCTCCGCGGGTAGCTTGGAAACTAAAAGATGCTGGCGAGACTTGAGGCTAACCACGGGAGGGAAACAGTCCCTGGGACACGCGGCGGTGGCGGGCACTTACTGGCTGACACGCACTGTCCGGTCGCCGGGGCACGCTGCTCCCGCGGGTGGTCAGCACGGCCCGCGCGGCGTGGGAGGGGGCGGGGCGTGCGCGCGGCCGCCGCTCGAGGTCGGGGGCGCCGCCTTACGCGGGGGCGCGCAGGCTTCGGCGGGTCGCTTTCGCTCGGCCTTTGCAGGACCTGTGCTTCCCGCGGACCCCGAGCCGCGCACCGTCTCAACTTTCCGGCCGGCGTGGCTCTTCCGGGTGCGACGCAGACGGGCGCGCGCTCTTACCGGCACCGTAGACCGCGAGCGGGAGGCGGGGACCCAGAGAGGGGCGGGGCTAGGAGGCCTGGGGGCGGGGTTTAGGCGGGACAAGAGGTTTGAGGGAGGGATTAGGGCAGAGAGGGTAGGGCAGGCAGGCGGGAATTCCGCTGCTGGAGGATGGGGGAACCAGGGGCGGGGATTAGGACTGAACGACTGACGACCTGGAGAAGGGTTAGGGAGGGGCGCCGGCGATCTGGGACTCTGCTTAGGTTGAGTGGTGAGCATCTTCAGGTATTTTAGAACAGATGTGTGTAAAATTTTCGGTATATTTAAGGAATCTGCACAACTCAAGGTCACAACAAGCGATATTTTTCTGTATGTTTTCTAGTAAAGGTGGGATTATTCGTTCAGTGTAGGTCTCTGATCCATTCGAGCTAAACTTCGTAAGTGGTGTATGATTATGTATTAGCTTTTGCTTCAGAACTTTCTCTTTCTTAGAAAAGCCTTATGCGCGCTGATGTAAAAAAATCAGTTGTTAAAAATCTGTGTGCGGAGCTGAGCGGTGGTGGCTCACGCTTTTAATCCCAGCCCTCTGGAGTCAAGGACAGGTGGATCTCTGTGAATCTGAGGTCAGCCTGGTCTACTGAGTGAGTTCCAGGACAGCCAGAGGTACAACAGGGAAAAACTGTTTGGGATTACTATTGAACTTTGTATTCTGTTCCAGTAATCTCTTTATCCTCTGTCTTTACAATAAATAAATAAATAGATAGATAGATAAATAAATAAAAATACCCCACTGTTTGGGTTTTCTGTAGATTCAGCATGAGCAAGTTTTAGTTCCTGTTCCATTAAATCAATACATCTATGAGAGAGTAACCTACTTTGTAACTCGTGTTTCTTAAGACTCTTAAGGATCATATTGATTTAGGTGGTAGTTCAGAATGTTTTAGATTTAGTTTTATGTGCATGGGTGTTTTGCCTGCATGTATGTGTGTGCAGCATGTGTGTGCCTGGTGTTAGAGGAAGTCAGAAGAGGGTGTCAGATCTTCTGAAGCAGGAGTTGGGATAGTTTTGAGGCACTATGTGGGTGCTGGGAACCAACTCCATTCTCTCTAAAAACAACAAATGCTCTTTGTCTCGGAGCCAATCCTCCAGCCCCTCTCAATAATTTCTGATTGGTTTTTTTTATTTACTCATGTCACATTTTTTTCAAGTCTAAGGATATGGGAAGAAACCTGTAATTTTTTTATCCTTATGCAAGTTACACTTAAATTTTCAATCTCCTGGTGTTTCTTGTTAGTATATAATTGATTTTTAAACATTGATCTTATATTCAGTAAAAACCACATGTGTTTTAGTAGCCTTTGTATAGATTTCACTGTTTTTTTTTTTCTACATAGTTTTTACTCTCTGAATACAGTCGGTTTAACTTCTCATTGTACACCTTTCCTTTCCTTGCCTTTTTGATCCAATGCAATGTTGACTGTGTGAGAAGGAAAAACATCGTTTTGTTTTTGATTTTACATGGAAAGCATGTAATATTTTTTTTAATTGGATTGCTGTGCATTGAACTCAGGGCTTTACAAATACTGGGTAAGCACTCAGCCACATTTTTGCATATGTTCTTAAGATGGAAGATTAATTCCCTACTGTTCCTAGTGTGTAGATTTTGTTAAGAATGGGTTTGAGTCCATCAGCACTTTTTTTTTCTCCATGAATCTGATGATGATTTAATTTAATGTTCAATTTCATATATGGTAATATGGATTGAATTGTCCCCCCTTGCAGTAATACGACCTTACTTCTAAATAGGGTGTTTAAATGGCAAGTAGGACAGTCTAGTATTGTAACATTTTTAAAAGAGGGGAACATTGAGCATAGACGCTCAGGTGAAACGCTGTGGGAAGGGACTAACACAGAAGATGGCCTCTACGAGCCAAAGGATTCCTGAGGCTGCCAGAAGCAAGAAAGAAGCCTGGAAAAGAGATTTCTTAGCACACTTATAACACCATAGCCCCAGTCAGACGTGGATTTGAACTTGTGGTCTCCCAGATTGTGAGGTAATACATTTAAATTGTCTTAAGCCAGTCATTTATCACACTTTGTTATAGAATTCCTAAGAAACCAGTACATATGCTAAATCACAACCGTTTAAAGAAAACAAAAAAGAAAAACACTAATTCCCATTTAGCCATGCTTTTGATACAGTGCCTGGTTTGCTAACATTTTGTTTAGGATTTTGGCATGTGTGTTTGATAAAGTACCCTAATTTTTTTGCTGGTTACATTTTCGGTTTGTTTGCTTTTGTTTTCTTTTTTGGTTTTGGTTGATTTTAATGTTACTGCCTTTTATGTTAACATAGTAACTATTTTCAAAAGAATTAATCAGGAAGTTTTCCATTTTGATTTTTATTTTTATAGAAAATTTTATATAAAATGGATGGTTCTTCTTTAAATACTTGTTAGAATTCACCAGAAAACCCAGCACAGCCTGTAGTTTTCTTTGTAGGAAAATTTTTAGTTACAAATTCAAACTTCTTAATCAGCATATTCTGGCTGTTTATGAGTTTTAATAGTTTGTCTTTCAATGAAGGAATATTCTATCTTTATTATCTAATTTATAAACACTTTTTATCTAATTTATAAACACTGAGACCCTTGTATTCACATGGTATTCAGCAGTTTATCAAAAATAGCAAGTTTAATGTGTCTGTCTCAAGTGAGCCTGTTTTGGATTTTTTCATTTTCTGCAAGTCACTCCAAATTTCTGAGTGGTTGAGTTTAAGAAGTATTTCACTTGCAGTTGGTGGAGTTTTTGTCTTGAAACGGAGGAAGATGGAGCAGGGCTTTGCTGAGGCCCATTAAGGGAAGGCTGCTCCTCCTATACAGCATGGCTGTTTTTAAAGGTTTTCATATTTTAAAAATTATTTTTATCTATTTTGCTAAATAAATTTTGGCTTAAAAAAAAAAAAAAAGGTTCTAAGTTGTATCCTTGAATCTCTGGCCCTGAATACATACAGGACATTCTGAATGCCAGTAGGATTGCAATATTATATCAGGAGGATTTCTGGAAAAGAACAGCCATACCTCATCGGTAAGAGTTCATCTAAATTGGTAGGCTTGGTGGCCGTGCTTGTAATCCCAGCACTTGTAGAGAAGTCTAGCTGATGGATGCTCTATGTGCCCATCACTCTTAAGCAATGATGGTGGCATCAGCATCCATGTTGGAGAGTTCCAGCCTACAGTTCTAAACAGAATTACCACAGCATCCTGTAATTCCACTGCTAGCTATGTAATCAAAAGCAGAACTGAAAGAGGGGACTTGAAGCAGATATCTGTACCCAATACTTGTTACTCTAGCTGCATTTTTTTTTTCTTGTCATTGTTGTTTTGGGTTTTTTGAAACAGGGTTTCTCTGTGTAGCCCTGGCTGTCCTGGAACTCACTCTGTAGACCAGACTGGCCTTGAACTCACAGAGATCCATCCTCTTGCCTCTCCCTAGTGCTGGGATTAAAGGCATGTACTACCACCACCTGGCTCTAGCTGCATTCTTTAGAGTCACAGAAGAAAATATTTTGCTAAGATGGACTAAAGCTTAAATAAGTCAAATGCGGGGCAGGAGAGATTGCTTAGGGGTTAATGCACCTGCTATACAAATATAAGGACCCCAGGAACCTACGTAACTGCTAGATAGGTATGGTAGTCCACCTGTAATTTCAGTACTGGAAACGGGAGACAGGAGGTGAGCTAACACGACTAGTCACCTCAGTGAACTCTAGGTTTGACTGATAGACCTGCCTCAATAAATACTGTAAAAGAGGGATCCAGGATGACTCCTGACATAACTTTGGGTCTCCACATGTTCATGCACATACATGTATGCAAAAATGTATGTACATATACACACACTAAAAAAAAAGGAACTGGGCAAAAAAGTAAAAAACTCAAATATGACATGAAATATACTATAAAAAATGGACAAGCTGGTTTATTTATTTATTTATTTATTTATTTATTTATTTATTTATCTATCTATCTATCTATTTATCTATTTATCTATCTATCTATCTATCTATTTATTTATTTATTTATTTATTTATTTATTTAGACAAGATGTCACTATAGCTCTGGCTGGCCCTATGCAGGTAGACCAGGCTGGCCTCCAGTGTACTGAGATCTGAAGTGTTGAGATTAAAGGCATGTGCTACCACACCTGGCACAAACTGCCTTTTAAGACAAATTATAAGTAGAACTTTCTTACATAGTAACTTTGGACCTAAATAATATCAATCATAGATACTAACTGTATTAAAGGGTTAGTTCTCATCTATCAGGATAAAAAAGGAAAAACGCTATGAATCAAGAATTCATATACTTGAAAGTACACGATTTACATAAATTCTTTTATTCTGTATTTATAAATGTTGACAATTTAGTTAAAATTATACAAGTCAATGAAAGATATTAGTAGAATATTTCCCTATATTGATTTTAAGACTAGTGAAGTAACAATTTATGATCATTAGTGCAGTAAAAGTTATTGACAGGTCTTACACCTGGTATTAAAAAGTGTTTTAAGCACACATAATAGAAAACAACGAAAACCATTTGTTCTAACAAAATTTATTATGCAGTAATTACAAAGGATAAAGACTTCCATCTCAAATAAAAATAATTGTTATAATTACACACATAATATAGTACCTCAGAGATTCCAATAAATATCACAGGAAATACAGTGCATTTTCAAATTGGAGAGACGAACATTTTCTCATTCACAGTGTTACATGGGAAAGCCTGTCCACATAGTGACTTGTATGCAGTCATGCTCTTGTAACAGTCCACACAGAGCTGTGCCAGCACAGTTCATTCAGAACGTGAAGTATCGGGCAAACCACTCCTGGCGTTGGGGATCTGGAGAAGCCACCGGGGAAGCTTCACTCTGAGGAGGGCTGAATTCATAAAAAGAGAGACATGTAACCCAGAATTAAACGGTTTGCAAAGCAACAGGAAAGCAATTAAATATAAGCGCTGATTTCCACAACTGGCAACCCAGGTCAGAACTGTATTCAAGGACTGGCTACTGCTCTGCAGAGTGGGTCCTCCGAGAACGGGAGGTGCAGTGGCAGCTCAGATTAACTCAGCAACAGAGGAGCCACATCACAGTCACTCCATGAAGTCGAGAAGTAAGCAACTGGTGAAAAAATAGCATCGTCTTCGAAGTTTAAAAAAACTGAGTTATTTGTGGGAAAAGAGAGAGAATGAAATAGGGCTCCCTCTTTCGGTAACTCTTCCCTTTAATCATCAGCATCTGACACAAGTATTTGATTCTGTGTCCTTCACTAGAACTACATTTAGTTACTAAATCGAGGTAGAGTTCTCTTTACTATTTGCACATTTATAGTAAGCTTCCATCACTCCATAAGCAGATACTCCAAAGAAAACTGAGTTTTCTTCTATTTTCCAAGCTGTATGTCTTAACTCTAACTGAAGAAAACAAAAGCATCCCTACCGTCTCGGGGGGTTTACAAGGCACCCAACAATGTGTAATGGAAGCTCCAGCGGTCAAGTTCCTTGAGCTCATGCACATGCATCCTACTGATACCTGAATGCACCCACGCGCGGGAAATAAGCAACACAAGGTGTTTAGCAGGAGACACATTCAGAAACAGTTGACTAGTTTCTGTTATTTCTATTTTCTTACTCTTTAAAATAATTAGTCATTAACTGTGTTAGAAATAGCTTAGCTTCAAAGCAGAAATACAAACTCCACTTGTAAGACTTACTAGGGGAGTTATTAGGACTTAGTAAAAATAAGAAAATATAAACTTAAATCAACAACAAAAATCAGTTGTAGTAAAGTGAGCATAAAACAGTACTTTCTTTTTTATTGTAATCATACAACAGCTTAACACTTTCATTTCACTCAAAATTTACTTAATATATTTAATCAACTCTGAGGCAACATCAAACTAGAATAATTTTAAAACTGATTTCTTCTAAATTTATTTGTATTTAACTATATTATGTTCTCAGAGCCTAATTTAAAAAAACCTTTGGCAATATGCATACGTATCTTAATAAGCTTGATAAACGGAAATATATATGTAAAGCATAAGAAATGGAAGTTTTAATAAAAATGATTTTAAAGTTCTGAAAACTGAAGTTTTGCTCTAAAACCTTGGTAAGCAGTAAATATTGAAATTCTAAGCACACGCGTTATGTTAACACTTATGTTAGCATTGAAAAAATTCACAAGCGGTAAATTAAAAAAAAATCTTTGGACAGTGTCAAAACAGAATTCTCTAGTGAGGCAGTAAAATATTTTCAAACTATTTCACATTATTTTTTAGGTTTTTGAGTAGTGGATTTCTGCAATGTAAAATGGGAGATTTCTCAAGTTAAAAAAAAATAGAGAGAGAGGGAGAGAGAAAAGCTACTGGTGAGACAGTGCTCACCTCAAAAATGTCTTGGGCTCTTTGGGTGGCAATGGCTGTGGAAGTGGCTTGTTGCTGTTGAACTCGACATCATGGATAGGAGAATTGGGAATGGGCTCCAGGCGGGGAGGATGTCCATTGCCCACTCCAATGGATTCCAGAGCACTTAGATTGGGAACACTCACAAACCTGTTTGCTGGCGACTTATCGTTCTTCTTCTTCTGCTGCATTAAAGATAACACATGTGAGAATACTCATTCCCTACATAAGAGCCAACAAGAAAATGGGAATAGTAAAAAAATATAAATTTGGCATGGAAAGCTTTTTGGAAACTTTGTGTCAAATTATAGCGTCAAAATTAACCAGTGCTACCCAAAGTGTGGTCTGGGGATCCTTGAAAGTGTTTATCTACATGGAATCCTCAAAGACAGACATGCTACCAGGAAAGAGGGCACAAGGGAAGGGACATTTAGGAGGGGGTCACCTCTAATCCCAAACCACTGAGTGGACTAGGGGAAGAGAAGAGTAGACCCGAGCACGGGGAGGAAGTGAGGTGGAAGTTCCTCAAATACCACAGGGGTGAGTGGGTTTAGGCTAAAATGAGGAGGCATGAAGTTAGACATAATATTAAAGAGGGGTCCATGAACTTTATCCATCTGTCAAAGAGAAGCTGTTCTTGCCTGGAAAAAAAAAGGAATAAGAATGCTTGGCATTGTAGTTTGAAACAAATCTCACATGTCTACTGAAGACTTAAAGCTGACTTAAATATAAATAATTAGATTTTAAATTCTCTGTGACATCTTTCTGAAGAAAGAAAATTAAATCTGTATGATTAAACCTATGTTTTTAATTAATTGGTAATATCATGAATTAACTCATGATAAATTAACTCAGGCTAAAGACAAGAGTAATCAATTTTCAGCATCTAATCAGTATTTAAAATGAATAGGAGAAACACAAATGCAGCCTCAAAATTTGTTAGCTTACAAATCATTAACTTTACTCTCAAAAAATTTATTCCAAATTCTAGATGAATATCAACCTTTGTAAAAAATAAAAATTACTATGTCATAAAAGACTTAGAATATTCTCAGATTTTTCCAAGTAGATATATGCTGATTTTTTTCTTGCAAAATTAGTTTATATACAAGATAGACTTTTTTTTTTGGGGGGGTGGGGATGGTGAGACAGGGTTTCTCTGTTGTAGCTCTGGCTATCCGGAAACTCGCTGTGTAGACCAGGCTGGCCTCAAACTTGAAAACTGGGAAGCTATTAGTGGTCAACAGCATCTGTTGACTCTCAACACTGTATATTTTGCCTTTTCTGATTCTAGTCTGGAGATATATGCTCAGAATTTTAAACAAGTTTAAACCATTTGTTTGTTTGTTTTTTAAAGAAAGCATACAGTTGATAGGCACATGTGGTGGTCTAAACCTTTTATATCAGCACTCTTTGAGATCAAGACCAATCTGGTCTACATAGTGATCAACAGCTAGATCAACAGTATGACCGTGTGTAATAAACAAAAATAAAAAAAGAAACCATACTTCTTTATACTTTATACTTCTGACAGAATTCTAAGTTAGTTGTTTTGAAGCTGAAAAATTAATTCTGATAAAATGCATACATTTTTCTAGTATGCTTTGTTTACATAATGTTTTCTAATTAAAAGGTATGTTGTCCTAAGTTATCAATTTTAAAAATAAAATTAAAGCCGGGTGGGTGTCACAGAGGTATAATAGCCATTAGAAAGTAGAGGTAGGAGAGTCAGTTTTTCAAGGCCACCCTTGCCTATAACGTAAGTTTAAAGGCAGCCTAGGTCACATGAGACTGTTTCAAAAATCAAACAAAATTCTATTTACCCATTCAATTATTTATTATGAGCTTTCTATGTGAAGTTCTAAAGACAGAGCTATCAAGCACTTTAGTTTGCAAAACATTCAAGTTCAAAGTTTGGAACATTGATGAAGAAAGAGTAAATTTGGTATTCTAAACAGAGAAATTCTGTAAGCTTTGAAAATAAAATTTCTGGGTGAGGTCTAACAGAAATCAGCACAATGTGAAGCAATAAAATATGGATTAAAAATAGCTTTAACATAAGCTTTATTTTATTATTGATTTCTCCTAAGAGATTCATAATCCATGTGAAATCAGCACATACAATTATTTATTCATTACTTGCTTCATTTACAGAACATTCTGTGTTGACTTAAAAACAGAATGGTAAGTTTTTGCAGTTTGACACATTTACTGAATACCCACTATGCCCAAACGCTGAGGCTGTGGGGGACCATGATGTATAAAATGGAGCAAGATCGAATTTAAGGCTCTTCCATATTGTCAAGGACAGTCAAAGAATGTGAAAAGCAAGGCTTACAGGTCCACCTTGAGTTTCCTTCTGATGAAAGGCTAGGAAGAACTGCTTGGCATCTGAGCCTAGAGCCTTTCTGACTCCAATGAGGATGGTGATCAGTGAGGAAATGACAGTAAATTAAATTGAGTCGGAAATCTACTTTTCTTTAGAAATATGAAAATCAAAAATAGGGCCAAAGTGTTTCAACACTAATAAAATATTTTAAGGAGTATTAATGGCCAAAAAATGAGTAGCTCATTCTGAAAATGAACAGATAAACTTTAGTAGGGTATTATGACACTTAAAAAAACCTTCTTGGGCAGCTTTACCCTTATGCTGCTTGTTCCACATAACTGAGCCCATTTCCCCTCAGGACTTACGTACAACCCTACTTTACAGCGTCTATGGCACATACCTTAGCCAATGGGTTAATAACACCAACAGTAGGACTTGTGTTAAATATTTTGTTGAAGTTAGTTTCTCGATTGACTAATTCCAGTTGATAAATTTTATTATCCTCCTACGCAAAAGAATTATAAACATCCTTTCAACATTTTCTAATTATAGATTTACAAACTTAAACTGTATGAGTGCCATTTCATTAAAAATTTAATACAAAGGTTTATATATTTTGTTTAAGCATTTCTAAGCTTGACTGCCAATGTCTTAAAGGTTGATAGCAGGTCAGTTTTTAGCACCTTTTAAACCCTAGGCCTGAAGACTTGCCCATACCCTTTGATATCCTTTCATTCCAGACAGGATCTACTAAGGCCCTATCTCTTTGCGGTACTGACTGTGACATATAAATGGGTCTAACTTGTACTCAAGGTATTGTGTACACACAACTGTCGTGAGAGAGATAAGATAATACTGGAGAGACATGTGCTTCTTTCTTTGGCTACCAGAATATTGTAACAATGGTCCCCAACAAATTGGAATTTCCTCATGAATCTTATGCTCAGAGAAGGAAAAATAGAGATGCCTGGCAGAGGGAGAACTTGCTCCAAACAGAATTTCCAAGGGTTTTGACAGGCTGTCAGATCATCTTGTAGGAGAGAGTGGAGTTAAGACAATGATGATGGGCAGGACAACATCTTGGCCAGGACTACTAAGTTATACATATTTCTTGTCCAGCATTAAAACTCAGCCTCATGTCAAGATCTCAAATATGGGCACTGAGTTTCAGGGGAGAGGGTCATGAGACTTACTGTTATCTTTTCTCATTATGGCCTCATGTAATATGTTTGTTTTTGCTTTTTACTGTTACTGTTTTCTGTCTGTTTAATTGGTCCATTGAGAATGGGTGGCCAAGCCTCTTTTGTTCCTAAAAACTTTTGTAATATACATGGCTCAGTGGTTTCCATATATGAGGATTACACCACCATATATTATTCTTCAGTATCTGAAAGTGGATTTGATCTCGTCTAGTCTTTTCTTTGAGATAATAATATGTTATAGTGGTGGCAATAGAAAAGCAAGTGGCCCTTACAAAGATAGAACTTTTCATTCTGGAGCCATGAGTAAGATGCTTTAATTGAACAACCAGCCTGGGAAGGCCACAGCAGACAGAGCAGTATGGGTGACAATGCTGGCTATGTTCCAACTGTCCTTGATGATGGTCTAATCAGCAGCACTAGAACCTTCACAACCCTCTTAGCTACCACTGACTGTATTTACATTACAGATCTTGGCTCATGTGCCTGTTGAGGTCCAGGGAACCACTGTGTTATAGAAACAGCGTACAACTGCCCTTGGTTACAATCCTGGCTCTGCCCTCTGGTTAGGTTGTATCTTAGAGATACATTTCAAGTAGTAACTAGAAAAAATAAATAGCTACTCGTGGGCCATGGATGAGTACCCTTGCTGTGCTTGCTCACTTTATAAATGAAACAGCAATTTTCGAAGAGTCTATTGCTATTGGATGGGGTTTTGCTCATATGTCCCACGTTTGGAAAACTCAGTGCTTAGTAGACTGCAGCCACACCAAACACTCTTCACAGCCTATTCCCGGGCTCTCTCTATGGTTCCCCATCCACCCTGTTGCTTTCAAAAGGAACTTGCCAGTCTTGAAAACAGATGGAATTTTCTAAATCATAAACACAATTTTTAAAGGATGTCAGAATACTGGTCTTGTGCTGTTACATGATAATGTCCAAAGTTTGTAACCAAAGCAGTCATGGAACATGTAGCTGATTAGTGTTGCTTTCTCTTATACTTTGAAAGAATTTCATTTACTATTGACAATAGACAGCAACGTTTTAATTACTGACCAGGATATAGCATTTTAGAAAATTCTGAAATATTTAATAAATTTCCAAACGTTTTTTATACTTTTTATTCTCAAGTAATAATGATTTTTGTGAAGACATTATGTTTATTATTAAACCCTTACTTTTTTCTCAAATAGACTTCTGAGTGCCCTTCACACCGAGCACCACTGGCTTCCTGACAGAGCACACAGCTCTTCTTAGGCTAGACTGGGAACCTTTCTTTCTGTTCTTTTGGTTTTGGCTTTTGAGACAGGCACTTGCTAAGTATCACAGGATACTCCTGAATATGATATGATATTCAGATTGGCCTCAAACTCAAGATCCTCCTACCCCAGCCTCCTAAGTACTCAGATAACTCAGTATCTCTCTGAATCTGTGTCAAATTAACATTATTCATTTGATCCAACCATGGTGATGCCTGCCTAAAATGCCAGCACTTCAGAGATTGAGTCAGGAAGATTGCTATGAGTTTAAGGGCTCCCTAGCATAACTCTATCTCAAAACAAAACAAACAACAGCGAAGAGACTAGTCTGTGAGGTGACAATGCAGACTAATGAATGGCTATCTTAATAACTTTTCCTCAGTTCTAATCCTGTATATACAATATGCATCCCCATATATATACCAATAGGATGTTAGCTGTGGCAATGATGTGTTAGTAAACATTTACTATGTGTTAAAACTATCTCAATAAAAACATGGAAGAAAAGGGTAAAAATTACCTTATTCTAACGCTAAATTTAAATTGGAAATTACATTTTAATAAACTTGATCACAATGCACAGAGTTTTACCTTTCCATTTCTACTCAGCATTATTCAAAAATACTTCCCCATGTTTCCCAACCAATAGTCTATTGATTACTAACATGGTTCTACTAAAAACAAAGTATCTTACAATTAGTTTCTTTATGACCTGGTCTCTCTCAGTAAGCATGGATTTTAATTCTGCAATCAATTGTATATCTTCTGGCTTCGATTCTCTCGTTACATATTTTTCTTCCATTTCTTCTAGTCTATAAACAAGAAAATCTTTATCTCACTGGTGTGACTCATACACATCCTGTTGTAACAAATACCTACGTTTTTCAGACAGTCCAGTTAAATACATACAAATGTAACACAAGACTTGCAAGTAGGATATCACAATTGTCTCAAGAGCAAGAGCTCATAAAGGCTTCGAGGGAGTAAAGGACGTTTAAGTGCTCCACAGGTTACATCTGGAAGGATTAACCCACTTGAAGTCGTATGTGAGGTGTGGGAAACTCTGTGAAGGAACTGAGAAGCTGAGTGAGAGCATTTATTAACTCGGGTTGGTTACCATTAGGAGTTACCATTAATCCAGTATTGTGTAATGAGGTATGTAACATATATGAGGGACAAGAAAAGATACCAAAGAAATAGGAACAAAAGATACACACGAATGACATCTTTTTGTCTTGGTTTGTGGGGGATGTAGTTTTAAAACTCTACGTGGTCAGCCAATATGGACAAGCTGTAAAAGGCTGGTCAGGTAAGAGAATAATCACACTTCCTTGTAGGCCTATTCTTTCCTGAATGGTAAGAGACTAACAGGAATGAATGCCACTGGAGACTGAAATATAGGCCGTTCCTTATGAGCAGAAGTGACACAGATCTAAGAGTGGAGGCAGGGCAGACCAAAAAGACCAAAAAGAATGCAAATAAAATACCCTGGCTTAGTCTGAGGGGAAAAAAAGAGCTTTCTGCTTCAGAAATTATAAATAGTTAGAACAATTAATTTTTGTTACTTTCAGAATAGACAAGGTAGAACCAAAACTTACTAAGTTGTGGTTAATGGAGAGTTTGAAAACATTTACTTAACAAGCATTTAGTAACTTCTAGATGACCTATCACGTAGACATCAGTGATCTGTCACTGTCCCATCAGGCAAATCCTAGAGGGAAGACAACCTTTGTATTTTAGTGCCATAAAAGTCCACCACTAATTCAACCCAAGCAAAAGACTTGGAGAAAAACTTCTGGCTTCCCACCCAGCCCCCTGACTGCTGATCTGAAGGGACAACAGGGAAATGAGCTGGGAAGTGACCTTCCCTGGCACAGCTGGGGCTTGCCTAAGTCAGTAGGAAGTTAGTCACATACTGTATTTCAGTACATTTCTCCCTTCTCTTTTTTTTTGACAGTGCATACTAAGTAAAAATAAATGAGATCCTTTGAGGTTTCAATATGAAGGGAATTACCTGTGTGGGTTTTATGTGCCAAACTTTTCAGAAGTTTACAAATACTACCTATTCAAAAAAATAAATAAAAAGGCATTTGGGCTTTGTGCTGGAGCAGCCACAAGATGTCACTGGAGTGCTGTCTTTGTGGCTAGAAGAACAAAGGGAAGAAAAGTGAATCTAAAACAATCATTTACAGTTTGGAACCTCCTTCTGCTGCACAGTAAAGATCTCTCCTATTCCAGTGTGTGTTTTAATTTAGCAGACACATTCTTTTTATTACATTTAATTATTTAGAAAGGATCTCATTATGTAGCTCTGGCTTGTCTGGAACCCACTATGTCGACTAGGCTGGTCTCTAACACAGAGTTCCACTTGCCTCTGCCTCCCAAGTGTTATGATTACAAGTGTGTGCCACAACACCTGGCTTACCTGAAACATTTTTACCTACAGAGCTATTCTAAACTAATTTTCCCCAACAACATGTCTTTACAGCAGTAAAACTTTTAATTAAAAAAACTAGGTAATAACGAAGACAAAGTATTGACAAGAAGCAATCTATACATACAAATAGGAAAACACTAAAGGAGAGAACCAGAAACTATTATGAATCCTGGAGTAACTATGCAAGTAGTTGTATAGTTACAGTGTGATCAGAATGGAATGCAGAAACAATGCTAGACTAATCCTGTCCTGTTTGTGCTAATGCTAGGTGAAAGGGATTTCTGTGGTTAAGGTAATGTAGTACATGCCTTTAATCCCAATACTAGGGTTCTAAAAGGAAGCAGTCAGCTCAGAAGTAGGTCATGGATCTTAGTTCATGGTTACAGAATGAACACAAATCTTTAATCCCAACTCTGAGATTGAATCAGAATGAGGACATGCCCAAGTCTCATAATATAAAAGGAGGCTCTCAGGTCATAGGAGAGGTGAGAGAGACACATAATCAATACTGAACAACTTGTATCTTAATAGACGGAGGGAAATATGTAGAGTAAGGCTTTGCCAAAGAAAAGCACCTCCCCCTTGTGGTTACATGCCACTTGGATTTCTGGGAACAGCTCAGAGGGAGGTATATAAGAGGAAGAGTGTCATTTGGAAGTTGCAGTAGGACAGGGAAAGAGAGAGCACAAAACCTGATGATAGAGAATCAGGCAGAAATAAGGCTCAAATAAAGAGGACTAACTGGGGTTTTAGAAAAGCTACAATTTAGCTCTTTTTCAGTATTTGCTGTGCTGGGAGAAGCTGAACCAGAGGGGATTAGAATTAGTTCATTTCCCCAGGTGTAGACAGATTAAGACACCCAGAAAAGGGCTGTAAAGGTTTCTTTCTTTTCTGTTCCTTTCCTTCTTAACCCTTTGAGCTAACTGAGGTTTTAAAAGTTACAAGCTAGAAATCTTCCAGCCAGGAACAGAGGGGTGGAGTAGAATCGCCAGTGAAGGAGTAACAGCCACAAAGGCTTGAAAGCTTAGATACAGAGCTCAGACCCAAATAGCAAAAAGCAGCCATACCCACATTCCTTTTAAAAAGAAAAACTGTCACATTTTAAAAACTATTTTCAGGCTCTCAGTTCACAGAGTTGAGAGAAACACAGACACAGTCTGAGGCAGTCTGAGGCAGGCAGAAGTCACTATCAGACAGGAAGATATCAGACAGGAAGAGAGTCAGTTTCAAGCTGAGCAGAGGAGTTTAGTCAGGGAAGTTGTAGGAATCAGCCAGAGTCAGAAGAGTTCAGCCACAGTAATCTGGCTCAGAAGGTCATTTTGAACCAGCAGCTTGGAGAAGAGTTTGAGTCAGACAGCTAGCGGGTTGTGTCAGACAACTTGAAGAGTCAGTTGAGTTCAGTAAAGCTCTGAGTTCAGAAGGAGCTAGTCAGAGTGTATCTAGTCAGCAGTATGTTTCAGAGGCTGAAGCCTTCCAGTTTAGGCTAAATATTAGAATGTATAGAGGACAAAACCCTCCAGGAGTGGGGATTGAATCAGCTGAATAAACTGAATAAACTGCCTTTTGCTCTGAAGCTACTTCTCTGGAGAACCTCCTGCTGTGGCTTCCCAAGTGCAGGATTAGCAGCATGCACTGCTATGCCAGGTAAACTCTAATCCTTTTGCTCACAGGGAGTCTGCTTGCTTCTATATTTCTTAAATGGCCTTTGCATAATAGGTTTTTGACCCTAATTCATAATAGTCAGGTCTCTGAGAATTAATATGGAGCTAGGTTTTGTTTTTACCAAGTTTTCAGATTGCCATTAAAAGTAATATGAAGTCAGAATAGAAAGGAGAAGCAGAGCACATGGAAGTGCTAATTAGGGTCACTGCTGGACTCTTGCCAAGCATATGCCCTGGTGTGTATGTGTGTATGTGTGTATGTGTGTGTGTGTGTGTGTGAGAGAGAGAGAGAGAGAGAGAAAGAGAGAGAGAGAGAGAATGAGAATATATTGTCCACAGCTCATGAACAATACAGTCCTGTATTAAACTGTACAGAGGAATTTTTCAAGGTATCATCTACCTCATGTTGCCTTATAAGACCAATGGACAAGAAAAACAATGACTAGAGACTGCAGAGCTGAACAGTAGCATTACCAGGAACACACATAGCCCAGAAATTGTATTTTATGAATTCTGTTATATATAAATGAGTATATATAGAGTACTGAAGCGTTTCACTGCTGGACTTCTCCTATAATTTCTGAGCAGAGTCTGATTTGTGATAACAAGACCACAACTACTTCCAGATGTCCTCAGAGCTTACAAAAATAGCCTGAGAGGTAAATTAATCAAGAAACCAAACAACTACAAATCACTGGAGTATGAGAGACTAAGGACTCAAAATAAGCAATCCTGGCATGGCAGAGCACATCCTTTTAGTTAGGAACTACTGGTCTACCTAATGTCCACATGCAGGATTGACATTTCTCTCATGAAGAAATGATCTTTTTGTTCCAGTACAGTGACAGGTTAATTTAAAGTAAACCTAAACAATCAAAATGTATCTCTGGCTAGATATGGTAGTTCACACCTGTAATACCAGCATGTGGAAGGCAGAGACAGGGAGAAAAAGAATTCAAGACCATCATGGACTACAGGAGACCTGTTTCAAAAAACGAACCCACAGAAAGTAAAATGACAAACCATGCCAACTTTTTATACAATAAATATTTCAGGAGCCCAAGGTACAGGGACTGATGCTGAAGTTTATTTTTAGTTATGTTTAAAATGGTGGTTTGTGCACTGTTGGGAAAAGGGCTACCTAGGCCTTGACATTTGTATTGCCTGTAGGTGTTGGCTTTATGTAAAAGATGGTTGATTGCTCATGATCTGCATGTCTATCAAGAGAACACCTGAGAAGCTTAAGTATCAATAAAAACCCCTGAGATGAGACACTCAGTTTCTAGTGTCCAGGATGATGCTTGCCATGATAGTAGTTGCCTCTGCTGCAGTCTAGCAGGGTTTGCACCTATGAATATGCTTCCTTGTCATCCTTGCTGTCTCCTCAACAGTGTATTTACTACAAGAATAGTTTTTATTCAGCTTAAGCTTTGTGTATCTATGGAAAATATCATTATTTTTAGATAAAATTGAGTAGCCTGTTGTCTCATTTGCTATTATGCTTTTTTCTCCCTTTAGGGATTCTGGAAATTAAACCAGTGTCTTATGCATGCTAAACAAGCATTTTACTACTGAGCTGTGTTCTAGCCCTCACTTGTTTTTAAAACAAATGAAACTTAATACATTTTAAAATTAGATGCAAGGTTCTTGTTAGGATTCAGTAATAGCAAGAGAATCAAATTTCCATAAAACTCTAAGAGGATCTGCATACTCAACACTAGAAAGCAAAATTTCTAATATTCATTCCAAAGGCATAGAGATCCTCACATTATTTCTATACCCCTTTAAATGTGTTCTTTATTCTTCCCAGGAGTTCAACAGGAGTTGTAGCAGAGGTAAGAAGAGAAGCTTCCAGCTATTCCAGGGTTTCCTCAGCACCAGACTTTGGCCTGTAGGCTGAAGCATGGCCCTTACAGTGCCCTTATCGTCCCCTCTAATAATTCACCTGAGTTTTCTGAATCTGAAGCATCAAAGCCCAGAGGCAGGTAGTTCATTACACAATAGGCTGGGAACAGCTCACATTACCCCCCACCCCACACTTGTAAACTAGAAGGGACTCTCCTCATTTATCACCTAAGTCTTAACTACTCAGCAGATCTACAGTCTTCATGTAAAGACATGGCCAGAAACAGCCAGTACTATTTTCTAATATGGTAGTTCTAGTTCATGGGATATTACTCGCATTATATTAATTAAGGTGGATTAGAGTTTAAGTTCTCAGTCACACTGGCTACAGTTCATGTGTTCCATAACCATCCATGGCTAATAGTTACTAGACTGGGAAGAGCCAATACAGAACATTTTCGTTATCACGGAAAAACATGTGGGGCAGTATCAGTCAAAAATAAGCAGACATGATGTTTGACATAAATTAAACAAGTGACTATCTTGGTTAGTGTGGGCCCAAGACAAAGTATAAAATGAATGCAGATTCTCAAAAAGAAGACAACATATTTTACTTATCAGTAATACTAATTTTTTAATTATCAAAAAATCAAAATATAAAAACATTCAGTTAATGTTTGCAATCTATTAAAATTTCATAATGAGCAAAACCAAAGAAAAGAATAATGTCCAAACAGATGCAACCTTTCCTTATGGTAAATTAATATTTCTAAGGAGATGTCAGGACACAGTTCTTTATGTGAGCATGTTCTTTTGGAATGTGGAGAGGAGAGCCAGGAGATCAGTGCCTGCCCAGTATCTGCAGAGGCCAGGAATGGGAAAGCCATGGTACTGAGGCTGCTTTGATCTCATTTCTACCAAATGTGTTCTGTGTATGCTCTGCTTACTGCAGACATGTGAGGACACAGTGGCTGAAAAGAAATTTTAAATTTGACTTTAATGAAAGCAAATTTCTGAGTCTGTGGAAATAATGAGTTTCTTCCCCATTTTATGGGTAACTTCACTAAGTGGGGACCCTCTTGAAATTAATTCACGACATATTCATTGTATGCCCACTAACGTAAAGCGGGCAAATGTGTATCAGAAAGAGAGCCACATCCCAGAGCACACAAGTAGAAACCAGCTTTGAAGGTCTGTTTGTACTTGAGGGTGTCTACATGTGTCTGTACCTATGCATGGAATATTTGCTGAGACTGAGAGGTTATGCAGATAGAAGCCGTGAAGATGGTATCTATATTTGAGGTAGATAAACAGGTATTAACAACACAAATGCAGAAGATGGCCCAACAAAGCTACGGTTCTGACCCTTGGGGTAGTGGAGACTTAATTGTTACTTTATTGAAGTATCTAGGTAATTGGAAAAAGACTATCCGTGAATAAGCCATTAACAGCAGCTTAGAATAGATTAAAACTAAGATAACCTAAATCGGACAGGGTTTAGATCAGAGAGACAGACTGAATTCAAAGTGAGTTGTCTGCAGCAGTTCTAAGAAGGGCTATTAATCTTAATGAACATTAAGAAATATGTGCTAATTTTGACTTGAATAATGGGGTTACTAAATTTGAGTAATAACTTTATTTGTAGTGATTTTACTTTATAGATTGTTAAAATTAAACAAAAAAATTTAAATGCTAATTGTAGGAATTCAAGCAGTTCACTACTATAGGAAATTTAGTCTTTGCTCCTTTTCCATCCCCGGTATCTACCAATGTACTTGCTAAATGGAACTACATTTCTAAAAGTCTATGTTTGCTTTGAAGGACATTTTTTTTTTTGTGTGTGTGTGTGAAATATGTATTGTTGACTTATGCATGGGCTTATAAAATTTCTATTATTTCTATTCACAATATACTAGTAGCAACAAATGAACACATTTTGAGATGTCATCTTGGAAGTGATATACAATGGGGGGCATTCTTAAAATATATACTATTTTAGCAGACTGCAGCAATAGCAGCAAATGAAACAAAATCATTCAATGGTCTTATCTTGACTAGAGAACATACACATCACCCTGCAATTACAGCTATAATACAGTACTTAAGTCTTCCTAAGTATTATTTTCATTAGATTCAAACAGTTAAGCTGAGCTTAGACACAGTGCTCCTCGGTTAATTATCCACACATGAATTTTCTTTAATGCAATATGACTTACGACACTTGTAAGGCTGAATTTATTTCCTTGAGTAGCTCATTAGTCTTATTAAAATCTGCCCGCATGATATTTTTCTCTCTGAGGTGGTCTGCTGTCAAGACATCCAGCTCTTTCTCAAGTCTCTTGTTTAAATCTTGTTCATGCAACCTGTTCAATTTATTTTTAGTTAAGAAAATGTTATTCTGAAGTCAAGGTTTCAAAACTTCTATGCTCTACCAGATTTGAAATGCCCCCTTTTTGGGATATTACATGGAAAATTAATTTAAACAGCTTAAGTTAAGCTATATAGTTTGTTGTAATCTGGTTAGCATCAAAATTTGTTTCCTTTGATGCTTCTTCTTTAAAAAAAATTAAAATCTTTAATTATGATAATTTCCCAAAGTTAACAAATAATAAGTATATCATCAAAATGCAGACATTGTATTCTCCAGATGATACCATACCCACCACATATAGTAAAACATGGTCTTCAATGTATTACTGGAAGGGCAATCTACTCACAAAAATAGGGACATATTGCTACGCATGTCTGCAATAATATTTTAGTGAGCAATGTATCTTCTGCTGTAGTTGCTGGCATACCTCATCTGCTGGTTGGATTCACTCCGGATTCTGAGCATTTCTTTCCCCTTATGTTCCAGTTCTTTTGTTAGGGTATTTAAGTTTTCATGGAGGTGGTGGACCTCCTTATCCAAGTCTGAGATGTGGTGATCTCGGTGCCGTAGTTCCTCTTGCAGATCAGTTATTCGACACATGTGCTCTTTACTCTGCAAAACACAGAAGCAGAAACAAAAAAACCAACGAAAACAAACCCAAAGAATGCTAAACATTTTCTACAGATTTGCTTTCTGTGTTGATATGAGGGAAAGAAAATAACAATTTTGAATATTAAGTATAATCATTCTGACAAGGTTTCAAAAACAAACTGCTCAAAATGAGAAAATCTCAAGCCCCTTTCTCTTCCATATAGCTAAGAAGCACTTATATGAATATAGTTGCAATATCAGGACTGTACAAGACTCAAAAGGTTGTGAGAGCGCTCATTTTACAACGATGAAATCACTACTTACGAGCTGATTTGTTCAATGACAATTGACAATCAACGGCAGAGTCAAAGGGTAGAACATGGGTCTCTCAGTAAGAGAGTAGTAAACTGTAGTAAACTGCTGGTACCACTGACCTCTAATCTCAAAGGGATTTTCATCCAAGGCGGCCCCCACCACACACTTCATGCTTTGGGAAAGCAGGCACTGCCTGCTTGCACTGCTGCCCTAACAGTTACCTATTTAGGAAGGGCTTCCCTACAAGTCAATGCTTTCTACAAGTTCTGTAAAGAAGATATTGTCAGCTTCCCTGCAGGTGTAGCTGAGCAGAGTAACTTCCCTGTGTGGTTACAAGGCGGCTCGTTTGACTACCCTAGCAGTGAAGAGCAAACCCAGGCTGACCACTTTCCCTGGGTGAACCAACAAGGTAAAAGCTGCAAATGTAAGGAGGTAACAGCAGCTTTTGCTGCACAGTTCCCACTGCGACACCCTTCCACACACGGAAAGTGCCACAATCACAGGCGATCAAATTAAAAGAGAGCACACTGGGCGAAAGAGCAAAGCTTAAAAAGCAGAAGCAGCAGTGGTCAGTTAATACTTTGGGAATTTGAGTTATCTTTCTTCTTTTTGAGGACTGTTTCTTCTACATGTGCCATCCAATGTGACTATTTAATTTGGTCAAATTAAAATACATAAAATTGAAAATGTAGTTCCCTGGTTACACTAGACAAACCTGGACTATGTGGCTACCACCTACCATAATGGCCCTCCCAGACACACAATGGTATGTTGTCATAGTGTTGTCCTTGCCCTTTATATATATATTTTTTATATTTTATTGTTTATTTTCCTGAGATGCAAACAAAATTCAATCCCGAGGTGCACACAGAATGTAAAATATTCAATCAAAAAGTCATAAAATAAAATGTAATTTTATAACTGGCACACAAAAGTAGGGTTACTCATTTCCTCTGAAAAAGGGAGACTCTTCATCTCGTCAGTAATAACTAGTGCGATTAGCACTTGCTACAAAGCACCTTTCCTAGCATGAGGGTTCTGTGGATCCGTACTGAAGGAATCAGCACAGAGTATTCACACTTACCTGCCTCCGGCTGATGTCTATGCTTCTCTCTAATTCCATTTTAGCTGCTGCCAGCTCTTGATGGTGATTATGTCGTAACAAATCAATTGAAGCTGCATGTTGATGGTTTAGTTCAGAGCGTAAGGAAGCTGGAATGCAAAGAAAATGGGTTGGGAAATTTCAGAATACTACTAATACCTTAAGGGGGAAAAAAAAAAAAGATCCAGGATGTAATTTTTAAAATTAGGACACCAGTAAATGTGCATAAAATATTCTATAATATACTACTGTGGATTTGAAACAGGTCTGGCAAATGAGAGTAAAGGGGAGAGAAAAATGAACACAGGGAGGACATATAGTAATATGGAAACCAAGTGTAGGAGGACCCAAGAAGGCCGAAGAGGCCAGACGTGCACACAGAGAAGACACGATGAGAGCCAGCAGGTGGAGAGAGCTCAGGCGTCAGTGATGACCTCAGGAAGAGTGTTCATGGGAGTGACAAGGTAAACGGACCTGAAGGACCCTGACAAAGGTCTGCTATCTAGAACATATAAATAAAATGCTTAATACTCAACAGTGACAATAAAGAATCCAACCAAAAAGGAAGACGTGAAGCTGATGAGAGCATGAAAAACAGTCAACGTCTCCATCCACTACAGAATGTAAAGTAAAACGACAATGAGACATTATGACACCCCTGTCAGTACAACTAACATACAGTCGACAGTATCAAATATTGGTGAGATGCAAGGGAAATGAGTCACGCATACAACGCTTGTGATTGCAAATGGCACAGCCATTTGGACGAACATTCTGGCAGGGCCTTTAGTTTTTAAAATGAAATAGATACATAGCTACTACATGACTTAGAAACTTTTCTCTTGAGTTTTATTCCACGCAAACAAAACCTTGCATTTATACATACACACAACATGCACATGAATGTTTGTATGCATATATGTAACAGCAAACTGAAACCCAGGTCACCTTCAATGACTGAAAGGAAAACAGTAAGATGCTAATGCCATTTACTATGACTAGGAAGAAAAGGAGTAAACTATAGGTGCCCACAACAGCCTGGGTGATTCCAGAGACTCAGGAGTGAAAAGGGCAGTCTCTAAAAATATATTGTACATTCCAGGTATGAAAATGATAGGGCTGTCAAGGTGTCAATGCTGTAGAAATGGAGAAGAGATTCCTGGCAGGAAAGAGAAGAAGGTGTGTGCCCAAGGTGATGTAAATGTCCTGTACCATAACAGTATCAGTAGCAATATACTAGCTGTGACATTTTAATAGACTTTTATAGGATGCTATCATTGGGAAATGGGGAAAGGCATGTGGGCATTTCTTCTGTATATGACCCATGTTGCATCATGAAATCTCAAGGATATGGTCCTCTAAGCAGGACCTGGGCAGTGACAACATCAGGGGACATACCAATGTGAATGGGAGGAAGTCTCCTAAGGCCCTACCCCTAGATGAAGATAGGTAATTAATAGCTGCTTAGATAGGTACAATCAGTCTTCTCCAGGGAGAGCCCTCTGATAGGTTACTCAATGCCACGTGGTCTGCCCTCAATATTTGCAACTACAGGGCTTGAACTTAGCAGGCTGCACTTATATGTAAATATGTATATTCAAATATGGAATGATATTAAGAAAGAAATGTCATGCATTTAGGAGGGAGCAAGGGACATGGGAGGAACTGGGAAGAATGGCGTAAATGGCAGCAGCACTGTTGTGGAAGTTTAGTTTTAGTTATGTACAAAATAATTGTTTCGTGCACTGTAGGTGAGGGACTCTCTAGGTCTGGGTGTTCTATATTGTCTGCCGGTGTTGGATTTCTGTGGGGGATGTTTGATTGCTTATGATCTCCATCTGAGTAGTTCTGAAGCAATAAAAACACCTGAGCTCAGTCGCACAGGGTTCCACTGTCAGGTATGGCATTGGCCAAGAAGGTGGTTCCCTCTGCTGAGGTCTGGCAGAGTGTGCACACATGAGAACTCCTCGTCTTCCTTGCTGAGCTGCCACCGCAGTGTACTACTACAAAGCACAGTACTAGTGTGAAATTCTCAAAAAATTTAAAAATTAAGTAAGAAAAAAAAAAAGATATGTGAAACTATCATTACCTTAAGAAGGAAACCTTTTTAGAGGTCTCCAAAATCTTTTTTCAACACAGTGGTAACACTCAGCTTTTTCAACCTCACCTCACAGGACTGTGGGAACTGCATTCCTCTTTGGCCATAATTCTACAAATAGGACCACCTCTGAAGTTAACTCTCAGCTCTGTGCAAAGACAGCGCAGCAGTTCCTTTTTAATGAAATCACATGGTGCAGTCTCTAGCATATAATTTGATATTTCACAAATCTTTGATAAATGTTCACCCTTGCTGTGATATTCATGCTAGCTGTCAGAGTGGCTTCTCAAGAAGAGGTGAGGACTTTAATGATATGGCTTAGGACTCCAGCGCCAGTCCCGCAGATGATGGACAGGCCGCATGGCTCCCCTTAGAGTGCCAGTCATACCCTGCTATCCTCTCTTCATTCCCAAGTCCCACCTGGAAAGAATGTCCACTGGAGTATTCCAAACACGCTGGGAAAAATACCGGGGACTTGAACAAAAGGGATTAAACCAAACAGGAGGAGGATAATGAGGGCAGGAATGAGTTACCTAATGACATCAAAAAATAAAACCATAAGCCAGGAGGTAGTGGTGCATGCCTTTAATCCCAGCACTTGGGAGGCAGAGGCAGGTGGATCTCTGTGAGTTTAAGCCCAGCCTGGTCTACAGAGGGAGTTCCAGGACAGCCAGAGTTACAACAGAGAAAGAGAAACCCTGTCTTGAAACAAACAAACAACAACAAAAGACCTCAAAACCACCACCACCACCACCACCAACAGCAGCAAAACAAAACCATAAACAAATCTCTAAATACCCATCTAACTTTTTCTTCAAAACTTACCACATTTTACAAAGTACCATCTCATAGGGAAGAATCCCATAGGAAATAGACTTTAAGGGAAAAGGCTGATTTTTTTCTCTTTCTTATTAAAACAAAATTCTGAAGTAGAAATACACGACCATAAGTTCCAAGCTATGTGTGGGGCGCTCATGTGAGTGCGCACATGGATGTGCGAGTGTGTGACTGTATGTGTGGGTGATTGCATGGGTTCATAGGTATGAGTATGTGTGAGTGCATGTTTGAGCGCATGTGTGAGGGTAGATATAGGAATGCATGTGTGGGTACATGCACGGGTATGTGTGTAGTGGTGCATGTGTGGGTACTTGGGTGCTACTGGGCAGTGACTGATTTCTGTGTCCTGGCTCCATTTAGTTCCATGAAGACAGACAAATCCCTGGTGAACACTGCTTTCCCAGAGTCCAGAGGAAGCTGACACCGTTCTCGACTACCTTCCTTGCCCCCTCCACACAGCAGCCTCAGATGAAGTCTGTGGCTCGCGTAGATATTCATCTTGATGTTCCACAATTCAAATATAAAGCATGATGTTTTCTGTCGAGGTTTACATTGAGGGAATGTGCAGTTAAATAAGACAAGATTGCAATCGTGTCCACAATACCCAGCATAGCTTTTCCTTCATCTTCTAATTCAAAGCGGAGAGTCTGAAGCTCTTGCTCCATCTCCATGCGGAAGCCCTCCATGGATTCCCGGTGTGCGTCTTTCAGTGACTGCAGCTCCGCAGAGTGTTTCTGCTGTAAGTGATTCTCCAGAGCCTGGACAGGAGAAGCAAAGCAAGTCATTATGCTAGAACACAGGAAACAGAACAGAAAATAGTTCAAGAGTAAGTCTAAGCTGCCTTAGTTCCTTCACATGAAAATCAGATATAATGTAACTAACTGGAAAACAAATTCATTGGGTCAGTCCAGGAGAAAACAACTAATTATGAAACCAGTTTGGCTCAACATATATTGTTGAAATTGGAAATACAAACCTTTCGTTTCAGGCAGATTTCAAATGAAATTGTGTTCTAAAGTTGCTAAGGATACAGATTACTGAAAACTAAGGAAGAAAAAGTCCTGCACATCCAGACAGGAGGGGAGGAGGATGTTAATGAGAAAACACCACCGCCAAGCCCCTTCCTCGTTAGGTTTCCCTAAGCACAATGAGGGCTTCAAACTTCACTCTAATCTCATCTTTTACAGCTATTTTCTATAAACGACTTGTATAAAGAGGCAAATTCTCTGAGAGCAAGTAGCTAGAAATGGTTCCTACTCTCTAATGCTTTGAACACTTGCTCCCTGGCTGCTGGAGCTTTTTGTGAGCAGCCTTACGGACCCTTTAGGGAGTGTGGCTATCTGGCAGCAGATGACTGTCAGGCGCAAGACTTTGAAAGTCGTAGCTTGGGCCTGGTGATGGCTTCCTCTCTGCAACCTGGGCTGCGGTGATGTGAAAGGTCCCATCACTACGAGCTCTCTGTGCTTCCTCTGACTTTAAACTGTGAGCCAAAGTCAATCTTCTCTCCCTTACATTTTCCGGTGTCATGGAGCCCTATCCTCTGGACCTGGCATGGCCATTGCAGCCTTGAAGTCAGAGCAGCTGTGCTTTCTGCAGGAGACCCTCAGAGACTGGGTCTACTTGCATTCCCTCAGGGAGCAGAGGAGAGCTCACTTGGCCCAGAAGATCCCTCCCTGATGGTCAAAGGCTGCTGGAGGGAGGAAATGGGGCATTTCTCCTGTGGCCATGTGAGTAATTCCAATAAAACTCATTGGTTCATCAAGCTAGACTTGTTGCTTTGGTCTGCTGTTGATGTCCTTCCTGGAGTGAGTAGACATTTGTTCATGTCTCCTCAAGGAAAAGTCAATGCAAGATCCTGTCAAGTATTCTGTCATGGGGACATAAAAGTAACTAACATAGATTCCGTGTTCTAAGTGGTTTATATAACAGACTACACGTGGCTAAGAGAAAATACAGTGCCCCAGGTTCTCAAGGCGGAGAGGGGAACTGACTGTGGTAGAATTTTTGTTTTACTGTAATTTCTAAAACGAAATATTTGTGAGACAATGTTATGTAACTAGGGCTACATTTCCTTTACAGAAAAATGACATTTTAAAATTTAGCATTGGTTACTTAACGCCATCTGAAAAATGCTTTTCAAAAATGAAGCATGCATGTCAATATGCTTTCAATACAGGTAAAATAAAAGGTGTCTCCCTGAGACGGAACCGACAACTAGGTAGCTCGACTATTTAATAACAGCACAGCAACATTTCAAGTTCTGATTTCTTCTGAAGATGGTTTTAAAAATCCAAATAACATTTGATAAGAGTTCACGTGGAACTTCAATTCATAAGGAGCAGTCAATGAGTAGGTTAGTAACACTGACAGACCCTTCCCAACTGTTGTTTCTGGTTTTGTTTGTCTGTTTGTTGTGAAACAAGCTTCTATGTGGCTGAGCCTGTACTCAAGCTTGCTATATATCTAAGGATGACCCTGACTCTCCTGCCTCTACCTCTTGGGTGCAAGAATTACAAGAATGGGACGCCATGCCCCACCTATCAGGTCTAATTTTCAATCAAAGGAACCTCTTTGGTGTTCTGAATATGATCCAAAGATTGCAACGTACTATATAAGTAATTGCTTGTGTGTTTTTTGAAGCATAACATTTTTCTAAAGTAATTTATTTTTGTATAAATAAAATATTTTTATTAAAAAAATCAAAGATCTAAGGTTTAGAAGCATACCATTTTTCTAAAATTATTTATATTTTATATAAAAAGATTTTTTATATACAAAGATTCTAATTGATATAAAGACACAAATAAGGTTTCAAAGGCTATAATCACTGTTGAATTCAACCTTAGTAATGTATTTATACCATTTATTAAACTAGCGCCTGCACCCAAATTAAAAAATTAAGAAACACCCTTTATCTGTAATCTGTATTATGTTAAAAATGATGGTATGACTGTGTTCTCCTATAAAATCTTGGTTTTTGTTATACTAAGGTCATTGGAAGAGGTGAAACATACATTGCTAAGAAATGAATTAAGTGAAAATGAATCACATTCAAATTGTGCCACACAAATGGTGTGAATAACGGGCGCTGTGACAAAGCCAAAGATGCGCTCAGCTTGGCATTACGATCAGCGAGCAGAACGTTAGCTCAGCTCTCCCCGACCGCTAGAATGTACAATTAGTCTGAGTCTGAGCACTGTGACCCCTACAGGAAATCACATCCTGGAGAACATTTCAATGAAACAATGCATAATATTTTAAAGGAAAAAAATCCAGGCAAACAGCTGACCCCGTGCTTCACAGGCACATGCTCACACCCATATGAGCACATATATGTGCACACCCCACATCCTGGAAAAATAAAGCAAAGGGATGGATAGCTGGAGATTCTAGCATAGAATATAATACCGTAGGGGCTGTGGAGGGATGGGTCAGTGAGGAAAAAATGTGCTATGCAAGCATGAGGACCTGGGTTTATTTATTTGTAACAGGAAACAGTGGTGATTAAGTTCAGTCACTCTTTGTAGCCTATTGTTGTAATAAACTTTCATCAAATGTTTTGAGGCAGAATCTTATGTGCCCTGGTTAGTCTTGAACTCACTATGTAGCCCAGGTTGGCTTTGAACTCCCGATCCTCCTGCTTCATCTTCCTCATTGCTAGGCTTACAGATGTGTATCACCAGGCTCAGATTTTTTTTTTTTTTAATCAAATTCTTAGTTTGTTTTCACTCTGAGCTCAGGGGGAAAAATGGCTCCAAGGGATGTATAGTTTTTCCTTTTTTTTTAAATCTTGGATTTTTTTTTCCTTAACAGTTTTTTGTCTGTATACACAAAAAATATCCATAATGAAATGAAATTGGGGATGTTTTAAAATACAATTTCCTTATAATATAACCCCACAGCTAGTAAGAAAAATTATAGCTACAATACTTAAAATGGATTTAAATCAAATGAATATATTTTTGGATTATATTCTTTACATTTTATTTTGTGTGTGTGTGTGTGCACGTGTACATGTGTGTACTTGCACATGTATATGTACAGAGCAGATGTTGAAGCTGGGTCTTCCTTTATTGCTCTCCTGTTTTGTTTTGTTTTGTTTTAATGAGACAAGGCTTTTATTGAGCCTGGAGATCACTGATGGACTAAACTGGCCCGTGAGCTCCAGGGGTCTTCCTGTCTCCATGCCCCCAACCCCCAGTGCTGGGATTACAGGTATGCCCTGTCCTGCCTATCTTTCTATATGGATCCTGGGGGTCTAACTCAGGTCCCGAGCTAGGGAGATGGCTCAGTAGTAGGATGCTTGCCACTCCACTATAAGGACCAGAGTTCAGATCCCCAGAACTCATGCAAAGCCATGTGCAATAGTTTGCATCCTGTGTCCTTGTGGTGGGATAGAAAGTGGAGACAGGAGAAACCCCAGAAGCTTGTGGGCCAGCTAGCCTGGTGTATGTGGCAAACAACAAGACACTCTGCCTCAAACAAGATGGACAGCAAGAATCAGCACCCTAAGTTGCCTTCTAACCACCACATACACACACATGTCACACACATCTGCATTTATACACACATACACATATACAAGCACATACAAATAAGGAAAGGCTAACCTGGGCACATGAGATTCTGTCTCAGAAAATTTGATGAATGACTGTTAAAACAATACGCTCTGAACAGTGACTGGACTTTTATCTCCACTGTTTACTGTCACGAAGCCAAAGATGCGCTTAGCTTGGCATTATGATAAACAGACAGAATGTGAGCTCTGCTCTCTCCTGTCTGCTATAATGTACAATAGTCTGTGTCTAAGTACTGTGACCCCTACGGGAAATCACATCCTGGAGAACATTTCAATAACACAATGCAGGCCCACATTGTGCTACACGTGGACCCCAGGTCACAAAATAGAATCTAGCTATCATCAAGCTCTTGGAAGACCTTTGAATACATTTCCCAGGCTTACCCTCTGTTTCTTTTCCTTCTCCTCCTCCATGGTCTGGAAGGCGAGCACATGCGCTTCCTTGAGGGACTTGTGTCTCTGCTGGTGCTGCTCCTCCAGCTCTTCCAGCTCCTGTGTGAGGCGCTGGCGCTCCTGTGTGAACTGAGCTTGCAGCTGCTGCAGAGATGTCTGCGACTGGCAAAGTTGCAGCTCCAGGTTCTGCTTGAGCAGGGAGATCTACACCAGAAAGACACACAGCAGAGACTAAGCACAAGGCCTACTTTGCAGACTGCCGATCTGAGGTAAAGAGCCGGTCAGTTAGATCTGATAAAATGATCGTCTTAAGTTTAAATGTTCTACGGTTAAAATGTTCTAAGGTTAAAACCTAATTGAAAAATTGTTATTAAATGAGTGTATGGTACGTGTATGTGGAAGTCTCGGAACTGAACTCAAGTTATCAGTTTTCACTGAAAACACTTGATGTGCTGAGAATCTTGAGTTATCAGTTTAAGTCTGTTTTCAGGAGTCACCTTGAAAGTAGTTAATTAAATTACTTATTAAAAAAATACAAAATTTGTAGCCAATGTCTAGGAATCCAGTGCACACCTTTGCAATACATTCAACATTTAGAATACGACAGGAAACAGGAGGCAGTTAACACTTGCTCCGAGGAGAGAGCATTAAAGGTTTAATGGCTTCTCTGTGAGACATTAAGTGCAATATCTAAGCCTGTGGGTTTGGGATGAAGATCCCCCTTCTCCACTGTTAATGTCTACTAACCACTGTATGAGCATCGGGTGTTTCCACACGCTGTCACTTAGAATAGCTTCCGGCATACAGGAAACATGCTCATGATTGTTGGCCAAGATTATTTGAGGAAAGAAGACCTGCTCTTTTGAAAGATCTGTCATGTTGTAATTTATTTGTTGACCTATGTATATATGTTTTTGTGAGTGTGTGCCAGGTTTGTGAGGGTGCCCAGAGAGGCTAGAAGAGGGATCTTATCCTATCCCTCTCAGAGCTGAGGTTATAGGCAGTTGAAAACTAACAGGCATGAATGCTGAGCCCCAAACTTGGGTCCTCTGCAAGAAAAGTCATCTCCCTTAACCACTGAGCCATCTCTTCATATACCCCCAACTTTATAATTCAGAATCCTCTGGGGGGAAAGGGGAAAAAAACCTTCTATTATTAGAATATTTGTCTTTGAACTTAGAAATGTTCTCATTTTTATTTAATTCAAAGAGCTTGCAAACCTTTAAGCTTTGTTAGAGCCATAATCATCCCTCAGGCCTCTAGGTTTATACTCACAGTTATGCCAGGCACTTTTATTTACTTATTTATTTACTTACTTATTTGTTTATTTATCTATCTTTCTATCTATCTATCTATTTATTTATTTTTGTAGTGGAAATGATCTGTCACTCCCTTTGAAAACTAACATCAGCCTTAATATGTCAAGCATCATCTCTGGATATTTTGATTAAAATGAGGTCTTTTCTAAGAATAGAAAGTGTGTGAGTATAGGTAAGTGTGTATAGAAGTATGTGTATATAATGATATACATATAAATACATGCAGCTGGTGAAACTGTTTAATTTTATCTGTTTCTGTTCTTATCCACGGGCTATTCTAACATGAAACTGTGTAAGTCAACTTTACTCTAATAGAAGTCAGAAGACAAGAGGAACTTAGACTTTAGATAAAGAGTGGTAAAATATGCCCTGTAAACAACTAAAGACACCATTCATACCTAAGCAAAACAGTGTCTGTGGCCTCCAAAGGCAACAGAAGAGGGTGCTCCTTCCTTTAATGTATCGGTGACAGTAACAGGTGACTTAAAAGAAGTGTCTCACAAAGAAAAGCACTTGAGAGAGAAGGAAGACCAGGAACTCACTAGAGACACAAAGCAAGGCAAGAGGAAAGAACCACTCATGGGCAAACAAGGAAAGCTAAAAGCAGCAGGAGTAAGTTGCACCAATGAGCTTGGCTGCAACATTAGCTACACAGAAGGATTTGGGACAAAGTTATAAACCAGAATTAGTTGGAAGAGTTATGCCACCATTGAAACAGCCAACCCTTTGGTGAGAAATGACACAACTGACACAGATGTTTCATCTGTCATGAGGTATTTCCAAAGAAGCTATTTTACCTGCTGAAATTATATGAACTAATTATTTTTATACAATGGTACATTTCAGAGATTTTACAGATTTGGGGCCAAGGAAGTAACTGTAAATATCTGACCTTTAAAAAGTCTTCAGAGACAGGGCTTTACTTAGCTGTAGCTTAGGCTGGCCTGAAATTTCTAGTAATCCACTTGAGTTTGTAGATTATGGGTGTGAGCCACCAGCCTGACTAACTTCTTACAACTCTAAATGGTAGCAGGACCTATGATTCACAGCCTGAAATAAGGCCTGTAAACATGAGAATTTCATGAAAAGGCCACAGCAGCAGCTACAGCCATGCTGTGAAGTAGAATCATAGTTTATGTGCTCACAATTTCCTGCAAGAAAGATCAGGGTGAAATGAATAACTAAGGAGAAACCAGAGAGAAAAAGTAAATCATAAACAGCAACAGCAATAAACATGACTGTGAGTACTGATCTGTAGTTGGTAGGGGCATTCTCTGCCAAGCCAGCAGGGTCTTCAAAGACAAAAGGCACCTATCCACTCTCTTACAGGTTCAGTCCTAGTTTCAACATTGGCACGAATCTCATGGTGACTGCCTTGTGTTTCTGTGGTGTTAACTTGTTAGAATACGTGTGGGAAAGTTCGGGACAGTGTTTGTCACATGTCCAGTCTCAACTGATATTCTCAAAGCTCTTCCTTGTCACCTGACCAAGTGCGAGCTAAAATCTAACCAGCATGTTCCTCTCCAAGCTGTATGCCCTGGCACAGCCTGTGTGTTCATCTGGAAAGAGTATACATCAAGTTTTGCTTTGCCCAAAGGCACCACCATCTGGGATGTCAGTGGTCCTGGATCTTACCCTCTAAATCAGCAGTTCTTAAACCCGTGGGTTGTAACGTCTTTGGGGTTCAAATGACCCTTTCACAGGGGTCACCTAAGACCATCTGCATATCAGATGTTTACATCATGATTCATAACAGTAGAAAAATTACAGTTATGATGTCACAACAGAAATAATTTTATGGTTGGGATATCAACATGACATGAGGAACTGTAGGAAAGGCTAGCAGCATTAGGAAGGTTGAGAACCACTGCTCTTAGGTTAGTAAGAAGCCAACCTACTTTACATGTTTACTGCCTCCATACATCTCCCGTTGTGTTAACTGGACCACAACTGTGTCAAATTGTATTGATTTGACTACAGGTTAACATATACTTAAACTATTTAAAGATTAAACTTATAAGGAAATGATGTTAAAAGAATCACCACAGTCATATAATTATACATCTAAAGTATAAGCAGTTCAAACTTTTCTCCAGCTTAAATATTTTACACTATAGTATACTTTACCTTAAAAGAATTCCAAAAAGGTATTGTCCAGCTTAGAATGCAGGATTAATATTTGAATCTACATTTCAGAAACTCATAGGCACTATATGCAAAAAGACACCATGCAATTTAGGAGTCAGATATACTTATTTTGTATTCGTAACTTTGAAAGCACACAAACTCTAAAGACTTTGCATTCATGCTCAATGCAGTAATGTGAATTATACGCAGAAAGCCTTATCATGCAATGCAGCACTGCAAGTAAATATATTAGTAGGGCGGCAGTAAGTCAATCAGCCTTTACTTAGCGGGAAAATTGCATACCATTAAGGACAGATCATGAGCAAAGCAGTATAATATGAACTAATGTTTTATAGCAATTATTTAAGCAAATGAGTTTAATATAGGTTATAAAATACATATTAATCCCAACCAGCATTAATTCAAAACAAAAGAAAAAAAAAGGATGGAGCCTGAATTAAATGTATGGACAATCTTGATCAATAATATTGTTACAGAGTATAGAATATTCTAGAAAGACATTTGTTTAATAGTGAGTGAGAAATACCAGTTACTTTGAATTATAGACCATATTCAGATTAAATACTGTATGGTATTTGTGTCTGTGTATCATGATTTAAAATTTGAACATTTTATCCATTCACTTTTTAAAAAGATTTATTTATTTCCACTTTGTATGGGCGTTTTGCCTGCATGTTATGTCTGTGCACCACATGCAGGCCGTGCTGCAGGGGCCAAAAAAGTCTCCTGTAAGTGGAGTTACAGGGGGGTTGTTAGCTGCCAGGTGGGTGCTGGGAATTGAACCCATGTCCTCTGGAAGAACAGCCAGTGATCTTACCTGCTAAGCCATCTCTCAAGTCCTATTCTAATACATTTTAAAAGAAATACACTAATTTTATTTTAGAAAAATTAATCCTTATTTTAAAAATTCTTACAATCTCTGTATATGTAGTTACGCAACATGTTCTATATTTTGCAAACAATTTAAAATTTATCTGCACTGACAGTAAATGCCATTCTCTGATCTCTACCATTTAACGATATTGTTCTCTTTTTGAAAATAAAAGTTTTATTGTCTTTTAGAAAATACGGTGTTAAAGATAGAATTTTTGTGGAACTGTCAAAAGGAAAACACACTAAAATACATGATTACTTATGGGATTTTTTTGCCTCTCTGTAGAGCCTTTTCACCTGCGTCCTGGGTCTTTACCATGTGTGTTAAAACTGCCCAACATGGATACTGAAATGAATCTAGTCGTTTGGTAACTTAATAGTATTCAAAATATTTAAATTGTATCATAAACTCTAAAAGTAAACAATTCCAATGCCAGATCAAAGGTGCAGGGTGTGCCAAGACTCCAACATGGGCGCATCGCTAATGCTGTATGTTTAGCCTACCATCGTCGGGTTTTTAATGTATTGTTGGGTTTTTATCCCCTTCTTCAGTCTTACTACAGGAATTGAGGAACACACGAAGTATAGAAACTATCTGTCCTCAAGAAGAAGCCTGTCTTGAGATAGTAAATGGCCCTCAGACCTAGCTGTATATTGGAGTAACATCTCCTGGTCCTTTGAGACTCTGGCTCAGCACATCAGAATGGGGCCCAGGCTGACCAACATGTCTGCTTCTCGTGACTACAGTGAAAAGGGTGCCCTGTAGATAGAATACGGTCTAGAGCGCATCTAACAAAGTCTCAGGCTGGAGATGCAGCTCGGAGGTAGAGAGCCTGATTTAGGTCCCTCTCAATGTAGTGACCTCCTTTTTTTTTAAGTATACCACGTGTAAATGAATACTTTTCACCAACTATAGAAAATTTGTCTGATAAAATACCGACTTATGTCTTGCATACCAAAATTTCCAGGTGGACAAGGGACACGCTTAAAAAAACTCAGTCGTACATGTTTGAAGGTGCTGACGGGGACACAGCATCCCAAGCCTGTCAGAGGGAAATTTAAGCAGCACTGTGGATACAAAGTCACGAAGGTGCACCAACTTGCAGGTATTGACGAAGTGCACAGAGCCAGCTCTGGGTGGCTTCCTCAAATGAGCGCACCTGGGATATACTTGATGCTAGATGAATTTTTTTTTTTCCTTTTGGAGAGAACAGTGTGTTTATGCTCTGTTTTCTGTTGTGTTTTTTCTCTCCTCCAAAACAGCATTCATAAGGTATACAAGATATACAGAGATACAACTCATTCTTTTTTGTTTTGTTTATCTGTAGTTTATGGACCAGCATCTCACCATATTACCAAGGCCGATCTTGGACTTACAGACGCAGGCTGCACCAAAATATGCAGCATTTTTCTCCCCGTTTGGATTTATTTCCAAAATTATTATTATTGTAACTGGGACTCCCACTTCCTAGCATTCTGGCCTGGAACTCCTGATCTTTCCACTTCTACTCCCAAGTGCTAGGGTACACTGAAGACCTCCCTGTCGCCTTTTAGTGGCCCTTTCCATAGCAGTCACTGTTCCCTGCCCTTCCCCCCTCCTTCAGTGTCAGTTAGCAGAGCTTTCCGAATCTGATGGGACTACATCATGTCACCATCTTGAAGAACACGGGCCCCTCTCCTGCCACCAATATAGAACTAGGACTGAATTACGAAAGTCATTTCAGTCTAATTGTAAGATATCAAATCTAGTACTTTCAAATATTGAAAGCAACACTAAAAACTACTAACTTAGGCTTAGTAGACTACAGTAAGAATAATTTATTAGTATGTCAATGACTTGCGTTCATTTTCATGACCAACGATGGAAGCTGCTAAGACATTTTAATTGGTTTTTTTTTTAAGACTACTAATTTGCTATTATTAAGGGGCAGAAGAAGTGATAAAATTACATTTCATGAAAAGGTATTTTTTTAAAAAGAAGAATATATTTCAGGTCATGAAATTATGGTCACCAGAAAAACTTCTGTTTGGCAATTCCAAGAAAGGCTTTTCTCGGAAGATTCCTAATGTAAACTTAGCAGTTGAGAGCCACGGTGACACTTCTTAACTTTCCCAGAGATACCAAAACAGGTTCCCAGTTATCTTCTCAATCTTACCTGAAACAAACTAGAAAGCATCTGTAAAGAAGAGCTGCATCAATCATCGCTTGATGTTTTTAAGGATGGCCTGTAGAGAAGCCAACTCCCGTTAAGCATGGGATTCTTCACTTGGGAAGCTGGGCCAATGCACGGTGGGTGAGGAACGACTGCCTGCCCAATGCCCCGTGCTAGCAGTTCAGTTGGGTATGGTTAATGAGGGTGAAAGGTGGCCAGTGAGAGCCATGACGTCACATTAGGGGTGTAAGTAGATGAGGATTTCATTGTGCTAACAATACTTATTATTTTTTTCTTAGAGAATGTATGAAGATAACTATCCAGTTACCAGTAGACATTAAAAGAATGTACTTTTACTTAAAATATTAAGTCAATGAACTGGTTTTCATTTAATTAGTACCTTTTTAACCACTAAGAGGAATGGTTATACCATCAAAACATTCTGAGGTATGGTGAAATTCATTTTGATAGCAATCACATTTTATTTGGGTTCTTATTTTTATCCTATTGACAAATAGAAGAAAAAAATCTGGACTGATATTAAGCCCTAAACTGAAATGATCAAGTCAAAATTCTTACTCTGTGCCGTGTGATTTTAATGTTAAGAAGAATGTCTAAATGTAGCTTTGTTCATCAAAATTGAGATAAACATATTAAAATTATGCTAGCTATAGTTATTTATTTTTTAATTTGTTGATTTTAGAGGAAAGTTGACTATGAAAAGCCGGTAAATTTTTCTTTCCTTGGGTAGTAGAAAACGAAAATTAATTAAAGTTTCACAGGACCTAGACTCAAACTTTGATCTGCCTGTGGAAGCGTTGGCAGGCTACCTTCCATTTACAAGTTAGTGTGCTGGGCACAGATGCAGCCATGCCTGACTCTCCAGTGAGTGAGGGTTTCCTAGGACAGCAGCAGAGGCAGCATCCAACTTTAATATTTTCATTTTTACTATCTGAGACAAGAAAAATCCACCATCAGGCCTTTTCCAGAAGAAGTATGTTGACCTCTGTCCTCAGGTAGCAAGGAACCAAGGTACTTATTCAGAGACGTCCAGCTCTCTGTAATCTTATCATGAAGGACAAGGTAATAGGATTGGATATGAAGGTAAATCTCACTGTTTTCTTCTTATATAAAGAGAAATATTTAATGAGTGTAAACATATAGGATATTATAAAGCTTAATTTCTGCACATGTGTGCCTACATAAAAGTAGAAAGTATTTTGCCAATTCGTAGGAAACGGATTACCTTATTTTGCTTTTCATGTGTTAAGAATTATGACATTAAAATAAAAATGTATTTAAATTTTATGAACCTTCACAAATAATCCTTTTAAACAGAGTCTATTGCTCCTTTTTTTAAAAAAATAAACTTTTAACTAAAGAAAAAATACACTTTGCATTTATTCCCATTTTATGGCAATTGTCTAGTTAATATTTTTCAAGAATATTATCATGCTTTTTAAAATTAATGTTAAAATAATGAATTCTATGCTTAAGATGAAAATTTAGCTTAGCTTCATTATAAAGTACACTTAGTAAGACAATGTGGCAGGTGTATGCACATACACAAATGAATGGTAGAAAGTTAGATATTATTAGTACCCATATACAAAAAAATATCTTGTGTGCGCCAAAGATTATTTTTGTATAAGTAAAAGCTTCAAAGCAGTGTTGTTATGCAGAATCAAAAGTGCGACATGCCTTGTGCACAAATTGTAAGTGCCGCTCACTTACATTGTTGATAGACTTATGCAAAGCTTCACCCAGAGAGTGCCGCTATGAAAAGAGATCACAGGAGAAAGGGGAACATTCAGAAATAGACTGAGAGAAAGGAGGATTAAAAAGGGAGTGTGAAACACAGAACGTCAATTATAGCAAGCTCACAAAAATCAGTTCTGAGAGGACAATTTCATTTAAGAAGAAATATAAGACACAGTGTAAATGACCCACAGTCCCTAAAGTTATCTGATGGACCTGTGGGCTGGGCGACTTACCTATACAGGATACTTAAGGTTACAAACATGTGAACTGAGTCCAGTGGTTACTGGAAGGCACAGAAGGGCTATTACTGTTCTAAACTCATCCGGAAAGCTGTAATCTAACCACTCAAGTGTTGCACACAAATGGCTGTAGGGCATAGGAGTCTCCAACGTGCAGGAAAGAACCACATAACCGCCTGGATGTTTCTGTCTTACTACTGCCTTGAGATACTCACTGGAAATTAGGACTATAGAGAAAAGATGAGATGATTTTATATCTTTTGAATTTTCTTTTCTAACAACTTTATAGACTACGATGTTGTTTTCCAATATTAAAAGGCTGACTATGGGGCTAGAGAGCTGGCTCAGAGGTTACAAGTACTTGCTGCTTTTGCAGAGGACCTGAGATCCGTTCCTAAAACTCACATGGTGGTTTACCACCATCTGTAACTCCAGTCTCAGGGGATGTGGATGTTCAACCTCTTCAGGACTCTGACGGCACAAGTACGCATACGACGTATCTACCTCCGTGCAGAGCAAAATACTCATACACATAAAACAATTAATATATTTTTAGCAGGTTGACTAGGCCTGGAAGACTAAAGCATTCCAGGACATGGTTTAGAAGAGTTGAAAAAAATAAGGCAATAAAAAGACATTTTCTTTTTGATTATTCATGGCTTCTAAAACTGTATCTTTAGACGTTACTTACATTGTTTTTTTAATACTTACATTCTTTATAAGTACAACATGTCTAGTCTTTAATGAAAGTAAAATATGATGAGATTTTAAAAATATGTGTGTGCGTGTGTGTGTGAGTGTGTGTGTGAGTGTGTGTGTGAGTGTGTGTGTGAGTGTGTAGTATGTGTTTGGTATATGCACACGTGTGTGTGGATAGGAAAACCAGAGGAGAACACTGGCTGTCCTGCTCTCTCATTCTCTTCCTTATTCCGTTGAGACAAGGTCCCTTCATTGAACCTGGAGCAAGGCAGGGAGCCAGCACGCCCCGTGGAATCTCCAGAGTCTACCTCCCACAGTGCTGGAGTTATAGACATAGGGACACTGCCATGCCCAGCTTTTGACATGGGTGTGAGGGATTCAAACTCAGGTCTTCAGGCTTGTACTGCAAGTGCTCTTAACCTACTGAGCCATCTCCTGCCCCATGAGGGGCTTTTTAGCACTTTAACCTCTTTTTCCTCTCAGGAATAATGCTACCACACTTAGAAGTTAATCTAAAAGGTGTGCAGTTTACCTAGGAGAATTTGACCTTTGCATCCCTTAAGGCATTATCAAAATGAAAACAGTATGACAAGTCACAGTGGCACACCAGGTCTTTTCTTTCTTAAGACAAGATTTTAGGTTTTATAAGACAAAAGTGCATTTAAGCATTGGAATCTACACATATGTTTGTTGGTGATGATGAAATCATGGTCCCTAAGCAGTCCCTAAGCAGTGACCTAGAATAGCTTCTGTCCTTACGTACCACATACCTGGCTATAGCAAAGGCACAGCTAGTGTTGGTGGGGCCATCCAAGTGTATGCAAACCTGTGGATTTAGTATGGGAAGTCACTGATATACAGAGCCATGTAAACCACAAGACAAGTTGGGATCCTCAACAACTATGGACTGGATATTTGTCTCCCCAACCCACAAACTCCTCTGTTGACATCCCAGCATTCAATTGGATGGTATTGGAACCTTGGGCAGGGATTACATCATAGGGCAATACTTTCCTTAGTGGGTACTGTCCTTATAAAAATACCCCCAGAGAGTTTCCTCGTACCTTCCACTATTTGAAAGCACAGGCAGATGGTAGCTGTCTATAAACCAAGAATCTAGCTCCTTGAAGTTGAATTTGCCAGCCTCCAGGGCCGAGAAATGTTTATGTTTAAAAGCTAACATCTATGGCATTCCATTAGTATAGCCCATGATAAGCAAGAACCATTGATTAGGAGGAGTGAGGGGGCTGCTCTAATATAGAAACATGGAAGTGGTTCACTAGGTTCTGAGTGGAGGGTGGAATCTGAACTTCATGCTATAAAAACCTATGTCACTATGTATGGACCTAGTGGTAAGGCTCAGAAGGAAAAGTGGACAAGTACAAAGAAGTGTCAGTCATTTTAGAGAACACTAAAGGATGCTGGGTAAATAAAAGGTTAGTAGAAATAAGGACAGGATAGCCATCCAGATAAAGTCTCAGGTGGAAAAGATTGCAGTGCTAAAAACTGGAGGAAAAGTCATCCCTTTCATAAAGAAATCATGACCTTTGCTGGCAGTTGCTTCTGTACTTAAGTCTTTCAGAAAATAGAATGTATGCAAAGAAATTGGATATTGAGCTGAAGTGACTTCTAAGCAATTCTGAAGGTCTCAGTTGGCTATCAGAGTAAAATGAAAGAAGAGAGAAATGGAGGTTGGGGAGATGTCTCAGGGGTTAAAAACACTCGTTCCTGCAGAGGACCTGGGTTTGATTCCTGGTATCCACATGGCTGCTCATATCCATCCATAATTCCATTTCAAGGGGGATCCGATGCCCTCTTATGACCTACACTAGTACTGGGTATGTATGTGGTGCACAGACAAACAAATACTTGAGCAAAACACTCATATACACACACAAAAAAAGTCTAATAAAATTTTTTTAAAGAAGAGATAAATGACTCAAAGATGCAATTGCTAAACAAAAAGAAATTAGAATGTGAAGATGTTGAAAATCCCAATTCTACTCGTAGTGCAAACAGAAGAAAGCAGGTTTGTAAGATGGCACTGAGGTGTGTCTGAGGACCACGGGAAACATTAGCATGGCCATGGACCCTGGGCCTAAGGAGTTCTTAGCCAGACACTATTCTGTCGGAAGAGGGAAGGCGCTGGGCATGGTGGCTTAGGCCTTTAATCCCAGCACTCAAGAGGCACAGCTGGCAGATCTCTGTGAGTTCAGGACCAACCTGGTTTACATAGTGAGTTCCAGGATGGCAGGAGCTATAGAGTGAGGCCCTATTGAGAAAAGCAAACAAACAGCGGGAAGGTTGTCCCTGAAAGTGAGTCAGCTGTCTGTCTCCTTGGTTTCTAAAGGAGAGGCCCTGCACCTCACTGCCAGCAGGACAGAAGGACTCCACCTAAAGCCGGGGGAAGAGGGGTTCCAAAGCCTTAGGGGTAGGACCACTAACCCACTGTCTCACTGTCTCTGGAAGGCGGGGCCTCGGCTACAGTGGCTCTAGAGGGCAGGGATGTAAAGTGGCAGCTCTCAAGCCCTTAGATCCCAGGGCATCTGCCTTGCAGTGTGGGCTCATTCCTTCCTCCCTGTTTCTCACTATTTCTCACACTCCCATCTTTGTGTCTGGGGTGCATGACACTCACTCAGTGTCATGGTTTAGATGGTAAAGGTCCCCTGAAAACCCACGTGACAGACTCGGCTCCTAGGGCGGTGTTACTGGGAGGTGGTAGAGCTTTTCAGCTAGCACGAAGTCACTAGGGACAGCCTCTGAAGGGGAGACTGTGGGACCCCAACTCCTTCCTCACTTTCTTTCTGCTTGCTGGCCTTTAAGTTTTCTGTATGACATGCTTCCAGCCATTGACATCCTGGTACCACACCAGACACCTTAAACACCCAACTGTGGGTTGAAAACTCTAAAACTGTGAGTCAAAATAAATCTTTCACTTTATAATTGTATTTTGATATTTTGCTACAGTGAGAGAAAGCTGACTAATCAGTTCTACATCGGTTTGCAACAGGAGAGCAATTTGCTTCAGGATCAATCATAATATAACCTAAGTCTGGGGCTGGGGAGATGGCTCAGTGGTGAAGGGCACTGACCGCTCTTCCAGAGGACCCGGGGTTCAATTCCCAGTATCACACGGCAGCTCACAACTGTCTGTAACTCCAGTTCCAGGGGATCTGATGCCCTCACACCGATGCACATAAAATAAAATCAAATAAATTATATTAAAAAATATATAACTTAAGTCTGCTCTGGTTTAGATGAGACTTCAGATTTTAGACTTCAGGGTTGATGCTGGAATGGGATGAGATTTTGGGCGGATGTTGGGATGCAATGAGTGTATTCCGCATGGGACAACAGCATAAATACTGGGGAGCAAGAATGGTGAAACCCCAAAGGTCAAGAGGATGCTGCCTAATATATGGGACCCCAGAGAGCTCACTAGGCCCTTTGACTGTGTGAGGGTGTGTTGCAAAGGTAATTTCCAGTTATATTGAAAATGGTGGCCTTGTGCACTGTTGGGAAAAGGGCTGCCTAGGCCTTGGCATTTTGTATTGTCTGCAGGTGTTGGTATTATGTAAAAGATGTTTGATTGCTCATGATCTGCATGTGCTATTAACGGAATACCTGAGGAGCATACGTATCAATAAAAAACCCTGAGGAGCTCAGGGTTCCACTACCCAGTATGGCACTTGCCATAGTTGGTCCTCTCTGCTGAGGTCTGCCAGGGTTTGCACCTGTGAGAATGCCTCCTTGTCTTCTTTGTTGCGTGAACACAACAGCTATTACAAGGGTGAGGTGAGAAGGCTCCAACCAGGCCAGAGCTGCAGGCACTCTGAACTTGGGACTTCCTGGCCTTTGCAACTATCAGAAATGAATCTCTGTTGCCTATTAAGGATGTGGTCTATGGTAATTTGTTACTGAATACAATCTAAGACAGCAAGTGCCCACCTAAGAGAATCCTGGGCAAACTAAGAGCTTCTGTACAAAATGTCTGTCAAACATTAAGATCCGTACCAACCAAGCTGATGCCCTACACGGTCATCACATTCAAGGATTTTAAGTTTCTTTGTAATTTTTGAGTGATATGAATTTGCTGAATAGACTTGGAGGCTTCAGTGTTAAAGCTTACTAAACATGCAGTGTGTTTCAACATTTTCATTCTTTTTATTTTGTTTTGAACTCCTGCAAGATTTCTACTCCTGAAGGAGGGGTACAAATCGACTTTCAGATAACTGAGGAAAAGTGAAAACGATTTTTTTTTAAATGCTGCATTTAATTAGATCATTGTACATAAAAGGCAATTCTCTTAGGAAATAATGCATTGTTCTTGTTCTTAACAACTTCTTTTTAACATTTATTTATTTCGCGAAGACAAGGGGGCATGGTGCCACAGCACTCTGGCAGAATCAGAGGACAACCCGCGGGACCCCATTACCCCCATTCCACCAAGTGGGTAACAGGATCGAACTCAGGTTCTCAAGTGTGGCATCAGGGACCTTTATCTACTGAGCCATCTTGCTAGTCATCATTCTTTTAAACCTTGGTTTATTCATTGATAAAGCAGGGCGAGGTTTTACTTGTCAGCGATTCATAAACATGTCATAAATTCTAAGACCCAATAACTTACAGCCCTTTAAGGAGAGACACACCCCCCTCCCCCGTGGGTTAACCACTAGTGTTAAGTTGACAGGACTGAGAGACGCCTACAAGACTGCATGCATATTTCTGGGTGTGTCTATGAGGGATCTGACCTAATCGGTAGCTTAATTTGTTCATGGGCTGAAGCCGTTCATGGAATACCAGGAAGTAACGGAACTCTGGAAGATGAGGCCTAGGTAGAAAAGTGGTTCAGAGGGCCATGACTTGCAGAGGGTACCATCTTGCCTCTGCTTTCTTCCCCTTCTCCTCTCTCTACTTCATGGCTGCCTTATGCTCCTGCCGCCATCATACTCTGCCTTGCGGCATGCCTAAACCCAGCCGACTTTGAAAGAAAACCTCTAAAACTGTGAGGCAAAACAAACCTTTACTCTTTCAAACTTTTCCTTTTTTTCAATTGTTGTTTTGTTGTTGCTGCTGGTGTTTCCTTTTGTCTGGGTGGCTTGTGTGTGTGTGTGTGTGCACGCGCGCGCGTGTGCGCACAATTATACTTTGTTCTGATTCACTCCCCTCCTCCCACCTCTCCTCATTTTATCCACTTCTCTTGCTGGTCCCTGGTCCCTTTTCTTCCTTCAATTGTGCCCCTTTTGTTTCCACTTTCATGTATTCCAGGTCTACATGTATGAATACATGCATTCATGTACACATGTATTTCATGTATTCCACCCTCTGTTTCCCCTACTCCCTTTCTCTCTTTAACCTATTCCTCTCATGATCCCCTAGCCAGTTTCAACTGTCTCTCTGTCTTTCTCTCTGTCTTTCACACACACACAGACACACACACATACTTAGAATGTGCACACACATTCTAAAATCCATGTTCTGCATATGTGAGAAAATGTGCTGTCTTTCTGAGTCTGACTTATTCTACTTAACAGTGGGTTCCAGTTCTATCCGTCCTCTCCACATTATCTGGGGGTGAACTTAGATCATGCCTATAAATTCCACAGGCGTGTCAGAGCAATCAGACTCCTTAATTTCTCAGCTAATGTCCTGAAGAAAGATAAATAGATGCATCCTCAGTTTGGAACAACAATAAAATCTGACTTAAGAGGGAAATAATTGAATACGTGGAGGCATTTTTAGGGTTGAAGACGGGAAAGATGGCCAAGTGTTTTCTTTACAACTCTCTAGATATTATTGCAGAATAAGAACCGAGCTGCTTCACTTGCACATTCTGATGTATGCCTTGTTCCAGAAAGTGCAGAGTGCACTGGGCTAGACTGTAACCCTTTAGGCTCGGCCCGCTGGCACACACCAGTCAGCCTGGACACCGAGGGAGAAAGAAACCACGAGCCCAGAGTTCAAGATCAACCTGGGCAACACAGTGAGTCCCTATGCCACCATCACCGCCACCATCAATAACAACAACAAAAATAAGTTAGAACGTAATCATGGGATATGAAGAGGGAAAACTGAAATATTAAAAAGAAAACCCCTTAGAAATAAGCACTGAAGAGACACGAAGGAAGAAAGGCAAGGAGGCATGGAGGGGGACAGACAGAAAAGAAGGAACAAGGATGATGCCTGACAACTTCCCTCAGGAGAGATTACAAGAATAACAGAAACAGGGCGAGGAAGATGGTTCAACAGGTAGAGGCGCCTGCTACCAAGCCTGACCATGGGTTCAATACCTGGGATCACCAAGGTGAAAGGAGAGAACTGAGTCCTGCAAGTGGTCCTCTGACCTCCACATGATGCACGATGCACACACACAAACAAAGAGCGTGTAATAAAAAAGAATAAAAATAGATTTAAAGAAAAATAATGGGAAAATGGTGATATTTCTTTGTAATACAAACCCAATCCCCCAAATGTCTGTGTTCAACAGTTTCTGGCTGAAAAACAGCAGAATGACTTTAGGGATATTTCCGTTTTATTACATCTTCCTAGGTACAGAACACGACAGAAGAATAGGAGTAGTCTAGCCAGGAAAACCTGCCCTTTTTGGTTTCTAAATAAGAATGTGAAAGAAGTACACGGAAGGTCACAAGTAAGCTGTGCAAATGTTTTACCAAACTATATTAACAACTGTTTGTTTGTTCTTGGTTTAGAGGTTTCAAGTGATCGACTTCTCCCCTACTCCTCCCTTTTTCAGAGCTTCATGACAAATTATGGAAACCAGACACAAATGGGAAGGCCTCAAGCATCCCTGAAATGGCAGTACATGTTTTAAAATAAGCAACAATTATCTTACAGAAAGCCTATTTTTGAAATTCTTCACCATCATAAACAAAAAGAGAGAGAAATAAGGTATCACTAGATTATCAGCTCTAAATTAGGAGTTGCTTCGTGCCCAAGTTCTGCCCTGTCTTGCTGATGCACACAGTCAGTCTATTTAATTACAGTTTACTAGGATCTATTCTTGCTTGGTGATACGCCCAGTCAGTTGATTTAATTATGGCTTACAGAAACTGCCCTCGCTTGGCAATGCACACAGTTGGTCTATTTAATTACTGGTTTGACCTGGATCTCCCTTGTTTGGTGATACACAAACTTGGGACTAGCTACTCCCTCTTTTATCAGGAGAGTGGAAAAAGTCCATAAAGTCAGAGTTTGTGTAAATAAGTAAAATATGCAAATTATTTTAATTATAAATGTTGTGGAAATAAGATTGATCTAGAAATACTCCCACTTTTTGTTTACGCTATACTCTCCCAGTACCTTAGGCATAAACCCACAAGAGAAACACACGCAAATTGTTCACTTGTTCAAATTGTTTCTAGGAAATCAGGACACTGCTGATAAACATCTTCTGTTGCCCAGATGGCATTCAAGGGCTACAAACAAAATGATTTTACATTTTCAAAAAGTAGCTGACTTTCTCATTTAAAGTCTATGTATTCTGAGCAGATACCAAACTAAAAAAATTACGAAATATCAGCATTTAGGATCACATATATAACAGAATTACTTAGCACAATGTTTCACATGAATAAATCTTTGTGGTTTTAAACATTTAAAAGTCTTAAATTTGTCCTACGGAAAACAAAACACAGTGAGTTAACACGCAGTAGGTTGTTTCTCCAGCCGGAGAAATGAACTTCAGTAAGTGCGGACTATGGCCTACCTGGTTTAAGAGGTCCTCGACTTTCTTCTGCCACGAATCCCTGGCAGCGTTTTTCTCTCGCTCTTTCAACTGCAGCAGCTGAGACATCGCAGATTTTTTATCCTCTTCGTGTTGAAACCTCAACTCTTGGCGAAGTTTAGAACACTCTTGTCTACAACGAAATGTAGGCATTTGCTTTGTAAAGAGAGTCGCTTCCCTCAGTAAACGTTCTCTAGTCATTCACGGGTTTCCTAGGAGCTCACTTAATCCTCAAGTCTAACCCGGGTGTCGCCAGGCTAACTTGCAGGAAAGTGGTGACTTAACCAAGACCGCTTATCAGTTGACCATCAGCAGAACAGGCATGAGAACAAATGAGTCTTCTAATTCCAAGTTAGTCCTTGGCTTTTTTATACTCGAGAAAATTAAATTTTAAAACATGAATCTGAATTCAAACAGGATTTAAAAAAAGAACTTAAATTCTCCAAATTTAATCATGAGAAAAATTAACTTAAAACACCACTAGCATGACTTGAATAAAGAGCCTACGTGAGGAATACTTCCCGCTCGTCTGCACCAGTGAGACCGCACTGCAGAGCCCCGAGTACCTCAGGTTTTCAGTCCACTTGATCTCTAGGTCGTGGGCCATTCTTTCCATCCTCAGCTTCTCTTCTTCCCTCATGGTGGCAAGCGTTTCTTCATGCCGGTGCCGCTCATGATCCAGCTCAGCCTGAGGGACAGAGAGACAAGTGAAGACTGGTCTTCACAAGCACAGACAGAAGAACAGCATGCTTCTACAGAATGTGCAACCTCGCACAGCAGCCACTCACAGTGCAAACTTGGACAATTGGTCAAGATATTCCAATAAAATACATGGCCATGTATTTTAAATGTTCTTTCCTTAATTGTTTGAATCAAAGCTTATACTATTTACAGTTTATACTATTTATACAGTTTAATGGTAGCTTAGTACAATTCTTTATATCATATAACCATGTTACTCAAATTACCTCATGCTCATATTTAAAGTCAAGCTATCTGTTCAGAACCTAACCATTACATCTGAATACCATTGATATGATTAGAGGAATTATGAGGGATTTGAGTTGATTGGTTATTTTTTTTTCTCATGTAACTTGAAGCCACAGGTCCATGTGCTTAGTGCTATGATAATGACATGATAACACAAGGAATTCTTACAGATTAGCATAAAGGAAGAGATTGGCTGGAACCGGTGGCTGGAGGCGACTATCGGGACAAAAATGTAACTGTGGACTGTCAGTGCTGTGGCTGCTCAAGGGTACCAGGCTATCCTTTGGTCGCTATGATGGCCGTTTCTGGATCACTCTCTGGCTGACAACACGGGGCATAGCAGTTTTAAAGGATATATTCAGATTAGTGACAAATAAAAGCAACTCAGTATTGAAATTACCATTCAACACTGTTCCCCTGGCTCACAAAGGTAACTATCAAAAACCAAACTCAGGTGCCTGTTTCTGTCCAATACTCAGCCTCCAAGAATCATTTTTTTTTTTTCCACAACAGGTAGCATTAAATAGAGTAGAATTCCTTAAGTATTTCTTATTTAAAGAAATTCTTTATTAAGATTTATTTTTAATTATGTGTATGTGTGTGTATCTATGTGTGGGCACGTGCAAATGAATGCAAGTATCCTCAGAGGCACTGGATCCCCCTGAAGTTGGAGTTACAGGATGAAATACAATAAGTTATAAACAAGGTGAGGTACCATATAAACACACACACACAACGTTCAACTAACTAGATTTTATCAGTTTAAAATGCCTTCTTCTTTTACTTCTGTCAATGTACAAAAACACCTCTTAATATGATTTAGCCATTCGATTCAGCTTCACGTGGAAAACTGCTATCACTGAGGTTATAGGCCATGTTTGGCATCACATACATTAAATATACTGTATATATAGTATAATAACTCTAAATACAAGTTTATTCTTTGTCAGATTAGCACTGTTGTATCACATAGCCACTAGAAAAAGATAAACAAAAGCCATCTGTTTATTTTGTCACAGGTTTAAAAAATGCAATTGGTATTCAAAGCACACTCAAATATTCCCCAGGTAAAACATGAATAGAATTCTATACACACAGTATAGGAGATGCATCGAGTATGTACGCACTTGAAGTGCCACCAATTCCTAACTAAAAACTAATATCATTACTAAAACCAACAACTGTGTGTTTACACTTTTCTGAGCATTATACTGTTCACAGCTTATGTCTTTTAATTGTTATAACTGTGATATGAAAAGTATTATTACCCTGCTCTCGCCTTATTAAAGCATCAACAAGGAAAATGCGGCTCTGTCCAAAGAGACACAGTAAGCGATGGATGCAGAATTCACGCAAGACCAGCATTCCCGACTACAGAGTCCCACCCTCCAGGTCACCCCGAGGGAGACAGGAAGAACCCTGGTCCATCGTTTCCTTCGTTTTACAGGTTCTAAGCCTTTGCTGTACTTGCTAAGAGTGGAAGTGGAAAGGCAGGGCCTTCTGAGACCTGTAAGTCACAGAGAAGCTCTTGTTTACGATCTACGAAAGCTGCAGCTTTGGCCAGGAGAAACGTAGTTCAACATGTTGTGTGGATGAGCCTTAGGGTCAGAGGAGTTAATGGATGAACTTTTTTAACCACATTTTTTTAGTTCTATTCATGTTTTACCTGGGGAATACTTGAGTGTACTTTGAATACCAACTGCATTTTTTAAACCTGTGACAAAATAAACAAATGGCTTTTGTTTATCTTTTTCTAGTGGCTATGTGATACAACAGTGCTAATATGACAAAAAAACAAAACAAAACAGAAAAAACTTGCACATGCTAATTACCCTGGATTTAACTGTGTCTGTAAAAAGTTTTCCCGAAATCTCAGCCTTTAGACTCGGTCTGTCTCGGGATGCCACCTCACTTAGAAACAGCGCCCAGGCGTGGTTTTATTTACTTGAGATGAGGTCACATCAGAACAAGTGGATCCTTAATCCAGCATGGCTAGCACAATTTTAAGATGATAACGTGGAGATGGGTGGAGACTGAAATGATGTGACCAAAGGTAAAACAATCTCTGGGGCTACAAAACCCTGCAAAGGGGGAAACTATTCCCTTTTAGAGACATGAGAAAGGATGCCCTGTCAGTAACTTCATCTTAGGCTTCTAGCTCTAGAACCAAGAGACGACCCGTGTCGGCTGTGCTGAAGTCACAGCATTTACGTTACTTCTCAATGGGAGCCCCAGGAACGAATACACTCATCGTCTACAATGATGCCTAAACAAGCTGTCAGCAAAGTGGTCCAACTATACGTTTATATTGCTGACATTAGATTACAGTAGAATTATGCAATTACCTCAACATTTAATAGGGCGTCCTTGGTGTCCTTTAGCCTGCCTTTCGTCAGGTCCAGCTCGCTCTGAAGCCTCACTTGAGAGTCCCGAAGATTAGCAATGAGTCCTTCGGCAGAGCCAAGACCTTGTTCACTTTTCCTTACCAGATCTTGGAGGCGGCCAATCTATGAGCGAACAGAGTATTATTTAATATGCCGCACAACGGCAGATCAGCACAGCGGTCTCAGCTTCTTCTGAGAGCTTTCCCTTATTTTTGACTTTACTGAGTAGGTCTCTTCTTCATGAATTTGGAAGAAGTGCTCAGCCATGATAATCATTATCATCTGTTATTGTTTTTTAAAAGACTTCCATGTCTACAGTTTCCATTTTCCATGATCATTGACATGGATACACCTTCCCTGGGGCTCTTGGCTTTAAGAGAATTCCCAGCTATAGTATATAATAAAATACCTATGAAAAGGAACCGAAGCAAGATAAAGATTTACATTAAAGACAAAAAATAAACTGTTTAAAACCTTTCTTTAAAATTGAACCATTTATTTATCATGAGTCGAGACCTCATGCTATTTAGAAAGGCAGAACATTTAGGTCAATATTGACAATCTTAGAGAATTCCATCTTAGAGAATGTATCTTAGAGAATCAATTGTTATTTCTGTTTCCATACAGACGGTGCCTCAAGAAAGAAACCTTTGAATTGAAACTAGGAGCAAATGGACAATTTGTTGACTGGACTAACAGAAACCCTCTAATTATAACAGCCAAAATCCACTAATAAAATGCTTTAAAAATCTAAGAAAATGCTACAAAGTCAAAACTCATTTGAAAAGAAAATAGACAAGCCTTCTTTAAAAATACATGAATATTTTCCTTACAAATATTTTCTCACAAATGTAGATTTCACAAAGAAAACTATGAAAATTGCCTTTTAGTACCCTCTCTGACACACGCAATCCTTTTCTGGCACACAGTCTTCCCGTGCTTTTAATGCAGGTATTGCTATGTGTGTACACTAAATGAGTCTGGAGGCGATAGTGTGGGGCCATGTTAGCGTCCCTAAATGGATGGCAACTGTGTAAAAACAATTTAAGAACTTTGCCTCTTTTCTGTGTTGTAAATATGTATTCATGGCAAAGGAACTAAAAAAAATGTGGTAAAAAAATTCATCCATTAACTTCTCTGAACCTAAGGCCCATCCACACAACATGTTGAACTACTTTCTTTCATGGTTATAACTGGCCTTCTCAGTTGATTTTCTTTGCGTCATTTTCAAAATACAGATTTTCATATAAACACATATTCTTCCAGATTTTTTCTTTGTGAAAATAGACTTTTCTCATGCAGTACATCCTGATTACAGTTTCCCCTCCCTCTACTCCTCCCCTCACCCCTCCCCTCCAGATCCACTCTCTTTCTGTCTCTCATTTGAAAAGAACAGGCTCTGAAACCAAACATGACAAAATAAAAATAAGATGAAATAAAAACTATCACATTGAAGTTGGACACGATGACTCAACAGGAGGAGAAGAGTCCCAGGAGCAGGCACAAGAGTCAGAGAGCCACAGTCAGGAGTCCCATAAGAATGCTAAGCTAAAAATACTATGTATGCTGAGGACCTGGTGTCGATCTGTGTGGTTTGGTATGGGAAGATATGCTGCAAACTACTGAAAGAGAAATCTGGACACTAACCTTTGACCTACAATTCCTGCCTGCAAAATATGCTAGTGCAATGGTGACACAAAAATTGTGGGAATAGTCAACCAATGTCTGATTTGACTTATGGCCCACTCCATGAGACAGACCCCATATGTGACGCTGTTTGGGTGACCAAGAACCAGACACCAGATAGCCCCAAAGACCGAGGGTAAAACTAAATACTACTGGTCTAAAAAAAAAAATCAATAAAATTATTTCTAATGATACCCTGCTAAACTCACAGATCAGTGCCCTACCCAGCCAACATCAGAGACACATCCTCTGGCAGCAGATGGGAATAGATACAGAGATGCACAGCCAGACATTACAGGGAGAGACTCTGAACGGGGGGTCTTCCCTGATTTTTCAAAGATACCTACATATCCATATATGTCATCCACTTATGTTTTAAAATTTTATCTGTCACAATTTTAATGTCCCCATTCTGTATTCTACATTGCTTACTTATGTCTTCTCAACTTTTTGTGGTGACCTGGCTTGATAATGAATGTGCATAGCAGTGGCAAATGAATGACTGTAAGAAAAATAGTGGTTACAATTGGAAGATTTTTGAACTCAGCAGAAAGTCTAGTATTAAGGCCAGGCTCTCCCAATATAAGTCACGAGTAAAAATCCTTATCTCGTGGGGTTACTATAATAATTACATTTAGGATATAGAGTAAACCATTAAGCTTAATTAAGCTATTAGAGACGATAAAACGAACAATCAATACGGAAAGAACAGAGCCAGGCATGGCAGTATATGCCCATAATTATAGAACTTGGGAGGTTCAAGAGCAGCCCAAGCTATATCGTGAGTTTAGGTTGGCTTGGGTGTTATGGTAAGATATTGGTTTGTTTTTTTTTTAATTTCTAAAGGAAGGGCTGGAGAGATGGGTCAGCAGCTAAGAGCACCTGCTGCTTGAGGATCCAGGTTCAATTACCAACATCTACAAAGAAGCTCACAACTGTCTGTAACTCCAGTTGCATGGAATCTGACTCCCTCTTCTGCCTCCACAGTGTCAGATATACACATGATGCAGAGACATAGGTGTAGGTTGAACATCCATACACATAAAATAAAATTCAAAAAAATTAAAAGAACAATTAAATTTAATAACATGGAGAAATATTCTTCTGCAATCTGGCAAGTTTTCAGTTGAGTAAGTATTACACAAATAAAACATATACAAAAAAATTTATGAAGAACAGTATTCTAAGTAGCACATAAAGAATCAAGGGAAATTGTACTAAAGAAATAAAGAATCTAAAAATAAAATGAATATTTAAATAAGCAAAACTTTTAAATTGTGCATAGTTAAATGTAAATAAGAAACAAAATCAAATAAGTGACATGAATAACTGTTTTCTATAAGTATAATAAAAATGGTGTTATGTTTAAAAACAGCTGTTGTCTGCTAATGTCAAAATCTCTTTTTAGCATATGTGAGAACTTTTATCCTTCTCTACTGATGTCCTGTGGTCTCAGTGGGGATTCAGCCAAACTCCAGATGACAGCTTGATCAGAGTGCAACCCAATACAGTTGCCTTATTCTGTAGCATGGGAAATGATTCCGGAGCAGTCATGGAGATGGACACATCACTTATAGAGGTCTTAGAATTTTTAAAGAAAAACAGATCTCCCAGTGATGCTCTTCTGTCAACTGTATCAATCCTGAGGAACGTATGACTGAAGAATAAAGTCAAAACAAAGGCAGCAAACCCAAGAGGAGACAAAGAAAGCCAGTTCCAGTGTCATCTATTTCAGTTCTGAATCCAATCTGCTTGAAGCCAGCATTATCCTGGGACCTTTTAATTACTTGGTTTGGTGTATTTTGGTTTGCATTGGCATTTCTGCTGGATAGATATAGAACAACCTAGATCCTTCTTGTTATTATGATCCCTAGGAGAATACAGAAGGTAGACACCTCTTCCCAGAGTCCCTATCTATTCATGTGTACTGTTCTCCAACTCCCTTCTCCTAGGGACCACAGAGGGAATGTTCACAAATGATGAATATGGACATGAGTGTAAGCCTTGTCCCTGAAGTAAGCATCCACACGTTTGTGCTTAGCATCCTGTAACAAGCTTCCGCTTCATTAATATTCAAGATACTTCACAGGGTCTCTGCGCCATGAAGGCTGCCTAACTCTCCAGGCTAGCTTGGCAATCTTTCGTCTTTGGTCTTTGTATTTGTTGGAGGGCAAAGTACTGTGGTCACAATAGTTAAGCTTAGCTCAAAGTAATACCACTTGGGCTGAAATTTTGATTTTACCCATTTAGAATATGGCATGAACAAGTTACATCACTCTGCAGTGACTTAGTAGCTAGAATCTACTGCCCTGGCATGTCTTAGGGTTGGAGGGGAGAGGCACACAGACCAATGCCTGGGAAACAAGCAACACTACGACTAGAGTTGCTGCTGCACCACAGCCCTATTGGCATTCCTGTGGTATCTGGAAACTTCTATGCATTCGGGCCACTGTATAATATTTCCTCTGTTTATCATTCTGTCCAGCCCCTGTCAATCACTTTTTTTTTCCCAGTGTGCATCTATACACTTATAAATAGCTCATTTTGTGAAACTCCTCATCATAGCAGGGGCCATGCTAATCGCCACTGCAACCACAGTGCCTAAGAGTTCTTTGTACCCAACCAACCATTCAGTGTTTGCAAATAAATGAGTCAATTACTAAAATACTTCATATACACTTTCTGATTAAGGAATCAAATCTCTTTAACATCTCAGTATGTAAGCATTTAACATGCAAAAGGAACCCCAGTACTCCTACTTTTCTTGACCTTGTACTATTACCAGGCTTCTAGTAAGCCAGGTGGTGTCTCATTGCAGAAACAGGCAATTCCTATGGGAACAGCTCCAGAGCATGGAGAGACACAAATGATGCTTCCACTTGAATTAGAATAAGGCTTCTTTTCTTTTGGGGAAACAAGAGTCCTGTGGAAGTTTAAGCTGTTTCTAAATTTCTCCTATAAACAGTGCTGACATTTTCTCAATAATCCTTTATTATTTGCTTACATGAGAAATACAAAAACGAAAGCTGCTGTCAAAGGGCATGTTCATCCGAGGCTCCCACTCAAGCTGCTAAGTCCCTTTCCAGGAAAATTACATGATTTCATGTTGCCCTCGGCTGCTTCCAGGTGTTTATCTCAGCAGTGCTGCATGGCCTCAATTTTTATCACAGCTAATTTTATGGTTGTGGGATGCATTTGACAGAGTCCTAGTTCTTAAATCTAGTGAGGTTAAAATTATTTTTCCTGTTTCTCTTAAGTTTATAAAAATAAAATAGTGGTACATGTGCATTTTCCTTACTGTTTTATAAAGACATGAATTTGTGCAATGTATCAGCCATTTACACCTTCCTTCCCTCTTTCTCTTTTGCATATGGAATATTTTCCTTTGTAGGCAGAAGTTTTACCTTTAATTGAACATGCAAACAGGATCTGCTGTGGCTCCTAGAGCAAAGCAGTAACCCTGAGGCCACAGAGACAAGCAAGGCACGTGTTACCATTACTCAGAGAGTTGAGATTGCATTTCTAAACTCTGCTCTCACGTAATGTAATGGATGCCATTCAGAGTCACTGATGGATGAATGCTAAAGCTCTTAAGAATTACTACTTATGCTTTTAAACACTTATTTGTATTAGAACATTTGTAATATCTCCAGTGTTTCATTTTACTAATTAATATAGTTACGTGCATAATAATGTAGTTATGACCTGTTTTCGCTAATGGTTTGTAAATGGGTTTCTATAAAAACCATAGTTAACTGGGAAATGTGGCTATCCTTCATATTAAGATCAGGAAGCAGAATAGGAATCCAATCCCTGAAGATATGAGTCAATAGAACAGGAGAAAGGCTGCCCAGGCTGAAAGGAAGGCAGAGGCATATGGAGCAATGAGCCAAGCAGAGTCTTGGGGAGCCATAGTAACAAGGCACCAAAGCACCACCAGGATACTGAAACATAATTGAAAATGCAGCCTGGAGAAAAGCAAGTCACATATTCACTGCAACTCTTTGCAGAGAAGTTTCAGTGTATAGGTTGAGAAAATATTGAGACAAACCATTTAGAACTGAGAGAGGAAGCCGGAAGGGCCTGTATGAGAAACAGATCGTCACTAAAGTGCCTTCTAATGAGAGCGGGGCACAGAAACTGTGTAGATTTTTGATGAGAGTACATTTGTGAAGTCATGGATTTATAAATGTCTTTACACATTCATTTACTTACAACTTTTCTGACTTCTGACCCTTAGAGTCTATCCTTAGCCTTTTCTTTCCCAAGCAAAATAATATTTTCATAGGGATCCTACAATTGTTTTAGAAGTCAGTATTTAGACCTCTCAAAATTTCCACCTCCATAAAATGAGGCCCCGTGTAGAGAGACTAAGCTGCTACTTTGCACAACAGCGGAGATGCTGCTGCTGTTGCACTGGGTGAGGTGCATTCTCCATTGCTTTGCATTCCTCCAAAAAACATTGCCATGGAACGCTTCTGACAGTAAATGTTTACCTAATGGGACATGAACAAAGCGTTAGGAAAATTGAGCACTGATTCAAGATCTTTGGCCAGTTTTGCTCACCTACCTATACACTGCCACCAGATTAAGTTACTATAAATCGTCTATGTAATGTAGGCGATAGGTCTAAAGAGCTCTTGCCTCCTGATTGGCTGAAGTCAGCTTGTCTTCCAGCACTTGCTTTACGTTTACTAGCTCTAGTTGAAGCTGGTTGTTATCTTCTTCCAGAATCCGTTTCTCCTTTTTATATTGTTCCTCCAACTCCTTAGAAAGAGAAAAAATTTTAAGCTTAGTTAAGATTGAAGTACTATATACCTAAAGATTCCAAGAAAGACAATCCTGTTAATAATTTACGTTTCAAATTTAGCTAACTCCTCAGTTAACTTTGACTCCCTTTAACACTCAATGGTATAGATCAAATCACTCTGATGTAGTGATTCGATAATGCTTTTAATCAAAAGAGGGTGTGATTGGCTAATCTATCGTGGAAAACCAGAAAATCAGGTACAAGTGATAATTTGGCATGATAAAACAAACATTCTAATTCTCTTGAGTTTATCATTCTTTTTATTTACATACAAAAATTCCTATAACGTATTTGGAATTCACTGTTCAACCACGGAATGTAGTTGAGAATCAACAAGACTAAAATGAAGATAACTGGATTATAAAATCAGTCAAACTGATGCCTGCTAAAGAAGTAAAATAGATTATCTATTTCCTAGGCAGGCTATTTAACATCTGGGCCTCATAGGCGATAAGATGTGGTACAGAGCCTGTCTTAACAACCCATAATAAGAAATAAGGAACTCATAAAAGTTACACATCTATAGAGAACAGGGAATTTTCTAGTTAGGGAAACTGATAACTTGGAGGGGAAACTTTAGAAAGTAATTCTTAAGTAGATAAACTGACAACATGGCCACTCCATAGTATGGTTAAGGGTAAGTTTGTTTGTTTTTTCTGTATTTATGAGAGAGCAAGCAGCCAGAGACATCTGGAAAAGAACGGATCAGAGAGACAAAGAAGTAGACTGAACATGGCCAGCAAGACTGGACATGGCCAAGGCTATCTGAGAGAGAGAGGGAGAATAGCAGTAGAGAATAGAGGAAACAGAGAGAGAGAAGCAGGAACATAGCGAGAATAGCAGGGATATAAGGAGAAGGAGTAGCTGGGGGAGGGGTCCTGTGATCTGGAGGGAGTTTAGGGCAGGGGAGGGATAGGTCGCTAGTGTGGACTTTGAAATGTGTAACAGGTACTTGTGGCACTGAGGGAGCCTGAAGGCCAGCATGAGGTTTGATATGCTGATAGGTGGATAGGTGCCACGGGGAGCCATAAGTCCCTTCTGCCAGAGGTAAGGGAAATGACTCCTTTCCGCAGAGGGGAAACCAGCTATACAAGTCCCTGAGAAATTCTGGCTTTTATCGACTGTCAGAAATCCTCCTTTAGTCCAGGCTGAGCTCATTTCTGGATGTACTTTGGAGTTTGGGGAACTGCAGTTTCCTGACACTAGGTATGGTTGGGAGAGCATACCCGCTAAAAACAGTGGTGGAGTAGAGAGGAACCAAACATTCTAGGCAGAGGAAAAGGAAAATCTGAACGCGGCGCAGGCGCACTGTTCCTTACAGAATCAGGTGAGGAAAATCATGGTAAGGTCGGGCTAGGGACCTCCATGACAAACTGGGGTCGGATGGCATTCTAGGAGTAGTCGCAGACTGTGATACACAGCTGACACCCAGCTATGGTTTACTATGGTGAAAATATTTAAATTGCGATCTACAGAGGGAAAGGTGCAAGTGAGGTGTCTACAGAAGAACGGGCCCTGGCTTCCAAGGGTCCTGCACACAGGACGTGCGGGCTAGACTCCTCCAGCAAGCTGTGACAGCAGTACGAAATACAGCATGTAGGGAGGTCCCTACACTGAGACATGCAGGGCCCGGGTCTTTTGCACTAGGGCCTGTTGGCAGGACCGCCCTCTTCGGGAGCTCCAGGAGAAAAGCCTGTGCTGGGTATTATCACACTGCAGGTACACACGGCTGAAACAGGTGGGTTTTTCAGCTTGGGGAAGACGGCACCCTCCCGAAACCCCGGTTCCTAGGGGCCAGGCAGAGGCAAACCTGTCTGAGGAGAGCAGTCTTGGGTGCTATGTCACCGTTTCTGCATAGGTTGTCCCTGCACTCCTGCTCAGACGGTCAAGGACAGTTACAGTAGGACATTAATCCCTTCGTAATAAATAAGGACCAGAGAAGTCATCTTAGCTGAACGCTCTGTGTTTTATTTTTTCACTTCCATAAACATATTCATCACTCGGTAAGCCCCTTGGGACAATCCTTACTTTTTTTCTTTTATTGAAAACAGGATTTTTCTCCTGATTACAGGTCTGCCCTCCCTCTACTCCACAAAGTTCCTCTTCAGAGCCCCTCCTGTTCAGATCCGCTCCCTTTCTGTCTCATTGGGGGGGGGGGGGGGACGACACACGACACACTTCTAGGGGATAATAATGAAATAAAATATAATAAGATAAAAAAAAGACTAACAGGCCAGAATTGGACAAAACAAACACACAGAAGGGAAAGAGCCCGAGAGAAGGCCCAAGAACCAGACCCACTATTGGAACACTCAAGAATCCAATAAAAACACGAAACTGGAAACCGTAATACACAGCAGAGGACCTGGTGCAGACCCCGGCAGGCGTGTGCATGGTGTCCCCGTCTCTGTGAGTTCTTACTGTGTTGCTCATGTTGATTCAGAGGGCCTTGTTTTTTGTTTTTCTTTTTCCAGTGTCCTCCATCCCGTCTGGCTCTTATACTATTTCCTGTTCTCCCCAAGGGTTCCCTGAGCTCCGAGGAGGGAAGGGATTTGAAGGAGACATCCCGTTGAGAGCTGAGTGTTCCAAGTTTCCTCACTCTCTGCATATTGTCCAGCTGTGGGTCTCTCTATTTGTTCCCATCTGCTGCAGGAGGAAGCTTCTTTGATGATGGCTGGACAAGGCACTGATTTCCCTCCTCCCTGCAACTGCTCTTTAAAAAAATACTCTGACATTAGAGAAAGCCTGTTCTGGAGGGAAGCTGGTTTTAGCTTACATACTTAGTATGATAACTGGGCAGCAAAGAGGGAAGTGGGCATCAGGTAAGAGACAAACTGTTTGATAGGTGGTACAGAGAAGGCAGCCCATATTGTTTGTGGCAAATCCCTGCAACCAGAAACGTTCCAGGGGCTCCAGAGCCTCGGGAAGTAAACAAAAGGTCACAGGTGTGGGAAACAGAAAGATTGAGAATTCTCAAAGGTCTCTCCCCAGCTTCATAAAAGCAGGAAACAATGGCTGGGGGAAGGGTTCTGGCCAGCCCAGCAGTTGAGTCAGAGTCTCTCAGACCTGTGCAGCTGCCTGCGACCTATGCTGAGCCCTCCAGCTGCAGCTTTCATGAGCTGTCACCCATGTTGGCGGTAGGATTTTCATAGATACAGCTGCTTCTGAGTCATCCTTGATCTTTGTAAGTAACCCCTCATCCTTGTTCCTTCTAGGGAGCCAATAAACCTTGCGACCCCTACCTGGACAATGGGTCCAGGGTCACTTTGGTTTGTTCTGGGCTCCCTTTCTAGAGGGAATGGGTGTGCACACTGCTTCCCCAGGCAAACCCACAACACAACACAGAGCTTTTGAATGTGTTCGCATGCAGGAAGGTTGAAGTCATCTTTATGGTGGCAAATATGTTTTAAAACAGATTTTAAGAACTGCTAGTGGTGGACTGGAGAGATGGGTTCAGCAGTTAAGAGCACTGTCTGCTCTTCCAGAGGACCCAGGTTCAATTCCCAGCACCCATATGGTGGCTCACAGCCCTCTGTAACTCCAGGGGATCCGATGCCCTCCTTTGGCTTCCATACATGTGGTGTGGTGTGCGTATATCTACACATATGCAAAACACTCGCCCATGATTAAAAATAAGACACATCTAAATAGCTTATTAAAAGAAATGTGAGTGGACTAAGGCAGGTTTGCAGGTAGCTCAAAAATTAGAATTTAACGAGTGGAGAGATGATTAGGAGGAATGAGGTACAGACAAACGAGGGCTTGCTTAAATAACATCTACAAGCAGGACACCATCAATTAAAGAGGAATGCAGAAATAAAGATGACAAATGGTCGCTAGGAAGGAGAGCAGGGGCGGCAGTGTCCGCCCGTGTGCTCGAGTGTGTAACCCTGAGCAGTGCATAGCTGCCTCATCAAGCGGGCACAGGGCTACCCAACGGAGGGACACTCGAGCTGGCACAGAGAAAACGGCATTCAGTCTTGAGAGAGGCTGTCCCTGACTTACATCTCTGTCTAGATGAACACATAATAGTTACGAGAAAAGCTAACATTCTGACAAGAAATCTTACTTAAATTTATAATTTTTTACATCTCAAAATATTTCTTCCAGTCCTTATGTCACAAAAATGAAGGGATATTATGGCAGAGAGTCTAAATTTACATTCTGTCTATTTCATTTAATCAGGTTGGAGGCTTTGCAAAAATCACTTAAGACTTATTAAATATAATATATACTTTATAATAAAAATGACACTAATCTCCAAGTCGTGAGCACCAAGGAATATGCCACAGAGAACTCACTGGCGAGCTGTAAAGTGCTCCTGCATGAAACGTTAAGAGCCCTTATTAATAAATGCCTGCGAGAGGTATTTAAATGCCCTGTGGTTTGACAGATCTGAGACCTGAGTTGCAGGTCTGACCACTTCTTACAAACTGCATATGACTGAGCACACTCCCCTTATCAGGAAACAGGGTGCAGCAGCCAATTAGCTGTCCTAAGGATAAAGTAAAAAACAAAACAAAACAAAAATACGTGCAGAACACAGCTGCAGTGTGCGGCACGTGACAACAAATACAGTAACGTTACTGATCACCGCAGCTGGGGCAAGTCTGAGTATTCAACACCTGTTCTCCCTTGATCCTCTCAGGAACTTTGTGGGACATATCACGTCCTCTTCTTTGTGCCAGAGGAGGTGCCAGAGGCGCAGCTTAGGGCCCATGCTACCATAGCTGACAAGCAAAGAGCTGAATGTAAAGGCCCAGGTGAGTCGAACAATTTGCATTTTCTACTGTGGAGTGCTGGCGGTCACGTGGTGCCATTGACAACGTGATTATTTAAGGAAGGAAGGGAAATAAAAACACATACGCGCAAATGACGTTCTCAGGGAAGGAAAGGAAGCGGTCTACTAGAAATATGTGCGCTGGTGAGTTATGAGCATTGGTGAGTTAGGGCTGGCCGAGCGGTACAGTTACCTCATGATGAAACGGCCCCAGATCAAAGAGTGTTTCTGCTACGGCTTGTGTAAAGTAGTCTGCCTCAATAAGCCACGCCTCCACGAAGGACTTAATGTAAGCCAAGTGCCGTGGTGCACGCACTTGGGAGGCGGAGGTGAGGCAGGAGGATGACGAGGGGGTCGCATAGTGAGACCGTGTCTCAAGGGGAGAACAAGGAAGACCTTTCCCTTTTACAGACATTACTGCTGGAACCATGATTTAAATAAAGCGTGATGGCAAGAAACGAGCAATGGAACTCGGGCGATTATTCTTCCACAATCCAGGTCTTGTCGGACCATCACCAAACTCTTACCGGTTTAAACTGCAGGGGGGAACCAAATTTCCACTCACCGTTTGTAGCTTTTTCTTGTCTCTGCTCGCGTTGCTGTGGACAGCCTCTATCGCCATGTGGTGCTTCCAGGCTAATTCTTCTAAAGTCTTAGAATGGGCCTCGTTTAGTTGGGCCACCTCTTCTTCCAATCTATTTTGCAGGGTTTTAAGCTCCATTTCATAGTATTCTTGCTGAGCTCTCTTTGCTTCATTTACTTTCTTGAATTAAAACAAGTAAAGATTAAGAACTGGCACCTGCTTCTTTCATTAGTGCTATCAGTGTCTGAGTACCTTAGACATCTACCCGGAATGAACTGATTGCTTTGGGATCTAGACTTTTAAACCTTATAATTGATGTTCTCAAAGAGTGGCAAGGTGGCTGAGGCAAAGTAAAATATTTTAAATCAAGAAATCATATAAGCTATTGTTGTATTAGAACTAAATGTGGGTTGGGGCAGTGGCAAACTACAGATAAGTTTTTTTGTGCACGATACAAAACAGCTTACCCATTAACTACTCAAATAATATTATTCAGTACAACTGGGGTGTCAATTATGTGCCTTTTAACATATGGTTATTTGAATGAAAATGACCCCCTTGGGCTCATAGGGAGTGGCACTATTTGGAGATGTATTGTTGTTAAAATAGGTGTGACCCTTTTTTTGGAGAAAGTGTGTCACTGGGGGAAGGCTATGAGGTTTTCAGAAGCTCAAGCCAAACCCAGTGTCACTCTCTCTTCCTGCTGTCTACCAATCCAGATGTAGAACTCTTAGCTACCTATCCAGCACCATGACTGCCTGTGTGTCCCTATGCTTCCCATCGTGATGATAATGGATTAAACCTCTGAACTGTAAGCAAGCCCCAATTAAATGTTTCCCTTTATAAGAGTTGCCTTGACCATGGCATCTCTTCACAGCAATAAAACCCTAATAAGATATACCCAACCACAATTCAGTGATAAAGTCAAAAGACTGGCAATACACTTTTATGAGTTCAACAAAGAGTTTCTAATGTATGCTGCTAAAAAATGCAGGACAGGAGTACAAGCTGGGCAGATAGAAAAGTGTACGTGTGTAGTGTGTGTGAGTGTTGTATGCATAGTGTGTTGTGTGTGTCTGTGCGTGAGCACACACCTGAGGAGGGACAGATACAGACAGAGAGACAGACAGACAGATAGATAGAATATGAACCAATCCAATTTGGGAAGGGGCAATGGCATGTTCCCTCAGTTGATTTTCACAAGCCCAGAAGGCACCCAAAGATGTCTCATCCCCATCTTTTGTCAAAAGCAGCGATTCAGAACCATCTCCATTGCCTTTCGGTATTTTGAAAGAAGAAAAAGTAGCTAACCAGGAGGCAAAGATGCAGGGAGACAGAAGGCCTAATGAATCTAATCCACGGGAGTTCACACAGGCTACGTAAGCCTGGGGATACTGAGGGAAGAGTGATGGGCTCAGAAACAGGAAGGACTCGGATAATAAGAAGGAGTCTTTATGCTACAAACTTGGATTTTTATTCTGAAGGAAAAAGAATATATATTTAAATGTTTTAATATTTATTTAACTATATATTTAAATGTGTAGTTAAACAGTTTCAGTATCTATTCAATATTTAAATGTGTGTGTGTGTGTGTGTGTGTGTGTTAAAACAGTCATCTTTACAATAGGCCAGTGAGCAAGATGAAAACAGGGAGAGCAGCTAGGAAGGAGATTGTCACCACCATCCAGACAAGCAATGGTACCCACTTAAACTTGTGATCTTTGAATGGGTATGAAGAGAGAAGTCAGAATAAAAATGGATGAAGGGAGGAGAACCAACAGGACTTAGATAACAGATAAGGAGATTGGGAAAAAGAAGAGAGGCAGAAGAATAACTCCCGTGACTAGGTGAAGGAAGGAATACAATCAACACAGTTTTAAGGGGAGAAAATCTTGTGCATGTTGCAATGACATGTTTATAAAAACCATAGTAGAGACAATGAGTGGAAAGTTAAGTATATAAGACTCAAGGGAAAAGATCTGGCTGTTAATGACAGATTTTGCAACTATCAGTAAACAAATGGCCCTTGATGTTACTGGAATGGAAGCGTGAATAAAGAAAACTGTGGGCATATCCTGCCAGGAAGGTCATTGCTGCTTGCAGAGTTCACAGCTGGGTAAGAATACTGGCTACTTTACTCCCCCAGTAGCAAGCATAGCACCTTCTGGCACTGTCAAAGCTAGCCAGCAGGGACGAAGCTTCCGGGTGAGTACCAGCTGGGTTTCTCCATGTCCCATGACTCAAGCTGTGGGGTCTTCAGCAGTGGGGTCTTACTAACAAGTTCTAGAGTATAATGAAGAACACTGGTGATAATGGCAGAAATGTTTTAGGAGTGACTGGTCGCTTTCTGATTTGATACAAGACCTGTTCCACAAGACAGAACTCATGTCTGCTGGTGTTATTTGGTCCAAGAACCTGTAGCTGGGTGGATCATAGGCCCTATGGAAACCTACTACTATTATTCTTTTCAATTAGCTATCTGTATTAAACTGTGTCTCAAATATTTATACCTGTAGGTTAGTGTAGCTCTCAATTCTCAGCAAAGAAGCTTCTTTTTGCAGTAGTGCAGAGAATAAGAGGCTGTGGAGTGCACAACCTTAAATGGGACATCTATACCACACTCCCTACCCATCAAGGCTAGGAATCACCTCTGAAGAAGAGTCAGAAAGATCTAAGAGCCAGGGGTAGCAGAGGATTGCTTTGAAACAGCATTCTCTGGACATCACGGGGCCATTGCAAACAAGAACTTACAGGGGCTATGGCAGATGCACAAGGCCTGCACGAGATCAAGCCTGCCACAGTCCCAGCATGAATAGGGAAGGGGCTCACATAATCCCACTTCTGGCCCAAGAGTTACTGGAAACTGATGGTTGCTAGGGGGAAAGAAACTGTTTTCTTTGGATGTGGTTCGAAATAAGCGGCCTGTATTCTAGCAGATGGCCCTGCACTCATACACATCCTAGAAGCATTAAGTGGACTCAGTGGGTTTAAAAAGAGTTGCATGAGTTTGGGAGGGAAAAGTGGTTCAGGTGTGGCAGGAGTTGACGGGGGAGAGTTGATCAAAACACATTATAACACATACACATGTGGATTCTCGAACAATAACTGTTTTTATTCCTGGGAAAATCAATGGCAATGGACTGGAGAGCTGGAAACTTTACAAATAAGACTTGACTGCCAAAGGGGTAGAAGGGAAATGAGAGAATGTGAAACACCACTGTTAACTGTGGAGGCAGGTAGAAACAGCAGGTAGAAATAGCACAATGTTAGACGCACCAAGTCTAGTGATGACTACAGACTGGGAAACTGAGGCAAACCCATATTCTATGGCATGGTGGTGAGAGAAGGTAGCATCAGATAAGGAGTGAACAGGAGCGACCATAGAGAAACAACAGATACTTCTAAATACATTTAAATATTGAAAGCAGAAGGAGAAGGGTAACCCAAACTCATGCTTGTTTGTGGGAGAAATATACAGGGCTTTTCTATGAAACTAATACGCAGCAACTGTGGTCTAGATGGCACACGAGTGTTTAGTATAGAGCTTCACAAGGCTGCTGTAAGAATTTTCACAACTTGATATTTGCTGTCTGCTTTTTACTTTTGTCAAAACTTCCTAGGAGCCAGATGTCATGTTTTAGGCCTGGAATCTTGGCTACTGGGAAGGCTGATACGGATGGAGGGTTGCAAGTTCAGGGCCAGCCTCAGCAACTTAAAGAGACCCCTATTTCAAAATAAAATGTAAAAAGAGCCTGGGAACAGTTATGCTGCAGAGCATTTCCCCAGTACATGCGAGGCTCTTCGATTTCATTCCCAGTTCAAAAACACAAAATCCCAAACCAGAAAGATAGGAAGGAAGTGGGTGGGGAGAGGAAGGGAGAGAAAGAAAAGAAAAAGAAGTTTCCTAAAAGTATATGCACTCACATATTTCATTTATAACAAGAACAGTTTTCTAATAAATGAACTATGATAAAAATACTTTTATCATGTAAAAGTATCATAAGATTATATAATAAAATACAAATCACACTGCAATTAAGAGTTAACTCATTTCTGGCTTGAAATAAAGTGAAATGTCTTAGATTTTTATAATACAAATTATTACCCAAATATTTGGAATGCACACATAAAATTACATAGCCTACCTCTAAACCTTATTTCCTCAAAAACAAACAAACAAGAACTAGACTAAGGAACTTATGGCTCCCGTGCAGTGGGAATCAGGATCTGCACTTCCCTTCCCTGGCACCCATACCATACCTTCTCCTGCTCCAGCACCTGCTGCTTCTGCTCTTCATCCAGACTCTGCGTTCTGCTCTGCAAAGCATCTCTTTCCTCTTCGAGCTGACATAATCTCTCATTGGCTCTGGATTTTTCTGATTCTAAATCTTTAATTGTAACTTCCTGGGTCATCTGAGTGGCTTGAAGCATTCCAATATGACCTAGAAACCGCCCCCCACAAAGAAAGCCTCCTTAATTTATAAGTCTGTTGAGCTATGATATGAAAGCATGTCTCTAAGGGCAGAACTGTACTTCATGCCTGAGTGGTACACAAGTTTCTCTTTGGCTTCCTCTCTGTGCAATGGGAAATATCCACCATGGGAATGTCTTATGATCCTTTATTATAATTATAATCCCTTAAAATAGAAAGTCCATTTTTACACCATTGATGTTGCTCCCTGGTACCATCTCACTTTTTTAAAAAAAGAAGAAGACTGCAAGCTAAACAATTTGAAGTAGGAACGATTCCTCAGGAGCTCATGCAAAAGTCTCCCAGGAGTAATTAAGAAAGGTGAGGATGCACTGAGCTGACTAATGCTACGGAATGAAAAGGAGCCACTTCTTCTTTCCTATCCCCACTCTTGTTTCTCTCTGTGTGCCTGCCTCTCTGTCTCTCTGTCTTTCTCTTTCTAGAAGAATCTGTGTGTGCAGGGAACAAAGGTACAGACAGCAGTTGAGTTTCAATTGAATTTGATTTAGATAAAAACTAGACTGAAAAACAGTCTAAAATAAAGTAAAGCTGGGTGAGGGGTCGTGGGCTGGATATGAAGGGGAGTTGGGCAGGATAGGATTCAGACATGCTGTTTACATATTTGAAACCGTCAAAGAACAAGTAGAAGATGTTCTACTTAAAAATGGGTGGGAGGAGGGTACAGGTAAAGGGAGAGAAGGGAAATCTTGAGTGCTAAACAGGTTCTCATAGAAAACATCCTTTAAGGCAGAGATTTTCAAAGAACTCTGGGCAAACAGCACAAGACTCACTGGTAAGTCTACTGGGAACAGTCTACTGCAGCAGAGTGAGGAGGAAAGCCCACGCAGGTCCAGCACACGTGGGCTTACAAACTGCCTGCATGATTCCGACACATGCCGAAAAATCATTAAAATTTTGTAGTTTTTGGTCAAGAAATTCACCAGCGAGTCAATCAAAATTAAAGGAGGTCCGAGACAGCTTCACTGAATACACAACCCACTCAGACAAAAAGCAACTTCAGACTTGACCTGGATCAGCATCTTCTCTACTAAGGACTATCTATGAAATGAGACACACTGGACACATCAGATGGGTGACTCAGCTGTCTTGTGTGCACTCACCTTTGTTCCCTACATACAAATATTTCCAGAGATGGACAGCAGACACACAGAGAGAATTTTTATGCATCTGTAAAAATGTAACCCCTGCCCCCAAACAAAACATATGACATCCTGAGGCAGGATAGAAAGATGGGAAGAGGTGGGATCATGGGAAGGAAAAGATGCCACTTGGTCCCAAGCTTAGGTGAGGTCTCTCACTAACTGAAATTCAAGCATCCCAGTGCAGTAAACACGGGTTGTGAAAACTGCTTACACAGAGACAATGCTCCTTTTACATAAAGACATTCCAAAATATGAATGGAAAAGCAGCAATAAACCATGCTGAAGGCCTGAGCCCCCAGAACTTTTAATTTGGTTTTCTGTCTTCCCAAGGTATTTTCTGGAAATCTCACAAACTAGGTTATTTACTTTTGTTGACAATAAACACCTCTTGTGATTTGGGGATGTTACCCTGGCTAAAATCCTGGGCTTGGAGCACCCCTAGAACCCCCTTTCAACCTCAAATTCCTTGACAACTCTAAAGATGACAACTGGGAACCCCCGCCATCCCGTAAACACGGCTACAAGGAAGTGCAGCTCTCCTTGAGCACATGAGGGTTTTACGTCTTATTTGTCCAGTGGATCACCTCTTTTCTGCTGACCCTTCCAGCAAACAATTCTGCTTCAAACTAGCTCGTCCTGACAGCTCTTTCTGCAGTGAAGCCCGAGACCTGTCTTAACCTCAGGGGAGTTCCTAAAAGGAACCCTGCAGGGCTGCTGGTGACAGTCTCATCATTTCATTGCTGTAATTACCCAGGAAGATATTGGAGACTTTTAAAAAAATAGTCTAAATCGTTTCAAAATGTTAGAAGTAATAGCAAATATTAAATTAAAAGAACTTCCAAAATATTCACATGTTGTTTTGAACGAACAGAAGTGATGGTCTGAGCATTGCTCCGAGCTATGGGGTAGACATACTAGCTTTGAGGACCAGCTCTGAAGCTTGCTCTTGTAGACGCTCCCGAGCAGCTACTAGCTCGATTTCTACTTCCTTGTGCTTGCTTATCAAGGCCATTTCTCCCTCCTTAGCATCGTCAAGCTGCTTTTGAAGAACCTAAGAAAGATTAAATAGCCATAGTCAATGCACAAGTATGATACTAAGCTAACTAATTTATTTAATGTACAAACATCACCTTTCGCTTACCGGAAAGTTCTATGTAGCTAGGAGTACTTAGTTTTAAATCTGTAAGTTTTTAAACACAACCTGATGTTTTAAGTCATATGACCCAATTAGGGAAGGCTATTTCTACCCTGCCTAATGCCTTCTAATGCTCTGCAGACACTAGCAACACAGCCAAGGAAGCTTTCTGTAGCAGTATGACAAAACATATGGAGGCTTTCAACATCTTTTCTACAAACTTGCTATCTCTTATTAAATTCCATTTTTAAAAGCAGTAATTTTTTTTGTTCAGTGCTTAAATAGCAAATAATGAACCAGACAATCCTCAATGAAGAGAAAATGGAAAGCACAATTAATCCCTAACCTCAATATTTTAACTCTCTCAAGACACTGATGGGAATACTATTAAGCTGTTTAAATCAGCAGTTCTCAATCTGTGGGTCTCGACCCATTGGTGGTCAAATGACGCTTTTGCAGGAGTTGCTTAAGAAGATCTGCATATCAGATATTGACATTATGATTCATAACAGTAGCAAAGTTAGCTATGAAGTAGCAACGAAAATAATTTTATGATGGGGAGGGGGTCACCAAAACAGGTCACAGAATTAGGAAGGATAAGAACCACTGGTTTAAATAAAGTCCCTTCATAGTATAAATAAGGTTGTAAGCTATCTTTTTGAGCACTTGGCATCTGAACTTCTAACAGGACAGGTTTTAAAGATAATAAAAATTACCCCTTCCATTTTTTCTTCTCACGAAAGCAAAGATAAAAATGGGGCTTAAAGTGGTATGAATATAAATAGCCAATCTGAAAGTCAGCCGGCCAGGTGTCCAAATCAACAAAATAATATATATGAGAAAGGTGGGAAGGAATAAGCAATGGCTTAGCAGTTAAGAGTGCTTGCTGCTCATAACAGAGAACTCAGGTTCAGTTCCCGAGCACCCAGTGGTGGCTTGCAACCATCTATAACAGATACGTGCAGGTAAAACACCCATACACATAAAATAAAATCAATACACCCAAAATAATTCTTTAAAAAGTGTGGGGTGCGGAGATTGCTCAGTGGGCAAAGCGTTTTACCATCAGAGGTTAGGACCTAGCTCAGATTCTCAGAACCCGGTTAAGAGCAAGATGAGCATGATGGTCACTGGCAATACCAGAGCTAGGGAGGCAGAGGCCCGGTAACCCTGGAGCAAGCTGGCTAGCATGACTAGCTGAAATGGCAAATGGAGTCCTCTGGTTTCAGCAAAAGACACCCCTGAACAAAGGAGATGGAGAGTGATCTGAGAAAACACCCAGTGTCAACCTCAGGTTTCCACAGACACATATGTACACACACATACGCATGACACATAAACACGCATGCTCACACATCACACACACGTAAAGAAAGAAAAGAAACTAGAAGGAACCACATGTTGAATGCCCCATGCCCACTCACCTGTACGTTGCCCTCTGCTGCGGCCAGTGCCACCTGGAGCTTTTGGCATTTGTCAAGGAGACTGCTGGCCTCGTCCTGCACCATCTGCAGCTCAGTCTTCAACTTTCCTATGGTTTTTCGTAAAATGGCTTCTTGCCCCTGGAACTCTTTGCGAAGGTCAGCCTCCTTGTCCCTGCTGGCCTGCAGGCTTTCGGCTGTGAAGAGCTGTGCCCTTTTCAAATTATCAAGCTCACGCTCATAGAACAACTGAGCTTTGCTCAACTTGCCCTCGTACTCCTCAATGAGCCCTTTCTTCTCGAGCCTCAGCTCTTCGAGGGTGTTGTTCAAACCCTCCACCTCTATCCTGTGCAGTTCCTCTACTTTCTCCTGTCCCTTGTTCACCAAGGCACTGTGGTCCTGCTGCGACTTCAACAGCTCCTGGACCTCCCGTCTGTGAGCGGCTCTCAAGTCGTCTAGGGCCAACTGTTTGTCCTTTTCAAACTGTACCTGGAGTTGCCCAAAGCTCTGCAACCTCTCTTCGAATTTCCTTCTAACCTCTTCAACCTCCCGGGACATGGTCACTATGCGCTGGACATGCTGGGCCTCTGCACAGAGATGCATGTCCTCAACTCTCTGCTTATATGCCTCAAACTCCGTCAAAGCCTGCTGCTTCATCTTTACGTGATCTTCTAAAGATGCTTCCAAAACTTGAATCTTTCTCTTAAGGTCTGACTCTTCTGTTACCTTGCTTTTATATAGCAATATTTTTTCTCTTGTTTCTGCAAGAATTTGTTGGATTTCTTCTTCGTGAGCATCTTTGAGGGCCTGAATTGCAGACTCATGCTCATCATTTTTAGTGTTCAAAGCATATATTACCTACATGGTTTTGAAGAAAGGGGAAAAAAAATCAGCACATATTCTTTTATATCTCGAAGTTAATTCTTTCATTTGGATTGATTTTTTTCTATGCACGCATTATTTCTGGTAAATATTAAATACAGAAATGTCATGCAGTTGTTTTTGTGCCCAGAGATTGATTTGCTTTGCAAATTTCTATCCTTGCAGAGACTTTTAAATTGTTATTTTAAAATATTCAAGATCATTCACTTACAAAAATGCACAGTTACAATCCCAGCACTAAGGAGGCAAAGGCAGAAGGACAGAACGTCACTACACACACAGTGAGGTCCGGGCCTTCTTGGACTACATAGGAAGTCAATGTCTCTGTCTGTTTCTGTCTCTCTTTCTCCCCCTTTCTTTCACAAAAATGCATTCAAAATTAAGAATGATGTACTATAAACTAAAAGAGGAAGGGAACAACAAAGACTATCTGACCAGAGAAGGTAGTTTTCTGCATAACCCAGGCCAGTATAGTGGAGGCTACAGAAGACAGGAGGAAAAAGGTATGAGGCAAGGACCCATCTTGCCGCATGCCCTTGTATCATGCTCAAATCCAGGGACTCTAGATATTAGGGATTCCCAGAGCCCTCTTTATATGTTGAAGGACCTATTTAAATATACAAATGTTAGAAATTCACTTTCCTGGTTCCCTTATAGTTTGCTTTTGTTAAGGGTTTAGAACTATTTTATTGTCAATGAACAAATCTGCTGTGTTCTAAACTGAACTAATTAAGTCTCAAACATTTAGAGTTCAGTCCCACGTGATGGTGCCCACTTCAGATGGTCCTGGGAGCTCCAGAGTATAGGAAGGATCTGGGGAAAGAGGACTGACAGATATCCCTTGAGCCTTGCAGTTCTGGAGCTCCCTTGAATTGGAGTGTCACTGCTCAAGAGGCACCAGCCCAAGTTATGTTTAAACTGTGTTAGTGACTTCTCGAGGTGGACAGTGTCAGAATTAAACTGAGTTAAAGACACTGGAGAAATCCACATAATTTGTGGTGACCAGTGGTAACCATGGGGAACTGAGCTGAGTATGAGAAGAGGAAGAACATTTACTTTATGCCATTGAAACAGCCATTAAGATGAACGTCCAGGCTGGACCTACTGGCACACGCCAGCCATCCTAATCATCAAAGGGCTAAGGCTGAGAGACAGCCATGAACTTAAGGCCAGGCTAGACTGCACAGTGAATATCAGACCAGCCAGGGACAGATAGAAAATGCTTTGTCTAAAAAGAAAAAGGAGAAAGAGAACAGGAAAGGAAAAGGGAAAGAAAGCAAAGCAGAGAAGAAGAAGGGAACGGAAAGGAGAGGAGAGGAGTGGCAAGGGGAGGGGATGGGAGGAAAGGAGGGAGGGGGAGGGGGAGGGGGAAGGGAAGGGAGGGGGGAGGGAGGGGAAGGGAAGGGGGGAGGGGAAGGGAGGGAGGGGAAAGGGAAGGGAAGGGAAGGGAAGGGAAGGGAAGGGAAGGGAAGGGAAGGGAAGGGAAGGGGAGGAAAAAGAAAAGGAAAGCCAAAGAGAAGCCCACTGGTCAGGATGCCTAGAGCAAGAGGATGTAGACATGACCTCAAGCCTGCCTAGGGCAGTTCTGCTCCAAGCCCCACTCTATCTTACTGAGCACATGGATGAAAACAGAAATGAAAGAGAGAGACCTCCAAGAGAACCAAGTCACATCCTTAATACTTTGTTCTAAGAGATGATCGTAAAAAGGACTAGCCCATTGGAGGGACTTTCTATTATAGGAACGAAACATCAGAGGTATGCAATATGTGAGTGTCCCTCGTTGATGATTTGTTAAAATATTCTTCTAACAATTTCCACTAAGTGTTTGGCGAGTGGTGCCCAGTCCCGCATCCTTTGACACATCTTTCTCATACACCTGGTGAAAGGCTATGCTCTTAACGTCCAGCGTGTCTGTCATTTACCATCATCATCTCCTGAAACCCAGTAAGTGTTTGATTAATGTACTGGAGGAGTCTCAGGAACAAGGCTGGAAAGATAGAGGAAGCTATCTGAGAGCCTAGAAAAGAAGCTATAGACAGAAAAATTATAGGGGAAATTAAATGGGAGGTTGGAATCAAAGCAACAAATTAGAAAGAATGAGATTTAAGTTATCAAAATACATGAAAACAATAGAAAAATATTACTGTAGTAAGTGTTATTTCAGTTTCAACTCTAATGCAGATGAAGGCCAAATATGGCTGCTGCTTCCCTCTGTACACATCTTGGTACAGTGAAATTGTTTCCCTTTGTCCAACTGCTGCTGTCCCATCTCATCACGGGAGCAGAGCTGAGAATGAGTGGGAACGACAATAATGAACTCCCCGTCTGATCTATTTATAGGCAAGCCATTTTAGTCAAAATTGGCCACAAAAACAAAGGTCTGAAGTTGCGTTAGCTTTTTAATCTTCTAAACCATCCCTATTTTCTTTCCACTAAGACTCATATCATACACGGAGAAAGCCAATCATCTAATTATGGAAGTACACTGCACAAAGAAACACACACTCAAATTGAACATATCAGTATCTTCCAGGAAAGAAATATTAAGATATATTTCTAAAAACTTAAGAAGGAAAAAATAAATGGGTGCCAAATGCAATAAACCAATACAACTCCAGTAAATTACCACTTGAAACATGCTTTTACTAAGTTATAGTCTTTAAAACTGTTCATTATATTTATTTATTTTGTTATGGGGGAATGCACACATGTAGAGGTCAGAGGACAAGTCTAGGGAGTTGGTTCTCTTCTTCCACCTTGTGGGACCCAGGGATCAAATTCAGGTCATCAGGCTCCACTGAGCCACCTCACCAGCCCAAGTTATGGTAATTTTAAAATAAGACTCTTATATCTATAGATTCAAGTAGAGATGGGTGAGGAGACAGGTGGATTCCTGAAGCTGATTGGCCAGACATCCTAGAAGAATCCATATGCTTTAGGCTTAGTAAAAGACCCTGTCATCAAGGAGAGATACCAACTTCAACCTCAAGCCTCTACATACATAAATGGGCCCATGTATGTGTGAGAGCATCTGGACATATTGGTACACACATCCACATTGATGAGTAGGTACACACACACACACACACACACACACACACACACACACACACTTACAAGTCTAAATGAAAACAAGTCATTTGTGGAATACTTTTCATTGTTAGCTGCTATGGGCTGAATGTTATTTCTTCCAAGTCCACATTTTGAAACCCTACCCCTGGACATCATGGTATTTGGAGATGAGAACTTTGGGAGGTAATTAGGTTTCAGTGGGTCACAGGGTGTGGGCCTCATGATGAGATCAATACTATTAAAAGAAAAGATATCTGTACTTAGTCCTTCTGTCTCTACCTCATGAGGACCCAGCAAGAAGACTGTCACATGCAAGACAGAAAGAGAGGCCTCATAGGGCAGAACTATATGGCACCAAGGTCATGGATCTCCCAGCCTCCAAACCATGAGAAATAAATTCTCTGTATTGCATGCATGTGAGTGTGCAGGTGAGTATCCAGATGCATGCATGCCAAGGCCAGAGGTGGACATTAGGTGTTTTCCCCTATTGTCTCTCACTAAACTGGAATATGATATTTTGGCTAGGCTGGCCTATGATCTCCACTGTCCACTGTTACAATACATGGCACATGTGGCCATGCATGGCTTTTTACATGTGTGCTGGGGTTCCAAATTCAAGTCCTCAAATTTGATCATAAGAAGAGAAAGCACTCTTAGCCCTGAGCTGTTACAGCAGCCACATATTGTGGAGCAGTTTCCTTAGAAATTGAAACGTTCCATCCTGTAGGGAAGCTATTTAAGAAAGGAGATAAACATCTCAAAATAGCTTCAGGAAGTTCCTGAAACTGGCCAGATTCACAAGGTCCCTACTTCCCGGCTCTCAAGACAAGTTCAGCAGCCTAGAAGAAACAGAGACCAACCAAACGGCCTGCAGTAGTCTAAATGAGAATGAGCCCATACACGTGTTTTTGAATGCTTAGTCAAAGGGTGTAGAGATATTTGAGAAAGATTAGGATTACTGTGGCCTTGTTGGAATAGGTTTGTGCTGGCCCTATAAAATTCTAAGAAAGCCTCCCATTAAATGCTTTCTTTTATCAGAGTAATGGCATCACTTCATAGCAACAGAGGAACAACTAAGACACACCCTAAAAGAAACAGATCAAATGAACTTCCTAGAAGAAATAAAGACCAACTGAGCCACCTGGAACGGGCACTCTCTCCGACCTGTAGTGCTGCCTACAGGCTGTGCAGTGTGCTCCAGGTTCCCAGCTTTTGTGAGCTGTCAGTCATGATGGCGTGAGATTTAGTGATGCAGCTGTCATTCAGTCATTTCTGCTTTTGTAAGCAACTCCAGTAAAATGCATTGGTTCACCAAGCTGGACTTTGGTGTTATCCACACTTTGCTCTGTCATGGGCTCCCTTTCTGTGGTGAGTATACATGTGTGTGTTGTATCTCCCCAGGAAATACCTGTCACACACGCCACAATAAATTAATTACTGATGTTTAAAAACACAGGTTTATGGTGTTTTATTATGATAGTCTGATCGTATTAATATACTGGAAATATATCAATATGTTTCTGCTGAAAATCTTACTATCCAGAAATAAAACGGATTCATTGCAAAAAAGAAAAATGTAAAATAAAGTGTAAAAAGGGCATTTACCAAAGTAAAACGTGTTATGTTAGTTTATTAACTAAAATAATTTAAGTCTTCACTGTAGCATATTATATCAACTGACACTGCTAGGGTGAGTTATCACTGAATAGGTGTGGATATATACATATATATATATATATATTAATATATATATAGTAATATATGTGTGTGTGTTAATATATGTATATATATTATATATACATATATATATGTAATATATACATATATTAACACACACACACAATATAGTGCCATAAAACCATCAAAAATACTTCTAAAAGGTCTAAAACTGCTTTATATTCCAACAAAGAAAAGCCCAGGAACAGACAGGTTCACTGCTGAATTTCAGCAGACCTTTAAGAAAGAAATAATACTGATGCTCCTCAAATAATTCCATAACATAGATAGGAAAGAATGATTCTAAGCCCATTTCACAATGTAGTATTACCTCGTTACCGAAACTCTGTAAGGATACACCACCACCACCAGATCGATTTCTTCATTAAATGGAGCCCCCCCCCACAAAAAGTGCTTAATATATTACCTGCAAAGTTGCGTATTAAAAAGATCATATACCATGATCATGATTCCATTCCACGGATACGTGGATGGTTCAGCATATACAAATTAAGACTTTTCTGGGTTGATCTCCAATAACTCAAGAAATAATAACAAGAATCAACAAACAGGATTACATCAAATTAAAAAGCTTCTGCATGACAGAAGAAACAGCAGACAAAATGAGAGACAACCTACAGAATGAGAGAAAAATATTGCCAGCTATTCTTACAGGAGGGATTAATATCCAGAATATGAAAAGAACCCAAAATATTCAACAGCATATGGCTAAGTAATCTATTTAAGGATACAAACAGATACTTCTCAAGGTTCAAGTGGACAATAAGTATAATGCACGACAAAAGTGTTTAATGTCCTCGGTTCTCGAGAAAGTGATGGGAAGGGTACCAGTGAGATAGCTCAGCTGGTAGAGGCGCTTGCCAACAAGCCCGACAACCTGAGTTCAATTCCAGATGCTATGTGGTGGAAGGAGAAAAATCATTCCCCCCAAGTTGTCCCCTGAGATCTACACATGCTCAGTGGCATGAGCCCGTGCACAATGAATAAATACGTAAATACATAAATAAATACTTTATTTCTCACCTTCAGTAACTTTAATATGCTTGATAAATAGTTCCCTAATACCTATAGGCAAATTTTGTCATCTGAGAGATCTATGTAACTGTATCTTTAAAACAGTCCCAAAACTCTGATTTTTAAAAAGCGTACAATGTTCACAACAGTGCATAATGACAATTTTGTAACACTTAAAATTTTTTTTTATTAAAAATAGGTATTTTTAAAACAATATACTCTGGTTACTATTTTCTGTCCCCAGCTCCTCCCACATTCTCTTCTTTTTCCCACCCACCCAAATCCATACCCTTTTTCTCTCAGAATACAAACAGGCATCTAAAAAAATAAAATATAAGATAAAGCAAAAACAGACAAACCAGAATAGGATATAACAGAAGAAAAATAGACAAAGAAAATGCTTCAGGAACATACACAGACACAGCTACACACACTTTTATACACAGAAATTCCATAGAAATACAAAACTGGAAACCATAAGAGATATGCAAAAGACCTGTAAGGTTAAAAAAATAAAGTTAAAACAAATAAACAATGAAGCCCTGAAAAGTGGCATTCAAAAATGCCCCTGAGTTCCTTTTCTGTTTGTTAGTACATCTCCCGCAAAACCCCAAGATGGTGATGGGTCACGAAAAAACAGGCAGACATAAATTAAGTTCCAGTCTCACACACAGACCCAGAAATCCCCATCTCCCAGAAATCCCTCCACAGTTCCCCCACCTCTCTCCCTGGAAAAGCCCATGTCTTCTCTTTTGCTCTCCTTCCAGCCAACCAGAGACAGACACCCCACCCCTTCTCCATGTGAATCCTTCTTCCCTTCCTGCCTAAGACCCTTTCCTTACAAGCCACCATTTGTCTAAGGGCCATGTCTGTCTTCACTCTATCCAGAAGCAGTCCTGTGTCCCTCCAGGGCAAATATCCTTTCCTTCTGTCCTTGTCCCCTGCCCCCTGCCCTCTGTCCTTCTGGGGCAAATACATCTTTGTGCTAAGAATCTGCTATCTGGGTGTGTTCTGTGCTGGCTCTGAGCTTCTTTCAGTGTTGTCCACCTACTGCTGGGCATGTAGCCTAGCCTTCAGAGAAGTCTGCACAGCCAGTGAGGCTCCATTGGAGAAAACAAAATTTTCATCTGTGAGTTGGTTATCAGTTGGAGATAGCTTCTAGGTTAAGGATGAGGCTTGTGTCCACTTCCCCTCTCAGTGCTGGGACTCCTTCTGGCCCAGACCTGTGTAGGCTCTGTGCATGCTGCCATAGTCTCTGTGAGTTTATATGTATGTAGATCATGTTGATTTAGAAGGCCTTGTGTTTTGTTTTTGTTCTTTATTTTTTATTTGCTTTATTTTCTTGGAGTCCTCCATCCCCCTCTGGCTCTTGTACTTTTTCTACCTACTCTTACAGAGTTCTATGAGACCTGAGAGAAGGGATTTGAGGGATACATCCCACTTAGGGCTCAGTGTTCCAAGGTCTCTTACCCACATTCTCCAACTTTGTTTTTGTTCCTATCTACTGCAGGAGGAAGCTTTTCTGAAGATGACTGACCAAGAAACTGATCTAAGAGTATAACAGAATGTAGTTCAGAGTCATTTTATTGCTATGTTCCTTTAGCAGAACAAAACTATTACCTATAGCGTTTTCCCCTAGGTCACTGGCAAATCTAGTCTCAGGTTCTTGGCCACCTCAACAATGTTGGGGATGAGTTCCATCTTGTGGAGTGGGCCTTAAACCCAACCAGATATTGGCTGGTTGGTTGCACAAGCTTTGTGCCGCTTTTGTACCATTGTAGACTGAAGGGCTTACAGCTGGGTTAATGTTTCACCTTTTTTTCTTTGGTAGCATGCAGAGTAAATTCCAGTACCACAAACACTAGTCAGTAGGAGTAACAGCTCTATCTATGTTCATTGAGCTGTGTAGATGTTGTCCTCAGTAATAGGACCTTACCATCAGACTGTGGAGAGCAACCAATAGCCTTGGAAACAGCTTAGGTTGTTTGGGAGTTTTCATGAGGTCCTTTTGTCAATCACTCAATTAGATGTAACCCAGTTCCAGAACTGGAGGCTTCGCTGGGTGACAAGAGATGTCTAGCTGGGACTCTATCTTCCTTATTTTTTAGCAATTCAATTTAGAACACCTTCATACATGTATATATTTTATGAAGTGTCTTAAGTTTAAGTATTAAGTTTCCATATGACACCTCAAATGCCCCTTAGTTTTAGCTGCCCCTCTATGCATTCCCTCTCTCACCCCCCTTTCCCTCCCCATCCCTGTTTCATCCTTCTGCTGTAATAACCCCTTTCTTCTAGTCCCTTACTCTATACATAACCTCTGTGGTTATATGGATTGTAGGTTACTAAAGACTTAACTGCTAGCATCCACATGTAAGTGAATACATACCATATTAAACACATATCATAAATTTTTTAAAGGGGCTTGAGAGATGGCTCAGTGATTAAGAGCACTGGCTCCTCTTCCAGAGATCCCTGGTTCAATTCTTAGCACCCCCGTGGTCATTCATAACCACATGGAACTCTGGTTCCAGGGGATCCAATTCCCTCTCCTGGCCTCTGCAGGCACCAGACACGCACATGGTGCACAAACATGCATAAACGTGTCGTGCAGACAAAATACACATACATGTGAAAAAAGATAATAAATAAATAATCTTAAAGGCAGGGAAACTCCATTCACCCTGGCCAGAACTGATGTTATATCAAGGACACAGAATTAATGAATACTTAGGATGTAAGAGGCAGGAACTCCTTCTTCCAGAATGCTGTTTCCCCATAGCTAGCATTCTAACTGGGGTAAAATGGGATTGCAATGTAGTTTTAACTTGTAGTTCCCTCATGGATAGTGAGGTTAAACATTTTTTTTTTCCTGTTCACTTCTGTGGTGGTTTGAATAAGAACGGCCCCCACAGGCTCATATATTTGAATGGTTAGTCATCAGGGAGTGCCACCACTAGACAGGGATTAGGGGGTATGTCCTTGTTGAAGGAAGTGAGTCACTGGGGGTATCTGGTGTTTCAAGAGCCCAATCCAGGCTCAGTCTCTCTCCATCTCTGTCTCTGTCTCTCTCCTTGCTGCCTGCAGATTCAGACGTAGAACTCTCAACCTCTCCAGCACCATGTTTGCCTGACTCTTACCATGCAGACAGCCATGAGGATAATGGTCTTTTAAAACTTGTAAAGCAAGCAATTAAATGCTTTCCTTTATAAAAGCTACCGTGGTCATGGTGTCTCTTCATAGCAACAGAACACTGACTAAAGCCATTTCATTAACCCATTTATGGTGTTGCTTGATTTTCTGTTTTATAATCTTTTATTCTAGGTACTAATCTTGTCAGATGTATGGCAAGTAAAGATTTTCCTTTTACTTGATAGGTGGTCTCTTCACTCAGTTAACTGTTTCCTTTGCTATACAGCAGCTTTTTAATTCATGAGGTTCTACTTGTCAGCTGTTGACATTATTTCCTGAGGGAGTAGACTCCTACTCAGAAGGTCCTTCCCTATGCCTATTTGTTGAATTGTTTTACTTGCTTTTTCCTTGAAAAGCTTTCAGAATTTTAGACCTTCCATGAAGGTCTCTGATCTTGAGCTGATTTTTGTGCAGGGTAAATGTCATTCTTTTACGTGTAAATTTTCCCAGTGCTATTTGTTAAAGAGGTTGCCTTCTCCAGTGTTGAGAATCAGGTGGCTGTAGCTACGTGGGTTGACGTCTGCATTCTAAATCTGCTTATCTATGTGTCTGTCTTCGTGCCAGTATTTTGCTGACTTTGTCACTACGCTCTGAAGTGTAACCTGAAACCAGGCACAGTGCTACTGCCAGGATTCCTTGTGCCTAGGATCCCTCTGGCTAGTCAAGGTCTTTTGTGTTTCCATATGAATTTTAAGATTTGATTTTTTTCTATTTCTGTGAAGAATGACACTGAAATTTTGGTGGCAATTACATGGATCCTGAAGAACAGTTTCGGGAGTAAAACCATTTCTACAATGGTAATTCTATCAGTACATGAGCAAGGGAGGCCTTTCATTCTTCTGGCAACTTCTTCAATTTGTTTATTCAGAGTTTTAAAGTTTTAATTGTAAAGGTCTTTCGTTTCCTTGATTAGGCATACTCTAGTTTCTAGTGTACACTCCCATATAATTGCTCAAATGAGTCTTTATAACCAGAATCTTCTTCCTTTTCTTCTTTTCTTCTTTGTGTTTCAAGACAGGGTTTCTCTGTTGTAACTCTGGCTGTCCTGAAACTCACTTTGTAGAACAGGCTGGCCTCGAATTTACAGGAGATCCACCTGCCTCTGCCTCCTGTGTGCTGGGATTAAAGGCATGCGTGTACTACCACCACCTGGCTTAACCAGAATCTTTTAATTTCCTCAAAGTGCTGGAGGAAAAAAAAAAAAAACCACATACAGAATTCCAGACTAGAGAAACAATGAGAGAATGACACAAAGAGGAAAGCACACAGGCTCCAGAGCTAGGGGTGTAAAGTGCTCAGTCCTGCAGAGGTACTAGTATCTGCGAGCTTGTCAAGATTCAGGTAGAACCTACTGAAAAAACGTGAAGAGGCCCAGGGACAATCCTGGGCATGGTCCCGGGGATCAGGAAGAATATGAGAACCCATGCAGAGGCAGCATGCTGAAAGCAGGAGAAGAGAATCTCAGCTCCAGACGGGGAGACAGCCTAAGGTGATGCCCAAAGCCCAAAAATGAAGACAAATGAGTACTGTATTAAGTACAGTACTGTATTCAGACTCTATGCTTCATTTGACATTTGACATTTGACATTTGACATTTGATGGAGAGCTGAGAGCAGGAGCTAGAGGACAAACAAAAGAGTGATTAGTGAAAGGTTAGTCAGAGAAGGCAGTCAGCCAGCACAGAAAAACATCCAAGAGAGGGCTTGTAAGAAGATGAGGATGCTGCTCCAGGAGGCAGGGAGCTCAGGGAAGGCTTTGCTGGTTTAAACAGAGCTGGAAGTGTAATCCAGAGAAGGGCAATCAGGTGTACCTTCTATTGGACACAGTGATGCTCCTAACCCTTGTGAGGCCAGCCTCCACTGGCCTTCCTAGTCCCTGACTAGGTAGAGAAAGGCAGCCACACAGCAGCCAGGAATAGAGAGCCTTCTCGAAGGTATGGCTGTCCGGCTAGTCTCCATCTTATATTTTACACCTAGTGGACAAATTCTAGACACAGCTGGACTTTCTCTTCTAATCAATGCTAGGAACAGGCCATCAGAGAAGGAACTCATCCTCTGAGGACTAAGACATTGTGAGAAGCACACATTGACATACAAAGTAATATTCACTAATGTTTTTGTTTGTTTGGGGTGAGTGTATATGTATGGGTGTGCTCCGGTGTGGGAGTGAGGGGTACAATCACCTGTCTTGTATGGGTATGGAGGCCAGAGGTTGACATTACGTCTCTTCCTTTGTTTTTCCATCTTATGTTTTGGAGATAGGACTTCTCACCAAAGGGAAGCTCACCAGCGCACAATGAACAGTGCTCAATGAATCTATAATCTGCCTGCCTGTCTCTGCCCTCCCCACGTGCTGGGATTACAGAGAGTAGCCATAATGCCTGGCATTTCTGAGGGCAGTGGAGATTCAAATTCAGATGCTCATGCTCGCACAGCAAGCACTTCACCCACTGAGCAACCTACCTGGGCCTCATATTCAGTAATTAAGAAAAAAATCAACTGGAAGGAGTGCATGTGACAGCATGCATGTGGAGATCAGAGGACCATTTGCAGATTCTGGTTTGATTCTCTCCTACCACTGGGTTCTAGGGGCTTCAACTCCGGTCCTCAGGCTTAGTGGCAGCCACTTGTACCCACTAAGTCATCTCACTAACCCATATTTTGTAGGGTGTTTTGGGAGGTGACTGGCTTTTGTTTTTGTCTTGCGTTTTACAGATGGGGTCTCACGCAGTCCAGGCCGGCCTCAAACTGGCAACACAGCCAAGGAAGACCTTGACCTCATCATCCTGCTTCTACCTTCCAAAGGCTGGGTGAGGCTGCACACCAGATACAGGTGTGCACACTGTATATGGTTTATGTGGTGCTGGGAACTGGACCAGGGCCTTGTACGTGCTAGGCAGGCACTCTGCCAGCTGAGTGGCACCCGGGGCTGTTTGCACATTCCAGCTTCATATTCTTCCAGTATAATCAGTCAACGGATTACTTGGTCCTAAGACATCAGGGTTAAATAGTACTATCAAAATTCAAATCACTCAAGATAATTTCTTGTTTTTGCCATTAGGGTCTCTTCTATTTTTTTTTTTCTAGAACAATAACACAGGTAAAAATCCTGCCTGAATTTATATTTAGTTTTGCTGTTGGGACAGCCTCAAAAGTAAAAATTTCACAAATTATCCAAGATAATTCTCCAACTCTTAAATATTTCCAATGAGCTCTAAACAGGCTACTCAGGAAAGCTTATACGTTGGTAACGCAGTTCCTGGTTTGGAGCTGAATATTTTGTTCCATGTCCCCAGGTATATCCTTACCAAGTAAAGGCATTGTTAATCAAATATTTAAAGCTGTTTTCCTCTGGAGGTGATGAGATTGTACAAATGCTTCTTTATTTTCTTGACAGTTCTACTGGGGATAAGAAGCAGCATGTATTTATGCTACTTATATTATTATCTCAATGACTGTTTTGCTCACTGCACAGAAAGAAAAACAAAACTAAATTAAACAAAAAGGTTTATAAAAGCAAATTCATCCCAAGTGACTCAGGCTAACAAGATGGGGGGACAAAGGAAAAGCCCAGGATGAGGAAGTCACAGGATGAGGATGCAAGCCGAGAGCGAGAATGTGGTAAAGGCTACTGAGCGTCGTCTACCGGAAAAGGAAGGTCAGAAGAAAATCCCAAGCATGCACACACATGCGCACAGAACATGGGCACACACGGGTGAGCAAATGCACAATTTCCTCTTCTCTGAATCACTTTGAAATTTTATCTACCAGTGTATACTATTCCTGAATACAGTCAAAGGCCACAGTATTATCACACCCCCAAATTCAGACTAATAGCATATTCTCTAATTCCATCATAAAATGATAGATTATTCACCGTATCTTTTCTTTATCTATTTAGACCCACCTAAGACTCCACATTGTGCTAAACTGTTATATTACTTTAGTGTTCTTTAACCGAAAACACACACACACATACACACACACACACACACACAGATGGGGCCAGTATTCTTTTCTTTCTTTTTTTAATTTCATGACATTTATGTTAAAAGAATGTTGGACAAAAAATGCATAATGTTTTTAAATTTTTACCTTTATGGGGTTTTTTAATATCAAGTAATTTGTTGTGTTTTCTCAGTCCAACTACCTCTGTGTCTAGTAACTAAAATTAATATCACATATATTAATATTGCTACGTTAGTACCTGAGGGTAAATCTATGAAATCTATTACTCTTTCACCAGCCCTTTTCTCAAACAGTAGCCTTCTCTAGTAATGTTCTACTCAGTCTAAAAAAAATAAGAAGGCTGAGACTTGAGAGATGGCGCCACACTTAAGATCACTTGCTGATCTTTTAGAAGAACGGAGTTCAGTTTCCAGTAACCACACCAGGTGGCTCAAATCGCTTGTAACTGTAGCTCCAGGGGAATTCGACATGACACACTCTCCTGACATCGTCAGGAGCCTGAAATGCGTGCACCGCATGTCACGCACACGTATATACACATAAAAAATAAGTATTTTTTGAAAAAGGAAAAGAAACAAGAAAGCCAAGTGTAGTGGACTATGTGTAATCCCAGAACTCAGGAGGCTGAGGCAGGATGATCACCATATTTCAATCCCTAGACCACAATGTGTCACTGTGTCCCAGAAAAGCAAACAAAGAAAAAGGGATAAGACAAAAGAACAGAATCAACATTTGCTTATAAAAGGTACATCCTATGACCAACCATCCTAGCTATGTTCAACAAGTTCAGCCAGGGCTTTCCTGGTTTCAGCACAGCTCCGTGGGATCCTGTCCTTTCTGCTGCTAGGTAGGGGTTGTCAAGCAAAGGCCAGAACTGAACTGTTCTTGGAGGGGATTCTTAACAGGCTGTTAGAGTGGTAGAGAAACCAATACTAACAAACTAGACGTGTAAAGAGAATCTGACAGTCCTCGTTAACGTAAACGGAAAACCCTTCTAATCCACATGCTCACAAAATATTCAGGGACACAGTTCAGGTTCCACCTTTAACTGTACAACAGGAGAGTCGTGCACAAATCTATGTCCAAAGCAAGCAGCATGGAATCATACACGGTAGCTTTCTCCTGGCGGGACGTTAAACTGCCTCTATTTTTTACCTCTTGGTCCAGTTTCTTTTGTATCAAATTAAATAGAAAAACAAAAGCTGCTTTTCATACATTATGTAATCAAATTAATTCCAGCAGCAGACTTGTATCCAAATGAAATGCTTAGGAGGCAATTAACAAAAAAGCTCATTTGGATTTATGTAAGCCAAGGACATCCTAAAACCTTGTTTTAAAAACAATTTGAAAATCTAATTGCTTTGGGAAATAATTACTTTTAAAGATACATTGTTCTTCATATTTCTATAACTACTCTTGGAGAAATATCTCAACTCATATTTATAAGGTACAATTATGCTTTATTTTCCTGTGTGCTAATGTAGAATGCATCTATTTCCTCAGGAGATTTAACTTGAACTTTGAAACACAAGTCTTACAAATCCAGCTGTCATTCAGGATCCCTTCAATGGGATCTGTGGTACCAAACTTTACAAAACAATCAACAACTTTTTGTGAATATCTACTGTGTGCTCTGAATTTTTATATGAATTCCAGCAAAGAAAAGTATATGCATTCAAAATCCTAAATAGAATTTTTTCAAAATAAAATATACACAAAATAATGGCAATTTTAGATAATACACATTTGAATCGAGTATCAAGCTGTAGGGTGCAGAATACAGGACACAGCATGAAGTCTTCAGTAGAAACATCTTGAGGAAGACTGAAAGTCATCATAAAAGCCCTGAAAGAATGAGGCTGGAAAGACGGCTCAGCAGGTAAGAGCATCCTTTTTTTTAGGAGGACTCAGGTTCAGTTCTTAGCACTGGCATAGCTCCCCCCGCCCAACCATCTTTAACTCTAGTTCAAGGGATGTGATGCCCTCACCTGCCTACCATGGGCACTGTACACACATGGTGCACATACATACAACTCATATGTGGCAGGCAAGCACTCAGATACCTAACCTTTTTTAATTAATACATTTAGTGGGGGCTGGAGAGTTAGCTCAGTGGTTAAGAGTACCAGCTGTTCTTCCAAAGGACTCAGGTTCAATTCCCAACACACACACATGGCAGCTCACAGCTTTCCATAAGTCCAGGTCCAGGGGATCTGAGGCATATCCATATAGGCACAATACCCATACACATGAAACAAAATAAAAAATTTAAGAATAATGATAAATAAGTCAATTTAGAAAGGCCTGGAAGGACACCGGCAGTTGTGAAGAACTGTGCGGAGGGTGGCTTGGTTTAAGGAACAGGCAATGCTGTGTTCTGGGCTTGGTGTGCTCTGATAACACAGCAGAGAGACTGAGTGGCAGGGAAAGGCAGCCATAAAATTTAAATTTATAGAGAGTAACAATGTTACAGAAATTTGATTAGAAAAGTGGATAGTAATTTCATAATTTTTAGTAATTTTAGACGACTTAAAATCTATACATATTTCTCCATTTATATATACTCAGTGACTCTGGACACTAATTATTTACGGCTCACATCTTTTCACTAATTTTTCACAGAGACATTTTTTTCACATTTAAACATTTCTCGAAGCAGAGAATAATATACGATCAATTGTACATCATAGCCTCCCCCTGCCCCGTTCCTTGTACATAAAACAAGGGTTGTTCTTAAAAATCAAGCATCAGAGCCAGGCATGGTGGTGCAGGAGGTTAGACAGCAGATAAAGTTCCAAGAGTCTGCGTGCGCGACAGCATGGATTCAGGGTCAGCCTGGTAACTCAGTGAGATTCCCCAGTTCAAAAGTCAATAAAGGGCTAGGGCTGTCCCTCAGCAGGAAAGCATACACCTAACATGCAGTCCTAGGTTCAATCCCCAGCTAACAAACAAAACCCAGCTCCTACAGTGAATCAGTACTGGAATGCCATTAGGAAGAGTGAGGGAGTAAAATGTCTCATGTTGAAAGGGAACTACAACCTATTCTCAACTACAAATAAAATTATGATTTCCCTGAACCTTTTATTTAAAAGAAAAATAAAAAGAGTTCAGCTGGTTTGAGTTGAGTCCTTACAGAGAATTAAGATTAAGACAGAGAGACAAAAGCACAGTCCCAGGGATAAAAGGTCAGGGGCAGGTAGAAATAGACAGAAACAAAGGTAAGCAACAACAGGGGGCTCCTGAGCCAGCTCTGTCTTTACAAGGAAGTGTGAACATGTTAAAATGCAATCAATCACCTGGCTTTTGCTTCACTCAGAGAGGAATTGCAGGAGATACTTTCCAGTTCTTGTGAGCCCAGGGGTAAGGGACAGACTGGCAGAGCAGGAGCCTTACAGTTCCAACCGGAGACAAGCACCTGCTGCTCAAGGCACAGACTTAAAGACTATGAGAAAAAGTGTCCTTCTTTACCCACTCTTGACTTTTGCTGCTAGTGGACAAGCTAACCTGCTAACATGAAGAGAAGACAGCAGACGTAGCAGCAGAGAGTCGTAGCAATGGAGAGGACAGTAGACCCTGTGCCACCGCTGGCGGCGTCAGCGGTAGCAGCAGCTTGGCAACCCCCACCCAGGAGAAGTAAGGACAGGATCCCATCGAGTTGGGCTGAAACCAGGCAAGGTCTGGCCTGTAGCTTGCTGAACATGAGTAGGACGGTTGGTCTTAGATCTACCTTTTATAAGTAAAACTAAATTCTGTCCTATTTTCTTATCTCTTTTTGTTTGCTTGTTTTTGGGGACACAGGCATACATACATCGGACCTGAGGTTGAATCCCTAGTACCCATGCAGAAAGCTGGGCCTGATGGTGGGCACTTACAATCCCAGCACTGTGGAAGTAGAACAGGAAGACAAGGTTCCTGGGACTTGCCAGCCTAGCTCTGGGATCAGTGAGGAACACCCCCCCCACACACACACACAGGTGGAAAAGTGACTGAGGAAGACACCCGACATCTTCTGCATAGACGGAAGTATGCACATATCCACGCGCACACACACACACGCACACACACACAAGGGACTGAAATGTGGCTTATTGCTGTGAGCTTTTATGAATGGCCCCAGAACCCGGTGGCTAGCCATTGTGATTCTTCAGCTTCTAGCACTGGGCAGCATCCAGTAGTATTAAAATGTTCTTGAACAGAGTTTGGGTGCTGGGACCCTCAGTCCTATACAGAGACAAGCTCTTAAACCTTTTGGGTGGCTGATGTTATGGCTTTTAGGCCTAAGATGTCATGATCCTCAGCCCCTGATATTGGCTAGTATTCGAGTTCTGATACCATGACATCTAAGACTTTTGGCCGTGAGACTTGGCCTTGGACCAAGGGAAGTACCCCAACACCCAGTTTGGATGAAACGCTACAGGGTATTCGTGAGTTCACCACTGGCCAAAAAAAAATTCAGAGCAGTCTATTTTCCAGGTTGTGGAACTTTCTAGAGCAAGAGTTTAAAAGTCATGGCAGCAGGCAGTTATGGCTGCTATGTAGTTTCCTCCCAGCATCACAGTGTTTAGAGCTGCCAGTGCCAGCATGAGGAACATCTGGCTGGCTACTCAACATCCTTTGCTCAAGGCATCTGGGACACCAGGACAGCTTAACAGCTGTCAAGCATGGAGTCAAGAGGCTGAATAGATAGCTCAGTAGCTAAGAACATGTCACGTTAGTGATAAAACTGGAGTTCAGATTGCCAGTACCACCTAAAAAGTCACATGGGCATGACAGCTCCCCTATAAACCCGAAGCCAAAACTTGGCAGCAATCCAGATGTGCTTTAGCAGGTTCTCACCTGATTCATTAATAAGATATTTTGATTAATTAATTAATTGGTGGAGTCTAGTAACAGGGATACATATTATTTACGTTGGTCCAAGAGTGAAGGCCTAAATGTAAACTATGTAGTAAGGATGTGTTCCTGTGAGTTCATCAGTTCTAATGAATGTGTCTTCCTGCTACAGGAAGCTTCTATAATATAGAAGAACCTGGGTGTGTGCAAAACAATTTCTGTAATGTCTGTTTGGTCCTGCTTCAAATCTAAAACTTAAGGTCTGCTCTAAAAGCCAATCTGAAAAAGCTACATTGCATATAATTTAAACCATGGGACATTCAGGAGAAGCCAGACTTCGGAGACAGGTCAAGATCAGTGGTTGCCAGGGGTCAAGAGGCAGGTCTAGAATATGAAGATGTCTACAGCAGAGAAGCTATATGATGCTGTAGTGGCTGCTCCTTTGGAAGTTCCCTTTTGCAGAGGTGTTTTGGCCCCTCCCTTTGCCTAAGTGCCAAAGTGCCAGAGCACAGATGCATCCTGTCCTAAGTCTAAATGACTTGCTGCACCTAAATGATTAAGGTTTTAAGTGCTCAATATTATTCCCTTGACTTATAGAGTACAGAACATACTGCCACCTTCAGATAACATCAGAGTGTATGTGGCCCCTCTTTAATTTTGTATACCAACTAACAAAAAACAGAGCATATAAACGGCTTTGATGTTTCAAGGTCAACTGCCATGTTCCTGTCAGGAGAGTTGGAGACAGAGGAAAGGAGAGGGAGAGAGAAGAAGGGAGAGGGAGAGAGAGGAAGAGTGTCGTGTCCTAGGTGAACAGGCCTACCCAGCATAGAGTACTCTCCCTGTCCATTTTCCTTCACTTTGTCTTCAAACATATTTAAATGTTGAAACCTTCTGCATATGTGAGTTCCCTATAAACTCGCATTAGAGCAGTGATGCCATTCTATCATCTAAGGTGCTAGCCCTTGAGTGAACCTGATTTCTTCCCATCAACTCTTATTTCCCCAGTACTAGCTTTTGAGCAGTAGGCTGATGAAGTTGAGTCTAGTAACAGGGAATACCTATTATTTACACTGGACCAAGGGTGAAGCCCTAATGTAAACTATGGTGGTGACGATGTATCACTATGAGTTCATCAATTCTAATAAGTGTTTCTCCTTGTTGCAGGAAGCTTCTATAATATACAAGATGCTGTGCATTGAAGGGAGTGTGTCCAAAAGATACCTGTACTTTCTGTTCTGTTCTACTATGAATCTAAAATATAAGGTCTACTTTAAAACACACACCTGAAACAGAATTTCCTAGTAGTTCCCCCCCTGTGTGCAGCCTCTGAATGCCAGTAGTAAAGTTCCATCGGTCCCTGCAATGGATCAAAAATTTCTTGGAGAAAATGAACCACCCAAAGAAAAGGTCTATTCATCCTGCTATTTAGGTGCGTTCAGTTAAAAAAGAAAAATCATCTGACAGCCTTTCCATTCCCATCTAAAGTGTAGGAAGGTAAAATCTGCATTGCACCTGACAAATGGCAGCCTACAAGTCATCCTCTTCTTGGATTCATCAAATAGCACAAACCACAGTGCCTTTAAATATCAGGAAAACCTCTCAGGCCAGACAGGGAACAAGCACTACACAGAGCATAAGGAGAGCACAGGAAGAAAACAGGCTATCCTACACACAGGTAAGAAAAATTAAGTGAAATTTTGTAATAAATTGCTGAAGGTAAAGCACGGGCAACTGTCAGTATCTAAAACTGCCTGAAGTCATAGGTACAGTCTTGTATGTGTCATCTGTAACGTCAGCAGATGCTTGCAAGAGAAACTGAGGACGGGGCAAGAGTAGAGAGAAAGCATCCCCAGTGGGACAGGGCAGCAACTGAGGATAAAGCACAAAGCTATCCAGACCCTCTCAACTGAGCACTAAACGCCCAAACCAGGTAAGGGCAGTGGTACCCTCTCTCCCTGTCCCAGGAACCAGTGATATCTGTGGAGGCCTACAGAAGAGAAAAGTCAATGCTCTTTTGACTAAGGGTAGGAAAGTCATGAATATAAATAAAAATAAATCTTATTTCAAGATATTTAGAATAGAACTCAAACAGGTCTTGGCAAACAACGTCTCAGCCTGTTTTTATAAAGGATCACAGCCAAGAAGCCTGTTAACTTACATCCTATTGATGGCTGTTTTCCTGCTGTAAGAACACTAACTGCATTGTCCTTCCCAACTACTATGAAAAAGAATAAAAATATCAAGTCAATAAAATAAATCACACCTCAAAAAGAACCAGAAAAGGAGTAAACTCAACCTGATAGTACCAAAAGGAAGGAAACAATTAGAGATAAATGAAATGGAGATTAGAGAACCATGAAACCAAAAGTTTGTGTTTTCTTCAGTGAATCATCTACGGGCCTGAGAGATGGCCTAGTGGTTAAGAGTACTTGTGGCTCTTGCAGAGGACCTGGGTTCTGTTGCCAGCACCCACATGACAGTTGACACCTATCTGTTGAAGAGCCAGCCTGCTTTTATCTTAGGCTTAAAAGCCTTCTTACGGTAAAGACAAATGAGGCTCATTCCTATTTATGATTAAACCTCTGTTTCTCAAGGACTGGGCTATATGCCCCACCTATAAGGGCTATAGCCTTAACTAGAGATGGTTCTGTGTGGCCTCTTCCAGGAAATGGCAACCGTGTCTTTGTTTCAAAAAGTTAATAACCATCTTGCAACCCTGCAACCTTACCTTTCTTTCAAAAGGGTTGTTATGATTCCCTTGTTTTGACTACTTTGTTATGTTCTGCTTCTGTGACCCCCATCTATTTTGTCCACCAAATTCCATACTTGGAAAGTTCCTATCCCTGAGCTATAAAACCCTTGTCTACCTCGCATCCAAGGCTGACTTCTTTAACCACACTTTTAGGGAGAGGCAGCCTATGTACACAAATGATGAAAGCTTCTTTAATTAATTGCTTGCTTTCATTAATTTGGTTACGATGATTGGGGTTGGTGGTCCTCCTCTCCCATCTATGGAATTAACACTGTGACTCCAGCCTCAGAGGATCCAATGCTCTATTCCGGCTCCGTGAACATGGCATGCATGTGGTGCACAGACATATATGCAAGCAAAACAAAACAAAACAAAAACATCTATATGCATAAAATAAAAATAAATCTTAAAACAAAAGGATCAACTAGATTGACTAAGACAAGGAAGGCCACTTTCACCACTGGACTGTGTGTGATAATTGGTATTCACAGTGCTATGACAACTAATCCTGAACATCAACTTGATTGGATTGACAAGTGCCTAGATTTGCAAAGCACTCCCCTGGATGTATGGGGAGGCATTTCTTGAGAGGATTTTCCAAAGAGAGGAGATTCATCCTGAATGTAGAGGATACCATCACACAGACCTGAGCCAGACGGAGTAAAAGTGGGGGACGGGCAGAGCCCAAGAGCACAAGTACTGTCTTTTTCTCTCCTTCCTTCCCTTCTCCTTTCTTCTCTCTCTTCCTCTTCTTCACCCCCTGCCTGCTTCTTGCCCACCATGATATAGCTACCCCTTTCCCCTGACAGATTCCCAGTGCCATGATGCTCAACCAAAGCAAATGGGCCAAGCAACCACAAAGCCCTGAGCCAAAATATAGCCTTCGTCCTTCAAGTGACTTATTTTTCCCCTAACTTGAATAGAACAATGTGAAGTTAACAAAAGGTGCTCACAAGAATGATACTTCAGTGGTTTCTTCAATTACAATGCCAGGATACACAACTTCTGGGCATTCTCAAGCCCTGGCTAATGGGTTCTCCCACCAGTCCTTATCCCAGAAAAGACTGCTGTCATTCCCAGGCAGATGGGGAAAAAGCCATAGATGCCATCCTTCCCTTTTCTGCTCCTGTAGCTCATGTCTGTGGTGATCTCAGAGCTCTACACAAAACGAGGTAAGTTTCTGATTACAAAGAAGCCAGGGGCAACCACAAGAGAAAAGGAAGACCACTTCTCTTCCCCATCTGCCAAAATAAAACACTGAGACTGGGTGCATTTCCCCAAATCTCTGGCTCTTGGTGGTTCTTCTACTACAATAAGGACAGGGGCCCTACAAGAAGCTAATGTTTTCTTTTAAGCAAGTATTTGCCTCTAGTTCTCTCTCTTCCTGCTGCCCAGTGAGCTGCTTAGACGACAGGAACATCACCTAAGCCTGGCTGTGGCTTGGCTCACCTGCAGGGGCTTTCAAAATGCCTGTTCAGATTTCTCCCTTCCCCTCAAGTAGAAGAACGAGGAGGAAGCAACAGGGCAGTCACGTAACAAGAGACCTTGCTGACTGTACCGGGAACTGGAAGAGGCAGAACAGTGTAGGAAGGGGATGTGGACTGGACTACAAAGAACACAGACTGCCTGCCATCCATATCCAGACAGGAAGCCCTGTGCACTACCACAAACTTAGCAATGACCAGGACAAACATTCAGACAGTGCCACAGAGATTTCCAGAGTTCTTCTGAAACAACATGAAGCCGAGTGTTTTCCTTAAAAAATTGATAAGATACTGATTAGAGGAAGTTATAGATATTCTGAAGTTAATGATGTTTTAATCTTTTTATTCTTTCTACATCTTTACCAGCACTACTGCTCCCCCGGGGCACTCTTCTTGTCTTGTCTAATTTTAAAAACTATGTTTGGCAAAAATGATCTGTGTTATGTATTTCCTGATTTCTAATCTGTGCATTGTAGAAAAGTTTAGAAAACAAACAAGGAAGGGGAAAATGTTATAATTTTATTTTTATGAATTTAAGAGATTAGAAGACGTGAGGGGAAAGTACTAGGGAGAATGAAAAACTGCAATTCGTGCAATCTGAGAAGTTGGAAAAACAATTAGTTTCATGATGAAAAACATTTACTTTGGAAAGCTAACCTCATCACAATTATACAGTACGTGGATGCTGACCAAATAAAAATTATCCCAAAACACACCGTAGCTTTTACTATGTCCATCTAATTTCTGGTCAATATTATTGCTATCTTCAATTTTTGTTTTTCTTTGCATAGGAAAGGAAATTCAGGGAGATACATAATACATAAGGTTATGGGGCAATATTATCAAAATTGCATCTGCAAAATCATGTACAAATACTTTTAACACCAACTATAACATCAGTTCAATCAGCATTTGAACTCTGGGAAGATGCACAATATGGGGGTTCCTATAATATTTTCGACGTGTATCTTTATAGTTTCTATTTAACATAACACATTCTATCCATATCTTTTATTCTGTGTTTGATGCCTTGTCCATACCTTTTCAATAATCAACTAGTTATGACATCTTACAAACTATATGTATTGGGTAATATTAATGAATCATCAAAAAACACTTTAACTCTTTTCTTAGATGCTCTATGTCAGGCAAACAGAAAACTGTCAATAATGAACCTATACAGTCGAATCTGGAGGCAGAGTAGGGGTGTACCCTGGGAAGAAGAAGACAACTCCTGTCAACACATCGTCAGCTGAGTACAGCCAGTATGGCCATCATTTTTCTACAGTCTAGGACACGCCCCATTTTGCTCTGACAGACCTTGATAGTACCTGATACTGAGTGACTGTGACCTCGGACAGATCTGAAGAAAAGCTGCCAATACACCCTTACATGCTGCATCACAGGATCCTCAGACTGAACACTATTAGTGAGAACTTCTGCACTGGTCTGAATGGATGAGTGAGAGGGAAAATTTTGATGTGTTGTCTCGTTTGACCACAGGGCCTTGTCAAATCACAGGACTCAGATAAACGGGTTTCTGAATCAGAACTTCATGACAGTAAGATTTAATGGGGTGACTCAGGTAGGACTGCAAGGTTATCTGACATAACGCATGCTAGATACTACTGAATGTGGTAAGACACGATCCCTGAAGGCCACAGTGTTAGAGCCTATAGCCATCTAAGTTCCAAGTCCCCATATTCCAGTATCCATACCAGACACTTTGGTCCTGAGATGAAATACAGATGCCCTGGCTTATACTGGGAGCTTCAGGACTCTTTCCTGGGTTATTTTAAAGCCTTTTGACCATACTTGTTAACAGGAGCGTCTACTATACCATCTGCTGCCTGGACCTTGTATCATAAAGTCACATAATTTTTTAAATCTAATCACTAACAATATCTAACTCAAGCACAATTTTAGATTGAACATAATTTTTATTCTTGGTTATGAGAATAAAAATCTGTTTTCTAATTGTTTTCATTTCTCACTTTCACACTTGAATGCGCTATGAAAGAAGAAGAACAACCACAACACAACAATGAACATTTCACCTGGCTCTTCCCTTTACTCTTTTCCTCTCTGTCTCCCATATGAAGCCATTATTATTAGGTTCTGTCTGCTCAGCCTCCAAAAGACATCATCAGTCTCTGCTGTAATTCTCATTTTCATTGCAACGAGTCTGGTTCAAGTAACCAGCATCTCCAGATCGAAGGCAAAGAACATGTACCTACCTCATTCTTGTGATTCCCCTCCTGCTGTGCTACAGGCTGTGTAGGCAGAAGAGAGGGCTTTCTATATAAGTCACCAGGAAGTTGAATTTACTGAGCTGACCTACAGGAAGACGCTCCAGTATAGTGAACTATGAAAACGAAACCACAGGTACCTTTGACCAAACTGAGCATGCTCCTTTTAATCCTTTTATTCCCCAGGGGGTAGAGAGTCCAGAAGGGCTTCCAAGCCAAGGAATCACTTGACCTAACTTGCATTTAAAAAATTAAAGTTTAGTTCCATTACAGGGGATAAATTGTGTGGTGTGAGATTAGGGAACATTAAAATAAAAAAAAAATCACAAACTCAGGATAGCCCTGAGTTTCATAACAAAACTGTGAGGTAAAGACATGAGACTTAACTGAAGGTTTATTTAGGGCCTGGTAGCAAGAGATGATTGATCAAAAGCCTAGACACACCCTGTCTCAGATGTTCGGTCTGCTAATTAAGTTGTACAATTCTACAAAGTGTATTCTATCAATTACCAGTGTGACACCCTATGGTATGATTTGTTTGACACCCCACACACACGAGTTTACGTGCTAAAATCTTGATCTCCAGGGCTGGGAACCTAATACAGTAAAAAAAGATGATTAGGTTATAAGACTTGACTTCTGTGAACAGATTAAAGCTCCACTGAGGAATGGGCTGGGTCTCTAAGGGGTAAGGCAGTTGTTTATGGAGTTGGCTGTTATAAAGGAAGCTACACCACGTGCTTGGTATTTTTGGTTTGTGGCCCCTTTCCCTTCTTCTCCACCATATCACGGAGCCTCACCATGACACCAGTACCAGGTTGTTTAGATTTTCTTATCATTGGGATCATTAGCAAAGTGAATCTCTTAATGTAGACAGTACCCAGCCTCAAGTACTTTGTTATAGCAACACAGAATGGACTAAGACTATTTATGTTTTACAGAGGATTTACACAGAATTTACTAATTGAGATTAGTCCTATGTTCCCTAGATAGTAACCTGATACCGCAGATAAACTGGGTAGGTAGGGCTATAACTCTAGCACTTCTGAATTCCAGAGCTTTAGATCTGTTGTATTTATCTTCTCAGAACAATAGGTATTTCCAAAAACTGTCTTTATGTGAGAACCCACAGCTAATTGTGTGCTTTGCCAATCTCTTAATCTAATCCTAAAGGAGACACTCCACATTCATTAGCAACTTTTGATCATTATGGAGGAGGCTCTCAATTTGGTGCAGGGACAGGGTAATATAACTATCATTAAGTCACCAGTTGAGAAATTACACATTTATTCCCCTACCTCCATCCTGATGGCCACAGTCACACCTACCACAGAGTGACTAAATGGAAGAAGGTGAAGAGCCACTCATTACTTTAATAAACACAAAGATGAGGCTTAATAAAATTCAGTACTTGAAAAGAGAAAACAAAATTTTACAAAACAAAAATTCAGCATATGACAGCAGCATAACAAGTTGAATTTTCAAGGAAGCAACTGTGCTTTGAAATAGTTTTCTCTGTCGTTTGTTGTGGTGATAGACATTTTTAGGTCTCAATCTACTTCTCAGCAGGGACTACATATAGTTTAATGAAATGAATATTATGATTCTCCCCACTGGGAACATCTCCATAGCATCAAGAAGGGATTCGAAGATGCATAATGAAGTTCTAGAGAAGAAGTTTAAAGTTGTGAATAGTCAAAGTTGTTAGGGAAAATAAGACTCACACTTAATTCAGTGATGTCCACTCGCATCCCACTTTCAACCATCCCATATATACATATGAGCTTTCAGAGAAGTTCATATTTGACATGATAAACAATGAGGAGGGAAGGGGAACTTGTGCCAGGGATTGTACTATTGATGGTCTAGTCATAGCACTATGCAAGATAACTGAAATAGAAGAACATCAAAGTCTGAAAATGGTGCAAAATAAAGGCCAACACTAATTCCTCCACAAGGTAATGGAAAAGAAAGGAAAGATAAAGGAAAATATAAAAGATGATAAGCCTACTGCCAATGTTCTGGACTACTCCCCAGATCTTGACAGTGAAATCCTACTGCTGAAAACACTTACTTGAGTCACAGAACATGGAAAGGTCAACCAAGTATTGACCTAGAAGCATCATTCTTACTGGCTAGCTTTCATAGTGCCAAATGCTTCTATTCACTCTACTGGAGGAGAAAAGCACTCATCAACTTTACCCAGTTGTGAATCTTCAAGTTGTGAGAATGACCAGTCTGGCAAGACACGCCCACTGGTGCAATAGTGACATTTGTGTCACAGGAATAATCAACTACACCTTCTCGTTGGATTTAAAGTCCACTCCATAAATTGAAATAAAACTATACCTGGTACTGCTATCAGGGCCAAGAACCTGTGACTATACAAGTTACAGGCCCCAGAGGAAAACTTGCTATTACTATTCTGCTAAATGGTCATAGTATTAAACAGATTACTAATAATTTATTATTAAAACTATAGATTCTGCTCGAGAAACTTCTTTTTACAGAAGATGGGGTTAATGGGATTAACACAAAACCTATCAAGGTGTGAAGAAGAGACTATGGAATGTTCATCCCTAAACTGGACATCTATATTATAGCCCCACCTCCTAAGGCTCAGAGATTACTGCTGAACAGAGGGTGAAAAGATTGTAAGAGCCAGAGGTGGTAAATGACTACATGGAAACAGTGATTTCTGAAATCAGCAAGGCAATGGTACATACAGATTCAGAGTGGACTGCGCATAGGACCAATAAAAGCTCGGGCAGGCAAAACAGTTATAGGAGAGGATAGTTACAGATGGTAATATATCTCCAATGAGTTTAATCAAGAACAAAAAGACAATCACTGAGGTGTAAAGCATTAACTAGCAGATGGTCCAGTCTCTTCCATGGACTGACCCATAGCACCTGTGGCATCTAGATAACTTATTGATTTCAAGCTTTGCCCTATTGACACAAAGACCTTATTTGCATAATGAACAGAACCTCCACAGTACAATAACCCCTAACCTTTAGCTGACCAACTTGAGGCCATTTACAGGTGAGTCAGGGCCCCGGGCAAGGTATTCCTTGTTCGGTGCTTAGACTGAGGGAGGAGAGCATCAAAAGTTCCTCCATTAGCAATAATACAACCAAATGTCTTTAACATTAAGATCTCAGTGGGCGAGTTAAATCTGAAAAACTGCTCCCTCCAAGGGTATTGAGTAGACAACTACCAGGTCTCCAAACTAGCATTTCTTTTTTTTCTGCATTCAAGAAATCTGCAGCCCCTCCACACCCAGAAAGCTGGTTCTAACAGCTTAGGAAGGTGATCTTCTCCAAGCAGCTTCTGCTGCCAGATATAGCAGATGCATTAAAGTTCATTTTACTGCACAGAAGTGCATGTAGCTTTACAATATTTGAGAATACGTTCAAATATTACACTATAGGCAGTAAGTCGCACCTCTAGCTGAGGAGCTTTTGGCAACTGATAGTTTCTGGCAAAGGGGGGAAAGTCAATTTCATTAAGGTTGTAGCCTCTGATAGGTTGACCATGCTCCATATAACTAAGAGTACACCAGATCACAGCCTGTATTTGATGGCTTTTCTTTTAAGGAAGACACAGAGTTGGGTGAGTAAGTCAGGAATGATGGGTCTGAGAAGAGCGGAAGGGGAGGTAAAAATGATTAAAGGACACTGTATAAAATTCTCAAAGAACTAATAAAAAATGAAAACAAATATAAAAGATATTTGAAAAGAAAAAAAATAAAAATACCTAAAATAAAAAGGAAGAGGTAAATTTAATTCCAAAGTTATACTCTTAAAGATTAAATTTAAGGTAGCGCTAGACAGAAATGCTAGAGTTGGAAAAGGAAACCAGGCATTGTGTCTTGTGTCTTTATCTTTGTCATGTGTAGGGGGGGTATCTGATGAAGATGATTAATTCACATTTGGACACGTGACAGGAACTGAGGTCATGGCAGACACCCATGTGCAGATGACAGTCTTAAAGGATGAAATGGAAAGAGACGTCCCCCAAAGTAATTCACTGTTCCACACCACGGCAACATTTCAAAGTCACCAGAATAGATGTCTTGTTTTATCCGAGGGCGGCACTTGGCACCAGATCAACTGGCTACTAAATCATGGCTTCTTACCTCACAGTTACATTTATCAACTCCACAACTACAATCTTCAAACAGCTCCATGGATTTGCAAAGGAAATATTAACATCTGTGATGGTTTCAATAAAGAGCATGGACAACTCCAGGAGATGCAATACCTGGACGGCTTAGGCACCTGGCTCTCTCTGCTTCTGACTCTAGGTCATTTGTTCATCCAAAACTCCATTCTACCCCAACATAGGCCATATTTATACAAACAAATAGAACCTAACATGCCCCAGGGTCTGCAGCTGACCTGTCAGCTGAAAGATGCCTACTCATCACTTAATGAAGGCTTTATTTTGGCACAGTGTGAGGGTATTCCCATTCTGGCATGGGAAGTATGATTGGTGGCAGGAGCATGAGGCAGCTGGTCATGGAGTCACTATGGTCAGGAAGCAGAGAGAGATGAATGATGCTGCTCATTTGCTTTCTCCTTTTTATTCAGCCTGGGACCCCAACCCATGTGCCTCCCACATGCTGCATCTTTCCTGCTCCTTAAACGGAGTTGGAAACGCCCTCACAGACAACTCAGAGAGGTGTTGCCATGGTGATTCTAAGTATCATCAAGATGACAATGAAGACAACCCTCAAAGGAAGAAGTGATTTGCAGGGGACAAAGTCTACTTAGAAAACTCTGAAGGCACCACCAAAGACCATTAGTTTTTATGAATAAATTCATCAAAGTGACAAGATACACGTCAACACACAAAGTCAGTAGCACTTTAGTACATAAAGAATGAACTCTTCAAGAAAGAAATCAAGAAAACAAGTTCATTCACAATAACCTTTAAAAATGCTAGGAATAAACTTAAACAAGAAGATAAAAGAATCTTGGGATAAAAACTTTAAAACAACAAAGAAAGAAATGGAATTAGGCAACAGAAAATGAGAAGACCTTCCATGTTCACTATGTAGCCCAGGCTGCCCTCAAAATTACAGTCCTCTTTGTAGGCCCTGCCTACAGCATCTCCAGTGTGCTGGCCTGTGACTGCAGGGGTTGCAGCAGAACAAGGGGTAGTGTAAGGAGGGGAGGTGCTGAGGGTACCGTGAGACCTGTGACTGGCATGACAGTCTGTGGGGCTCCACACTTATCTCTGTACCTGGAGTCTGGGGTTCAGTGCACCAGGGCACCTCTATAGGTCCTTGTGGCCAGCAAATGGCTATCCCCCACCATTCCTAGCCTGTCCAAGCAGAATAGTAGCTAAACCCGGTGCCTAGACCTGTTGTAACAGCACTAAGGATCATTTCCAGCCCCTCAGTGGGCCCCCTCCTTAGATTATTCAAATAGAGTGAAAAATAATCCCACCAATCACAGCCTACCTTAGACAGCTCTGCCCCCCGCCCCCCCCCCCCAAAAAAAAACACTGTATATAAAGAGGCATACAACAGCTTCGGCTGTTGCTTTCCTCACAAGCACAAGCAGTTACCTCCATTTTCCCTCCCAATAAATCTCTGTGAGATTTGCTGCATGAAGCTATCTTTGTTGTCGGAGAGAAGTGAAGCAGGGAAAAAAAACACCTCAGCTCAGCCTGGGATATTTCTCCTTCAGAGCTGCAACAGCAGGGAAACTTCTCCCCTTGGAGCAGAGTGGAGCTGTTACACTGTAACACTCCAGCTCAGCTGGGGACACCTTCCCCACCTCACAACTGTGTGGTTCCTGGGATCCCGACTGCCAGGATACCTTTTCATTGAAGTCATCCATCCTACTTCAGAACTATGTGATTCCCTGACTCCCAACTGCTGGGGAACCTTCCTCTCAGAGTTGTGTGGTCTTTGGGTCCCAGCTGCCAAGGTACCTTTTCTCTCAGAGCTCCACTGGGGACACACTCTCCACTTCAGAGCTGTGCGGTTCCTTGGCTCCTGACAGCCAGGGTACCTTTCCATTTCTGTCTGAGCTGAAAACAAACAAAACAAAACGAAAACAAAACAAAAAAACCCACTAACACTCATCAGCCTTCCCAATGCCAACAACAGCTACACCCTATCCTACTGAACTTAAAATTTTTAACATGACCAAATGTATAAAAAATTTATGTGAATGAATTAATCAAATTAGAAGAATGTTTGCTCTGATAAAGTCACTTAAATACATTGCAATCTTGCTTTAAAACTTTAGTGTGTTTCATTAGTATCTGTTGAATATCTATCATTTTTGAACAGCTGTCCAACATTTACAGAACTGTGAGCATATAGGACTGGAGAGATGGCCCAGTGCTTAAGAACAGCACTGCTTAGGAAGGACCTAAGCCTGATTCCCAGAACCATGTCAGGGAGTTCACAACTATCTTAACCCCAGCTCCAGGAGATCCAATGATTCCGATGCCTGTGGGCTACAGCAGTTTAAAGCATTAGAAAGCAGTCTCTAGAAACAGAGTTATCCCCCTTTTCAGGAATCCTTGTCCGGCAGGAAAGAAATAAAATTCCAAAACACACTCCCCCAACACATAATTTAAAATAATAAAGAAAATGCTGTTTTAAAAACCTTGAGTATCTAAGGTTTTGCATTTCATTCTACTTCATGAAGCCAAGTAATTGTGGAATATTTTGAATTAGTTAAATCCCAGTGCTCATCTCCACTACCTGGTTCTTCCCCCCAGACTCTCACCCCCATCTGCCCTTATTATATTCTTTAGAATCCAAACCAGTATTTGAATAATAATAATCCAAACGTGGTAAACCTAATAATCTACACACTCAGAATCCCTTTCTGCCCCATCCTTTACTGAAGCTGATCTTTCAGTCGAAGACCCAGCTTCTCCTCACCACAAGCTGCTCTCACACTGCACCCAACTCACCATGAATCTGCAAGTGACTTATGTGGGTATTCACTGAGCTGTCCTCTACAAGGTCAACACGGCAATGGGACAAATCCAGGTTCAAATGCTGGCTCCAATCACAGCCTAGCCCAGAGTAAGTCACTGAAATTCTCCAACACCCAGTTTCCTCGTGGAATCCAAAAGCAACCCCGTGGGACAGGGTAAGCATGACTGGTCCAATTTAACACAGCTTTGTCAACTCAATCTGTCTCATCACAGAAACCTTCCCGGGATTAACTTCATACATCCCAATGGTTTCCGCCCACCACTGCCCCCTCTCTCTCCAGTCTATTAGCTTAATGTTAGTCTCTGAATTGGTTACTTCTCTATGGCAGTGATGAGACACCATGACCGAGGCAAATTATAGAAGAAGAGTTTATTTGGGTTTTTGATTGCTGAGGGATAAGAGTCCATTATGACCGAGAATAGTGGCAGCGGGTGGCAGAACCCTAACCCAACACAGCACCATCAGAGAGTTCAGCAAGACCAACGGGCAAAATAAAACTGGATTACACCGACTTTACAGTGAGCTGTGTAAGTCCCTGCATTAATTTCCTGCAGCTACCATAGGAATTTAGCCACAAAACTAATGGCTTAAACACAACACAAAAACTCTTGTAATTCTGGAGCTCAAGAATCTGAAGATTTACTGGGTTAAAATATGGACACTCACACAAGCTTCTTTCCTGGTCTTTCTTGTATTTTAGAAGCCATCTTCATCATTCCTTGGTTTGTGCCCCATCCCTTTCCAGCTTCAAAACCAGCAGAGGCTAGTCAGCATTTTGCATCCCATCACCCTGACATTGTCTCTTCCACCACCCTCTTTGACTGGGAGGATACCTTAAGATTCCTCTTCCCCAAGAGAATAATCAAGGGTAATCACCTGTCTCCAGTTTCTTAATCACATCTGGGAATGAAGCTCATATGCTCACATACTTCTGAGATGAGGGAGGAAGTGTTATCTTTTGTGGGCGGAGGCATTATCCTGTTACCAGCTACAGATTTCTGTAAAATACTCCACAGGCAAGAAAGAGAAATAAAGGAAGCAGATCGCAATGGTGGCTTAGGCCAAAGGTTTAGAGTATACAGGGTTCTAAAGAAAGCTTGACAGTGAGGCAAGGGGCTTGGCTTCTAGTCCAGTTATTATTTACTTCAGGTCAGCTAACTTTCTTAACTCCTTAATTAGCACAAAGTGCTCGGATTGGAAGTCTTTCATCAGTACTTTTAATGTCTGTTGCATATATGCATGATGTGGGTGCGCATGCGCACAAGCAGATGTAAAAGTATATCACATCCCTGTCCTTCATCAGTAATCTTGAAATTTTTATTACATTTGTTTATTTATTTCACATGTGGATATGTGTGTGCGTGTGTGCACAGATGCCACAGTGTATTTGTGGACATCAGAGGACAACTTATGGGAATCAGTTCTCAATCTGAGACTGAGCTCTGGTCGTCGGGCTTGGCAGCAAATGTCTTTTCCCATTGAGCCATCTCTCCAGCCCTCATCAATATTTTTTTTGAAAGCACAAAGTGATCGGGATCAGAAAGAGAAGTCAGAAAGGAACACATGCTACCACTAAAAACACTGACGGGGCTAACCAAGAACATAGTTCAGAGTTAGAACACTCCCTAGCGTGAAAAAGGCCCAGGGCTCTATCCCTAGACAAGGGAAACTGGTGTACGCCCTAGATCATTTAAGAAGACAGCTGCATGAGACGATACTAAGACTATTTGCCTAAGACATATTTGAATTATCTGTTGTTTTTTTTTTTTTAAAGTTTCCTATGTATTGCATAAACTTAATCCATAAAACATCCACATGAACGTGTGGCAGGCTCACACTGTAAGATTCCTAGGCATCTTTATATACCTACACAGACTTTCAACAAAACCAACTCCCACGCTGGCGGAGTATACTGGGAAGGAAGCAACTGCAAATATATCCCAAACAAATGATGAGCACAGAAGACACGGCTTTATTTAAATAAATCTAAGGCAACGCAGGGGTGTTAAAGCCTGTGCTCTGTGTCTGTCCACGTAACAGTTACTCAGGTGTGCGCACAGGGAGGACACATGCCACAGCGCGCACGTGGAGATCAGAGAACAACCGGCAGGACCTGGTTCTCTTCTTCCACCGTGTAGGTCCCAGGAATCAAACTCAGGTCGTCAGGCTTGGCAGCAAATGCTCTTACCCTCTGAGCCATCTCACTGACCCTCACTCTGTGTTTTGAAATAAATTATACATTGCGTCGCCTTTTCCGAAGCAGGGCGATGTGACAGATTCAAGCTGCAATTAACATGCAAGGAGCAGATCTGAGTGTAATCCCGCAGCACACTTCTGACTGTAACACGGGTCACGTGACTGGCAACTCACACAAAGCGTGGATATTCTTGCCTCCTTGAGCCCTGCTATTCTTCCTGCCACCAAGCGTTTGGGAAAATAACAAGGGCCACGGTCACGATAATAGGGTGTTCAGGGTGGTAATAAGAGTCACAGTCACACAGGCCCATAGCAACTGCTGAAAGCCAGGGTCAGAGCTAAGTAGATGCAAAATGCTGCCTGTTTTGGAATACAGCCAATCTTTCACACCCACAGTCTTCCTATTTGTGAATTTACCTACCCGCTAAAACGTGTACATAACTCCAAATATAGGCTCCATTTGGACTTGAATTGCACAGTGAATTCAGTGTTAATGAACCGGCAATGAGCAAAGTGTATCAGGCAGACACATACAAAGGCACCTGTGTCCTCACCTGTTGAGGACATGACAGATCAGGGGTTGTCAGAAACCTAGTTCTAATTTGCCGAAGAACGCAGAGCATGGAATGTGAACTGCTTTGAATAATGCGAACTGACTAGATTTTCATTACTCCTTTGCTTTTAACTATGGTCCCCAACAATGCAAAACATACCTCTATCCAAGGTATCCATGTGAAAGACACACTGCGCTAGAGGCAGTGTTGGCAAAGGCTGAGCCTGGGGGAAAAGGACTGGAGCACAAAGGATTTGACATTTATTGACCGCTTCTTGCCTACATAAATTATCTCATTTGACCTTTGCAATAACTGTGCAGTGGGCTCTGCTATTGTCGATTTATAATGAGGTTCAGGGAGGTGGAAACGTTTACCAAAGGCGGCACATGAGGAAGTCCTAAAACACAGCCAAGTAGAGCTAAGGCTCTGACCCTCGGATGAACAGTGCAGCAGCCCTCTGGGGAGCTCTCTGGCCTGCTCATAGAAATCCAGATCACACAGATGAGCTTACCCCCGGATTTCCTGAAGTTTCTTTTAATTCCTTCTACTCCCTGGGAAATACATTACAGAGATTTGTAGCCACCGAATGTACGAACTAGGGCACCAAAACTTTATTAAGGAGGTACTTAAAAAGCCAAGTTTCTTTGCCTGAAAAGAGCATAGATGTAATTTCTTCCTAATAAGTACCAAATCAAATAGGAAAAGTTGTCAATAGCTGTGTATGTAGGATTTGTCATAATGTATTAGTAAATGTTATTATATATATGATCAGTATGGTCCTATTATATTTTCCCCATTAAATTAAAAAAAATCATAAAAAATATAGCCCAAAATAGGACAGTAAACTAACAGAAACAAGTAACTAATAGTGCTTAGCTCAGTGTTGCTGCAGACACTGAACACGTTTTCCAAACACATGGACCTATGCATTCTACTTCAGTCTTGTTCTCCCCTTTCACATTCTGAGTAGATCATCAAGCATATGTACACTCACACCAAGTGTACACCCCCCCAATCACACACACTTTGTTGACATTTAACATCTAAGAATAAGAACTCTATGCTGTATTTGGTCATGAAATATTTTCTGGAAAAAAAAAAAAACGATCTTGTAGAGATTTAGCTGAAGCAAAATGACAAGCGAAAATTGGCTAAGCATTTTCAATGCAAAAAATCCAAAATATGAGGCTTTCTATGCACTAAATAATGCTGTCACAAAAGGGAATTTCCAGACTTGACCTCATGTGGTCACAGTCAAAATGCAGACGTACCAAAAATATCTCAAAAACTTACCGTTGGAAACTCACATAAATGAGTTTCATGTTCAAGTTTGGGTCTCACCCTCAAGACATATCCTTACAAATATGCAAGTATTCCAAAATCTAAAAAAGTTCAGAATGAGAGATTTCTGCCCTCCAGAACTGTAGGTTGGAGATACCCAATCTGTACCTCTAAATACCTGGTCCCTACAACAGGTAGCATCTGCTCACCTGAAAAGGCCAGGGAAGGAAATGTGCATATTCAGTTTTATACTCCATCTGATAAGTCAGTGAGAAATGCCAAATAATAGGGAATGAACAAAACATATTTCACTTTTGAGCCCTTTGACATTGTAACATGATGCTGTCATCTACGAGGCTCATACTTAAGAACCATGTAAAAGAGTAACAAAAGAAAATTACAAAAAAAAATCTCATCATGCTTTAAGTAAGTTTATCATTTTATGTTGGGGCACATGCATAGCTACCCTGGGCTACATGCAGTCTGGGGTCTCAGGCTAAATACTTATGATTTATAGGCTTAGCCTAGTAGTATTAGCATAACTTTGGTTTAATATCCTGTACCAAGGATCCTAATAATGACTCGGGTCTGACAGGAACCGCAGCTAACTTATGAATAAAGTTTTAAAACACATTATGTTAGAAGGCTGGAAATTATCAATCTCTCGGTAAGTTCCAGTTAACTACAACAACTTATTCTCCAATATTAGATACGAAACTATTCTAGTATTTTAGTAAAATTATCAAACATTTTTGGTAATCTAATTATTTATGGATAAAGTGTTTCACTTCCAAACCCCTCTAAGTTTCAATATAGACATGGTGCACAGAAATAATGAGGTATGGACGGACAACTTTAAAGGGTTGCTGCAAATGGTATCTGTTCTGTAACAAAGAAAGCAGCACACAGCATCAAAATCTGAACTATCCAGTCCACGTGCCATGGTCAACCACCGACTCTGTTGCTTTCCCATCTTCCATGCACTGAAGAACTTTGAGGCTTTGTGTGCATGTGAAATGGACACACAGAGAAACAGGACACACAGATACATATTCAACTTGGTCTATTATACATTGTTGTTAAGGTTTTGGTAGGAAAGATGAAAGTCTCAATGACATTAGCTCAAGGTCTACAAATGACAACCACTGGTTGATACAATAGCTAAGAAAATATTTTCAACAATACTGGCTTTGGTCTCAGATGTTAATTATACCAAAATACTGGCTATGAGTGGCCATCTCCCACTTGCAAAGGTTGGTAATTCCAAAATTCACTGTCAGACATAAACTGGCCTAGCAGCTGCGGGGTATTTTTTTCAGGACAAGGTGAAGATCTTTAATCTGAATAGTGAAATCTGAAATATTCCCAAATCCCAGCAGTTTTTGTTTGTTTGTTTTTCTCTATATGGGGTCTGAGTATATTATCTAAGCTGGTCTTGGGACTCAAGAGCTCAAGCAATCCCTCCTGCCTAACCCTCACTTACAGTTCAGCCTATAGCCACATGCCACTGTACCCAACTCTAAAAAAAATTTTAAACACCATCATGCAACTCAAATATTTTGAATTTTGGAGCATTCTGGACTTTTTAGGTCAGGGTGTCTGGCCAGTAAAGTCAATGCAAATACACCCAAACAAAAAAGCAAATAAAACCCTTGGAAATCTGAAGAATTTCGATACTCAGTGTGTGCTATTGCAAGGAACCACTTGGTTACTAGGTAAATCGAAAAGAGATACTGTCGTTCAAATGGGCTTGAAACAGAAAATGCACCAGATGGAAGCATCCCCCCACCCTCCATCAACCTTCATTTGTAACATTGTTTTCCATTTTAAACCCTAAATTTAGTTAGCAAATGTTCCCTGCAGGTCTCTACCTCCATAAAAGGCCTATTGTGCACCAACTGTAGCATTTACTTAACATCCTCTTCACTCACAAAGGACCTGCAGGATAGGGACTTTCTACAGTGAGAAGCCAGCGGTGCGGCAGAAATTCCCATTGTGCACATAAGTCTCGTCTCACAGCATCTTACTGACTTCATCTGGATGTTTACGGAGAAGAGGGTTTTTGATTTTTTGTTGAAATCTCATGGAGTCAGCCAGCAGGGAGAATGACAGCATCTTAGCAGTAAGTCCCTTTTGCCATCCAGGACCTAACTGGCATTGCAGACCTAGGTTATTCTTCATGCCCATCTCAAATGGAAGATATCCATATTTTTCAGAAATATCAGTACAGGATTTAGAGTACAGGAACTTACACGATTCAATTAAACTGATTGCTACCATATGTCCACCAACGGGACCTTTACCATTCCTACCACTTTTTTAAGGTACTGGTAGGGAGAGGAAGATACAGATCTTTGTAAGCAGACAGAACAAAAGAACATAGTGATAAAGAAAAACTGTGAGTTTTCTAGTTTATAGCCTTCAGAAATTGGGTCTAAATGACAACAGAATTAAGAAAGCATCTAAAAGAAAAACATTAAAAATGACTACAGCTGTCGCATCCACACTAAACAAGGCAGTCTCTAAATCAACTCAATTAGCAGCTTTATAAGTCTGCAACTGAGTCGCTGTTAATAAAAACATGAAAATATTATGACATTTATCCAACAGAGAGGGGAAAGGCTGGAGGGAGAGGGAGGGGACTCAGATGAGTTGTTCCTCTGGCTTTTTGTTTGTTTGTTTGTTTTGTTTTTGAGACAGGACCTCTCACTGATCTAGAACCCCCAAACAGGCTAGGTGAGGCTGGCTGACTGATGATTATTAGAGATTGACCTATCCGCCTGTCTTTGCCTCACTGGTTCTGGGATTGCGAGCATATTAATACCATGTCTGCCTTTTTTCACGTGGGTTTTGGAAATTGAACTCAGACATGATGGTTGTGCAACCAACATCTTAGCAACTGAACCGGAAAATTTCTACAGTGTGGGTAAGAAGAGGATTGCATTCAACATTATCAAATATCTGGTGATTCCAATACAGAAAACAGAAAACAACAACTGTGATCTCTTAACTACAATTGGGAATAGGAAAAACACAGAAAAACGACTTGTTAGTTCAGCTGCCCACGCAGAGCAATCTGGAGACCTGGCTTCAAGTCCTGACAGGCTGTATGACTACCCAGTAATTTGGGTCCTCAACTTCTATGTCTGTAAATGAGTGGTTTAAGCTACCTAGTCTAAAATTTCTGTCTAGAGTTTCCTTTAACGATAAAGGCAGTTCCAATCTCCCACCCTCAATTAAAAGTTTTTTAGACGATTAATAGGATATTGTGGTTTTTCCTTTGTTTGTTTTTATTTTTGAAACAGGCACTTGCTATACAGTCCAGACTGGCCTGAATGTATGTAACTAAGGATGGTCTCAAACTCATCAGAATCCTCCTGCCTTAACTCATGAATGCTAAGATTACAGGGCTGTACTACTACACCTATCTGGATATCATGCTTTTGTGTGCATTAGTAAAATCACAGAAATTAATCCACTCGGCTACAACTAGAAGATTATATCCATGCTATTGCACAAGACAACGGCAGAGCTGCCCTGTAGCTTGGGAGAAAGGAGGAGGCTGCATCTGGCATGCGCAAGTGCCATGAGGCCACTTACAGCAGTAGCTCAGAATCCCAAACTGGATATTATTATGCAGCAGTCCCCAATTCTTAAAAGCAGTGAAAGTAAGAATATAACCCGGGTAACTGCAGGATTCAGGAAAGTAAAAGAGACCATTGTGTGGGTGAGGGGAGCAATAGAGGGAGGAAGAGCAGGGTACAAGTGATCTGAAGCGGGGAATGGAAAATGGGGGGGGGGTTAATTAGGGAGGGAGACAAATACAGAAGGGGGAGGAGGATAAAAATAACAGTAAGGATGTCTGAGATAAGGAATCATACTATTTATTATATATCTTTCCTAAAATGCCCTAAAATGCATGAGCATCTATACTTATATGCACATACACACACACACACACACACACACACACACACACACACACACACACACATTATACATATGGTTTAAATGAAATCTTCCTACATAGGCTGGCAATGCCCCCAAGAGCCACAGACAATCTAACAGAAGCCCCAACACGAGGGATGAGAAGCCCTCTTTTGCAGGATTGTATAAGAGACTAACAAAATATCATAGGCTACTGCTGTTACCGTCAGTTACCTTCCAGAGGTGGATGGTGTGTCCCTACTGTGGAAGACGCCATGCACTTTGGACACAGCACCCGGAGGACCTGAGCTGGATCTTATCTGAAGGCCTCCTCCCTGAGCACTACCTTTTATGATACCAGAAGGCTCCATGCAAACTTCCCAAAGAAGGAAGCGACCAACAGTCCCACCCAGCTATGGTACCTATGAACCACAACAATGACCAGCATGGCACAATAACCCTTAGGGTGTAGTAGTGTCACACATACCTCAGTGGCAACCAGCAGCTCTCGAAATGGACCTTAGACTGACTCAACAAGAGGGAAATCGTGCCAAGTGCTGAAACCTAGCCAAGTTAGTGAAGTCTTGAAGGAGAACCACTTTATTCAACCAGCATAATCCCTAACTGCACCCTAACTGTCCTTATACCTACAGATAGGTGTAGTCTTCATCCTTCAACAAGGAAACTCCAATTTGCAATCAACAGAGACCGTCAAAGGGAGCCACAATCAATCATGGAGCCTAGGCCCGACTGATACATCTACAACGAAATTCCCGCACCTATGGCTCAGGGATCATTGCTGAAGAGGAAAGGGTGGGAAGACCATTAGCACCAGAGTGGGAAGTTTGCTGTGGGATTATGTTTCCTACAAATGTCAGAGAAGCTACACCTGTGAAGTCTCACCAACATGGCTGCCCAAACATGACACCAACAAACAAGCTAACGTGGAACGGGAAGGCATGGGAGGCCTCAGCCCTTGACAAAGAACTACAGGCCATTAGGGAACACTGGAGTGGGAGTAATGAACTTCCCCGGGGCAGAATCCCAAATTGGATATCCAATACCAAAAGAACAAGCGGGTACGCGGGAGGGGCTGGAAGGAGGGAGGAAGGGTAAGGGTGAAACGATGGAATCGCAGTATAGTCTAAAAAATAAAAGTAAATAAAACAGTGAAAAGTCAGTTCTGTTTAATGAAGAGAAAATGGGATTGCTTAGACTACAGAAAAAAAAATTAGTTTCAAATGATCCTAAGACTTTAAATTTTTTTTTTTTTTGCTATGAAACCGGCACATCAATTGCATTTGAAAATGACAAATAATGTTATATTTTAGACAAAGAGTTTATATTTTTATCCTTATATCAAAATTAAGTTCATTCAGCTCTTATTGATAGTTTAACGAACGCTCAGTGCACATTTAAATAGCTGGGAATATTTTAAACTAGCTAAGCCGGGAAAACCACAGATACAATTTCTCCAAAATGCTGACTTTCTCTACTTCCTAGTAAGATTACTTTCATATTACCACCATCACCCTTTCCCAATAAATAATCAATAACTTTCATATTCTGTGGAAAGTTTTCGTATTAAGCTTACAGTAAATAAAAGATATGGTTCCAATAGCTGAGAAACTAACAATCAAATAAGCGGAATGGTATAGTCCTAAACTGTAATCATAATGACCACTAGTGAAAATTTTGTATCATTAAGTATCAAATGAGAAATCAAGGTAATTAATATTATAAACCTTCAGAGTAAGGATGTCCCCCAAAGGACCACATTGGTCAGGGCAGCTCCAGGAGCAAAAGCCACAGCTGGGTACTGAAAGCAAAGGACTTGATGCTAAGAACCAAACAGGAAGCTTTTTCGGAAGCTTATTCTCTACCTTCTGCAAATTACAACTACAAGTGATATGTGGAGTGAGGGATATACTAAAATCCCAATTACCTAAAGAGGCAGGAGCTAAAACACACAGATAGTAAAATGTATGTTTCTACTCAGAGCCAAAGTCAATAAAATAACACTCCAAAGCAGGTGGCCAAAGCAATAGCAAAGGAGGAAGTCTAAAAATTAAACAGCGCTGAGGTAGGTTGTCCTTTTGCCAACGGTTTTAAGCAGCAGCTTTGTGAAGATCACAGAATGGGTCTGGTGCTTTCCTTAGGGAAGCTACAGTGAATAGGGGTCTGTGGGAGGAAGACTGTCCCACACTGAAGCCAAGAAGAAAGCTTCGAGGGGAGCACTTCCACAGCTTGATGCTTATCTCAAGCTCTGTGCAGAACATCTGACTCGGCACCTGACCCATCCCTAAAGCATCAACATGATGAGGCGAAGATGAGAAGGTGGGCGGAGGAAAGTGAGACCAAGAGCGATGGCTGAACTGGACCCATTGCCAGAGTCTGTGAAGAGAATGAATGTTCCCCAGAGACCAGACGTGAATCCTCTGGACAAGAGACACAGAGAGCTGGACTGGAGTCGCACGGGTCCAGCCAAGAGGCATATCTGGAGCTTGAGCTGACCATAACAAAATGAAGATGAAGGTAATGCCAGTCCAAGAGGCTAAGCAGGGAATCAGCAACCAGTCGAAACTTAGATGCATTTTTATAGTCAGGGAAGCTAAAATGGGAATCTCACGCAACCAAGGCAGAGGGTGGCGGACCCAGGGGTGAAGAATGAGCTGGGAACACCTGCCAAGGCTGTGAAAGCACTAGTGTTAAGATCCCATGAAGCTACTTAACTGCCCCCTTCCTTCTGTGTCCTTCTTCCTTGTGCCACCTCACCGTGATCACACTTGACCAATCAGAAACCAGAGCTGGCAGGACAGAGGAAGGAAGGAAGGAGAGTAGAAACCAGGCCAGAAGCAAAAGAGCCAATGAAATCCCTTCCCCAGTTTCCTATCTCCCGCCTTGCAAGAGGCAGGGCTGAAGCAGGTCAGCAAAGTACAGGGAGCTTCACCCCTTCATCTGCCCTGGAGATTGGACGGTTGGCACTGGACATCTCAATAATCAAGTTTGAAACTTCTGTGGTCTAATGACTGGAGAATGGTCTGTATTATCTAAGAGCAACTAGAAAAATCAAGTCCAGCAGAAAATGATCCAGCTCTACAATGTGAATTTAAAGGGACAAGAGGTGTGTGTGCAGGGTGTAGGGACAAAGCAAAAGTGACAGCAAGGCTGTTTCACCGGTAACTTGCAAGCTCTGCTTTTCTACCTAAGACTATAAGCAGTCAACACAGCGACAACCACAGAAGTACAGAAATGGGGTCTTACAAGTCAAAATTGAACCCATTCACCTGCCCCCCACCTTTGCCTTGAAGTCAGTCATTAACCATTTCAGAAACATGCCACAACAGGGGAAGCCACCACCAATTCAACACTCATTTGCAAAACTTGACATAAATGACCTAAATATTCCTGACCTACGGACAAAGACTGTGCTCTGCTCCGCTCTGGCTCTCTCACTCTGGCTCGCTCTACCACTTAGTAAAGTTCTTCCCATGTATAAAACATGCTCTAAGAACCGCTATTCTCACCATGAAAAGGCTGCTCTGTTGGGTTCTTAGGAAACAGAATCTGAGCAAATATCCACGCAGCAAGTATTTGCATTAGTTATAAAATGCTGAAGGGCTGGGGGAATAGCCCAGTGGCAGAGAGCTTGCTTAGTATTCACAAGGCCCTGGGTGTGATTCCTGGCACCAAAGGGAAAGAAAAGAAAGAACCCCAGGAGGTACATTATAAAGTAGCTAACTTTCTTCTTTATCCTATCAGAGCTAGCCAGAGCTCCAAAACATGCCTTGCAGAAGAACCAAGCAACAAAGGAGAATGTGAAATCTTGAAACTCTGTTATTTAATAGAAGATATGCTATACATATTTTAAGAGAGCTGAGTAGAAAACACTCAATAAATACAATATTGATAATGCTACCAAACACAGAAAGGAGGGCTTCTGTGACTCCGGTAGTCAGGAGCAACCGTTACTTTGAGGCCAACCTGGATTATATAGTGAGACCCCGTCTTTTGGTCTCGTGTTCCTCCGCCCACCTTCTCATCTTTGCCTCATCATACTGATGCTTTAGAGATGGGTCAGGTGCCAAGTTAGATGTTCCGCACAGAGCCTGAGATAAGCATCAAGCTCTGGAAGTGCTCCCCTCAAAGCTTTTCTTTCTTTCTTTTTAATTAAAATTTAAAATTCACCTTTAAAAGTATTTTCAAATATCTCATCCATATTTTCATAATACTTTGTTGTTACATAAGTATTTTCAGTGACAACCTGAATTAAGAGCCTACTGTGTGCCATTACAACTCTAAGTATAATTATTCCTATTGTTACACCCAGGAGGCCCAGGCTCAGTGTTCGTGACTTGCTCGAGGCCACCTTATGAGTAAGTGATGGAGACTGCTCTCTAATGCAAGAGTGTGTGGGATCAGCAGCATAGAGTTTCAGTCACACTGCTTTTGTAATGCTGGTGAGAGTCCATTTGGTTTTTTGGGGTACGCACCTGTGCACATGAGTGTGTGTGTGTATGTGTGTGTGTGCACACGCACATGTTGGTGTGTTACATGTGCATGTGTGTGTGTGTGTGCCTGTTTATGTGCCAGTGTCTGTGTGGGATAGACACGCACACATATATGTGCACAGAGGCCAGAGACTGATGTCAGGTGTCCTTCCTCAATCACACCCCATTTCATTTTTTGGAGACAGGGTCTCTCACTGAACCTGGGATTCAAATGCATGCTGCAGCCCCCAGCTTTTTTGTGTAGGTGCTAGAGATCAAACACAGGTTCTCATGCTTGCACGGGCAAGAACCTTATCAGCCAAACTCTCTCCAGTCCCAAATTCATACTCTAATGGTCTCCTTTCAATTATCTTATTTTGAAATATAAGATAAAATCAAGACTTAACCATAGTTCTAGTTGCCTCCTACTGATGTGAACTCATGAGTAAACTCTGTATGAAAATCTCAGACAGCAGATACAACGGGATGTCAGACTTCTAACAACCCTTCTATACACGCATTCATGACGTAGGCTTATGACATACTATTTACAGTAAGCCCAGTGATCACAAAATTTGACAGTTTCTAAAGTGATAAATAAAGGAAACATAGCTTTTTAGGGTCTGTGAGACTGGCTGCAATGGAGCCCTTTATTAGACTCTTTCATCCTCAGGCTTTATCTTGGGAAATGAAAGTCCAGTGATATGGGTGGGAGAACCCTAGACATTTCAGTACAGCTCTGAGTAATCATCCCTTTCCTGCATGCTTTCCACACTATCCTGCCCCTGGAACACTTGGTAATGTCTACAGACTTGTGTGTTGTCACTACTAAGTGCAGGGAAGAGGCTGCACAACTCGCACCCACAATCTGTAGGAGGCCGCTGAGTATGGATGTACTGCACAGGACAGCCCCCCTAATAAGGAATTATCCAATCTAAAATGTCAACTGTGTTACATTGAGAAACCCTAGCACATGGGATTAAGTGTCTGCAATACATCCAAGCAGTCTGGGTGTTAGAAACAGTAACTATAAACAGGAAAACAGAGTGTGGGCAACAGGCAGCAGTAATAGAAGCACCAGGCCAGCAGCTCCTGGTTATTACATTCGAGAGATACCATCATCCCCTTAATATCCCACCTGTGCCAGTGGGGCTCAACTGCTTGTACTGAAGAAAGAACAGGAAATTGAAGTGTAAGAAGCAAGGAAAAAAGGTTTATTGAAGAAAAGCAGCTTTTATTAAATACCACAAAGTCTCACTTCTAAACTATGGAGACAAGAGTCTCCAAGAGTTACAATCTAAAATAAGAAGAGGGATGATGTGGACACTGCATAAAGAAAAAGCCAGAACAAATATTCATGAGCCTAGCTCTGGCCACCAGATCAAACTACTGGGGAAGCCTGGCTGTTAGTCCCAACCATGTAAATGCTCTGATAACATTCGACCACAGTTATTCTGAGTTTGGGAACCCTTCACAAGAGCAAATAAGAACAACTGCACACGCAGCATCTCTGAGACTGTGCTTAGAACAAAGATAGACAATGCAAAGAACAAAAAGGAAACTCCACAAAAGGTGGTGTTGCTTTACATGGTTTGAGTCATGATCGCGTGTTTTTTTTCCAACCATGCTTCTATGTAATGCCCTCACTCTATTCTCTCCGTGTTATCTTTCTTTGTATCCTCGATCACATCTCCTTACTAAGATTGTTTTTACCCTGTGTCTCTTTTCACTAACATTTCCTTTTCTCTCTCTCTCTCTCTCTTTCTCTCTTTCTTTAAACTCTAGTAAAATTGTGTGATGGAATTCTGGAATTGAGCCAGATCTCAAGAGATTATCAAACAATGAACCTCAAGCCCACCTCCCTCCTTTCAACACTCCTGTCACCACAAATGGCACCCAGAAACCGCAAATCAGTTCCTCCGCAGCGCTAGACTGCTGGTAAGATCTACACAGAACCTATCCTGATTACCAGTATTTACTAAAGTAGAAAAACTTACTGACATACCTGAACTCTGATTGGAAAAATTATAATATCGTGCAGGTGATGTACCTATCGGCTCCTTGAAAAACTGTCTTCTGGTAAGAGGAAACATTTACTAAATGCAAACACTGTGTGATTCATCTAGTAAACCTTATTTGACATTTTGTCAGGGTAAGTAAGGAATGACTCATTAAATCCCTAAAATGGCACGCAAGGTATGTTTTACCCTCCCACGGTCCTTGGGATAACCTCGGGAAGTTTATCCTCCGTTAACTGTGGGTCCAATAGCAGACACTGATTAAATCCGAGGATTCCGGGTCGTGTTAGGTAAATTGATACGGTACTTCATCCAGTACTGTGGCTCGGTGCCTCGAGCGGCTCTTGGCAGCGGCACCTGAGCAACAGGAAAGTCCATCACTATGGTGGGACCCAGAAAGTAAGCCCTGGTGTGCTCTGCTCAGGCTCACCCCAGTCGGCAACCGGGTGCGAGCCCTGTGAAGCCCGCGGCGCGGTGTGGTTCAGCTCAAGTTCGGTTCCCAGCGTTCCACCCAAGTTTGCCGGGCCCGGAGGCAACTCTGGCTGTTGCTTCTCCCAGGAGCCGCCGCCCGGCGCCAGGCGTGCCCCGAGCCCCGCACCCGTACCTTGGTGAGCTGGGCGATCTTCTTGCTCATTTTCAGGTGCATGTCCTGGCTGTAGTCCATGCTGTGCCCGGCCAGCTGAGCGGCGGCCGGCGAGGGCGCGAATTTGGCCGCCCCGGCCGCAGATCCGCTGTAATAGTGCTGCTGCCAGCTCATGCCCGGGGTCGCCATCTTCCCAGCAGACCCCAGCCGGGGCACCTGTCCCCGCGCGCGGGGCGAGGCCGGCTCAGCGGCGACGCGGGGCGGGAGACAGCCGAGGCGGCCGCTTGCCTACCCACCGGCCCGCGCCCTTCGGCCCTAGCCGCCGGCGCCCTCCCTCCCACCTGCCCGAGACGGCCGCAGCCCCTGACCAGGGCTCGGCGACGGCGCGGCTCAAGTCCCGCAAGCAGCCGCAACCAGACCCCGAGATTCGGCCGCCGCTGGGGTTGCGGAGGGAGGCGGAGACGGGACGGGCTGCAGCGGCGGGAGGCGGGGCCCTGGACGCGGGAGCCGCCGAGCGCCGTTACCAGGGCGCGCGGCTCGGGGCTCGCCAAGCGCGCGTGGACGGCCACGTCATTTCCCCGCAACCAAGCTCCGCCCCGCAGCTCTCCAGCCTACCCCTCCTCAGCCCGCAGCTCTCGCCCCGCAGCCCTCCGGCCTGCACCTCCTTAGCCCGCAGCCCTCCGCCTCGCAGCCCTCCCAGCCAATAGCTCCGCATCCCTGCACCCGCGCAGTTCTGCCGCCCGCAAATCCGCAGTACCACGATCTACAGCCCTGCACCCCTCAGCCCTCCAACCGCCAGCAAGCCGACTTGCACTCAGCATCCCTTCAGCCTTCACCTCCACAGATCTTCAGCCCCGCAATCTGCAGTCTTGCACTATGTGCACCAAGGAGGCCTCCAGACCACAGTCTCCAGGCCTTACAAGCCCCAGCCCACTAGTCCCACAGCATTGCCTCGCCTTTCACCAGGAAACTCCACAGCTGTCAGCTCCTTAACCTGCAGCCCACCCCTGTAGCTTAGACCCCTATGGCCTCACATCTCAGCAGCCTACAGCCTTCGGGCCTCTTAGCTATTGCCCTGTGCCTGAGACTGCAGTCTTCTGGGCTGTTTGTTTTTTTTTAAAAAGTCTTCCAGAAAAGGTGAGGCTCTGATGATCACCTTTCATTAGCAACAAGCCTGCAGCTTGACAGAGCCTCTGCATGTACCTCTGTGTGAAGGCTCCAGCAACCTCACACCCAGGACCCTAAGGACAAGGACCTGCGCATCAGACATGAGTGGTGAGGTATAACTCCTCCAGACTTGAGCATTTCAGGGTTGCACTGACCTAATGCGTGCAAGACCACATTGAGTATAGCATGCCAGATGTCTAGGTGTGGAGCAGCATACCTCTACAGTCAACTGCACCCCTCTTTTCCTCAGTGAAATGGCACCTTGAACAATTACATATGAAATACAATTGGTTAGAAATTAGAATAGGACTGGGATATAGAGGGAAGAACAGAACAATGGAACAAAATTTGAATTGGGGACTGTACCAAAATTTGGTATTGCGTGCACATTTTCGCCTTGCTAAATGTATCACTCTAGATTGATCATTCCTTACGACCTCAGCTGTTATAGGTCAAATGACCTAAAAAACAAGCAAACAATTTTAAAAAAAAAAACAAACTTGTATCCTGTGTTGTGAATGAAAAGAAGAAATACAAAGCAAGACATCTCCTAGGGGCTTGAAAGACTGCTCCTAGGGGCTTGAGGTTTTTATTATAGACGCAAGGGAGAAAACAGAGACAGAGACATCTGGGAGAGTCCAGAGTGGGTATGATATGCAGACTGAGCAGGACCTTTGGGAGAGAGGGGGAAAGGGAGAGGAAAGAGCCAGGAAACCAGGAGACCAAGAGACCAAAAAAGGCAAAAGGGAGAGACACGTAACCAAAATGGCTGAGTTATTAGGGAAAATCAGCTGGGGCAAGGATAGCCCAGCCCAAGTCCCAGGGCGGAAGAAGGTTAGGGTGGGGGTCAGATATGTTAGCTAGGAGGACCCAGTAATAGATAGGGACTGAGGAATGCTGGGAGAACCTGGATGCCACGCCTACTTTGATATGTTAAATAGGCGCCTCCATTAGCCTTTTGTCCAGGTTTTGAGACCTAACATGTTGAAGTGGGTCCTTTTAGGTTAATGTGAATACAAACTCTAGAGAATTACACTTATTTAAAAACAAAAACACGTTCTTTGTGCAGTTTTGCAGACTGAGTTTCTCCGCTATGTGGATTCCTCTTTAACATGCAAGTAGCCATCACATAAAATTGAAAATGTTAGCAAATTAAATCGAGGGCCAAACTAACCAAGTGTCTGAATGTGACAAAAATCTAAACAAAATGATGATTGAATAGAATCCTAAAACATTTCCAGGTTTGTTAGAATTCCAGAAGGAAAGAAAGATGGAAACTAGTGACACCTTTTGCCAGATGCAAGGTACTCAGGAACTCAGTAATAGATCATCCAGAAAATAAGTTTAATTCCAACGTTCTGAATAGGACAAATAATGAAAAATACATGTGCATTTTCACCTCCCATAAGCACTAATAATTAAATAAGACAAAGAGAATTAGGAATGGTATAAACTGATGACATGACTGCTCCATGGTATGGTTAAGAGGAAGTTTTTATTTATTTAGATATGAGAGAAAGGACAGCCAGAGACATCTCAAAGAGTCCAGAGCATAAAAAGAAAGTAAACTGGACATGGTCAGGGCTGTCTGCAAGAGAGGGGAGAATAGCAAGGGATAGAGAATAGAGAAGACACACAGAGAGAAGCAGGAACAGAGCAGAGAGAGAGAGAGAGTGAACATAGCAAGAATATTGGGGTTATAAGGCGATTAGGTGGCTGGCAGTGTTGGGGGGTGTCCTGTGATCTGGAGGAAGCTTAGGATAGGGGAGGGGGTGAGAAGGGCCAGGATGCCAGCATGGGCTTTGAAATGTGTAATAGGTACCTGTGGCACTGAGGGAGCCTGGAGGGCAGAGTGAGATTTGATATGCTGGTAGGAGCCACAGGTGTCTTCTGCAGAGGTAAAAGAAATGACTCCTTTTTGTAGAGAACCAGCTTTACAAGTTCCTACAGAATGCTGGCTTTTATCCAACTGCCAGAAATCTTCCTATAATACAAGCTGAGCTCATTTCTGGATATATGGGCTGCCTTTTGGGGCTTGGGGAATTGAGTTTCCTCTGGACCTGACTGCAACTTGTATTATTTCATTAGATTCGGGGCAGAGAAGACTCAGACTCAGTCTTGGTAGCACTTTCTTGTCTTTCACATTTCATTCATATATATATATATATACATACATACACACACACACACACACACATATATATATATATATACTCACTAAATATGTATACCTACATCTTGCTGAGGCAAGGAAGGTGTTTGGGTGTTCTGTCCCTACCACAGAGTGAAAAGACCATAGGACTGGAAATGCAGAGGGAAATTTGTAACGTTAGCTGAGTCCTTGTACCTATTCTCCTTTCCCATAATTCCTAGGAAAGGAGATGGTTTTCTGCATCTTCCAGACGTGATTTAGAGGCTGTGGTGCACGAGTGTCTGCCATTACTATCTTAACCCAAGAGAATCCACCTCCCAAACATTACTGTCACAAGATACCCAGTATTCTATGAATTTAATATTCTCCATATGAATAATGAAAAAATAGGTCATTTTATGTAGAATTATATTATTATTAATAATACACAGAAATGTAAAGTATGCAATAACATACTCAGATCTCTCAACAAAGGGGCGTGCTTTTAAAATATTTAGGATTTATTTATTTTATGTGTGTAGATTTTGTCTGCTTGTATGTCTGTACACCGTGTGTATACATTGCTTATGGAGACCAGAGGAGGGCATTGGATCCCCTGTAACTGGAGTTACAGACGGCTGTGAGCCACCATGTGGATGCTGGGAATTGAACTGCTGAGAGAGCAGCCAGTGCTTTTAACCACTGACCTGCCTCTCCAGCCCTAGGCTCACTTTTACAGAATGTGTACAATAGGAGAGAAAAGGAGGGATGCCAGGTAGGCAAGAAACCTTTGTACAGTACTGGCTTCCATCATGAGAGTTTATTCAAAACTAGTCACTGATTGTTACTGAGTTCCAGGTATTGAGGCCGCCAGTCAGTATCTGTCCTGGAGGAGGTAGCAGTCTACTGGAGAAGACAGACTAGTAAAGAATAAGCAACATCGTTAAAGTATTTTAAAGGCTATTCAGGAAGTGCACTTAAGCTAGCGTTGTGGTGTCTGAGAAGGCTTCACAGCATACAAAAAGGTGGTACTTGAAGAGACTCCTGAAGGCTGCATATTTCACATAAAGAGGGAAGAGAAAATAAGCTCTGGAATTACCAAGGCCAAAGCCCTGGGGATAAGATAGCATGAACTACTTAGGAAACAGGAGATGGTATGTTGTGGCTAGAACACAGTTTAGATGGGGTGTCAGAATAAAAGTGTGGAAGAACAGGTGTCAATATGACTCATGGGTGGGAAGACTTATGTGCCCTGACAATGAGATTTTGAGAGATAATTTTGAAGACAAAGTGAGCCCCTGAAAAGCCTTAAGTAAACAAAATGAAATAATTGGATTTTCATTTCATAATTCTTGTGATTGAGAAAAATGGACCACACGGACACCTATATGGATGAGGGGCCCATTGTATCTACTGGGTGAGACATGAGGAATTGCTACCTTAAATACGTCTGACAAGAAAAAGGAAGGAGTTGGTATGATGTAACCAGAAGGAAAACCAAACAGGACATCCACCTCACCATGCACAGCTTACCCAAGACCACTCTGAGTATACACAGATATCATAATTGAAATGTTAGCATACAGAACAACTAGCCTAAGACAACTCTGGTGAAAGACAGAGCAGTCAAAGGCTAGGGAAAACAGCAGCCAAAGACTCCACCTCAGATCAGGAATAGGAGGGACAGGCTGGAACAGATATGCTCAGTCTGGAACATGGTACATTTGAGATGCCTGTAGGATATCTATATGGAGATGTTTAGTTCAGTTAAATATAGAAGAGGAGCTATAACACAGAACTCAGACTAGACAAAAAAAAATCCTATTGCTTTTGAGGGTGTGTAAAAGCACGCATCAGTATAGGTAGATATTACAGTTTGGATACGCATCTCTCAGATGTCCATGTGTCCAAGGCTTGGCCCCAGAGTGGCATTATGGAAACATTCTGAAGATTGTAAGTGGCAATTAAGTCAAACAACTGCATCTGCTTCTGTTTGTTGGCCCTGAAATGAACAGTTTGCTCAGCCATACGCTTCCAGTCATCAATGCCTGCCAGTTGCTCCAGAGCCCCAAGACAATGGGTTTGCCAGTCTTAGACTATAGCTTCTGGTACTGTCTATTTTATACTTACTTGAGCATTTTGTGTAGTGATGAAAGACAAACAATGGTAGGTCACCATCTTGAACATCGTCTTTGAGGAGGAGTCATCACCAATGGGTGAAAGCACCAGGCCTGTGAAAATAATACCCGAGAAGTGGGTTCATGCTGATGCAGAACGCTGGTCCAACAGGGATAAATAGAGACTGGAACAGAGGTAGTAGCTGAAAGCAGATAGACGAATAGACATTAAGTAGAAAAAATTACTCTTAGAACTTAAGGGGAATATCAAGCTTAGCCTCTTAATTTTGTATATACTGAATATCATAAATGTAGAGTTCCCAAATTTTCAAACCAATTAATAGTAGAAGTAGAATTATAACCTATATTGTTGAAACAGAGTCTCATCTTGTAGCCCAGGCATGCCTGGAATTTGCTATTTAGTTCAGGCTGTCCTGAAACTTATGACCCTTCTGCTTCTGCCTCCTAGGTACTAATATTACAGATATGTGCCACCACACCTGGCAGTATTTTCTGATTCAATGAACAATAGTTGAAAGTCATTTATAAGTATTTTTTCTGATATCCCTTTCACTAGAACTGTCTTAGACTAGTTCTTCTGTATGCTAACATTTCAATTATGATATACCTGTATATTCAGAATGATTTAAAAATGATCTCAGGTAAGCTGGGCATGGTGGTACAAACCTTTAATTCCAATACTTAGGAGGCATTAGCAGGCAGATCTCTGTGAGTTTGAGGCCAGTCTGGTCTACATAGTGCTACGTAAGCAGCGAGACCCTGTTTCCAAAAAAAAAAAAGTTGTTAGGAAGTGAAAAAAATTGTGATGGTGCAACAGCTAATTTATGATGAGGCAGACAAAGCTTGCATGACCCTACTTACCCAGAGAGGGCCTAGGAGGGAATACCATGGTTATAAACATTTATAAAAGTAACAGATTTTATATTTTTCTTAAGCATACAAAATTGTGTTTATTTCAGGCCCAGAAAACCCAGATAAACTCCAGACTACAACACTTAAGAGTCAAAATCACAGCCAGGCGTGCAACTGATAACACATCTGACTAAGGATCAGGTTTGAAATGTGATCTCCAAAGTCAGTGGACCAGTGGGTGCAGCATTGCATGCCCACAGACACTGGGGACCCTGATTCAGGAGAGCCAGGACAACATAGCAAGATCCTATCAGAGAGACAGAGGCAGAGAAAGAAAGGCAGAGGGGAGGAGGGAGAGAAGAAGGAAGGAAAGAAGGAGGGAGGGAGAGATGGATAGAAGAGAGAGCAAGAGAGAGGCAAAGGGAAGGAGAGAGAGGCAGAGGCAGAGAGAAAGAGAAAAAGGCAGAGAGAGGGATGGAGAAAGGAAGGATGAAGGGAGGAAGAGATGGAGGAGAGTCAGAGAGAGAAAGAGGAGGGAAGAGAGAGGCAGAGGGAAGAAGAGAGAGGCAGAGAGGCAGGGAAAGAGGCCGAGAAGAGAGAGGTAAAAAGAGTGACATAGAGGAAGAGAGATACACAGACAGACAGACAGACAGACATAGAAGATGATGATTCTAGATAAGAGCCCAGACAATGAGCTGAAAAATAGACAAATTAGACCTCATCGAGATTATAAATGTTGGCAGATCAAGGAACACTCAGGAGTGAAAAGGAAATCTTTGCAGGTCATATATTTGACAATTGATTGATATCACAAATGAATAAAGAATTCTTAAAACTCAGAAAAAAAGACCTTGATTTTAAAAGTGGGAAAAAAAAAACTCGACATATCATTTTTCCAATATATATATAAATTACCAAGAAGAAAGGACAAAGATATATGTTTAATATCTCTTACCATCAGAGAAATTTTAAATCAAATCACAGTGAGATGCCGTTTCAGGCCCAATAGGATGGCTACCAAATCAAATGACAAGAAAAGATAAAGTAGTAAGTATTATATGGAGAAATTCATACATTTGTGCATTACTGGTTGGAATATAAAAATGGAGACACACTTAAAAATATGGTAATGTTGTGGTTCCTCAAGACAAAATAAACAAAAAACTTAACATACAACATCACACAATGGCAAGTCCCCTCCTAAAGCGTATCTGGAAGAATTGAAAGCAAAGACTCAAAGATCCTTTCACTCCATATCATAGTAGCTACACTCTCCTTCACCATAGCAAGTATCTGTGCACGGATGACTGGATAAACAGCATGTGATAAATACAATGGGATCTAATTCAGTCTTTGAGAGGCTGCTACAGGTATTGGGGATGAATACTAATGACACGATGTTAAGTGAATGAAGCTGGTCAAGAAGATACATATAGAGAGAGTGGGATTCCACTAGTATGAGGTACCTTGAGTGGCCATATACATAAAGATGGTGGATGGAGGGAGAGCTTAGAGTTGGTATTATGAATGCAATTTTAGTTGATGAGCTTTCCTGTGTCAGGCTGAAGTTGTTATTGAAATTTTGTTCAGGTCTTTCATCAGGACAGAGGAATGGACAGAACAGGACAAGAATCCCATTGAATCCTTTGAGATCTAGAAATCTTTGTCTCCCCCTTGATCATTTACAACAGTCCTCGGTGTTCATGATTATCAGGATCAACTAACGCACCGTTATTTAAAAGTGCCTTTGTTAGACCTTTGGCATTAAGATCTAAAATGAGCAGATAGTAGCCATGGAGATAGTTTTGTGGAATCTTTCCCATGACCCTTTGTAAAAGAGAGTGTCTTCCTCTTCCCCCAATGATTAGCAAGACCTATAATCTAATAGAGCCTAATGAGATGTAGGAACAAAAGCACAGGATCTGCAAGTGAATGCGTGGGATGGTGTGAATAGCCATTCCCACCTCGTCTTGATTTCTAGACTTATATGTTTTAGTTTTTGGTACAGAATAACCATGCGAGAGCCTTTTCCCCCAAGTGAACTGAGGCTTTAATAATCAATTTTATCATTCTAAGCAAAGCAACTGCTTTTGAATAATGTGGTCCCCCTGTTGTTACCCTCCCTTATATGACTCCTTTACTGTGGGTCCTTTGTCTAAAGTGATGCCTTCTAGGATGTAATGTCTGTAAATAAACCATTCTGTGAGTCATCAAATAATAATCCTAGAAGTGACATTCATGGGCCAGTCAGCCAAACACATATTCAGAACCAGAGGCACTTTCAGCAAGGATGACTCATTCCTTCATCCTCAGGAGGGTGTGTGAGAGAAAGATCTGACAGAAACAATTTATCAGTAAGTGCCTTGCTTTGTCTTTAAGAGTTGGTACTCTATTAAAGGCTAGTTATTGGGTATTTTGGCTGGCACAACAGGACTTCTACAGAAGTAGTAGCCGTGTCATCTTGGTGATAGAAGTAATACTATTCAGGTTGTGCATAGCCTCCTTACCTGTCAAAAAGGCCACTATGTTATGGGTCTATTATACTGGAGTGCCTAGATCAGAGTCTAGCTGACATTGAACCAGACAGCATACCGCCTACCAGCCTCCTTGCTAATGAATGCTCTCCAGTGAACAATAGTGTGAGACATTAAGATATGCAGATTTGATTCTATTCCCATATGACTTTTTTCACTTGATGTTGTAATCCTTCTTATCACATTCCCCTAACAAATCTACTAAATACAGTACTACACAAGACAGTATTTATATCTGGCATCAGGCTCATTCTTCCTCTGTACACCAGGTGATATTTGCCACATTCCAGACTGCATAAACCAACATATTAAGCCATTTCATCTTTTCCTTTTCTTTCTCTCTTTTCTGTCCACTTATCTATCTATGATATAGGGTCTCATGTAGCCCAGGCTGACTTTCAACTCACTATATAACCGAGGGTGAGCTTAAACTTCCTATCTCTGCTTCCTAAGTGTTGACATTACAGGCATGCACAAACATGCCATTTTAAAAGTTTCTTCATTTTACAAACAGAATGCATTTTTTATTTCTGTTCCCTGTTGGGCACAGGGAACATCTCATGAGATCATAGATGTGGGTAAGGAATAACCAGTGCAATATAGGTTGATGGCGTGGGAATCTGGTCGCCTGTTCAGGAAACTTACCTGTGCCTTGTGGAATTGCTGAACCCTGATCCTATCCTTCTAATTTCCATCACATGACACATAGCGGTTGTGTGAACTTACCTTATAATTTTGATGATTTGACGGCTCAGCGTGGCATCTCTACTTGCAGTTTTTTGACGTCCTGTGACCAGCTGTTCAGTCTCTAGTGGGACCCTGGGACATAGCAGAAACTGCTTTCGAAGCAGAGAGTGGCTTGCCGGAGAAGATGTGTAAGTTGCCAGGCGCTCTGATCACCTCTCCTCTCCTGGCTACCTCTGGCACCCTTGGGTCTGTTGGGTCCTGTAGTCTTAGCAATGAGAAAAAAAATGCTTCATTGTTTGAACTTTCTCTTGCATTGGGTCTGACGAGGCATCAGCAAAATTCTGAGTTACTCAATAAATAGGTTGGAGCAGCATCTTCCATTGGGAGCTGCTGCCTCCAAAATTAAAAGAGACCAAATTTGTGCCATGAGTCTAGGCATTAGAAATGTGCAGTTCCTGATTAAGTACATCTATTCCCATTACACAAGCAGGCTTGAGACAATGACACAGGATGGTCTCTATTTGTTCCATGGCTTCTTTAATCCCTTACTTTATTAGTTGGAACCAAGATAGTGTTGGAGCCTCCTATTTTCAGGGTCACCTCACATCCTTAGCATTTTGAAGGTCTGGGAAAATATGTTTCCTTAGCAGGAGAGCTGGAGTGTTAGTATGCATGTATATATGGAGGAGGCTTTGTCTTCAGGCTTTGGGCTCTGGGTCTGATAACTGGCTGTGACCTGGAAACTCACCCAGATCATATTTCTAATTATGGTTGTTGATCCTTGTCTAGTGCTCACTTGTATTGAATTGCTTGAGGGTTTTTTTGTTTTGTTTTGTTTTGTTTTTGAGCAGGGTTGTTGAAACAAGCCAAATAACAATGCTGAAAGTTGCCAGGTCTGCTGCCTACCTGATCCCTAGGAATGCAAAGGTCTATTAGTTATTTTCCCACCCAAACCCCTAAGAATCCAGAACTCTGGCCTTCTTTTCTGTTATACTGATTATACCCATCTGGCCTTTGATGTCCAAGTCCAGTTACCTGAACTCTAAAATCATATATATACATATATATATATGTGTGTGTGTATATATATATATATATATATATATATATATATATATATATATATATTCCTATAGGCCCTATGAAGCTGTATTCTATGGTCAAAGTTTCTTCTGTAAATCCTGACACATACAAAATACTCTACTGACCTTTGAGAAACTGCTAGTGCATTTCTTATTCCTCCAGGGAAGTGACTCTCCTAGGAAACACAGGCAATTGCTATTATATAAACCTCATTCCTATCTCCTAGATCCTTCCAGCATATTCCTTCAAATCCAAAGGCAGCTTGGGCATCTCTAAGTTATCATTTTTTTCCAAGGTACATTTAGAACAATATGTTGGGACAAATTCTAGGTATCCTTGACATGATGTTAAGCCTTGGATGTAGGAGAAATGTTTCCAAGTCAATAAACTACTCATCCAGTCTTACATCTCCATCATCCTACTTAGTTTAGCACCTTCAAGTCTAATAACTTAGCTCATATCTTATTTTCTGTCAGAGTCTTCTATAATTCCTTTATTGTTATGTCTTTCCATACAGATTCCATATCTCCCGCTTTGTGCCTTACATATTATAAACATATGACTGAGTAGGGAGTCAGTAGACAGGATCCTAAAGAAGAATGGCATTCTATGACATGCTCAATTAAGGAATGTTGTAGTAGTATACCTACTGTAGCAGCTCAGGAAGGAGAGATAGAGGCATTTTTCATATGTGCAAACCCTGCCAGACCTCAGCAGAGGGAACCATTCTCCTGGCCAGTGCCATACTGGACATTGGAACCCTGAACGTCTGAACGCAGGTGTTTTTATTGATCCAGAACTCCTCAAGTGCTCTACTGATAGTACTTGCAGATCATAAGCAATCAAACATCCTCCACAAAGATCCAACACCTGCGGACAATACAAAACACTAAGACCTAAGCAGACCCTCACCCAACAGTGCACAAAGCAATTATTTTATACATAGCTAAATATAAACTTCTACAACAGGATGTTTTTCTTTTTTCCAGTCAAGGGAAAACTGGAGTCCACTGCTAAGAGGGAGAGACTGGCTTCTATGGTCTTCATGACTCAAGAGCATCCAGAGTATAAGGTCTTTATTATTCATATTGATAACCTTGTCCAGAACCACATCTGTGTTTATGTCCACATCCATAGCCACACTTATAATCACATCTATATACATCCATATACACTCTATATATACACATATCCACATACACTTTAATGCAGCCTCCCATTTGTCTTCATCTCAAGTCTCAGGCTCCTGCTCATTCCCATCAGAGCCGTGGCTTTGACACAGAGATTTGACAAATGATACCTTCACATTTGGGGTCATTCTACTTCATCCCACTCCCCCATAATTAAATTCTGAGGCTGATTTTTAGCATAGATTTCTTTCTTTCTTTTTTTAAACCTACTGTCTCTTTATTTATACCCAGGGAGGAATTTTGACTTTCACAGAATGCCTTGAATCATGCTGTCTTTTTCATTGAGGCACCCAAGCCTATGAGGGTGTTTCATGAAAACCAGTCAATCATTTACTCTTACAATCAATGTTGTCCCTTTTTATTAAAATATTTTGGACACCAGATAAGCAAAATTTCCATTATCTACAACATATGATTCACCATAGATGAGAATTCTAGTTAGGCAAGAGGTAATTGACTCTCTATGTAATGGATTTCTCTTTCCATCTCACTAGGAAATAGATCATTTCCAGGTCTACATTTTCAAGTACTACAGAAGATATGAAGGAATAAGGAAGCTTTTTCTTTTTTCTTTTTGAAAAGGAAGTTGGAGAAGCCAATAAGCAGAGTGTCACTGAGATATCACTCAGGGTGACTGTGTTCAGGTCTTCTGAGAGGCTTCTGAAGAACCCATGCAGAGTACAGGTCAGAAGTGTCCTTACAAAGAATGGAAGGCTGAAGCTTTTGTCCCCTGGTGCTTCCTGGTCCCTTTGGTTGACCATTCCTCTGAATGTGTTCTAACCTACTCTTTGGGCTTACAAACAGTGATGTAAGTTCCAACTGCTTCAGAGAAAGACATTGAAAAGAAACTCGGAGCTAAAGTATGGGCACGCATGGCGGGACTCTTAATATACACTTGGCTTAGGCCCCTGCAGCTGCAGCACAAGGCAAAGGTGGATGGGTGTAGCAGCACAAGTCGCTACAAGCTGTGTTCCCTCACCAAATCCAGTCCTGATAGTAAATAGGCTCCTGGCTTCCCTTGATCACACCTCTTCCGAAGAATGCCAACGTATGAGTAAGGCCCATGCGCTCTTACCAGAATAACCATTGACGCTCTGGTCAGTTTTAAATTTCATTTTGCTTTTCTTTAGATTAGTTGGCTAATCCGTTGGCCATGGCTCCAAAATCTGGTGTCCAGGAGACAAAACTTTTGATCCAGGTTTCATGGCATGGTGTGGATGGGTCTCTCAGAAAAGACATTAAAATGTTCCAATGAGAGATGGTGTGGATTTTCCCATCCTTTCGGGTGCAGAAAGGGATACCTGCACTGGGGGTTCACCCATCTGGATTTCTTTTCCACCGTGGCTTCCTCTCTGACATTACTCTGTCCCATGAGTCTCATCACTCTCTCCTCCTCAAAGTAGCTCTTGTATCATTTGATAACAGTATATCCTCTCTTCAGACTGCAGACTGAGAGGCACTCCTTTGAGGTAGTCCCACTGGGTGCCGGGGAGTAAGGGGTACAGGTACTGTGTATTCTGAGCCAGTGGCTTGAAAACAGCCTCCTCTTCAGCTTGCTCCTTTATACTTTCTAGTCCTGTGCCCCCTGTCTTCTTCCCAACCCCCAGGCTGTCTTCAAGCATCTGGAGGTGTAGAGAGTTTTCACTGTGGCACTACTTTGCCCAGTTTGGAAGTTGAGGCAGGAGAGGCAGTCGAAAGAAGAGAGCCACATTATTAGTACTGCTGTGCACCTCTAGACGGGGACTCAATATGGGAATGGCAGCCTGTGTCCTGATGCTTGGAGGATGCTTTCTCTGCAGTTCCTCACTGTCCCCTGTTCATACTTCTCAGATCTGGTTCTGACTCTGCCATCGGCGGGTACTGCAGGTTCCTCGGCAGCCCATCCAATTTCGGGAGGCAGAGAGGAAACAATGTCCTTTGTGCAATCCTGCCTGAAGCACCCTCTTTTCTTATTTCAAGATTTAATGTGTCAACTTGAAGGATGAGAAATGGGTTCAGAAAGAAGAATTGTGAGGTGCAAAGATTGGGAGCCAAAGGGGCAATAAAGAAAAAAGTAAATTTAGAAAAAAAAAACTATTTAAAGGCCTTTTGGGGTCAGAGAATGACGACAGTGTCTTCCTTTCCTTCTGTCTGGTGGATCACACTGTTCTTTCTCACCTCTGCCTCATGACTGGCTTGATTCACACTTTAAAAGTATGACTTCCTCCTACCAAGAAAAATGCTTATTCAGCTGACTTACGTGGAAGAGCTTAGCTTTCAGCTCCTCGCCTCTTTCCTCTTCCTCCTCCCCATTCTACTCTTTACTTTCTCATACTTCACAAACAGAAACATTTTTCAACAGACAAATGAAAGCAAAGACTGAAGCAAAAGGTGAGCCATGGCTAACACACATCTGTAAAAGCAAATCTTACAGATCACCACAGCAGAGTGCTTTTCTAAAAATTTATTTATGTATTTTATGTATGAGTGCTCTGTTTGCATGTGCACCTGCATGCCAGAAGGGCATCATATCCCATTCTAGCTGGGAACTGATCTCTGGACCTCTGGAAGAGCAGCCATTGCTCATAAGCACTGAGCCATCTCTCTAGGGCCACCACCAACCACAGTAGAGTTAAAAAAAATGGGGACTGGAGAGATGGCTCAGAGGTTAGGAGGATACAGTACTCTTGCAGAGGACTGAAGTTAAGTTCCCAGCATCAGTATCAGGCAAATTGTAACTGTTTGTAATGCTGCTCAGGGAATTCAGTGCCTTCTTCTGGACTCTCTGGGGACCTGTGCTCATGGGTGCATGCGCGCACACGCGTGCACGCACACACACACACACATACACTGCAGAATAAAAATCTCCCTTTGAAGTAGTGCTGCTACTGGGTTCCAGGGGCAAGGGGTTTATGTAACACACATAGACACACAGACATGGACACAGACACACACAGACACAGACACACAGACACACACACACACACACACACACACACAAACACATACACACAATTTAAAAATAAGATAAATCTTAAAAAACTTTTTTATAAAATGAAATGTCTTACCCAAAAGCAGATTCTGAGATAAGGATGTGAGCGTTAGCAGTCTGTCTGGGAGGTGATCCAGGAAGCATGGTGTAGGTAACATTTCAGATACTGCTATGGTAAATGGGGCTCAAGGCTACTGTGGATGCTGTGAGAGGCTGTGTAAGGCACTTCTTAATTTGTCCCAACAAGAAAGAGGAAGCACAGGTGGTTTTTAATTATCAACATCTGTCCTTTACTTGTTGGGATTTGCTTCCTGAAAAATGAATTCCCTGAGAGCCCTCAGGCGTGCATAGGAGAGCCACTGGAGGTAAGCAACTGTCTAGCTGAACTCAGTTACGGTAATCCAGGATAGGCCAAGGGGATGGAAGCTGGAAACTGACATCAACCAGTTGCATATTTTGCCTGAATAAAGCCAGCTATTAATTTGCTTTATTTGTTTCTGTGATTTTGTTTTCCTAAAACAAAATATTTCCCTTATCCTTATATCCTCCTATACTTTATGATAGTAATAATTTCCACTTTCATGACAACTATCTTATTTAATAGCAAAACAGTTCTTGAGATGAATACTGTTAGCCTAACTTTGCTATGAAATAAATGTAACCAAGATAAGTCAAGCATTCCTTCATAAAACCACCAACATTATTTACTTTAATTAAGCTAATTATCAAACTTAGTCTTTGGTTCTGATCTTGGTGCTTCAGTTCTTTTGTCTCCTAGAACAGCATAGATGCTCAGAGCACAAGCAGGGCATGTAATATACCAGAGCTGTTTAAATGTTATATATGAATCATGTTAGCATTCATGATGTGGTATGCCTATCCCCATATCCCTAGCATGTAGGGTAAAAACGAGAACCACCATAGAGGTTAAGCAAAAAAAGAATGAAATTCCTCTTGTAATTGATAGGAACTAACTCAGAGAACCACAGCTGGTCTATGCAGAGGATGAAAGATTTTGTAACACTCAGTCCTAAATGGGATGTTTTCACCAAACCTTTCCCTCAGGGTTCAGGGAGCTATTAAAAAGGAGGAGGAAGAGGAGGGAGAGGAGGAGGAGTAGGAGGGGGAGGGGAAGGAGGAGGGGGAGGGGAAGGAGGGGGAAGAGGAGGTGAAGGAGGAGGAGGAGGTGGAGGGGAATGGAAAACACCAAGGAAACAGTGCCCTCCAGACACAACAGGACTGTTTCACATATGAACTCACAGATAGTGTTGTAGACACACAGGACCTACACGGTTCCAGCCAGACTGGGTCCTAATGCTCAGTCTGAGGAGTGGACATGGGCTCCTACCTCTAACCAAGAAGCTATCTGCAGTTGACACCTGATTGCAAAGGAAAAATTAAGTATCTTCAATAAAGTCTCACTGGGCATATTAACCACACTCTAAGGCAAGCCCCAAGCCCCAGAGTTATTAGATAACACAAAAGGGACTCAGTTGCGTTTCTGCAGACTTTTGTCTCATATTGCATTGAGTTGTTTTTTTTTTTTTTTGATTTTTGTTTTTTGGTTTTTGGTCTTATTGGTGTTTTGCTTGAATATGTTGGTTTCTGATACTGTGTTTTTGTGGTGTGTGTATGTGTGTGTGCATGTGTGTGTGTGTGTGTGTGTGTGTGTGTGTGTGTGTGTGTGTGTTTTGCCCGTTTGTTTTCTAAAGAGAGGAACAAAGGCTGTGGAGTTGAGTGGGTGGGGAGGATCTGGGAGGAGCTAGATGATGGGAGAGGGTAACCAGAATATATTGTATGCAATGTTTTCAACAAAAAGAATAGAAGAATAAAGGATATAAACCCATTGCAAATAGAGACATAACAAGAAGAAACTGAGCAGTACTAATTGTGGGCTGGGGCTTAAGGTAGGGCACGGGGGGCGAGGAAAATGTTTTCCTTCTCTAATTGGTAATTTCCAACAAAAAGAAAGAAGTTGATTATAAATGTAAGACATTGGTCTCTCAGGATTGGCGGTAGACCAATATTTACTGGAATTCTTAATTTTCCCCCATGATTACTGAAATTGTCATAAATCAAACACCAAGAAGCACGAGAGAGGAAGCCTGTGCCTAAAATAAATCTCTACTTAGAATCTGGCTTACAAACTAAATTGAGTTGCAGAAAAAAAAAAAAAAAAAAAAGAGCTTCACTGTGTATCGGGAAAGCAGAGGGCTGTTACTACAGAGGAAGCCTAGACTTTGAAAAAAAAAAATCATTAAGGAAAAGCAAGAAACACAGGAGAACAATATGAATTGTAAACCTGAGTTCAAACCGGCAACCTTCTAGGAAAACCGTAGGCAGAGCAGGTCTTGATTTTCTGCAGATTTACTCCTTACTTACTTTCTCTGCCTCTAGTAAAAAGCCCCGAAGGAGCTCTCTAGATCCACGATCTGTCACCGTTCTGGTTCATTACCTCCGGCACTCCGACCACATTACCACTGCACTGCCTTCATAGCACCCCTGAGTCTGTCATCGCCCGCGCAAGGCATCCGAGGTACGGGCAGTGCCCAGTGCTGACTAGCTTGGTACTTATTGGGAAGCACAGTTTAAAACAAGGGGACTGTGTTCTCCTCAGCTGTGTTTCCGTCATTTTTTGAATTCCACCTCTAACTCCTTCACCAAGTTTCAAATAAAATAACGAACGCTGGATTTGTCAAAAAATGCTATAAAAGATTTATTTTACATGCATCTGTACCTACCTGAGTGCTGGTAGGTATGTGCACCGTGTGCATAAGTAAGCCAAATGAGGACATCAGATCCCATGGAGCTTGAATTAGAGGCAGTTGTGAGCCACCCATGCCAGTGCTGGGAACCAAACCCAGGTCCTCTGGAAGAGCAGTAAATGCTCTTAACTGCTGAGCCATCTCTCCAGCACAAGCATCATGCTTTTTCATTTCCATAACCCTGAGTCAGGCACATCCTGGGTGTTTTCAATAAAGGCAATGCATACAGAAGACTAGGAATTTAGAACTAAATTTAGTATCCAAACTCTTGTTTTATAAAACAACTCAGTCAGAACCAACTCTCCAGCTGTACTTAGAAACGAACTGAAAGCACACTTTAGCAACACTGTGAGGACAGTGGGCTTTTCAGGCAGGCATGATGGCACACACTTGTAACCCCAACACTTGAAAGGCTAAGGCTAAGAGCAATGTCATCCTTGACTACAAAACAAGCTTGAGGCCAACTCTGTCAAGGAAGTGAAAAATGTATTGACTCCATTTAATGTATATAAAAAAAAAAGATGAATATAACCTACATGGTGACAAATTCATATTTATTTGGAGTAATTTAGAAGTGAAACATTTTCAAAATGTTCCCCTAAGAGAGGGTTAGTCTACAATCAACTGAAAATTATAATGTGGTAGAAAGGGTACCACTGGTGTTTTGAAATTCAGGGACCACAAGGACATGACAACATGGATATATGTGTTTGCCTCTTCTAGCACTCTGTTAGATCTATCCTCCTTCAGCAAGAGCTCTGTTATATTGAAATGCCTATCTATCTTCTCTGCAATCTATATAATCCCCAGCTCAAGGGACAACCACAGTTGCCCTCAGGCATTTGTGATATTACAGTTTTACCTTCTATGAAATTGATTATGTGGTCTAGGAACTTGGTTCTTACCCATGAAGAGAAGAGGAGGTGGTTTGGAAAAGCCATCTCTGCTAAGACCCAATCCACATCTGCCTCTGAACTTGTCTGTGTCTCTACTCAGTGCCTGGAAGGTCTATTAACGTTATAAGTCTGACCACAAACTCAATACCCTGATGATGACTGAGTGGCAAGTGGAACGAAGCATTCATGATGACATTGGCAAATGGCTGCACCACACTCCAACCTATTTACTAAATACTTCAGGGTTTCCTGGTATATGAGTTAATATGTTTTTATTATTTAAGTTCCTTTAGCTAAGGGATTCTGAACACTTTCAGACAAGGATGCTTTAGCTGATATAAAGGCTAAGGTAATACTAGACCTCCCAGCCTCGCATGCCTTTACTGTCCTTTCAGTAGTAAAGGAAGAGCAGGGTAAATATACCAGATGGCACATCATATCCTATTATTTCCCATATATCCGTGTTTTGTTTCTAGAAAAGATCTAAGGAAATTCTGCCTCTAAGGAACCACCTCCATATTTTCCTGAAACAAAAAGTATGCTTTTAAAAAGAATGTTCACTCTTTTCCTCAGTAATCATGGATTGTTCCATATATTTGATTAAGAGTATAGTTCTAAAAGATGTATGAATCTTCACATATTTCAAATACCATAGTAAAAAAAATGAGGGTGAGTTCTATGTGGCAATTTAAACCTTCCGAGACAAAGGTGATGTTTCAGATGTGTGCTCCAAGGATTCAGCATAGAATAAAGGCTTACCAAACTGAAGCACTGGGACAATCTACTCCAGATGTATCGTCCAGAGAAAATCCCTACAGAGATTTTTCAGAACACTATCCTGACTGTTCTGCTTAATGATGCCCAGACTCACTGGGCATTATTTGATTTAATTGTGCATACTTTTCAAAACTCCAAGTTGCATTTCAAGCAGAATACAAGTTGCATTACTTTTAAAAAGTAAATGACTCCATCTTCTTGCATGTAAACCAAAATAGTGACCTTTTTGATGGGCAAAGAATACTGTGGAAATGAAGGAAAACAACAGCGTTACAGTATGGAGACTGTTCAATACTATCTCAGGTGAGCAAGGTTGACTTCAACAGTGAGAAGCCATTTGGTTCCAGGGACCTTGGATATGACGCATGAAAATGGCACTTTGCCTCTGGTACCCAAGTCCATCCAAAACACACTCTAACGACAAGGAAAAACTTAAGATAAATCTCACTAGAGAGAGGTTCCACAAAATACTGGCCAGTACTTGAAACCATCAAAGTCATCAAAACAAAGAAAGCCCAAGAAACACAGTCAAGGATATCCTTAGGAGACACAACAACTGAGTGAGTGTGTTATCCTTGGTGGGTTCTGGGGCCAGAAAAAGAACATTAGGTACGAACTAAGGAAACAAACTGAATTGAAACATGGATCATAGTGGATAATGGTGTATCATACTTGTTAATAATATAGGAAAGCAGAATACACCATCTTCATAACTTATCTATATACCTAAGATTGATTCCCTCCAAATAAGGTTATTTCAAAACTCCAGGTACTAAAATAAAAGGTTTAGCTGTGTTTTCCAATACAAATTTGGCTCTGCTCTTCCAGTAGTTAAAAATATTTTAAAAGCATATGGTGATCACAGAAATAAGTTGTTAATCTGTGCTTTGATATCCATATTAGACACATCTATTGCAAAGATGCAATGAGTTGGTTGGCAAATGCCAGTTTTAATGAATTAATTAGTTACATATAGCTAAAGATATAACTAAGGCATTAGTCACAAATGCCTGATTGCCAGTAAGTTACAAGTCCTATGTTTAAACAGACTTTTATACCATTACACAAGACCACAACTTGTCCTTAATTTTGGATACTACTGAAAAATGGAAGTGCCAATAACAATCAAACAGAGATTTCTTAAGAGAGAACACATTAAATGACAATTTGCAGGGCTGTTACTGAGAGTAGGACCTTGCTTTTATGGGTCTTCTATCTGCTTTCAAGTCTTATGACTTTGAAAAATAAATCAAGTACTGGCTATTCCTTTAGGACACTGATTTAATTTATAAAAGTAGAGGTTATATGAATTATTAATGGTAGCGTCTATATAGCTACCTAATTGCTTCGTTCTTAGTTTAGTGTTGAAGGTCATTAACTGCATAGACTCTGGTATCTCAGTATCTTTGAATCTCAGTTCTCTCATCTCTAACAAGGACTGGTTGTTATATCACAATGCAATGTAAAGTTATAAGGAAGGCAAGTGGGGCAATACGGTGCTGTCATGGTCTATTAGCTGTTGCTAAACCTCAACACTTGAGACTGGGTCATTTATAAAGGATTCTAGATGTAAAAGTTCACAGTTTCAGAGGCTGGGAGTCCAAAATTCAGCGGATGCATCTGTTGAGGACCTCGGGCCATGTCATAAGATGGTGGAAAAGACAAAGACCAAACATGAGAGGTAGTTTCATTTTATACTTACTCGCTCGCTCTGCTATAACTAACCTTCCCCCTCTGTCTCCCATTAAAAGCCCCACCTGATACCATTAAATCTTGACACAAGTTTCAGAGAAGACATACCACAGCTAACATGAAAGTTTGGGGAGGTAAAGTGTGTTTCAGAGTACTCAATTCTTTGAAAATCCCAACATTGGCTGAAAAAAACAAAAACAAAAATCAAATCCTTACTCCTTTCCTAGGCTGTTGTGAAATCATAAGCTTTTCTTAAAAACCATGCTACATGTGCCAGTGTGGACAGGTGAAGTTTCACACTACCCCTAGATGAAGAGCTGTAGGCAATCAATGACTTCAGGAGAAGGAGAATATGTTTTTTTCAGGGATGAAACCTTGAATGGTCAGCCTTAAACACAGATAAGTAAAAGCAACACTTAATGGACTTAGTAGTGTGTGTGTGTGTGTAACAATGTTGATTAAAAGAGAGAGTGTAGGAGGGGGAGTTTGAGAGAGAGAGAGAAGGGTAAAAAATGTAAATATGGTGCTCATCTATGAAATTCTAAAAGAAATATAAAATTAAAATTTAAAAGACTGTCATATATTAAAGATACGGAACAAAGAATCTTCAAAATCTATTGAGTCTATTTGGATAGGCACTGATTTTTTTCTAAAGACATATTAGTTAGATAGCAGCATTCTTTACAAATATCTATCAGATTGGAATAAAAGGTTAATCAGGTTTCTTTAGAGAGCAGAATCAGGATGTCTGGGGATGAGGATTAGAATCTGCACTTTGAGAAGAACGGGTCATAATTATGTACAGCAGTCTCATGCATCTCATTATTAGATTTTGAGGCTGTGTAGATAGGGTTCTTGTATGTCGCCACTAAGTTCCCTTTCTTCTTGGTTGTGATTGATGTGTGTCACTCATTCAGAACTTCTGATGGCTTTATGTAGGTTGAGTGAATTCCTTATGGCAGCCTCACCCCATAGTTACATTTATATTAAATGAGGACATGGAAATAAGAGGATGCAGAGAGTTTTCCAAGAGCAGAGTGGAGGCTCAGCAGGAGCCAGAGCTCATCTGTCTTGTCCTCTGAATCACAGTGTAATACACTCAGCCCCATCCAAGCTGTACTGAGCTCCTGTGGACTTGAATTTGCATCCTCCCTTCCCCTCCCCTCCCTTCTCCTCTCCTTCCCTTTCTCTCCCTTTTCTTTCCCCTTTTCCTTTTCGTTCTCACCCCTTCTCTCTCCCTCCTTAACTCCCTCCTCCTTCCCCTCATCTTGTGTATCATAGGTTGGGCTGAAACTGACTGTGTAGCCAAAAATGAACTTCGAATCTTCTTGTACACTTCCTGAGTCTTGTGTTGCCATAGCTGATTTATGTGGTCCTGGGATGGAAACCAGGGCTTGTGAATATTAGGTACACACTCCACCAACTATGTATGATGGATCCTGGCTTAGGTTCCTATTCTAGACTTTTTCTTGACTTTAAAGAAAGACCCACTATCTCCCTTTTCACATTGTGTAGTGTTATTCACATTGCTGAAATGAGTTAATTTCTCGCTTTCTCTCTTAGGGTTGGAAGGGACAGTTCCCTCTGGAAGTTGAGTTATTTCCTGTTTTGAAAGGCGTCTCCAGGTCTTTATAATAGAGTGCCATGGCCAGTGTGGAGAGCCGTTGGCTTGTGAGCCAAGTCGTGGTACAAATTGGGATGCAGCTGGGTTATCTGACCACTGAGGATTTGAGTGCAGTTGGGAATGTCTCTATTGAGTGAATTATCTCTATTCTCTAAGAAATAGGATTTACTTCTTTCGTTTTAAACCTTCTTTTCAAACCCTTCCATGGTTTTGAGGGCATCCATGGGTTCCCTTGACACTTCAGATCTGAGTCGATTCCCACTATTTTCCAAAGTGAGCTTCCTTCCTGTCCACAGACAAGCTAACTATCTGCAGTCACTCTCATCACTCCTTCCTGCCTAGAAAGTTCTGTTTCCCTTTTACCTGTGTGAGTTTTCCCTGTTCCCAGGTCCTCCATGAAACCCTTCCCAACTCTTCTTGGTCTTACAGCTCTCTCTGTACTCTGAATTTCTGTGGCAGTTCTCAAAACCAAACCATATAATTTAGCCAATAATTACACACTGCAGCACACTAGTTTCTTTGTGTCACTGTGTCTTGGTGTCTTATTCTGCAGCTAAATTCTAAGCGTCATGAGACATCCCACATCTCTCTCTTCACAAGTGACAAGAGACCAGCTCTAAGTATAGAAGAGAAGTCAGGGCCATGGGCTTAGATTTGGAGGCAGCACTTGCGCCTCAGTCTCCCTCACTTTTCCTCCCGGCTAGCTTGGTTGGGTGCTCTGATCCTTGAAGCATTTCTCCAACTCTCTCACCTCTTTTCTGTGACTCCTTCCCTCTCTCCCATCTTTCCTCCTACCCTCTTTGAGATCTTTACACATGTTCATTTCACTTGACCAATATTTTAGCTCTGTTCATAGATCTTCAAACCTTCTTATAAACTGTAATAGGATATGGATTATTCTTGACGGTGGCATTTCAGAGATGAGTTACTGTAGTATCACGGTAAACCTTGACAAACTGAAGTGGTTAGTGAAAAAGGTCTCCTTTATTCACAGAGATTTTACAAGACATCTTAGGAACTGTAGATCCACCCTTGTTGTTTAAAATAGTCATCTTCACATGGCACACAGAAGTTCACACAGGCACACATACATGCACTAGATAATATATGAATAATAAGTAAAACAAAAAACAATCCTATTAGGCTTTTCCCACTTCTAAATGTTATTTCTCCATTTATCTAAAACTCTAACTTAATACTTCAAATATTGTACATGCACTGTCTGCTTTTGTATTTATAGACTCATGTCTGATTTTAAAAACTATGGTTTTACACTATTTTATGAATCTTTCTCAGTTAAAAAAAAATCCTAGTAGTTCTATTGGTTCTTTCTCTAAACACACTTTTAATTTGGCTACCCATCTCAGAGAGTATTCATTCTTCTCCCTTAATAGTTGGGTTCTGATTCATCTAATGTAAATTAATATAGTGTAATTTTCTCATGTAATAGGAAGTATCAAAGTTTTACTTGGAAGTAAGGATTCCAACTGGAAGTGGGGCCCAGGGATGGAGGTGTCTCATCTAGTCACCACTGCTCCATACTCTTTTCTCTACTTCCCATTGCTTGATAAGTGGTTTTAATATTCCTAGTATCCTCCCTGCTTCAATATAGGTATCCATCCCTTTGGTCACCCAAGTTTTAAGTAGAAAGCAAACAAAAAAAAAAACATCATGAAACAAGGTGGGTGTGAGCTCACTCTGCAAGTGCATTTTCATTTCTATACAGAATTGTCCTGGGTGGTCACAGCTGACTGGAAGAGAGATGAAGAAATGCAGTTAATTTTAATTGGGAGTGCTGTAGTTCTATTAAAAATCAGGCCTTTTCTCAAGAGGGAAGGAAGTGAGAACAATATTGGCTAGCCTGTCACATAGAAAAGCCAGAAGCAATGTCTCATGAGTCATGAACACCTACTTTCAGAGCTCTAAGATATAGCAAGATTAAAACCCTGTAGCTGCCTAAGACATTTTGGTGGAGCTTGGAAAAATCTGAATAGATCTTCAAGCACTCAGATACTAGTTCTGTGATTTACTGCCCTTTAAAACTCAAATAGTTTAGCCCAAAGCAATGCCTCAGGTGTAGGGGTCCCTTACATTGAACATAGGAGATAGTACTCATTGTTTTCCTGATGCTAGTAATATACCATGGACTGGATACCTTTTAATGAAGCATGATTTTAGAGCTAGGTGTGCTGGCACTTGCCTGTAGTGGTGGTGCATGCCTTTAATACCAGCACTCAGAGGCAAGTGGATTTCTGTGAATTTGAGGCCAGCCACTACAGAGTGAGTTCCAGGATAGCCAGAGTTACAACAAAGAAACCCTGTCTAAAAAACAAACAAACAACAAAAAAACCTCAATAAACCAACCCTCCCTCCAAAAAAAAGAATCTCCTACGCTTAGCCAAGGCAGAAGAATCTGAGATCAAGGCTAGCCTGAGCTACACTGTAGATGTGAAGCCCTATTTCAAAACAAACAAATAAGAATTAGTTAACAAAAGAAACAAAAAATTGGCCTCTGGTCTGGAGGTCTCGAACCAAAAGACCATTATCTGGTGATATCCCAGTGTGGACAGAGTCCAAAAGCAAATGTAGGTCATCACGTGACAGAGACCTGGGATATGTCTACCCCAGAGTTTCCCCCCAACCCGTTATAGTCTCAGTAGTGGGTCACAGGGCTTCCACCCAATGAATGACCTTAGCTTATACTAATCACCTCCCAGTCACCGGGTTAAGTCTCCATCCCTATTAAGACCTTACAATAGGGATAAAATTTAGGACCATGACCATTTGGAAAAAAACATGTAAACCATCGAACCACAGCTGAAGCTGGAGAAGAATGCTGATTCAACCCTGGAGAGGCAGAATTGAACACAATTTAAAAGACAAAAGATAAACTACAATTCCTTGGCCAAATATTGTATTTAGCTTGTTGGATATTTGCTGCCACCTGCAGCTTAGACTTGATATTACTCTGGTCCTTGGTTGTAGGAAGCAAAATGGCCTAGGAAGGGAAAAGGAGGATGCTTTGAGTGTTCTTATCACTATTGTTACTTTACCTTTCACAATCTTTACAAAGAGTACTTACATATTATTTGTAAGTGTGTGTGTGTGTGACTGTGTGAGCAAATGCACATATGTTTGTGTATGTGTGTGCAAGAGGGTGCATGTGCCTGGGCCTGTGTAGAGGCCAGAAGGTGTTTGTTATTTTTCCCTATCCTCTCTCCTCCTTTTCCTTTGTGGCAATGTCTCTTCCTGAATCCAGGATTTGTATTATCTCAACTAAGTTGTAAGCCAGCAAGACCCAACAATCCTGTCTCTATTCCCCCTCTACATTCTTCTGAGTGGAGGTTACAAGTGTGTGTGCGCGTGTGTGTGTATGTGTGGTGTCTAGTTTGTTACATAGGTACTGAGATCTGCACTCTAGTTTCCATGATTGGGCTGTGAATGTTCTTAACTGTTGAGTTATCTCTCTAGCCTCCCATTCATTTTCTTGGAATTGAATTTTCTATTTGTAGATCCACACTCACAGCAGCATAGTTTTCAACAATCCAAATGGGGAAGCTACCAAAGTAATCACCGATAGATAACTGGTTATACATACTGTACTGTAGACATACAATAAGGTATTATTAGACCGTAAAAAATGATGCTTTGACATATACTAAAGAGACCTAAATCAGGAAGACACTGTGTTAAATGCAATACATCTCTCTTAAAATACTTTGGAATTCCTCTTCTGCGATGTTCTTATAATATTCATATTCATAGAGGTAGGAAGTAGAATGGTGATTCTCAGGGAGTCAGGGAGGATAGTGGGGAGGGGATGGAGAGTGAGCCTTGATTGTTACAGAGTTTCTGTTGGGGAAGATGATGGAGATCTGCTGATGGTGTTGACAGTATGACAGCACTTAGGGCCACAGGACTGGACAGTTAACAATGGTCAAGGTGGCAAATTTTGTGATATATATGTTTACCTTGATGAAAATGCATTCTACATCGAATTTCCAGGGAAGTAAGCCAATTCTTTAGAACACAGAAGTCTATACTCTTAGTCTACCCTGTACTAATAAGTTGACACCAACTCTTTTGGGTTTCAAACTTCCAAAAGAGCGGGTCCCATGCCTTGGGTGAACAGATTGTCATGTTTAAATTGCTATGGCAAATTTCTTTTGGCAGAGTCAAGGATATAAGGATTTAATGGGCCACCAAAAAAAGCACATTTTCAGTTGCAGGAAAGAGGCAAATAAGGGCAATTTGGGTAACTCCCATTTCTCTCTATAAAAGCAATTTCTTGGTAGATGGAGCTGAATATTTTCATTACAAGAAATAGTTTTTGGATTGTTTAACAGCCCTGGAGAAATTCTTTAAGAAATAATTTTCACGGTCTCTTAGTACTTTTAGAACAGAGTGAAATAACAAGGTCGTTTATATGGATATGTTATCTTAACTGTTTAAGATTTTATGATCTATGCGTTTTATTTATTTTTAGAAGAAAGCAGACAGGGACTTCCTGTTTCCATGAAATGGTCGATCACACAGGGTTGCTGAATGATCTTCTTTCAAGTTGAACACCTTGTGTGTAATGACTTCTATCCAGATATGCTTAAATCCTCTCAGGAACAATCCTGAGGTGATATTTTTAGTTTTCTGGCCATTGAGAATTTAATGGGTTTTCGAGTAAAGCAGTCTCTCACCCCCTCCCCCATTCGGTTTAAAATTTAATTGGCTTCTGCTCTGCACACTGCGATGGGGAAGGGTAGGTCGGTGCAATCTGTCATTGCCCTGCAGAGGGATCCAGATGACAGGTGTCACTAAGTAGAAACTGACTTTTAGTATTTTAGAAAAATGATGACAATCCTTCCTCATAACAGTTGAAAAGAAAGGGAGGGGGAAGCGCAATAGAAGGATAGAAACTAAAGTGAGGAAAACTGCTTAAAATATCACCAAAGATGGAAATCTGTACACATGGACTCCAAGGCGTCCATGGAAGGCTTGTGTGGGTGAGAAAAAAGGATGTTTCTGCAAACAACAGTAGCCAAAATTACCAGCTTCCTTCAGAGGGCTAGTTTGTCTAGTGCCTGGTGCTAACTGGAGCTATGAGAGAAGAGAGAGGGAGGTGGGATTCCTTGTCTCCTACCACTGAGAGAAGCAAAGCTGACTGCCTCCTGTGTACTCTTGGGACCCACGACGTCCGGGGGCTGTTTCACCAGTGACAGCGGGACAGGGGTTCAGTGCCCACCTGTTCCAGTGTCACGGGCACTGCTATCCTCAGTAATCCATATAAGATGTCCAGTATTGCCTTATTTGACTTTTCCTTTCTGTGTGTGTGTGTGTGTGTGTGTGTGTGTGTGTGTGTATGTGTGTGTACCTGTAGCTATATCTGCATATTTGTCCATGTGGAGGTCAGGGGTTGAAACCAGGTGTCTTCCTCCATCACTCACCTTCTACCTTTGAGAAGTAAAGCAGTTTTTGAGAACTAGACTGCCTGGACAGCAAGCTTCATCACTCTGCCTGTCTCTAGAACCCACCTCCAGCACCACACTGGAATTGTACCCCACTGGGACCATAGCCACGGTGCCTGGCATTTACATGGGTGTTGGGATCTGAAAATAAGCCCCACAGTTGTCTTACCCTCCTGACGGAGCCGCCTCCCCAGCTCCAATCCTTCCTTTTAAAAGCTTTCACCACCATTTTCTCTCACATGTACTAGCTGCACCCCCCCCCCATTTCTTCAGATGTTCAGATCTTTCCCCTGCTTTGAAGGAAGTCCAACTATGTTCTGTGACACTGGCTCCCTGCTCCTTATGCCTCCTGGCTAGGCACACTTAAAAGCGATGAAGAAAGGCTTGAGCACTGGGGAGTTCTTTCAGCAGGCCTGGTGGAGAAAGCATGCCAAAAAAAGGCTCTCCTGTAGAGGACTGGGAAGATGTATATATTGTCTGCCCAGTTCTTCCCAGCTCCCATTTCCCATCATGCAGATCACAAGAGGAGTCAGAAACCTTGGTAGTGTGGCCCATTGGTCATCTCAGTGGCCGACAGTGGCAGCTGAGTCAGGAAAGGGTATCAGCAGTGTAGGAGGTAAAGCAGCACTGGCCTAGGAAAGATCCATTGTACTGTCTCAGATTTCTCTTTTCCCAGAAGATCTATAAGTCATTCAAATGCTTTCCCTGAAAACCCTACGTATTGACTCATCTCGATTGTCTCCAGTCTTTCAGATGGCTCATTCAATGATGTTCTGTTGGCATATCTCCAAGTCACTTGTTGAATCCATTTTCCATGTCCACTGGGAGCTTACCTGTAACTGGTGCCATGGAACAACCAGAGCCATCTTTAAAAGAGCTAATTGGATCTCAACAAGTACGTACTTAAAACTCTCAATGCCTTTAATTTCTCTGGGTCTAACATCAAGGCTTCATCATGTGCTGTGATTCCAAAGACATGAATCTTAAATGAGGAAGGGGGCAACAGCAGCAAACAGAACGGAAAATCATCCCTGCCTCATGGGGCTTGCATTCTGCTCACAGAAGGAGATCCTGTTAGCCATCTTTTTGGTGCTGTAACAAAACACCTGGAATAAACAAACATCTTAAAAGGATGAAATGTTTGCATTTCAGAGTCTTGGGGGTTTCCATCCACCATCTGCTGCTTGGGGCTGTGGAGCCACACTGCTTCAGGACAGGAACATATGGCAGAGGAAGACTACTCACCTCACAGCATTTGGGGATCAGATAAGGAGGAAAGGGCTGGGGTTCCTTTATTCTCCCCAAGGGCAAATGCCAATGACCTACCTTTCTTCCTCTATTCCCCACCCAAAGAAGCTTCCATCAGCTTTCAGTAATATCACCCTGGGAACCAAATATTTAACTCATAGGCCTTTGGGGGACATTCTAGACAAGATAGCAGAAGATAATGAACAATTAATTAATAACAGCATTAAAAGAGGTATGTGGAACAAATGAAAAGTAGAGAAGGGTAGGAGGGCTGGGGTGTAGTTATTAGCCACTGTGTCAGCTCATCAAGAGAGACAAGGAGGCATAGTCATAGGTGTGAACCCTGCCAGACTTCAGCAGAGGGAACCACTATCCTGTGCCAGTGCCATCCTGGACAGTAGTACCCTGAGCATCTGAGCTCAGGTGTTTATATTGATAAAGAACTCCTCAGGTGTTCTACTGATAGCACACGCAGATCATGATCAATCAACTATCCCTCACATAAATCCAACACCTGTAGACAATACAAAATGCCAAGACCTAGGGAGTTCCTCGCCCAACAGTGTATAAAACAATTATTTTATACATAACTAAAAATAAAATTCTACAACAATTCCCCTTTTGTGTATAAGCCAATAAAAATTGATTTATCTCTACAACACGATTTAACACTACTCCAGCAAAACAATTTACAAGAGGAACAATCACAAGGGTTGCTAAATGCACAGAACCAATGAAATCGAACGTCTCTCAAGTTTTTCACAATGTCTTTGGATGGCAGAACACTATCAATGTCCAATTATCTGGAATCCACTCACAATCTTCTTGTCTCCTCCAAAGGGCTTTGATCACTTTTCTGGCTCTGTCCTCTGCAGCATAGTTTGTCCTCCAGGTTCTGACTGGCTCCCCTCTACTGCTTCTGCTATTCTTAGTGGCTGCCCCATGTTACTGGCATCTTCAGAAAGCTGTGGGGTCCATTGCTGCAACGGGGCTGGCTTTCACCAATAGCCTCTCCTGGGCTCTTTTCATGGTGCCAAGCCTCAGCTTCTCCACATGACCCCTTCAATCTGGACCTTCAACTACTACTGAGGCTGCACTCTCACCAATGGCCTCTTCCGGACTCACACAGTGCCAAATCTCAGCTGAGCTCCAAAGACTCCTTCATGCCTTCAAAGCCATTCTACCTGGGTGACTCTTACAGTAGCAAGTTTGGCTATCAGCACAAGATACAACCTCAGCCAGTTCTGGAAGACAGCTTCTGTGTGGTGTCCCTGAGGAAAGACTTTCCAGATTTTAAGAAAGAGTCTGGTTAGCAGGGAAAATAACCGCTAATCTTGTGTGCGGGAAGGGTTTCCTTGTGGGGTGGAGTTCTCATCACCATAGCAGTCCTGTCTTGTCGGGACTGCCTCACCTCACCAGTATCTGCACAGATTTGCAGAAAACAAAGCAAAACAGAATCCGTGAGGTTTGGATTGTCTTTCCTTCTCCAGAAATGTCAGGCCCCACATTGCAGGTGCTGTTTGTAGTGGTATGCTTTTGTGACAGCCCAGCAAGGAAGAGACTGAGGCATATTTTATAGGTGCAAACCCAGCCAGACCTCACCAGTGGGAACCACTATCCTGGCCAGTGCCATACTGGACAGTGGGACCCTGAATATCTGTGCTCAGGTGTATTTATTGATACAGAACTCCTCAGGTGTTCTGCCAGTAGCACATGCAGATCCGGATCAATCAAACATCCCCCACATAATTCTAACACCTGCAAACAATACAGAACACCAAGACCAAGGAACCCCCTCACCCAACAGTGAATAAAACAATTATTTTATACATAACTAAAAATAAACTTCTGCAACTCTGAAGAATGCTGGAGAGAGGTCAGTATCAGTTCAATTTTTATGTTCACATTCGGAAGGAGCTGACACTTGATTAGTGCATTAAAGGAGAGGGTTTACTGTGGGAAGATCTGTGAGGAGAGAGCATCCAGGCAGCTCAGATGCTCTGAGGCAGGAAAGTAGCTGGTTTCCAAGAATCAAGAAGGGACTCTGTACAGGGGAAGCCTAATGAACCATGCTGTGAATAGCCTGAGGCCTGGAAGTCTCAAGCTAAGTAGGCCAGCCCTGGGACTTTAGCTTTTTCATTCAGTAAAATGGAAAGAAAGCTCGTGCCATAATTTCAGCACATGAGTTGTAATGTAACAGTGTTTATAAAAGTATAAACGCAAATACATAAGGAGGAAGCTCTGTTCTGAGGCTGCTGTGGTAACCTAGGTGAGAGAGGGAAAGCAACTGTGGAGTGGAGAAAGAATTACTCTGGAGGGTGCGTCTGAGCGCGGTGGTCATAGCAATCCTTGGTGGGATTGGACGACACACGTGAGGAAAAGCGGGATGTCAAGGATAATGTCAAAGCTTTTGTCTGGAAAATACAGAAAGGCGGAGTTATCATCGGCTGTGACGGACAAGGCTGGGGCAGTGAGAGAGGGGAGGAAAGAAAGGGCCTATAAACCATTGGAAAACCAAGTGGATGACTGAAAGTTGGTAAACAGCAGCTATTAGGACAACTTGCGGATGATAAGAGGCTCAAAGAACGGGTGTGTAGGTGAAGAAAGGAAAGCAGCCTGAAGCCAGCACTAAGAGCCCCTGCCTCGGCTCCAGCCCCCGAGTCTGTGGGGTGTGAGAGAAAATGGCCCGCCTGAAAGGGATACAGAGAACACGGTGTGCTTGGGAGATCACCTAGCTCCAGCCAGTGTGAGAAGACAAAGAGAAACAGCCCAGATTGGAAGACTATTTAGGAGATTTGATTAATGAAGGACCGTGGATGGCAGAAAACACGAAAGCGAGATAACAGAACTGAGGAGGACGACAGAAAGAAGAGACGACACACAGCATCTTGTGTGGGAAGGAATAGGCTCATCTCGGGGGACAGACGCAAAGAAAATCCTGGGATGGTGGGTGTATGTGAGAGGTGGCAAGGCTTTGTAGACCTTCCATCACCGCTGATGAGGGGGAGGGTGTGGCCCCTCTACCTCTTCTACCTTAGCCTAGGTCAATGTTCCTTGTTTTTTTTTGTTTTTTGTTTGAGATGGTTTCTTTGCATAGCCCTGGCTGTCCTGGAACTAGTTCTGTAGACCAGGCTAGCCTCGAACTCACAGAATTCAGCCTCTCTGCCTCTCAGCCTCCTGCCTCTGCCTCCATAGTGCTGGGATTAAAGGCATGCTCTACCACTGCCCCACCTAGGTCAATTTTCTATTTGGCTTCTTGCTACAGCTGCCAAGAATTCCTGGAACCAAGCTTCCTATAGCCCCATTGCCTCTGGTCTGGCAGTGTCCTCTGACTGAAACACCCTTTCTTTAGGTCTTTACATGGCTGGCTCCTTTCTTAGCTCTTACCTGACAAAAGCTACTTGTGGAAGGAAGGGCTTATTTCAGCTCACAGTTTGAGAGAACGTCTATAATGGAAGGAAGGCATGGTGGTAGGAACGTGAGGCTACTGGTCACATTGCACACCCAGTCAGGAAGCAGAGTGTGGATCTTTGCACTTAACTCCCTTTCTGCTTTTCCCTTTTATTCAGAGGAGGATTCCAACCCATGGAATGGTGCTACCCATGGTTAAGGAGAGTCTTTACATCTCTACTGGCATAATGAAGATATACCCTACAGCCATGTCTAGAGACTAACTTAACATAGATAATCCCTTACAGACATTCCCAGAAGCAGTCTCCTAGGTGACTCTGAAACCCACCAAGGTGACAACTGTGATTAACCGTCACACCTTGTGTCTTGTGTCCACAGTTAATAAAGCAAATGCCTGTCCATCTTGACCCCAGTATAGCAGGGGATCCAGGTCTTATAGAGAGGTCTTAAGGCATGTCCTCCAAGGGGCTTGTGGGGCCCACAGACTAACAAAACCCCCAGTACTAGGCATGGAAAATCTCCTTTAGAATAGCTGGCTAAGGTGATCTAAATAACTCCCAAAATAAGATAGACCATGGCTGTTGTCCTTGGTTGCCTCTCAGAGGCTGAAAGCAAGTCCCTATTGCTGAAGACCCAGCATGCTTAGGACACAGGACGTGGGTGATTTGAGCTGAATCTAGCCTGACTGCCTCTCTCCTGTGGATTAGCGTCTATGTTACCGGAAAATTCTATGCAAGCTGAAAACGGAGGAAATGAATTAATAGTCCTACCCAGCTATGACACCCAGGAACCACAAGATGTCCGTAAAGGTGTGGTAAGTGGCACTCACATGTTGGTGGTAACCAGCGGCTATCTAATTGAGCATAAGGCTCACTCAACAGGACAGAAATCATGTCTTTTACTGGAGACCTAGCTAATTTCCTAGGGCTAGTGAAGTCATGGATCTTAGAAGAGAATATTACTGTCACTCTGCTGGACCAGCATAATTCCTCACTACATTCTCAATCTTATCCTTATACACGCAGATAAATGTAGCTATCACCTCTCATCAAAGAAGCTTCTCTTCATAGCAAATGGAAATCTTCAGAAAAACCCTACTGGACCCAAAGCAAAAATCAACAGAACTGTGAGGAACCCAGCGGATACGTCTACATCACAGATCCTGAATCTATGGGTCAGGGAACATCGCAGAGAGTGTGTGTGGAAAAATTATAAGAGCCCCAAACCAGGAAATATATATTTTAATTAAAACAGATAAAAAATAATGATTTAAGAAAATAAAGATAATAAAAAGGTAAAGATAATAAAATTTAAAGTAATAAAAATAATAAAAAAAATTCAAGGTGAAAATAGTTACATCAGTGTGACTGACACAAGAATGTTTTTTCTGCTGTCGTTTTACACCATTATAGGTTGGAAACTGAGGAAGCCCTCTGTGCATATTGCATAAGGAGCCCATATTAATGAACAAGATACCAAACACTATGGTGCCTTTCGTATTCATTTTGCCAATGGAGACTTTTTCTGTGGCAAAATCCCCAGGGTAATTTATTCATTTTTGATATGATGCTTAGCTGGATTGGCTGAGAACTTTTCTGAACAGCTCACCTGTACCTTCACTAAAATTTGCATAAATGCAGGCCTCGACATTGTTTGGAGGGAGTTGACAGAAATAATTACACAAGTGGTTCTCTGCATATTAACACTGCTGAATCAAAATGCTGAGAAAGGTGTACTAGCTAAAGAAAGGAAGAAAGAAAGGAAGGAAGGAAGGAAGGAAGGAAGGAAGGAAGGAAGGAAGGAAGAAAGAAAGAAAGAAAGAAAGAAAGGAAGAAAGGAAGGAAGAAAGCAAGGAAGAAAGAAAGAAAGAAAGAAAGAAAGAAAGAAAGAAAGAAAGAAAAAAAGAAAGAAAGAAAGAAAGAAAATAAGAAAGAAAGAAAGAAAGAATCTTCACTTTCAGACTGAGGGAGAGAGGACTTTGTACCTGGAGAGTGAGATTCTAAAGCCAATGATAAATTCGGAAAATCTTTGATTCTCTGAATGGTTATAAAACTATTTCACCTTGAACTGATTTACAAATTTCTTTTTTTTCTCTTTTCATTGTCTACCTGTATCAGAAGATCCTGCGGGTCTAGAAGACACAAACAGGGAAGTGTGTGGCCCCAGCTTTACTGAGCTCCTCAAACAGCAGTTGCTTTGGGCAGCTGGCCTGTCGGGGCGGCGTGGGTGGCACCTCTCACTGCCCAGAGCAGAGATGAGCTGCTGATAGGCGAGTGAGACTCTTGTGTCTTCAAGGGTAGATGACATATTCACGTGTTAAAGTCTTGCTTGTGGTGTGATGGAACTTGGAGATGGATTTTCAAGGGAAGAGTTAAGGTTAGATGAGGTCACAAGTGTTCAGGATTCCATTCTAAACATTTAGAATGTATCCCTCGGAAAGAAGACAATTCTCCAAGATATGATTGCATTTGCATATTAGAAATGTCAAAAAGCTCTTCTAAGGCTGCAGGAAAATTGGACAAGTAGAATCAGCCAGTGTGATCAGGTGGGAGACTACTGTGAGTTCTGTCTATACCGGAGACTAGGAAGAGGGTGAGCAAGGCCAGGAGATGGGAGGGAGAGATTTGGCTGTGGATCAGTTTAAGGGCAAAGGAGGACAAGAAATGGATTCTTGGAATTTTTAGCATGGATCTCTAGAAGCCCAGGAAGCTCTTTCAACTTCTATTAGTAAACTGCACATGGTAGCTTCCTTAACCAAGGCAGCAAGACCGGATGGATAATGAAATCTGTGCACGGATTATTGAATTGGAGATGTCAGTGGCCATGTTTCACAGATACTGTTTGTGTAGAAATTTGGAAACAGATCATCAATAAATTTGATTACAGGAATCATAACGCTACCCCAACCCACACAGCCTCTGCGGTGACACCTAAGGAGGTGATTTCAGTTCTGCCTTGCAACTTGACTACGACCCCAAGGGGTCACCTTATTCTTCATGAAGCACGTTCTTCACTGCAGCTGATGCTCTAAACTGCACCAGAAACACACAATAGGTTTCACGTTATCTTTTACAGGCACTTAAGCCAACTCAGAGGGACTGATTTTCTATTTCATGTAATTAGAAATTGAGAACCTGAGTCCTTTTATAAAAAGCGATTTATTTGTTATTTTACTTATGTGAATGTGTGTGAGGCTACCTGAATTTGTACACACCACTTGGATGAAGGCGCCTGTGTTTTGGATCCCTGGAGCAGGAATTATAGGAGTCTGTGAGCTACGTGATGTGAGTATTCAGAGCAACCCAAGTCCTCTGCCAGGGCAGTAAGCAGTTATAAATTCAGAGCCATCTCTCCATCCTCATGTGACCCCTCTAAATGACATCTCCCCCTTCTTTCTCCAAGGTCTAACTCACTATATATCCCAGTGGCCTTAAATCATGGCAATACTCTTATCCCAGCTTCCTGAGTACTGTAGATTGCAGTCATGAACCATCATACTGGTATGTATTTGTGTGTGTGTGTCTGTGTGTGTGTGTGTGTGTGTGTATGTGTGCATGTACCTACTGAGGGCAAAAGAAGGTGCTGTATGTCCTGGAATTGGATTTACAGGCAGTTGTGAGCCACTTGATATGAGAGTTCTGGGAACCAAACTTGGGCCATCTGGATGGCCCATGTGTGTTCTTAGCTGTGGACTCACCTCTCTAGCCCCAAATGCTACAGTTTTAATGGAAAAATATGTAAAAAAGTAGTTTTAAACATATAACTAGCATGCAAATTTCAGTTTGAATACTATCTCCAATCATTTGAAATAGTTCTTAAAACTACATAATCCAGAAATTAAGAAAACTCGACGGTGTGGGAAAATCTGGAATGGCATGTATGTGTTTATAAATGCTGTAGCCACGCCAACATCCTAGTGCAGGCCTGTGAGATATTCGCTTTCAGTCAAGCAATTCTTCTGTATTTAAGTGTAAATTAAGCACCCACTGTATCACTTCAACGGATCGGAAGGCTAAGTGGATTGAGAATAAGGCAGAGTGATTTCTCAAAAGGCAGGACGACCTCAGCTGCCAATGAAGTGCAGGACTCTGCCTTGCTCTTGACAGTGACGCAGCACTCAGCAATCCTGGCTCTATTTATAATACTTCCTAAGACGACTACTTGCTTATTTTAGTGCAACTCTTTCCTAAGCGTGAACTTACTCACCGTCTCCTAAGGGCCCTATTGTTGTTTTTGTGTGTTCTTGCCATCTTTCTAGATCCACCAGAGGGGCAATCCTCAGAGCCCCTGATCTTGCTGTCTTGTTGGCCAGACAGAAGGCAGAAAAAGACTCCAAAGGGCTTTGCTTGCATAAAAAGGCTGCTGGGAATTTAATTATTGTTTGGTCAGTGAGCAATCTCATCTTTCAGAATTTTGCTGCTGATGCCAACAGCTATGTTTGCATACTGTTCAGACCATGGAGATAGTTTTTGTTGCAGTTCTGGGATGGGACCTAGGGCCTAGTCAATGCTAGATAGACACTGTACCATTCAAGTGGATCCCAACTCTGCATTTCCACACGCTTATGCTTGTAGCGGTATAACATTACAGTAATATGTAGACTTAGGGAAATCTCCTGCAACCAACATTTACACAGTGCACCTCAGTGTGTGTTGGCATTCTGATACTATGCCAATACTTGAGAAAATCAGTGTAGATTGTGGAAAATTTATCTTGGCTCAATTTTGGAGATCATGTCTGAAAGAGGTTGGCCCCCATGCTTTGGACATACAGCAGTCAATTCTGGGAGCATGGGGTAGAACAGAAAACTTCTCATATTATGGCCAAGATATCAGAAAGATAGACAAAGGAGATGGAGACACACAGTCCCTTTTAGGGTTGTGATCCCAACCTCCCAAAGGCCTCTCCTGTACTTTTGCCTAAGGACTCCAGTACCTCCCAACAGTGCCACAGTAGGGACCAGGCCTCCAACACAGAAACCTTGGGGGATTGCTAAGATCTGATCTATAGTACTCTCAAAATACAGTTTATACCTACCACCTACATAGGCACCATCCATGACTGCTCATGTAACCTCCTATTTCTAGCCATGACATTGGCCTTGGAAATGATGGTTTTTAATCTTTTTTTAAATTGGAAAATATCATTGTCTCTGTTAGCTAATAGGTGTTTATAAAATTGAAGACGATAACCAAAAATATTGTTTTGGGGATGGAGAGATGGCTCAGAGGTAAAGAGCACTAGCTGCTCTTCCAGAGGACCCAGGTTCAATTCCCAGCAGACACATGGTAGCTCACAACTGTCTGTAACTCCTTTTGCAGGAGATCTGACACCCTCATACAAATAAACTTGCAGGCAAAACACCAAATAAAATACAGAAAATAATAAGCACACAATAAAGTACATAAAATAAAAATAAATAAAATATTTTAAAAATAGTTTAGTTGAAAGGACTTTTATCTTTTCGGCTCATTTGGGTTAATTTTTTGACATGTGACCACTTATTCCTGTTCTTAGTAGCCACATTGAAGATCTCTTTCATATGTGAACTATGCGAAGAACTTATTGGTGTCAGAGTTCATCTAATAATTTCAACAGTTTTTATGGACTGGCAATATTTTAGGTAAGTTTTAGAAATCGGGCTATGTTGAAACTTATGCTGGCATCTTTTAAATATTTAAATCAAGGTAGTAATGATTGTAACTAGCCCATCCCCGTTGGCTTTAACATTATTCCACTACTTGTAATTATAATTTAAAAATGTACATTTGTTTGTAAAAATTTTACCTGGGGGTATAAAAGCCTTCTCATGTTCTATTAAAATGATGATGGTTTATGTGCTCTTAAAATGAGCCATGCTGAAATCATGGCTTACAAGAGTTCATCTACATGATGATGGCTGTAAGAACAGATCTATGCTCAGAACAGAGCATAGCTTTTTCCATCTTGCAAGTCTAATAATGCTACAAGAGATGCTAAGTCATGAATAAACTAATAACCCAACTAAGAGCTCAAGGAAACCCTGCCCCTAATGGTTTATTTTATTTTATATCTTTAAAGTACTTTTGGTAACCATTATTAATTTGTATATTACAAATGGTTATAGATACAGAAACTTCAGAACATAACAATTGAGTTTAGCTTTCTTGTGGCTATGAGTCTGATGAAAATGATAAGCTTGTGGCTCTAGGAAAAGGCACGTGTGTATATTTAATTCTACATAAAGGTCTAAGGGTTCACACCGCTATAGAATTTCTGACTAGAAAAAATAGAAAAAAAAACATATACTGTAATTATGCAAATTTTACTGATGCTTAGAAAAATGTTAACTACAAATCATTCTTTTTATATTTAGCATTTTATTTTGCAGGGTCTCATACATCCCAGTCTGTTCTTAAACTTGCTACACAGCTGAGGATGACCTTGAACTTCTGATCTTCCTGTCTCCATCTCCCAAGGGCTAGGATTACAAAGAGGTGCCCATCCTGAGTTTATGAAGTGCTGAGGATCAAACTTACGACTTCATGACGTTTGAGCAAGCACTCTACCAACTGTTACATGCTGATTCCATAAATTTTTTATAAATATTATTGGATCTTGATATTTACACATTTTAATCCATATCAAGCAGTTCCATCTATATTAATAGCTTGCTTTTTATATGTCTTCAGAAAATTTGTTGACAAATATGTTAAGTGATGAGCCAGATTCATTAATCAGTCACCCATATAAGCACTGTTAATAATTACTGTTTTTTAAACAAGCAGAATAACATGCAGCATTATTATTTTGTTATACACCAGTTTGCTTATCTGGTTTCAAAATCATTCACTTTCTGGCATATAAACTATGTATCTGTGATGTTGTACCCATAACTAGCAGAAGATGTTTGAATTTTTCATGTGTGTGTGTGTGTGTGTGTGTGTGTGTGTGTGTGTCTGTGTGTGTAGGCCAGAGGGTGATGTTAGGAGTTTTCCTCAATTACTCTTCAGCTTAATTCTGAGATAAGGTCTCTTACTGAATGTGGAGCTCTCACTGATTTGGCTAGACTGGCTGGCAATGAGCTCTAGGGAATTGTCTGTCTCTACTCTTCACCCTCAGTACTGGTCTTACTGGCTTTTATGGGAGTTCTAGGGATTCAAATTTTGGTTCCTGAACTTGTACGACAGGTACTTTACCAACTAAGCCATCTCCCTGGCTCCTGAAAAGTTTTAAGTGTGAGTGACTTGAATGGATTAGCCTAGGAAACTGTTATCCCCCACTGTAATTTGAGAAACATAGTAAAGAAGGTGCTTGGTTCAGAGTCCAAGAAACCATCCCCCAAGGCCGGGACTAGAATGTCGCCTGTAGTCGTGGAGATAAAGTAAAAATGATGTGGAGACTAGAATCAACAGTGGGTACTGGTGGTAATGCACACGCACACAGGGGGGCACAGCACTGAATGAGGCTGCATCTTGAATACACAGCTGACCCTTTGTGCTATTTGCTGCTTCTCCATTCCCAAGGTCTGTCAATTGTATCACACTAGAATCCTTGCTCCTCTGGGATGCAGTAGTCCACTGGGAATAAGCCTCTCAATCAAAACACATCTGGATTCAGTGTCTTCTTTCCTTATCTGCTGATGAAAGACTTAAACTGGAAACCTAATGGCTGATTCTGAGGCTGTCCTTCCACACCCAATGGAAACTACTCAGAGGCACTGGGCTAATGCTGTTTTCTCCTCAGACAGCCGTGAGCTGCATTACATATTCTGACCATGGCTCCCCCACAGAAGATTGCTGAACTATTCCAGACCCAGAAGTAAAATATATAAGAATCATATGCATCTGTTCCCATAATTTCAGCTCTCTAACATGGCATCTCTAGAATTTTCACATGAAAGGTAATTTGACCTGAACACAGGAGGCAATCAACCAGATTCAGTTTTCTTTCAACTTCTCCTCTCCATGGAAGAGGAAACGATTACAGCCAATGACATGGATTCAACATAAAATGCGACGTGTTCTAAGACCTCGCTTGCCCCATGCTCAGAAAGTATTGTTACTATAGTGTGGCTCCAAGGCTGGGCAGAGACAGCAAAGGCCGCCAAGGACAGTTCTGTCCACAGCTCGCATTCTTAGTTCCTACCTAGAAAGCAGATTGGTGAGGATTCCCCACCAATTCTGGATCTAGTGTGATTTTTCTGGAGAGCACATTGCTGTTTTTGGATTGCTTCTTACTGATTTTTGTGTTTTAATCTAATTTCACACATAATGGCTTGAAGTATAAAAGAACTTTTATTCTATTCCACTAGAGGGAACCAGTGGGACTAGCTAGACATTGCAGCCAACAAGATTTGTCAGTCATAGGGACATTCCCAGGGGTTCTCAAAGTGGGCTGACCTCCAGAAACATAGGCGAGTGCTTTTTGTTTTATAGCTTATTCTCATTAAACATTAACTATTTTTTTGGAGAAGTGTTGTGTTTATAGAAAATATTCAACAGAAAGAGGCTGTAAAATTACATAGACTTTTTAGGTCCTGATTCTGGTCCATTAAATCCACAGCTTTGGGGGTGAAGCCTGAGGATCTCTATTGTAAACATTAGTGGAGCCTTTGCTCTTGATAAAATCACACTCTGCCAGTGGGAAGCCCAGCAACGACTGAAACAGCTGAACGGTTTAACTCCATAAAGCAGGATGTGAGAACAGATGTTCACAAGGGTTCAGGATAACCAGAGACACCTGGACATTGTTGTTATTTGGAATATGAGTCATGTGTTTTTCCAGTTGAGCAACTCCAACTATTAAATAGAACCCATATGATTTACTCAGAGAGAGGAAAATCCAAAACTATCTTTTGAGGAACACTACTGGCTCCACAAGTGAAATTTTAGGGAACCCCCAAATCAGAAAACAGGGTGTTATTTCTGAAACAAGCATTTCATAAAAGTTCTAGTGAGTCTTGTAGTATCTTATGCAAAAAATGGAAATAAAAGCCCTCAATCCAGATGCCGTACGACACAGATGTTTCCATCATGTCAGATACATCTGGCAAACTGACCCAGAGACAACAAAAATTACATGAAGAAAAGAGGCCACAAGATTGTCACAGGGGAGGAATTAACACATTCGATTCCTGTAAAAGGCAGAAAAATATTGAATTAAAAGAGATATTGAATTAAAAGAAAGTTTGATAGATAATAAAAACTACACACACACACACACACACACACATACACACTCAATATAGTTTAAGAAACACTGAACTATCTCCATGTATAAAACTTGTAGCACTGTAGAAACTTATGAACTTATTTGTTTAAAGTACAAATAACCAAAATTCGTATGATATGAACCAGTCTTTGTAATAGGTCTCTGAACCACTGGCTTGAATCTGGATGAGTGGATAGATTGATAAGTCTGTGTGAAGATAGTCACAGAGATTGGAATGACACAGCCACAAGCCATGGGTTACCAGTGACTGCCGCCTCCCACCAGAAGCCAGAAGAGGAAAAGCTGCTAAGCTATGCAGTACCTTTGTGAGCAGATTCTTACATCGATGCAACTTTGAAATGTCTTTTTCTTTATCCAGCTAAAACTTCTTAGAGAAAGCTAAACATGCCTAGAGGTGTTCCTATCTGCTATCTTTATGATACAAACTGTACACCCTCAGAAGCACTACTGCTAGTCTTCATTGTAATGAGATCTGGGCATATCTAAACAGATTCTTGTTCATGGTTCATGTGTGCCATAGACTTGGACGAAGCATCCCCCCTCCCCCATGCAACTGACTTTTTCCCTCTTGAACTATATATAGTCTTAAACTGAGCATGCTTAAGAACATAGTTCCTCCCGGGTAGAGGTGGTACACGCCTTTAATTCCAGCACTTGGGAGGCAGAGGCAGGCGGATCTCTGTGAGTTCGAAGCCAACCTGGTCTATAGAGTGAGTTCCAGGACAGCCAGAGTTACAACCGAGAAACCCTGTCTGGAAAAACAAAGAAAAAAAATAAAAGAAAAAGTGCTTTACTGTACGAATATTTACTGTTTCCTCAGATTAAACTACCATGCATTCTTCTTTCAAGGACAGCATTGAAAGCCACTCCTGTCCTTTCTCTACTTGCAGCAGGCAATGGAAATTCCTCTGCCTCCTTAATGAAACAGTAAATAAACAGAACTAAAAACCATGGTCCCCTCTCTCTAGAGTCCATGTCCACCTCAGTTGGGTGTTTGGCAAATCTCATACTCAGAATGATATTTCTTGAGGCAATGCATTTTGTGAATCAAACACGGAAAAAAAATGCCCCTTGCGCTTACTTCACTAAAGACAGACATAAAGACAGGATCTAGTCAGACTTAAAGGATTTCTCCATGAAGATTACTCTGCATTAATTAAATTAAACAATAATTAAAAAGAAATGTTGTAAGACGCACAAGGCCCCACAGATCCTGCTAAGTGAGGGTAACACTATCTCTTTAAGCTTTTGCCCAAGGAATGCTGGCAGGCTTAAGGAATCAGCATCTTTCTTTACTCTTCCTTCAAATGTTTGATTTCAATGTGTGGAGAGCTCTGGTATAGTCAAATCTACTGGGTCATAAGATGCAATCTGTATTGCACTAGGTAAACAGTAGAGTGTTCGAGGATGAGGCAAGGACAGCATGCTGGGCAGTTTTTGTCAACTTGACACAAACTAGAGCTACCTGGAAAGCAGAAATTGAGGAACTATCTCCATCAGCGTGAGCTGTAGGCAATTCTGTGGGACATTTTATTGATTAGTGATTGAGGCATGGAGGGCCCAGTCCACTGTGGACAGTGCCACCACCAGGATGTAGTCTGGGTTGTATAAGAAAGCAAACTGAGCAAGACATGGGGAGCAAGCCAGTAAGCAGTGTTCCTCCATACTCTCACTCCAGGTTCCTGCCTTGAGCTCCTGCCTCAGCTTCATTTGAGGTAGTGTAACCAGCAAGCCAAATAAACCATTTCCTCCCCAGCTGCTTTTAGTCAGAGTTTTTCTTACAGCGACAGAAACTGATTAGGACAGAGAGTTACAAGGATAAAGATGTTCTGTAGATGTAGATTCACGCCAGATGTAGTTTCAGAGTAAAGACTGGTTTATTCTTTGATCTAACTGAATCACCAGTCCTTAGTCCTGGAGTGTTAGAGCCCTTCAGCCTCTGTACAATCTACTCTTAAGCCTAGAACTGGAAGGCTTCAGCCTTCATAGAATCTTGAACCTTTAAACTTCCAGATAATCTAATCCTACCCCCAAGACTTACTACTGACTGAGCCATTCTGACTAGTTCCTTCTGAATTCTGACTCTTTTGGTTCAACTCACTCATTGTTCTGGCTAAAACAATTCTCCAATCTTATTGGTTTAAAGTGTTCTTTTGAGCTGGCTTACTACTTCTGACTGAACTCTTTTGATACTGGCAGATTCTGGCTGACTCTCTGACTGCCTCAGACTGAACTTCTTTGCTTGGCTTCAAACTGACTCACTCTTCTCACTTTATACTGACTTCTGCCAAGGCGCTTCTTTGTCTTTCTGCTTCTCTGCCTTATCACTTGTCAGTCTGCTCCATTGTCTCTGTGTCTTGTCTCCTGTCTGCCTGCTTCATATTGCTTGCCTCATACTGCCTGCTGTTACTGACTCTGCTCTGAGCTGAGAGCCTGCTTTTATATAATGAGAGTTGGGCATGCCCTCACTCTGACTCATCTCAGATGTCACTTCTTGTGTGACACTCTTGTCTGAGCTCTGCTTTCTGTGTCTGCTTCTACACTCTGTTTCTGCCTTAGGGATTAAAATTGTTTGCTACCACTGCTTTCTGAATACTGGAATTAAAAACATTCTTGACATTTTTTCTGCATTCTATGGGGACCACGTGGGCCTCTGAATGTGGTTCCTTTATATAGACCCCTGGAATATAGACTCTTCCTAACATTCACACAGGCCTATTCCTCCAGAATATTCTTTAGATTCCATTGAGCCAGTGTTTAGAAGAGAGGCTATATTATGGAGAGCAGTAATAGAGATATTTCTACATTTAAATCTTCCAAGTGAAACCTGAAAATGAATAAAATTCTGGCTAACTTGATGATGCTTTCTTCTTTGCATAATCATACCTCATCATCAATATGAAAATAGTTAACATTTGGTTCCCATCAACATTTTAGCTATTTATTTCTGCTTTGAAATAACAAATGCCAAATTCTACATAGATTTCAATGATACTGATTACCAGAATATGTCATTGCTTTCATAATAAAGGATGAATTTATATTGTTAGACAGCTCCTAAAAATTGCAAAAATCAACCTCAGTCACCCATCCTCCCACAATGCTGGGTATGTCTTCCATATTGGCTGAGGGCTGCAGATGCAATACAGTTGGAGATGCCATTGGCAGCAAATCTGGGTAATTTCTACTGAACTGGCTTGGCTGGAGGGCAAGAGCTTTTGTTTAAGGTTGAGATATGGCCCCAACTCCATGAGACCATTACAGCTGTTATCCAGTGCTGCAACAGATGCCTGGATCCCAGTCTCAATAACTCCTGCCCAATAGATCTCCAATTTTAAAGAGAAAGGTAAAATTGTGTCACTTTCATTCCCTTGTAGTTTCTTTTCCTATTTATTCAACCTCCCATCTACTTACATAGTTTCCTCCTCATTTTATTCTGCGTATCCTACCTGTGAACATCTCTAATGGGTTAGAGATAAATGGGGGCAAAGTCCTGTAATCCTTCCAATACATGGACCCAAGTATTTGAAGTAACTTCATTGGAAGTTAACACTCTGGGTGAAATCTACTTATTACCCTTGATTTAAGTTATGTTTTGGGGAAAAATTGTATCTCAATGAACATTTCCCTTGTTGAGGAGGAGTTTAGAGAAGGGGTTGAATGGGGCCCCACACGTTCATAGAAAATGCTTCCTTCATTTCAGTCCGTGCTTAGAGTTGAAAGTATCAGGGGACAAACAGCCAACTCAAACACAGTAGAAACAAAATTTGCTCATAAATATTACTGGCCTGAGACTTCTTGTTGAATTGAGAAACTGGAACATGGTAAATCTTCTTTGATTGTTTTTGTTTGTACTCAATTGTAGGTATTTTGTGTGTCCAATGAGTGATAGTCTCATTAGAGGTTTGAGAATTAGTAAATTCCCTGGAGGAGGCATGTCTTTATAAGAAAAATCTCGGTAAGGCACTTGGCACACAAATAACCTTTGTTAATTGGTACTTGCCAATTGCCTCCTACAGAGCAATTCCCACGTAGTCCTTTGCAAGTATGTTTTTTTTTTCTTCCAGGTTGTTTTATTAGTTTGTAATGCATTATCTTAATTGATTTAAAAATGGAAGGTATACATTTCTGCTCCTTGTAGAAATGTAGGTGAGTCACCCCAACAGCTTTGGACTTTCAGCACTGAAGTGTTGGGAAGTCATTGAAAATGTGTCTCTTCTAGTGCAGTGGTTCTGAGACAGGAGTGTGAGGGGATGGAAAGCTCCACAAACTGAACTGAAGGTGGGAACCAGAATACAAATCCATCCCAGGTGTTCCCACCAAGAGAGACTGCAAAGGGCTGGACACTGGGTTTAGGGCAACTGGGAGCAAGCCCCCTGCAGGGAGCCCAGTGAAGGGTAAAGGAGATCTGTCTGGAGATTTCACAGCCTGATACTCTTTCTTGTGGGTGATATGCTGATCTCATGATACCCATATGGTCCAAGCCCAGTGTGTGTGTATGTGTGTGTGTCTCTGTGTGTGTGTGTGTGTGTGTGTGTGTGTGTGTGTGTGTGTGTGTGTGTGTGTAATATAATTTAAAGCAGTCCCAGGTTGGTGGTACCCCTGAGTGACTGGCTTATAAGTGGCTTCAAACAAATAAAAATGAAGAGAGTTTTCTTGAAATGATCTTCATGAAGACAAACTTCGAAGTTTCTAGTTACCCTGGCAACATAAACTTATCACGATTGGAAGGCCTGTGATATAAGGAATAGAATGCAGAGTATTGCCAAATATGAAGGTATGAAGGTATAGATATATATTGAATAAAGCAGTACTATTTTATTTGTGGAAGAAAAAATAGTTAAAATTAAATACAATACAGCTTATACAGCATGTGGCAGGGAAGAGTTAAATACTTTCTAAGGCTCGTATTTAGGGCAGGAAGAAAGATATTGATTAATTGGAATTTTTAAACTAAGTATATAGCGTGGGTAGCCATTAAAAAGCTAGAAACAGTGCAACAAAAATAGACAAGGAAACAGAATGGGAAAAACTCAACAAGCCTCACTCATTTAGGCCAGAAAGCTAAGATGGTGGGGGCAGAGGGGAGGGGTGGTGGGGGATGGAGAAAGTAAGCCACATGTTAATGCCGAGAAAACTATCACATTTTTGAAATTTTTACTCATATTTTTTAATTGAAAATTTTCATAATTGGCTAACACCAGGGGAAAAGGAAAGGCAGGCAGCTGGCACATGGAAGGTCATCCTCATGACATTCCAGTTACACACAGGGTGAAACAGACAAGCACCCAGTGAACTGCAGTTAGAAGTTGGCAGAAGTTAGAAGTTAAGATGAGGAATTGGGGTATCATTAAAAAATATAGGCTTCTCCCAAACTGAGTGCCTGGGGAGAGACTTGGCCTGCTTCAACCCAAGAGGAATCAGAGGATCAAAAGCAGTTTGGAAGGACCAGAACAGTCAGGGATGGAAGGAGGAGGACCATCCAGAGAGTGGAGCAGAGATTTTATAATTGGGGTGAAGGGAGTGGTCTCCAGCTGTAGGGATCACCCCAGCCTTTCCAGTCTCACAGAGAAGGGGCAGCCTGAAACTCCCAGGAGAAAGTCATTCTCTGCTACACACTCCAAGCAAGGGGCTGGAGGAAGGTCAGGAAGGTTTGCCCTGCAGGAAGATGACTGAACTGTCGCCTAGTATTTTTCCCCTGTGTACAGTGGTCCTTCCTCCTTGTAGCAGTTTGGTTGTAATTTATTCTTGATCCCTGTCAGCTTCTTCTTGATGGCATACATGGAGCTGCATATATACATACATATACATATATATGCCACATTAAAAAAATTGAAAATAAAAATTTTTCATACACTATATTCTGATCAAGGTTTCTCTTCTCTCATCTCCACTCAGATCCTCCCCACCTCCTGCCCTTCCAAATCTAGCTCCTTTCCTGCTCACTGAAGAAGACAGAAAAATAAAAAAGACAAAAAAGAATAAAACAAAGAAATATTCAAACAAAGAAACAAAACAAAGAAAGCACAAGAAATGCATGCAGAGACTCATACAAACAAAACCCATAAAAAAAAATCAAAAACCATAATATATGAGCAAGAGACCAGTAACATAAAAACTGTCCCAACAAATATGAGTCAAAATTCTCCAAAAATATATTTGAATTTGTTTTGTATTGGCCGTCTAATGTGGTGTAGGGCCTGCCTTTAAGTATGGTTTGTATACCCAGTGAGACTCCCTTGGAGAAACTAATTTTTCCTTTGGGAGTAGTTGTTATTTAGAGATAGCTTCTTGGTTGGGGATGGAGGTTCAGGGTTACTTCCCCGTCTCAACACTAGACCCCAGTCTGGCTTGGACCTGTGAAGGCCCTGTGTATGCTGCTAACATCTGTGGATTCATATCTGCAACAGTCCTGTTGTTTCTTGAAGACACTGTTTCCTTGGTATCATCCATTCCCTCTGGTTCTAACAGTCTTTCTGCCATCTCTTCAACATAGATCCCTGATCCCTGAGTAGAAGGATTTGATGAAGATCTACCATGAAGAGGAATACCCTTGTGTGAAAGCTAAGGTCTACATTCCAGGAGCTACATTAAGAAGCCTGTGTGTCTGTATGGAATTTGATACACCTTTAATCCAGTATTCAGAAGGCAGTGGTGGTCCATGCCTTTAATCCCTAGAAAAGAAACAGTAGAAGCAGACAGAGGAGTCAGTGTCATATAGGAAGTGATATCTGAGATGAGTCAGAGTGAATGGCAGACCAAGTGCTTTATCAGAGGAAGAGTTAGCAGAGAAAGGACATGCCCAACTCTCATGAGAAAAGGCAGGCTTTCAGCTCAGTTAAAGAGAGTTACACAGAAATACAGAGCAGTCAGTTGAAGCAGTCAGTAAGAGAGTCAGTTGAGAAGCAGTCTAAATGAAGAGTTAGTTGGAGCAGTTAGTTGAAGCAGTCAGTTGCAGAGGCAGGATAGAGCAGTGAGAGCTCAGGAAGAAACACAGAGATTCAGCAGAGTTCGACAGGAGAAGCCCAGAACAGAGAATGAGTTGAACCAGAAGAGTCAGAGTTCAGAAGGAGATAGTAGAGTGCCTCAGTCAACAGTAGGTCTTGGAAGGCTAAGGCTGAAGACTCCTAGGTCCAGGCTAGCAGTTTAAATATTCTAGATTGTGCAAAGGCTGAAGCCTTCTAGTTCAAGGATTAAGACTAGATTTTAAAGAGGATGAAATGCTCTAGGGCTCCAGGGCTCCAGGCTAGAACTGGTGATTTAATTTGACAAAAGAATACATGTCTTTGCCCTGAATCAACATCTACATCTGGGTAAATCCACATGTACATCCACATATACATCTACAACTACAATACCATTTAAAACTGCTTGTTACAAATTCTTCCACTTTCTGAAAATTGTCCAGTTGTGGGTCTGTGTATTAATTTCCACCTACTACAGGAGGAAGCTTCTCTGATGATGGCTGAATGAGACTGATCTATGGGTATAGTAGAATGTCCTTAGGAGTCATTTTATTGCTATGTTCCTTTAGCATAACAATTATATTTTATTTTCCTCTAGGTCCATGGTCTATCTAGTCTCAGATTCTTGGTCACCCAAACATTGTGAGGCCTTGGTTCCATCTCATGCAGTGAGCCTTAAATCCAATCAGATAGTAGTTGGTTAGCAATGTTTTTACCACTATTGTACCAGCATATCATGTAGGCAGGTCACCATAGTAGATTGAAGGATTGGTAGCTGGGTTGGTGTTTACCTTTCTCTCTGGTAGCATGCAGAGTACCTTCCAGTACCTTGAACACTAGTCAGTTGGGGTGAAGAATCTAGTTAGGCACCAGCTGAACTTCATGTTCAATAAGTATGTGAGTTTCCATGGGACCTCTTTGACCAACAATTCAATTAGATGTAACTCATTCCTGGAGATTTTTTTAGATGGCAAGAAAAGTCTAGTTGGAGCTTTGTCAACCCAATTATTTGGTGACGCCATTTAGATTTCTTTCAAGTATGTATATATATTTAAGAGGTTTCGACTGTGGTAGGTTTCCATATGACTCCTCAGATGGCTCTTAGTTTTAGCTGTCCATCCCTATGTTCCTTCCCTTACCCATTCTTTCCTCTCCCTCTCTGCTTAATCCTCCCATTTCAGTCTCTTCCCCCAAAGACGTCTCTCCATAACTATATATTTTATTTTTCCTTCCTTGAGAGATTCTTCTCTCCCCACTAGTCCCTTATTCATAAGCTTTGTGGTTATATAGGTTGTGGCATGCCCATTGAAGGCTTAAAAGCTAACATCCACATAAGAGACTACGTATCACATTTGTCATTTGGGGTCTAGGTCACATCACTCAGGATGATGTTTTCTAGTTCCATCCATTTACCTGTGATATCTCTTTTTGTAACAGTGGAATAATATTCTGCTGTGTAAATGTAACATCTTTTAATTATCTATTAATCTGTTGATGAACATCATTTCTGGCATTTATGAATAAAAGCAGCAATGTACATGGTTGAGCAAGTATCTCTGAAGTAGGGTGTAGATTCCTTTGAATATATGCTCTAAAGTGCTATAGCGGATCTTGAGTTAGATCTATTCCTAGCTTCTTGAGGAACCACAACACTAATTTCTATAGTCACTGTACAAGTTTGTACTTCTCCTTGCTCCAGAAAGATCTGTCATTTGTTTTATTGATGTTAGCCATTCTGACATGTGCAAGATGAAATGACAAGGTAGTTTTGAATTGCATTTTCCTGGTGACTAAAGATGTTGAACATTTATGTGTTTCGCAGCCATTGTGTTTCACCTTTTGAGAACTCTGTTTAGTTCTGTACTCCATTTTTAATTGGGTCATTTGTTTTCTTGATTCCCCCTCTTCTGTGGTTCTTTATCTACCTTAAATATTAACCTTCTATCAGATATGTAATAGGTAAAAGTGTGTTTTCATTCTGTAGCCTGCCACTTTGTCTGGATGGTGGTGTCCTTTGCCATACCGAAGCTTCTCAATTTCACAAGGTCCCATCTATTAACTGTTGTTCTTAGTGCTTGTGCTATTGGTGTCCTAATCAGAAAGTTCTTTCTTGTGCAAATGAATTCAAGACTATTCCTCACTTTCTGTTCAATCAGAGTCAGGGTATCTTGCTTTATGTTGAAGTCTTTGTTCTGTTTGGAATTGAGTTTTGTGCAGGGTGATAAAAATGGATTTATTTGTACTCTTCTACATTCGGACATCCAGCACCATTTGTTGAAGATGTTATCTTTTTTTCTAGTGTGTATTTTTGGCTTCTTTATAACAAATGATGTGTCCATAGGTGTGTGTGTTTACGTCTGGGTCTTCAATTCGATTCCATTGACCAGTGTGTCTGTATTTTGTGCTGATACCATTCTCTTTTTAAAATTATCATAGCTCTGTAGCCTCACTTGAAATTAGGGTGCCGATACTTCCGGCAGTTCTTTTGCTTTAGTTATCCTCAGTTTTCCTGTTTTTCCATGTGAAGCTAAGGATTGTTTTTTAAGAGCTCTGAAAAACTGTGTTAGAATTCTGCTGGGGATGGCATTGAATCTGTAGATTGATTTTGGCAGGATGGCCATTTTTACTGTGTTAATCCTACTGCTCCATGAGCATGGAGGATCTTTCCATGAACTGATATCATCTTTAATTTCTTTCATCAATGCCTTAAAATTTTCGTTGTATAAGTATTTCACTTGTTTGGTTAGAGTTACTCCAAGATATTTTTGTATTATTTGAGGCTATTGTGAAAGGTACCCTAATTTTTCTTCCAGTTTATTTGTCATTTGTGTATAGAATGGCTACTGGTTTTTGTAAGTGAATTTTTTATCCAGCTATTGCTGCAGGAGTTCCACGGTGGAATTTTTAGGGACAATTACATATACTATTATATTATCTACAAACAAAGATAGTTTGACTTCTTTCTTTCTAATTTGTATCACCTTGATCTCCTTCAGTTGTCTTATTGTTTTATCTAAGACATCAAGTAATATATTGAATTGGTATGGAGAGAATGAACATTCTTATCTTGTTCCTGATTTTAGTGGAAATTCTTTTTCCTTTTTGTTTCAGTGGACTTTGGCTGTGGACTAACTGTAAATTGCCATTATCATGTTGAAGTATGTCACTTTTACTTCTGGTCTCAAGGAATTTTATCATAAAGGGATGTTGGATTTTGTCAATGTCTTTTATCTTTTTTTAATCTAATAAGCTGATAACATCCTTTTTGTCTTTGTGCCCATTTTCTTATAATATCTTCTTTCATCCTTTTACCCGGAGGTGATGTCTATCCTTGATGGTAAGATGTGTTTTTTTTTTTTTTTGTATGTGGTACAAAGATGTATCCTGTTTTCAAATTCAGTCTTAGTCTTGGTCTTTTTGTTGGAGAATTGAGGCCATTTACACTGAAAGTTATCAAAAAGCAGTGTTGATGGATTTCCTTCATTTTGTTGTTATGGTGTGGGTTTTTCCCCACCTCTTTTGATTTGTTTGTATGGGATTATTTATTCTTGTGTTTTCTTAGGTGTGGTTTTCCTTTATAGACTGAAGCTTTCCTTCTAGCACTTTCTGTAGAACTGGATTTGTAGGTAGATATTGCTTAAATTTGATTTTAATGAAAAATGTTGTTCTTTCTCTGTCTATTGTAGTTGATAGTTTTGCTGGGTATAGTAGTCTGGGTGAGCATCTGCATTCTCTTAGTGTTTGTAGAACATCCACCCAGGTTCTTCTGGTTTTTAGAATACCTATGGAGAAGTTGAGTAATATTTTAATCATCTGCCTTTAAGAAAAAAAAGGTCTTTTCCCTTTGCAGCTTTTAATATTGTTTGTTTTTATACATTTATTGTTTTTTTTATTATCTATCATATGTCATGAAAAAATCTCTTTTTGGATCTTGTCTATTTGGTGTTCTGTATGCTTCTTGTACTTTGATGGGCATTTTTTTCTTTAGGTAGGGAAATTTTCTTCTATGATTTTGTTAAAAATATTTCATGTGCCTTTGATCTGGGTTTCTTCTCCTTCCTCTCATCCTATTATTCATAGAACTTGTCTTTTCATAGTGTCCCAGATTTCTTTAATGTTTTGTTCCTCTATTTTTTCTCTTGTCTTCAATGCCTGAGATTATCCCTTTCATGTCTTATGCTCTGTTGGTGAGGTTTGGGTTTGACTTCCTACATTTTTTATTTTCAGTTTTATTATAGTTTATGTTTTCTTTAGTGATTCTGTTTCTGCTCTTATGCCTTGTACTGTTTTCATCATTTCATTTCACTGTGCTTTCATAGACTTCATTAAGGGATTTATTTATATTCTCTTGAAGTCATTGAACATATTCATAATAATTATTTTAAAGTCTTTATCTTGTGTGTTATCTATATCGTATTTCCCAAGGCCTATTATAGTAGGGTTGCTAGGTTTTGGTGGATACGTATTGTCTTGCCTGTATAATGTTTGTATTTCTGTCTTGGTATCTAGGTGTCTGAGGTTGGAATGATGGAGCTGATTTTAGGTGTTGGTCTCTGGTCTTTTATTTGTTGGGTGGATGTTCTTTTCCTTAGTTTCTGTTGCTCTCTCTATATTTTAAAAATGTGTGATGGCTCTGTGTTGCCTGGTAGGGGATGCTTCTGTAAGTCAGTGGGTGGCAAAGAGAAATAGAGGTTATCTGAAAGAAAAGAATGATAGAGGCTTCGGGAAAAAACTAAGGGATCCTGCTCACACCTAGAGGTTTGAACACATATAACCCAGGAAGTTGGAGGTGTAATGGGAAGTGGGGTCCTGTAAGTAGATTTTAGTAAGGCAAATAGCTGTTTAGAGAGACAGGGTTGCAGGACTAGGGGCCCTTGGGTCTGAATCAAGAGCTGGAGTCTCCAGTGAATGAAGCTGAAGTGTGAGGAGAGGCATCTGTGAGCAGGTTGTTGCTGGGTTGAGAGTAAGAATGGAGAGATGGTAACGGAGGGCAGTAAGGATATGGGGGAGGGGAACAGTAATCAGAATATATTATATGAAAAAAATCTATTTTCATATAAAAAAGTTCCCCTCCCCAATATGTCACTGTTTGTTTACTAGGTGGCTGACCTCCATACCAGCTTAAAGGGCCTGAGTGTTCTTCTCTTTTCCCCTCCATTCTCCTCCTCTGGGCAGCTGCTGAGATTTACAGATTCCCTGCCCTGGAGAGTTTTTCTTTTAATCTAATAGAAATTTTCCATTTTAGTCCATTCTTAAATTCCTTCATTAGGAGACTAAGAACCAAGGAGATGAAAATTTCTCCTCTAGCAAAAGGACTATGAAGATATAAAGATAACGGAAAACAACAATGAAACCAAGCACAAACTGGGGAGATACTGTTCAAAGAGTAGAAAATTTCCATTAGATAGGATTAATCAGTTCTGGACATCTATCATATAGCAGTGTGGCTATTGCTAGCAACAATATACACCTAAGAATAGATCTTAAATATTTTCAGCACAAAAATGGTGAGTAAGGTGATGTGCTGTGTAGCTTGATGTGATTGTTTCGCAATGTATATGTGTATCAGAACATCTTGCATATTATTTATAATATGCATACTCAGAAAAATGATTTTAATTTGCAAATTATAATTTAATAAGACTGGAAAAGGATATGAATAAAATTAATAGCCCCACTAATATAGCTAAAAGATCATTTATATCTATATATCTATATCTATCTATCTATATATATATATATTTATTTTTTCTTTTTTGCAGTGCTCAGCATCGAACCCATAGCCTTACACATGTTAGTGAAGCAGTCTATCACTGAATTACATCCATCCTCTTCTAGGAAAATATATAATTTGCGTGTCAAATATGTGTTACTCCACATATTTCCATAAACGAAAAATGTTAAGGTCTTTAGGGATGATGATTACCTTCTCAGTGTTTGTATCTTCCCCAAATTGATATTTTGAAATCCTGACTTCAACAGGATGGGTTGAAGACAGGGCCTTTTGAGAAGAATAGCTTATGAAGACAGAGATCTCCTCAATGAGTTGTTCTACATATGAAATAGACACAAGGTGCTAGTCACCATGTGATTGCGTGGACAGAGTTCTACCTGTGATCCAAAAGCGGGCTGTCTTTAGACACAAATCTGCTGCTGGTGCTTTGATTTTTGGATTTTCTTGTCTCCAGAATTGTGAGTCCCCCAAAACTCTCTTGTTAGTTGTTCCAAGTTGTGTTAAAGCAATCTGGACAGATTTAGCCGTGTTACAAATTAATGAAGTCTCAGGGTTCTGTTTAGTCTTCTGGTACAGGAGAACGATGTGCTCTGTTGTGATTTCCTCTATGTGTTTTATAAAGAACTAGAAGAGAGGTGTTTGGAGAACCCCCCCCCCCCAAAAAAAAAACCACACAAACCAAGAAATGTCTAAAGAGAAGGCCAGGCTGTTTGCTGTATATACCAGGCCGAGTTAAGCTCTTTTCCAAAGGGGTCACTTTAGCTCACAGTTGTGAATGATAAGGCTTTGTACCTAGTACTGGCTTTCCTTTTCTGGATAGTCCTGAGGTAGTGGTGTATGCCCCCTTCTTCTTCCCTCCCCTTCTTCCATGTTTTTCTCCCACCCCCTGCCCACAGGATTCAGTCATGCAGGCTACACTTTGATGAGGTTGCCATTCCCAATCAAAGATCTCACCTCTAAACATCACAGCTTAAGCCAGCCAGATTAAGTTTTCAGCCTCTTAACAGCTCACAGCAAGGATTAAATTTCAAAATCGGATCCTTTTGTGGGGACATATTCAAAGCACCTCCAAGCCATAGTACCCTGCTTTGATCGTTATACATTGTATATGTATCTGAAACAATCACATTGTACTCACAAGTATGTTCAACTATTATGTATTAATTAAAAATCAAACATAAATAAAAGAGCAAGTAGCCAGAAGCCTGGCTACTTTTGCAGATTTGCCCCCAAATGGCCTAGGTGATAAGGAGCCTATGCAGTACATCTATTATGTCAGGAACAAATCATGTTTAGACTATCAGTACAATTTGGGCTGATTTCTATTTACTGCCACATAAAGATATTAGAAGATTAAAAGCATGTGGTTGTTTCAAATTATGGAGAAAACAAATGGTAAAAATTCAGCATTCATCCAGCTTCAAAAATTCTTGGCAAACTGATTATAGGCACTGCCACAACTTTGGTTTCCCAGGAGACCCTGCAGCAAGGATTAAAAGCAGGAACATATTGCAGGTGTTCGGTGTTCTCAGTATCAGTTCCTCTGAAAAGAAAGAGAAGAAAACAGGCTTGAGCAGGGAAGGAGAAGATGGGCTGCAGTGTAGCCTGAGGGAAAACTCAGTCAATCCTCAGAGTTCCAAAAGCAGACCGGCACTTTGAAATTGCACCTACATTCCGGAGGCTGAGCATTACCTGAGATTCACTGTCCCAGGAAGTATGTGAGATGTGGACGAGGTGGATCTCTTCTGCTGGAGAAGGCTGCCAACAGCACTCTTAGTAGCTTGGAGAATTCCCTTACCTAAAGAATAGGGAGAGAAAAGGGAACTCTATCATTTCTAAGAGAAGACAAGAAGACCCATCCCACCACTTTAATTCAGCCTTGTGTACTAGCCAATTAAAAAAAAATATTAAGGATTGAAAGGAAGAAGTGAAATGACAGAATTTTCAAGAGATGTGATTGTCTATGGAGAAACTAACTTATGAAGAATTACAATGAAAACATCTGTAAAAACCGTTGGAAGCAAATATATGCATACACGCATATATGTATTCATGTATATGGGTGTATGCCAGTCAAAATTTCATAAACAAGCAATGATGACACAGAAAACTTTCTGTGAAAACACCAGCGTCTGCATAGAAACAGATGCAACTGGAAATACATATAAAACATGCAATTCGTTTGTGGATAAAATGACAAAAATTAAAATGTGAAAGAATGCCTAAATACAAATACAATGCTTAAGGAGAGCGCTGTTTACACGGGTTATCTGAAGTTGGCCTATACATTTGATGAAATTCCGTTAAAACCAAAATCGGAATTGTATTTTTTTCCTCGAATTTGACAGGCCGACTCGAGCATCTATATGTGAGAATCAGGAAGGAAGATGATTGGTGGGAGAGGTGCACCAGTGGGCATGGAAACTCACCAGACTATGTAATTAAAACCATGATGCTGATGCCAGAGTAAATAAACAAGTGCAATGGAGCAGATAGAAGAGTCCAGAAACGTCCATTAATATACAGGACCTTATTTGCACTTATCAAGAGGGAGGGACCAGACTATTTCACAAATGCATTAAGTTCCAAAGTGATAATTTACTTTATATATCTATCACTACACACACACACACACACACACACACACACACACACACACACGCATGCACGCACGCACACCTTTTTACAAAATCATTCTGAAAACAGAGGCTTACATTAGATCATAATCCCAAATCCATTTAGGTGCTAAAATAGTAAAATAATATAATAATAAAAGAGTGAGTTCATAAATTCTTAGAATAGTCTGTGAGAGAATATCTTCAGGAAGTAGAGTAAGGGTGGGTTTTCCAAAGGACCCCATGTGCAAGCCACACGGAGAAAGAGCGGCAGACCTTAAAACGAAGAGTTCAGGCCATCGAGAGACGCGTTGGTGAGAGTGACGAAAGTCAACTAGAGATGGGAGAGCATATTCACAATTATGCTGTTGACAGGAGAGTCACATCTTTAGAACACAGAACTTTGAAAGAACCAAGAAAAAGGTGAATAGAGAGGTGAGGAAGCCTATGAGCAAGCTATAAACACACAGGGCCTGCAACCATAGGAACGTGTCAATGTTGTTAGTCACCTGAGAAATGCAAACCGAAATACAAAAGTCTCAGCTATCAGCTCAGAGCACAAGTAAGTACTTGCTATTTCCTAATCTTTTTTTTTTTTTGGACAGGAACCCGAAAAAAGCTTAGCTGAGTGATTGATTCTTGCCCAGGAAGTCTACTGAGGTTTCCATCAAGTTTCCTGAGGGTTTGGAGTAGGGTTGTTGTTGGTGTGTCAGCAAAGTGCTTGAGATGTAAGCACAACAGCCTATCTGATCCACAGAACCCATTTTTGAAATGTGAAGGGAAAACAAACCAAAACAAAACACCAAACCAAAACAAACAAACAAACAAAAAAAGGCAGGCATGGTATTATATGCTTGTAATCCCAGCCCTGGGGCGGCTGGGACCCTCAGATCCCTGCAGTTCTCTGGCCAGCCAGCTTATGATAAATACTAAAGAGAGACCCTAGCTCAACAAAAATGGCAGACTGCTCTTGAGGAATGGCAGATGGGTTTGTTCTCTGGTCTATACACACACACCCTCACACACACAAAGTTCGCTGTGCTGTAGTCATCTGAAACGTGGCTGGGGACTGGAAAATCTGCTGCTAAGCTGGCCCACTCACCAGGCTAGCAAGCTGATGTTGGCTGCTATGTTTGTGTAGAGGAACATCTGAATAAAAATTAGGAGAAGAAACAGCAACATGTAGTTTCATATTAAATCAAGGTGCTTCAGGACAGCAAAATAGAAAAAGTCACCTAGCGAATGAATTTCAGAATTCTGTCTTTCTTTTGCATGAGCTTTGGACAAGGACATATTTTATTATTTTCAGTCTATTTTTTAGCACATCTCCTGAAAACCCACATCAGAGGCCTGGAGTTAGAGAACTGGGGGTGGTGGTGCTGAGGGCAAATTATCAGCGCTCTTGCAGTCATGTTTGTGAGTTGAGACAGCTCACAAACTATTATTGGGCGGAGGAACTCCCTCAACAACGCAGCAGCTGGCTTCTTCCGCAGCTAGTGATCGCTATATGTATGTATTTAAAGCCATATCTATGCCATGAAGCTCTAAAAAAAAGACAAGAGAATGATCAATACAAAAATACAGGATGGTAGTTATCTCTTTGAGAGAGGAAGCAGGAAGCAATTGAAGAGGGACATAGAAAAAGCTCCCAGGAACTGATCATGTTCCATTTCCCAAATGTGGTGAGATCTTTTTATTATTTCTTAGACCCATGGTCACATTCATATAATACATTATTTCATAAAAACAATGTACTTTGCAATAAGAAACATCAACAATTAAATGTTCATGTTCATAAAAAAGACACAGTTTAAAATGTCATACCTATTTCAGTAATCATTATTCATTACACACCAAGTATCTCCGCGTTCTCCATTCATCCCTGTTAGAATAGAAAAGTATGTGTTTCCAGTCTGGGAACCAGAGCTGATTTGCTAGGTGACTTCTACTGAAGCACCATGGTTTTAATGTTAAAACACTTACCACCCTCTTTATTCTCCTAATTTTTATTCAAATGTTTTAGCATAAAAATGTCATCAATTCCATTGTTAACCACGTGGGCCAAAACAGTGAAGTTTCCTGTTGCCAGAGACGTCAAACAGAAAGGATATCTCCAGAAACAAAGCCCAGTTTTGCTTTCTTTTAAAAAGATACTTTAATTTTCTCTTCGAAAAGTTTCTACAATATATTTTGATCAAAGCGCATTTGTTTCCTAATGCAGACACTGTTCGGTTCACTCATGTTTTGTGTCTGCCTGTGAGATGCGGTATCAGTACACTGCCTGGCTTAGTCTCACAGTCCCCTTGCCTCCCGCTCCTGAATGCTAGGGTCATTGATAGGCACTGCCATGCTCAGTTAACCACTAAACTTCTGATGTCGTAAAATTCTTGCCAAATCATAAATGGCTTTCGAAAATTGTAGATTCATTCTAATTGCATACTTAGGTGAAAATAATTCATCGGGGTATGCAAATGCAGCACAAAACTGAGAGGGCTTTGTGTTCTTCAGAGTTCATTGGTTTCAAGTTCCCGAGTTCAAATCTGACTGATTCAAACCAAAAATTAATTTATGATTGGCTTTTAGCCTTTGACGAGGTTCAAGTGAAGAATTTATGAGAAGGAACTGGAATAGTTCATCAAACTGGAAGCAACTGACTGGCCAGATAGCTCCAATAATCTACGTAATGGAACTTGATGGATCATATTTTTTTGTAGGTACTGTTATCAAAATGAATTACCAATTTTTTTTCAATTCATGAGCCATTGTTCTCAACTTTCAAATTCCTACCACATAATAATGGCCTGATTGAGGGTCATGTGATCATTTTAAAAAATATGAGGAATGTATGGTTTAATTTTAGTGTACGGTTTAATTGTTACACTAAAAGAATTCACAGTTTTGCCAGGACTGCAGTCACACCAGGACTGGGTGTCAGGAGAGGGCCAGAATTTTTCAAATGGAAACCAGAATGCCATTACTAAGAGATGAAGGTATTGACATATGGCCGACAAGAAGCTGATATCTACAGGAACCCATTAGCAGAAGTTAATTTTGCTGTGCTATTCTTATTCAGAACCATCGCATAAGATAAATTAGTGCTGCAAACACTTGGGCTCTGTTCTTCATAACAAAATACTGTGACCTGCTTCATCTTAAAGGGCAGATACTAACTTTCTCCCAAGTCTGCCCACTGACAGTCAGATCTGGCTACAAAACAGGGCTCTGGTGAGGGCTTCCTTCCTGCCTGCAGGGATAGGCCTTTCCTTGTGGCCTTTCCTCAGTGCAAATCTGTGAACAGAGCTGTCTCCAAATGCAGTCCCATTGCACCTCATTTAGTCTCTGCTATCTTCCTAAAACCATTGTAATAAAGTCAATTTCAATATATAAACTGGGGGTGGGCACAATTCAGCCCTTCCTGGCATGCACTGCTCTGGGACTCATGACTTGTTAATTCCTCTTTTGTCATCTTCCTGTTCCTATGCACAGATATGACTGCAAAGTCCAGACCACCAGTGTCAGTTGGTTCCTGAGCGATCTGTCAGGGGTTTGCCAGGCTCTCTGAAGTCCATTGCTACTGACAGCCTTCCTCCTCCTTCTCCTCTTCCACTGTCTCCGGGGTCCATGTGACAGGTTCAGCTCTCAGAAGTACCTGCTCTAGTCGTGTTTCCTTTTTAGTTGTTCCGGGTTACTTAGAGGAGTGGAATAACAGGAAGTGTTGTTTTTAGTTTTCTGTCTCCCCGGCACGTTCCTCCGCCACCCTATCCCAGCCTGGAGCTGGCTGGGAAGCCGCTTGGTTCCCGCCCTGGCCAGGGGTGAGAAGAGGCAAGCCGAAAGCCATGGGGAAGCACCAGGGACGCTTGGGACATGGGTTCCTAGGACTGCATGGTGTCACCTGACCCCGCTTGCTGAGAACGAACACGAGACAGAGATGGCATCTGGTGGACCCGAACTCCTTTATTCAAGGGGTTCTTCCCCAATAAATAACCTCTCCCCATAAGGGCGTGGCTTCTCCCCTCGAGCGGGGAAGCCTTAATTAGCATGGGGCGGAGTGTTCCTAAGCAAGGGACCTGCCCCAATGCAGACAAACATGTTCCTTTAACTTCTTGTGAAGCGAGCAAGTTATATTATTCTGGCTAGGGACCTTCCCGGGCTGGGAGAGCAGGAATCTGCCAAGCGTCTCATCCTAAGGCACCTTTTTCAAGGAGCAGGGGCACTTGGCCTTGACTTCTACTGCTTTCCAGCTCCTGGGTCCCACAAGGAAGGTGTGAAAACAACTGTGTTCTAGTCCTAGCTCTATGGCTTACGAGCTGTGTGACTCCGCAGAAAGCATTTTGGCTTCACTGAGTTCATCTATATCACTATGCTCTGTGCTAGGTATTGGGAAGTCAGGGATATGTACTATGCAGCATATGAGAGTGTGGGGCGGGGTGCGTGTCAGTAAACACGGAAGCCTGGAGCTCAAAAATCTAAGCTGGTATCTTAGTTACTTTTTTCCTTTCAACATAATACTTGTATTAATTATTTGAGTTTCACACAATGTATCTTGATTACGCCCTCTTCCCATTCCTCCCAGGTCACCCTCCCAGCCCTGTGCCCTCCAAGGCTTGGGGGGAGGGCGGCTGGTGGGGGGGGGAACCTCACAAGGAAAAAAAGAAAATAAAAAAGACAAAAAATTAAGTCAAGCCTCTAGTCATGTGTCTCGTAGCAGCACTCACCACAGTTCCCTGCCCGCAGAGTCCCTGGCTCTGTTTCTTTTCACTGCCTGGAGGGTTCCATTCTCTGAGAAGGAGTCCCTACCTGGAGGGTAGAGACAGGGCAGCAGGACTGTGGCCCCAGCCTCCGGCATCAGGAGTACTAGTCCTTCTCGCAGTGCCAAATTTCTTTGTCTTTCATCTTGCTCGAGCCACAACCCTGACAGTATCTCCAGTTCAGTGTCCTCCATGCCCGTAGGCAGAACTTGGGGACTCATTCCGACGTGTTTCTTCTTTCTACTCACAGCCCACAGAATTTCCAGATCTGTCACCAGCCCTGCGTCTTTCCAAACACTTTTAATTCTCAAAAGTTCTCCCGCGGAACTTGGTACCAGTTTTAGCTTTATGGTGTGGCTTAAAAGGATATAAATGCATCCTTTTAAAGTTTGAAGGTCAGAAGTCTAAACAGGTCCTCAGCGAAATAAAATCCTGGCACTGGTTTTGAACTTCTAGAGGCTCTTGGGGAGAATTCATTTTCTTAACTTTTTCCAGCTTGTAGAAGTCACCTGCATTTTTGGCTTAGGGCCATCTTCCAGCTTCACAGTCTGCATGGTCAGACAAGCTCAGGGTACTTACTATACGATTCATTCTCCTTCCTTTCCCACTGGTGAGGATTCTTGTGATTATGGTGGGCCCTCCTGGACAATTTAATACTCCAGACCTTTATCTCATTGACAGAGTCCCTCTTCTCAGGTATGAGGACAGTCACAGGTCCTAGGGGTGGGGTATGGATGTCTCTGGAAGACCCCATCTTTCTGCTCTCTCCACATCTTCAGTGAGCTCAGGGCATGAAACAGAAGCAGGCCTCCTCTTCTGTTCTTCCAGTTTTCTTCACAGTGTCAAGCTGAACAATCAAGTGACCAAAACAGGCATGATTTAAGCTAAATCAGTGTGTCTGTTCCTGTGCCCTGGGAGCTTCAAGAGGATTCCAGAACATTCCTCCTCATTAGGGAGTCACTGTATCAAGCCCACAGGACTTCCTGGTGCTGCTGGGGAGACGGGTCCAGCAGGTTTCTTCAGGTTACACTAACACTTCTAGAGTGTTCTGGCTAGTGTCTGGAAATCTTTACCCATGATTACTCTGTGGAGCAAAATTCCTGCCTACAGGGTACTGGTAGGAAAAAGAGACAGGCCCTTTAAATCGTATCCCAGACACAGTTTATAGCAGAGAAAAGGATTCAGTTGAGTAAGTGGAAATATGAAACTTCTTGCCTTCTGGGGGAAAAGATTCTAAACTCACCCTTACAATGCTATGGTTTTACATATTACAGCATATTTAAGATATGAGAAAAAACACCACTGGGGATACTTAGTGACCCATTTAAAATGAAATTGACTGGCATTTCACCACCAGGTGCTACAGTTTTAAAACTTACCTCCACTAGCTCCTGTAGGGCAGCAGTTATGAAAAAGAAACAGAGGGTCCTTGTCCAGGCCCTCGCTCATCCTTTAAATAGCCTATAAGGGCTGCTCTGACCGGGTAAGCCCTGCGGCTGAGTCATAGCAAGTGGAAAATTAGCCCTTTTGAGGCGCAGCTGTGTGAGACGCAGGTGGGAGTAGCTATGAATTTGGGTGCTTGTACCTTAGTTCTGACGGCTGTGTTTGAAATGAATTGACCAGGTCTGTTTGAACCTCAAGCCTCTGGGAGTCAGAGGGCGTAAGAGCTGGGCAAAAGGCAAGACTCAAATGTGTTCTTGGGCAAATGGGCTTGAGAGGGAGGCGAGAGGCTGAAATGCTAAGAAGACGAGGTGAATGGGGCAATCGGCCCTTTTGAGTTATTGCCTCTGGTGTGAAGGTAGAGGGGGTTGACCTGTAAGGGTGTGCAGAGGAAGGAGGCAGGAGAGTGAACTGTTTGGCCAAGTGTCTTTAGAGGAAGTGGGTTATTTCCCATGAGATTTGCCTCCTCAGTAAAATGATTCTCCCTGGGAGAAGCAGCAGCTCTAACTTCAGGTAGGATAAGCCTCTCCTGAAGGGCAGCTGTAAGACACACCCAGCAGGCAATATCCACTTTCTAGAACTCCACTGGGCATTTGTTTCTCCCTTTCTCAGGCATCCTGAGATCCCTGCTCTCCGTTTTCTTTCAGTCCTTGTAATCAGCTCCATCTCATCCGCATTGCTTAGCCTCCAGCAACAATGCAGGACCTGGCTCTCCTGCTTTCTCTTACTGGCTCTAGTCTCAAGGGCACCAGCGGAAGAAGAGAGGCTGTTTCTGCTGGAAGCTGAGAGTCTCCTTTCCCACGTGCTGAAAGAAAAATGGGTGAAAGAGAGGTGAGGCAGGATCCCTCTTTCCCTTTCAGAGTCTTGACATCAAAACACTGCCAGGATTTACACATGGCTCTTTTATTGTGCACTGCAGTGTAGACAACAGAGCGTCCATTATCTAGTAAAGCCAGAATCGATTGGCTAGGTAATAAATGAGAGAATCCTCCCCGGGGCTTTGCAGCAGAATTACTTACGCTATTAGTAGCATTAAGTAGGCTTTTACAATGGGAGATAAGCCGCCCTGATGAGCTCTGCTTGCCGGGATACCTGGAAGTCAGGTTGGCTTTACATAGTTGAGAACAGGGGGCAGGACAGAGCAGGGTGTGGTCACTTGTGTCTTGGGTCACTTGATTTAGGTTTGTATATATTAAGACTCGTTCTCAGGAGCTGAAGAGATGGCTCAGCGGGTAAAGCATTTTCCACGAAAGCACTAGGAGTTGAATGGGAGTTCCGCGGACTTACAAAAAAGCCTGGCCACAGCATTTGTCTATGATATTAGTGCTCCAGTGGCAAGATGGGGGATGGACATAGTAGACTCCCCAGAAGTCTCAAATGAGCTGACCGACTCCTGAGGTTGACCTCCGACCTCTACATGCACACTATGGCAAGTCCATGATCACAGCCCCCCACACACACAATACACACACATATATGTTTGCACATATATAATTACTCTTTAATTCTTTCACTAGAAAGCAAAGCCATAGCTCAATAAAACCAACTGGACAGAGAGTATAAAATGACAACAATGATATTCTGACATTGCTTTGGTGTTTAACAACCTGCCCAGTCAAATTGTCCTGGCTTTGATATTAAAGAAGAGCTGTCTCTGTAGATAAAATCGCCAAGTGGGCTTGTCCAGGTTCTGAGAAATCTGTGGTGCTGAGTTTGTGACTTATCCCTTCTACTTGGCTGCACCCCACAGTCAGTGCAGCCTTGGCAATACCTGGGCAGCCAGGTTACCTGACAGCTGAGCTATTGAATGATGGGGATTAGTGGAAGGCCTGAATTCTATTTAGAAGTTCATCTCAGAGCCCTGGAGTCACATTTTCTGGAAACAAGCCACATGGTCTTCAGCTGCAACTTTTTCAATAGATAAGCTTAGGAAATTTGTAAATGAAATCTTAAATTGTTATTATTGTCATTGTAGCATTCTTTTAAAGGAGTTAGGCACAAATAATCATCTCCTAATTTTACCTCTTCTGGAAATGCTGATTGTCGTGTTAGAAAGTGGTTATTCCTCTGATGCATAGCGCATGTGGTATGTCATTTAGCGGCAATATGGCTGAAGTGTTAAGAGTTAATCACTTTCCCTCATTTTTAATTCGGTTATCTATTTATCTTTTGATATGTAGTTTCTTGAGCTCTTTATATATTTTGGATATCACTCCTCTATCAGATGTGGGGTTGGTAAAAATCTTTTCTCGTTCTGTAGGCTGCTGCTTTGCTGATTAATGGTTGTCGGGGAAGTTTATTTTTAGTTATGTTTAAAATGTTTTTATGCACTGTTGGCTGAGGGGCTGCCTAGGTTCTTGACATTTTGGATTGTCTGCAGGTGTTGGATTTCTGTGGGGGTTGTTTAATTGCTAATGATCTGCACGTGCTATCAGTAAAATACCTGAGGAGTTCTGAAAGAATAAAAACACCTGAGCTGAGAAGCTTGGTGTTCCCTGGTCCAGGACAGCTCTTGCCAGGACAGTGGTTCCCTCTGCTGAGGTCTGGCAGGGTTTGCACATATGACAGCTCCTTCTTGTCTTCCTTGCTGACCCACCACAGTAGCTTACTACTACAAATGGCATGCCAACATGGGGCATGACAACATGCCAGCCACATCCAACGTGGAGAGAAGGAAGAACAATAAAGAAGTTCCAGACCTCAAAGAGTCCCATAAAGTATGCTCAGGGCAGCTCCTAGAGGACAGAGATTATATATTTGCAAAAATAATTAGTAGAAGTCTCCTGAAGGAAGAGGAGAGAAAGGAAATAAGCCTCTATGAAGAGAAAAAAGTGAAATTAAGAAATAAATGAGGGAAAATATCTCCAAGGTGAGAGCCATGGAATGGAGGCCCTTAGAAATAAAGAATTCAGCTGGGTGCAGGAAAAAGTTCTTACTGTTTTTCCTGATCATGGAGCCAAGGCTCCCTCCCACTGCTGGTGATAGCATATTGTTTCACAAACTTAGTTTTCTAAGAGCTGTGGTGTATGTGTGTGAAGCTCAGATGTGCTTGAGGTCTATGAAGAAAGTATATGTTTCCCATAGTCGTGGTAAAAAGAATGCCAAACTACCACATTGTTTCGGCCAGAGATTCTTCCTTCTGCTCAGGACGTCCTGATGTTGTGGAAGCCTGCAGCTTAGAGCCAAAAAGCTGCTTAGTTAAACTGAGCAGGTTTTTTTTTTTTTTTTTTTTTTTTTTTTTTTTTTCTGCAAACCTGTTTATAAGCAGTAACTCCACACCATGACGGAACTCTTCCTGCAGACAAGGACTAGTTGTTTTTCCAGCAAACCAGACTGTATCTTAAAATCTGGAAAGTGTTTCCTCAGGGTCAACACACAGAAACTGTTTTTCAGAACTGGCTGAGGTTTTTTCTCACGCTGGTAGCCGAACTTGGTACTGTAAGAGTAACCCAGGTCTTAGTGGTTTTGAAGGCACGAAAGGGGGTTTCCACTGTTAGTATGGTACTGGCCAGGGTGGTGGTTCCCTCTGCTGAGGTCTGGCAGGGTTTACACCTATAAAAATACTTCCTTGTACCCCAGCAGCGGTGTACAAATGGTATCATTTGCCTTACAGAGGCTTTTCAGTTTTATATATAGTGCCTTCACTCTCACTGTTCTGTTCAGTAGGTCTTCTCCTGTGCCAATGAGTTCAACATTATTCCTCACTTTCTCTTCAGTCAGGTTTCAGTGTATCTGGTTTTATGTTGAGGTCTTTGACTCATCTGGACTTGAGTTTTATGCAGGGTGATAAGTATGGATCTGTTTGCATTCTTCTACATGCAGACATCCAGCTTGACCCACACCATTTGTTGCAGATTCTGTCTTTTTTCCAGTGTGTATTTCTGGCTTCTTTATTAAAAAAAAAATCAGGTGCTCACAGGTATGTGAATTTATATCTGAGTCTTCAATTGAATTTCATTTGTCAGTGTGTGTGTGTGTTTATGCTGATACAATTATATGCAATTTTTATTAGTATAGTTCTGTAGTACAACTTACAATTGGGAATGTTGATATTGTTAGCAGTTCTTTTATTGTTCAGGACTGTTTTAGATACCCCAGGTTTGTTTGTTTGTTTGTTTTTTCTATATAAAGCTGAGAATTATCCTTTCGAAGTCTATAAAGAACTGAGTTGAAATTTTAATGAGGATTGCATTAAATTTGTATGTCTTCTTTTGATAGAATGGCCATTTTTACTATGTTAATCCTACTAATCCATGAGCATGGGAGATCTTTCCAACTTCTGATATCTTCTTCAATTTCTTTCTTCAATCACTTGAAGTTTTAATCAAACAAGTCTTTTACTTGTTTTGTTGTTAGAGTTATCCCAAGATACTGTATGTTATTTGAGGCTACTGTGAAAGGTGTTGTTTTCCTGATTTCTTTCTCAGTCTATTTGTTGTTGGGGAATATTTGAATGTATCTCCAAATATTGTACTTACTGATTGCTGTGTGTGTACTCCTGTACCTTTAAAGATCATCACTGTGCCCACAGCCTGAGGTGCTGGCGGGATGTGTGATTTCTAAAGCTGAAAGGCCTGCTTTATAATTGTAAATGGTTGTTGCTTCCTGTTAGAAGACCACTTCTTATACCTGTCCAGTGCTTGTCTGCAGAGTAATTGAAGCTGCAATCTGAAGTTCTTGAGGAAGTTTGGTGGCATTCACCCCAGCCCCAGGCAATGATGGCAGTGAATCTCTCCCCACTGAGCTTTGAACCTCCCCCACCATGAAGGTGACATAGTTCAACTGCGGAAGGGTTGTGGGAGGAGTCTAGGAGATTTCTTTCATCCTGCAAATAGTCCTTTGGGTCAGGAAGGAGGGGCTTTGATGTAGTAAAGATACTGAGGATGGAGCATTCCGAGTAGGAGTCAAAGATTGCTCTTGCCATGCTGCCGTTCCCTCTGCTGAGGTCTGCTGGATTGTATTTATGAAAATGTCTCCCTTGTTTTTATTAAACCCTTGATGGCTTAATTACCTACAACAATTTCTCATTTGTGTATAGGAGGTCTGTTGATTTTTTGAGCTAATCTTGTATCCAGCTACTTTGATGAAAGTGTTTATTAGCTCTCCGAGTTCCCCAGTGGAATTTTTTTTTTATTCACAGCTTATATATACTATCATATCACCTGCAAATATACTTTGACTTCTTCCTTTCCAGTTTGTATCCCCGGGATCTCTCTGTTGTCTTATTGCTCTAGCTAGAACTTCAAGTACTACACCGAATAAACGTAGAGTGGACAGCTTTGTCTTGTTCCTGGTTTTAGTGGAGTTGCTTTGGGTTTCTCTCCATTTAAGTTGATGTTAGCTATGTATTTGCTGTAAACTCCTTTATTATGTTGAGTTATGTCCCTGTATCCCTTATCTCTCCAGAACTTTTATCATAGTATAGCTCTTATTCAATTACTGGTGTCCTTGTAAAACAAGGGGATTTTAAGAAGTTCTTAGAAAAGAGAATGACTCATAAACACCCAGACACACAAGAGGAAGAGATCAGACTTCAGGATTGTAGGGCTGCCTGCCGAGGACTCTCAGAACTTCCAGAAACCAGCCATAGGAGATATGGGGTGGGGTAGGACATATGCCTTTTCTTCTGAGTTCTCCATAATAACCAATCCTTCTGACATCTCTACTAGGAATTTTTAGTATCCACATCTGTAAAAAAATACATTACAAGTGATACCCCTAGGAGGCCTATCATGTGAGCAGTCCACTCAAGGGAGAAAACACCATTTGCACGGATGCTAAGGAACATGTCCAGATCTTTACAAGGTTAAAATTGGTTTGCTTCCCTTTTCTCCATCCCCAGCCTCCAGTCCCCATACTTCCTCCTCTGCCTGTACTTGGGATTATCCCAAGGCTTCACACATGCTAGGCAAATGATCTACCAGTGAGATATATTCCCAGCCCTAAAATGCCATCTGAAACTCCAAAGCTATGGTATCAAGTTTTAGAACCTTTTTTCCACATAATCTTGTTTTGTGGAATACAGAAAGAACCCACATTGTCCTGTTCAGAAAAATCAACTAATATATAGCTTCAGAACTAGTTAGAATGAAAGGAACTTAAAAAAAAAATCACTGTCATATAACAGTGATTCAATTTATGAGCATACGCAAAAGAGCTGAAAGCAGAGTCTTTTGGAGAGAGATTTGTATGCATGGTCACAGGATTATGAGTGATAGCCAAGAAGCAGAAACTATCTAAGTATCCTATAACAGATGAACAAGATGCAATCATACAGTGGAGTATTGCTTAACCTTAAAAATGGACAAAATTCAATCATCTGCGACATCTTCAACAACCGATTGGATCATTATACTAAGTAAGATGAGCCATTCACAAAAATAACATATGACACCATTTACAGGAGCGGTGTAGAGACGTCAAAGCCAGATGGAAATGGAAATTATTTAATGAGTATAGAATGTCCATTCTCCAAGATAAAAGAGTTCTGGAGGTTGGTTTTACAACAGTGAGAATGTACTTAACACGACTCAACTGTACACTTAAAAATGATTAAGATGGTACATTTTATGTGCATTTTACCACAACTAAGAGAGAGCTTGAGAAAGGTGTAGATGGGACTTGCTCTGATAATGGGTCTGTTAGCTGGGCCTTAGTGTGAGATTCACAAGAAAGAATAAGCTGCTTTCTTCACTCAAGCATATTGTCTCTGCATGCTGGGGACTCACTCACCAGAGATACTCAAAGAAGGGAGGGGTCTCCTACCGTACTCCAGTGGACTCTGAATGCCCATGGCTCTGACAGGTGATGGCTTTGACTTTACAACTGTGCATTGGTCACTATTATTCCAAACTGAGAGGCTCAGGTGCTCAGCACCTGCCCCTGTGACAGTGCTGTGTTCTCTCAAAGGATGTGGGTTTTTCTCATGCGGAGGTGCTTGATTTTACTTGCATCATTTCCTAATTATGTTGGCTGTAGATGAAGATGAAAATTATGATGCTTTCCGCTTTACTCCCCAAATCGTGCTGCTTTGTGGCTGCAAAGGCAACTAGCTGAATAAAAAACAAAATTCCTTTAGTTCTCTACTTCATATGTAAGAGCCAAGTCTTGAGCTGTTGCTAGCTCTTGTGAAGTAACCCTGGCCTGTTGGGGATGCTGTCTCCATGCTCTATGTGATTGGTATATGTCATTCTATATGTACCCCTGTTGTAGAAGTTTATAGTTCTATTTAAAATAATTGTTTGTGTACTGTTGGGTGAGGGGCTGCAAAGGCCTTGACATGTTGTATTGTCTTCAGGTGTTGGGTTTCTGTGGGGGATGTTTGATTGCTTATGATCTGTACCTGAGGAGTTCTGAATCAATAAAAACACCTGAGCTTAGATGCCCGGGGTTCCATAGTATAGTATGGCGCTTGCCGTGTGAGGTGGTTCCCTCTGCTGAGGTCTGGCAGGGTATTCACATATGAATAGGCCTCTTCTTTGGTGAGCCACCACAGCAGCATAATGACTACAGCCCCCAATTTCCAATGGCTCTGCTTTTAGGGTTCTGGGAAAGAGGTATACATTAAGTACAAACTTTATTCTGAATTTTGATCTTTTCTCAAGCTAGCAATATGTGGTAGATAAATCTTTCACAATGCCCAATTGCAGGCTAAGTGTTCTGAGCACATTGAGGCAGGTTAAGTTAAGCTGTGATATCCAGTAAATTAGGGATACTAAATCTATTTTCTACTTGGAATATCTTCAATGTAATAAGAGATGTTTTATGACCCCCTATCATAAACTGAGGAGCATCTGGTATTTTGTTTGCACACCCACTCACACACCCATTCACAATGTGATTTATCTGACATTTACAGCTTGTTCTACCATGAGCTTAAGGGGTGCAGAGGTGTAGCACAGTCTGTAAACACAATACTGTTGGATGAATATGTACTCTGGCCCTGCTCTGCTGACCTCTGATTGTGGTATCTCATTATCCTCCTGAACAATTGGCCTCAGTTCCTAGGAGATGCTTTAAGAGACAGGCAGAAGACCTACTCATGGCAGGTGCTCTCTCTGCATCCTCACTGTTGACTCAGGGGCAGGGGTGCTCAGGGCCCTTTCATGGTGATGGCTATCTTAGGTCTCCAGCAACTGCTTTCTTCCTTTGTCCTTCTGTCCTTAGAGATATAGAAGCTTCCTATAGTTGTGACATTGGTGTTTTTGGTTTTTTCATTTTTCTCTCCACCTCTGTAAAATAGTTCTGTATTAAGCTCCTCAACCACTCCTTAGGGTTCCCACTGTTTTCTGTTGAGATTCTGACTGATACAGTCCATTCCAGGAGAAAAGCTACTCCAGAGAACACTGGATCTAGAAAGACCAGGCAATGTCAAAATAAAACTTCCAAGTTGATATACTTAGTCATCCACCTATTGACTTGGCTTTTCAACATGAGACATAATAGCTCCATTGGCTGGGCCTTTTATTTTTAGTAGGATGTACATCTTTTGAGACATAAGTGCTCAGTATGTTCTGACCATCCTTCCTGTGTATACTTACAATGTGAATCTTTTGTGAACCAGTTAATAAGGAAGAATTGTTTGCTGATGACTAGCATCAAGGGAAAATGATGATGATGTTGTCATTGATGCTGATGATAAAGACAGCTAGTATTTATTATTTATCACTAGCTGAATATGGTGCTAAATCTTTTTTGTACGCTTCCTCTGAATCCTTGAGGCAACTCAGTGAAGCAAACGCTCGATTTCACAGATGAAGAACTCATGTTTACAGAGGCTGAGTATGTGTTCACAATTTGCAACTTAAAGTTGAACCCAGGTCTTCTGACATGAAAGCCAGAACCATAACTGTTTCACGAACAATTCTTCAAATATGGCCTCAGTATTGCTGTTAGGATAGGGGGTTTTGTGGGGACTGGCTACAGTGAAGAGTGTGATTATTATACATTTATTTTTAGTCTTCTGGTTTTTTCTTCTTTTTTTTTCTTTGGAGACAAAAATCTTAATCTATAGACTAGACTGTTCTGGAGTTCACTATGGAGACCAGGCTGATCTGAAGTTCTCAATTATATTCTCTCTCTATACTCCCAAGTCTTAGGATTACAGGCATGAGATGTTGGGTTCTCATAATGGCTCAAGTAGAACTGAGATAAATGCATGGCCATACAAAGCAATTTATTTCCATGGAGCACATTCTGACATGTAAGAGTCAACCAATTAAAAATACATGGTGACTCCCAAATGAGGCCACGTGGGCCTTTTAAACCAAACAGGCAGTAGCTATAGGAGCTCTCTGGTTGGTCAGGATCTGAACACTGGATTGGCTCCTTATATCTAGCAGGTAAGGGGAGAATTCTGGGACTCGAGGATTTTACAGGGAAGTGGAGAACAGAGTGTCAGTGCTGCCCACCACTAGGCGGCACTGGTTCTCACAGAGACATTACACAGGATTGGCATTCCATTTTTAGTAGTGATGTAGTTTCCTTTTCAAAATCAGTGTAATAAAACAATGAAATAAATGGAAAGAAAACCATTGAAGAGCTATTCGGGCTGAATATAGATAGAGCATAAATTATGTATGAGATTTGGTAAACATTTTATCTTTCTATATCTGCCCTCAAGAAGTTGATTCAAAAATTGTTGGAAATTATAAAGAAGTATGCTCTTACCCGGAACCAAATTCCTTCTGGTTAGCTCAACCCTATTTTGCCCATTTCTAGAAGTCATTTATTATAATCCATTTTGCTACAACTAGCGTTTCTGTGCCCCTGCTCAATTTATGAGGAACTGACAACCCGGTGCCAGTATTAGATGAGAATTGTATTGGTCCGCCTCCAGTTGAACAATGCTATAAAGGTGGGAATAAAAATTGCCAACAGGAGTGGAAAACACCATAGCTTTCCTTCACAGATTACGATTGTTTCCGCTGGATGTGAGTTAAACAAGCATGTATGGCATTTCCTCCCAGAGATGCCATACGTAAGGTCTGGAGTTGGATCCCCAGCAATGCAAAAGAAATGAAAAGTTCCCTATTCAGAGACGTGCGCTGCTAGTCTTGTGTGTGAGCACATCTACCTTTTCTAGATTATCGTCGCATCTAGAAAAATCAAACAGAGCTTCTTAACTGGATCAGGCTAGCACCAAGACACCCACAAGTCACTGGCGAACTTCCTTCATGTCTCCCACCTTCCCCAGCTACTCAGTCTAACACTCCCCTCACCAACCTCAATACCACTTTCTCCTTTCCCTGGCATTTATCACTTAGAGTTTCCCTCTCCATGACTGAGGCAGCAAATAATCAAACCTCCCAGCCACGTACTAGTAGTCAGGGAGGATTTAGCATACGTTCATTTTAGCTATTGGTCTGAGCTATGATACACTCCAGTATTTACCAGTGGGCTTTCTTGCGGTACTGTCTGCTCAAAGGCTTGGTTATGACCAGAAACAGGATAGGGTGGTGTTATGGTTTGAATATGAAATGCCTCCACAGGCTCTTGTGTTAAAAATTTGGTCCCCAGCTGGGTCATGGTGGTACATGCCTTTAATCCCAACAGAAGGAGGAGGGTCTCTGTGAGTTTGAAGCCAGCCTGGTCTCCAGAGTGAGTTTCAGGCCAGCCAGAGTTACAGCAGAGAAACCCTGTCTCAAAAAACAAACAAGCAACTTTAGTCCCCAGCTAGCTGTGCTACTTTGGGAGATGCTGGACAGTATCGTTCCCTGGAAGCTGGGGGCACGTCCTGAGGGGCTGGATCTTGCCCTCGCTGGCCTCTTCCTTTCTCTTTTCTGCTTCTTGCCATGGGGGAGGAGACCCCACTGCCTATCGTGATATTGTCTTGCCTCAGGCCCAAAGCAATGAATCTAGCTGACCGTTGACTGGAACTGGGAGCTAAAATACACATTTCCTTTTTTGTAAGTGTGTGTGTCAGGCAGTTTGTCACAGTGAGGGCAATGAATAGAGTTGAGATCTTTGGGTAATTCCAACCCTGACTCAAAAGGAGGTCTCGCAGCAATGACCACTTGCTTCCAGGCAGATTATGGAGTCGTAGCTCCTCAGAGATAAGAGACTGACTGTAAAAATGGATCAGCCCTTCTATAAAGTCAGACTTGCAGGGAGCCAAGGGTCTGTCTCTACTGACAAGCAGGTAATGCTTCTGCAGTCAGCACATGTGGTGGGGGCTTGAATAATAACTGCCTGATTCTCTGAGTTTGGTCCTCACTTCCAACTCAGGAACAGTCACAATCACAGAGTAAATAAATACACACCGAGCACATGGAACGCTTCACTTCTAGCCTCTTCTCTGGAAGCTTCCTCACAGCACCAGCCAGGTCAGGATACCAGGAGTTTCCATCCTTTCTACTACAAAGCAAGCCACGCCTGCATCTTCAGAGTGTCTGCCAACACACAATCGACAGTGGATGATTCCCTCCATCTAGAGAAGATGCAGCTCTAGACCGCACTGTCTCCGGTGCAGAAGTTTCTGTTCCCTGTTGGAAGGACACAGCAGGAAATGTCAGGAGGAGCCTTTTCCTAAAGGAGCCTGCAGGCAGGGCTCAGAAGACCCAGGGCTCTTGTGACAGAGGCAGAAGGGACAGTAGGTTCTCTTAAGAGCAGTGGCCAGGCTGGGTTTTAGCTTAGGATCCTTCCTCATTTTCCAGTCCCATCTATGTTATGATGGTTGCGGCTTATTCATACCTTTGCCAACTTCTTCTTTTCAGGGATTAAAGCTGTGTTTTGAGCCCAAGGCAGCCATACATAATAATACCATAATCCTAGAGGATGCATTTCTTCTCAGCCTGCTTTCTGACCAAATGATCATGTCCAGGGGCATGCATTCTCCTGGTGCCACCTGCTCCACTTCTGGGCAGGTCCTCAGGAATTCCTTTTCTAACTCCTTCCCCAGCGAGCACACTACACACTGTTACTGTGTGTTGGATGTGCCACCAGCCAGCTTTGCTTCCCTAAGCCATCTTCACAGGATTTTTGAACAGATTGAGAAGCGGCCACATGATGGCACTGTAAAACTACAGATGCCTTCAGAAAGCTTCAAACTGCCAAACCCCAGGGAGCCAAGATCTGCATTTGCTTTCCCTCTCAAATATCAGAAAGTGCAAATTGGTAATAATGGTCCACAGTCCCCTGAAAGTCTTAATATTATCTCGTCAACGATCTCTCTTGCTAATCAATAGCCATTTGTGTTTGACACTTGTCAAGCATTAACTCTGCCTCTTCAGGAGCATCCTAAGGTCTAATACAGACCCCTACCTTGCTCTCAACACATGAGAATTTCTGTCCTATTCTCCCAGGTACTACAAACACAGAAATAGATAGACCTAGATTGAAGGAAGTTTACAATGTCTCACCTAAGCCTGAGTGAAATTATTTCATTTCTTGGTCCATCGTTATGCCAAGTAGATAGAAACCCTTTCCCTCTCCACAGACCAAGCTATGCAAATCACAGGCATAAAATGAAAAATACCTGTATCTAGAAAGCTCCCTCCACTGCCCTGGCTGATTAGTTACTATGCATTTACATAGCATTCATGAGGTTGCCCTGGTAATCATACAAACATTTGATAATTCCTTCCACCTTCTCCTGGCTGATGCAAAGTCTTTGGGTTTGCGTTGTGCATGCTTTCAGAAACAGAGCACAGCACCGGGGGATTTATCTTCACTCCTTATTTCTTAATGTAACCTCATGATAGCCTGAAAGTCCCCAGGCTCTGTATGAAAGGCAGCTTACTGCAGCGGGGAAAATAGATCTTCAGGGTCAAGTAGAGGTGGGCGTATCAGGGGGCAATTTAAATCCTGGTTCAATCTGTACTTGTGTTGTGACCTTGGCCAATATGTTCTCTATTTCTTTATCCTTCAATTTGCTTCTATGTGAGCTGAGATAAAAATGTGTAGCTTTTCTAAGTTGTTTGGGTGATTAAATGAAGTAATATGCCCAATAGGTGCTTAGAGATGGAGAGCTAGGTCCACAAGGAAAGTGGGAAGGCCATGGAGTATGGCTCAGCAACAGAAAGTCCTCAGGCTCCTTTAGAAATACAGAGCAGCAAATAAGACAGCTGAAATGTGTAGCCTGAACCTGGGGAGACAATTTATGCAATCGATTTGGACAAGGCAAGCGAAGCTTTCAAAGCCTCAGTGTCTCAGTTTGTAGCCATGGTCCTGCCTGTGGTGCTCAGTGATTAAGTGCTTGAGATGATGATCTCAGTCCTTACAAAAAAGGAAAATAAAATTGAATTAAGAAAGACATCTGAATGTAGAAAACTGTAAGGTCGAAGACACAAATAGGATACTGTGTCTGTGAGCCACAATGGCCAAAGATGATTTACACGCCCTTCGGGAATCCAGGGGAGAGGTTCTCACAGCTCAGAAGAAACTGTCTCTCTTATTTACCAGCCCAAGCCCAGTTGTGTCGCCTTGATCAGCAGCTCTCTAATTGGACTTAAGACTTAATCAGCAAGAGGGAAATCATGACAGGGAATGGAAACCTACCCACTGCTAGGGCTAGTGAAGACACAGATCTTGGAGGGGAACCTACACGGACCACTTTACGAACCCCTTAGAATCCCTAACTACCCTTTAAATGTTTGTCCTTAGACCCACAGATAAGGGGAATCTTCACCCTTTATCACGGGAACTTCTGTTTGCAACCGACAAAGACCATCCCAGAAAATCACAGCTAATCAAAATGCAGAGCTCTGGGGCCCAGCCTCAGTGGAGACATCTTCAACACAACTCCAGCACCCAAGGGAACACTGTAGAAGAGGGGACAGAAAGCTTGTAAGAACCAGAGCATCAGGGAGTTTCTGTGAGATTTGTCTCCTTGTAATATCAGAAGCTACAGCCATAAAGTCTCACCAAAATCACTGCCTAAACATGGGGTAAAGAAGGATCATAATAACAGGCATGTTAAAGTGGACAGGAGAAAGCCCGAGAGGCCGCAGTCCTACACAGAGAACTAAAGGCAACCAAGGAATGCAGAGATTGGGAGAAGTAGTCTTCCCCAGGGGTGAGCACACTCACTGGTTATACAATACCAAACAGTCAGCCCTAAAAAGACACAGATAAGTAACATTATACAGACTGAGAGGTGTATTTCATACAGCAACAGTGTATATATGTATGTATGTATGTATATATGTATGTATGTAGTAACAGTTAATAAGAAAAAAAGTTAATGAATTAGAGAGCAAGGAAGGGTATTTGTGAAAATTTAGAGGAAGGAAAGGGAAGAGTGAAATGATATATTATAATATCAAAAATAAAACAAACGAAGAATTACCTCTTTTCTAGATTCTTAAGTAAAGCCAAGCCCCATCATCTGGATTCCTTCCTGTCCTGCCCTGACTCCAGGGAGCTCCTTAGCTCAATTTCCTGATACAGGCAGAAAAGTGGGAACCTTTACTGTGGAAAAAAGTTGGGGGCTCCTGGTGTGTCCCTGCTTAGAGGTTACCAGCTTAGGGACGCTGCCCAGGAAGCCACCAGTGGTCTGAGCAGAAGCAGGGCAGCCTGTATTGGACTTCCTAAATTGGAGTAAGAAATTTCTCCAGTTGGAGCCACCCAGCTGGAGTACTTTATGGAAGCCTTGGCAAACAGATGCCGTTATCTAGGACATAGCACCCAGTAGGCCTCCAGAAAGTGCTCAAATGACTGCTGGCCACGTTAGCTAGTGATTGTGCTCATTTTTCTCATACCAGCTCATTTCCACAGGAATATTTTCATCTAATTTCTCTTGCCTGGTTTCTAGAACTTGCATTTTCTTTTGATTCTTACACATAGGCAGAGAGGAATATACAAGAGCAGATTTCTATCAAGCTGTTGTTTAGAGTTTCACAAAATTGAAACACCTTGGACAGAGATCATTAAAGAGAAAGCCCAGTATGTGAAGTATGCAAGCCGGAGGAAGAATCAGGAACCACTGTGGTTAAATAGCAAATTTTGGCAGCTGTCAGCTCATAGTTAACATAAAACAAGCCAGCAGGGTTGGGAGCTACATAGCATCTCGATTTGCTGCTCACATATCTCCAGGGAGTGGGCAAAAACATCAAGAAAAGCACCAATTAGATAGATGTAATTTGTAAACAAGGTATGAGGTATCCAGTACCAAATGGTCTGGCCTGAAATCAAATGGACTGGGTAAGGTGTATGTATGTGTAAATACATACATACATACATGCATGGATGCATACATCTATGTGTGTATACTAAAGATAAACAGCCCATAATTTTGAGAGGAGGCACAAGGGAGGAGCTCGAGGGAGTAAAGGGAAGGGGAAAATGATATAATTACATTTTAACTAAAAAGATTAAAAACTGTTTTCAAAAAGCACCATATACAAAGCTATGCTCCTCCACAGCTACAGTTTTCACACTTGTTCTATGAGAACACCAAGGGAACAGTTTTGTTTCCTAAGTTCTTCACAGGAATTGTCTCACAGATGACAGCATAGAAGTCTTGGGGAACTGATCTGTCTTGTCACTTGGGTTTGCATCTTGATGTCTGAATGGTCTCTAAACCCACAGACTCTCTAAAAGCGCTCACCCATCAGGAAGGGAAGTCCAGTGCCTAACTCGTAGAGGATACACAGCAATGAGTATTTGTTGTAAAAAATAAATGTTGTAAAAGTAAATAGATATTTTAATCTGCTTGATTCTGGGGTGTGAAGATCATTAGGACAGCCTCACAGGACAAACAGGCACTTAAAACTGGAGCTAAGAAGACTTGGTGATCTTTCTGGTGAAAGCAGAGTTGCATTTCCTTCTTCTCATACATGCTATGTACGAACAATCCCTAGAAATGAACTGTCTGGAGTCCCTTCTTTCTTCGTCCAGTTTTGCTAGTTGATCTAATGGAACGATGTCTGGGCTAAGTGAAAGCACAGGGAGTTTAGGGGATACAACTCAAGGAGGGGTTTCCAACCCCTCCACAGACGCTGCTCCATTTTGCCTTAAATTAGACTTGAAAATTAATTTTTCATTTGAAACTGCTCCCGACGCTCTACCTTCTCCTATTTTCTTTAGCTACTGGCCTCCTACACGTGTCTTTATCCTGCCCAAGGGAACCAAACGCTACTTTCTACGTCACCCGGTAACTTTGCAATCATTTGTCGTCACTAACTAAGGAGGCCATGTTTTAGTAAGAGGAATGGGGCGTGAGTACCCCAGGGTTACTGGTGTATGGAACAGACAAAGGCCTCCTCTACGCATGTGTGGATGTTTGGGATCCTCTGACTTGTCTCGTTTTGGCAAGCACCACTGTCTTTCTAACTCTCAACACTCAAATGCCTAAGAACACAACACTCCACAATTTTACTCAACTGGCCTCTGAAAGGTTGAGGCACAACGTAGGGTAGGGTGGTATAGCAGTTTCCTTTGAATTGAAACATTCTCTCCAGGAGGGGGAGGGAGACTCATGAGGCAAAAAAATATGTCTCATATCTGGGAAGAGGAAACTTGGAAGATTCCAGAAGGCTTCTCCATAGCTTCATAAAAGTAGTAACCAACAGCTGAGGGAGAGAGGCAAGTGAGTAACTGAGCTGGGAGAGGCGATCTCTCAGGCCTGTGGAGCTGCCCGTAAGTCGTGCGGAGATCTCCAGCACTGTTATGAATTCATGAATTATCATCCGTGTGTCATATGTGTTTAGAAGGTCTTTGCAGTGATGCAGCTGTTTATTTTTTCCCATCCCTCCTCCTGTAAGCAACTCTTAATCCACAGACCTATTAGCACCTATTAGTACAATAAAAACTCATTCATTCCCCAAATCGCACTTTGGTGTAATGGTTAATTTGGTTGGTTGCTGGTTTCTTTGTGGGGTGAGTAGTCCTGTGTGTTTTATCTGCCCCTGGGCAGATAGTCTATCACACAACAACTAGCTGTTCTAACAAGGCTATTTTTAAGGACAACGTTTAATGTATTTGTTGATACTCTATTTCCTATCAAACAAGATTTTGACCAATTGATCACAGATACCATGTATGATAAGAAAAAAAAAAAATCTAAGAATCAGGAAATTATACACAATAGTTGGTAGTGCATAGAAAGTTTAAAAAAAAAATCAGAAAAAATATGTTCAGAAATTGGAGAGGGGTTTTCATACTTCAACTTTCAGTATGGACTCTGAGAGTCTTGAAATTTCAAAGGTCAGTAGTTGAATGGCAGGGTTATGATCAGAAAGAAAGACTGAGGCTTTTAAGGCATTTTGTGTGGCTGGTCCCTTGCAGCATGAGTACATCGAAGGGGCACTGTTAGGGAAGTTTATTTCTTTTTACGTTCATAATAATTATTTTGTACACTGTGAGAAGGGCTGCCTAAGCCTTGGCAGTTTTATTATCTGCAGGCGTTGGTTTTATGTAAATCTGTAATTAAGATGTTTGTTTTCAGCTGGGCGGTGGTGGCACTGCCTTTAATCCCAGCACTCAGGAGGCAGAGATAGGCAGATCTCTGCGAGTTTGAAGCCAGTCTGGTCTATAGAGTGAGTTCCAGGACAGCCAGAGTTACAACAGAGAAACCCTATCTCAAAAAACAAAAACGAACATGAAAGGAAAAAAAGAAAGAAAGAAAGAAAGAAAGAAAGAAAGAAAGAAAGAAAGAAAAAAGAAAGGAAGAAAGAGAGAAAGAAAAATATATATCCTTTTTCATGACCTGTACCTGCTCACTGCTCTCTGGCAGAGCCATTGTGGTTCACTTAGATCTCCATCTGAAGAGCAAAGTTGCTGTGGAGGAATTCTTGTAGTCCTCCTCCACAGTCTCAGGCAGCAAGGAGAGAATACTCCCCTTGGGCCTTGAGTTCCTTACCATATAGGTGACATAGCTCAGCTGCTAAAGGATTGTAGGATGAGACTAAGTTACAGGTTTCCTTCATTATGCAAATAGGCCTTTGGAAGAGGAGGCAGAGTTTTTGTGTCAATAGAACACCCGAGGAGCTTCTGTATTAAAAAGAAAACAAAGCAACAATAACAACAACAAAAAACAAAACAAAACAAAAAAAAAACCCCAACACCTGAGATCTGATGATCAGGGTTCCACTGTCCAGTATGGCTCATTCCATGACAGATGGTTCCCCCTGCCAAGGCTGGAAGGTTTGCATCTATGAAACTGTTTTCTTGTCTTCTCTGCGGACCTATACAGTAGCTATCGGCTACAGGGCACTTTCATGATTAATGCACCGTTCTCTACTATTTAGTCTCAACCTGTCAAACTTAGAGCCTTATTCTCATTTCCTATTCCGTGGCTCCATACATGATGGCTAACTTTGATTGTCGCTCTGATGGAATTAAGAAATACTTATTAGGTCTTTAAGGTGGCAAAGTTTTGGGTATTTCTGCAAATGTGCTTCTAGAATGGAAGCTGAGGAAGGAAGACCTATGATGAACACAGGCAGTGCGATTCTCTAGGCTGAACAACAGACTGAATAAAAAGGGAAAAGCGCAAGTTGTCTGAGCACCAGCATTCACCTTTGTCTGCTTGATCTGCCTACATGTGAGCAAGCAGCTGCCGTCAGGTGTGCCTTCTCTGGGGTGATGGGATTTATCCTGAAGCTGTGAGCCCCAATCAACTCTTCCTCCTTTAATTTACTTTCTGTCAGATATCTTGTCATGGCAACGAGCAAAGTAACTAATGCATCTCATTGCTTCCAGCTCTGAGAAAAGCAACAGGAACAGCAGCCACCAAGCAAGAATGATGTCCCTCAGCTGCCAATTTATGCAAGCGTAGGTAGGCAATGCTATCTATCTTTGACCAATGGTCCACACGCGAACTTGTAGTCCTACCTAGGCTTTCTGTGGTCTTCTTCCCCAGTACTCTCTGTGTCAAGTCCCTCAAGTAGAGGATTTTACCTACGTGTCACTTAAGACACTTAAAATTCACTTAGGAGGCAGAGAAAGAAGGTAGAGATAGAAGGAGACAGAAGATAGATGTTACCAGGGAGCCATTCTTTGCCCGGGGTCCAGTGGGGTTTGATTGTTTGTTTCCTGTGTTTTCTTTTCCTTGTGGCTGTGTTAAACCAGGTTTCTTTAGTGTTCTCAAGTGATAGTTGTGGACTCCTCTGCTTCAGAGTTGGGTGAGTTGGAGCAAGGAAAGCACAGATCTTTTTTGTTTTCAACAAAGAACAGAACCCTTCTAAACGTGCCATTTTGATTACAGTTGAAACCTCTTGGGCAGGATAAATAGTGAAACAGCTAGAATGAGCCCAAAGAAAGAAACCCTAAGGAGTTAGCCTGCACTGGCCAAGGGTGGTTTTCCTCTCTTCCCTTGTTGCTTTGTAGGTCTCCTGAACTCATTCCCCAACCTTGTTTAAGCAGAGTATTAGATCTTTGGTTATGGTCTCTTTGTTTTCCCTTTAGCATATCTGCCTCTCTTTCTGGCTTACTTGTGTGTGCCTCTTATTTCTTATCACCATTTTCCCTCAGATTCTTGCACTAGAAGTTAGGGGGCTATTTGTTATTTTTCTGTCCCTCTTAATTGATCTTCGGGAAATATTTAACACATGTATCCATAGTTTTATACATGAATATAGTGTATTTTGATCATATCCACTCTCGTTCTTCTTACTTATCAACTTCTCACTCACTCTGGAACCTCCTTCTTCTTATCAGCTCTCCCTCTAATCATTTATGATATATATATATATATATGTATATATATATATATATATGTATATATATGTGTGTGTGTGTGTGTGTGTGTGTGTGTGTGTGTGTATAATCCCACTGAGTTTAGTTAAGATTGTTTGTATGTTCATGAGCATGGGGTTATTTATTGCATTATGAGAAATCTAACAGTGGGTACATCCTGAATGAAAATGACTCTCCGTCTCCTCTTCAGATAAGACTGGGGCTTCATGAGTCCCTCCTTGTCAATGCTAGAATGTTGACAGGCTCCATCTCATGCAGATCGTATGCAGGCAACCGCAGCTGCTGTAAGCTCCTGAATCAACCATGTCACATCCAGAAGACAGCACTTTACAACTCTTCTCCCTATCCTCCAGCTTGTGAAATCTTTCAGCTCTGTCTCCCACATTGTTCCCTGAGCCTTGATATAGTGTTAGGGTTAGGTTGAAATAGATGCCACACTTATGACTGAGTATTCAGTACTTACTTATTCTCAGTAACTAATTGGGAGTCTCTGAAGTGACACTTGCCTATTTCCAAAAGCAGCTACTCTGACCAAGATGGAGAGCTGTGCCGATCTATGTGCAGAAGTGTAAATATTTACAAGGCAGTTTGATAAAATGGCCATTTAGCAAAACAACAGTAGCTTCCCCTACTAGCACCTATGTCTTCCCTAGTCATGTCTCTTTGGCCGCATTTATAGTACCATGAACTCCTTCCCATGGAGTGGGATGCAAATCTAATTAGAAAGTGGATGGTTGTCCCTATAATACTCATGCATTATTGTATTGGTAGACACACCTAGCCTGGCAGGTCAAGGTATCATAGCATGCAGTTCTGGGTGAGACCATTGGCTTTTCTCTCCCAGCACCATGGAAGCTGGGCAGCAGGTTAGTTCCAGCTTGATTTCTCTATGTCTTATAACCAAAACATATTGGATCTGATGCAATAGGGTCTTGCCATTTAGTTTTGGTGGAAACCATGTGCAATAACAATAACTTATTTTATTTTGGGGCTTCTGGGGATCCTGTGGCTAATAACTCAGAGGGAAGTAACCCAGGCCTGGTCCTAGAATTTTCATTTGATAACCTTGGCTTCTGGGAGCAGCAGCATCTACCTATGCAGGTACCTTCATTCAAACTCCTGCTCTTTTTGATTACATTTTAACAATAAGCTTACAAAGTAGTGGTTTCAATAGGGTTTTCAAACATCCTCAGCATGGGTTAAGCCTTCCCCACTGTTCTGCTTCCACACCTGGTTAATCCTTTCTACCCTCTGAGTTACTCCCTTCTCCATATCTCTACCAGCCCCCTGCCTCTACCCACACTTCAAACTTGGCACCTTTAGTATTCCCTGCTCTACATGTGTATTCTACTGTCTCTTCCCATTCCCTTCAACGTCCTTTCCATTGGCCATTCAATATTGTGACTTATTAGAAAAAATGAGTAGCAACAATTGTATATCACTATGGGGCTATTTATAGTAACTCTACACACATGTATAGTATGTAATAATGAGATCAGAATCACAGACATGCCCATTTCTTCAGTATTAATTATTTTTTGTATTGGCTTCTTTTTCTAGTCATTTTTGAAATACAGCAGAGATGATTCTAATAAGTAGTTGCCCTGCTGAACTCTAGAGAAACTAGGACTAGTTCTTTTCCTCACACTGAATTTTAGTGCCATTTACTGGACTGCTGTTTCACTCCCCCTCCCCCTCTTCCCGTTTTCCATTGATCACTCTTTCATTTGTTTCTTCTCTAGAATTGACTTTCTAGTTTCCACTAATGAATGAAAACATGTGGTATTTGTTTTTCTGCATCTCTTTTATTTTACTTCCTATAATGACCTCTGGTCCTATTCCTGTTACTGGAAATAACAGGCTATCATCCCTTTATGTCACTGAATAATATTCCATTAGCAGTGCGTACATATACATATACATATACATATACATATACATATATATACATATACACATATATACATATATACATATACATATATACACATATACATATATACATATACATATATATACGTATACACATATATACATATACATATATACATATACATATATATACATATACATATATATACATATACATATATACATATACACATATATACATATACATATACATATACATATACATATATACATATACATATATACATATACATATACATACATATATATTCATCAATAGATGGACAAATGATTCTGTGTTTTAGTGACGAGTGCTGCAATAAACATGGAACTACAAGTACCTTTCTCATTCTAAGTTCCATTATTTCCTGTGGATATATACCCAGTAGCTAAATTACTGGATCATGTACTGGTTCTATTTTCAATTGTTTTAGGAACTTCCTTGACTCTTTCCATTAAGACTGTACTAATTTACATTCCCAGCAGCAGCATGTAAGAGTTCTCTGTTCTCTGCATTCTTGGCAACACTTGTTATTTTTTTGGCTTTTTTGATGATAGCCTTTCTGGCTGGGATAAGCTATTACGGTTTTGTTTTGCACTTCCTTAATGATTAGTGAGACTGAAGAATTTATTTCATGTACTTTACTACTTGTGGGGCTTACAAGAAGTATATACTTCTTCTTTAGAATTAGAAAAAAAACATATTATTATTATTGGCATTTGGCTTTTATGTTCCGTATATATTCTGGTTATTAACTAGTGGCTTATTGATAATGTGCTATAATTTAAGTTTATTACTTACAGGATTTAAAAGCTTTTTTTTTTTTACTATTATAAATAAGACTGAGTGAAAACTTTAAACATAAATTTTATCTCTGATTGTGTGTTCAGATTTCTAAAAGTCTTCTTTTTATCTCCAAGCTGTTCAGGGCAGCTTCTCTGGGTCAAACATTGCTATTTTGTGTCTGCCATTAGTGACCCTGAATAAAGCTAAATATGGTGTCTAACTATTAATGTGCTGATTGCTCCTTTTTAATGTACTGACCAACAACTTCTACTTGTGTGGCCTATGGCCACCTTCAGAATTGCATCTTTATTTCAGCTAGACTTAAAATGCACATGCCCTCTCCCCCTGCAAAGTCCGCCACTCCAGATCTTCCTATGACAGCCTGGGAAAGGCTCTGAAATAGCTGAGATTGATGGAGTCTATTCAGGAGTATGCTCTTTAGGTGGAAAGGATAAAAGGTAAGTGGACTTTTACGATGGCTTTCAGTCACCCTGAACACCTATTGACCCTACCAACTTCCTGAGTTTATGCCTGGAAACCCCCTCAAGAGGCCTTTGTTGTCTCATCTAATAGTTCCAACTTGAGTCCAAGAGACTCAAGGGCAAGTTGATTATATAAACACCGTGGAGGGCAGTAGCTCATCCCTCCTTCATGACATCTAAAGTATCCCCTGAAAAGAAGTGACAAACGCATCTTAGCCCAATAGGTTATAGAAGTTACTCTAACTGCCATAGCAGGAGGAACACTGTTGGACTGAAGATAGTCCTTTCCTATCTAAGATTTACATGGCCCTACATTTTAAACTTACACAGAGAGAAACTGCTGTTGGTTAAAAACTCAAAACTGGTTATACACTATGCACTGACACCTGTGTAAGTCCCTCCACCACTGGACTAGACTCCCCAGTTGACACCAGAATAGGGGTGACTGGTAATATAGGGAGACACAGCTCATGGTACAGGGTGGAGTTCAAGATGATCTTGAGGCTTGCAAGAGGGTCAAGAGAGTCTAAATGCCAAACACACACTTTTCCATTAATGATGTTTCCATGGATGATATTCCAGTTCCCTGAGAGACTGGCTGGCTCAGTAGAAAGACGTCCATAGGGAGCTGGGGAATCACAGTGACGTGCTGAAGGTGCCTACCCCAGGTGTGGGATGAACAGAGACAAGGGCGTTGAAGGGTGAGAGTAAGGCCAATGTGCTCAAGTTCATAGTCAACAGTTTGCTTTGCTACTCTGAGAACTCTTTGTTTGAGAATAAAACAAACTCTTTGTGTGGAAATAGATGTCAGGCAGGATTAAATCAGACATTTATTAATTAATAGCAAGTAAATGATACACACACTTAACTGTAGCCCAAACATTGCTTTAAAAAAATAATCACATAGCCAACAATCTTTGCCAATATATTTTTACAAGGCTGTTAAATACTGCCAACACTCTGTGGTGTTGAGCCAAATTACTCTGGAATATTGTGGTACATAACACAACACCATGTTTTTGTGAAAGGCTAAAGATATCAGGGGAACAATCCTTATAACTCATATATGCATGGGGGAGAACTGGAAAGTCAGTAAGAGCCATCACTTCCGTGCTGGAGGTACCACATCTGTACCTCTGGCATCTTGTGGGAGTAAAGTTAGGCCGATTGGGCAGCAGAGAAGCCAAGACCTGGGGTATGGCCTTTAAATCCCTAAGAATATATTTCAGAAGTAGAGTTGGGAACTTCTCCCAGTCTAACCTTTCCTTAATAAGTGCCAATGATTTTCCCCTATGAGGCAAGCTCAGCACAGGCAGGAAGTCAGTTTGCAAGGGCCTGGAGCAGATCTCCTTGAGAGCATCGACCTCTATAGAGCACTAGCATCCAGCTTTCACCAAATGCTCATTGTATCTGTGGCCAGACCAGGCCTGATGCCTGCCCTAATAGATGCTGTTCTGGCCAGCTCTGCTTCCCACCTCTTCCAGTGGGACTTCCTGCTGACTGCAGACCCTCTTAATTCCCTGACATTCAGCCAAATTGCATAGTTAGTAAAACAGTGGTTTAGTTTGTTCCTGGAGATGCAGAGGTTGGGAATTTGGCTGAGACTTGAGTAGAAGGCAGAACCTGAGTAGAGCTACTATTAGTGGGTGATGGGTTCTTTCCAAATGCTTTTTCCACAGCTTCTTCAAGGACTTGGTATGGGACATGATCTTCTACACTGCTAAGGGAGATGGGTGGAGGGGTGTTGGGTAGGGGCACTAAAAATTACTGGGGTACAGCAACTCCAGTGGTCATCAACCTAATCATGTAATCATAGAATAAGAACATAATAACTATTTACCAGAAGGGTAACTAGTGACTTCTACTGCCAAGGACACTGTAAGAGAAGCAGAGGTATTTAACATGCCAGGGTGTGAATCAGTATTTTTCTACAGCAACAGGCTTCTTCCCCGCTCTAACGTCTGCCCTCTGAAGGGATGCATCATGGATAACATAATGTCATGGATAACGTAACAGGGATGTGTTGTTTGCTTAATCCCCTTCCATTTTCTTGAGACCAAGCCAGGCCAAACTGATAGGAAAGGAAGAGAACAACTCACAACAGTGAAAGGAGAGTATTTTTCCCTTCCTTTGTTGAGTGGGTAAAAATGGTGGTGGTGGGGGATGAAGTAGAGGGTAAAAGATGACTGTGAGTGTCTGGTTGGTTGCCTGTAGACACTAACGAAGTGTAGGCGATGACCTCTAGAGATTGTCCCGCTGATCCTTCCTGTTCCTCTCCTCCCATCTATTTATGCTCTCCAGCACGAGATGTGTCCCAAGCCACCATGGCTAGCTGGAAACTGCACATGCGAAACAGAAGAACAAAAATGTGAGGGGCCAAAGAGTGCAGCCTGTGCTGGCCATCTGTGAGTCCTCACTGTGATTTTCCTTCCAACTTCCCCCCCAGGGGCTGGCATTATTTTCATATGCAGAACTCCCCATGACCTGGCATCTCTTTTGCTTTGCTAACTTAGAAGCTTCCCCTGAGATCTGACCCGCTCAGGAAGATCATTCTCCATGGTGGCTCACTCAGTGGGATCCTGGCTGCTGTTGCTCCTGATGTGAACTGGGCGGGTGCTGTCGGTCCTGCGTGTGATGTGGAGTTGAGAGAGCTGCACAGCTGTTATTTCACCATCAACATCAGCACAGTGCAAGAAACCTCCAGCGACCCCGAGTTTCTCAACGGCTGATTTCTTAGATGGAGAATTCTTGCGTTCCTCTGATTTTCGTCACCCTGCTCAGTCTGGCCCCACCCTGCTCATGCAAGATGTTTTTGGCTTAGCCTCAGCAACCCCTCCTTAGCTGGATGCTTTTGGCCTCATTATTAATTTCTCATCTTCCATAGACTCTTCTAGGTCCACTTATTCTCCTCCCTTTATGATTGCCACTGGAAACCAATTACCTGCCTGCCTTTCCCAAGAGTTCATCCTGCTTTCTCATGTCAGCTTTGTTTTCTTCTGGCCTTAAAACTGTGTGGACGTCCATTGACATCCCTGATCTGTGTTGCTATTGGAAACCATGTTGATGGTCTGTGATCCATGCTGCAACTGGAAACCACATTGATGTCTGAGACCCAAGCTATCGATGGAAACACTCTTGGTGTCCGTGATCCCTGCTGCACCCAGAGACCATGTAGATGTCCGAGGTCCATGCTCCTGCCAGAATGCATGTTGATGTTTGTAACACACATGGATGCCAGAGCCCATGTGGATGTCTGTGATCTGCGTTGCCCGCTGCCACCAAAAACCATGATGGTGCCCACAACACATGGTCCTGCCGCACAGACTGGACTTAATTTTTTCTTTTCTTTTCCTTTTTTTATTTCTTGTGTTTGTTTGTTTGTTTGGTTTTTGTTTCTTTTTGTCTGTTTTTTGTTTGTTTTAGTTGTGTTTTGTTTTTCTGGTTTCCAGTTTTCCTTATTTTATTTTTTAGAGGGAACATGGGTGGGACAGGGGTGGGAGGGTGAACCTGGGAGGAATGAGAAGAGGGTATAATTAAGGTACATTGTATGAATCTCTCAAGTAATTAATAAAAGTATCATGTTAAAAAAAATGTGTTGAAGCCAGAGTGCCTATTCTCCCTAATCTCCATCTTAGTAAATACATCAGTTTATAAAAAGACACATCGATGCTTCCACATTTATTATAGCATTATTCACAATAGCTGTTGACATGGAAAGAACTACAGTGACCATTGATGGATGAGTGAACGAAGAAACTATGGTACATCATGTATACAGTGGAATATTTATTACTCACCAATAAGCAGGATAAAACCCTGTCATTTGTAGCAGCATAGGTGGAACTGGAGGATATCGTATTAAGTGAAATAAACCAGGCACAGAAACATAAATATTTGATGACTTCCCTTATTTGTGGAAGCTTTAAGCAAAGAGTGGTTACCAGCAGGTGGGCAGGGCCATGTGGAGCACATAAAAAAAGGTCGGATAACATGTGCCAAACCGTGGTCAGAGAGCAAGGTTAAGCTCTAGTACAGCAGGGAAGAGTGACAGGAGTTTACAGTGACTACAGATATAGTAAGATAGACTATATAAAGCCAGAGAATGGAAACAAAACCATGTAAACCACAAGCAACAAACACAAAGGGCAGAGCTTTCCTGGGGATAGGAATTCCCAGGTAGGAGACCTAAGCTCTTAGCTGTCATATGTTTCCATGGAGAGAGGCAAGGTAGCTGGTTCTTCCAGGAGGAAGGGAAAGAAGGCAGCTGCTGGCTGGCAACAGGACAGAGTTTTCCTAGAACTTACCTACAGACAGGGACAGCAGGCTCCGAGATAGACAATAGGCTCCTGCTCTTTCCTCCTTCCATGATCTTTCTTTCTCTTCAAGGCTGTATTTAGGACTTTACTTTGTCCTCAAATCTTGTTGGAAAGGAATCCATAGCCCACTGTGCTTCTGGGAAAGAGTTCACAAAACTTCTCTGTGTTCAATGTTGGACTCTCTAGGGATATGAACTATGTGAAGAGGAATATTTCCCATACAATCATAATTTTGCAAGTCTTTCATAGGCTCCTATTCAAGAATGACCTCGCTTTTTTTCCAAGGTGGGAAGGCAGAACTCATCCCTCTAGTCTTCTCACAGGCCATGAAATCAAAGAGCTGGCAGGCTGCAATGGCTTCCTTTCCTACATGAAGCCTAGAGGGTGGCAACACTCCAGATCCCACCGAGCTAAGTGTGCTAAGCCTTGCCCTTTCAGGGACGCTTCTCATCTGCTCTCTTCCTCTGCTCAGGTGGGTCGTCCCTGTTCCCAAGAATATGCTGGCTCGTACCTGCTTCCCTCCAAGGAGTACAGACCTCCCAGAGGCACACAGCAGCCCTCCATAAGGAAGGCCCACATGATGAACCCTAGGCTGCCAGGCTTCACCTCACAGTTTAGAGTCTGGGCCTGGGTTTCCATGGAGGTGGGCAGGTGATGAGATAATGTGTGGGGGGGGCCGGGGGGGGGGAGGACAGGAGAATGCATTGCAAGCAAGTGTTTCTCCACTGTGGACTCCTGCTTTGATCTTGGTTCTCGAGACTGCCTGATTTCCATATGAGGAGGGGAATTAAGGTAGCCTGGAATGTGGACTGTTGGCTGGAGGTGGGAGTGTGGAGAAAGGAGGAAGTTCACAGTGGTTGTGACTGAGGAAGTTTCATTGGTCATGTGCTTGCTGGGCAGAGTGAGGATTTGAGTTCAATCCGCAGCACCCACATAGAAAGCTGGGCATGGTGCTGTGTGCCCATAATCCCGGATCCAGGGAGGCAGAGACAGACAGATCACTGGGGCTCATTTACTAGCTAATGACTGGGCTTCAGGTCCCAATGGGAGGCCTTGTCTCAAAAAACAAGGAATATGGTTCTAGAGGAACAATACCATAGTTATCTTTGGCATCTAAGTTTACACACGGGCCTCCCAACTCTGCATTTGAAAAAAAACATCTTTAAACATGTTATTAAAGAATGTTTGCTCTCTGCACTACCGTCATTTAGCCTAGATTTGGGGCTCATTTGTACTGATTGTGACTTCTGGGTAAAGAGGTGGGAGAAAGCCATTGACACTTACAGATGGCTCACTGTGTGACTCTAACCCTTCACCCACTGCTAGCTTCTCACAGCTCCTGGCAGAGGAGGATGTAAAGGGTAAGATGGTGTCTCCTCATCCCCTCCGCTGTCTTTCTCCTGCCCTTGGTCAGTCCTCTGCTGCCCTATTCCTCATGTTTCTCCTTGATTTTCCAAACCTCATCATATCTCGACTCCTTTGCCCTGTGCCCACAACACTTGAAAAACACTTGGCTACTTCTTTATATCCTTCGTGCCCATTCTCCAGTCTCACATTCTCATCGAGGCTCACCCAGACTGCGCAATCTTAATTCTCTAACTGGTGCAGCGCCGCATTCCTGGAACTCTTGATTGTCTTTTGTTATTCTTTTTTAAGCTTTTCCTATAGTTCTTGTCAACTCTTAACACACACTCATCTTCTCAGACTTATCTTCTAGCATGTAAGGGTCTCAGGAGCAGAGAACTTGATCTCTTTCGTCCATTGATGTTTCCCAGGCCTGGGGTCTGTACTGGTAATATGACAGACACTGAATGAATGAATAGCTGGAGAATCATTTCAATGAATGAAATGTCACCCTCGCTTTGACCTTGTAAGAGACAGAGCTGGACTCAGGCTCCATAACTTGTCTTCTCACCGCAGAACCCATGACCTGGCCAAGTAGGAAACACCCTGCTGGCTGTCCTTCATTAGCCTGCTTTCTTGTAGGATAGCAAACACAAGGCCTTACCTTGTTCTTTTTTGAGTGACTTGTTTGCTCCATGGGCCTACCCTCTGCTGGCATCATTCTGTTCCAGGAGATGACATGGTCCTGGTCACAGGGCATCGGACCCTATTGGTTCCTGGATATGTCCCAAACAAGCCTTTTCTGAAAACATCACATAAGCTATCAGGTACATACAGGATGCTCAAGTCCCATGATTTAGATCCTGCCAAGTCAGATACTGTCAAAATCAGGGTTGGCTCCTGGTCTTAGCTCCAACGACTTGCTCCCTATGAAATGGTAGAGGGAAACAGCTGGGGCTTGTTAGATATGAATTGTAGGTGCCAGGGCTGACAGAGTTAGAAAGAGCAATGGAAAAGTGTGGGGCAAGGAGCCCACGTGGCTGTTCTCCCCGGTGGTTGTTCTCTGGACAGAATCATATTGGGTGGGGCCGGGCTACTGTAGTGGGTTTGTACTGCTGTTTGTTTGTTTGTTTATTTATTTATTTAAGATTTAATTTTTAAAGTGTGTGTGTGTGAGAGAGAGAGACAGAGAGACAGAGAGAGAGAGAGAGAGAAGGAGAGAGGGAGAGAGGGAGAGGGAGAGAGAGAGGAAGAGAGAGAGTGCGCGCAGATGTCTTTAGAAGCTGGAGGTGTCAGATTTCCCTGAAAATGGAGTTACAGGTGGTTGTGGTTGTGGGGCATCTGATGCGGGTGCTGGGAACTGAACTGGGGTCCTCTGCAAGAGCTACTGTGGAGTCATCTCTCCAGCAAACCTCCCCCCCACACACACACTTTGTTTTTGATCAGGGTTTGGGATGCAAGTGATTTGTGGTAAAGGCATCCGATGCTGTGAAAGCAGAACTGGACCAATTGGTAGGGCCCACGAGGCTTAAGGATGTTAGCACTTAGCCATTCATTTTTAAGTCACTTTCCCCAGTATAGAGTCTCTCCTGAACTCCACTCACCTGGCCCTCCTTTGTTTTGCTTGTGGTTCTGATTTCTGCTTGCTTCTTGCTTTTGGTTTTGTTATTGGTCTGCCTCATTTACGTTAGCATTAAGAACAATTTCCATTGTGATCTCAGTAGCTTGGTAATAAGAGTGTTACCCATTGTGTGGTTGTTAGGTAAGAATGCCCAATTTATTCTCATAGTTCCTGGATCTTGGTTAGTTTATAGGATAGACTAGGAATGAATGTTTTAATGAAGAGTCCAAATGCCCAAGAATAGCATTTGGGAACATATTAACCCAGTCAGTGAGCAGCCAGTTAGGCTGGTTCTCAGTCAACAACAAGCATTTCTTTCCCACAAAAAGAGAGTAATGGGATTAATTTAGCATTTCCTAGCTTGTGGCATCTATTTGGACATAAATCTCTGTATGAAGATCGATTGCACATATAACTATAAAGCAAAGTATTTGGGGGAATATTATGATGAGAAAAATCAGAACACAAGCACAAATCAGGCCTGGGCTGATGACAAACAGGAAACCAATATATGTTCTTGCAAACAGTGCTCTGAAAATGGACCTAATGAAAACAGATGCTTTCTATATCATCTCCCACTGCAAGTAGTTGATATTTTGCAAAGGTCTCAGTACTTTGAATGAGTATGGCATCATTGTAGCTAATTGCAGATGATTCTCTTAGTCTTCTACCCATTGCATAGATATCTTCACTCTATGAGTTGCTTTGTAATGGAAAATCTTAAGACATCTCCAGATTCTGGTTGTTACTTATAGGTTCCCTGAAGTGTACATGAAATCCTGGTGGGACAAGAGCATATTTAAGTATACTTTGAATTACGTTGGGACCAGGTCCTCCCAAACCCATCCTAAGTTGTAGGAAAATACATTTCATACACCCTATCCGATGATCATCATGGTTAGTATACTGTAGAGAGTTGGCTGTTTCTCTTGTGATGATATGGCTGACTGGGAGGTATATTCTCTGCTGCTATTCTTTGGCATATGAGAGTATCTCATACTACACACCACTACCCAGGAAAGGATCAAAGTTCCAAAATTCAAAGTGCAGTTTCTATTGTATGCTTATTATTTTTTTGGCGTATGTCACTATAAAAGGAAAAGTTGGTAGAGTTAGCCAATCCTAAGATGCATTTGAATAAAGATTTCCAAAGCTTTACAATCCATGGCTCGTTGATGAACTCACCTGGATTAGTAGAAAATTCACTGGATATTCCACATGGTAACAACTTCTCTTCATGATAGACATGACAATTCGTTCTCACTTGTGTATCTCTTCCTTCCTGTTTTCAATAAAAGCTCCTAAATACATAAAGAGGAAGTTCAGAGGGCTCGCTGAATGTGAACTGAAAGTATGAAAGAAAAATGAATAACTTTACTTACAAACAATGCAGAAAAGCTCCATGTAGGAAACTCTTGGGCTACCAGAAGTTTCTGTATTTACTTCTTAATGGGAATATCTACTTTTAATCATCATTTTTAGATTACAGATTTTTCCTTTAAGAGTCTGATCCAAGTTCTTGATCCTCATTCTTGCAGAATTACTTAGACAGCCTCACCTTCTGAGACTACATCCATGGATCCCTGTTATAACTTCTCATCTGACACTTAGGGACAACCCTTGAATGTCAAATGTGTGCCTTGGGCTAGTGTATTTGAATTCTTGAACCCTAGCTGGTGGTGCCATTTGGGAAGGCTATGAAACCTTTAAGAGGTAAAGGCTTATGGGAGGAAGTGGGTCACTAGGTGCATAGCCTTGCCCTACTTCCTGTTCATGCTCTGCTTCCTGAGCATGGTTGCAATGTGACAAGCCAACCTCCTGCTCTTGCCACCAAGACTTCCCAGCCTACTTCTCTTCCTCTTCCTCATTATGTTGTAGTGTGTCCTTCTAGAATTTTAAGTCAAAATAAAGCTTCTATTTCTCAAGTTGCCTGTGTCAGGGTATATTATCATTGCAATGAGAAGGTAACTACGACACAATGACAGCCATGTATTGTTCTTATAAATTCTCTAGAGTGTACTTTAGAAGTACACCATAATTTCATTGCTTGTTTTCAAACATACACACATCCTACATGCATGTGTAAAGGTTATACTCCTGTTAAAATTAATAAATAAAATAATGCATGTGAAAACATGTCATAAAAATCAGTGATGAGAATATTGATATAATTACTTGTGTTGACATGCACAAATCAAGCATTAGGGGCTAGAATAACATTTCCATGGTTAAGAGTGCTTGTGACTCTTCCAGAGGACCTTCCTTATGTCCTAGCACCCATGTTGAGTGGATCCCAGCTATCTGAAACTCCAGGTCTATCCTCTGAGGATACATCTCTCTTTCTCCCTCTGTGACACTCTCTCTCTCTCTTCCTCTCTCTCTCTTATATATACACAAATAAATTAAAACTAATAAAAAATAAACCTTAAAAAATCAAACACTGAAGCTTCTAGGATATGTTGCAGCAGGTTACTAATTTTACAGAAATTACTAAACAATGTGGCGTTTCTAAGACTGCAACCCATAATGTCTCTTTATTCTTTTTTTTTTCCAGTCAAATGATACATCTTAAAAAGCATTTCATTACCTACTTTTGCAGGAAAGATACTGTTGGCTATATATGTAGTGTACTTGGTGTAAGGCCTTTTACATCACGTGAGAGAACACATTTTTCCCCAGTACTCTGAGCAACTTGTTCTTATTAATGTTAACCAAGGTCTTGTCAAAACCAATTACACTCAGACCAGAATTAATAATTTTATTAATTACGTGTTAAGCAAGCCAAGTACTTGTTTGTTTAGCTGATTTCTTATTATAAACTGATTATAGACCATTAATGTTCATTATATACCAAATTAGGTTTCACATCTCCTGAAGCATATACTGGTAATAACCAGCGAATACTTTTCTAGGGGTGGCTATAAAAGGTGCCAATCACAAGGCTTTGGAAGAATATCACTACTCAAGAATGTTTTGCTATGATATGCAACTCAGATATGAAGAGACCTCAAGAGTGTTACCTAAATGAAATTCTTAGGATAGGTCAGAAAGTTATTATGAAGGGATAACTTTCTCGGCATAGGGTTATGTACAGTAAGACTTCTGTAGGATGTTTGGAGAGGAAGAGAAAGAGAATGTGAACAACTGGAAGTTGAAGAAACATACAGGAATCTTAGACAATAGAAGGCAAAGGACATTTAATTCTCATATTGAAAAATATCATGTTAGCTGAGTAGAGTCAAGTTTGAACTTAATGCATTCTAGAACCTAAAGGTGTTGATAAAGACCCCTGGTCAGTCAAGAGACACATCTACAGAATGCTTAAAATACTGGGAGCTAGCTATTGATACAGAATGGGAAAGAAAAATATTAAAAATTTATGTTCTTACTGGTTTATTAGGTACTTATTGTGTGTTATGATCTAAATAAAGTAAAAACAAACAGGCATAATTATTTTTCTATAAAAGGAAAATGTAACGTACATATTATTTTCTAGATTTTAAAGTTATTCAAAATTTGTTTCCTGAAAAGTTGTTTTGACCAGTGTCCTAAGGTCTCTATTTCAGTTGTTACTTCTCTGTTCCTAAAACAAAAAAAAGTAAAAAAAAATTAGAAAACGTCTCCAATTCTATTTTTTTTGAAAAAGCACAAAATGTACTTCAACTCTGAACTCCTAAAGTATCATTAAATAACCCCATACTGCATCCAAATTATCAAGCTTAGCAACAGTGACTAGGCCTATTCACTTTTCGCCAATTTGCAGTGCTGACTGACACATAGTTGTCCAATTTGTAAAGTTAAATTGCTCTGCATGACTTGGTTTGCTTGTTATTCCCTCTTCAGCAGGTGAGAAAGGTAGACTAGCAATGAATAACTGCCATATCATGTACTAAACGCATCTGCAAATGCTCACCGTAGGCCCTAACAGAACAGAAGGAGGAACACAGAGAAAGCATTCAAGGTATTGAATTCAAAGCATTCAACTGGACTGGCCTTGAAAGATAAGGACTCGCCATTTAAGCCCATTTAGGAATATAGAACCATTATTCCAAAATGTCCTTTAAAAAAGTAATTAAATAAAAACAAAAATGCAGGATTGTGTGTTGCTGAATAGTATCAAACTAATAAGGTCAGCAAATAGAAGTTCTCTCCCTGGCACGATCATTTTGCTTTCATCATTTTCAAGCTCAACTAAGTAGAATATAAAACTTGGCCAATGTGTCTGGTCTGGTAGATGAAGGCTTAACAGAGCACTCCTATCACTCAGGAGAAAATTGGTAGTTAGGATCAATTGAGACTCAAAGCAGAGTGGTTAGAGTTTTATCACGGGCGTCTAAGATGGTCATTTTGATGGCCATACCGCTTGCAGGCTATATTTTACTTCCATCTGTCCTTCTAACTGGAGAACAAGTGTTTTATGGACTCATAAATTTCCTTCTCTGAAGCCTGTTCTTTGAAAGCAGTTGTTAAAATCTTTTTTGAACTTCCTTAGGTGCATGAATGTGCCTTCTCACTGTTAAGCTGAGTGTTGAGATATGAAAGATACTGACTTAACAATACATACAGTGTTTTTGCTGTAGCTCAGAAAGGACTCATAGATCATAGCAATAAAATTGCTAAATCTATCAGGTTCCAGTAGCTGGGAAATTGAGGCTTGTTTATCTTGCCGAAGGCCTCTCGAGCTAAGTAGAGGGTCCAAATGGTAAACAGTTGCTAGCTTTGTACACTTTGTCAGACATTTACCTATTTCTTCTTATTTCTACTTGGTAAACTTCTTAGAGTGCCTACACACGGCAAGAACTACATTTCCCAGACTCCCTTGTTGTGTCCTGGTAGTTGTGACCAGTGGAAGGCATGGTAGAAGATGTCAGGGCAGGAGACTGGGAGAAGCTACTGTGTCTTTCTCTTCTATTTGCTGTATCTTCTTCATGGAGACAGCCCTTTTGGGCCATTTCTTTCCTCTGTGGTGTCAGTGCTGCTGGGTAGTCAGCCATTGGATGCCTAACTCATGTTCCAGCCCTCATTTCTGGTGTGTGGTAAGATAACTTCAAACTGGGGCTTTTAGCTTCGACTTGATAGAGTGACTTTTGAATTGTCGTCCAGTCTACCACACGGTATAGCCTCTTAGTTCCTTTATCACCTGTGGATAATACTCTAGGTTAGGTTTTCTGCTTTTGAGATTGACTAAGATCAGGCTCCTTTCTAAGAAATGTAAAGGCAATGAACATAACACGGGAGGAATCCCCACTTCAAGTCAGTTCTTTCATTGTCAGCTCGTTCCTCCCACTTCTGTCTAGGAATCTTCGTGCAGCTGTCATCATGAGAGTCACAGAGAAAGAAAGGTTTCTCTGGCCTCTTTTCAGTTACAAGGCCCATGAATATCTTATAGAATGGTCACTAGGGACTCATCTAATGACTCCTTCCCAGGGCAGTGGGGACTGGCACTTGGTTTTGTTTTTTCAACTGTGGAAAAAAACAAAACAAAACACAGCCTATCGCTAAGTGGATTTTCTCTGCTCTGATTCCACATCATGGGTGAAAATGTAGCCTAATAATATTTCCAGGGCAAGAGAGGGGGTTGATGTGTTTCATTTTCCCTTCATGCCCTTTGCCTCAAAGTAGAGCAAAACATTTACTTTAACAGGTATTCCAGTTTTGTTTCAGACAGAATGCCCTCTACAGTTAATCAATAGATAAAAACGTTGAAGACATCTTTGTTCCTGCCTGAACATGCTGAAGCTCCTCTTTAACGAATGAGCTGAGTACCTGAGCCAAAAATGCTTTTTGGTTTTGTGGTTTTTATCTGATCTTTGGGAGAGGTTAAAAGCCCAAATATACAATGTGAAAAGTTTGAAACGTCTCTTAAATGTGATCATCATTGTGTGAAGGAGACCAGAAAGAAGACAGCGATCTATCCCACTTTCTTAAAGCAGCCAAAGAAACTGATGACCTTGTTACAATTCTTTATGTTTATCTACCTTTTAATCAGGAGCTTGACATACTGTATGGTTTTCATCTGGTGTTTAAAGAAATTCTGCATATTGATTTATAATAGTGACAAAAGTCACTTTCAGATTTCTGTAGGGACTGATTAATATATCCAAATCCTTTTCTTCCCCCTCCCTCTTTGTTCTTTAGTCATTTATATTAGCATCTGCTCTAGAGGTTGGAGACAAGAAGAAAAGATAGCTAAGGGTGGAGTTCTAATCAGTCATGTGTGTCACCTGTTAGAATGGCTGAAGAAAGGCTAGCTTGAGAGAAGGAAGCTGAGCTTATCTGGAAAAAAACGAAACAATATATATATAGTGTAATTATTAATGGCTTTCCTTTAGTCCTAGAATCCTTTGTCCCACTACCAGAGAGGATTACAAAAAGATTGCAATCAGTCTATAGGAGTCATTTGTTATTTACATCACTGATAGTGTCCTTCAAATACTCCATCAGCCGAGGCCGGTTGCGGTCTTTTTAGTGATCAATCACAAATCCCACCACATCCCATAAGCAAGGCAGACTCCAACAGAATGGAGCATGTCTGACAAGTGTGTGTAACAGTGTGTAGTCCACAGTTAAACACATCCAGCTTGGAATCTTGTTCCCAAAGACAGCTGGTATGTTTGGAACACACAAGACGATGGGAAAACCTCCTCTTTTTTGGTTAAGGTTGCTTTTGCAAGTACATTAATGATTTTTTCCCCCCAATGACAGCTTATAATTAGGCATCTCATAGTTAAGGTAAACATAAGATTATTCACTCAAAATAGTCTGTAGTCAGTGTTGCAGGCTGAAACATCACACTGAGTTAGTGGAGCCTTGCTAGAGCAGTGGCCTATTGTAGGTACGGTTTAGACGAAGATTATGTTTGTGCTTTGGACAAAAGATTGGGAATTTCCTTTTATTTCTTAATAATTTGTTCACCCTTCAAACAATCATGGGACCGCCTATGTAAAGGAAAATGTGCTACCGAGTCAGGGATAAATACAGTGGTTTTCCTTATCTGCGAGGGTGACATTGTGATACCTAGTGGGCGCCCTGAAAGGACAGATGATAAGTACCAAGCCCTAATACAGACGCAGCTGGATCACGCAAGATCACATTACACAGCTCAGAATGGTGCACGACTTTAAACTTACAAAGGAGACGCAGTAGGCTAATGGGATCCTTTTCCCACCCCCATCTATCCAGATTGTCCCCCAAGCTGCTTGCCATGGGCTGTCCCAACCTGTGTCTTCTCCTTCTTCCTGGGACTCACTAGATTGCAGTTTGTTCCTCACCAGTGACCTTGCAGCTTTCCCACGTGGCGTGATGTGGAGACTCAGGTTACCTGAGCTCCTCTTTCCGGTCACCTCAAAGCCTTGGTGCATGGAACCTAGATCACTGACCTTTTCATTGCCCTGAAACCAGCCAGTAGGGATGAAGCTTCCAGGTTGGTACCAGCTTCATTTCTCTGAGTCCTGTGACTCAAGTATGTGGTGTTTTCAGCAACGGGGTCTTACGAGCAAGATTTGGAGGGTAACCAAGAGCAATGGCAAGAGCCTGTAACACTTGGGGCTGTCGATGGGACCGCGCTGACCAACAAAGAAGTAACCCACATTTGATACTGCCTGTGTCAAGGAAAGGTGTTATCCTCCTTAAATGGAAACTTCACTTAAACTCTTCTTATGTATGTATATATTTCAGGAAGTTTCTGTAATAGTTGTTTTTATTTTTATGGCATTTTCAAAGGTCTTCAGTGTTAAGTATCTTTCCCCATATTCCCTCCTCTAGCCTGACCTCAGATTCCGCACCCCATTTAAATCTTCCTGTCCTGTCATTCTCCCTTTCCCCATCATACCATCTGCATCCTATGCTTCTTGCCTTGAAATCTTATCTGCCACCCTAATGGCTAGTTTCTTTTTTTAAAAAATATATATTGTGGATTAAAATATAATTATGTCACTTTCTCCCTTTTATGTCTTCCTTCCAGCTCCTTCCAAGTCCTCTCCCTCTCAAATGGATAGCATTTCTCTTTATAATTGTTGCATTTATGCATATGCATACATAAACATATAAATATAACCTGGTAAGTCTGTTTTTTGCTGTTTGTGTGCATAAGATTTCAGTGCTGACCACTTTGTATTGGGTAACCAATTAAAGGGTCCATCCATTTACTAGTTTCTTGACTTCTATGAGTATCTCGGTTTAAACACACACATATCTAAAAATTCAAATCCAACATCTGCAAATGACAATGAACACATGGCACTTATCTTTCTGGGTGTTGACTACCACAAGCCGAATGACTGTGTCTGTGCTATACATTTACCTGTGAATTTAAAAATTTCATTTTTTAACACCTACATAATATTCAATTCTGTAAATGTACCACATTTTTATTATTCATGCATCTGTTGACAGATGTAGTTGTAGATGTGAATGTAGGTATATATATGTGGATTCACTAGATGTAGCTGTTGGTTGGGGCAAAGACATTTATTCTTTTGTCTAATTAAATCACAGGTTCTAGTCCAGAGCCCTGGAGCCCTGGAGTCCTAGAGTGTTTTGGCCTCTTCAATCTAGTCTTAATCCTTGGACTGGAATTCTTCAGTCTTTGTACGATCTAGAACATTTAATCTGCTAGCCCGCACATAGAAGGCTTCAGCCTTAGCCTTCTGAGACCTACTGCTGACTGAGCCACTCCTTTTGAACTCTGACTTTTCTGGTTCAACTCACTCTCTCTTCTGGGCTTCTGGTGAGCTCTGATGTGTCTCTGTGTGTCTCCTTGAGCTCTCACTGCTCCATCCTGCTTCTGGACCTGACTGTGCTGTGATTCACTCCAGCTTTAGCTTCTGTAACTCCTCTGTAACTGACTCTTCAAATTACTCTGTTAACTGCTCCTCAACTGACTCTTCAGCCTCCTTCTCAACTGAATTTTCTACTGACTGCTTCAACTAACTCTTCTAATGTCTATATAACTATTTTATTCAGCTGAGATCCCCTCCCTTTCTCATGAGAGTTGCGTATGTCCTCACTCTGCTGACTCTTCCTCTGACTCATCACTTTGTCTGACATTTACTCTAACTCATCTCAGAAGTCACTTCCTGTGTGACACTCCTTCTGAGTTCTGCTTCCTGTGTCTGTTTTCATTGTTTTTCTCCAGGAATTAAAGGCATGGACCACAATTGCTTTCTGAATACTGGATTAAAGGTGTGCCTACATTCCATTCAGACCACATAGGCCTCTGAATGTAGCTCCTGGAATATAGACCTTAGCTTTCACACAGGGCTATTCCTCTGCAGACAGACATCTAGTATTTTGGATAAACGATTAGGAGTTTCCTAGATATTGTGAATCAAGCAGCAAATGGCATGGATGAGCAAGCATCTCTGTACTAGGATACAGAATCCTTTGGGTATATACCTATGGCTGGATCATATGGTATTCCACCTTCTTGAAGAACTTCTGCACTGATGGAAAGTTTTGCACTTCCACCAAATGTTCCTCTTTGTCCATATCCATGCCAATATTTGCTGTCATTTGTTTTATTTATTTATTGGCCTTGCTATTCTGATTGGGATAAGATGAAATCTCAAAGTAGTTTTAATTTGCACTTCCCTGATGTCTAAGGATGTTGAACATTTTGAACAGTATTTCTCAGTCATCTGTATTTCTTTTTTTGAGAACTCAGTTTAGTTCCATGCCCCAACTTTTAATTCTAGTATTTTCTTTCTTGCTGATTAGATACTCTAGTTATTTATATATTCTATATACTAACTCTTTGTCAGATATGTAACTGGTAAGGTTTACCAGTCCTTCTTTGGGCTGCCCTTTCAATCAAATGAGGGTGTCCTGTGCTGTATCGAAGCCTTTTATTTTCATGAGGTTCCATTTGTCAGCTGTTGGTCTTAATGCCCAAGTTATCAGTTCCTGTTGAAAAGCCCTTTCCTTTGCCAGTGAGTTCAAGCGCCCTCTCTACGGTCTCCACTCCAGATTCAAGGTATCAGGTCTTATGTTGAGAATCTCGATTCACTTGGAGTTGAGTTTTGTTCAGGGTGAGAGATAAGGATCTGGATTCATCCTGGTACATTTAGCCATTCAGTTTGACTAGCACTATTTGTTGAAGATGCTGTCTTTTCTCCAATGTGTATTTGTGAACCCCACCCCCACCCCAGGCCAGGGGGCTGTGGGAACATTGACTTATATGTGATTCCTTAATTCTATTCTATTGACCAATGTGTCTGTTCTTATGCCCTTGCCATTCTGTTTTAATACTGCAGAATTGTTGTAGAACTTGAAATCAGGAATAGCGATACTTCTGTAGTAGTGTTTTTATAATTCAAAATAGTTTAGCCATCCTGAGTCTTTTCTGTTTAGACATAAATTTTAAGATTTAAAAAAAAAAATTCCATGTTGGCGGGGTGGTGGTGGCTCATGACTTTAATCCCAGCACTCAAAAGGCAGAGGCAGATGGAGCTCTGTGAGTTCAAGGCCAGCCTGGTCTACAGAGTGAGTTCCAGGACAGCCAGAATTACAACAGAGAAACCCTGCCTCGAAAAACAACAAAACAGAAAACAAACAAACAAGCAAAAATTCTTTGGAGAATTTCATTGGAATTTTTATGAGGAGGGTATCATTTAACAACATTAATCCTGCCAAACCATGAGAATTCCATCTTCTGGGAGTTCTACAGTGTCTTAAATTTTTCATTGCATAACTTCTTTACCTGATTAGGAATTTATTTTTGATGCTTTGGTGAATAGGGTTGTTCCATGATTTCTTTTGCTCCACATATATTTCACTAATATATAAGGCTACTGATTTTTGCACTTTAATTTTGTATCCTGTCACTTTGCTGAATGTGTTTTTCAGCTGTAGGTGGCATGTTAGGGTCCTTATGATAGAATTACATAATCTTCAAATAAGGATTCCCTGACTTCTTTCTTTCCTATATATATCCCCCTCATCTCTTTGTCTTGTCTTACTGTTCTTGCTAAGACCTCAAGCACTATATCAAGTAGTAGAGAGAGTGGACATATATGTTAGTCTTTTGATTTTAGTACTATATTCAGTTTCTTCCCTTTATCATGGTGTTGGCTGTGGGCTTGCTGCATATTGCTTTTATTGTGTTGAGATATGTCCTGTGTCTCTGTTCCTTAGACTTTTATCATAAAAGAATGTAAGATTTTGTCAAAACCTATTTTGCACTTAAAGAGGTGATTATATGGTGTCTGTCTTTGAGTCTACTTCTATGGTAGATTACATTACTGATTTATGTATGTTGACCCATCCCCGAATCTCTGGGATGAAGCCTACTTGATCATGATGGATGATATTTTTGTTGTATTCTTTAATTAACTTTTCAAAGACTTTATTAAGAATACAGTATTGCATCTGTATTTATCAGGAAGACCAGCCTACATGCTCTCTCCTCCCTCCTATTTCCCTCTTTCTTTTGGGCTGTGTCTTTGCCTAGTTTTGGTATCAGGGGTAATTGTGGTCCCATAGACAGAAATAGAAAATGTTCCTCTGTTTTCTATTTTACTAAATAATTTGAGGAGTATTGGTATCAGTTCTTGTTTGACAGTACTGTAGAATTCTGAACTAAATTCATCTGACCCTGAGTTTTATTAAATTGGGAAATTTTAAATTACTGCTTCTATCTTGTTAGTTATTTGTCTATTTATTTATTTCATCTTGTTTTAATATTGAAACTTGTCATTTTTATTTGATTTTTCCAGTGTGGTAGAATATACTTTTTTAAAGTATGTCTTTGTAATTTACTGAATTTCCCCAGTTTCTGTTGTAATGTCTCCTTTTTATCTCTAATTTTATTAACTTGGGTCTTCTCTTGCTTTCATTTAGTTAGTGTTTTAGTTCAGTTCACCATGACCAAAAGCAACTTGGGAAAGAAAGGTTTTATTTGGCTTCTGTGCTCTGATCACGGTTCATCGTTGAGGGCAGTTAGAGCAGGAACTCAGGAAGGGGCAGAGGTAGGAACCATGGAGGAAAGCTGCTTGGCTTACTGGCCTACTCTCTGTAGCCTGCTCAGCTTACTCTTTTATACAACTCAGAACTACCTGCCTGGGATAGTGCCACCCACAGTGGACTGAGGTCTCCCACATTCATCATTAGTCAATAAAAGGTCAATTCAATGGAGGCAATTTTTCAGTTGAGGTTCCCTTTTCCCAGATGACTGGAACTTTTGACATGTTGACAAAAAACTAAGCAGTGTAGTTAATTTAGCTAAACGCTTAACAATCTTGTTAATCTTTTCATTTATATTTGTTGTTGTTGTTGTTATTATTATTATTATTATTATTATTATTATTATTGTGATTTGCTTTTCAAGACAGGGTTTCTTTATTGCAATTCTGGCTGTCCTGGAGCTCACTCTATATGCCAGGCTGGTCTTGAACTCACAGAGATCTGCCTACCTCTGCCTCCCAGACAGCTTGGATTAAAGGTGTGTGCTACCACTGCCTGGCTCTTTTGTTAATCTTTTCAAAGAACCAATTCTTCATTTCATTGATTCTTTGCATTATTTGATGTTGTTTTTATTTCATTAATTTTAGGCCTGATTTTGATTATTTTTTTGGGGGGGGGTTCTGTTTGCTCTTGTTTTTTTAAGGTCTTTGGCTGCATCATTTAGTTCATGGTTTGAGATTGCTTTTATTTTGATATAAGCACTTATTGCTATAACCCTTCCTCCTAGGTCTGCTTTCATCGAGTCCCATTAATTTTGGTCTGCTGTGTTTTACTTTTCATTCAATTCTAGGAGTTTTGAATTTCCTTCTTGATTCCTTCCTTCACCCAATCTTGGTTTATTTCATCCCTCTCTTTGTTCTCTTGGAGTGTATTCATGTTTTCACTGAGCTGTTTGAACATACTTATATTTATTCTTTTAAAATCTTTGTTCTAGATGCCTTTCTTTTTTCAATGGAGCTTTTACAATGTGTAGGAGAGAACTACATCCTGGTACTGCTGAGACGTCTGTTTTTCTCTGTTGGCAGAAGTTCTGATGCAGCTTAGACAGGCCTAAGTGAGGGCAGTTGAGGCCTCCCATTCCCTTGGGTTCCTACCAACACTTGCCACTCTCCCTTCTCATCTTCTTCTTTGAGTCCAATTAGTACTGCCTGTATGAACGTGGGAAGCTGACCACAGGTCATGTTCCCGAAAAGAAATCATTCCCTTTCCTCAACAGGCATCATTTGCTAATAGTAAAAATACAAAATTTTGGGTACTTCAAAGAGAGCACCCAGCCTAGCACTTACACCTGGCTCACTACATTCTTTATTTTACAGACAAAGAAATGGATCTGAACTGTTGCAGAAGTTTATTTTTAGTTATATATAAAGTAATTGTTTTATGCACTTTTGGGTGAGGGGCTGTCTAGGACATTTTGTATTATTTGCAGGTGTTGGATTTCTGTGGGGGAATGTTTGATTGCTAATGATCTGCACCTGAGGAGTTCTGACTCAATAAAACACCTGAGCTCAGATGCTCAGGGTTCCACTGTTGATTGAGTATGGCACTGGCCAGGATGATGATTCCCTCTGCTGAGGTCTGGTAGTTTCCACCTACGAGAATGCCTCCCTATCTTCTTGCTGAGTCACACCCTAGGTGTACTACTATGCTGAACCCTTGAAATGCTAATTTCAAATCAAACAGTAAGTTTAGAATGATCTCAGTTTGGGACCCAGTTGTTCTGATTGCTTGTGAGTTTCCCACTGCCTCCAATGTACCTGCTTTCTCTTCTTCCTTTTATAGTATATTACACACAGCAAGGAGACTAGAAGGACATGATATACTTTCAGTGGTGCCCTTTTAAGATGCATATATTTTGTATCTCCTGGCAAAGTCTATGTAAATCTCAACGTTATCAAGTAGGCAAAATGCAAGTTGGAAAAGGAAAATGACAGGAAATGAAATGCTCTTAGGACTCATTTAACAGTGATGCTAAGGTGCTACTTAGAAGCAGTTTAAGAAGTTTGCACAGGAAGAAACGGTTAGCTTGTTTTTACTTTGGCCACGTAATACATGTGCCCTTGAATTATAACAAATCAGAGCTCTGTCATCCTTGAAATGGACCCTTCCTGCCTCAAGGAGCTGGCTCCAAAACTCGATTCCAAGTCATGCTTTTCTGTCTTCCATGGACTTCCAAGGGTTGCAAGACTAAGAACAAAGATTCCACAGGATCTGTGAATGAGTGTGCATTTGTTTCTCTAGGAGCCTGGAAACAAAACAAAACTCACAGGTGCCAGTCATTTTGGAAAAATGCTATTTGAAACACAGTATATTTTATGGCCCTGTTTGTAGAGCTGTGAATTAATATGTGTTCATAGCCTAAGGACAAAATATCCCAGTACATAAAAAAGTTATACATCTATCACTGTTTTCAAATGTTTCATGGTAATTTGCATTCACTGGGGAATTAAATGGATCTGTGACACAAATTTAAGTTAATTTATTCAGTAAGTAATGATATGTTTTAAGGGGATTCAAAATAATGGCATACCAACAAATCTTTTGATGATCAGCCTAGAAATGAATGTACAAGGACTCAGCAAGGTGGAGGGGGCAGGAAATGAAGGTGCTTTTCAGTGTTCATACCCACAAACTCTTCATAGATGACATTATGCATAGCTAACTCAGGAGTCCCATGGACCCTGTGAGAGTGAGTTTGTTAAAATCAAGAACAGAGAAACAATTTGAGAAATGACTTGGAAAGCAGTGATTGGAGAAGAAAGCTAACAACATGATCACTTAATCAAACCAGGCATAACTGAAGTTAATACTTTATCCAGCTTTCCCCTAAGAACTACATTTAAAAATCCAGTGTGAATCTGGTTAAAAGATTTAGATGCGCACCAATCACCACTCAGAAACGCTTTTGTAAAAATGATGAACATTTTCAAAGTAATCAAAATTGTCAATTTGTACTAAGTGTCGAGCAACACAACTATGTGCTTGCCATAAATCACAAATTCCTTAGGTCTTCTGCTATTCTTTGGCTTTCCAACCTTGAGTGTCCCAGGATTTGTATGCAAAGGGATAACACAAAGAACTAGTTGAAAGAGGCTATTCTAGGACATCACAATTTTGTTAGAAGTGGGTGAAGACTGCAGACTGCGCATTTTCCATGAGATTCAGGTAAAAGTGACCTGTGGCCCACATCTTGACAGACAAATCTAGTCTGAACTCTGAATTAACATCTTTATTTTGGAGTGGCTGACCAGATGCTCATGTGTTGTTTTCTCTTTAGCATATTTACCAGTGCCTTATGTCTGCTAGCACATAGTAGGGTAGAAATGGTTCCTGGTGGTAGAAAAACCCTCCTCAAATCCTCATCTTTAAAATAAAGTTGGAAGAAACTCTGTCCAGACTCTCATGTGATTCTACTACTTTAAATGCACATCCAATGTCTGTCAAATATTTCCTGAAAATTATGACCTACATATTGAGTTGTGTGGATGAAATGAGCCTGGGAAAACTGGATATTGACCTTTGAACCATTAAATCAGTTAAGGAGTTCCAATAGTTCCCCCTATATGACCCTTAGTTTCAGGTGTCATCTAGGAAGCTAGATCGAAAATTAGACATACAAACTCTATGCCTAAATGAAAAGAACTATTTTGTTTATTTTTATTAAAATTGGTAAGCATTCATTATTAGAAAGTAGATGTATCGCCAAGATGCCATTTCTGCATAGATGGCTGGCCATCAGTATAAGTACAAACCATGCTTAGAACAAATTTTAATAAATCTGCCACCATCAAAGTAAACACAACTGATACTGTGTGTTACAAATAAATGAACTCTAAAAGCTCCCGTTTGACTATGTTAGCTATAAGGCTGTGGCAGATGCTACTCAAAATTATTATATTTATATTTTTTTCCTGTATGAGGTGAGGACCATGAGATTCAGTCACATGAATAAGTGGTAGGCTTTTAGAAAATAAAGTAAGGGACAAAGGCTGCTGGGGGAATGCTGCGCCAGTTTGTCTGACAAAGTGAGAGGGCTGAGTGGAGACCTGAAGATGAGGGGTGAGTTACATAAACAGAGAAGAGTTCCGTGTAAGAGGGGGGTGGCCACATCGCCCGGGAAAGGTGCGATGGACGATTCCAAACCTAGGCTTTTCCACGAACAGCTAAATTCTCTTTTCCACTCAGCCTTTCACAGGCCCCAGTCCAGCACCCCCTACCCCACCTGAATTTAAGGACAATTAAGAATTTAACCTGCAACGAACAGAATTAAATGCCATTTTGTTTTAGGGCATTTAATGCATTAAACGGGATGCCCATTTAATGGGATGGGGCTAGTCTGATCTTTTTCACCAGGCCACAACCTTAAGAACACACATAACACTTTTTGTGCCTTTTCTGAGATCAATTTCCTGCCTCTGCCTTGCATGCCCTGGTCTGAACTGAGGTTGGATCCCTAGTAAGGAAATTGCCGAGATTAGCCAAAGGTTCTGTATGCAAAATCGTTTTCAATATAAAGTTTTTAATGGGAAATGTTTCCTTGTCAAAGTATGTGAGTATACTAGGATTTGTTGTTTCCATTAGCGGTCATATACACTCACCTATCTCCACATATAGAAGTAAAGTCGGAAAAATGACACAGGAGGATATATATTAAAAGACTTTATTCACAATAGAGAAATTTTACAAATATAATTTTTAAAAATTATGTGTCAATCTATTATGTTTTCCATAACATCAGAGATTTATATAAAGTTGGAAATGACAGATTGCACGTATGAACAAATAAAAAGTGATCAATGTAAAGATGGATAGTACACATGAAAAAAATCCTGATAGAGAAGCCATTAAGTTCTATAAACTGGCATACAACTTATATGTAGAATAGTAACTGGACAAAGTATATCAAAATGTATTTCATAAACATAAAATTAGGTGCTATTTTAGTTGTTCATCTTATAAGTATGTGGATATATATGTAAATTAAACTGCACAGTTTTGTTGCAAATGAATGAGTTGGTGTCCATTTGGAAACTTCAGTTGTTTAAAATTAACACAAAATATAAGATTAAGTCCATTATATTACTATAATATTAATCTCTTATCTTGTTTATATTTTTTTGGTGTTCAGGGACTTAGCATTAAAAAAAACCCAAGTTTTATAACTGAATAATGATTCTTCTTGTTTGAGCTTCTTGTCTGCTAATCTGGAATACAAAAGCTACACTACAGTCTAGTAGGTACACAGAGTCTGACTTTAACACCCCACCTGCTGCAGAAATACTCACCAGCTTTATGTGCTCCTTCAAATCAAAATGCAAAGAAAATGAATTAAATAGCTAATCCAAGGACAGTGGGAATTATAATCAAAATACATACGGCCCAATTTTGGCAGCAAATTTTAATATTTTACATAAGAGCTGGGGGTGGGGGGAAGAGATATTTGTTATCCATTCATTCCTCCTAGTTAAGGAAAAAGTTTTGCAGTCAAATCAAGTTGTAATTAAGAGGTCAAGGAAGACTGTTCTACTCAGTTCCATGAAAATGATGTCACAGGTTCATGAACTCCAGAGATTAGACAGATTATAGACAAACTTACTCTGGGTCACAGAGGTACATTAACACAGCCATAGGGTATTCTGATGGATCTCTTTCATTTACTAATTTTACCACTTTATTTTTGACATATTCTAATGTACAATATTGGAAACAACCACCACACAAGGTGGTGATCCCAAATGACATATTTTGGAAACCACTCCCCTCACCAAGCTGAAATAGGTAAAACTATGGTCTACTGAGCTTTAACAAATTTGAAAGTTTGAAGAATATAAATGCACAGGAATATTGACTTCAGCCTAACCCATGGGGTTGTATTATTTCTTTTGTTGTCATTATTGACCATTGTAGGTTGAAACGGAGATGGTTAGCATCTTTGTCCCTTGGTACACACATTACCACATTCGATCTTTCATATAAAGAACAGGTGTGGTAATGTAAGCTATCACTCAATCTGTTCTTGGGAAAATCACTCATATTTTAAAATAAGGTTTAGAAAAATCATATAATCGTTTTAATCTACTAGAGATCAAATTATGAGGGAGTGTGTTCATTCCTATAAATGATTTCTGTGTTAAGATCTTCGTGCTGAATGTAACCACACTAAATACACTGTGTTCTTGGAGCTAATTAGATTTTCCTTAGCTGAACATGAATAGATAGATTGGCAGTTTCTGTCACTGGGTCAAAGCTCACTCTCGCAAACTGAAGTGAAATGATTTACTACATCTGGGAGAGCCCTTTTCAAATCTGAACCAAATGGAATGCTTTCTTTCCTTAAAGAAAATCAAAGATGAAATGCAAATAAATGAAGTAGTCATATGAAATTCTCACTCTCTCTTTAGAGACTGGATTTTAGAATGGATGCAGTTAAACTCAAAACCTGGTGCATTAAAAGTTACATCATTTCCCTTTCAAAAATGTAATTCAGTACAGGGGCACTGTGCAGAACTCAGAGCTCCATGCTGGGGAGTGGCGGGTGGAAGAAGTTAAGCAGTACACGATACAGAAATGGCGCGGGGCATTTAACATAAAAAGCAGAGAACAAATTCCAAGGTGAGGATATTCAAACATAATCAACCAACAAAAACTTGATGCACTAGTGATGAAAGGAAGTCCAGGCGGCTGACTCTTCTGGGAGGACTTTCTCATCTGAATTGCGATGCGAGTGGAGTACTTTAGAAGACATTCTATCAAATAACGATAGACCTAAGAGGCTGTCACAGTTATAAGATCTGTCGCTGGTGGATAGACAAACCAGATTAACATGAACTTGAAAAGGAAAAAAAAAAAGCTTTTTTTAATACTTAATTTATTATTATGGCTTTTTGCAACATGGCAAAACATTACAGCTTAAAGCGGACATCATCTCCTCATAGAGGAGGAAAAAGTTTTGCAGCCAAATCAAATCATAATTAAGAGGTCACTGGTAGACTGTTCTATTCCATTTCATGAAAATGATGTCGCAACTTCGCGAACTCCAGAAACATTAGATTCCTTAAAAAAAAAGAAGACGTACAAACAAAATCTGTGGATCCACTAGCTTAATAATAAAGAAATAAGGAATTGAGGTCCACTTAGGCTTATGATAATAAACATAAAAGACTGCAAAACAATTTTGGAACTTAGGATACTCATCATTGATAGATCAATAAAAATTCATCATGTGTCTGATTACCAGAAAAGGAATTCTTAAGGTATGCAGTGAGGGAATGAAGCAGAATAAAACAGAAAATTTCATTTCTCTTTGACTTCAACTTCCTTTTTCTCTCCACGCAGTACAGGGAGAGGGTGTGCCTCGGAATTGAAGATCCAGTGTTCTAGGGGAAGGAGGTCGTCATCGGAAAATATCAAGTACAAATACCTGGAGAGAAAAAAAAATGGGAGTATGAGGCACAAGAGATCATATCACAAAGAACATCTTGTAAGAACCATGGACGGCATCGATTCTAATTCCCACCTCCCTTAACATGGCATCATCCATGCTCTGTGTGCTAGCATGTGAGAACCACACAGAGTAGTTCCAGGCCATCAGACTCAGCAATGACTAGAAATTCCTGCCCAGAGACTGAGATGGTGACACATCTGGACTGATACAAAGACGACACACATCAGTCATATTTGTTATATATGAATTTGTTCATCACGAACACATCTGGAGAGAGGATGTCCTTAGGGGCCCCAGACACACACTTTGAGGATAATTTTACTTACTTTAGTGTCTCTGACAGGAAGAAACTTTGCTGGACATCATCGTAACTCTCATTAGCAAAGTAAACATCCCGTAGGCCTGAATAGCCTCCGCTCACTCTGCAGTGACTTTCTAGGGCCTGAATTGCCATGAAGAGGGAAAAAAAATATCAGTAAAGTTATTATCAATAATTTTTTATTAGTTTTTCAAGTTCAGATAAGACAAGGCTTCAAGGGTATGAGAGCTTGTAAGAGTTTTTGATTGAAAACTTAAAAACTATAAAGTAGAAGGGTAAATAAAGTGGAGAAGCTACAGTACATGAGGGGTATATTTCTTCCCACCAAAGAAATGCTTGCACTTCTGGGTTTTGAAAAGTCTACACTCATTTCTATCGTTTCCACTTTTGGTGTAAAGTTTGGAAAATCAAAGACCACAGGCTATGTCCAGCTCACGGTTTCTTGCTGAAAATACAGTTTTTTTGTTTTTAAAACCAAGGCTAGACTATCTTCACTTGTTCACATAGTGTCTGTGGCTGTTTTTGCGCCACCACAATGGCGTGAGTAGCAGTGGTAGAGACTGTACAGTTCTGTGTGGCCGTCACAGAGCAAGTGTGCTCATCCCTGTCTATGGGTGTTTTTCATGTCAACTGGGGCTGTAAGCCACCGGTCAAGAAAGTGTGCTTGGACCCTGTAGCAGTACGCTACAATCTTTGACCCTTTATTCAGGGACAGAGAAAGGAAGGATAGAAAGAAATTTTCACCATTTTTACAAGTGGCCTCGATATAGAATGAGAGAAAGGTAGACATCTTCACAGCCTCTTTTAGGCTGTCCTAAGCTCGAAGAGGACTAGCTGACAGTGAGTCAGACTAGTGGCTCAGCTCATAGTCTATAAACTCAATCTCTCCAAGAGAGATTGAGAACCTTTGTTCTCTTTAAGTAAGAACACATTAACGATGGACAACCCAACCAACGAACTACCAACCAACACCTTTCCCAGTTCTTGGGGCCTCAGGCCTGTTATACCCAAGCCAAAAGTTCCCATAAACCTACGCAGCACACAATCCCAAGACAAGCTACATATGCCAGAATGACTGCACCTAACCAAATTATAGCCACCTGCACCAAGCATTCCAAATCCAACTCATAAACAACATCACACCTGGTGTGGGAACACAAACCTAATCCAAACACCATTCTGCATTTTTAAAGAAACCAAAATAATAAAAACTTCTTCCAAGTGTTCCACTACAGGACCCAAAAGTGTTTCTACTTTAATCAGAATATGTTAACTCTATACCTTTCCAGTTAAGCCTTATGACAATGATTCTCATTCTTCCTAGTGTTTCATTTTTTTTTAATTTCATACTTCTCAGCTTTACTAATGTATTGCTCTGTACAGATTGTGAAATGATGACCACAATCAAGATAATCAACATATCCATAACATCACCAGTGGTGGTGGGAATCCTTGAGAGATCTACCATACATTGCTATTCTCTAGAGTCACCATGCTGTACAGTACACCTCCAAAATACATTCATCTTTTAGCTGAAAATTTCAAGCCCTTTGATGAGTAGATGTCCCTTTCATCTCCTCTCTAGTTCCTGACTGCCACCCTACTCTCTATTCCTGCTAAGTTCTTTAACTATCCTGTGCTCTACACGGAAATGCCATCACACAGTGTCTTTCTGTGTCTGGCTTGTTCTGCTGTCCTCCGGGTCCATTCCTGTTGCTGTGAAGGGCAGATTGTTTTTTTTTTTAACTGTGAACGGCTTTGCATGAATTCCATTGCATCTGCATCCCCCATCTTTATTTCTTCATAAGCAACCTAGGAGCTCTTCGGTTGCTTCTACATGTTGACTACTGTGAATCATGCTGTAATGAATGTGAGACTGTAGATACTCCTTAGATCTTACGGCATTTCCTTGGATATAAGCCCAGATATGGGGCTGCTTCGCCTTATGGCAGCTCGGTGTTTGACTTCTAAAGGAACCTCCATACTATTTCTCATAATGGCCACAGCAGTTTATACTGCCACCAACAGTATACAACGGTCCCCTTTTCTCTACAATCTTGATACCACTAGTTATCTCTTGATTTAAAAAATTTTTTTTTGATAATAGTTATTTTCATAGAGGTGAGGTGATCTCACTGTAGTTTTGCTTTGCATTCCCTATGAGGAGAGATACTGGGTCCTTTTACTATAGTTTTTGGCTACTTATATGTCTTCTTTGCAAAAAAAAGTCAATTATTGAGTTTCTTTGCCCATTTTCAAAATGTGTTCTCTTTCATCACTGAGTTGTGTGAATTCACTGTTTTGGATGTTAACTCCTGATAGGGTATAGTTACAGAGTGTGCTTACACAACGAAGATAGCCAGAACATGACTAGGCAAGAGCATCTTCTGGGAACGCCATCATACATACATGGTCAGAGGGAAAAGGCACCATGCAGTTACATGACTGCAAATGGTTGGAAATGATTTCTGCATCTGTGCAGAAATGTGGTAGACTTATGTGGCCCTGTGTGTTTTATTTTACTTTAGTTGCTGTGCTGTGCATGGCAAATCCAAAACAGTCGTTTCCAGGTCAATGTCAAAAGATTTTTTCCCCTAATATTTTCTTCTTGGAGTTTTATTATTTATTTTATATCCTATATTCAATTATTTAATATATCTCTGTTTTGGTGCACTGTTTGTATTTTAAAATTACATTGGCTGCTTGTCTAGTTACCAAGCATATTCCCTTCCCGCCAAGTTATTTTTTATTACCACATCCTCGTAATTCTATTAATAAAATGGCAAAATAAAAAAATTCCCACTGTGCAACAATAGACACCCAAAACCTTGTCCTAAATCACTGAAAGCTGAGATGGCTCATCTTCGTTGTCAGCTTGACCAGATTTAGAGTCACTTACGAGACACACCTCTGAAAATGCCTGTGAAGGTGTTTCTAGACAAGTTAAACTGAGGAGGAAGGTTCACTGATGGATGTCGATAGGACCAATCAATTGGTTGGGCTTCCGTTCCCTGGCTGTTCTTTTATCTTACACTTATAATCATATTCTATTTTTCCCCCTCTGGAAATTACACACCTTTTCATATTAGCTGAGAATAACTTTCATTAGCTACAAAAGGGCTTTGAAGGGAAATTATGCTTTGTAAATAGAGCTCAGAAAAGAGGAAAGAGAAAGCATGTAGTGGCCACAATGGCCCATGAGCAAGCAGGGACACTCCACTTAAATCTTCAGCCTCATCAGCAGATACCCACAAGGAGGCCAGTGGATTTACATATCAGGGACAGAGGGCAGAAGAAAAGAGAGCAGTGATACATGAGGAGAAGCACTTAATTGCTAGGTTAAAGAAAATCCAGCCAGCATGTTACATGAACAAGGGAAATAAAAATCCCCCATGATTTAGTACTTAATCAAAACCTCAAATGAAGCCATAAGCTTAAAAAGATGCTTCAATTAAATTCTAAATATTATAAAATAAGACAATTGAGGGAGAACCCTAAGGCAATGGGGGATTTCTATTTTTTTTATTCCTTTTTTGCTAGAAAGGGATTTTTGATAAGCAGTCAAGTATCAGATGCATGGACTAAGCCAAATTTATTTGTAAAGGGGAACAAAGGTCAGCATTTAAAAAAGAAACCGGTAAGGTTCTTCTGGGATATAATGAAACCTAATTTCCTCAAAACTATCTTAATCACAAAATCTTTTTTGGAGAGTTTTGGTGATAACAAGCTGAGAAGGCCAGGCATGGTGATTAGATATCCTTTCTGTCCATGGGAATTTTTTATGAGTTCTTTCATTTGATAAAGAGTTGGCAGTTTGATATGGTGGCTCATGCCTCAAAACTCAGCATACAGGAGGCTCAGCCAGGAGGACTGTGAGTTTGAGGCCAACCTGGGTTATCTAACGATACCCTGTGTGAAGCAAACAACAAAAATCCAACTATCTACTTATCTATACCTTGTTTGTGTAACCAACAACAAAAAAAAAAAAAAAAAAGAGAGAGAAAGACTTGCCTTTAAGTATAGACAACACATAGTCTTCTTTCCTTTCAGTTCATACTCATTCATTCTTCCGTAAGGTCCTCATGAGACAAGCACAATAGTTGTGCTGGCTACCTTATTTCAATTTGACACAAATTATAGTCATTGGAGAGGAGGAAACCTCAATCGAGAAATTGCCTTTATAAGGTATGGCTACAGGCAAGCCTGTAGAGCATTTTCTTAAATAGTGATTGATGAGGGAGGGCCCAGCCCATTGTGGGTGGTGTCGCCCTGGGCTGGTGGTCCTGGGTTCTATAAGAAAATAGGGGAGCAAGCCATGAGGAACAAGTCAGTAAGCAGCACCTCTCCATTGCCTCTGCATCAGCTTCTGCCTCCAGGTCCCTGCCCTGCTTGAGCTCCTTCTCTGACTTCCTCCAATGATGAACAGTGACGTGGAAGTGCAAGCAGAAAAACTGGTTTCCTACCCAGTTTGCTTCTGGCCATGGTGTTTCTCCACAGCAATAGAAACCCTAACCACGACAGTACTCAAGAACACAAAGTTGGGGAGAGTGGGACACTGCCCTCAAGTCTAGACTTCCTGATTGTGACCCCGAAACCCGTTAGTATGGTCAGTGTTCTCAACATAGGCTTGCAGGGAGAATAAAGAAAGCAAAGAAATGCTTTCTACATTACAAAGGGTTTCTAGCAGCCCAGCAATCTTTACACTTTGGAGGCTTCAGGTAAATTAAGAACAATTTACAAATGTGGGTTATACGGAATGCAGTTTTTACTTTCCTACAACTAAATACCCCCGTGTCAAAGTCTAAATGCACAAACAAAGCACGTGTATGCATGGGCTGGAAATGCTATCAAGAGTCCTCTTATTTTGTATAATTAGCATGTGCGAATGACAAAATCCTGAAACAGAAGTGTAAACGTTAAGGCATCAGGAATGTGAAGCCGGGAACAACAGGTTTCCTGGGCCTTCATGATGGATTCTAACAGTTTCTCAACAGTGAAAACAGTCACATCTTGAGCAGATCATTTCATTAGTCTGCTCTGGCAGTGCTCAGCCTCTGGGCATTTTGTGTAAAGGTTTATGTTATTAGGGACCAAATGTATTGCAGTGCGCTAATAGCAGAGGACGGATGTTAAAACTGTTTACGGTGACTGTAGCTTGAACCAGTTGATGGAAGACAAACTTGACCTTAAGTGATTATAACTTGGAGTCGGGCCGAGTAAGCCAATCACCAGTGGAATGAGTCAGGCCCTTCAGCCAGGAAGCATTACTGTGAGGATAGGGATTAAATAGCTGACCCATGGAGATTTGCCAAAGTCAACCCCAACCTGTAACACCACTAAGGCTGTCTGCTTGAGACTGCTCTGGTCTCAAAGGGCAGAAAACAATGACACAGGCAACACAGACATATCAGAGACTTTGGAAAGAGGGATCAAGTCTGGGGAAGTAGAAGCAGGAATGGGAAAGAAACACTACTCTCAGATTCAGAATGTTGCTATGGAAAGGACAAGGTCCAAAAACATCAGAGGAAACTGTGAAGAAAACAAAAGTCTCATGAAGTCTTATCTCCTGTGGATCAGCAGAGATATTAACTGATCTGTATGAATAAACAGGCACAACTATTATTCAGATCAATCTTATCTGCCAGCTGTCACATAATCAATTGGGACAAATGTAACACAGTTCTTGCCATTACTGAGATAGCAAATTAAGTACCAGCTGGAAGTTTCTTCTTTTAGGTGTCTTTACAAGTGCCTGAATGACTATGATTGGTGCACTGCTATTTACCCAAGAAGCCAGGCTCCAGTGCTATACTGCGGCCATACACTGCCGTAGCTTATTTGAAATAATTATCCTATCTAATGAACACATGGAAATCAATTTTACTGAGTGTTCCAGTGAAAGAACTCTAGGAAAAGGGTGTTGTGTTGTGAAGCAAGATGATGGCCTATAAATAAATACCTTACAAATTAAGAGCAGAGTGAAGGTATGGAGAGAAAGAGCCTGGACTCAACACAGGTAACTAACGCTGCTTGACCATAATTTCAGAGCAGGATGGAGGTGTCATGAATCAACTAAGAGAACAATTGGCTGGGAAATCACACCACAGAGAGGCTTCTGAGTTATCTGCGGAAGGCCACAGCTGGAAACCATGTCAGGCTGAGCTCGGAGAATTTGGCTAGCTGCAGATAACTGCGAAAATGAAATGCAGAAGAGAGATTTCCAAACCGCCAAACATCATGAATTCTGTCTGGTTTCAACTTCCATTCATTCAAATATGGAATGAACAACTTTATAGTTAATAAATTATTTTCCTTTAACAAAAAGTTTTGAATTGTTGAGGAATACCCACATAGCAAAAATAAGAATGCTGTCTTAGAAAAGATCCTCCCCCCCCACACTGTGTGTGTGTGCGCACGTGCGTGCGACAGTGTTGTCACTTTGATACACTGTATAATCACCTAAGAGATGGATATGCCTATGGGGGATTATCTTAATTGCACTAATGGGAAAGACCCACCATTATGGGTGGCACCATTCCCTGGACGGGATCACGGATTACCTAAGTGGCGAGTGGTGGTCACTGAGCAATAGCGTATCTTAGCAGTGTGGCCAGTTGCTTCAAACTCCAGCTGCCTTGACCTCCCCACTATGGACTGTATCTCCGAACTGTGAGCCAGAGTAACAGAATAAACCCTTTCTCCCTTAAGTAGCTTTTAGAGAGTATTTATCACGTCAACAGGAAAAGAAACTAAGATTGTGAGTGTGTGTGCGCGCGTGCGCGCTTGTATATGCACGTGCGTGTATAAAACACATGCCAGAAGACAACTTTGGGTATTGATTCTCAGTGCTTGTCTGAGATAGAGCCTCTTGTTGTATGCTCCAGGTTAGCTGGCCCATGAACTTCTGTAGGTTCTCCTGACTCTGCCTCTAATCTTGCTGCAGGAACACTAGGATAACAGACATATGCTAGCATGCCTGCCTCTCTGTGGGTTCTGCAGGTGTGGACTCTGGGGCTCATCCTTGAAAGGCAAAACCATTGAACTATCTCTCCTTGCTCAAAATGTTGTGTTTGATTAGAGTTACACTAGGTGATTTTTACATTTCTCTACATTTTAGTTGAGTTCCCTTAAAAAAAAAAAAAAGCAACAGAGGTTGCAAATAGGGAGTTTATTGAGATGATATCTGGAAGTAAATGAGCATGGAAGAGTAAAGTGGGGAGGCAGTAGAACCCAGGCAATGAGTGGGTTCCAGCTGTGTGCACTGGAGGTCCGTCCTTCTGGACATGCCACAGGAGTTCATAGTATGTTTGGTAAAAGTGTTCTTTAAAGAAGATTAAAATGGTTAGATACCAACTCTAGAATCTCATTGGCTGAAGGCTGCCTTTGAGGCCAACTCCCTGATCACAGTCAGCTGCCTAGAAGAATGGGATCCCATCTCTTTCCTGGCATGTGTTCTTTGAGAGCTGAGGAAGGAACCGAGCAAAAGCCAGCAGAGTAGCTGCGAAGCAGGGAGCTACTGACATACAGCAGGGCTGCACTGGGGCTGCTGCTGAAGCAGAGGGACCAAGACGACAGACCACATGAAAAGGCAAGCGCTGCCACCATCTACAGGGTGGTGGCTTTCACATTTAGAAAAGGGAAGACCCCAGTGGTCCATGCTCACTGTTCCAGCCACATTGTAACTGAAGTTAACAGTAGCAAAACCAGGGAGGGGGGCACCAGTGTCTTGACAGAGGGAAATGATTTCACAGCATATGTCGTACTATAGCAATAAACAACACGCAATAAACAATGAGATAAAATTCACGAATAAGAAACCAAGGCTATCAACACAAAGACACGTCCATTGCCAGGAGAATCAAGTGAAGCCGAACTGAGGAACAGATGTATTTGATTTGTATTTTTTGATAGCTTTTGTCACACATACACACACAGACACACACACAGACACACACACAATTTAATATCTATAACGTTGGCATAAAGTCTTGCTCTTAGCGCTATGTGAAATAATGATGCCTCCTACAAATTGTGCTGTGTCATATATATTTTTCACTGTGTGTGTGTGTGTGTGTGTGTGTGTGTGTGTGTGTGTGTATGTATGTGTGTGTACACAATCTGTACAAGTGTGCCTAACTGTGTGAGCACATGTAGGGGGCAGAGGTCAATGCTGGCTATCCTCTGTTGCTTTGTATTTGAGGCAGCTCATGGTTGTGGCTAGACTGGCTGGCCAGTTGAGAATCTGCTTGTCTCTGGCGCTCTCAGTGCTGTAGAGATTACATGCTTGCACAGACATGCTTGGCTTCTCTGTGGGGTTCTAAACCTAAATCCCCTGCTTGCATAGTAAGCATTTCACCCAGGGAGCCATCTCCTTTTTGAGACAGGATCTCATGTAGCCAGAAGTGGTTTCAAACTAAGTATATAGCTCAGAATGACCTTGAGATTCAGATCTTCTTGTTTCCTGGGTGCTGTGCACTCCATGCCCAGTTTAGTGGTACAGGAGTCAGAATCCAGGTCTATACGGTGCAACACAAGCATTCTAGCAACTGAACTGCATCCCAGCCCTGGTGTTAGATCTGATGAAATGCGTTATTCTTGATGTTTCCAATTTAAACCAGTATTTGCAATTCAAGTTCAGAATTCCTTTGCCAGCCAACTCACAGCTAGCCAGTCATCACCGAAGCTTGTACGAAATTCACTTTTAACACATTTTCTTACAGAGGAGAAAATGTAAATTCAAACAAGTGGGATCACTACTGATTGGTTATAATTAGAAAACTTTGAATATTTTTCTTAAAATAACTGATGATTAGTGATAGCAGACATACTAAGTGGAGCGGGTGGTAAGGGAAGCTCATCAATGGCTTCTGAGGTATTAGTTAAAGTTTACACAGACTTCCTGAGACTCCTGAGAGAAGTCCTTTCTAAGATCAGTGTATAAAGGCAGCTAGCTTTCTAACAAGGAGCTGGAGAGAATGGGAGTTATTACAGCATTTGCTTGTTCTTATCCTCCCCATTTCCTCCCACTTCTTTTGGAATAACAGCCCTTAAAACTAGATATGGTTTGATGTATATAGCCAAGGGCACCCCCTCTGACACCTAGCACAGTAGATTAGGGAGATATCACTCCATATTTGGTAGGAAGAGACCCAAGAAAAAACAGTTAAAGCACCACACTGACTTAGAGAAATCTGACTCATGAAGAGCCCTCACCCAAGGGAAAACTGTTCTCTAAGTTCTTTCTAGATTGAAGCAGATAGCTCACTCCAGGTAAAGCATAGGGTATCATGTTAAAGCCCAAGGACCAAAGGGAAAAGCATGGACTCGGAGGCAGTGGCTTCAAATAGACACCAAGACAGTGCTGAACACCCAGAAGCTGCTCAGTATCCCCAGTGGAATAAAGCAACCATTCCTTCCACAGTTGGAGTAACTGTAATATGCCTTTCTAGAGCTTCCTGTCTAGATCTATGTCCTTCAGCATTCAAGTCCACCTGTAACACAGTTACATCATTGTTCCATAAAGCCCACAGCACAGAGTGACTAAGCCTGAAACAGCCGGTCCTCAATGGAACAAACTGGATGGAGCTATGGGAATCTCAGAAAAGTTGCCAAGGCAGACTTGTAGACATTGTTGAACATTTTTGCATTAAGAGACTGATCTGTGAGAAACATGCAAATTAAAACATCACCTCTACGGCTTCCCAGGCCCACGTCCTGTACTTGGGATCATGGGTCAGTCGCCACATGTACATGTAAGTCTCGATAACTTCTGGCCGTAAGATGTAGTACTTTTCATTTTGCCTCGTGGCAATGGCTTCCACACCACCATCAAATCGGAAAGCTTCTGGTCCCAGCTTCATGTCTAAAGCACACACAATCAGCAAGGGTTACCGCTTGCATAAGGCTACAACCTTGACAAAATTAGAAAGCACTTAACAACCCTGAAGGCAAATGCCAAAGAAAGACCATTTTAAGGGCTAGTCATACACCCCATACAGTACCCAGCATTCAATACGCTTCTAAATTTGAGTCACTTAAAAGAATCCATTTTAGAAAATGGCAACAATTCATTTTTTTTCTTTCCCCTATTTTACTCTGATTTACTGAGCATCCACCAGATGTTTATAAGGTACCGAAGCCCTTTGCTGAAAGCTCAGTGGTTAAGAATTCTGCTAGTATGTCACAAAGGGCCAGTTATTTAATCTTTGTGTTTAAATGTCTATTTTATAAATAGGAAGCAAGACACATAATCTCCTTATAGAGCTCTGGGAAAATTTCTTTGTTGGGACATGGACCCTTCCTCAATGTTATTGAGGTAAATCAAAGCTCAGTCAATGAGTCTGTCTTAACATGTATGACCTATATTTTTGATACTTGACAAACTACGTATATTTGTATAAAAGCAGTGACTTTTAAGTACAAGCATAAATTCCTTTAAGATTCTATCGATCGATCTATCTATCTATATCTATATATGTCTTTTCTCTTTCTTCCCTTCTCTTCCTCCTCCTCTAATGATGGTTAGGGTGTAGCTCTTCAGTGGACAACATCAAAGCATGGGGAAACGGAGTGTGAATGGAGAGTCACATATACTCACAGGTGCGATTGTAAGATTCATGACAGGTGCGGGCGATTTCGGCTCCGAGTTGCAGGTAGTGTTGGGACAGGGCTTCAGGAGCTTCGTCGGCCCCAAGAGCAAACATGCCCCCTGCAAAGCATGTCAAGTGGCCCATCTTGTGTTCCAGGAGGCCTCCCTTCCACTCTGCAATGTACGTTAGTCCCCCACTCGACTTGCGGATCAGGTGAGTCTCAATGGCCTACAAAGAAGACATTTTCAATAGCCGGTAGTCTTTTTCTCAAATTTATAATAAATGCTATATTATTATTGTATAATCTATTATCCATTCCTTTTATTCATCATTACTTTTTCTTTATGAGACATGGTTTTGCCTTAGATCACAGATTTCCTGGAACTCACTATGTAGGGTAAGCTGGCCTCTCACAGCAATCCTCCTGCCTCAGCTTCTTTACAGGCATGTGCCAACAACACTCTCAGTTCTACATTATAATTACACACACACACACACACACACACACACACGTGCACACACACATTACTTGCAATTAGAGCTTGTTGTCACAAATCTAATTTGATCTGAAATTTTACTGCTTTCTGTATTCCTTCCTCTATTCCAGTGGTTCCTGACCTTCCTAATGCTTGGACTCTTATACATAGCTCTTAATGTTGTGGTGACCCCCAACCATAAAATTATTTCGTTTTTATTTCATAACTGTAATTTTGCCACTGTTATGAACTGCACTGTAAATATCTGATATGAAGATGGTCTTCGGTGACTCCTGTGAAAGACTCATTTCACCCCCAAAGGAGTTATGACCCACAGATTGAGAACCACTGATCTACTCCACGCTTCACTTATTTATTTGGTTAGGATTTTCTCCATTGGCCCAGTCCCATTGGCTCTCTTTGGCTCCATGACCAAACACTTGCAGTTCTCCTTCCCCGTGTATCTTTCACTTCTCAAAGATGGGTCACTGGAGCAATGTCTGAGTTGAGTCAGTACAAAGACCAGGTCCCACTCACTATAGATGAAGAACAGAATGTGTTGGGATCTAGGATCCAGGATGGTGACGTTTCTGTTTTTTTTTCCCCCCCATTTAAGCTTGAGGAGCAAAACAGAGTGGCAAATCCAGAGTCAGAATATATGACGTTGAATTATAGCTCTGCTATTGTGGAGGAATGCTGCAGGCAATCTACTTTGTGTATCTATAAATCTCAGTATATGCCTCTCCCACAAAATGGGAACAATGCTATCTACTTTGAAGACTGCATCTCTTACGTGATAATAAGAAACTGATTAGAAGGCTTGGGGAGTAACGCATGGGAAAAAATCTGGAGTGGTGGCACTTGCGGTCATCATGGTGCTGGGAGGAGAAAGGGCCCCCCGGTCAGCCAGCGTAGCCCCACCAGTGAGTTCCAGGCCAATGAGAGACCATGTCACACACAGAAGAACAAGGTGGACGGCTCCTGAGGAATGACCCCCGAGTTGACCTCTGGCTTCCACATGTGCATGTATACGGAGAAATTACGTCAAGCTCTTTCTTTCTATTCTATTAGGAAACATATTATTGTACAGTTAAAAATTTAAAACAAATGGAGATATTTAAATCTAGGATAAAAATAGTATTTACGAAAGTGATTAATAAGATACATTTTATTTATGCTCATGGACTATTGATATTATCAAAATTCAGGTTAGAAATAAAATAAACCATGACTTAAAAAAAAATCAAAAAGTGTGAAGTATGTTGGAATTACGAATTTCCAATTTTTCTGATGGAAGATGACCCCTACAGCATGACATAGGAAGAAAAGGGCTCTGATGGGGTCTGCAGCAATCACTGCTATCAGAAAGAGGCTCGTTTTCAGGAAGCATGTGTGGGGAGACAGAGGAGAACGGCCCAAATTAGTGTGAAGGCAGATGAGACCTTTTTTACCTCTATTAGAAATAAACAAACGAAAGCAAGACGGTAAGAAACAAATGAACACTGCTGTGCTCATTAGCTGCGGTTAAGCTAATTTTATTGATGGTTTAGTTATTACATTAATATTTCACTCTCATTTAATGCAACTGAACATCTCAGCTATTTACACTTCTCATAACACAAATTGCAATAAAGTCCTTCAAGCAGATACTTGTTCATCACCCAAGAAATTACTCTTTCTACACGGCAAGAGTAATAGCTTTTGAGCACAGATTAGAGAAACATTATTACCCTGTTATGGAGAGTGAATAAAGTACTATGCTATTTTTGCACGATTCTGACCAACTTGCTGCCTCCTAAAATAAACTATGATGAAGTTCTGCGCCCAAAGCAATGGTGTTGTGTAGAAATAGAAAAATGTAAATATATCCTAATATGACTGTAATGAATATGATTTTTGCATCAAAATCTATAGGGAATTGGTTGGGGACAAGAATGTGATAGATTCTGTGGTTTAATTTTTCTATATTTGTATTAATTTGATGAAGCCTTTGAACTTCTAAATGATGCTTCACTTGCCCAGGTATTTTTCCCCACTATGGATTCTTAGTGTCCAGGGAGGGCCATAATAACCTGCTAGAGACCAAAGTATTGCATAGAGAGAAACTAGGAGAAATCCTATCTAAATCCACCTAAAGCTAAAACTGAGTGACCATATCCCCAGTGAATCAACAGTTCAGAAGAATAATATACAGTACCCTCCTCTTGACAAAAGTGGGTTTTTGATTTTGTTTTGCTTTTGTGTTGTCCTTTAAGCTGGCTTAGAACTTCTAGAGTCAACTGAGCTTTATGCCTCAGGTGTGTACCAAATGCTCCTGACTCATAATTATCTTAAAATATTTTTTATTTATACTTTGAAGTTTCATATGTGGATGCAATGTATTTTGATCATATTTACTCCCCAAGCTCTCCCCCAATTCCTTCCAGAACTCTTCACCCTCCTTTCCCTACCCATGCCATCTTTAACAAAACAAAACAAGAAGAGAAACAAAAAAACCCACTGAGTCTACTTAGTGCTGCCCTGCTGCACATGGATGTGAAATCATTCCCCGGAGCATAGGCAGCCTACCAATGGCAGGAACCTGAAGCAAACCTATTCTCCTTCCCTCTCATCCATCAGCTGTCAATAGCTCCTCAGCTGGGAGTGGGGCCCCTGTGCCTCTAGCAATGCATGCTGGAATGTTGACTGGCTTGATCTTGTGCAATAAAGTACAACTCCAGTGACAGAAACTTTGCTGTGGAAGACAATGCTGCTTTTAAACTCAGAACGCTGTTTTTTCTTGCAACTTGCAACTTGAATATAGACAATGGATTGAAAACGTTTTTACAATTAAGAGGTTCAGGAAACACTTTGCCTCATTTGTTCTTAATGGATTTTCCTGTCAACTGTCTAAACAGAATGCACTGACCGTTACGTAGGTACAGTTCTAGAAGCTAGGGGAAAATACTTCAAACGATATTTCAAAATGGCTTTTCTTGGAATATCAAAACCTTGGAGGGCCACTTTAAAATCAAAGCAGTTAAGATGTCTGCTAGGATGGTAATTAGATGACATAATAGAAACCAAATTACACTGAAAATAATTCTCAAGATTTATACTCAAAACCTTACTGGGAGGAGGAAAATTAACCTTCATAGGAATGAGCTCTCTAGCACGACCAGGACAGGACCACAGGGCCCTCGGCCTAGGTTGCATTTGATGTTTGTCATGAACTACAATAAAAGCTGTCCATTGTCTGGGGGGTGGTGATACACGCCTTTAAACCCAGTACTCAGGAGGCAGAGGAAGGTAGATCTCTGTGAGTTCGAGGCCAGCCTGATCTACAGAGTGAGTTCCAGGACAGCCAGAGTTACAGCAGAGAAGCCCTGTCTCAAAAAAAAAAAAAAAAAAGAAACAAAAGAAAAGGAAAAAAAACAAAAACACAAAACAAAGCAAAAAATCTGACCATTACAAGCCTCATTCTAATGAAGTTCCAATTCCTGTATGTGAGAGGGAAGGGTTTATGTGTGTTTTTGCTCAGTGAAGCCCTCAACTGATCTAGGGAGGAAAACAAAAGATTCTCCATCCAGCTAGCAAGGTCAAAGCAAGCTACATTTTACATTATATTTAAACAAACAAATCACCAGACCTATTAGAAAAGGTAATAAATTTAGGACAATGACTTAAAATAAATGGAATTACAAGTTTCTACAGCCAAGTGTGATACTCCCTGCCTATAATCTCAGCACTTGGAGGTGGAAGCAGAAGGATCAGGAGTTCAAGGTCATCCTTGGCTTTATAGGTTCAGGCCATCTTGGGATAGATGAGAGCCCATTTCAACTCTCTATCTCCAAGAAAAATAATTTTTCCCTGAAAATTAATAGTATTGGTCATAAAAATATTCTGAACACTCAAGAAAAAGGCTTTTTTTTTTTCCCCTGTAGATTTAGCTATAATTTTATTAGATCTCTGGAGATGAGTTAAAATAGTAGTACCATTGGATTGTCAGTGATCTTCAGCAATTTTAAACTAGTCGATTTTCAGAATATAAATCCAGGATTTGTTCAACATAAATATAAGAAAAGAACACAGTCGCTTTGCTGAGGGAAAGAGATACATTCTAAGTAATGTACTGTTAGGCAATATCACTGTGTGAACATAACAAAGACACCACTATGTGTTAGTAGGCGGCGTCATAGTCAGGAAACACTATCTTCCAATTGGTTTGTTGTTGACCAGAATGATATCTGGTCTATGACAACCTTTCTTCAGACAGGTGAGTGTAGCTCGGATTGGCCTTGAACTCACTATGTAGCACAGTCTGACTTTAAACTTAAAGCAGTCCTGTTCCCCTTAGTCCCCCAAATGCTGGAGGTACAGGGGGTTACCACATTGCCTGGCTAGACAGATGACTCTTCGGTAAGAGCTGAACCATATAATAACTTTTCCCTCTTCTTTTAGAACTAAAACCTTAAGTATGATGACTATTGTTGTAATTACACTGCAGAGATTGAGCTCTCCCTAACTGGAAATACTTTATAAGCCTCTCGTGTAGCACTCCTACTTTTTCTCATTAAAGTCTGATTAATATTTGAGTTGTAAGTTAGAGTGGACTAGCAAGGATAATTTAAATATTGGGTTACCTGGATAGCATCAAAATACATCTTCTTGGCTTCTAGATCTGTCTTGTCAGACATTAACCACGCCTTGAGCAAATATTCATAAAAGCTGTCTCCAAGTCCTCCAACCGACACATGATCTGAAAAAAGAGAGCGGAATGGATTTCAGAGTGACTCAGCTTTTAATTCAGATAATGCAGCAAAATCCTATTAGATGTGGAAACCCGTCAGCTGCAGCTCAATGGGACATGTAGAATACAACAAATCCCCTGTTTCAGAAGGGTCTTCTGACATGAGCAGATGGGCTATGGACACACGCAATATATCCTTAATAGTCACCAGGGTACTTGTGTAAACATGAGAAATTATACGGAGTTGCTTCTGATTCTAAAAATCTGGTTCTCTGGTTAAAAAAAAAAAGCCAAATTAAAATGTTCCATAGTCTATATTTAGTATTTTAAATTTAGTTTAGATCTGAGTAATATAAAAGTCTATCTAAGCTTTAGGGACTAGCAAATTAAAAAAAAAAAAAAAAGAGTTGCTAATAAACAAGAGGCTTCTCAGGTTCGTGTCATTTTTAAAACTATATGACATTGTTTTCTAGTGCTCTGAAACTGAGGGTTGAAAGCAGATGGACTGTTTGTCTTCTAACAACTCAATCCTACAGTGCAAGTCCCCACCACTGACTGTGTATGACCTACTGCCAGATCACCTGGCTATGTGCATCTGCAGCTAGCCATCCTCACCTTCCCAGCAAGGTTGGTCATCTAGGCTGGGAGACAGTGCGGGTGAGAGCCACTCCACTCCACAGTCCACACAGGGCCCACACTGGGATGTTTGCCTCTCATCATAAACATCAAGTAGAAGTGGAATGAATCTTCATTTTTTTAAAGCACATTTGCTTCCCCAGACCACAAACACAATCAATTTGAAACACCATGCCCAGAATTTAGACTTGAACATTAACAAAATGGCCTTCCAAAGTTTCATAACACAAAGCTAAATCTAAAATGAAATGTGTATTTGTTGACTTGGTTATTCAGGAATTCATTAGCATATCTCTAGCTATAAACTGTTCTGCTACCTAGCCAACAACTCCACTTAGAAGTCTCCATGGGTGTTGAAAATTAAATACACTAGAAATTAAATTCTTTGTGTGTGTGTGTGTGTGTGTGTGTGTCTTCAACTTCACCCTCTGCTAAGGTTTCCAACCCCCCCCCCAAAAAAAAACCCAACCCATTGAAACTCAGGGGGTCAATCAGGCTCAGCACAGATCACTCACCTAGCTTAAACTAAGGTTCTGGGTTCAATTTCCTAGCAGCACTAACCCCAACAAAATGGAGCAAGAACACTAAGTAGTCGTTTAAAAAATTATTTTCTATGATCCCTCCTACTCACAGGCAGTGGGTTCTGAAACTCTACACTCGATTCCTCTCACATATCTTCTGAATCTCCTCACCCCATTCCTCTCTGTTCTTACCAGTATGATCCTGGTCCACACCACCACTGTATCTGTGTCCCAGTTAGCTTTAACTGACAGCTTGACATAGCACACAGTCACCTGAGAAAGGACTCCCAGACGAGAGACTGAGAGATTGCTCAGATCAGACTGACCTGTGTGCATTTCTGTGGAGGACTATCTTCATTATTAGTTAATGTAGGGGTGTCCAGCTCACTGTGGGCTCTACCACCCTCGGCGGGTGGTGCTAGATTGTATAAGAAAGTTAGCTAAGTAAGCCTGGGCATAAGCCAGGAGGCACAGTTCCTCCATGGTCTGTTTCAAGTTCCTGTCCTGACTTTCCTCAATGATGGATTGTGACCTGGAAGGGTGAGCCAGACAAAGCCTCTCTCTTGTAAGTTACTCTGGGTCAGAGTGTTTCATCAGCAACAGGAAGGACTGGGAACGGCTCCTGCTTGTTGTTGCTTTCACTCTCACAGGGCGTGTTATACTTAATTCTAGTAAAACTGAATAGCAAGGTCAGTTCCTCAAGTGTGAAGTGTTCAGCAGCTCCAGGCGAGTCAGCATTTCCTTCACTGCACAGAGCTCTAATGACAGCCTGTTTCCACAATCCTACCACCCAGGCTCTTCACAGGCAAGTCTGGTCACCACTAACCCAAAGCCCTTCAACCCTGGCTCTCTGGGAACAAGGCGGGTCTTTCATGACCTTAGTCTTCTCTCTCATTGGCTACTTGCACTCTGCTCGCTTATCATCTAGACCTTCTGGAGCCTCAGAATTATCAGCTTCCATCCCAGGGCTTCTGTAGGCCTTGTTTTCTTGGAGAGAACTGTCACACAGTACTTCCTCGAAGAGACCTTCCCTGACATCCTCACAAGGTCCCCCTTCTTCATCAGCTTTTGGCCAGCCCTCCTTTGCCACACTTTCACTTCCAGAATGTGGTAAAAGTACCTTGCCTCCTCACCAGACCATGATCCGTGAGAGCTATCCGAGAGATAGGTCTTTATGTTTCCCAGTGCACACTGGGCTCTGGAAAACCTCTTCCTCTCCATACAAGTGATGTCAGTGTTGCAGGGTCTCATATGTCAATGTTAATAACAGTATTGCACCTATTCCAGCTCGTGGGGCCTGATTTTAAGTATTTACATATGAAAATTCTCTTATTATAGATAGTCCAGAATCATACGAATTAAATTTTAGAGAAAATATGTTTTTAAAGTTGTAAGTCTGACTTCTTAAAATAGCAGCACATGACCTTTGCAGTTTCCTAAATAAATTACCACGGAAACCTCTGACATTTACAAACTAAATAGGCTAAGTAGGAACTCATCAATAATAAGCCTGCTGTTGTAAGCATGACTGTAGGAGACAAACAAGTGATGCATGGCAAGGCAAATCCCTGTCCGGTTACTGTCAAAATAACAAGGGCCAAATGAAGTAAGAGGGGATGATGGGCACGCTCCAGACATGCCCTTCAGAGATGGAGCAACGAGAGGGGAACACTAGCAGCCATGAGCAGCGTGGTACTGCCCCCTTGGGTGATGACTCCCTAATGAAGGGAGAGGAAGCCTGGGCATGAGAGTACTACTTTAAACAAAAAAAGAAATGGGTTATATAATAATATGTTTCTTTCAATTAATTTTGATGTTAGTTTATTTAAATTTTTTTTTCTGGCTATCAAAAATCAAAATAAACACAGAGGTGCATCACGACTCTGATAATTTAGCATCTCATTCGCTGAGCTTTCCCAGGTTGGCACGACAGTTTGTGTGGTAAGAGAGTTCTATGTAAATCCTTAGTGCGTGCGGGAGAGAAGGAGGCCAGATATTTCAGGAGGATGGGACCATCAACTCTACAAAAACAAAAATTTGGTATTTTCATGCCTAACAGTTCCAACAGTAGTGAGTAGTCATTTGATGTTCTTCTCTAAGTGGGTAAATTATGATTTTTTTCTTCTAGGAATAAGTCCCATAAAAACATTCCTATATCTAAAAAAGAAAAAAAAATAGTAAAAGAATCAAGATACAGGAGGATCAAAACAATTAGTATTCTCCCTTCAGCAGCTAGAGGAATATATGCATAGGCCCAGTCCCAAACATCGAGCAGAGCTCAGGGGACCCCACGGAAGAGGGGTGGGGGGAGGGACTGTGAGGACCAGAGGGGTCAAGGACACCAGGAGAACAAAGCCTACAGTGCCAACTGACCAGCACTCTTGGGGGCTCAAGAGACTGAAGCAGCAGACATGGAACCTGTCTGGGGTCCCTAAATATACCTTATGGCTCTCTGGCTTGGTGTTCTTGCAAAACTCCTACAGGCTGGAGTGGGGGAGTCTCTGACCCTTTTACTTGCCCTTGAGACTCTTTCGCTCCTGCTGAGTTTTCTAGGTCACCCTTGATGTAGGGAATAGTGCCCAGCCTTGTTCCATCTTGTTAAATCATGCCCTGTTTGAGCAGTAACCCTGGGAGGATTGTTCTTTTCTGAGGAGAAGGGAGGAGAGGTCGGTTGGTGAGTAGGGGTTGGGGGCAGATCTGAGGGGACTAAGGGAGCTGAGAGGAGTGGAGGGACAGAAGAAGAGGTGTCAGGATGTATTGTATGTAAGAAGAAAAGTTAAAAAACTAATATTTTCCCTTTAATTTTTAATAGATTTCACATGACTCTGAATTTATCTGTCTAAAGCATTGCTTAAGTGCTACTAGTGACACACACACACACACACACACACACACACACACACACACACACACACACACATGCACACATGCACATGACATCTGACATCTAGCAGCAATGGTCACAAAGCCTGTTTTGTTTTGTTTTTTTACCTGTAGATAGGCTGGGATACTCTTTAGCCATAGCTAAGAAGCAGGGACAACCTTTACAGAAGGGTAATAGACAACTATTGCTAAAAGAATGAAAGGTCAGATACAACACACACAAGTACACAAAACACTCAAGTCAACAGTCATTGAGTAGGTATGAAGTACTGTGCTCTGGGGTAGCAGACATCCCCATAGCATATTTACCAACCTCTGAAGTGTTGCATCCCTATGAAGATAGGTGTGCGTGAGCATAGGGAAGCTGGCTGTGGGCAGAAATAACCCCAACTGTTGGGCTGGAGAAAAGAAGTAGAGGCATGTTGGATGCTAAGAAATTCTAACCAGAGCCTTAAAGGAGGAGCCTTCTGGAAGAAAAGGCATGTGATCTGGAACTTAGTGGAGGAGTTAGATAAAAGAGCAATGGATATAGTATAAACAAAACAAAACAAAATGAAACAAGAAACAAACAAACAAACAAAAGAAAAAAACCCCAACAACCCTAGATATCACCAAAAAGGCCATGGTTAAGAAATAAAAATAGTTGTTGCTGGAACACAGGATATAGGATGGGAGACAGGGAACATGAGACTCATCAATCCTGTTTGTTTTTCCAACAGAAAATTGGCTAATAAGCAATCCAAATATAAAAGACTCTTTGTACCAGGAAACAGAGCCAAAAATATAGCATGAGAGTGACCGAGAAGGTGAAGCCAGGATGTTCTGGTGTAACTGTCTCTTAATGTCCCTCTTCATGGTGACTATTAAATCCTAAATTAAAGAAAGGAAGCAGAAAATCAAAGAGACTTTTCTTCAACTTTTGAAATATCTCAGGAGAAGAACACTAACATTGGTCACACTTTTAGAAAATTATATTTAGTGTTCTTGTATCCCAAAACTCTAGTGGGCCTCAGACATTTCATGTTAGTCTTAATGCTCTTCACACTCTTAAAGATCAACAAGTACCCTGCAGAAGGTACTCATTTGAGTAGAATCTATGATTATTAATCATATGAAAACTGAAACAGATTTCAATACATTTCTTGTTGATTCATTAAAAATAATAGTTATAACAAATAATATTTTTCATAAAAATGGTATTTTATAAATTAAGCAAATTAGTGGGAAGACTGACACTATTTTACATTTTTTTTCTTTTTGCCAGTCTCCTTAATGTTTGCTTCCCGGGCTGGCTTCTCATGCCTGATCTGACTTTGATCCATTAGTATACATTGTTTTGGCTAAAATATACAAAAAAAGTCAGTCTCATACATTTGTACAGCTGGAAAAGGGAAGCACATCTTAATCATCTATTCAGGGGCTGGGGATGGGACTCAGTTGGTAAAGTGCTCATCAGCTCACCATACAGACATGGGGACTTGAGTCAGGTCTCTCTGAACCCAAATAAAGAAAGCTGGGTATGGTGTCAAATTCTTGTAATACCAGCAATGGGAAGGCAGAGACAAGCACATTCCTGGGTAGCTAGCCTAACCCACTGAGTCCCAGGCCAGTTAGAAGACTTATCTAAAAGAACAAAGTGTATGGTATCTTCAGGTTAACCTGTGGCCTTCTCTCTCTCTCTCACACACACACACATACACACTTGGGTCCTCTGTAAGTACAGAAAGTTCTCCTAACCATGGAGCCATCTTTCTAGGCCCTCAATAAATTTTTATACTCTGTTCCATTAAAATCTATTATCTTGAACTTTTAGTGGCTCTTTTTGTTATGTATGATTTCATAATAGCATGCCCTGGTCATTTGAAAAATATTAATTTTTCTGGGTTATGTAGATATGTCATGTTGACATATTTCATTACACAAGAAAAAACAAAAGCCACCTTTGTTAAATAAATAAAGTCACTACCAATGTTATCAGGAAACTAATGGAGTCAAGCTCATGGTGATATATACAAGTTTTCTAAAATTCTAATTTTTATTTAGAAACCCAAATTTTACCACCACTGGTACAAACACCATTTCTTCATCTTTAGGAACCAGCTATTCAGATAAGAACAACCAGCTGTTTTCAGTTGTACTTTCAAGTAGATGGTAACTCATGAAAGAATAATCACAGTCACCCCATAGCAAGCAATACTATCAGTAGTAACACCATCTTGAAACACAAGATTTCCCTCACGCAACTGCTATTTTTCATCATGTATACATCTGTGCACTTCCATCACAATGCACATAACATTATGATAAGTAATATTGTTGGTGAACTCAGCAAGATATAGAATCGCTTAGAAAACAAACCTCTCAGCATGTCTCTGAAGAAGTGTCTAGATGCGGTTAATTGGAGTGGGAATTGTATTCTAAGTGTGAATGCACCCATCCTGTGGGCTAGGGCTCCATACCGAATATAAAGAACAAAGCAAGCTAAGCTGCTCTCTACTTCAAGCTCTTCAATGCTGCCTCAAGCTCTTACCACCATGGTAGACTGAGCCCCAATACACTCTTCCTTTTTGTAGCTGCTTTTGCTAGGTATTTTGTGACAACAAGTCGCTCTTACGAATACATTGTCATACACTCAAGTGTTGGTATTTAACAAAATAAAAAAACATTTCTCCACTCCATCAAAACATGTATAAGTGAAACTGGTGTGCTTTAAACTGTGGTAGAAGATACAGTGAGCATCAGCACTTTTTGGTGTCTGCCTTGATTCGCACCGAGCCCACCAGTTTTACCCACCACTGCTCACTCAACATAAGAGCAAACATGTACAGAAAATAGGCAACAAAATGTCTCAGTATTCATAAATTTGACTTTCTGGGCACATGGAAAGTATCCAGGACTTTGGGTGATCTGTAGACCACACTGAGTGGCAGGTTTCATTATGGATCTAAGGCTTCCTAGCTATTACCAACAGGACACATGGGGTTTAGCTTCCTCTCCCACACTTGCTACTAACTTGTTCTTTAAAAAAAGGTACTTCTAAAAGAATAGTGAGGCATAATTATCTAAGAATATGTTGTTTAATATAAAGAAAAAGCCAAAATTAGAGTAAAAATTTTAGGCAGTATTAATGCCTTCTATGTAACTAGATATCTCACTTGCTTTCAATTGCTACTTAACCTATCACAGGCTTTGCAAATTAGCTTGAGAACATTTCTTTTTACAAATTCCAAGTCTTTCTACTACTGTTGAAAATTATCCAAAGTGAGGGCTTCTGGCATCAGAAGACCTTGTTTGATACTTATTTCTAGGCTAAAGGTAAGTCACACACAAGAAATTTTGTCTGGTGGTTGAAATTTAAGAAGAGAAAAGACCTCTGTCTGTGCTTCTCATTTCCCAACTCAAAGCAGAAAATTTCAGAACTGGGCAAAAGCATCATTGTCATTCATACATAGGAACTCTCTTTCCTTCTAACCACAAGGCCAGCCTGTTACAAGTGGAAGTCCCCACCACACTGGCCAGATCTTCCTAATAGTTTCAAATATGCTTATAAAAATGGCATCAGACTTACTGCTATCTGTGAAAACAAGCTGCCTGGTTTCCTGGCAGCACTCTATCTGAGGCTGGGTAAGACATACCCCCCTCAGCACCCCCCCAACATCCCGTAAGAACTATATTTGTCTTTTGTTCCTTGCACAGTGCTGGGCACCAGGAAGAATGAAGGGATGCTTAGCTTTGGACTTACGTTGACCCCACTGTCCACTACTGGGGTTCAGATAGTTAGGATAAAGGCCTTCCGGTTTTTCCATCTTGTTCAGCACTGTTCGAATATTCATCACCTATAAAAGAAAAGGAATGTTAATGTGAAAATCTAAGAGAAAGTTCACACGCCATTCTTTCTCTCTTGCTTACTTATTTTGGTCAGGGTAGAGAGAAAAATTGATAAAACATTTCAGAGTTTCGGGATTTGTGATCATTTTACTTTTATGACAAAAATAATAGGAATACGTGCATATAGTGATACATATCTAGGTCTCCAGATCTCCAAATTGAGAACCCAATCTATATATTAAGGCTATATCAGTGTATAAAACAATAGCCACTCTTTTTGGAATTGTACATTTGAATAGGATGATATGTAAAATAAACAAGTATAAATAATAGGTCAAGAGAAGACAAATGCTATGGAAAATAAAGATTAGGAATTATGCAAATTTCTGCATTGAAGCTCCACCCCTCAGTGCAATTGTATTGGGAGATGGGGCTTTGAGGGATATTCAGGAGGGAAGAATCCTCTTTTTCTTACCACTCCCCCTGCCCCTTGTGCAGAGGCACAAACAGGAGGTTATGGGAGCACTTACAAGCCAAGACACCTAGGAATGAAATCTTCCTGGTCTAAACTCTAACTGTAGACCTCTTTGTGGCCACAGGGTGAGAAATAAGGTTCTGTTATAAAACCACTCCTCTAGGGGATTGTGTTGTGGAAGTGTGCGTTCACTAGAGAAGAGGCTAACAAGACAGAGTGATGTGAAGTGGTAAGGCTGTACTGTTGAAGTCAGGTGGTCTGAGAAGGCTGATGTGTTTGGGGAAAATTTCAACAAAGTGAAAGAGAACTCTTTCAAGAAATGTTGCTTAAAAGATACAAAAGATAAAAGCCAAGTGGTGAGATTATGTAGTATGGTTGGGTTTGCTTCTTGAAGAACAACTCTATTTCATTGCCATTTCATATTTGTATAATACTTTAATCTTTCACATTTGCTTCATATAGTGTACACAGTGCTACATATTTTTAGGTGGAAAAATTTAGGTAGCTAAGCCATTTTACAGAGGAATAGGCCTAAATTTTAAAGCTGGGAAGGGTCTATATTCCAGGGTTCTATATGAAGGAATCACATTCAGAGGCTTGTGTGGTTTGGATGGAATATAGAAACAATATTAAGAATATTGGTACACACCTTTAATCCCAGTATTCAGAAGGCAGTGGTGGTCCATGCCTTTAATCCCTAAGACAGAAACAGAGGGTGGAAGCAGACACAAGAGGCAGAACTCAGAAGGAGTCAGTGTCGGATTGAAAGTGATGTCTGAGATGAGTCAGACTGAAGGACAAAGTGATCAATCAGAGGAAGAGTTAGCAGAGTGAGTCAGAGTGAGGACAAGACCAACTCTCATTATATAAAAGTGGGCCCTCAGCTCAGAGCAGAGTCAGTTACAACAATCAGTTACAGCAGGCAGTATGAGGCTAGCAGTCTGAAGCAGGCAGAGAACAGAGACAATGAAGCAATCTGACTGAAGATAAGGCAGAGAAACAGAGAGGCTGACTGAGGCAGTATGGAGCAGTGAGAGCTCAGAGAGAGACACAGGGACATAGAGGCAGCTCAGCAGAAGTCAGTATCAGATGGGAAGAACATGTCAGTTTGAAGCTGAGCAGAGCAGTTCAATCTGAGGCAGTCAGAGAGTCAGCCAGAGTAAGCTAGAGTCAGAAGATCTAGTTTATAAAAAGTCAGCTGGCTCAGACGATCAGTTTGAACCAGTCCAGTTTGGAGAAGAGTTTGAGCCAGAATAACAAGTGAGTTGAACTAGAAGAATCAGAGTTCAGAAGGAGCTAGTCAGAGTGGCTCAGATTAGACTGTAAGGAGATTTAAATGTTCTAGATTTTATGGAGGCTGATGCTGAAGCCTTCCAGATCAAGGATTTAAGAGTATGTTATACAGAGTCCAAAAGACTCTAGGGCTCCAGCACTAGAACTGGTGATTGAATTAGAAAAGAATAAACTGTCCTCTGCCCTGAATTAATGTCTATATCTGGTGAATCTACATATACATAATTTACTTAATGTATAGAAAGCCACATGGGGGTAGGCAGGCCTTTTCACAATGACTTACACAGTATCACAGAAAGAAGAGGTTGGCAGTCCAATAAAGTGAAATGAGGCATGTTTCAAAGTTTCCTGCGTTACACAAACATTGCTACTTTCCACAGGCTCTGCACAAGTGTTTTCAAGACTCACCTTTTCAGCAAAGATGGGATTTCCTGATAAACGGCTCAAGTGCATAAACTCCAAATGTAGAGTTCCAAATTCTGCCAGAATACTGCTGCCTCCTGAGGCCCAGGGCCAGTTCCGCCCGATTCCACTAAGGGAGGGAAGACATGGAAGAGTTATGGGTGAGGTGAATTCCATTTTCCAAGCAGAAGTGAGAGAACTCACATTTCTGTGATGGCATCTCCACTAAGAGTCGACTCTAGTTATCACATGTTGTTTTAAGCTTTGACTCCTATCTTTGACCTGAAAATTAGTGTTGACTTCAGTTAGAAAGTCACTGTGTGTTCCATGTGACTTATTTTGGAAGGTCTGGTGCTGTGCAGCAATGCATAGTCTTCCATATAAGCGGGCCCAACACTCTGCCGTGTCATGATGCCACATAAATCTCTTTGACTTTCTAATTGAGATTCCACGGAATTTTAGATATTCACGTTATTCTAAAAAAACCTATTTGGACAGAAAATAAATTTCAAAGATTCTTTGCTTAAGTACTTCTGTCCTTTTCCAAATCCTCCCTCGAATTACTAGACTTCCGTATGTGTATCTTCACACTGTATCTTATCTATTTTCTAAGGCACTGACTCACTCTTACTTAATCTATGCTTAAGAATATAAAATTATGTTACATAAACCTCAAAGGCATGAGCTACAAATATATTGTTGGGTGGTTCATCTCAGAAAATACTTTTAAAAAATATATATTTAACATACATTTAAAAATGTGTGTTGTGCATGGTTTATGTGTGTGCTGCTAGTGCATGCATCCTTACATGGAAACTCAGACGCAGTGGTAGGACGTCAGGTACCTTTCCCTAGTCCTCCTTTGCCTTACTGCCTCTAAAACAGGATCTTCCATTGAACTGGAGCTAGGCTGGAGGTCAGAAAGCCCAGAGATCCTTCTGCCTTTGCTTCTCTATAGCGCCAGGGTCATAGGACTCTGGAGCCACAATCAGCTTTTGTGTGCATGACTGGGATTTGAACTCAGGTCTTCATGCCACTGGGACAACATGACAGCCCCAAACATGAAGTAACTCTTGAGATATGATCAGAATCTTGGGTATAGATTGTTTCTGAAGAAACACTTAAAACTTTAAGACATATATGATAATTCAAATAAAGAATAAAGTCAAATATCCTCCTGAACGATAATTCTAATTCCTATACCTCCAAATGCACATCTTGGTTTTGGCTCAGACTTACACCTATTGCACATTATTAGGTATGCTATAGTGACTATGCATGGCACTGGGTTACAAGCAGGCTGTGACAAAAATCACCTTCTTCAGGACTTTACAGAGCAATAGGAGGCAAATATTTGAACAGAAAAGAATTCCAATCCAGTATGTAAATGCCAAGGTAAACGTTAGAAAATCTCCGGAGTACCTTGCACAATCTACAGTGTAGCATCTAGGCATCACAGGGCACTTCCTCTAGGAGGAGAGCCCAGAGCTGTGTCTTGAAGAATAAGAGTTGGGGAGAAAAGAGCAGCGAGAGGTGAGGCTGGGCATGTGCCCACATCAGAAGGGACCAAGGGCAGTACCAGACACTGGACGAGGAGAGGGGCAGGCACAGTGCTGCCACATCTGAGTCTGGGATTGGAAGTCTGCTGGAAGTCTGATTTTCCTTTTTAAGACAGAGTGCTCTTCTTGGTGGTCCCCAGACTTCAGAGGTGCCCTTTCGTACATGGGTAAACCTTTTCAGATCTCACTGCCTCTAGTGCCCGGGTGCTGAAGAATGCAGAAAATGCAGAAACTAAATGATGAGGAACCTGGCCACAGGCAACTCTGGGCTAGTCTCTTTCTCCTTTTAGAGCCAAATTCAGGTTTTGTTCTAAAGCTCACAGGTATTGTTGATATACCTAATAATAGGGAATGCAGAGAACTGAAAACCTTACATTCGTTTATTTTAGAAAATATCCTAAAATTCCAGTTCTTGGAATATGAGTTAGTTTTATTTTATAGTTAGTTTAATGAAAGGAATGTTGAATTACCCAAATGGAATGAAAAGCTATCCTCAAATTTTGTTAACTCATGACAGCACATGTAGCAATTGGTCATTGGTTGTATGATATATCAACATTTTTTTCCTCCAAACATTCCATCGCTAAAGAAAGGCTAACCTAGTAAGCACAACTACAAAATCCTCAATTTGTGAAAAAATATTAAAAAATAATTTGCAGCATCAGGCCGTAGCAGGAAAGACAGACCGACAGCTTTACCCAGGAGAAGGATGAAAACAGGATGCAGTGAACAAGTCTAGCCCACTCCCCCGAAACTAAGGAACTGGTTCTGTTCAACTCAGGGATAAGAACATGCAGAGGCATACTCACAAGTGCTGGTTAAACAACTCAAATGCACTAAATAAAACCCAAATTTACTTAGGGTCAATACATTTTCTCCTTGTAATTTATGTGTGCAGTCAAGGGGAAACCAGAGATTTACTGATCATTTCTTCATGTTAAATCTGTTCTCTGGTATTCACATGAGAGAGAAAAATCACACTTTTTCCACCTCTGTTGAATTACACAAGGAGCAAGAACATGAAAAACATGAATCTTGCTAAGAGAAAGGCAGCTAGGTTTGGGATAAGTGTGTATATGAAAGAATGGCTTTGATTATCTTTCAGCCCAAAGAATTAAGGTAGTTCAGCAAAATTATTTACAAGACGAATAGTTGTGCTGGTTCTTAAATATACAACTGGGAAGTAGTTGAAGAAGTTGGAGAGGGCACAGCTCAACTTAGATCTCACTGACACGTCTACAGAGACCCTCAGATTGGCCTGGAGAGAGGATGGAGTGCGCACCACTGGTCATCATACCAAGTGATGGAGACCCATGAGATGTGGGGAGAGACACGTGGCTTCCACTCAGGCACACCACATACTAAGTCAAACCAATTTTTGGTCACTTAGAGAGGGATAAGCAGAAAATTTTCTAAGATTGTTTTATTCAGTATTTTTAAAAGGCAAGTCCTAGCTTAGACTGATATGGAACTCACTTTGAAGGTTGGGCTGGCCTTGAACTTGTGATTCTAGTTCCCCGAATGCCTGGGTTATAGGCACATGCCACCGTGCCTATTTATAAAGTCTGTTTTGCTCCAAAATGCTGACTGTAGTGATGATCTATGTATTCATAAAGCTAAAATTCCTACATGGATCATGGACATTTGTCATTAAAATAGGAGTCTGTGTGTGATAGGGGAGATGAGTCCAGGAAGAGGTCTGCTTTCTTGATTTAGAAGCCAGAGTATCCTGGGTATCCTTCTACCATAAGCCACGCATTCTAGATCTTCAGTACAAAATTACTCTTATCTATAAGAGTGGGGGATCGAAAATGCCTTTAATGTTGTTACATTACCAGGGTATTTTAAAGGCCACTGTGGGTGTTCTTTACCTGGACTGTTTTGCAAACATGAATAATATTCTAGAAAAATATGTGAAAGACAAAATAATAGTTTGTGTTAAAAAACTACTAGCTCCATAAGACAAGGGAGGGCCACTTAAATATTCCCAACTTTATTATAATGTTTACATTTTAAGCCATAATGATGAGTCAGTGTATGGAAATGTATACACAAAAAGGCAATTAACATGATCTGGACAGCTGCCAAAGGTTTGGTTCAAAGAATCCTAGACCAGAACTTCAAAATGCTGTATTACTCTAGTTGTACGCACTTCTGCTTCCTCCAGTGTCTAGTTCTCCACTTTAAACAGGAGTATTATTTAATAGGTATGTATCAACTTTCAGTTTCAATTTCCAATATTCTCTGATCATTATTATTTGAAAATAAAACTTATCACAGCAAAACTAGTCAATTTCAGCAAGTGAAAATATAAAACTCTTTAAAAAAAGAGTGGACTCACTGGGTCCTTTGGAAAATGTGGAATACTACTTTTATAGAGTTTATACAGTTTATTAGCAGTGGCAATGGATCCTGATTCTATTGTACTCAAAGCATTAAAGGGTGAATATTTAGTGACCTCATAGCTCTGATGTACAATGGGCTTCATGTGCCTTTTCTGTTGCTTGGGGATAGTGGGTAACAAGGCCAGAGGAAGAAAACACATCACGAATGGCCCCATTCTATTCATGTCTGAATCCCATGGGAGATACACTAATTCTTCCTGAGCCTGTAATGATTTAAGTAGCTGGAGGATCATTCTGGATTGATGAGCCATCCATCCAAAATAATCTTAAATGGAAGTCACCCAAGGGAGTATACGTTATAGTCACCACTCAGATATAATTTGGATCATTAACACATAGAGTTGGCAATGTAGCATGATCAAATATAAGAAATGCAGAAGATATAAAGCTGAAATGATTCTTTAAAACTGCCAGATTAATATACAAACAAAGCATTAAACAGTTATACAGTATTCATTAGCTATGACTTTCAATTTACCCTTCCTTTTGGCTTCCGTCTATGCAAAACGGAAAGTGAAGTAATTTTTTTTGTCAAAAATAATAAGGAATAAAAACCAATTTTTGCGAGTATTCTTGCCTGAATGATTTCTGATTAGCTGATCAGTGAACAAACTTCCTTTAAGTTACCAGTCTACAATACAGTTTGCTCCTTGTGGTGATGGAGTCACCAGTCTTTGGAAGGAAACCTCCCTACATCCTATATATTACTCTAAAATCTTACTCATGCATGCAAATGGAAGCGCCCACCGGGAATTCAAGAGAGGAAATAAATCTGGTATGACTCCTTCTCGATTTTTAGCACAAATTAGGCAGGAATAATTAGAAATCTCATCAATGATTGTTTCTTTTAGCTGTATCCCCAAAGCTAATTGATTCAGAGACGTGGTGATTTCCATTTCACATACTGATGTCTCCTTCCTGCAAAGGTCTGCAGAGTGCTGGGAGCTGCATTTCCCCCAGGGCTGCAATCCTTACACAGGCCATCCCGAAGAAGCTTGTCATAGAGAATCCAACAGAGAAGATCCCCCGTCCCCGCTCCCAGGAAGAGCAGCTGAAGCAGGGCAGCCATTTGACTCAACTACTCATCATCACAGCTGCTATCTCTGAGTAGCAGTATGGAGGTGCTTAAATCTCAATTATTTCCACACAAGACTTTTCACGGTGTCCGCCATGATACTTGCTGTTTGTTATATTCTGCTCAATTTAATTATATGCAATTATTTTTTATTATTTTGCTTTATTCTAATTCCTGATATTCTTCTTTGTGTCTCATTATCTAAACTCGGGACTCGGGGCTATGAGTTACGGAGATGGAGGTGCTAAGAAACACCTTCTAATATAAGCTTCTGTGTCCCCAAGACATCTTCGGCCTATCCCTTGGGTAGGAGGATCTCATTGCTAATGGCTGTCAAGGGACAGCAGGTTAGGTGATTTCTCTGTATTCTTAGGTGAACTGGTACATCCTATTATTGGGTTCAATAAACACTACCAAAAAAGGCTAGCAGAATTCACAAGAAGAGGTTTTGGTGCATGTAGGATGTATTAATGTGCATGAATATTTCTCTATTTAAGAAAAATGGAATCATATTCTATACTTGCTTTAAGTGCCCATTGCGGTCTCTTCACTTTCTATGTCAAATGATGCACACACTTATTTTTGTTGAGTGTGGTTTCTTACTGCATGGGTATGTTCTCATTTATTTACTGTTTTTTTTTTTTTTTTTTTTTTTTTTTTTTTTTTTTTTTTTTTGACAAGGGTTTATGGTTTGGCTGACCTAGAACTTACTAAGTAGATCAGGCTGGGCTTGAACTCAGATCCAGCTGCCTGTACCTCTCAAGTCCTGAGATTAAAGGCTTAGGCCGCTATTTTCAGCTCATATGACTGACACACACCAGCAATAAACACTGACACACGTTTACTTTCATTTTGTACCGCCACCACCAAATCAATGAGATGTCTAGTTGTACCTTTTTAAACTAACTCATTTTCAGACAGACATGGCTACACAGCCTCCAGCTGCAAGATGCTAGTTTAATGGTCTATACTGATAAGGAGGACCGATTTGGGAAGTCTAACAGGTGCGAAGGGCCAGTCCGATGTCTTGTCACATGGAGAGACATCTAGACCTTGGGAAATTTCTTCACTTCATCTGCTTGTAAGTCATGGCACATTAGACTGGAGCAGGCTAATCACCATGCTTCTTTGTACCCAGACACCTCAGAAGGGAAGAGAAGCATGCACAGCACATCCTTTGAAAGCAGCCTCCTACTCAAGTGTTCTCCAGCCAACCCTTTAAAATTCCCCCACACTCGGATTTTCAATACGATTGTTCCACTACTCTGCTTCGCACATGGCACCACTTCAAGACAGCGAAATGGCAATGAACTTTGGGTCTGCTTGTTCACCTGAGGATCACCCATGGGATAAACTGTGAAATCAGCAGAGATTCCTGGAGATTCTAACAATTCTCCACATTCTGTAATACTGTCCCTTGCTGCCACAGTGACCAAGTGGCCAGTGCTACTCACTTTATTAGTTCTCAAGATCTTCAGGGACAGAGATACCTGACCTATGCATGAGTTTACTATACTGCCAAGAAATAGAACTGCCCAATGCATAGTTAGTTAGTTAAACAAAACAAAATTAAAATGCTGTGCCATTGGCTTCCACCACACATTTGGTTTGAAATGATGTAGTATTGTATTTGTTGTGACTATGTAGGTACCCTCTGACAATTAATTAAAGCATAAAACAGAGGTCAGTGAGATGTATCAGTGGATAAAGGCACCTGCTGCCAGGTGTGTGGAGTTCAGTCCCTAGGAAGGAAGAGAATTGACCCTCACAAGTTGTCTTTTATCCTGCACTCATGCACTGTGGTACGCGTATATGTGCATGCAAAGACATATAGACACATATGGACAGACACACAGACTGAGATATACACACATGATAAATAAAATATAATAAAAAAAAACAAAGCAAAAAAACCATATATGGTCAATGAAACAAAAACACTGGATGGCTGATTTCTTGAAAATACTTAGACAACTTTTTATTGCTTGTATTCCCTGTAATTATGAATCATTTCAATTGTAACTATGTAAGAGCTACACTAAGCTATTTCCATGAACGCATACAAAATACTTTGATCATATCTACCTTCCCTTTTAATAATTAGGGGTATTCTACTTGTTCCATCAGAGTTTAAATCCTGGCATCGTTCACCTTAGGACAGCTGAAGCAAGGGAGCAATTACTATTGGAAAGAATAGTTCACTATCAGTTTTGCCAAAATTAATGCTAGTCTTTGGCAGAAAAATCTGTGACTTATCGAAGTTCTATTAAATGATTTTGTTCAACAGGCTAAAAAATAAGCACTTGCAGATGTCCTTTGCCAAATTCAGGGAGTGGGACTGAGCCAGTCAGTCAGCTCTAACCTACTGAGTGCTTACTCTGTGCCAGTTTCTGTGTGATGCAGCATTAAACTCTGTGGAAAATATGCGTAGACGTTTGTAAAGTCAATATGGCCTTCAATGAAAATGTTGAGTGCTGAAGTTTCAACTGCAATTCAATTAGGATTCTGTGCAGTCAGCTAAGTTGAATACACAATTTTGGGGGAATTACTTCTGCCTTTCCTCTAAGTGTTCCTTTAGGTGTTTATTTGAGGAATCAAGTGGGTTCTAATTTCATTTTTATAAAAGTGAGATTTTTCTCAGTGTTCTACAAAACACACACTGATTCCTTACTACCGAACTCAGTAGATCCTCACTGTTGGTCTTTTCACTGTTGGTCTTTTCCAGATGTTAGACTTTTGGGAGTAATTGAGGAGGATTCCTTTTTTGATGCCAAAATGAGATGGGCAATAAACTCTTGTGAAGGCAAGATCAGTAAAATGAATATTGAAGAATCTATAGTGAGAAAATGCAAATACCGTAATTGCTCTCTAAATTCTCGAACGATGAATTAACTGCAAAAATGGTTCAAGAGATCAGATGATATTTAGATAATCAGGACCAGTAATTAGGATGTTCTTTTTAAGCTCTGTTATATAACCTTAGACATTTTTGTTAACAAACAATGCGAATATAACCAAGAAAAGAAACAGAACCATTAATCAAACCATCTTATAATTTAAAATGGTAGCTTTCCTGAGATTTGAATTTTTATACAGAAGTAACACATAGTATGTATGATTTGTATTAAGAACAAAAAGATTCAGAGAAGGGGCTTGGTGGGTAAAGAGCTTGCTTTCCAGCTAGGAGGACCCAGATTTGGATCCCTGGAAATGACAGAAAAGGCTAGGTGTGGTGATGCTTGCCTTTACCCCAGCAATGACCAGATGGGAGATGGAGACAGGTGGATTCCTGGAAGCTCGCTGTCCAGTCCACTTAGTCTAGCTTACTAGAAATTCTAGGCGAATAAGATACTGGTTTCAAACAAAAGGTGGGACTCACATGAGAAGTGACACCTGACTTTGTCTTCCAAACTCCCACACCCCCAACACACACATGGAGTTGGGAGAGATATTTAGAGATTGGAAGAAATCTACTATTCTTGTGTTTATATCTTCTGCCTATAACTTATACTTTGGGGGTTGCTAGTATATTATGAAATAGTTTGGCAACCAAAGTTTTTAAAAACATGTAAATCAGACAAAAATTACAACAAAGAGAAGAGAGGTCAATGAAGAGTACAGAACACAACAGTGATGACAGGCGTTCTTCTCAACAGGCACGAATTACTAGCATACAATCGATGGCGGTCATGCTTTGTTCTCAGGAACCTCTTTACATAACTGAGAGCCAGACCATGGGACAGTCTGTGTGTATCACAACACACACAGCTCTGTGACACCCTGGGGGTTTAACTTTTTATGCTTAGTTTATCCCCTAACTGGAGAGTAAGATCAAAGACAGGAGAACACATCTGTTTTCGTTACCCTCCATCTCTCCTCTGTATAAATATGTGCCAAAATTTAACAACTGTTGCATTTATAGATGACAGCCATTAATCCATTTTTAACATAATAATATTTAATGTTTTCTACCAAATTTAGGAAGTACTCCAAGCAGGATTTATTACTCACAGCTAACATATTTTCTATGTATGGACAACTTATATGCTTAATTTACAAGTTACCATGCTTTGAGAGATTAGAAATTCTTTATTTTATTGGAGAAATACTGAAAATGTAATTAAGCTTCAGCAACTTGTACAAAGGAAAGATTCGTCATAATATTTTTATGTGCTTAACTTTTGATAAGAAGGAAAACTGTAGGAAAAAAACAAAGTCTTCTCCCTATTTCTGTGAATGGAGTTAAGACTTCATGTGGCATGAAGTAAAAGCACATTGGGAATGTAGACTGATTATGGCATAGAGTTCTAAGGAATGTGGAAAGGAAAGAGTGAATGCTGGACAAATCCTAACAAGCCAGCATGGCTTTTGCACACAGACCTGGCTTGAGAAGGGCTACCGCGAACTAAAGTGAACGGAGGAAACCCGGGCTTCAAAGGTTGGGTCTACTCCTGGTACAACACCTCATATGATTGCAGTGAGTGCCTGATTTTTCCTTGAATCTCAATTTAAGAACAATAATGGTGTTTATGGGCTATTTTTTCCTCCATTCAAAATGAGAATGCTTTCTTAGATCCCATGAGGAAAATGTACATTCTTAGAATTTCAGATTACCTACTTCAGTTAATAGCAGAACGCCAATGTGAAAAATCGCACAATTATCTTGTAATGTGAAATGCTAAGAAGAAAATAAAGCAAGATGATGTGACAGAGCCTGATGGGCAGCTTCTGGGGGCTGCTTTGCCAAAAAGAGCCTGTGTGGGGGAGACTTCCATGTGGGTCATTGGAGAGACCTGCTGGTGCAGACCTAGGCATGGCTTTTCCTCATGTCCTCAGGGAGGCACAACTGCAAAGCAGCACACTGCTGGCTGTATGGACAGAAGATGGGCAGCAAAGGCATCTAGCACCAGGCATCCAGGCGGGCTGATGAAGAGGCACATCATGCAGGGCTTTGAGGCCAGAGCAAGATCTAGAAGTTATTCTAAGTGCAATGGGAAGCCCTTTCAAATGGAGGATAAAATCAAATCTGCATTTTAAAATTCACTGTATGCACTGCAGGATGAATGGGCTGCATGAAAGCAAAACTGGATGTAAATATGAAAACTGCACAGGCGGCAGGCAGATGGGAGGCCTGGATTAGTAGCTAATGCCAGACATAGACAAACAAGAAATCTGGGGTTATGTGCTAGCAGTGAGTTTCCAGGAAGAACTAGATCTGGGGAGAAGTGACAAGAGGAATCAAGGATGCTTGTCTCTAATCTGGCTCTAGCTGGTGGGTTAAAATGGCACCGTTTAAGAAAATGGGAAAATCTGGGTTGATGGTACAAGTTCATCATCCTGGCTAACTGGGAAACAGGAGACAAGAGTATCATAAGTTCAAGGCCAGGTTGGACAAGTCATCAAGGTTTCCATCTAAAAAATACCATGCAGTATGATGGCGGGGATATAGAGTAGTGGCAGAATGCTTGCATGACATTTGCAGGGCCCCAGGTTCAATACCTAATACCGGGAGAATAAAAATTAAAAAAAAAATAAACGAAGATTGAGGTAGTTACAAATAGTATAAAGACACACATTCTGTGATTTAGATATTCTACAAAAGCTCATTTGTAATAATAAGCATAAAACCAACTTTGCGTACTTAAAGATTTCCCCTTTTAGTTTCCGTATAAAATAAGATCAATTGATTCAGTTGGAGGGACCCTCGTTTTGCAGGAGCTTTTCCAAAACCACTTAGGGATTATGAAAATAACATGTATATGGCAGAAATTTGAAAGGATATAAAAAGTGATATAATAGACCTGATCCTGTCTCGAACAGGCGGATCCTGTATAACTTCTGAGTAAATGCCAACACCATTTAACAAAATCCCTTCCTCTCAGATTCCTAATTCATGGCCATGAAACAACAGAGACAAATTAAAATGCAAATGTACGTGTACTATGCATAGTGCACTATGTCTCAGGGATAGGTGAGCTATTTTCCTGTTCTACGTTATTATGGCCACATCATACTCCAGTGTGCATGTACAGATAGTTGGATATTTCTTTCGTGTGTGTGTGTGTGTATGTGTGTGTCATGTGCATGTGCATCAATTCTACATTACAATATTACCTATTGATCTTTCAGACAAATAGATCAACATATACTGTTATGGTTTGGATATACTATTCCCACTAAAACAGATTCACATATTAAAGTTTAGCCTCCAACACAACATCTATTTTGGATCACAAGGGCTCTGGCCTAATCAGTGGATAATCAGGAGTTCAAGGTCATTCTCCGTTAACTAATATGTATGAGGTCAGCCTGGGTTACCTGAGAAACATCAAAACAAAACAAAAACTCTAAGACAAAAACATAAAGTTTGACTCTATGTGTATCTATGCATGATACAGATGTGGTGCCCACAGAGGCAGGAGAGGGTGTTGGATCCCACGGAACTAGAGTTACAGACAGTTGTGAGCCACTGTGTGGGTGTGATAGGTGTTGCTCTAAACCAATGGGCCATCTCTTTAGCTCTATATGCATGTAGTACTGGCTGCTTTTAGCCAGATTTACAGTGAGAATCATAAACAAAAAGCAGAGTGGAAATATTTTAAATACAGTTTAGCTGCAAAATAAGAGAGTACATCAAGAGCCAAGGAAAGTGTCTCAGTTAAAGACCTTCATGACTCTAAAAAGCCTGATACTTCTCACAGGATCGGTGGGAAGGATATTTAGAAGGTACCTGTGGAATTCTCTGTAGATTCCACACATTAAAAGTCTGAAATATAAACTAATTTGAAAGGCGCTCTTGTAAGAAGAGAGTGCCACTGGGCTGCTTAGGATTTTGTTTTCCAGGATTCATTTCATGGTACCCAGCTACTCACAGGCCACGAGTGATGGTTCACGGGGGCTTGACTATATATAATTGACCACCTGATTCTGGTTCGTAGGCATATATAATACAAGAGGTGTGGGTCTGTGGAGACTTCTACCAAATTTCAAAGGAAAGCCTGTGAGGCTAAGCATCATGTGGCAGCACTGGGAAGCTCATGGGCTGATGCATGAAGTTACAGGAATGAAAATGAGCCAGCAATGGAGACACCACAGAAGTTACATGTCAGCGATGTGGAGTATCTGCAGGGGAAGAGGCAGGGAACAGTATAGCCAGTGTAGGAGAGTGGTCATATGGGCTGAATCGAGAAGGTCCATTTGGATGCCTGGGGTGCCAGACATGGAGCTGCTAGATTTAAATGTTTGTCCTGATGGCTTTCAATCTTGCTTTGCTCCCCCTTACTCCTTTCTATGCTCCATTTCTCTGTTTTAAAAATGGAAATATTTACTTCCTGATGTTTTATGATTGTGTGTGTGTGTGTATATATATATATATATATATATATATATATATATATATATATATATATTTCCACATATAACTTGGTTTTTACTTTGCCCAGGGTTTGAAGCAGAGTTTGCCTTGAGCCTCAGAGGAAACTTTAAGCTTAAACTTTGGAGCAATACTGGAACTGTTGAGACTTGAGGGGTCTGCAGATGGACTAAATGTACTTTTCATTCTGAGATCATAGAGGTCACGGTGAATGTAGAATGTTATGGTTTGGACGTGACACAGTCCCACAAAAATGCTCACCTGTTGAAGTTTTGGTTCCCAATGCAATGCTTCAAGGTACAGGTTTGGGAAAATGATTGGATAACGAGGGCTTTGACCTACTTAAAAGATTATTCTATTGGTGGATTCATAATTTTATGTCACTACACTTGGAGGTGTTAGAAACAAAGGATATAAGACTTGTTAGAGCAGTGCTTCTGAACTTGTGGGTCACAGCCCCTTTCACAGGGGTCTCCTAAGACCATCTGCGTATCAGACATTACATTACAATTCCTAACAGTAGCAACATTACTGTTATGAAGTAGCAACAAAAATAATTTTATAGTTGGGGTCACCACAACATGAGGAACTACATTAAAGCATTAGGAAGGTTGAGCACCACTGTGTTAGAGGAAGCAGGTCACTGGGAATATGCCTCTGAAAAGTATATGCTGCCTGTGCTACTTATCTCTCTCTTCTCAGCTGCCTCTGTTGCTGTTACGGTGCTCTGACTGTCCTGATGTACCCATCGCAGGCCCACAGACAGTCAGCTGACCCTGGACTGGACTCTTTAAAACAGTGAGCCAAAAGTAAGGCTTTACTCTTCTAAGATTTTTCCTCACGTTTTTGACATAGGAATGGAAATCTCACACACAGAGTTTGTCATTCTCAATAAAATGGAATTATATTATGTACATTGCTTAGTAACATGCCTGTTTCAATTAGTTCTCTTCACAGACATCTTTCTGGGATAATCATTTTTAATAGCTATATAATAGCATTCTATAAAGTGCATAATCACATTTTATTAAGCCCATCTTTTACTGATAGGCAGGTAGACCTTTTTCTCATTAAAAAAATGATACAATCATGTCACATTAGCCATGCATATTTACTGTAATCCTCTCATAAAGAGCTACTTATATAAGAAACTCATCTCTTAACCATCCTGCGATTTTCAGGTATTTTTAAATGTGCTGTCTTCTGACTTTAGGTTTATCATTGCTGTACTAGTTTTTAGTTGGTAAATTCTTCTGGTATGTTTCCCTTGCACGGTATATGCTCTGAGTTCTATGCTTTAGTTAGAAAGTCTTTTCCCTTCACCCAAGATTATATCTCAAAAATCCTGACAGTCTGGGAAACAATTTCTCTTTTTAGTTAGGTTCAACAGTAAAAAATATAGAAGTATGACACGAATATGTATAAATTTGTATTTTATAGCTAATGTATTTTGTTTTGCATATTTAATGCACTTAAATATATTATGCTTACCTGTGCAATAGTCTTGCTAATTATGGATGCTGAACAGTTTACGTATTTTAAGTTATTTTTGGCATTCCTTTTCCATTTAGATCTTACTAGAAAAGTTCACTGATTTGATTTCTTTTTTCTTGAGATTTGTTGCATTAGTAGTTTCATCACCATTTCCCAATAGTAGAGACAAAAATCAATCTGCATTTCACAGTGAGGAACATTATATCCAGAAGGCCACAGAGGAATTGGATGGTCAATCAGGCTATAGGTAGATCACCATTTAATGTTACTCATGCATCTAGTGAATCTCAGGAGTGACCTTGGGCAAGTCTTTAAATTCTGGAAGGCAGTCATTTCCTAGTGTATAAAACGATGTTATACCTGCCTACCTCACTTTGCAGGCTTTCAGTGGGATTGAATGGTATGGTACAGACAAAAAGTGCCTTGAAACTCACATGGTTTGGCCCAGAAAAATATTTTTATCATTTTAGATTAAGCAACTGACATTTAGCTAAAGAAAAAAAAAATCTTTTTTTTTTTTAAATTTGGTTTTTCTTCTCAATTTTAGAGATGTATACTCAATAAAAATAAATTCACCAAATGTTCACTTGGAGGCTGAAATTACAGAAAAGTAGTAATGAAATAATATCAGGCATTCCCTAGATTCAAAAATTTAACAAATTTCTACTGTTAACAGCCAATTTTCTTAAAGCAATTTAATTGGTATGCAACTACCAATACGCAGGCTTTTAAGAAAGCTCAATGGCTTGTACATCATTAGAAAAGGGTAATTAAAATACTTCAAATTGTGATAGAGACTTATAGTTACTAATGAAACATTAGATGATTTAATAGAAGGGTTACAGGAATTTTGTTCAGAGATATTTTTCCTCAAAGATTAAAACAAATCTTATCCTTTGTGGGACAGACACACATCCTTTGTGCAATGATACCTACTTACAGAAACATCATTTAAAAGTCTATTTCCTGTACATTGACCGGGTTTGGGGGGCAGTATCTGTGTGTTAAGTGACATCTGTTGCAAGGGAAGTTGAAGACAGAGGTTTCAAGAGGAGCTGGGGGAGGGGGAATAATGTTCAAAATACATTGTGTAAAATTCCCAAAGAATTAAGAAAACTATTGTTAAAAACTATGTCCTGTTGAATATTTATAAATAGGAAACTTAAAATATTTTCTTAAATTATCCCCCCATTAGAATAAGAATTTTACCAAAATATTCATTTTAGAGTGACTTCCAAAGCCCTTACCACATAGTCCTTTTAGGCCCAAACGTTTTCATCATGACAACTGTTTTCCAAAGGTAATAAATACATCATGTTTCTAAAGAACATTATAATTTTCAGAACTATCGAGCCAATAACATGTGAATCAATGAATTGAATACATTAGAAAATTCAAAACTTAATTCTAAAGACTAAATTTAATAGACCAGGAATTTTTCATTTTATGTATGTATGTATGTATTTATTTATTTATTTATATTGAGACAGTGTTTCTCTGTTGTGACTCTGGCTGGCCTCAAACTGACACAGAGATCCTGTCTGCCTCCCAAATGCTGGGATTAAAGGCGTGTGATAGCACTACCCAGCAGGACTTTTTTTTTTGTCAAGTTTGAAGATGAACTGGTTAAATTTTTATTTAATTAAAATAATTTTCACAAATATCCTATTTGCATGTAAAATGAATTAAGTTTCTTTCTCATTAGATTTGCCTTTAATTTGCCTCTAAGTAGGGATAGTGACATGGTACAGAAGAAGAGAGCTGGTCTAGAACATGGGAGGCTCTGGGCCTCACTCTCTAGGATTATATGAAAAGAAAGAACATACAAAGTTAATACAAATTGTCTATAAATAAGTAAAGAAAACATTGTTATGTTAACAAATTCTAGATTTTTTTAGATTTATTGGTAATATACATTTAAAAAATAAACTATCACCATCACCACCACCACCACCACCAGAAACCATAAAAAACGATAAATAACTGGTGCTTTTAAATGAGGCTATGATCAATGAGAGTCCCTTTATATAATCCACTCCTCTTCACAGTACCCATGTGGGCAGTCCTAAAACCACAGGCAGCTGGGACTCAGCAGGGTCAAGTGGCTTGTTCCAGTTATTGAGTGGTAAGGACAGGGTGGGTTTTCCACACAAGGTCTACACTTGTGCTTTGCTCTTTTCAGATACTGTGTGGTGTCATTTTTCCTGTTCCTATCTCGGTTGGCAGTTACATTAGAAGATTAGCAGTTAAATTCATGGTTCTAAGAGAGCAAAGGGACTTCATTAGCACTGAAAATAAAGATACCATGAGTCTGTGTTTATTTATTTGAGAAAGGATGACATTTTGAAAAGAAAACAGCATATACACTAGACTCACAATATATCTTCCTTTAAAATGAAATCATTCAATGAGAAATGCTACAAAGAAGTAACAGGCAAAAATGTCGACATGTGGTCATAAAGCAAAATAAGTCCATTTTAAAGTATGCTTGATGCTAATTCTAAGCGGACTGTTGTCAGGTTAAAAACGGTTACTAGATCCATAATCCCAGTGTTTCCCCAACATCTGAAAAATCTCTGAAACATATAATATTTTTTCCTACTTTTAAGGCTCTAGTCCTTAATGGAACTTTGTGACTACATTCATTCATTCATCCGTCCATCCATCCCCCACCCATTCATGACTATCATCACCCTGTATTTTTTATTGGAAAAAAGTAGAAAAAAAAAGGTTTAAAAAGTAAAACTGCCTTACTTGCAGTCCAGAACTAACCACTTTCCTAGTTGAACTCTCCATACAATCACTGTAACTTATTTCTTGAAAATCATTCTAATGATGATATTTGTATGTCTGTAATACCAAATGAGTGAATACCTACTCAACATAAATACTAGTTGACTAAATATGCCATCAAGATAATATTCTTGTGTAGACTATTCAAATCTATTTTCTGAAACTTTGAAAAATTCAAGTACACAGACAAGGCAAAGCAACAGGAAAATTATACTTAAATGTATACACAGCTATCACCAAGATCTGGCAAATAGTAATAGTTATATTTGTTATAATTTCTTGGCCTGTGTACGCACAAACGTATTAACGTTGTTTTGGAGGAATTCTTGTGAGGAAATTACAGACATCAAGTCACGAAATATTTTAACACGCATCTCCCAGAAGAAGGTACATTTTCTGTGGTAATGACAGCATACAGCAGATGGGAGCGTTCAAACAATTTCCTCCTATTATGCAATGCTTAGTTCATGTATGTATCTTCCTCATAAACCTCAGAATGTGAGTGTTATTCATTATACAGCTCATTTTCTCGCAGTACTGGCTGTATAAATATTGTATCTTAACTAACATCAAAGTTTGCCTTACAATGTTGGTTTTTGTGGCTGTTCTTAACCAGTTCACCTTTAGAAAAAATCATATTTTCTCACTCACATGGGTAATATTTACCATGATTAGCTTCTTATAGTTCATCGTACACAAATTTATCTTTAAAATGCTGATTTATGTATCAGAGATAAACTTGTGGGCAGAGCTAGAGAGAGAAGGCAGGAAAGACAAAACAAAACAGGAAGATAATCCAGTTCCAACTGTTGTAGGAACTCCTTTCCACTCATTCACCTTCCCAGCATGCCTTCGGGAATTATTCTGTTATTACACAAAAGGGAAGGGGGCCTGTGGTGGATGCACCACTCTGAATCTACTAAAAACCACTGACCTGTATCCCTCTGAATTAACCGTATTGTACATGAACTGCATCTCAACAAAGTGGTTTAAATGGAACGGAAATTTTAGCAATAAACTCACTCTAAAACACTGTGTAACTAGAGCTGGATTCTTAGAGTAGAATTTTAAAAATGTCTCATGGATTCATATTCACCGATATAGAAGACCAAGGGTTAAGAAAGCTAAAGCCCTACCCCCATTCTATCATGATTACTCAATCACATTCCAAGTGTGAGCTGCCATAGTAAACAGGGGCAAACATTTTACTGGAAGAGGTCATTCTTTTGGCTTTCTAGAATTAACCAGTTCCTCTAGAAAAACCACAAAACATTAGCCAACCCTAAAATAAATAGACAGTTATCTTACTTTATATGTAGCATTGAAAACTAGTACTGCCATTCTGCAGGACTGTTGAACACAATTACCAAAAGTATGCCTCATATTCACACTCACAAATTTAATAATTCAGTTCCCAGTAGTTAAAACTAAATTGATATAATTTTATTCCCCAGTAAAAATACTTAAAATCTCAAGTACAAATACACGGTTTGTATATTACAGTAATATTTATACTATTTTAAAAACTGAACAGAGGAGCTAGAGAGAGGGCTCAGCAGTTAAGAGCACTGGCTACTCTCCCGGAGGACCTGGGTTCAATTCCCAGCAATCACATGGTAGCTCACAACGATTTGTGACTCCAGTTCCAGGGGATTTCAACACCCTCAAACAGACATACATGCGAGCAAACGCCAATGCACATAAAATAAAAATTAAAAATTAGCTGATTTTTTTTTAAAAGACTGAAAAGAGCTCGGGTGTTGTGATAGTTAAGATTGTCAGCTTCACAGGGTCTGGAGTCACGAGGAAGACAAACGTTTGTCTTCCTTATTGAGAGAGTTTCCAGACTGGGGTGAGGTCAGAGACCAATCAGTACCAGCCCATGGGCTGGGGGCCCTGATGGAACGAGAAGACAAAAGAAGCGAACAGTTTCTGGATGTGGACACCACAGGACTCATCTCTCTCAGCTCTTGTCACACCTTCCCTGCCAGGATGGGCTGCACCTTCCAACTGTGAGTCAGAACAACAGCTTTCCTTCCTTATGCTGCTTTTCGTCACAGCAACAAGAAAAGGAACTAACATGGGTGTCTAATAATGAGAAATAGGTTAAAAATCACAGCCCATTTAGAACTAATATTATCTATGCTTTGCAGATAATCTAGTAAGACAGAATTTCTTGAATAATACTAAAGAAAAATGGAGGAACTATTATTCTCATGGGAGGGCAAATCTGAATGATAGCTATCTGCCTACAATTATTTATAGGCATAGGAAAGTGACCCAAAGCAGGCATAAGCTCAGAGCATTAACCACTGAAAGACAGAAACTGCAACAAATACAAATTTAGAAACTTTAAGGTGGCAAAGGAGTATAGGGTAGGTTCCCAGAAATAAGCGGGCCACGAAACGGGTGTGACCAACAATCTGAGTTATTATATATTAGCACTAAAGATGTGCACATGGGTGGTACTGGTGGTTTCTGGAGAAACAGAAACCAGAGGGACATTTACCTGTGAAAGACCAAACTGCACCAGAGGAAGAGGATGAGTCTGCTGGCACTCTTGAAGCCAGCCTATCTCAGGGTGCAAAGAGCTAAACCCTGAGTGATTTGAAATGTCAGAGGACAAACCTGCTCAGGTCCTTGGCTGAATGCTCATCCGTACAGTACAGCGTGGATCCCCAGGATACTGGGCCCAGAAATAACTCGGCTGTAAATGGAAAGGACTAAGCAAATGGATGTATCCACTGCTTCGAACAACAGATCAGAGTTGATGGTTGGCATCGAGAGTTTGCTGACTGTTGCACAACTATCAAACCACGCATGAATTACCGCTAAACATATTCTTAACTCCCAGATCATAGACATGCGAGGAAATAGGAAAACGTGGCCTATGTGTGGGCAGGTGGGTATTTAACAGAAATGAATGTCACTGGGTCTATAAATGTCAAGTTTAGGAATGACTTCAAAGGAATTCTATAAATGCCTTTAAAGAAATAAAGGAAGTATACTAAAGAAATGGGCAGAAGTAACTGGGAGTTCAAAGGAATCAATAAAAATGATTATGAGAAACAGAAAAGAGATTAAATATAAATGAGATGTGCTTAAAGAGACTTGAATGACTGTAGTTCTGGGAGAGGAGAAGAGAAAGGAAGCATTAAAAATAATCTGAACTCATAATGGTGGAAAACTCTGAATCCTATGGATTACTACCTAAAATCCCAGCAAACTCAAGCAGAATGAAAACAAGAAAGCCCCACTTTGCTTATACCTGCATCAAAGTCAAACTTCTGACAGCCAAAGAAAATTCTGGAAGTGGCCAGAAAATGAATAAGATGTTATCCACAAAGAACTGACAGGATTCTCTTATTCTTAGCAGAAAGAGAGGCTACAAGACAGCAACAACAGCTTTAGAATCCTGATTAGAAAATGAATGCCAGGGGCTGGAGGGGTGGCTCAGTGGTTAGGAGTGCTCACTGCTCTTACAGAGGGCTCGGGTTCAGTTTCCAGTACCTATTATCAGGTGGCTGACAACCACACGGAACTCAGTTCCTTGACTTGGGAGTCTCTTCTAACCTCCATGGGCACTGCACACACCTTGTGTATATGCAGACAAACAGGCATACACACACACACACACACACACACACACACACACACACACACGCACACTTAGACATTAAAAAATAATAAAGTTAAAAAGAACTGAAAACATGTAACTCGAATTGCAAAGACACTTTCATCCACAAGTGAGAAGGAAGAAAGCATTTTCAGATAAGAAAGATCTGAGACCATGTATCACCAGCAAATATCCAGTAAAATAAATACTAGAAGGATAAGGGCTGACAGGAACAGCTACAGGTGGTAACATATCCAGAGAAAGAAACCATGGACAGTGGAAATGGTAAATTATATGAGTGAACATGAAGTCTCTCTAGTTACCTATCTGTCGTCTATCTTTTTCCTTTCCTTTCTCTTTCTTTTCTTTTTCTTCCTTGTATATACCTCCCTCCCTCCCTATCTACTTACCTACATGCCTAATGCTTCTGAATTTTTCTTTTCTAAAAGATGGCATCCTATTACAAAGGTCATCTAATTTACCTACAGTTCAGTTTTGACTCTGCGTAGACTGTAACCCCTACAGCAAACAGAGGTTTGATTCTTTAGTCCTCAATTCCCTTAGTTTAATGCATTTAACTAAAAGTACACAAGCAGACACACAAGACATACTAGACTTGGCATATCAAAAGATAATTCGATTAAAAACAGAATAGCAAAGCTATTTGACTGACATAACAGATAAAGACGGGGAAGAACACAACGGAGAACTGCAGGTGGGGTGAGCTTTTGTTCACCTCAGCGCGCCTTGTCTCCTGCACCACACAGGTGAGCATGGCTGTCTGGAGAAGGGCCGCAGTGTGTGAGGTTAGTCTGTGTTAAAATCATTCAAGTGCTTCCTAGCAGACCAGCCCAATGTCCGTCTAGAAGAAAACATCGTCAACAAAATGCCTGCCCACTGCACTAAGGCATTTTAGACGTTCCATCTTCTAAAGCTGTTTAGTTTGTAACCAACATTGAAAAGATAGAGAATTAAAAAAAAGACAAGATTCAAGAACTCTACCCCTATGCATTTGCCCAAGAAAAATGAGTACATAAAACATTCACATAGAGAAATGAAAATGAACTTTCATAAGAACCATTATTATGATCACCCAAAACTGGAGACAGCACAAATATAAAAGAAATGCAGGTATGTGGATTCAATGCAATACTATTCACCAACAAAAACTATTAAACACATAGTACTATTCATGAGTCTTAAATGCCATTCTGTTAATAGAAATCAGGTAGGAAATGTACATAGTAAATACTTTCCTTTGTGTGAAAGTGGTTCCCGTGGTCCGATGAACAGATCACAAGTGTTCTTTGGAAAATGTTGTGGATGATGAAAAGTGGTGTGCCTTGATTGTCAAAATTCATTGTAATTTACACTTCATACGGGCTCTTTTTTGTATGTAAATTATAACTGAAAATGCTATGGAAAAGGTTTGGTTCCTTAGCGCACAGTTTAATGAATTTAAGTAAAAGTTAAACAATGTTGATGTATAAACTTGTGAAAAGACTCGGTTCAGCGGCACTGCTGTAATACGGCTACTCTGTAATTACTTATCGATTGTTCACCGGCATATTTATTCCTCGTTAACTTAATTGAAGAAAGTTTTACTTTCAGTTCAAGAGAAAGAATCTGATAAGCTTCATTTTCAACTACTGGTGTTTCACATGTTTGCAAGAAAGTCAAAGCTTCAGTCAATACAAATGATCATACACTGTGGTATTGACCTGAGTTTTCATTATTAATATATATTGATCATTCGCACACATCATTTTATTAGCATTTTTTGCTCTTTTTTTTCCTGTGTTATTAGAATGCACAAGGCTCTTGTTACTAAGGAAAACAGAGATCTATGAATAAATACCTCACATTTGCCTCACAGATGGGTTAGATTTTTAAAGAAACACTAAGGATGCTTGAAAAAGCTGAAGGGACCATAATATTATATGTTTAACTAAAATTACATAATATGTATATGTGTACATTCATCTTAAATAGTGTTATGATACTAGGGGAGACAATGCTCCATTTGAAGATACAGTCAACATAACACAAACTCTAGTACCAGCCATGAGAACTCTCCCTTCCAGTTGTGAGTCAGGAGAGTCCAATAGACTGCTGAAATAATATAGGCTACTGGCAGAGCCTTTGGTTGCCTCTCAGAATTTGAGTATAGTCTATACTGCTGGAGACACCACACATGTTAGAGAAATTGAGCTGTAGCTGGCCTGGAAGTCTCTCTGAGGACTAGCTTTCACAGTACCAGAAGCTTCCAAAGGAGGAAAGTAATTAATAGTCCTACCTAGCTGTGACACATATAAATTATAACAATGACCAAAATGGCAAGATACCCTCAAAGGTGCAATAGTGGCACTTATAACTTGGCAGTAACCAATAGCTATCTAATTGGACTTAAGGCCTGCTCAATAGGAGGGAATTCATGACTGGTACTGTGAATGTAACCAACTACTTGTGGCTGGCTAGACCTTAGAACCTAGAAGAGAACATATTACTGCCACTTCCAGACAAGTGCATCTCTCATTGCATTCTTGATACTCATTCTTATACTTCCATACAAGTGTAGTTCGCACCCCTCAGCAAAGATACTTCTTTTTGCAGCAGACACACATCATTATAGACAGCCAGAACTGGTCAAAATACAAAGGATTACTGACTATGGGGTGCTCAGCCCCAACTGAAAAATCTACAACATAATTCTGACATCTATGGTTCGGGGAACATAGTGGGAGAGGGAGCAGAAAGATTGTAAGAGCCAGAGGGCCAGGACATTGACTATGAGATTTTGTCCACTATTTATGAAAGGGAACTCACCCATGTCACCCACTCTCAGCAAAATGGCTGCCTAAACAAAACTTAAATAATGACTACACCAGTTGATATCTAGTGTAGATGGGGGACTCTCGCAGATGAAGGGCTAGGGAAAATCTGTCTTCTCCAGGGAAAAGACCCTTAATTGGTTACCAACTACCAAATGGCCGACTCTAAGAATGTAGATATATAAACAACACTAAATGGACTTACCATGTTATATTTACTTATTTATTCATACAGACATAAAACAATAATAATTAAATAAAAAGATCATGGATTTGAGGGGGCATGGAGGGCTGAGAGGAGGGGGAAATTATGTAGATACAGTACACATATATAACATTTTTTAAATCATGGAATAAATCTAGCCAAGGAAGTCAAAAAAAAAAAAAAAAAAAAAAGAAACTGTTGCAGAAAAAAAAGGACTTCTTACTTTCTTAGTTACAAATTACTATAAAATGAGAATTTAAACAATTTAACAAAACCAATAGGTAATGGTATATTAAACTATTTGTACAAATACAAGTGATGTATATACTCATCAATGATGATGGATTAGATACAAATTATATACAAATTATATATATATATACAAATATATATACATCATCAATGAAGATGGCTTTAAGGTTTTATAAACTGTAGACTCCTTTAAGAGGACAAAAGAGGGCGGAGTAAGTGTATACACATTCTTTTGTACATGTTAAGTATGTATAACTGGACCACTGTCTCTACTACACTCCCATATTTAATGCTTTTACACTAGTCAACTATAAACATGGTCTTTCTCAATGAAATAAAAGTTTAAACATAGGGGAAAATGCATATTTCTGCAGAGGGAATTTTCTGAGATTATTCTATCATATTACTCATGTTATAGAATTTTCATTAGTATGTAATATAAATAGCTTAACTCCAAATTACTTCTAAATATATTGGGTAAGACCTTTATTCTTAGGATAATATAGTCACTTAGATGACTATTTGGAAGGACATCTAACAGCACTCATCTGAATTAGTGATTATCAAAGGGCATCCAGGAGTCAGGGGATGCAGATCAGAATGCTATCTACTGTTCCAAAGAAAACAGTTTTCACAAGGTAAGCAGTTTGGCATGGCCTGTCTCAGAGATTAGCACAGAAGTCATAGTTCCTTGGACTGGGATATACAGAATGAGACCCCATCCTCCAAACAAAAATCCAAGACCTAAACCAAACCAAATCTAAAAACAACAAATAAAGTCCTAACTAGCATTTATGACATAAAACACTGAATTTCAGGTAACAGTCCCAAGAATGTACCCTGGGCCACAGAAGACTGTAGGACTTCTTGGTCTCCATAATAGGATGTGCCAGTTCTCATAACAAACTTTTCCTCATATATATTTCTGTTTCCTATCGTTTTTCCCATCCTTGAGAAAGAATGATGAGAACTGAAGGGAAAAGATGTGTGGGGAGCAGTAGACGAATGAGAATTAATGAGAACCAGCAAGAGAGAATAGGGGCACGGCGGGAGAGGGAGACACGGCCCTCAACACGAGCTTTGAATGGATGAGAATGAGAGTCTTTCAGGAAAACAAGCATTGACAGTAAGGGGTAAGGGGACAGAATGGAAGTGATTCGGGCACAACTCAAGATTCGTGCATTCGAGTTGCTGAGACATCTTGCCTGGAGACAGCTCATGGCAGAGTACTGAAGAAGGCGAGGGCAAGGTAGTGATGGCTGAGGTGGTTTAAGGAGGACCTGTGAGGAGCAGGAGCCTCGAGGAGTAGGCAGAGCAGGGTCAGCTGAGCACATGCACATTCTGGAAAGAAAGGATGGAACTTGAGAGGAATGCTGTTGCATCCATCCCAAAGGCTCCTGCTGAGTAGAGCTTCAAAATGTGCTCACATTGTCACAAAGATAGTGTGGAAGGGGAAAAGTACGGAAGTTACCAAGATCTCACAGAGGTTCTACAGAAGACATTTATGAAGATTCAGGTTTATTATTCCAGAAGAGAGATCAAAGAGATTTTCATAATCTTATCATTTATATTCAGGTAAGAAAGATGCTAGGAGAAGATATATATATAAATAAATGCATATGTCTCTGTGTGGGCACATGAGTGTAGGTGCCATGGTGGTCAAAAGCATTGAATCCCTTGGAGCTGAAGTTACAGGTGGCTGTGAGCTGCATGATGTGGGTGTTGGGAACTGAAATCTGGCCCTGTGCAGGGGTAGAATATTGTTTTAATTACTGAACCATCTCTCTAGCCCATAATATTTAACTCTTTAGAGATTATAAACTCTGTAAATTTATATTTATTTTTAGTTTTAAGTAGTGAGAGTAGGCATGGCCAAAGCTGGTGGCCAGAACAGCAAACCTTAGGGTTATTGATGAAATTTACCTCTGGGAGTTATGTGAACTTCAGCTGGACATGTGGAACACTTTTTATAAGCTGGAAAGTGATTGACAATGAATACAGTACATGCAGACAGACACCAGGAGAGCTCTCAGTCCCAGGAAAACACAGAAAATGTTTTCCTCCCATCTTCCCCAGACATTGAGAAGTGAAAAGGCACAAAATGAATTTAGTTTCAACACCTTTCCAGAGGTAGACATTTATTTCTGTACCAGATTATATTAAACCCAATTAACAGCACCTTAAATAAATAGCACCTTAAAAACAAGTTTGTGGGAAGTCTTTGAAGACTATAGAGCATAAGTACCAGCTGTCTGATGCCTGACTCTTGTACACTGTACACTCACCATCTTCTCCTTTACCCTCACTGTCTTAGGGATCAACAGAGTGAGAAATATATTTATTGTACCTTTACACTGGAAAGGAACCTAGGCACTACCACCATCTTTTGGGAAAACTCACACAGTAAATATATAATTCTTAAAGACTAGTCTATACAGTGCTATGCTCTATATATGGATTCTATTATTTAAACTTCTATTCAAATATAAACATGAAATTGGTACTTATAACTTCAGATAAGGAGTTTGATACTATGACTATAGCAAAAAACCTTGGACACTAGCACCAACCTTGCTGTTCATTTAAAAAAATGTCACTCAGTACAGGCATCCTTCAACATTGACTGTCTACTCAGCCATATGAAATGGTTATGTGCTTAAGCCCATGCCGAGCTATTTCTGATGACGACAACCTAAGAAGGACTCTGTCTCAACAACAACCTTCATGAGCACACCGCCACAGATGGCTCACTTCGAAGAGGATGAAATTAAGACAAGTAGAAGAGAATGTGACATGAGATTATTTAGTCTTGTAATATTTACATCTAGTTAAAAGTAATTTAGGACTTTCCTCTAAGCCAATTAAAAGAAAGTTCTCAAGAGTAATCTAAACCAGATCAAAGGCCACTTAACATAATGAGACAATGTGGCCACTATAGACTGCCAAGTGATGAGAAATTGGTCTGGGCTTAAAGGTAAATGACACTTGGATATTTACTGTTTATGGCAGCAGCCTTTGAAGCTAAGTGCAAGACTTTTAATTAAAGTACAAGGAGAAACTATCAAAGCTACTATTTCTGAATTTTTTATCTAAAAGTAAGGAAAAAAAAGCTTCCTTAAATTAAATATTCAGACATGCACTGCTCTTGTTCCTTGGTGAGCCCCTGAGAGGCAACAGAGACAGCATGACAGGAAGCGCCATATGCTATAGCTTTCAGTGACTTCTGCTGTGCTGTACTCCTGGGTCTTCCTAAACCAACAAAACAGTACACAGCTACAGCACTCCCTGCTTCCTGAAGAACAGGAGGCTGACCAGGATGACCTTTGCAGGAGGCTGACCAGGATGACCTTTGCAGGAGGCTGACCAGGATGACCTTTGCATGAAGTGGGAGTTTCATGACCATTCTGAGGGGAACACTGAATGGAGATCGGCCACACCACAGAAAAGCTGTACTCCAGTGTGCTCCTGTTTTCCCTGACTGCTGGTAAGCCACTTAGTTTGAAAAGAAGAAAAGGAAAAGGAGGAAAATACATCTACCCTTTCAAAATGAAAGCTGTATGTGAATATGAATTTTATATGAATACAATAAATTGCCATTGAGGAAACTGGTCTAAACAAAGAACACTTTGAAACCAGGTGCTCATGGAAATGTCCGTGAAGGCAGTTCTTCATTTTAGACACATATTTGTGTTGAACTTAGAAATAGAAATTTCTACCTTGTGTTTTCTGAGGCAGGGTTTCAAGGGGATTCCTAATTCAATTTCTAAAAACTGTGTATGTATACACATATGTATTTATTATAATGATATAAACAAACCATTTACTTATTAATTTGCTGAACAAATGATATCAGGAGTGAAATTTCCTAGCAAAGATGCTGAGAAAATTCTTTGTATAACTAGAAAAACAACCATTTAAAATATACACATTTTAGGAAAGTTTGGCAATATTGGATTCTTCTTGTACATCTGTGTGTTTCATTTATGTGTATGGGTGAGTACCGCACATGTGCACGTGCATGTAAAGCCCGGAGGCTGGCAGCAGGTGTGTCTTCCTTAGTCACTTTCTGCCTTACTTTTTTCTTTCTTAAAAGATTTGTTTATTTATGTATATGAGTGCTCTATCTCCATGCGCAGCCATTCTGGATGATTTGAGCCACCATGTGGTTGCTGGGATTTGAACTTAGGACCTGTGGAAGAGCAGTCAGTGCTCTTATCCACTCTCTCCTCACCCCCCATCCCCCCCTATCAAACCTTACTTTCTAAGACAGGGTCTCTCACTCAACCTGGAGCTCACTGATTTGGTTAGTGTGCCTGGCCAGCAAGGTCCAGAGATCTCCTGTCTCTGTCTCCCAGTGCTGGGTTATACCTGTATTCCACTGCACCTGGGGATTCAGATTCAAATACTCATGGTTGTGAGGCATACATTTTATAGTTAAAACATCCCCCAACTCTTACCTCCCATTTTTTTTAAAGAAGAAAGAAGAACAGGAGGAGGAGAAGGAAGAAGAAGAGAAGGCAGAAGAAGAGGAATAGGTGGAGGAGGAGGAGGAGGGAGGAGGAGGGAGGAGGAAGAGGAGGAGGAGGAGGAGGAGGAAGAGGAGGAGGGGGGCACGTCAGTTTGTCCATCTCAGACAGCCAAGAAGACAAGACTGAGCAGATTAAAACATGAAGCAGACATCCCATCGTATCTTCAGTTCTCTTTTGACTTTTTACCAGGTGTAAAGGTGAAATAGCTCATTCTATCAACAAATCTTTGTATCTATTCCACTTGGGACAGATGTTAAAGCCCTATTGTGAAATAAGCGAAACAGAATAAAAAGTTTTAGATCGTCTACTACCAAAAATTTTAAAAAGAATATTCTTCCTAAACACATTCCTAACTTAAAAGATTGTCATTAAAATTATTAATAGTTTATAAATATCTATTTCTTCAGATGCCACTTACCATTTTACAGTTTCATGTTTTTGAAAGTTTAAAGATGATTATGGCATAGTAACACAAATATATATACATAATTCATAAATACAATGACATGTTTGAATTTTTGGATGAGCACACAAAAATATTTTACTGCTCAAAGAGCAACTGGGAGAGTTTAAAGTCTAGTGCTCCTGGTCTTGATATATTTGTGGAGTGCCAGCCCATTATATCATGCAACTAGCTACAACTATTCACATATAAATAAATAGCTAAATATGCTCTCCTTAATACAGTGCTAACATTCTTTTTTTTTTTTCCTACTAAATTTAAGAAACACAACTTAATACCTCCCAATTAAGGAAATTGCTACATTATTCCTTATTCTAGTCTCATTTCCGAGTATTTCAATAATTTAAAATAATCCTACTTCAGCTGGGTGGTTTCATTATTCATGTCTCTTTGTTGTCCCAGATGATAACAATTACTCCCGGGACTTTAGAATGCGGCCTGGTTTGTTGGGGACTGTGCGTTTATAAGCCGAGTACACAGAGAACTGCTAGAATTACAAATGTGTGCAGACATCACACACTTTTCTTTACATGGGCAACCAATGGCAAGGATGATCTCACCACGCTTTTGGGAAAATTGAAAGGATGCCAAGCTGACCACTATCACCTGGGGGCCTGAAGTTCCTCTGTGAACTGCTGTTTTGGGTCTTAAAGACCACCGATTCATACCTCCTGCCTGTCCTCTGTATGTTAAATTTCAAGGTCCTGTTGTAAATATTCTTCCTGTCAAACTGATATGACATATCAATCCTAGTTCCACAAAGACGAAAACCACAGCTTAGAGAAAGGCCTGTGATCACACTTTAAAAAGAGTGCTATTCAATAAAACAGCATCTTCCTGTGGTTCGGTGTGTTTTGATTTATAGTGCTGACCTTTCAGTTGGCCTTTCTTTCTGCTGATCTTTCTTAAATACAATCAGCACCATTATAGGAATTGGCACTGTCAAATATTTTTAAATTATGGAAAAATCTGTAATAGACAATTTATTAATTTTCCAATGTCCACTTGCAGACTGCCTGCCAGGTACAAAAAGGTACTGAATTGACATATCGAGGAGACAGAAGAGACAACATCGAGCACGGAAGAGCAGAGATAAGAGCACACCTAGGAAGATGTAGTAGTTTATCCAAGGAGCAAGGGGGATCTCTTATAAAGAGCTAAGTAAATAGATCCCATGACCTTTGAAGAAACACATGGAATCATGGCTTAAGAGAAACAAACAGAAAATCCAGATTACTTATGCAATTTCCACTAACACGGCTATTAAAAATGGCACGTACCTTAAAATTAGCTTTATGTAATTTTTATTGTACTTCCAAGGCTGGGGGGGGGCGCAGAACAGATTTATTCCTAAATTTTGGACAACTGTTCACTGATGAAGCCATTACAGTAATTGCACTGGATCTGTTTATTAATTTGTCACAATTAAGTCAATATGAGCTTTACTAATGTCCTATTACTTGATTAGTTTTGAAAGTGATTATCTTAAGAACTTGACTTAATTGGAAGCCTCTCAATTTACAAGGTACATTAAACTCTCAGTTGCATCTTAAAATTATTCAACACATGCAGGTCAATTACCAGTAATCACTGTTTTGTACAAATGTTCCATAAAAACTATGGCATTCCATGACAAAGAGGAGAGTGCTGTTTAATTAATAACGTTAAACTCCCATTGACATTTTCAGGATAAAAGGGCAACAGGAGCATTCACAGAGTCTTCCCGAATGGGGCCCGCTACTCAAAACTGTAGAAAGGCACATGAGCAATGCTCCACCTCACAGTTGAAAATAATTTGTCATGATTGCAAAATCACCAAATTGCACCGTCTGTATCCATGCCCAGCTGCACACTGATTTCCAGATTCGTAAATTACAATTAATTCTTAGGATTGCCCCATCGCTTTTCCTCTCTAGCTAATATGAGACTGCCATCAATTATTGTTCATCCCGTTTTCCAGAACAGACCAACTGAAGCTTTTACTGTACAAGCAGGAGACATTGAGCGGTACGCACCAGTGAGACTGGGAAGCCTTTAAAAATTATTGGCTGAAGTCTAAGTATTTTATATTGCGCTTTCAACTTCCACTCAAAGATTCAATGCATTCAGATGAATATTTACAATGATTAACAATCATAAGGGCTGATAAAGTACCGATATGCCTGGCGTAATTTTCAAATATCTTTTCAAAGTACTTCATAAACTTTAACATTTTATTAATTGGATATTTGAAAGGAAGGTTTGTCCCACACTAACAATCTGGTCTTGAGATCAATCACAGGAAAACTGACTGCAAGCTCGTTAAAAACCCTGGGAAGTCAATTCTTTGAAAGCTGATTCCATTGCTGGTCTGTAAAGGAGCCGTATGAATTTCTGTGTTGTGACTTGTCCGTAATCTAAGTTCTACACCCAGCATAAATTTAAAAGTGCCAAGGCTGATTCACTAGCAATTGTATGAATGTGTGAACAGAACCAAGTGAACCAAAATGGCGCTGTGAAACTCTAGCTCTGTACGTTTGAACATTGTTGAGTTCCTGTTACTCGGGCACACATAACTGTCCTTATGTAACATTTCCTGGAGAGATATTTAAATACAATGGGAAAAAAAGTGTCCACACCTAACAATCTACTCCCCTGTGTTTTGAACCAAGGCTCTTTGTGCCTAAAACCAAAGGGTAGAGAAGACTTCTAATTGACTTCCTGCCCTTCAGTTGATAAGTACTTTTTAAAACAGTTTAAGTAATCTTGCGCTGAACTGTGTCTAAACTGTCACCAACCACCTCTGACAAATTTTCTACACTTAAATACTCATATTTATCCTTAAAAATGCAGAACATTTTAGAAGTACATACAAATATTTAAAAACATCTGATCTTTGGTTGAGTGCACCAGCAGCTAAGCCATTGCATTCCCTTGCCAATTTTCTGCTCCCCCCCCCCCAAGTGGTCCCAGAAGTACAGCAGGTGACTGTGAAGATGGGAGTTCAGACAGGAGGGAGGCTGGGATGTAGAAGAAAGGCACAGGGCCTCCAAGCTTGGGCTCAGAGGCAGGTAGGCGTCTGCAGTTTCCTCTGCAGAAAAAAAAAGACACTTTCAAATCCATTTACCCTGGTGTTAACTTCAATTATGACAGAGAGGGGGAGAAAGGAAACAGTCATGTATCCCGAGGCTCTTCCGGTTCCCACTGCTACTGTGTGACTAGGAACATCGAAGCATCCTGTGTTAACACTATGTTCACACTGTGTGTTCCTCACTTCTCCATAAAGGAGGCTGCACACAGAGTACCCTGAAATCAGAGGTCAGGACAAGCACAGCCTTTGGTGGGCAGGACAAACACAGTCTCTGGTGTGTTTAAGCTTCTGAGTGCCTCACAGAGATGTGATGACCCAAAGATCAGAGAGTGGATTAGCTGATCTCAGAGAGGTCTTGGCTCCCTCTGCATCTGGAGGGAGGCGGGGCTTTGTCTCTGTTTTGGTCCTCTCTCCCAGGATGCTTGCTGTTTATAATAAAGTCTCCTTGCCTAAAGCGTCAACTGTGGTTTTCTGGAAGTCACTTTGCTTTTAAACAGTTACCCTGAAGTTCTTAATTAAATTTAATTAAAAATAACTTCCCTTTTTCTCTCTGCTAGGATGGGTCAAAATTTGTTTTGTCTTCACATAAGACTAAAAATAACTAGTATGGAAGGGTGCAGGACAAGGAAAATATTTTGGAAAAAAAAAATCGATATTTGGAATTTCAGAAAAAGCAGCAAACTGCTTAGAGGTAAATGGAAAATCTTCAGAAATACTATCAGAAACACACTAATCACAGACACAGAGTGTGCCTCCCTGCCCCCAAGCAATGGAGATGGCTGCCTTGCCAGGTAGCTGAGATATTAGGTGCTAACAGCTGCTAAGGCTTAGACCTTTCTCATCATAGTAGTTGTCTTTAGGCTCTGGTCTTGGACCAGCGGCAGCAGCTTCTGAATCAGATTGTACCTTGATTAGAAAATCAGGCTACCAAACCTCACTAAAACCCCACTGAACCACAAACTGGGCATATGGGATGCAGTTGAACAAGCTCTCCAATTTACACACACTGTAAGCTTGAAAAGTTTGGTTCCACTAAAGTCGAGTTTTTATACACTCATTTTCCTGGTATTTGCAATGATTAAACGGACTGCTAATGAATAGAGAAATGACTTCAAAGGCATCTGAGATAGGAAAGCCATCCTCAACTTTAGCTGAATATTATGATGACCTTAAGCACAGGGTTCCTACCCTACATCGACTTAAACATAGAGACAGAGGAAGATGGAGGCAGAGTTTAAAAATTTCACAAGTTATTCCCAAACACTGGGGAAGCTGAGAATCACTGAGCTAAAGTGACTGCAGCTAGACAGGAGAATTAGCATAACCTAATAACTAGGAAATAGGTCTCTGTGAATATTTATGGCTGGAACACACAACTTTTTAGCAAGTAGATTTGCACCACAGTAATTAGGCAAGAGGTAGTATGTTGGACCTGGGAAAGAACATAACACTTACTGCCTCAAACTCAACTTTAAATTAGCAGTGCTAATTAATAGAGACAGACAATTAAAAAATAAATAAGAATTTAGGTAGTAAATTCAGCCTTGATCTCATAGACTAGACCTAAAATAACAATAAAAATATTAAGAGCTTCAGCATGGAGCCATGTATCATGCTCCATGGACCACACAGAGATGCCCTCTCTACATTTCCTCTCTGGTCTACCCAAACCAGGCCCTTTCCTGGCTAAGGGGAAGAGAATGTGCTTCAGAAAGGGGCACTGCTTAGCTGAAGAGTATCATAAAGGATCATCACCATCAATTTAATTCTGGCTGTATATTATGCTATTGTAGAACAGGGGTTCTCAACCTTCCTGATGCTGCCACCGTTTAATACAATTCCTCATGTTGTGGTGACCTCCCAAGCATAAAATTATTTTTGTTGCTACTTCATAACTGTAACTTTGCTAGTGTTATGAATCATAATGTAAATATCTGATATGAGCTGCTCTTAGGAAACCCCTGTAAAAGGGTCGTTCGATTCCCATAGGGGTCATAGCCCACAGGTTGAGAACCACTGCTGTAGGAGAAAAGAGATTCCCTCTGCCCTTCACTTTAGTTCTTATGTGGGCTTTTTGTCTAAATGTAGGAACCCCATTAATATAAGGGTGATGAACAGGAAAAAAGCATTCAGCTCATTATTAATCTCTTTTGCCGAAGGATAAGTTCAACACAATGACTAAAAGAAGATGTGTTACGTCTTTCAGAGAGAACAGTAGGCCGTATAGGAATGGCAGACAAATGGATCTCTGGACTAGGGAGGTGAACTCCAGGGAGCAGCTGAGATGTCTGAAGAGAAGGAAAAGCTAGTTGGGGGTAAATGCTATTCCTATGAATTTAGACTCTTTCCAGCACCAGATGTCATTCTCTAGTGATTAATGCTATTTCTTCATCTTGTATTTAGAAGGTACTTCTCCCTAAAAAATTATTGCATGATGTTCCATGTGGGAAAAAGATAGGCCGACTGGTCCTCCTGCAACTGTTCCTTTGCAAGTTCAGCTTGAAATATTAATATGCTGATTTCAGTATCTTACAAAATGATATGTCCTTGACTACCTGGCTTTATATGCCAGTTTTATGTATACCATTATCCTCAATACTGAGAGCAAGGCCACACATTAGGAACGAATCCAATGTACATTTCCTTAAAGTTACTCTGCAATACTTCTTTCATGTATTAACCAGATTTCCACAAAATCTTTTGAGTTCATCATTATTGCTGTTATTTTAGATTTAGTTATGAGAAGACAAACTCAAGAGAGTTAAGAAAATGGCACAAGTTTTAAAGGCATAGGGATGGATAATAGCTATAAATAAAAGTTTTAACTATGGCAAAGTAGTAGCTAGAAAGAGGTTGCCATTTTGTTCCCCTAACCCCATTTTAGAAGTTACCTTTATTTTACAAAATTGTCCATGGCTATTTCAGGGACAAAGTTAAAGTTAAAGCAGGGACAAAGTTATTCCCTGCTTAGAGTTGTAATTTCTAAAAGAAAAAAAAAAAAAAAAGGAATTCCTTTGCTGGGAATGCAGCTGGGCTGGGAGAGTGCTTGTTTAGTGTGCACAAAGCTCTAAGTCCAGGCTCAACACTGGATAAAACAGATGTGGTGGTGCTGGATTGTAATCCCACTACTGGGGAGTTGGAGCTAGGAGGATCAGAAGTTCAAGGTCATCTTTGGCTACATGGGCATTGCAAGGCCAGCTTCATACATGTAACTGTCTCAACTACAAGAGAAGCAGAAAAGAATCCCTTTAAGTGGCTGATATACTAACTACTGTAATCAACTATTCCAGGAAAGTGGGCTTGCTAATCTGAGACCTTTAGTTTTTTTTTTTCAGAGCCTGGAATACTGAGTGTTCTCCAAACAATATCAAAGTATGAGTCAATGACTAGCCAATCCTATTCTCAAGTTAAAAGAAGAATGTTGGACGTGCGTGGGAACAGAACAAAGCATTCAAAAGGATTACAGGATGGCCCAGGAGCTGAAGCTACATATAATCACAACAAAGTCCCACTAAGAAAGAAAAACAGCCTCTGAGATGCCGAGCTCACATGAAGCCTTCCTGCCCATGACTGCCATCCTGCCCCATAGAAACCCTTTTATATATCTGAGTTCTGTGACAAAGTTAGGCCAAAACTGTGGTTATTTTCCTGACCACTATCTTACTGTAATAAAACTCTGCTTCTTTCCCACTAACCTTCTTCTATGTACAGGTAGTTGTGTGTTGTGTTGGTGGTACAAGTTGTAATATTCTAATGTATGACATTATTAACTATGCATATCATTTTTAAGATAGTGCAATAAGGATGATTTAAGTGAAGAGTAGCAATGGCTAAGTGAATTAAATAGTTAAAAGATAGAAACCTAGTATGACGAAGTATCCAATCAGGGGAATGAAAAACTAAAAAAAAAAAAAAAAAGAGTTCAGCTTAAAATACTAGAAAAAGCTCACTCATTCTTCTGGAGTGGTAGAACTTGTTTCTGTGTTCCTAAAGGATCCATGGAACGTAAATAAAGCATAAACTGTCAGAGGAAGCCCCGAGTTTATACGCATGCTTAGATCGCTGTTATAAAACACTGCAGGATAATTAAGCAATATGTTGTCTGGTAAGATGCTAGGAAATTATTAAATCAGCTTGCTCTCCTCCTGCTCAGGAAACGTTTATTGATATTCTTAATATTACTCCTATGAAGTTAAAGTATGAAACTGCATTCCACTTCATTTTAAAAACACGATGCACTTCCTTCAAATCCAAAACCAGAAACTTAAAAAAAAAAGATATTCAAATATAATAATGTTGACATATATACGTCAACTGCCATGTAAAATCATAGCAAGGCATTTAACAAATATTTAAAATTTATTTAGGCCATTAAGTAGTCTTCTCTACTTTGTCTACTGAAACTCCCAACTATAATATGTAAGCATTTTTACACCACCCAAATATTACTCAGTAACTCAGTAAGGGGATCATCACTACCCATTTAGGATAATCTTTCTTTGTTAGAAAACATTAAGCTATGTATTATTCCTAATTAAGACCCCGTTTCAGGCAAATAAATTTATATTTTAATTATAAGAATATAAACTACAATGCAATTCATACCACAATATGAGCTTTGTCAGATAATTAAAATAGTAGGGACATAAAGCTTTACCAAGCAGGGGGATTGGGGGTGGGCAGGGAGGGAGCTGTGCCTCATTCATCACCTTGCTGACTAATGAGACTTTAAACACTGAACAGTCAGGTCCCAGCATAGCCTCTGATGGTGAGCAATAAAAATACACCTTGCAGACGGTTCCACTAACTTAATATACCCACCCTGCAAGTGTGGGTTCAGAGACGAGAAAGAAGTGATAAAACAATATAGCAAAAACTAACTCATTTATCAAGAGAGACAGAATAATTATTAGGAATGCCCAGACTGTATGTCTGGTGATAGAAATGAATAATGGACACATTAACTACATTATTTTAAATTAAGAACACACTTTAGAAAACCCAAAATCGAATAGAAGTCTTCCCTACACCCAAGCTTGAATTATGCCTCGATATAGGGAAACGGGAAAATGCTTGGTTTAAAAACCAGAGTTGAGTTTTCTGTGGCAAGCTGGAGAAAAATAAATGCACAGGGCCCCTTGCTAATCGTAGTAACAAGATCAGACATCAAACTTTGACATTTTCTCATTAAAGAAACCGGGTTATACAAAAATCTAATCTGCTATCACAGCATTGGGTTTTATTTGGCAGAGACATTGTGTAACTTCCATAACCTCCTTTTACAACTGTACTGGGGATGCAAGCATGTTAGTTAGTCTAGTCAACTCTTGTAACACCTAGGCTATCAAATGACTACTAGCTATGAACTCACAATGCCAACTAACTCACCATTTAAAGTACGTCTCTTGAATTAAGAATTTGATACAAGTGCAAGAAAAGTGACCCCCCCATCACACACACACTTTTTTTTTTTTTCTTCTGGGATCAAGAGAGCACATAAGTAAATTAGGTTCTCTATATATGTTTTAGCTTACATAAATAATGAAATCCAATTTGGCCTATTGGTATTTTGGCTCCAGATATATAAACCTTCCCAATTCAAAATACTGCTTGTTTTAAATTCAACCCAGTAAGCAGTTATCTATTGTTGGCAAAAACTGCATTTGTGAATTACAAATGTGAGCATAGAATACCACATACAAAATATATATTCTACATTAACAACCAGGCTGTGAATCCTCTGAGGGAGTGGGCCTGTCTATCATTCCCTTCAATAAACCCAAGTGAACAGAAGTAGAAAATCTTCCCGAGATTTAGTACGGAACAGAGACACAGCCCAGACACAAGGAAATGCTTATTTCTGAGAAAGGAGAAGTAGAGAAACCAATTATCTTTAGGCGATAACTTGACTATTAGAGGTATGTGCACAAGTAATAGCAATAGGTTCACATTTTTGTGGATGTTGGCAAAAAACAGCATTCCTGTTTTCAAAATTGAGAAGGAAGTGCTGCATTGTAGCAACACAGCCATCATTCAATTCTTCCTTCAATGTAGCTCTTGCTGAGTTTCAAAGCCAGTCAACTATGACTACTCCTGCTGTCCTACAAAGTGTTCTCATCCTCCCCCCACTAACCCTTCTCCATTCACATACCTCGGGCATTTTTACAACATCTACAAACATTCTCTTGTTTTGAGAAGAGAATTAAGGAAATATGATTTGCTGGACATAATTCCCTGTGTCTCCTTTAAAACATTTACTAGTAACAGCCTTCAAAAACCAGAAAAGCTCCGTGCCAGCTGTCCCCCTTCCTTGGGCTTCACTGGGAGAGTACAGACTCACAGGAAATAGCACACTTGTACAATAACAGCAACCACACTGTGAAAAGGTATATGCAAAATGTCATTTCCCCGTATCAGCTAGAGAGAGACACGGTTCAATTAGTGCACTTAATTAGACAAATGGATAGGAAAAATTCTACTATAATTTTGCCAATGCTTATTTTGTGAATTTGGGGTATGTCATTGCTATTTGGTAAATAGGAACGAGAGTGGATAAAACATTTAATAGTGATAACAACAAGTTGGCAAAAAACATGTTCTTATTAGCTGCCCAATGATTACATAAGTCTCTTTAGTTTAAATGAAAATATTTGGGGAAATATAAATGAAAACAACTATTACTACACACAATTGTTTTATAATCTTTAGAGCAGTGTCCTAATGCAAAATATTGTTCAAAATTAGGATGGTCTTGTGATTGTCCCAGATAATGAATTCTTGACCAGCATAAACAAACATGCACACACACACACACACACACACACACACACACACACACACACACAGAGAAGATTCACAATTTAATAAGTATCCCTTTGCATACTGAAAAATATTTCCACGATACACTACAAATAGATTTCATTAAGGAAAAATTCACTTCACTATTAGAAATAAACATGAAGCTAAAATAATCCTGTATTTATGATTATTTTAAGAAACATCACAACCAATTAAATGTTATAATACTCAGTTCAACGTATGCAAGGAAGAAGACCCATCCTTTCCCTGCTAGTTTTAGGAAGTCTTTGTTCAACTGCAAGAAGCCATAGGATTGGTTTCAGTGAATCTTAGAGTAAAAGCTACAGCCATAATCTGTTCTAGGTTCATAAACACAGGTCCTCAGGTTCTAGGTGGACCCCCATGCTACATTAGGCTTAATTGGATACCATTTGGTTTTCTAAGGAAAATGTATTTTTATCAAAAGTTGTCCATCCAGGTGGATCAAAATCTTAGCTTGTGAACCCGGAAAGGGACACCAAAGAACTAACAAACTAGCCTTCCTAAATGAGCCTGCAGAATTGAAAGAGATTGCTCCCAAACAAGCAACAACAACAATAAAAAAAAAAATACAAAAAAAACCTTGAAGAAGCTGGAGAAAACCTAGAAGTAGGTCTCTTGGTAAGGGATTACTATACTGCTCTGCTCTGCTTCCTTCCTCCAAGGGCAGAAGGAGAGGAAATGAACTAATTGTGCAGTGTTTCTGTGACCAGATTTTATCAAGGTAAGGAAACATAATCTTGGTCAGAATGTTACCTACAAATATGGAGTCTGAAGATAGCAGAGGCAAGAGAGAAGGTCCACATGAGCCAAATACAAAAGGCATCCAAACAAATACCAAGCTACTGCAGGCCAAGCTCAGGACCTCAAGGTCCTGCAGAACATGGAAAGGTAACACAAGCTCACAGATCCAGCCTGGCCCTGGTGGGAAACTCAGATCCCGGGATAGATATCACACTATCTGTTGAGAAACTAGCACAATTTAATACAGCCCTGTAACATGACTTCCCCACCGTTCTGCCTCAACAAGCCCAACTTGCATAGAGACATTCAGGTGCACTTACGAGTAAGTTAGACAGAATTTCAAGGAATTTATAAAAACAACAACAACAACAAAAATCTTAAGGATTTTTTTTTCCACTGAAGGAAAAGAGAAAACAGTCAAATGATGGTTCATTTCCATGACTTTTTTTCATGATTAACTAGGGAATAAAATGTCACTGAAATAAATAATTATGTGTTCTGGCTCTGCCAAACCGCTCTGCTCATCCTTGTAGTGTTTCTAGGGTGAGCAAAGCATTTCTGTGGACATGCATCATCAGTGTGCATATAAACATCTCAGACATACTCTAACACTGCCTTTACATACTGTCTGGTCTGATAGATTAGAAATCTCTCCGTGACTCTAGTTCCTTATGAACAAAATGGAGAATCAATAGGAGCGACTGTACTGGGCTCTTCTAGTATTATAAGAGTAACATGTGTGACAACCCATCACATTTTATGTTGATCATAACAGCTATCATCTCCATCACAACATTAGCCAAAAAAGCCCCATATGCTGTCAGTTATGTATGGGTAGAACAGTGTTAAGAAGGGAAGCTTTAAACAAAATTATCTAATTGATGAAATATTTAAACTACAACGAAAACTCAACTTACTCCCTGGGAGTTTTTTATTAATTCAGTCGGCATCCTTAAGGCTTTAGCGTGTCAGTTTTCTCTATGCAAAGGTTGATCTGTCAATGAACCAGTCCCATTCTCTTTTTACAACTGTGGACTCGGCGGTCTCAGCGGCTCGCTCCCAGCCTTATGCTCAAATAAACCAGCTTTTTCTTTTCTTTTTCTTTCTTTCTTTTTTTTTTTTAAGATCTAATTGGTCTAAGAGCTATTTCTTTGCAGCATCTCCATCTTCAATAATTTAAACAAAGTAAGTAACCCCAGGGATTTGCTAAAGTGAAACACTTTCCTGAAAAAGATGAGACACTCTTGGTATTTATGGAGTGGGACAGTATCACTACTACAGGAGAACTATAAAACAGAGAAAATTCCAGCTCAGGACTGCTATGCATGATTCTGTTCAGACTTTGTTAGCTCACGACGGGCCCATCTGAGGCCATAGAGCTCTGAAGGTCTTAGAGCTTCCAACGCTGATCTAAGACACTCAATTAAGGTCCATTGTCAGTATCCTACATGTAATTAACCATCTCATAAGGCCACAATCTCAGATATTCCACCTTAAAATATGTTGTTGAAAATGAAGACTTTTACCTTTTCATATTCAGCAATGCCCAAGGTATTCCAGAGGGAGTATGAAATGCAGGTAGCAATTTTACCCCAAGTTCCACTGCTTTCTTTCGAAATATCTGAAAAGTTAAACAATTAAGTAAGCTACTATTGCAAGTAAAACATAATGTTCTCCACTATTATCCACATTTAACACTTTACTTTGCAACCCATCTGAAACCAACAACTAGTAGAGTATGAACTGTGGGGTTACATTGTGGGGTTCTTATGCCCAACCTGAGTTATACATTAGTGTCATGAGGGAGTGAAGGTAGCAAAGTTGAGACAGGTGGTTTTCACTTTCTCCATCTTAATTTCTAGTTCGAGTCGGCTGTATTAGGCATTAGGAAGCATCATAGACAATCAGATAATTTCTCCATGCATGCCAGGAGGACTCACTGTTTTTGAATGATAGTTCTTAGATTGCAAACTAGGAGAGCAAACCTATACACAGATACTTATTAGAGAAATATGTTTTAGAAAGACGTAATTTATGCATTGCCTAATCCTTTGCAGTTTTAACTTTCTATGATACTGAATGAAATAGGAAAAAGTTCAACTAGGTACGGATTCTTCACTGAGTTTAGAAGGAAGATGATTCACATGGATACTTAGAACACAGGTAAGATAGACGTTGCAGATGGCCAAGTCTTACAGGTGTCCAGCTCAATCAGCAAGGCTCTGTTGTGGAGATGGCCTTTAGAGGAGTGGCTACAACGCTGACATAGGGTTGCTAAAAGACTGCAGAGAAGTGTCAGGAGTGGATGTGGTCCTCCCTTCAGGGATCAGTCTAGCACAGATGGATGCAGGAGGAACCTCAGGATAAATAGTAACTTATCTGATCAAATGGGCACACTGACAGGATGGTGTCCAGGGTCCAGGTTAAAATTATAAAAAAAAAAATCATAAATGCAAGAGTAAGATTTGTATTTGGTTAACATTTGAAAATAATGAAGTGCTTAGAAGCAAATTCAATTGGGCTAGACTGTGCCTTAGGAAGACTGATCAGATGATGTCTGTCCAGCAGGCAGGTCAAATCAAAGTAGTAGCAGATTCACTGGAGGAAGGCCAGGTACCACTTTCCTTGTGGCGGCTATGGCACTAAACTGGTACCTGTCCCCTCACCGTCATAGTGTATGGCTTAGTCTGGCACACTGTTCCCTTATGCTTTCTCCTCAAACACAGGAAAGGCTGGATGAACAGCATGGGGGATGATGGAAAGGTCCTCCCTCTGCCAATGGGTGAGCACTGGCCACAGGGCTTGTCAAGGAAGTCCTGTATGTCTCTGAGAGAGAGAATGGCTCCTCACAATTCCTATTAGTAAGACCCAAGCTTCCCAAAGACAGACACAAGGACGTGGGCTCTTCAAACAAAGGTTTCCTAGTCATGCTAACATGGAGATCATTACCTGAACTTCTCTTTCAGAGCCTAAGTCAAAAGATAATGAAAGTCAGAAAGAAATGAGTTTCGAATGAAACACTCTGGCAATCAACTGAGGTAAACTGATATTCACTGTATACAAAAAAGGCATATATATTTGTAATACACAGAAAGAAAAAAGTAGAGGGCATTTCCCACGGAAATTATCAATTATCATCAACAGTACATGGAAAGAAGAGAACGATAATAATAATAAAAAAATAGATCCATGTTTTCATTCTTCCTCCCCACTTTCTGCCTTACCCTGAGAATACCAGGCTCTCTTCTGTGGTAAGGATTTATCCTACCACTGCCCTGCCATCTGTGGACTTTCTGGTTTCCACCCAACTTTTAAAACTGTTAATTAACTCCTTTTAAAGACAGTTACATAAGATAGAAGTCAAACTATGCAATTAAAACACCATCTTGGATCTAAGCATATGGCGTGTGAGTTAAAGGCTCAGGCTGTGAAGGCACAATGCCTGTGTTTGAATCTCTGCTGAACTGTTTCAAGTTCATTCAATTTGGCCCAATTGCTTAAGCTCTCTGAGCCCAAGATTTACTGCCTAGAAAATGCAGGTAACAGCTGCATTTGCTTTTAGAAAGTCGTGGAGAGGAATAAGCAAGTTATTGTATTTATGGACTTTAGAACGAACAGTGCTCAGTCTATAGGTTAGGTGTAGTTTTGATGATCACAACGATATACTTCTCCAAGGACTTTCCAACTTCCCAGGGTTACTGTCTGGGGCTATTTCTTTACGTAATTCTGATCAGAATTATACTTCCCCACATCCAAGGCTTAATTATGAGCTCAGGAGCTAAGCCCCCCAGTTTTCAACATCTAATTACATTCCCACACTCTTCCCATTCTTTTCTTTAGCCCTTCCCTTTTACTCCTGAGCACACATCACAATTTGGTATCTTGTTGTTTTCTTAAACTTAATCTGTCCCACATTGAGTTAATAATTGAATATCCCAGACAGACTTCCCTAGTTCTATCACTGATGATGTTTAATAATTCCCTTGGACTTGGTGTTAGAATTATTAACCTTCAGTCACCCACCAGGTATACAAAGGTTAATTCTCAAGTGGGCATGCGCACAGCTTACTTGAAGATTAATATGGCCATGTTCTTACTATCAGGAAAAAATAAAAGTAATGATTAAGAATGTTCTCCTATCTTAGCCATCAGTTTTTCTTATTTCCATTAAACTGTATCATTTTAACATTTTTTGTTTAAGAAACCATAATGATTTTTGGCTCTTGTATTAATCTTTTTAACAACTCATATGAATCAGGCCTGTCTATCATCTTTGTTCCCTTTAAGGCTGTTCTGGCTGCAGCTTGTGAGACTACATAGTTGCAAATTTTTGTTCAGGTTCTGACACTGTTAATGTCTTTATTTAGTCAGTTCTCTTACTTAACTGCCTCCTCTGAGCCCATTTAATTCATTCACTCTTCAAGGCCAAAGTCAATTCTTAACTCCAAGATCTTTGCCTTCCATGAATGTCAACTCTGACAACTTGTATCACACAATGCAGTGTTTACAAAAGGCAGGATATAGATTTATATATAAATGTCTTTATTTTTTTGTACTTTCAAGTCACCTAATAATTTTTTTCTTTCTGAAAGAAAAGAGATTCCAATTTTCCTTCATTCCTTGTTTCAGTCAGTCCAGATTAAAGCATTTTGCATTGAAATTTATTGATATCAGCACAGTATTCACATGAATAGTAGGTAGGTAGATAGCTTTGTTCTCTGTTAATGGATAGGAAAGTGGTGATGTGCCAGCTCAGATGTTGGTCTTTATGGTGTCCTTTTCTGTAGGCCCAGCTTATTCTTATCTTTAGGAATGTATCCAACTATTCCTCTTAAGAGAGTTCTTCCAAACAGCCCCTCCCAAAGCTGCCCATCTTTCTTCAGTGTTTATCACACTACCTTGAAGGCTTCTGTCCCGCCACTTATCGATTGTAATTACTCATTTGTTGTTTTGACAGCCCCAGTAGGTATCAACATAAGAAGAGCACGGACTGTAACAAAATGAAGCACGTAACACCACACCAGCAAGCCAGAAGCTGGAATTCACAATGTTCACTTAATGAATGAATGAATGAATGAATGAATGGTTAATTTACATGCCTGAGGCACAGTGATAAGACACCACTGCTTTTACAGTGTTTGCAATGTGGTTCATCACATTCCACTAGTTTGCTATTGTCATCATCTCAGGAATTCTGGAGTCTCAGTTCTTGAGTATAATGAAGGGGAAATCACAAAATAGTTTTAGAGAAAAACACGTATTATCCCACTAATGCTTTAACTAATAAGTGATGCTCAATTTCAATTATCATTAGTATTTACTATTGCTAAATTTTTTAAATTTAAAATTTATTTTCACGTGCATGGGTGTTTTGTCTGTATTTTGTATGTGCACCACATGTGTGCAGTGCTGCTAGAAGTTAGACGTCTCAGATCCCCTGGTACTGGAGTGACAATTGTGGGTTGCCGCATGGGTGCTGGGAATCAAACATAGGACCTCTAGAAGAGTAGCCGGTGTTCTTGACGACTGATTCATCTTCCTAGTCCTCCTCCTATTGTTTAAAGAAAAGGTACTTGAAAGAGGAATTGAGACTCTAAAAGAAGACTTCTTTCTCCCTATCACAATATGCACGTAATAAAACTAGCTTATAAAATTAACACTGTTAAAAGAGAGGAGACACATCACAAATCACTCTAAAGGGCAATTAAGCTTTAAGTGGCCCATCTTGGATGATGTGCTAGATATCAAATTATTACAAAAGCACACTAGAAAGAGCTTTGGTGTTCCTTCAAGGAGTACAGCGTGATGGCAGGAAGAAGGCTGGTTGCAAGCCCTGTGATCCAGGGCTGGTCTTACTCCCGATTCATTGTCTGGCTTGGTGGAAACTGTTTATCTTAGTTTCACCAATATAACAAGAGTTGGCTGACAACTTTTGATTTTGTTTTATCATTGGGAAAAACTATTACACAGAAGACACAAAAATATTCCTGAGTGTGTATGTGTGTGCAATAAAAAGCAAAATTAATGTCACTTGTTAAAAGGTTCTGCTAATGAACCACCTCTGAGTCGATCTTGGTTTCCAAGGTTTGTTGGTACTAAACTTGTCAGGGAAGATTTAAATTGAGAGGGCAAGATGACAGCTCATAAAATGTAACCCTGCCCACAACAGAGGACTTCCTATTCCCTCCCCCTGCCTTCCTAGAGAGCACTAAAAGAGAACAGTTTTTTAGTAACTACCAATCAGTTTGAGATGGGTAGATGTTTTGTCATGCAAGAAGAGTTTTCAAAAACATTTTATGTTACAGAGATTCTGACTACATTCATAGCAGAAGTCAAAACTAATGTAATTTGCTGAGCTAAAGGGCAGCAACATGATGAAATAGCTTCTCTAGTGATCTTTCATGCATGTAACTAACAAATATCTTTAAATAAGAACTTTAATGGCCCAAAGCTAAGAATTTCAGAACAATCAAAACTGCATCTTTTCATTATATTTAAGGAACATCACCATAGTCTCATGGAGTTTTGGCTCAATGTTTTAAAAACTTCAAAAGTTAAACTCTATCAAGTAAAACATTAATCTCTTTACTCTGCCCTTACAGATAGGATCAGACAAGGCTGTAAACAAGATGTATTGCTTTCCTTGTCTTTCTAGTTTACAGTTCCCTGAAGAACTGTACAAGAGTAATATACACTCCAGAGCAAAGAGTAAGCAAAGAAAAAAACGAGTAAGAACAGATGGCTGTGGAAGGGAACACCTTCACCCCGACATGCTCCAGTTTGAAATGTACGATCGATATCAAAGCCTTTCTTAAAATGCTCACGCTGAAAACCTCGCTGTCAAAAGATCAAATACTAATTCCCCATCAGCATAAACAGAGTTTACCTATTATTCATTTTTACTATGCACAGCCTTCAGTAGAAGGTGTCATCACATCTATGATAAATATCTTGCAGAAAATAAGTGAACTGATACATCATTAAGTGAGCTGATTAACCCGCATATAAAATGAGCCAAATTCAGTCACTCAACCAACCTGCCTAAGCTACTCAAGCTTCTTATTTAGGGCTCAACTTTGAAAGGTTTAAATATTACAATAAAGGTACACAGGACGAGCTAATGCAGCAGAACTTAAAACTCAATGTCATCAAGAGTCATTGACCTCCATAGTCCTATAGGCAAAGACCTTCGATTCAGCTTAAATGCTCCTATGGTTTGCTTACCACTAACGACAATGCATAGCAGCTCTTGCCATCTCTAATTCATTTTATTCTTTCGTTTTTAAATATGTACCTATAGTACGCATGTGTTTGGGTCTGCATATGCAGGCTAGAGCGTGATGTTGGTGTCTTTATTATTCTCTATTTAATTTTGTTTGAAAACCTTTTTTTTTTTTAAAAAAATGTGGGTGTGCAGGTGCCTACGCATGTGTGAGTATGGAGGGCAGAAGACAACTTGTGGGAGTGAGTTCTCCTCTTCTACCAAGTAGCTTTCAGAGATCAAACTCAGGAATTCAAACTTGGTGGCTAGTGGCCTTACCTGATGATCTAGCTGACACTTCTCTCCACTTTATTTAAGTGGCTAAGTCTCTTTCTGAGGCTGGCTTACCCATTCAGTTACTCTAGCTTGCCATATTGTCTGGGGATCCCTGTATTTGCCTCACGGACTGTGAGCTAACAGGCAGGCCACCACACCTGCCTAGCTTTTAGGTGGATGCTGGGGAGATGAACTCTAGACTTTACACTTGCATGGTATACTTGCTCTGCAAATGGGTTTTCCACTGAAGCACCTCCCTAGGCCTCATGCCATCCTTTTGAGCCAGTGGGACTATACCATTTGTGTCCCATCTTTTTGTCCCTCGTTCTGTATCGTTCCTTTAGTTGTTCAAAACATGAAGCTGGAAGATTTTCTTTTTTCAAACTGAAAGCTTTACTGTATTTGTTGAACTGTATCATGATTTCATTTAAAAATCATATTATATGACAGCTTTTGTCAGTTGTTCTGTTCTGTTCCCCTGTGATTTTCTGTGCAATAATTCAACTTTTATTTTTTCAGTGATTAGATGAAGAGACTGTTGTTCAGTTTCTTGAAAATTTAAAGCATCAAATCTTCATCCCAAAGAAATGATGCGTATGTTATTAGGCCCATAACCATGGGTCACAGCCAAAGAGAATCCATTAGAATCCCTGAGACTCGATGGTTCTCATATATGAAAGTACAAAGTTTTAGGCAAAGAAGAAACTTTGGATTTTAATTTAAAAATACAAATGCAGATACTCTAGTGAATAGGCATTTTCGGTTTCCCTTTCATTTAGATTTCGTCATGTTTGGGGATCAAATCCAATGCATCGTGCATGCTAGGGAAGCGCCTACCAGTGAGCTATTTCCCTAATCTGATCTAGACAAGATTTTTCTACCATAAAAAATTTAACAGCTAGTGAAATTTTAAAAAGAAGTTGCTTTTGTACTTTTCTGTAGACAAAATGAATAAATGTTGATAAATGAATAAAATTTCATTTGATATTGATTTTTTTTTCTCCTGAGAGAGGATGATTTCATTCCCTTTCACTTAAGTAGGGAGGATTTAAAGTCAGAGAGCAAGGTAGAAAAGGGCAAATATTGTGAGAATTCCAGCTTGCTGTTCAAGGGCAGGCAAGTTACCACTACACCACGTGGACAGCACTCCCCGCCACCACCTCCTGGCACGCGGCCTGTGGATGCCCCAAGAGCACCCGTGTCAAGGTTGCCTGGTAACAGGCACACTGAACTGGGAATCAGGCACTCTGGGCTGTAGTTCAGAATTTGCTAGTCATCAATTCTAACCAGAATAAAGAGGGGTCAGTTTGCTGCTTTTCTCTGTTTTGTAAAATGAGGACAGTAGAGAAGAACTTGTGACATATTTTTCTGTTGCATAGCACATGGTTTTGAGATACAGGGAGCATATATCCCTGTCTCCTGATGTGACAAAGCCTGTTATAGAGAGAGCATAAAAACAAAACAAGACCCTTCATTCCATGGATCTCACATGCAAGGGGGGGGGGGAGAGCCTGATGATTTGCACAAAATCACATAAGCGTTGATATATAGCATAAGATATAATATAAACCCAAACACAAGGCAAGTATAGATTAAATGGTACAGATTTTAATGTGGAAATGAAAGAGGCTGGGGTCTTGAGAGAGAGAAGATTGGAGACATGGAACTTACTGCACGGGCAGTGAATGAATATTTGGGATGGATACACGCTTGTTTGCACACACCTTTGGGTATGCATGGAGGACACGAGATAAAGCAGACGTGGAGGGGAAGCCACACACAGTTCGTTGTGCTATGGAGCTTATAGAGAATATGAATAACGAGTCATAAAATGGCCAGAAAAGAACAGTTTAGGTAAAACAAGTCAATGTCGTTAAACCAAGAGAGGGAACTCAATGAGTGGTTAAAAGAGGATACTAGGAGTCTTGGAAGTTCCTTTTGTACCTCAATGCCTTCCAGTTACAGTAAGGAGATGGCTGGATCATCAGGGTTAGAACAGGGCAAGGAAAAAGGCTAGCTATTGTTTTCATGGCTGTGGGACTTTTCTGAGTTGTAAGAGTCAACATGGATGGTCATACCAAGAAAATTCTTGACTATCTGATAGAAGTGAAATCTTGAGAAAGAATCCAGGCCCTTTATTTATTTTATATTTGTGTGTGCATGTGCACATAATATGCATGTGTGCACGTATGTGCACATGATATATGTATACGAGTGTGCATATTGGGGCTCTTTTCTTTTACATGTATGTGGGTTTGAACTCAGGTTAGTCGGATGTGTGGCAAATGCCTTTACCTTCTGAGTCATCTCACTGGCCCCAGTTAAGAGTCCTTAAAGGAAGCAGTTACTCAAAACGAGGCCTAGAAGGAAGTCATCTGATGAATGTTGTCTGTCCTTCAAATCCATTCAATATGGTAGTTACAAATGCACAGAATGGACAAAGGAACTATGCAGCTTTAGCATTACTGTGTGAGCTTCACACGGCATTGCTTTAGACTTTCGGCTCACAAAAGTCTTTCCAAGAATAATGCATAATAAACAATAAAAGAACAATGAACATCAGCGTGAGAAGCCAAGTCATCATGCAGCATCTAAAGATGGGCTGTCAAGCTGAGCATTCCATCTCTACCGAGGTTTCAAAGATGCCAAATCACCGACATGGTGTTTGGAAAAATACACGGTATACAAGGAATTGCATTTGATATTTTTAAGTATGCCAAATAGTTTTTGACTATTCATTTTACATCAAAAGAAAACACCTTTGTTTCAAACACTGTAACACCTGCTACAGCAACAGAGGACGATGGAACTCTGTATTTTACTTACTGATAACTTCTGATAGACTCTTTGAGGGATCGTCCCTATAGAGATTATTACCTGATACATTAGTATGGAAACGCCAACTGATCTCTTTGCCAGTGCTTTTTAACAGTAGACATCACAAGCCATTTGAAATATAGATAGCTATCTGGGCTTGTAAACACTTATTTGATAAAAACGAGATAGAAGGCCAAGAGCCTCGTCCGTGCAGTCCCTGACACTTTTGAGTTATGAGGCATTCCGTGCCAGTGAACTTTTCCAGTTAACTGAATCTCACCTTTTTATTTGTATCACTTTTAAAAGCCAGTCAGACATACAGTGATCCTGACTTGGTGACTCAGCATCACTGGCCTCTTTAGATCCTGAGTCGGGACCAGGTGGTGTAGTTTTTTTCTCACCTTAATGGTCTGTATGAACCTTAGTGCTCATCTAAACCCCTTGGTGCCTCAGTTTCTAAGTACGTGGATGGGAAAGCATTTTCTCAAATCATAAGATGGCTGTGATTCAATGCACAAGGGCTTTTTAAAGGGCAATGATAGTTACCATCATCGTTCTTTGCCGTATGATAGTGGTTCCCTCAGGAATAATAGAAGGGTATTAGGCTTTTTGTACACACACTAAATGGTCCAAAAACTGCTGAGCTCTTATGTCTGTTTTCTATGGCCTGAATCACTCTTTCTGCTATCAGCTATCAGTTCATTACAATAAAGGCTTCTCATGTGGTAGTATATTTATTTGATCTCTTCTAAGCTGCAGATCTCTTCTGTGAACAGTTGTTTGCATGAGGGCCTGGGGATGAGTCAATTGTCTCTTGTGTGCCTCCCTTCTACTGAAGGACATGAGCTTCAGAACAAGTGGGCTTCTGAACTCATACCACAGTTTGAACTATTAACTCCTCAGGTATGAACTATATCTATATGCAACACAGGTTTTGCTTGATTTGTGCTTGTGTGTAAATGTATGTTTGTATGTGCACATAAGAATGGAGGTGATACATGTATGTGTGTGAATAGAGATTAAATTGGCATCTTACTCAGTTGCTTTCTACATTACTATTATTATTATTATTAATTATTATTATTATTAATCATTTTATTTTTTATTTTTTGGTGATAAGTCTCTTACTGAACGCAAAGCTCACTAATTTGGCCTAGGCTGGCTGGACAGCAAGCTCTCTCGTCAGCATTGGGACTACATGTATGTGCTGTCATGCCATTTCTGCCATGGATTCTGAGATGCTTCTCCCCTTGGTGCTTTATCGAACAAATCATCTCTCTTGCTACAATAACTTCTTAAGATGCACAGCATCAAGCTACTCATTTTTCATTCTACCTAAGCAAATATACACCTGTCTGGTTGAAGTCATCACGACAGTCTTGTGGCTTCAATTTCATTTGTCATATACCATACTGGATACCTGTAGATTGCTTTTGGGCATCGAGTTTATAATTTCATCCAGAAGGTAGATGAGGATTTTAATCTATCAAATAGTGATGCTACTATTAAGAAAAGTTGGCAGTAGTCCTATTTTGGTCTTACGTTTGGGTTCTTTCATGCAAATTAACTTCCCCCTCTCAGCCTCCACTCCTTCATTTCAGAAATGGAGAAATGCATCTTTTAACCTTATAACTTAGATAAGTTCTTTGTTTCTTCTACCCTAAATTAAAATTTTAATTTTTCCATTATACAATGAATATATTTTCATTAATGAAAAAAATCTTAAAATTAAGGAGACCTCAAAATATAGGAAGCTATTACTCATGTCCTACTACTCTAAACAGTACTGAACACATTTTTAAGAGGCATCATTCCACATATACTATGCTGTGTGCTTTAAGTTCATCCTCATCGACTTAATTTTACCTCACACACAACATTCTAAATTAAGAGTCTTCAAATATTTTCTGTAAAGACTTACTGGGTACATCTTCTAGACTTTGGTAATCACATGGTCTCACATCTCTTGTTTGTTTTCTTTTATAATTCTTTAAAATGTAAAAACCATTCTTAGTTCATCTTGCAAAAACGAGTCCAAGACTTTGTTCAGAGCCTGCTGCTTTCAGTTCACAGATACATTTCTGCAATACCCCATCCTCTACTGCAAGTGCTGGGGATCAGGCCCAGGTCTTGTGTATGCTAGGCAAGAGTTGTACCATTGAGCTACACCTCCAAGTCTGTAATAGCTGCTATAAATCCCTATATAGCAGACCAGAAAAGAACTTCTACAAGGGGAATTAGGTAGCTTATATTTATTAATTCATAATCAGGCTTTGACTGTTTTGATTTTTAAGATGGCTGTAGTATGAAGATCTCCACAGATATATATGTGTACTTTACCAACATAACCATTTCCTCAGGTCTGTTTGAATGTGTAGTATCTGGTTAGAGAACATTTAGCCACTCATTTGCTCATTCTATTTGCAAGGTCAAAGTGTACAGGCAAAGTGTAAAATAAACGAGTGTGTCTGAACTTTGCCAGTCCCTGAATTAAGTTAACTTGCTTGAAAGCATCTTAAATTTTTGCACTTAGATGGAAAGATCTTATAGTATTTTCACGTATGTTATTTATTTTATGACAACCGTGCAGATGCATTTAATAGACTGGCATTCTATTAATAATATCCTACATGGTTCTATGAGATAATGTGCTGAATTAACTGCAACTATTCCCAGACCATCAAAATAACCTATAATTCAATAGATTTCTTATTAGAAAAAAAAATCAAACATATTAAATTCAAGTATTTAGGAAGCCCTTTCCTCTTTAACAAATGCAAGTGAATAACAACCAAAGGAAACACAATTCTTTGTCAACCACAACTACTCATGCACCAACTGGAAATCTAGTTTTGTTTTTCTGGAATCCTCTTTAAAACTATTGCATACACCATTTCAACATAATTTATATTTTCTAAATTGTAAACTTTCAAAGAGGATTCTCTTTTACAACTCTGACCTTTTAAAAATGTCAATTCATTTACTCGGCAAATATTTATTGAGTGGCTCTGTGCTGCCCTGCAGGCAGCATAAGACATGTGGAATATAGAAGTAAACAGGACAGCTGTGGTCAGTGACTCAGACTAACACGGGAAAAAAAAAAAAAAACCCAAGGAATAGCATTTGCAGGATTTTATGATACACAGGAAAAGATCAAGAAATGACTTCTATTTCTTCTTCAAAAGAAAATGAAGATAAACTTTGAGTACCTCCTGCAGTAATCAGGCAAATCCTCATCCCTGGTTTTACCACAGAAAGCTGCCAAATATATCACAGATTTAAAGAACAACAACTCTATAAAAACTACAGAGAGCTTTAGTTATCATTCAGGTTGTTTCTGAGGATCTTATAAATTCAGTTTTGTGACCAAGCAAACTCCTTCCAATATGACTGATGTAGACAATAGAGTCATCTTTTCTGCTGAACTGGTCAGCATCTTGAAGGCTACCATTCTTACCACAATCATCCATAGCAGCTTAAAGTGCTTAAACAACAGGAAGACCTTGGGTTTGATCTCCAGCTCAAATGACAGACAAGGGGAGAGAGGGATGGAGGGAAGCAATGGAAGGGGCAGAGAAAGGGAGGAAGGAAGATAGAAAGAAAATCAATTTCTAAAATCAACAGTGCAGAAACTTCAGATTAACCCAATTTTATCAAGGTGCACATACCTTCACAGAGGTCAGGGATTTCTACATTAAACAACTGTGAATGTATGAGTGACAGACTCAGTATGGGTGCCAGAGCTTCCATCTACTATAAAACAGAATAAAATCAGGGCACTGATTCAGGCACTAAGCCAGCATTCTTGGAGAAAAAAATGACCAAAACACCTTAGGAAAAGAAAGCTATTCATTACATATTAAGGGTGATAGAAACTTGTGTCATAGCTCCTTACGATTTTTGAGAGGATTTTGGTTATCTGATTTATTTGCTTAACTGGCATTTTCCCAAATGCAAATAAAACCTCCAATAGTTTAATATTCCATTAATAAATACATTGTTACCCAGATTTTAGCATGAGATCTTTATTACAATGTCCTAGACAAGAGATGCTTTTTAAATTCTTGGCCTAGTAAATTAGTACATGGTTTCCTGTTCAATAGCAATAGCTAAATTCTGGAATCTATTTTCTTAGCTCTTTTTTTGGAAAAAGCACATGGTAATTGAAAATGAGGAATTTTATGATACGAAGTCAGTGGCTCTTAGTGTGGTCCTAATAAAGGCAGCATTGGCATTACCTGGGAACTTGTAAGATATGAACATTGAAAGACCTACTCTGATCAATAGGTTTAGAAGCTATAAGAAGAAAGACCACGAATCTCTGTTTCAACAAGTCGTGTGATACTCAATCTTCCAAGTTTTCCCTTTCAGTCCTTCCAAGATGTACAATTGCCCTATGGTGTTGTACAATGATAGAAAAAAAAAATCTTCCCCAAATTGCATTTTGGTACCCACTACTTCTCTCTCAACATCTCCTTTACCTCTCCCCTTAGATTGTGATACAGATCACAGCTCTGAAGACTTAAGTATTTCATTACGGGTAGGAAATACTCCTGCTAGAAACCATACTTTAAGATGGTTTGTGTAGCACACTGGGATTATACTGCTTCAGGAGTAACAGAGCAATGGTATCAATAATCTTTAAGTTTAGCAAACAGCACAGAGTATGGACGCATTTGATGAATTTGTAGCTTAACCACAAGCTGTTTCATTTAAGAGCAAATGGGGACAGTCACTCCCTACATGAATGGCATGTCATCACCCTGAAATCCCAGGTTTTATGCGTTGGCCATTGAGGTTCGGGCATTTATTTTACTGTTAAGTTATATCTCTAAATCACTTAATAGCATTAGAATGAAAAAATATAGTAAGATTTATGAGGCCAAGAAGGAAAATCCTGTGAGTACTTTATCCTGCAATGAGAATCTAATTATTGCTTTGCAATACAGCATTTATTAGTTTTCTTACACCCCTCACTTCAGGAAGATTATGCTGCAAATCAGCATACAATAGTGCCTGGTTTTAAAAGGCCATTTGCATGCAAAGTAGCTATTTTATCTATTTCTGACAGTTCATAGGTAAAAAGAATTCTATTTTAGCATAGTACTAGTTATACAAGCTTAAAATATTTTTTAAATAAAACTATTTCCGCAAGCACCATGACAATACTGGAGATTCAGAACAATGTAATTAGGAAACATTTATAAAATGAGATGCAACTTCCATTGGTAATGTATTTAGATACAGTATAATAACAAAATCATGGTCATGAATATCTCCTCAAATATTATGTCCCATGCTGGGAAACTTCCAGGTCTTCTTTTTCAGTCATTCTGAGATGTACAATTCACTCACGTCTCTCATTGTCTTATGGTGCTGTACAATGCTAGAAAAAATTGTCTTCTATTGAGCTATACTTTGGTACTCACTACTCCTCCCTCAATATCCCCTCTCTCTCCCCCCTTAGCAACCTCTAGTGACCTTTATGTTACTTTCAACTTCATTGTCATCATTTTATTCCATAATAACCAAATGAACCATCCCAATTTCACAAGTAGGACAAAGACCTTAGTAGATACCTCCACAGAGATGAAAGAAGCAACTAAACAAATGAAAAGATGCTCTCCACATCATCAGAAAGACAGCGATTAAAACATCCACCTGAGATACTGACTGGAATGGCCTGATTCTGCAGCACTGGCACATCGAGTGCCTGGCTATCAACTTGTATTCTTTGATATTGGGCCTCTTAAGGGAACAGCTACTTTGGGAGGTGGTTTGGTAATGTCTTATAATACCGAATACAATCCTAGCATACAATCTTGGCTGCTATCCTCTTTGGCATTTACCTAAAGGAGCTGAAAATTTATATGCACCGAAAACCCTATGCACAAATTTATATAGATATATTTTTGTGACATATAGAGTATTTATGCATCATATTCAGATTAAGCTTAAAATCTGAGATATAATCTGATTTATATACTGTTATCAAACTATATATATATATTTATATTTATATATATATCAAATTAACTAAACACACACAAATCTGACTTATACACATAAAATTAATTTAAACATTCTCAGACAGACAGACATAGATGCAAAATAAATACCAGAAGCTGTCAATAGCCCTGTCCCAATCATAGATCCTTCTTGTTCTCCACAAAGAATTCTCCTTCAGACATTTACTCTATTTCTTTAGAGTTTTACCAGCCAATCCTACTTTAGTAGGCAGAATATCAGACATTGTCACACTAAAAAACATACTTGTTTTAAGCCTCTTTTAAATTATTGGCTCCTATTTACCCCTTCTTTTCCATTCAGTTTTTACAAATTGAATTACAAAAGACACAATCTCTTTTTCCTGGGTGCACATACATAGTGGAATCTGACAAATCAAAATGCTGATACAGGGACAAGACCACAGGTGATATTACTTTATCAGGAGGCATCTTTGTGGTTGATTTTCTTTTGGAGACATCAGTAGCTATTTATTGTGGGTTATAAAAATGAGTGATTTCCTACTTTCATGGTTCACTTTCACTAGTAAGTAGGGATAATTAAGAGATAGTTTGCTCATCTACTGTTTGGTTACCAGGGACATAGCTGATATAGAAAAGAAAAGAAACTGATTCATTACTCTTATTGACCTATTTTCAAGATAACAATTTGCTTCTCAGTCAGCCTTTGAAAGTGATCTATTATCTTCACTTTTCAATATCAGTTCAATTCAATTTCAACAGACTTAATGAGTTTTATCTGCTATGTGTCTAGATTTTAAGGAAACTCAGAATCTGTATCTCTGGCCTCGTCAGTTGACTACTCTAGTTTATCTTTGTTGGCTGCTCTGTTACCTAACTTGTTGGGCGGTTTTACAACAATATTGTACATTTTCAGCTTCAGTCATTGCTCCAAAGAATACTGGTTTGTATTACAAGCAAATTCAAGCTAGGACCTGCATGGTAGCGAATTCCTATATCCTCATTTCACCATTGTTTTTCTAGGTTTTTTTTGAAAGACAAATACAAATACGCATACGTATGTATATTTGTGCAACTTTAGATAAAATACCTTGTATAAGTGGGGCGGTATGGTGCAAACCTTTAATCCCAGCACTTGGGAAGCAGAGGCAGGAGAATCTCTGTGAGTTTGAGGCTAGCCTGGACTGCAGGATGAGTTTCAGAACCAAAAGAAACAACAACAAAAGCCAAAAATATCCTTATATATTCAAAATAAAATTTTCATTAAAATTCAGAATTGTGTTTAAAATATCCTTATACCTTTACCATATAACCCACCCATTAAAAGTTTATATATTGGTAGATTTAGTATATTTACATTCAATTGATTCATCAAGATCAATTTTAGAGAAGAATCACTGTATTTATGAGCACTCGTTCCTTATTTACACGCAACCCTTCTAGCCTGTACAATCATTAAGCTATAGACTGTCAGTATCAATGGAATCAGTTTAGGGTCCTATGACTCAAAGGAATTCAATTACACAGAGAAGGAGGGGGAGAGGGAGAGAAGAGGGGAGGTGAGGGCTATCTGAAGCATATTCTCTCTGGTAGAAACACCTGAATGACTCCTAGAGAGAAGAATCTCCACGTTTATAATGTAGAGATTCTGCCTGTGCCTGCTCTACCAGAAAGTCAGTTTCACTGGGTATAAAATTCCTGGTTTCTCATTCTCTTCACAGCTGCCAGAATTCTCTTCGAGTTGGTCATTACACTGGAAGTTGCATTTGCAATGGATGAAATCTGCACTGATAACTATGATAAGAAAGGAGTCAAGACTGTAACAATTTCATCTGTAAAGAACCAGCAGCATATGTGCCTGACTATGGCTGTATCTATAACAATTCATCATTTTTTTTTTTCATCCAAGTCCTTATTTTCTTTAGCATTTCTATTCTGTTGTTAATGAGGCAGGTTCTCCTCCACAGAACACAAGTTATAAGGAGGGTCAACTTTTCAACTTCTTTTTCATTTCCAAGTCTATTTATATTTGTATTACCAAGGAGTTACATAATAAGAAGAACAACATTTACAGCAACAAAACAGGTTATGAAGTTAAGTATAGGAAGAATATTGCTTCTGCCATATCTGTGATAACATCACAAGAACTTGAAAATCAGTGTGTCACAGTTCTAGAAAGCCACATTTAAAATGATATTTAAAAAAACAGTGATTTCCTTATTTTAAATCAGTGAAAAGGATCTCATAAGGGGCTTGTTTTATGTAACACTGTGAGTCAGTGACCAAATGACGAGAGAAACCAGGCTTCTGGACCTAGGCAATGATCACCCACTCATATAGATATTCTTCAGTTCATTAGCTGGCTTTTTCCCATATAATGACTATTTTAAGAAGCTCTCTAATTACAAATGGTTTATCTATAGGCAAACTTTGGCAATTTCCTTTGGAAATACAATTAGACATAGAAAGAGCTTTAGATCATTACTTAAATGTCTATTTCAATTACAAATTCTCAAGTGGTTAATATCCCATAACAGTCTGGGTGGAGGAGGCAAAGTGAACGAGAGTGCTTTTAAAAGTCACATTTATAGATGCCCTAAAACACATTTAAATATTTCAAAAATAACAACAACAGCAACAAAATCCCAAAGTCTTTCTACCTATAGTCAAGCTCTGCCAATCCACACCACAGTCTTACAGTTATAAATCTGCCTTGCATTTATAAAATAAAATCTTACAGGCTTGAAAAAAATACGCATTCTAATTACCTCGGGTTTCCACTGTGAAGTGAGTCAGGTTTTGATTTGTGAAGCCTCACTGGTTTCTGGTGGCCTGTGTCCCACCCCTTCCCAGGCACCTCCTTTATCTCTCAGACCAGGCTTCCTTTGCTGCCTGGCTTATTACTGAACAGCTTTTCTCCCACTGTCTTCCTCCTCAAGCAAGCATGCACTACTTTTGAAGTTTCTTAAAGGAACACTTCCTGCTTGTTGCAAATGGAAAGAGGCTCACCACCAGGTCTTCCCTAACATTTCTCTTTCAGTTAGATTCTGCAGGGAAAGACAAAAGTCGCAGATGGCGCCAGATGCCTTCCTATCCCCTAAATCCTTCGACAGTAGCAATGAATACTAACTTTGCCATTTTGGAGTATAAACAACTTTCTATAATTCTACTCTTTCTAACTCTATTCTTTCAACTTTTAAGTAGATAAAAGACAATGCAAAGAGACTTTAATGCCACACCAACCATATATTATGTTGTATCTTGTTTTTGCATGTGTGCATATGTGTGTGCATGTGTAACAGGAGGTTCTTGTGTCTATCAGCACCTTTTAAAGCTGCTTTTGTTAATGAAAAGCCCAAGTAACTGAAACTGGTCAAGTGTTCCTAACCACCAATTGGTTTACTTAAGCTTTGTATCCATTTCCAAGTGAACAGAGGATATCAACAGCCAATAGACATTGCTATAGATAAATACCCTTCTGAAATGGAAACCCATGAGCTGACAATAAAGATGGAAATTTAATTATCATTAAGTAAAATCATTTCTTTAGAAACTAGATATCAGAAAGGGGGAAAAGGGGTGACTTTCAAGACTTTGTGATCCATATCTTAGTAAGAAAAGTTTTAATCAACAACTTGTAGAAAAGGTAAGGACAACAGAACCAGAGAAAGCTGGAGTAAAAGTTTATGATTGAGTTTTTCCTCTAACAGTCTGTTGCGATTTCTACTCTTTTTGCATCCGTAAGAGCAGTGAAGCTTTACTATGAGCATTCAAATAAAGAAAATAAAGATGTAGGGGGAAGATTACTGAAGCACAGAAGTTAGTAGCATTTTCAGTTTAGCATGTTTTCCTATGTATTATTCTGTCTTCCATAGCTGAATTCACACTATACATGGAGTTTTTGTATCTTGCTTTATTTATTACACTGATAATTGCCCATGCCATTAAATAAATTAACAAGCATATATTTTAAGGGCTGCTCAACATTCCATGATCTGCTTGCTTCTCCATTCCTTTCCTATTGCATATTTTGGATACTTTTCTATTTGCTAAACACACATACACACAAATACACATACACATGTAAACACAAACACACACACACACTAACTGATCCCTTGAGTATTTCCTTTGGATATATTCCTCAATGTTGAATAACTAAACAGTAACTACTTTTTCCAAGGATATTCTCATATACTCAACTGTTTAGAACAATGTAGCAAATTCTGTTCCTACCAGACGTCACTGAGAGTAAGCAAGTCTTTGCTCTACTCTTGCCAAACTTGGTGATTGCCATAGTTTATTTTTTAATTTGTTATTTTAAGTAATATTTTATGCTTTAAAAGTGCATAGTTTTGTTAATTTGGTAAGAAAAAGGGGTAGGAGGGATGGCAGTCTTAAGTATTAAGGTTTTTTTTTTTTTTTAAATGTCTGTAAAGTGGGTAGATAATGGTTGATGTCGAATTTGTCTGAGAGGGGAGCAATAGATGGGTAAATAAAAACAGAGGGAAATGCCACAAAAGGAAATGGACAGGGCCTGAAAGTGTGGGGCTGCCTACTCATCCCAGGGCTAGCCAAGCATTGTTGGAGAGGCTTCTTGAAACCCCACCCTGGGATGCACCTCTGTGAAAACTTACGCAGATGCCAAATCAGAGCATCTAACTGGTTTAACCACAGGACACTGATTTGAAACTTCTTTTTTGAAAACACTAACAGCATCCAAAGAAACCACTGCATTAAATGTTTATTGTAAATCTTTAAGATGAGTAGACATTTGATCATTTTTTTGGCAGTTAATTTTAAAAATAGGTAATAAATATGAGTTTCCCTTTCTCAAATTTTCTAAGTGAAAACGATATAAAAAGCAAATAGGGAACTGGATTCCAAATTTTTATTCACAGTCTTTGAGATATTTATTAAAGTCCTGTCAACATATGATAGATTTATAACTATTTCTAAATGCTTTCTGGAATTCTCTAATTACATAAAAGCATACCACTTCCACTGTATTTATGTCTGTTGATAAATGCAAACTATTACTTTTTATTTGAAATGCAAAGGTACTACCTTTCCCTCTTCATATCCTTTTTTCAGAAAATACAACCCCAACACTGATATAATTATAAAGTGCATATGTCCATATTGTTTACTGCTCACAATTACGTTCATCCTCAATATACCTGACGTATAAGGAAAAGGTTGAATGTGTACTTTAATTTTCACAGTGTAGATATAAATTTTATTGACATTTTAAATTATACTTGAGTCTAGTTCAAAGTAAAAAGGCTTCTGCAAAGCTGAGATCACATGGACATTCAATATGTTTGTAAGCTTTTTGCTACATGCACTTACTGGGCCATGAAAGCACTTTACCCTGGTGATGCAGGGAGGTGGGAGATAAAGACATGGAGAAGGAAAATGGGAATGCTCACAGACTGATAAAAAATTCAAGGCGATCTCTTAGTCTGTGTTTTGAAACAGGCCTAAGTATCATGAATAAATAATTTCAGATGCAGTTTAAATTAATATTTATATATATTACTAAGTCTTAAGCATTTTGACTATACCATGGTTTAATTTTCATAACTTAAATTATTTTTTTTCAGTGAAAAGTAGATTTTATTTGCTCTAGTTTTCCTGCTATCTCATTTAAAAAGGTTTAGTTGTTGAACAATGAACAATGAGTAAGTAAAGAAAACACGTGGCACCAACCACAGTTAACACTGGTTTTGGTCACACTATGTGCTCAAGGCCATGCCTTGTTACGTGGATATGGAATGAGTTTCAGCGCATCTACAACACAGGGATTGAATAATACCCCAGTACTGATACGCAAACCAAGTGCATACACACGTGCGCACACAGCTATCTCACAATACATAGTCTTATTGCCACCGTTATGACTTCCTTCCATTTTCCTGATCTGTATCTCACTTTTGAAAAAGTCAATTCTAAACTCAGAAATCTTTGTGCGCCTCTGTTTAGAAAATGATATTCTCCGAATCTCCCAAGGCCGGCGCCACGTCATTCAGACTGTTAGTCCGATTTTACCTAGGGTTGAAGGTTCATCAGCTCCCTGATTCACCACTCACCACTGTTTATTTAGCACTTAACTCTACAGCATTTTCTTCATAGCACACCCCACCGTCAGAAATTATCCTTTGAACATATTTAATATTGGATCCACTATCATAAAAATTTCATAAAAGCAAGAGCCATGCCTAATTTATTCATTGCTGAATCCTCCAGAGTCTAGGATGTAGCCCGGCATACAATAAACATTCAACACATATTTGCTGAATAATGAGTCAAAAAGGCATAATCAGGCTAATCACAGGGTCTGATCAAGTAACAGGGAGAAGTTAACCACAATGAATTCTTCAGGCTTCGATTTTGAGTTTTGTCATTTTATGACTAGTCAGAGTCTGAGATAGAAAAACTCAACACAGGTTTCGGAGTGACTGTGTGAAGTAATACGTAACCCTAAACTTACTTAGGCAGTGCAATTTCTACCTGAATGGATGAAATGTATGAGAGAAAAATAAAGAGATGGTATTGTTTATTTTTTATTGGTGATGCTTGGGATTGAATCCAGGGCCTCACATACCTGAGTACACACTGTACTTCTGGGCTAGACTTTCAGTCCCTAAAGAGAGCACTATTTAATAACTGTAATGCCAAATTGCAAATAAACATTAAACATGGGAGCTGGCAGTGGATTACAAACAAGAAGGAAACTGCAGCCATGGTTCTAACAAGGGCACGTACCAATCTGGCAAAATGAGGTTAAGCCAGAAAGTCCATCAGCCTATATAATGCTTAGGCAGCCAATGAGACGATCTCTTCTGCTTATCTTTTCTACTGAATAGCAAGAATGAAAACCAAACAAATTGAGAGTAGAAAATTCTCATGCTCTCCTACGCTTACCCATTAGAGTCCTTGGCGGGACCCTCGAGTCAGTCACTAACTGTGCTATTTCAGAAGAACGGGGCACTTCAAGTTAAGATAAACACAGCTTCTTATGTTTCCAACTAAACATTCCTCTCCGTGCTTATGTTTACTTCAGTATCAATACAAATTAATTTTCAGCTAAATTGCAAGACCAGAACCATTTGGTTTACTCTGATATAGCAGCGAACCTCTCAGAGAAACATATCACAATGTAGCAGACATGGATTCGGTTAATAAGATGATTAACCCTAAGTTCTGCGGATGATCCATATTCTAAAATGTTTTAGAAGTATTTAAAAACATACAAACTGGGTCTTTTCCATAAAATTATAAGACACTTTGCAAACCAAAAATTTAGAAGATTTACTTTAGAAGGAACCTAATTCCCAAATCATGAAAATTTTAATCAAAGGAAAATTTTATAGATACTTTTATAAATTAGGTAAGCCTTAATTTGTAGAAGATAACCAAAACAAATTGGCATCACTACCACATTTTACAGAATCATCCGTGTAGGTAAAATTTCAGTAATAACAATTCGAAAGGAAGAACGCTGTATCAGCAAACTTGCATTAAGTCCACCTCGTTAGCCGTTATGCACTTTGTCTTTCTTCCTCTGCCAACTCCAATCGTATGCGGTAACTTTGTAAGGCCCCAGAGTCATGAGTGTTTGTCCAATAACCATTTATTTAAGTTTCATTCTGCATGAATATTTTCTCTCCTTCTGTTTCAGCGGTAACTTTGATCAATATATATGTGCGTGTACACATTCACGCAGATTCATGAATTTTATATCATTTGTAAATGATATATCATTTATAGCATTTATTTCTGAGAAAATGCAGGTGTTTGATATTAATATATGTGTATATATTATATTTTTCAATTAAAATAATTGTATAATCAGCGAAGCAGACAGATTCTGGTAGAATCTTCAACCAGTAGGTCTCATGATTCTGCCATGTCAAACTACTCTGTTTTTTTAAATTTCTTCTAATACACACATCCTCCTTTATAACCTAGACGTCTATTCCTTCAGTCACCTGAAATGACCCATCTCCCTTTGCTACGTAAGGGCAGTTAACTGTCCCTTTTCTGAATTGACTACTCAGCTTGCTTTAGACCCACCAGTCTCTGCTCATCTTCAGACTCCGTAACTGTGACAAACTTGGTCACTACCTCAAAACCCATGTCTGCCACCTCTACACCACATTCTAGGCCACTTGGTTTCCAATACTCAACTGAAACTGCCTCCTCCATTATTGTGTCTGATGTGCTGAGCACTGCCTGAGAAAGAGGTGACCATCATGAATTAGGGGTCACTACCCTAGATCCCACCCGGAAACGCTTCTGTGCTTCCACCACCCTTCTCTAGAACAGCAATTTCACCTCACGTTAGCTCACCTCAAATGTCCATTCCCCCTCCCCCCATGAGTCTCAGGAGATAGCTTTTTCTTGTAATTCTTTGAATGGTTAACAGGGTCCTCAAGACGATAATTTTGTAATCATTTTACCACTAAATCTACATTAAAGGCTATTTTCTTTCCCACTTTCTTATATTGCAGAGGAAGAAGGGCCCCTTCCCTGGGCCTTCTGTCTTTTGGAGCCCACATTCCCGCATCTGCTTAAAGACCTTGGACTAATCTTCATTTCTCTCCTTCTTCTCTTCACTTGAATCATGTTGGATTCTACCCCACTGCTCCCTCAAAGAGATTCCCAGAATACACTGGTGGGTTCTGCTCTAGTCACTCCGTCACAACCCTCCTCCCTTCAGACGCAAGGCTCAGGGACCACTGCAGAACAGTGGGCAAGTACTACATTTCTAAGTCATTTTCTCCTAGTCCTGTTAAATTTTGATACAATGTCATGGTATCCATCTGACCGACACAATGTCAAAGATGAAGAATATACAAGATTATGCTAGAAAACAACTTCTGTTAAAAACATACTCAGAAAAAAATAATCCACTATTAGAAACACACTACAATATGATTTAGGTAAAATGCATAAATAAAATAATTTGAAATATTGGTTTCAACAGTCATTATGAACTATAAAGTCACTCAACATAAATGACTTAAATGTAAAATTTGTCCCCAGTTGTAATGAAATTTCTTTCATATAGAGTACATCAGAGAAAAACACTGTCAACTTTACTACCCAAAATCTGCAAGGCTGATGGAGAAGCCTACAGAGCAGAAGGCTGTACTTGGAGAAGCAGAATTTCTAAACACAGGCCCAACGAGCACTCTTTTACTTGAAAATTTGTGAGCATGACATGCCTATATGATGCTCACGAACCATGACTTTCCACTCTTATTTGTTTGGTGCTGCTGTCTGGATGCCTCTTCTAGCCCACTGACTGATTCCAGTTTGGGAACTGTTTACATTATTTTTCTAAAATAATAGTTCTTCCTTTCACCTACTTGGCAGAAGGAAGACTCCACACTTCAACCCAAGTCATCTAATGAATGCTGCTCAGTGCTTCACCTACGGTTTGCTAGTAATCACTGAATTTCTTCAACCCTTTAAATTACCATGACCATGTGACTTGCTTATGAACCAATGAGCTTATGAGCTCTTTCAGATGAAGGCATTAAAAGCCAATGGGCTATTTTCCTGGCAGACTGTTGCCACTCAGGTAGACTGTAAGGTAGGCACTGCATCATAACCAGGGTGTACTCCCAACAGTTTACCATGTGCAAGGAACTGTGCTAACTAAAGAATCAGACACAGTTCATCAAGATACAAATTGACTCCCTTTCCTGAAGGTGTCAAGTACTCACATGGCAGCCAGGTCAAAGGCTGGGCCAAGTTCTATTTACAAATTAGGATAAATAAGATTTACAGTGGAATTACTAATGAACTCAATGCAGAATGCTTCACAAATCACTGAGGCAAAATGCTCACAATTGATAAAAACTCTAAGGTCTTCTTCAAACTAATCACAAATACAGGAGTGAGGTTTTTACAGTGTGAAATACAATAAAACTTCAGTAAGAAGTAGGTATAATTTCTGTAATTCAGGGCAAGAAAAAGTAGTAATTTCATTTTGACTAAAATACAGTTCTATATACTGGCACAACTCCTTTAAAGTACAAATTAACCTTACCAATTATAATGGGATAGTCAATGTGTGACAGCTATAATTCATCAGCCACAAAAATTTAATTATAAATATAAGCAAAGTGATTATTCTCTAATATGAAATACCTTTCTATATGAAACTATTAGCTCTTTACATAAAATTTCAGTACTGAATGTCAAATTCTGAACTAATAAAATATATGCAGAGACCAATCTAAATATCTACCAAACTATAAGGCTAAACACATTATACAAAATAACAATGAAAGAGGATCATTTGATAAATTGGATTAAAATTGTTCCTTCCCAAGAAATTAGCATAAGTCTGGCATTAAATGGTTTAGAAAACTTTGTCTGGATCGAATAGTTCCCTCGGATTGAAGAAAACAAGTAGATTCCCTTTTACCTTTACTCTTTATGATTTCCTCCTAGGTTTGTAATTTCAGAAAATACCCCAACAATGTCAATTCAATTAGAAAGGTCCACAATAAATGACCTAGTATATTTAATAATGATTTAATTTAGATAGAGTCTCTAGCTCACTGGTTTTCAAAACTCATCTCTTACAGAGAACCAGCATGTGTACAACAGATAAAAGGGGAGACGTAGGCGGGGGTTGGGGGTGTCGGGGCTTGGCTGAAGATGGAGGTTGGGTGAAGCCCCAGAAGCTTAGGGATCAGGCACATTTTCAATTACCATATTATATTCCTTCCCTCTCATCTATCAAGCCTTTTTAGGCCAGCTGCTTGTTCATGTTATCAGTATACAGATTTTACTATAAAAGTCATTGAAAATATTTCCTGTCAGAATTTTAATGAGTAAAGGTCACAGAAAAGCTAATGAGGAGCTCAGTAAATGACCACTTACTAAATGCTTTCCAGTTCCAGGCACAGGGTGCTAATTAAAGGGATACAAAAGCAGCAGAAACTGAATCTCCATTTTGGAATTATATTCATGTTATTGAGGAAAGGTAGTGGGCTGGTTAATTTTTGCCTGCTTGACACAAAGCTCGACATACCTGGGAAGAAGGTGAGGTATTGCTTCCATTAGATTGGCCTGTGGGCATGTCTTGATGTTAATCAACATAAGATGGGCATAATCACAACTAGCCTAAAGTATCCATTTTTTCTACCCTATAAGCCACAGGGCCAAGGTATCATAAAAAGGACACACCAGACTCTCAAAAATCAACTTAAAAAACAAACAAACAAAAAACGTGCAATTACTCCCCCAATATTCAGTTACTAATGGCCCTAACAACACTAATTTATTTAAAACTCTCGAAGCTACACCACAATTACTGGCGAGATGGTAAGACCCACTGGATGGGACATGGAAGGGACCTGACCCCCTACTAACCACAGGAAGGGGATTCGCTTGTGTCTTCCCAAAGGACCAACCATGGCCTATCTAGATCCCAGCTCAAAATGTCTGGCACATCCCTACCAATCAAGAAGATGGTATAGCTCTCCTTGGAAGAAAAGAGGACCTGAGCAAACTACCCAAATGGCTATGTCTACTATCCTGTGGCTGACCTGCACATCTCCCACTAACTTGCCCCAGCCCCTAGGCCAATACTAATCCACGCAAACATTCTCCAACAGGAAGATCAAGTCCAAAAAGAGTTTGGAGGGGCCTTCTCCTGGCTGCAATGTAATCCAGTATGGTGGGGAATGTCTTCCTATTATTACCCATCCCAATGCTTCTCCTGTGTGTTTCTCTCTGCTCCCCACCTTGCTGCAGTCCCTGTTAACCTCTCTTTACAGGAGCTTCGAGGAGATAGATAGTCCCTGGGATTATCTTTCCTGGGACACCCCCCCCCCATCTCAGGGATGTCCCTTTCTTCAACCAGACTCCTGCACTCCCAGTCTGCCTCTCTGGGTCCCACTTGACCCCCAATTCCCGGTACCTTCTTTATGTCTCTGTTTCACTTCTGCACCTCACTTTCTTGCCCACTTCTTACAGCCTGTTAACACCTCTTTACAGGACAAATCTTCAATGCCCCTTTCCACACAGATGCTACAGATGTTCCCCTTTTTGATCCTACCCTCTGCCTTGTAGGACCCTCCTCTAAATCCCATCCCATGTGTTCCCTTAACTAATTTGACACATATCAGCTCTTCTACCCTCTTCTGGTGGCAAGGTTTTTCAGTCCTTGTGTTAACTCCTCCCTCCAAGGTTTTTGTACCCCCATAATGTTTTTCCCACAGGTCTACCTATATGAGCCTAAAGGCCTGGCTGCCGAGAGATGACCAAAAGAGCAGACCTGGTCTCAACATCTCCCTAGGCACCACAGGGGTCACTGGAGCTGCCCTCAGCCAAACACACCATCTAGCTAGTGACTTGGCTCAACCAAGTCATGGCCTCCACCACTGCTAGCTTTGAATCTCTCCAATAACCATGAATCTCTCCAACTTCCTTGCAGGGGGTTATACTATAAAGCAGGAGGGCTCTAGACTTGATAACCGCTGAATAAGGGAAAACCTGTGTTGTATTGGGGGAAGAATGCAGTTTTTATGTTAATGAGTCTCGGCTGGGAGAACAAAACATGCAAACACTCAAAAACCTTCTGGAGGACCTGAGAGCTTGCTACAACCCTGATACGCCTACACCCTGGTATTCAATCCCTCTAATTGCTTGGCTTCTTCCCCTCCTTGGCCCCTCCTTGCTATTGGAACCCTCGTTGTCCTAGACCCTGCCTCATCCAGTTTCTGCAGTGGCAGATAATCTACATTACCAAAACTGCCACTCATCAGGTCCTGATTCAATACCAGACTGTCTCCCAGATAGAGGCCAATGAAGGTGATGACAACTTCCCATTATAAAAACAAAAGGGGGAGCTGTGGAGCTGGTCTATAACCCAGAGGGGGTTGAAGTGTGCTTTGAACCCCAGATTTCTCACCTTGAGAATGGAAGGCATTCGATGAAGGCATTCTACTGCTCGCCTTTTCTTAATCTGACATACCCTAGCTAGCATTAACAGCTAGCAAAGCTCCCCTGAGTGCTGACAGGGCTTGTGTCACATAGCACCTGATAAAATCCTGCCTCACCAAGGTATTCAAGCCTGGTTGCTATTGAAACACTGCAGCTGGAGGACCTTGGGCTGGACTTTCTCTCTCCCTATATGACCTTATAAGGTCTCTTCCCCTGGCCCCTGTAAACCTCTGCTTAACGCAAATAGAGCTTTCTCAGTACCACTGCCATAGCCAATCACCACATAAGGCATCTCCTCCTTTCATACACACACACACACACACACACACACACACACACACACACACACACACTCCTCTTGCTTCATTAAACGAGTTGTTCACTGACACTACCTCTCAAGAAGTCTGTTTCTTGCTGCTCTCAAGCTTCTGCCCAAGACCCCCTCGGATCCCAGACAGTTCTTGGCTATGTCTCCCTCCTTGAGGCTGAGCCCATGCAAAGCAGTTTGGCTATCCTGGGGAGGGGACTAGGAAGCAGAGACCCACAGCTAGTGTCAAAGGGAGGAACTGTCTAAACCCTTACTTCATATGGAACTCCTTTGGTTGGTTTTTGTCCCATCATACCCAAACTCAAGAGAATCTTTTTTTTTTTTTTTTTTTTTTTTTTTTAAATGAGTCTGTTCAAGTGTTCCAGTTTGGGTTCTAAAGTTATATTTTCTCATTGAAACAGAAGGTCTGCAAGGCTGGGGATTAAGGGTTGTTTTGGACTCAGAGCAGACTCTGACACAGAGCTGGCACTCAAAGAGACAGTCTGCTGAAGAGATATGTGACATCTCCCACTGTTTTGTAACACTTTGATCTGAGATTGAAACATTAAATCCTGCAGAGAAACTCCTGAAACTGGAAAGTAAACAACTCAGAATAGCTTCAGGAAATCCTTAAAACTGACCAGATTCACTAGGCCTCTCCTTGTCAGAGTAAGCAATAAAGCTGCAAAGAAGACTCTGAGACCAGACCAGCTGTCCAGAAGAAGCAGAAACAGCCAAGCTGTTAGGAAGAGGTTTAGAACAACTGAGGCACCTAGAAAGGACACTCTCCAACCTGTTGAGCTGCCTGCAGGCTGTGCAGTGTGCTATAGGTTCCCAGGTTTGGGAGCTGTCACCCATGCTATGGTGGGGTTTGGTGATACAGCTGTTTTTGAGTAATTTATGCTCCTGCAAGTAACCCCTCACCTATATTCCTGTAAGTGACACCAGTAAAACTCATTGGTTCACCAAGTTGGATTTTGGTGATATCCATACTTTGGTCTGTTGTGGGCTCCTTACCTATATGGTGTAAGTAGATATACGTGCTGTGTCTCTCAAGGAAACGCTTTGTAACACCACAGCCACGTCATGCCTGTTTCTTTGGGTGCATCTCTCACTGGTTCATTCAACCACTGCCCTGGTCATGCAGCATCACCATGGTGAGCCTGGGTTGGGATGTCCCAGAAATACACGTGTGGGGTGTATTTTTGGAAGGGCCACTCAAAATCAAACTTACAACTGAAACTTCCAGTCTCCTAGTAGGTCAATATTTGGTTCTTACTGCTCTGTACCTCTTTCCAGGCAGCTTTCTCAATGGATGTAAGAGACCTAAAGGAAACTTCCAGCGTTTCATTTTACAGTCTATGTTCTTATTTTTCATGATGTCACTTTTTTCCTGGTAGTTTTTCTAATCCACAAAATACCTAGTAAACTAATTTTTTTTTTTTTTTTTTAGTATACATATTTAAAGGCATATATCCCTAAAACACCGACTGCTTTACAAAATGTGATGTGGTACCTAACTTTCGTATTATAAAATCTTGTCCCTATCTAGTTGTCATTAAAGCTATTACTTAAAAAAATTCAAATTGTTTTTTCATATATATGTGTGTGTGTGTGTGTGTGTGTGCGTGTGTGTGTGCGTGTGTGTGTGTGTGTATGTGTGTGTGTGTGTGTGTGTGTGTGTGTGTGTGTGTGTGTGTGTGTGTGTGTGTGTGTGTGTGTGTGTGTGTGTGTGTGTGTGTGCGTGTGTGTGTGTGTGTGTGTGTGTGTGTGTGTGTGTGTGTGTGTATGTGTGTGTGTGTGTGTGTGTGTGTGTGTGTGTTTCTAATTTTTGGATTGGTGGCATAATCTATTTGCCTTACTAAAAACTTTTTACTGTACCATCCAATAAATACTGTAAAAATGTGATGAACTAACGTTTTTACATATCATACCACTATACTATTCTTTACTTTTAATTGTACTACATAAACTGATTATTTAGGCATTGCATTGCATTGCATTGCATTGCATTTGCAGCTCAGGGTATTAAGAAAAGGTTTTTTGTATCTTTTTCTTTTCAGTTATGCTTTTTGTTGATGTTAAGATGTTTTTTACATTTATTTTTATGTATATGAGTGTTCCGCCTGCATGTATGTATGTAGACCAGTTACGTGCCTGGTATCCATGCCATCTAGAAGAGGGGACTGAATCCCCTGAATCTGAGTTATAGACGGCTGGGGTCTACTCTGTAGGTGTCAGGATCCGGACTCGGGTTCTCTGTAAAAACAAGTAAGTGCTCTTAACTACTGAGCCATCTCACCAGCCCTTCTGTTGGCATTTTATCTTTTTGAATTTAAATTACAGTTTTAGAGATCATAATTAAAATACTTTCCATGTATTTGGGAGAGAAGGAAAATCTTGAGCCCCATTCTTGAACAGTACTTGCGAGTGTGGCTAAAGTGGATTCAATTGTACTCCTAGACTTTGTTTGCTTATACGAATGTTCTTTGCTGTATGCAAAGTTTAGTATATACATGCTTAAAATTATACTTGGATTATTTTATGTTATCAGATTTTAGTTTCAAAAATACAACAACCAAATTGCTGTTAAATCTCTTCTTCTTTTTGCTCTGGTCGCTAGGAAACCTGCAGATACATTTCTGTCCAATGCTTAGATGATTAACAAGTTGGCAGGATCTGTGCTAATCTTATCTGCAGCTATCATTCGCCCTGACTTTCCACAGCTCTGCTTGATCATGCACATTTTCTGTAAGTCATTTTCATTTTTTTGCAGAATGAGGCAGGAGACAGACGGATGGATGGTCTGGGAGTCATCTCTTGCAAGCAGATTGTGACAGGCTGAGTGTGAAATAAAATGACATCAATATATCCTAATTTTCTAAGGGATTTCTAAATAATTTTGTGATTATCCACCACTAAAATACGTTGCAAAAACAATTTCTAACCCTCCAAACATTCCAAATGTCTGAATCTTATCAAGCCAGAAAGGTCCCCCACTACTAAGCAACATTCCAATCCTTCTTTCTGCTCAGCTTCTCAATCTTGCCCTCCATGTTTTCCCCTTTCTTGGTGGCCTTAAAACTTGAAGGCATTAACTATTTCTCTTACTCTGTGATTCTTTGGGAACCTTTTGTACTGGTGTCTTAGCATGGATAATGTTTAGGTGACTTTTGCTGCCATCAAAATAAAGGACACCTCTGCTTCTCAGTCTTCGACCAAATATCCTCTACCGTTTCATATGGAAGGACAGTCCTCCCTCCCATCATGGAAGGACAGTCCTCCCTCCCATCATGGAATCTCCCAGCACTTTGGTGTTCAGGAGATTGGTATGTTTTCCTAGTTCAGACTCATTAGCAGGCTGTTTCCTTTAGGATTAAATGCCTCCAAATGTGATCCTTTAAAGGTAGGTTTTTAAATCAGGTAGTGTTTCATTAAGTTAATAGATTGCCCAGCTATGTCCTCTCTCAGCTTTAGTCGCTTTAGTGAATTTAAATCTTATCTAAATACCTGTTTCTCTTTTAACAGTCCCCTAATTTCTACTCAGCAATTATCTACACTTCATTATACCTTGCCATTGTAGGGTTCTGCAAAACCCAGTGAAGGCTTCTATCACAATCCTTTTGTCGTCTTAATTCTTTCTCTCTTTTATTGAGGGGGGTGCTTTTTATTCCTCCAGAGACTTTTTTTGAGCAAAGTAAGACAAGAACAGAAGAAATATAGTCTATTTCCTAATTCAGGGTGTCTTTGAGGGTAGTCAAGCTACAGAAGTCCTCTATGGCAACCAGAGACCTTTTGTCCAGATTGTTCTTCAGCCCTGTTTCCCTGAGAGAGCATCAGTGCCACCACGTCTTATTAAATTCACTTTTGGCACAATATAGTTATTAGTACTTTCTGTCCAACAAATATGAGATAGTAAATTTAAAAAACATGGGGCTGGAGAGATGACCCAGGAATTAAGAGCACTTGCTGCTCTTTCAGGGGGTCTGGAATTGGTTCCCAGCATCCACAAAGTGACTCATGACCAATTGTAAATCCACTTCTAGAGAATCTGATGCCCTTCGCTAGCCTCTTTGGGTACCAGACAGGCACATGCTTCACATACATGCATGCAGGCAAACACATGTATAAAAACACTTTAGTGTTATTCTGTAAGTGTGTGTATGAGCATACCATGGGGCATGGGAAGGTCAGAGGACAACTTTGTGGAGGTGGTTTTCTCTTTCTAGCTTTATATGGGGCTAGGGACTGAACTGAAGCCATCAGGCTTGTGTGGTAAGCACCTTTACCCACCGAGTCGTCTATTTCACTTTCCATGACATGTAATATTCATATGCCCACGTTTCCACATGGAGACCCTTATCTGATATGCCTTCTTTAAGATTATTTTATTCATTCCTATTTGTAAATTTTCAGTACCATTTTTGCTTTGATTACTTTAATTCTACAGCATCAGTTCTCAAAAATTGTTCCTGCAGGTAATCCCACCTTAGTATTAGCAGAAGTTACATTTTAAAATTGGAGGTTATAGTTAATTAAATGTACAAAGTACAACAGAAAATAAAAATTAGGTTATTTCTGCACATAGGGATTTTTTTAAAGGAATATAGAATGTAGCTTTTTTTTAGAACACAAATTTACAGATTTATTCTGTCATATCAAAGATCCTAGACAGTACAGTCTAGATGCTTGCATATTTACTGTCACCAGTGAGGATTTCATTCCCCTGGAGTGTACTATAGAGGAGTGCACAGCCATTTCTTATTCTTAATAAAGTTCAATCCTACTTAACATTCATTTTATCTCTACGTATCTGTGCGTAATTATTATGATTGTTTGAATTCTTATACAAACTTAGAAAAAAATGCTATGGATTGACTTCTTCATGTTACTACAAACTATCTTAACTAAGCTAAGCACTTTGCATTTCTGAATGTGTCTGTCATCAGTTTATTGTAGGAAAATATGGAGAAGTGATCATTATTTCTAACAGAAGTGTTCTTCATTGTCTTTTTCTCTGTTAAAAGTAGCCAAATACAGCATCACAAACATCCTCATAGCCTTGGCATACTGGATCCTCCCATGCCACACCCATATCTACCTTAGGTACCACATCCAGTGCCCCAGCCTGGTCTGGCAACTCCTAATTGTGCAGCAACCATCCTCTATAAAATCCAGTAGAAATGTTTGACAAATGAGAATTACGTAGATGAACCCCAGGACACAGAATTTAAAAGAGCAATTATAAACTTCATTAAAGAATTCAAGGAGATTAAAGAGGACACAAAGAAACAACTCCATGAAATGAAGAAGAAAGAACTTAGGAGGATGTGTGCCTGAGCGATGCCCAACAAAATATAAATGCAAGGCTGATGGAAATGAGAAAGACAATCCAGTACTCAGAAAAGGAATTCTGTAAAGAGACAGAAACACTGAAAAGAACTCAAGTCGAAATAAACATGGAATTAAAAAATCCAATAATTCAACTAGAAAACTTCAGGAAAGCCTTACAAGCAGGATGAATCAAGCAGAAGCTAGAATATCAGGACTCACAGAAAAAGTAGAGGATTCACTAAAGCAAATAAACAAGGAACATAACAAAATTAAAAATGGAGGAAGATAATATATGGGAAATGTGTTACACCATTAAAAGACCAAACCTTTGAGTTATAAGATTAGATGACAGAGAAGAATCCTAAGTCAATGGCACAGATCAGATCTTCACCAATATCATTGAAGAAAACCGTCCCAAACTAAGGAAACACACACACACATAGATACAAGCACACAGAATTCCAAATAGACAAGACCAAAAAGGACTATCTCTACAGGGTCTCATAGTTAAAACACTAAGTATACAGGAGGAACAAAGAATATTGAAAGCTGCTGCAAAATAAAAAGGCAAACAAACAAACAAGAAAACCAAACACAAGTCACATGTAAAGGAACACCATTAGCATAACAGCAGATTTCTCAGTGGAAACTAAAAGCCAGAGGAGCCTCCAGCCAGAGTGCTCCAGTACAGCATCACAAGTCCTAAAACCCAGGATGACCAACCTAGACTGACAAGCCCAGCAAAACTACGTGCCACAGATGTTGGAGAAAGAAGAACTTTCCAGACATAAATAGACTGAAAGAAAAATGATGTCCAGCAAATTGAACCTAAAGTAAATACAAGAAGCAATATTTTAGGCCAAAGAGAGAAATGAGCATAGTCAAGAGACGGTGGAAAGAAATAAAAAGCCACAATTACTAAAACACAAAGTGCCACTAAGAACAACAGCAATAATACCAAGAACAATAACAAAATGACTACAATTAACACACACATTTCAACAATGACTTTAAATATTGATGACATTGGTTTTCCAGTCAAAGGGCACACACAGGCTGGTTGACTGGATCAAAAAACAACATCCAATTTAGAGATAAGCACTACTATAGAGAAAAAGGATGGACAGAAGGATTCCCATCAAATGGGGCCAGAAAATGAACAGGCATTGCTATCCTAATAGTTGACAAAATACTTCAAAGTAAACCAGTAAGATAAGGAGCAACACTTCATTCTAGTCAGAGGGAGTTATCCAAGAAAACATCACTATCCTAAGCACACACGCAGCAAACTCTGGTACATTCAATTTTCATTTAAAAATGTCTACTAGGTTTAAAGACACAGATTAATATTAATCAATTAATAAGAAGATGATTTCATCAACCCACTTTATGAAATAGGTCATCTGGACAAAACATAAACAGAGAAACCTCAGAATTAATTGACATCATATATCCAAGGAATTTAACAGATATCTACAGAATATTTCACCCAAACGTCAAAGAATATATATTCTATTCAGTAGCACACTAAGAGTTTCTATAAAATAGACTACATTTTGGGATGTAAAACAAGCCTTTATAAATTTCAAAACGATTAAAATAATTTCATGTATCCCATCTGGCCACAACTCAATAAAATCGACACGAAACATATCTCTATTAAATCCCAAATTCGTGGAGGTTAAACAACTCACTGCTGAGTACTGAATGGGTCAAAGAAGAAATCAAGAACGAAAAAGTTTCCTGGAACTAAATGAAACTAAAACACAACACAAAAATTCTAGGACATATTGAAAGCAGGAAAATTTTATAGGTCTAAGTGCCTAAATTAAAATAGTAGAAAGATTACAAATAAATGATTTGATGATATAACTAAAAAATTTGGCAAAACCAGAATAAAACAAATTCAAATCCAACTGATAGCTTGAAATTTTAAAAAAAGAGCAGAAATTAATGAAAGAGAAGTTGAAAACAATACCAAGAATCAATGAATCTATGAGTTATTCTTTGATAAAATAAACAAGATTAATAGACCCTTGAACCCTTGACACAACTAGCCAGAAGGAATAAAAAAAAGGACCCAAATTAACACAATCAGAAATGAACAGACACTGAAGACATTCAGAATATTAAAAGGAAATACTGTATTATCTTACATTAGAAAACTTAAAAGAAATAGACAAATTTCTAGATTCAGCCAAACTATCAAAATTAAACCAAGAAGAAGTCAACCACCTAAACAGACCCATAACCAATCAGGAGAATGAAATAGTAACAAAATTCCTCCCAGCTAAAAAAAGTCTCGGGCCCAGATGGATTCACATCAGAATTCTAACAAACTTTCAAAGAAAATCTACAGCCAATCATTCCTAATCCATTCAAAAAAGAAAAAGAAAGAAAGAAAGGGAGGGAGGGAGAGAATAAAAGGAAAATTCCAAATTCCTTCCAGGAAGCCAGCATCACTCTGACACTAAAACCAGATAAACACACACACACACACACACACACACACACACACACACACAAAACAAAAAACCAAAAAAACCTACAGCCCAATATCCCTGATGTACATAGATTAATAACTGCTTAATAAAACTCAAGCAAACAGAAGACAGACGCACATCACAAAAACTGTGCACCATTACCGAGTTGGCTTTATCCCTGAAATGCAGGGATGATGTATCATAAGCAAGTTAATAAATATAATAAGCCACATAAAAAGACTTTATAGCAAAAATCACATGGTCATTTCAATAGATATAGAAAAAGCCTTTAAAAAATTCAACATGCCTTCATGATAAAAGTCCTAGAGAATGGAAGGCTTAAGGGAAAATATCTCAATATAATAAAAGCTATATAAGATAAACCAACAGACAATATCTTCCTCAATGGGGAGAAACATGAAGCACTAACACTAAAATCAGGAACGAGATAGGGATATCCACTATGACTCCTTTTCAATATTGTGCTTGAAGAACTAGTTGGATTAACATGGCAAGAGAGGGAAATTAAAGGGAAACAAACAGGGAAAAAAATCAAGTTATCCCTATTGGCAGATGACATAATATTACATATTAGAGGTCCCCACCAAAATTTAAAAAACTCACCAGAAAACTTCTAGAAACAATAAATTCAATAATGTGGCAGGATACAGAATCAGCTTGTACAAATCAATAGCTTTTCTATACAAGAACAACAAACATTCTCCTAGAGGTAGAAAGCTAAGTCTCTACTGCTAAAGATATCATGGATTTCAGACACAGGACCCAGAGGTCCCTGAGCTGGAAATGACCTGAAAGCCTCAAGCTTCTGAGGACTAGTTTTTATGGTAGCAGAAGGTTCCAAGAAAGCTTCCAAGGAGGGGAGCAACCTACAGTTCTATCCAGCTACTAGATCTATGTACCAATAACAATGACCAGCAAGGCACAATTTCCCCAAGGGTACAGTAGTGGTACACATACCTTGGCAGTAACCACAGTTCTCTAATTGGACTTAAAGACCCACTCAACAAGAAAGAAATCATGCCTCATTCTGGAAACCTAGTCAACTACCCAGAACTAGTGAAGTTGTGGATCTTGGAGGAAATACAATTGCCTCTTTACTAGACCATAATAATTCCTGACTACATTCTAAATATATGTCCTTATACTCACAGATAAATGTAATCCTCATCCCTCATCAAAGAAAATTCTCTTTGCAGCAGAGGAAGACCATTCCAGAAAGCCACAACCAATTAAAATGCAGAGTTGTGGAGCCCAGTCCCAAATGATACATCTAGATCACAACTCCTGTACCTAAGACTCAGGAAGCATTGCATAAGTGGGGGCAGAAAGACTGTAAGCCAGAGTGTCAGGGAGTTTGCTGTGTCTCCTAGAATTGTCAGAAGCTAAACTCATAATGTTTAATCAATATGAGTGATTAATCATGAACTGAACAAGGGACACACTAATACACATTGTAATGTGCATAGGGGAAAGCTCAGGAGGTCTCAGCTCTACCCAAATATCTACAAGCAATTACGAAATGCTAAGAGTGGGTCTTCCCTAGGAAAGAGAACACCAACTAGTTATCTGATGTCAAACTGCAAGCCTTAAAAGCATACTCATACAAGTAACATTATACAGACTGAACAGGCTGTATTTATGTATGTATGTGTATTAGTAATTATATATATGCATACATATACACACACACATATACACACATATATATGTAGTAACAATTGATAAAAATGGGTTATTTATTTATTTTATTTTTATTTTTTGGTTTTTTGGAGACAAGGTTTCTCTGTTGTCACTCTGGCTGTCCTGGAACTCACTCTGTAGATCAGGCTGGCCTTGAACTCACAGAGATCCTCCTGTTTCTGCCTCTGAGTGCTGGGATTAAAGGCGTGTGCCACCGCTGCCGCCACTACCACCATTACCATCACCACCGCCAGGGGTTATGAATTTTTAAGAGAGTAAGCAGGGGTATAAGGGAGGGATTCGAAGACGGAAAGGCAAGAGGAAATGATGTAATTATTTTATAATCTCAAAAAGTAAAAATAATTAACTAAAAATTCTTATACAGCCTTAAGCTAATTATTCTAATTATAGACAAATGACAACACCCATAGACATTTCATTTAGATAAGCACATACATACATATAAAATATTCATAGAAACAAAAACACTCATATGTGTGGAATCTTGAAACATTAATACAAATTTTTTTTAAAAAAAACTAATGAAAAAGGATGCATTTGTAGAAGAAATACACATTTATTTTGTATTTTCTATAATCCTCATCAAGCTCACTGCCAGAAGATGAGGTTGCTATTTTTTTCTTTCAAAATTGTGTCATCTCCTTGTAAAGTATGGAGGAACATCACAGCAAGGTCATCTAAGCAACCATATCACAAACAATGAGAAGACCTAGGCTTGGGAGGCTCAGACACCTGTTCATCAGAAAAAACATTAATGCGAGCACTGCTCTTTAAGAATATAGTTTCTCCATCGTAGGGATGCTAAACTGGATGGTATAATTGATAACAGAGCAGAAAAAACTGGGGGTGGGAGGATGAGGAAGGAGACTAACACAGCAGAGGGCTTGGTTTCCCAGGCTGGACAGATGCTTAGGGCAGGATGACACAGGATACATACAGGGGTCATCCACACACTTGAAAGAAATGTGGTGGGATAAAATCCAAAGAGAGGGGAAACAGACGAATGTGGGAGCTGTTTTGCTATGATTAGAAAAGCACCTTGGAGACAGGAACAAAGTCAAGCAGCCTTTCTCATTAAACATTTATTTCCCTGCTTACATCTGTTTGAGGCACAGAAACACATGAAATACTACACAGCCTAAGACCTACTCTTCCCCCAGCCAGAATGCTGAGGCTAACGTAAATCTGACTGACACGCAGTTGAAATACGTGACTGTTTTTTCTTGATGTCAGCTTTTAACACTGTCAGTATTACAGGTGAAGTCCATTCCCCAAACTCTTAGTGGACACTGAACATAATTCACAAAGTTGTCCAAAGGCTTTTAAAGAAAATAGCATCAGTGTCCTTTATGAGCATGATATAAAAGTCCTTATCTACCAAAAAAAAAAAAAAAAAAAAAAACCAGAAATGAGAGATCCCTGCTTTGGCCCAAGCAGCAGATAATTCATGAAGCCTTGACTCAGGACACAGCATTTCTCTCAGACACTCTGGCCTGCAGGACCCAGTGCTGGCAAGCTCAGAGTTGCAGCCTCTCTATTTCACAAGTACTGTAATTTTCTCATCTTATTTGTCATGCTTTCTTCACGTAAAAAAGTTTTAACTAAGCTAACACACTGACATTAAAATAAATTTCAGGACAAAAATTCACCCACAAGCCTGCCATTAAGCTCAACACCTTTAATATACCCTCAGACGGGTGGAATTTGTACTCCTAATCACAGCACACAGACTGTAAGGGAGCCAAGGTTTTTTTTTCTTTTTTCTTTTTTTTCAAGGCATCACCTTAACCTGACATGAACGGTCAAACTTTCCCAGTTTGTTTCATTGACTTAGCACATATTTTGAGAAATGAAACTGAGCATCAGCACATGACAATTTAGTAGATTGTTTTCCTAAATTCACACCACAAAAGGCATACTTAACAAAAAGAGTAATTTGGAGATGTTGCGTAATTTACATTTTCCTACTACTTTGCAAACTTACCTCTTCTCCAGACAAATAGTAGGCTGATAGCAGTCCACCAACAAAGCGTATATTTACTTCAAAAACGGAAACTTCAGCATTCTGTGGAAACAAAAGGAAGGAGGTTAAAACATGATGACAGCATGCGTAATGAAAGTGCATGGAATGATAAGCTGTAGCAATTTAAAGTCTGTTCAAACCTGTGTGCTTGCCCAGGGACACCTATACACAGGAGAGGAAGTCCACTGTACATGGTGTCAAAACATGGTTAAGCAGATAAAAAATAATTTTGACTCAAAGAACAATAAAATTCTTTGGGTTGTAGGCAGAAGCAGACCTGATACTTGATATTCTGTGTCTGTACAAATGCAATGGGATCAGGGCTTTTATCTTATTTTTTTTTTCTTAGTCTGTGTTCTCCTTATTTTACTCATTTGCCTGCTTTTTCTTCCTGAAAGGCCAATCAGGCTATAGTGTGGCTGCTAGCTCCACACTAGTCTAGCAATCTTTTCCCATTATGTTAAAGTGGCACAGACTGAATGCTAACAGGATGGGAAGTCGTGGGCTTGAGTTCCAGTGCTGCTTTGCCTTCCCACAGTCACAGCTGTGAGATGACATTCTGCCTTGGCATAAAGGTGAGAATATGGGCTGTCATTGCTGAAGTGGGTCTCATTCATATCAGTGGTAGCTTGCTTTTATTAATTACAATGTGGCAGATGCTTTACCCATCTCTTGATGTCTTTTAATCCTCATGCTGATCTTACTACTTAATTACTATTCCTATGTCCAAGTCTACAGATGGAGAAACAAGCCAGGCTTATAGTGATTAATGGGACCTTTTAAAGTTCACACAACAGTAGTAGAATTAGGATTTGAATGGAAGTGTGTTTATTCATGGCTCAAAACTTGGGTATTCTGACCTCTATGGATACCTCACAGACTATGTAGCATGCCTCATTATTAATGGTCAAATAATTGTGATACATAAGTAGCAATTATTACCAATAGTTTTAAGATTCTATAATATTTGACTGCTAAGTGCATCTGTCTTGTATTTTTAATTAGGTTATTAGCACAGCTGACCTCCAACAGATATAAGGTATACTTCATTGGGCACACTAAGGAATTGTTGCTTCTGCTCAACATCAAACCACTCACAGAGAATGACAAGAACTAATAGCAAAATAGAACGTATGGGGCCAGAATCTGGCAGATGAACTTAGAAAAACCATCTGAGATAGTATCACCTGTAGGGATCATTAATTAAGCAACTACAATGTGCCAGGTCCAGTCTTAGGTTCTATGACACAGCAATGAAAACTGACAAGATCCTTAAACTTACTGAGACTACATTTTAGAAACTATTTTCAGAAACAAAGAAGACATAGGTTATTTTATTCCTGTATATTCTCCCTCAAAGGATATAGGATCTACTCATTGAAGCTAGCTGCATAACATTAAGAAAGTTCCTGCCAAAGAAAGATTACGAAAAGGAGTCAGAGCTGATGAAGTTAGATAAAACCATCATAAAAGGAAGCCATGTGGGGAGTTTGTTTAATTGCACTGAATTATTTGTGATTTGCAACTTATATATTTTGATTAAGCTACCTCAGAATTGTGCAATTTTTCACTGAAGTGTATCACGCTGAATGAGGATCATTTAAATACTGCTTTTAGTCCACATGACCTCTGATAAGGAAAAGGGGAGACAAATTTATTAATTTCGTTTGGCTTATATAACTTATCTCTCATACCTAAGAGGAATAATGTCTAATAAAATCTAATAAATTTAAGTCCTTAAATCATATTTACCTCAGTTTCTACTTATATTTAAAAACTTTTAAACCAGAAAACAGGTCCTCGTATTTCACTTACTGAAGCCTATTGAGATGATTTTATTTTCTTATTCTGGCGGCGGGCTCATTACATATGCTTTCCATATTCTTCCTATGAAAACTTTGGATGGTTGAGACCTTTCTATAGACATCTGATAAAAATTATTGCAAGACAGGGGACTGAGCCATGTCAATTGCCATCAGAAATATATCTAAATCTAGACACCAATCACTTACTGGATGCAGTTACTCAAGCAGCTATTGATCCAGCTCTGTGTGTATTCCAGAACCTGCATCCTATTTATCTTGCTCTGCTTTAAGATACTGAAAGATAACCTTGCAGAGTGCTATGCTCAAGGTCAGCAGCTATGACATTTGAGTTGCAAAAACTGAATCACCCAGGGAGCCCACGGCAAAGTCTGGACTGTTAGTGGAAGCCATGCAGGTTCCTAGTGATTAGAATGTCCTTGTCTTTGAAACTCTTGCTAAGGAAAATCACAACATCACAATCCTTAACTGTCCTTACTTGGAAACTAGAACTACATCTTCACACCCCCAACCCCCACATCAGTTCTTCCTGCCTCAGTATTCCAGAGTCACATTATTTATAAACCTTAGTTTGAGCTCTTATAATATTCTAGGGTATATTATCTTTTAGTCCAGAAAACTGACATTTAGACACTTTGGGTCATTCTTTACAGAACATTAGGTGGAAAAAAAAGGACAAAATATCATAACAAACTGGTTAGCAGCTAGTAAAATGCTGGCCTGGGGGTTATAGAGATGGCTCAGTGGGTAAGAGTGTTTGGTATACAAGTATTTGGGCCTGAGTTTGAATCCCAGCATGCATACAAAAAGAGTGGAAGTGGCCATGTGTGACTACAAGCGCAGCACTGGAGGCTGGAAAAAGGCAAAGCCTGGGAGATCCCTGTCCCAGGCCAGCCAGCCTAGCCAGAACAGCCAGTTTCCAGTTCAATGAGAGACCTCTTAAAGGAATAAAGCAGAGAGTAACAGAAGAAAGAAAGCCACACACACACCCCACCACCATCACTACAACCACACCATGTGCACACATACATTGGTAATTTAATTAGTTAATTAATTAACTAAAAATTCTGGTGTAAATTAGGAAGATTAGGTTGAAGGCTGATTTGAGTGTGAGAAGTTCCTGGAGAACTTATTTGCTCTCTCTGAACACTGCTTTTGTCACTGGCAAAAGATCAGAATACATTCCCTACAAGATACCATGAATGTCAGTCAGTACACAGCCCCTGGAAAAAGCGACACATGCAGTAGACAGCAGTTCCCACTAGCACTATGTGTCAGCTCAGCCTTAACAAAGGCCCGACTTCCACGGGCTTACTATTACTCCAACATGAGGATGTTGATAGCTTTATTATTATGCATCTTCTTGAACCACATAGAGGAAGTAGCATTTCTCCTCTCAACATTCATGCATCAAGACATTCTAAAAGTTTCCACTCATCCCAATGATAGAAGTGGAAACAGGGTGTGGGAAAGATTATAGATGAGGCAACCTACAACACTATAATCTCCTAACATACAAAGGACATGATTTTGCAATCTACATTAGATATACAATTAAATTAACTATTCATTTAAGGTTGCATTGCAATAATCTATCCCATATATCTTACAGTATCCAGCATATAGTAACATATAGTCTTATGGAACTCACAGTTTGAGAGTTCAGCCTTTTGTCCACACTGCATGAACCTGTTAATGTCAGACTGATTAGCAACTGTAGGTTGGAAATGCCTGAAGATATACTATACTCTTAAGTAAATCTCAATCAGAGACTGCTCTTTCGTTTTTCTTCTAGCATGGCTATGCAATCATAGAACACACTCAAACAAATTCATGCATATGTTTAATAAAATAGGTCTCATAATTAAATTTACATGAAAATATCAGGAGGCAAGTACTGTAGGTCATCAAGAATGTATTTCTTGGTTTTAAGCCTCATGTAGTTCATATGCAGGTAAGTTTTATGTCAACTTGACACACGTTAGAGTCATTTAAATGGAGGGAACCTCAATTGAGAAAATGCCTCCATAAGATCAGGTTGTAAAGCCTGTAGGACATTTTCTTAATCACTTGATTGATAGAGGAGGTCCCAGCCCTTTGTGGGTGGTGCCCACCCAGTCTGGAATGGTGGTCCTGGAATCTATAAGAAAGCCAACTGAGCAAGCCATGGGAAGCAAGCCAGTAAGGAGTACTTCTCTGTGAGTTCCTGCCTGGGCTTTCCTCAATGGTGACTCAGAGCCAAATAAACCTTTTCCTCCCCAAGTTGCTTTTGGTCACGTTTTATCACAGTGATAGCAACCCTACCTGGGAAAGAAATCGGTACCAGGATAGTGAGGTATTGCTGTGACAGACCTGACCATGTTGTTCTGGGAGGATTGTGGAAGGACTTTGGAACTTTGGTGCCAGAAAAGCCATTGAGTGTTCAGAGCTCAGTGATCTGTTCTGTGGGAGCTTGGAAGGTAAGAGTGTTGAGAGAATTGGATGATGGAGGCCTGGCTTGCTAAATTCCAGAGGGAATTTTGAGAGTCATTTAAATTCTCTATTGGGACTATTGCCTTTTTTGAGTTAAGAGTATGTGGTTCTGGTTAGTTGGGGCTAAAGGACTGGCTGTGAGTAACAAGATACCAGAACCACTAAAGTGAAACCTTTGTTTTGCTGGGATACTCCATGCTGCTCAGCTGGTTCTGAGAAATCAGCAGTGACTAAGAAGAGACCGGCATTGTAGGTGTGAAATCACCTGTGAAGTGTTTCCTCAGAGTTAGCGCATAGAAGCTGTGTCTGAAGGCAACCAAGGTTGTACCTTGTGCTGGCAGCTGTACGCAGTAGTGTAAAGGTCACTCAGGTGATGCTGGTTTTAAAGCCATGAATGGGTCAAGGAGAGCCGTGAGGCTGCGGACTGTGTGGCAGGGCTGGAGTCCCTGAAGAAGGCCAGGGAGGGGCTATTGGTGAAAGTGCAACCCAGTTGCAGCAAGAGACCTCAGTATTTTGGAGATACCAGTATTATGGGATGGCCACTAAGAACACCAGCAGCCTCAGAGTGGAGCCAGCCTGAATTTAGGGGACAATCAGTGCGGGTTGTAGAGAGTCGACCCAAAGAAGTGACCCCAGCTTTTTGGAGGAGTCCAGAAGACCATGAATGGATCCTGGACATTGGACATTGAATTATTTACACTGTTGGAGTTTGGTTTTGTTATTGTGTCCTGGCATTTCCCTCCTGAAGTAAAATTAGAATTTACAGGAGCCCACACTGAGAGACTTTAAACTTTTTAAAACATTTTTGGAATTTTACAGATACTTTGGATTTTAAAAGATACTGGTTGTTTTTTTTAAAAAGACTACTTTCTTAGCGTAAGTTTTTATACTGTGAGTCTTTTAAAATGTGGAATGTTTATATTGTAATGTTGATATTAATAGGTGATCTTGAGGATGAACAAGAAAGGAAGGTTACAGCTTTACATTGATATATCTGTGTGTCAAGTTGACAAGGGCTGGTTTATGTCAACTTGACGCAGGCTAGAATCATTCAAAAGGAGGGAATGTAAATGGAGAAAATGCCTCCATAAGATCAAGCTTTAGGCAAGCCTGCAGGGCATTTTCTTACTTAGTGACTGATAGTGGAGGACCCAGCCCATTGTGGGTGGTGCCACCCAGCCTGAAGTAGTCATCCTGCTGGGTTCTATAAGAAAGCAAATTGAGCAAGCTATGAGAAGCAAGCCAGTAAGCAGAATCTTCCATGGAATCTGCATCACCTCCTACTCTCAGGTTCCTGCCAAGTTTGAGTTCCTGACACGCAGGGCTTCCTTCAGAAGACTCAAGATTTGTAAGCTAAATAAACCCTTACCTCCCCAATAGACTTCTGGTCATGGTATTTCATCACTGCAACAGTAACCTTGATTAGGATAGTGCCTACAACTTGGGTGCCTTAGACCAATAAGTTCAATCTCACATTCATAAATTTTTAATTTTTTTCTTCTCTAATTTACAAGACATCTAAAATTAAGAGATTGCCAAAGACTACTAAAATGGAAAAAAAAAATTTATTATTTCTCTTATATGTTCTCTACTCCTAATACAAAATTTAACACCCTGCCCCATACCTGTGCTGGGAAAGGCTTCAGCCTATCCAACATGTCATGAACCATGGATGTGAAGACTCTTAACACTAATTTGGTGACAGAATAAAGACTCCTTCAGAACTTTTTTTTTTTTTTTTTTTTAAATGATTGTCTGGAAGACTCTCATCAGGCAAGACAGCATTTTAAAAAGCACAGAGAAATTCCAGTTAGTTTGCATTTTTATAGGCTGCTTATCCATCAAAATTACCCATAGCATGATAGTTAATGGACCCCAGTAAACAAAATCACAGGCTTGGCCAGGAGAATAAAAAGATGTGACAGTCCTAGGGAAAAGTCAGCCCTAGCTCCCATTTGCTTGAGAAACTACAGAATCATAAGCTTCCCCTGAGAAGGTAATTTATTTCTTTGGGTCTCCATGCCATAAAATAGTTATTTCTAATAAAGCGTGTTCAGACTTTAGCTATTAGGATTCTACACAGCACAACATTTTCAGACTCGAAAAGATCATTTGAAAGAGAGCATTTGATCCCTAAATTTAGAAACTCTTCTTTTACTTTTCTTCTTTTCTTCTTCTTTTTCATTCCCCCAAACTCTGTCAGCTTTCTACTCAGAGATCTGTAAGCACGGGATTCCTGTGCTAGTATAATGCAGGACAAACACACAAGATTCAATAACAGCCACCCCTACTGCATACCAATGCAATGACTGTGATTAATAACAACTTCCCCACTACAATTCACTGTAGTAATTATGTCCAGGAGCAGTAATACTGTTCCCACACATTTGGTGACTATGCAGCCTTATGTACAGGAAACTTTGCAAAGCTTCTAGTTAAAGGAATTGCCTGGAACTCTGGCCTGTGTTTACAATAATATATGCCTCCTTAAAGAATGCTACTTCAGATAGCATGTTGCTTCACACTTCATAGATTAAGAGTAAGTGTAAAGCTTAACATATTAAAGTGCAGTGGTATCTACTGTTACTCTTTGTGTGTCTTTGCAGCTTTTTGTTTTATAAATAGCAGAATGCATTTCTTAAGATTGCTAACAGCGTTTAAACTCTCAAAGCTACAAAGACAGGAAAATAGCCATGCTTCCTATGTTAATAGGTTGGTTTTGCTCTTGAAGATCCAGAAAGGATCCAAGTAACCACTCAGATCTATCAATAATCACCACTAGAGAGCAAGTTCCTTTTAGGGCCATAACCTAAATAATTACTCTTGGCCAGGTATCCCTCCACATCAGATGAAAACTGCTCCATTACTCCATTCAGCAGGATAATTAACTTAGTTCTGCACTGATCAGGATGTAGTGCTGCTTAAAAACAAACCCTTTTCAGGAGCCAAATGAAGAAAAAATGTCAGTTCTTTCATGCTCCATGGCATGGAACCGTGAGGCCGGTAGCCAAGTATTCATTCGGGCATGTGAGAAGACACAGCTTTGGAGCTGAAGTCAACTCACGTCCTTCCCTGGAGGACCGTCACAGCTCGTTTGGTTTACATATTTGAAGTGAAACCTAGGAACATGTTTAAAGTCTAAAAAAAAAGGGCCACCTTGTCATTAACACCTACCATGTGAAATGTATGGGAATCGTGACATCACAGGCACAACCCGGCTACTCTGCTGAACCTCTCCAGCATCAGTGTTAATGTCTGCAGCAAGCTAACCTACTTGATTCTTGGGTTTCCCAAAGAAAGCCACTCCCTCCCATCCTGAATGCTACTTCACTGCAGTGCTTAAGACACTGCTAGGCCAGTGTTAATCTAGCTTTTGTGTTTGCAGAGACTTCATGTAAGCAGTACTATCTGGAGAAAATACATGTCCTATAAAATTTGCTACTAAACATAATTTTCAGTACTTCCAGTTATATACAGTATTTTTTTTTTTGAAGTGCCAATATGAGAAAGCTCAAAATTGAGTTGAATAGCACTCACACAGAAACCGTGCCATTTCCCTTATTTTAGCATGGTCCTGTAGCAGGACCTGTGTAAACCTGTGCAGGTCACCTGTACTTGCATTCCACCTGTATAAAAAGGACTTACTTAATACAGCTACTACTGTACTCCGTGGCTAGGCCTTCCAGCTCAATCTCCCACATTCAGTCAGGAAGGAGGACAAGACAGACAGCTCCTTTGTCTCACAAGCATTGATCAGATTCTTACTAAATGGCAAACTCTAATAAGCACTGTGATATGCAGATTACATGCCTAAGTCATAGACTCAGATTCTTAGGATGTGTATGTATTTCTCAACATTTTGTATTTCCTCTCCCCTAAGAAACAGTGAGAATGAGCTAGGCAGACCTTGTTCACCCTACCTCCTGTTTACTGTGTAACCTTGGGAAGATTAATTAACTATGTTCATCTATGAGAGTAAAGAAAATACCACCTACCCTTCCACAGTGATTGAAATAACCTATGCAAAATACCAACCACGATCAATCAATCAGTCAGCAGGTACTAGCCTGTTCAAGTTCCCTTGACCTCTCTGCATTTTTCCTAGTCTTCCTCAGATAATCCAGCTCTGGCTAAGGCTAAGGTGTCCACTTTTCCTGCTAGAGAAGCTCCTGAAGTGTAAGTCACTGATCCTTAGAAAGCACTTGGTAAATAATTAGCATATGAATGAATAGATAATGAATAAATAAGAATCTAGATTCCTTATCCTAGGCTTACACTGAATTGAAATCAGACAGCTCATCAGAATCTATTCTAAGAGTTTTCCATCTCACCTGTGTGCCTCTGGGGAAAGAAAGACCTGAGCTGAACACAGGTTCCATCAATGAAGCCCTAGCTTTTATTCCTTAAATCATATTAACCCAGTGATTTATTTAAAACCTATCATAAAAGACACTCAGGATTTTGTGCTACCAAATGAATCAACTTGTTATGCTTTAGTGAATGGCAATATAAACCCATTGAAAATCATTGGTTCAAGTAAATTTTAAGTGATGTAAACTATGTATTTTGCATGTATACACATTTACTCTCAACTTTAGGACTTATGTACATTTAGAAATTCTAAGCCACAGTGTTTCTACCTCAGTTTTATTTTTTCTTCCCTTGCAGTAACGTGGGATGCATTCACATATTTGTAGAAGGCTATTTTTAGTTATGTAGAAGATAATTGTTTTGTGCACTGTTGGGTGAGGGGCTGCCTAGGTCTTTATGTTTTGTATTGTCTGCAGGTGTTGGATCTATGTGGGGCATATTTGATTGCTGATGATCTGCATGTGCTATCAGTAGAACACCAGAGGAGTTCTCAATCAATTAAAATAACTGAGCTCAGATGTTCCCGGTTCTGCTGTCCAGTATGATGCTTGCTATGATATGTCTCCTTGCTGAGTGATGCAGTAGGTATACTGCTACTCACATACATTAACTTTTTAAAACAACAACAACAAACAATAAACAATAAACCCTAGAAATTACAGTTAAAATATGTTATAAGGTAAAGTGTATTAACGTAAATGTAGGCAATGATTTGTCCTCTAGGCTAAAGTATTACATGTTTTCCCTAAAAATGAAATGTTTTTGTTTTTCTACTTTAGGTAAGGCTTACTGTTTTCTGCCTTCACGTGAATGCAAAAATAAATTCTCAGTGTTTTTTGAGAGAAAATCAAGCAGTTGTTGAAAAAAGTCACTTGAAGCACTGTATAGAGTGTTAATTGTAAGACAAATTCTCACATGTGGATTATAAACTAACTGGAAAATACTGAGCTAAAGATCGATATCATGCAGTGACAAGAAGACAAAAACCCAAACCTTTACTAACTTGGGTGGCGCTCTTTTTATATGAGAAGCTCTCCTCTATACTATTGATACATGTGTTAAAACCAAACAAATAGGGCTCATATATCCCAACTTGGCTTGAACTCTTTATACAGCCAAGGCCAGCCTAGAACCTCTGATCCTCCTGCCTCTACCCCCTAAGTGCTAGGATTAGCAGGCATGTGCCACCATGCCCAGTTTTTATATGGTGTTGGGGACTGAACCTATGATTTTGTGCATGCTAAGTAAACACTCTACCAACTGAGATATACTTTCTGCCTGATAACACATTTTTAAAGGGCATAGTAAATGTTTCAAGTCTTCTCATGTTTTGAATAGTATAATAAGACTGGGGGTGGGAGGTGGCTCAGTGGGTAAGAGCACTTGCTCTGCAAGCATGAGGACCTGAGTTCAAATCCCAAGCACCTATATGACAAGGTAGGCATGGATGCAAATATCTGATACCAGAGTGCTTGGTGTGTGGGTTGTGGAGTACGCTGCAGTGGGGCAGGATCCCAGGGGTGTGCTGGTCAGGCAGCTTAGCCAAAGTGGGAAGTTTCCAGTTCAATGAGAGACACTGTCTCAAGGCAATTAAGGTGGAAAGTGATAGAGGAAGAGAAGCTCTAGCTTTTCATAGGTGCATCCCCACACATATACAACACCCCACCACAGAGAGAGAGAGAGAGAGAGAGAGAACACAAGAGAATAAACAGAAATGTAAAACACATGGCTACAATTTTTAGAAGTGTATTTTGAAAAGCATAGTTAGATTATCAACAATAGTACTAAAATGCTTGTTTTTAGATAAAACCTAAATCTTTAAAAGTCAGCATCTTAAAAAAACATTTAATGATAGCATAACTCCTTTATCCCATTAGCAAGGAGGGTGAGTGACATATTTCTCTTGGCTTCTACATAGGTTTATATTCCCTATTTAGAATCACTGCTTCCTCAGGGTTCCTGTGGCCACAGAACACACCCTTTTCACCTGACAGTGGCCTGAGGTCAGCCATTCAAACTTCTGCTACAGTGACATTTTGTTTATTACTTTGAGAGGCCTTTGTACTTAGTTTGGGAAAATAAAACAGTTCCTACCCTCCAAGTCTCTTTAACCCCTAAGTTCGGAGCTCGGGATACTGAGCTGATCATGAGAGCAAAGAATTGCTGCAGGACTTGGGAGGTTTGGACAACAAAGTATGTATCAAGCAGACCAACCCAAGGTTCAGAAAAGGAGTCTGAGACTACAACTACACATACATCTAGTGTTAGATGACCATGTGAAGTAGGTACCCAGATTCATTCCTACTAATAAGCATTATTAAGACAACTAGACTGTAGCTAAGTGCACTTGCTATGCAATGCCCTGGATTTGATCTTTAGCGTCATAAAAGCAAGCAAGAAAATAAACAAATACCAGTATTACTAAGGGGATAAACATAAACATAACATAAACATAATCAGAGAAAACTTTCTACTCTAATTTTTCATGTTTAGTTCCATTACTATTATCAGAACTATCACATAACATTCCACCAAACAGCTTTGTAAATTTGAACCAACAGCTCTTTATACCCATTTTCCTCTACACTTAAAATAAAAGAGCATGGGGCTGGAGAGTGGCTCAGCAGTTAAGACCACTCATTCTTGCAGAGGACCCAGAATTAGCTCCTAGCACCTATATGTGGGTCACAACCATCTGGAACCCTAATGCCAAGGGATCCAACTCCCCCTTGAGACCATCACTGGGCAACAGGCATGTACAAGGTACATAAGCATATATAAATGCAAGTAAAACATCCATAAACACAAAAACAAATAAATCTAAAAAATTAAAAATAAAAAAGCTTAGCACATTGATCTCCAAAGTCCTTTAGTGTAGGAATATTCTCCCTCTTATATTCTAGAATGAGTTATCGGGAAGATGAAGCATATACTTAAGTCTGTCCATAGGACCTTCTAAATGTTGCATGGATAGCAGCTAATCAGAGAAGTAGGAACAAAATATTAAAACTTGTAATTTATGTATGTTTTAAATCCAGAGTGTTGGACAAAGGCTTGCTTTTACTAATCTTAGCCCTCTGGCTCATGCTGGTGTCAACTCTATAGGAACAGAGAAGGACAACTCAGCAGAGTGGGCAGGAGCACCCTCTGCCTCCATCCAATTTCAACCCAGAGTATGCTTCTTCCACCTCTGCTGAGGGCATTCACAGATAACGTTTCCCAGATAGACAATAGGCTTACAAAGACTTCTGCAAAGTAATCTCAGACTTCAAACAATACCAATACTGCAGCCATACGTTAAAGACTTTTAAAAAGTCGGGGCTGGAATGCTTCCTTTTCTTAGAATAAATTCCTTGCCAATATCCTTATGAGGCAAAACAATGACTATCCAGTTAGATCCAAGGAGACACAGCTCTCCCCGGTCATAATCATCAAACACTGGAGCTGTCTTCCTCTATTGAACTGTTCTTTCAGAGTCCATTGGGTCTCAGGTTATCTGCCGAGAATGTACATACACAAAAAGCTGAAAACTATGCTATGTATGCACACCAATCTAGGTGTAGGTGATTTTTTTTTTCCCTTTTACTACACAGGAGAACTTGAGCAAAACAGTTTGAAGCCTTAGTTAAGGGACAGTGGCTGCTGATGCTGTGTGTCTCATACAATGTCAAAATGAAGCACACAACCCTGTGACAGAGCCATGTCTCCCACATACAGCCAGCCACATGCACTTGAATAAACCTTAGAGGCTTCAACAACCATCTCAGAGGGATGCTGTAATGTAAACTTGGTAATGTAAACTTCTTTAAATAGCTACTCCTTTTGATTTACCCTTAATTTGACAAAAAAGGACGTATGTATATTCAATGCCTGGGCAAGGATAGAGAATGAGAGTTTTTAATTCGGTCATCTGGAGCTGTAGAGATCACCCAATAAGGTGCTTGCCCTGCAAGCAAGAGGAACTGAGTTTGATCCTCTGAACTCATGTCAAAAGGTTGGGTGTGGCTGCACATACGTGTAATCTCAGTGCTGGAGACCGGAGAACAGGTGGATCCTTGGGTTTTCTGGCTATCCAGCCTAAGTGAGGTGTCAAGTTCTAGGTAATAAGAGACCCTGTCTCAAAAACTAAAGGAAGAAAAGAAGGTGGATGACCCCAGAGGAATTACAGCCAATGACGATATCCTGTAGTTCCCACATGTATATATACACCTGCACACATATCAACATGTACACACACATACATAAAAGGAGTTGAATTTGTTTCTACTGGCAGAGATTATATTAAATGTGCCCCACACAGGGTATGGATAGGACTCAATGAGCAACTTTAACTTACCACATTAAAATCTAAATGTTTTTGAATCCATGATTTAGCTTCTTGAAATTCAGTCTTCATTCCCATAATGAAAAGTGTATCCAGGGCATCTACTATTGTTGCTCCTCTGATGTTGCCTGAAAAATACCAAACATATCTTTTCAACACACCTAGGAAATCTGAGAGTAATCCTTAACTTTATTAATAAACAGTAATACTGAATAGAGTGTTAATTTCTTCCAGAAAAATAAAAATATAAAAAAATATGTCACGCCAAACCACAATTTTTCATAGGCTAGAGGCTATGAACACTAATCTTTAACCTTTGCTCTAGGTTATAAAAATTAAACTTCTTGCAAACTTCATTTGTGGTTGCATTCTCTAATAAGAAAAGAAAGAATAAGCCTGAAGCAACAGGGCAAGTGTCATTAATTTTTGTGTAGTTGCACTGGAGTGTACCTTTGTGAAATCTGCTAGATGTAGAATTATCACCATGCTAGCTCTTTCAAATCATTGTCGTAGTCACCCTTTCTCTGCAGGCTGTATGTTCCAAGAACCCTGAAAGATGCCTGCGATAGGAGATAGTATTGAGCCTCATAGGTACCACGTTTTCCTTAAGCATAGACACATTTAATGCCTTTTCCATCTTGATGCTTAAGCACTGTGGCCATAAACTCTGCAGTTTGAGGTGGGACAGCAAAACTAACATGGGTTTCTTTTTCCTTCTTCCCAGTTCCGTGGACAGGAGGTTCATTCTGCCTATAGCTCTTCGCGCCCTCAGCGTAAGATTTTCCAATTCCCTTTACATATGAATACCAGGTACTTTCACTGTTAAAGGAAATATTTTTTTGGCTTCTCTTTGGCACACCCAAATTGTCAGCACAGTACTCTTGTTCTTTCAGATCATTAGTGAAATAAGGGTGACTTGGATACAAGTAATGAAATAAGAGATGAAGCAAAATGGCTACCAAATGAGTGACAGGTGGGTAACACACAGTGTGGATACTGGGATGAGTCACATCCAGGGCAGAATAGAGCTAGAGGTGCTCATAAGTTCAGGATACTACTCAGGACTGTGGACCATTTAAAGCATAAGGATTCTTTTTAGAATCTTCGTCTTAATGTTCTCAGAATGCAGTTGTCGACAGGTGACTAAAATCCGAAAAACAAAAGCATGGGTAGGCAGGAGGAGTCCTGTACGCTGACATGAAATCCCCACCATCTATAAAAGCCTGACTGATTCCAACTCCCTTCTCTTGCCTAGCAAGGCCCAGGTTCTGTTTATTCCCTCTGAGCTCCTACTACAGGGAGACTTCACACTTCTCAGGCATGTATCCCTCCACATTCTCCGTGATGCCCTGCATGACGGTAGTCGTGATGTTCAAGGAATGGCTGTTGAACAGCTGGGTACTACATTTATTCAGTGCAGATCCATAAACAGAAATGGAATGCACTTCAGCGCACACACTGTTCAAGAAGCAAGTGGAGAAATTATCATTAGGAAACTAGAAGTAAGAGAATAGTAAAATTCTTTACTTTCTAAAACAGAGACAAGTTAAATCTTACATAATGATAGACAAGAAAGTGAAGAAAACTTAAACTGTCATATTTTAAACCAGTGTTCTCAAAAATATAGTTTTGTTCTGAGAATAAACTATGGGATCCAGGGAAACACTAAAAGGAATGTTTTCAGCTCACTTTTTGAAACATGATACCAGCTTCATATGATCATTGATTTCTCATTTCTCAGTCATTAAGAGCTGTTTTTTTATACTTTATCTTTATACTGAATATAAAGGATCAGACATAAATGGTTCTTTCTGAAGTGCAGCTCTGTCAGAACATTAGCTCTGCTTTCCTCTTTTCAAGTGGGACCTGGCAGTGGCAGCTCCTGAGGTCACACCTCATGTTCATGAGCATCTTTATAGGTTAAGGAAGGGCCAGTTCCCGTTTCCCTGGAAAACAGGTGAGTTTCGAGTAAAATGGAAAGAAATACCTATGAGAAAGAAGCTTCGGTATTGAAGGGCTCCCCAAAGGCTAATGACTGGCAGAAATGAGGTTGGAAGGACAGAATTTCCCCCTGACAAATGGGCTGCACTTAGGGACCAAATTCTGAAAAAGCCACTGCAAACGAATAAGCGCCTCCAAAAGCTGGAAGGAAAGGGGACGGAATCTCCCTTTCTTCTATGCTTTGCTTGAAGAATGCACAGTAGCAGTCACACTACTTGCAGACAAAGAAGTTGGCTGAGATGTGTCTAAAGAAGCCAATTAAGAGTTTTCCTCACCTTCAAAAACGAGAAATTTTAATTTTTGCATTAAGCCCCAGGTGTTGATTTTATTATACAAGAAAATCCTCTGAAGCCTATTCTAATTTGAACACGGAGAGAGATACCATTTGATTATTAACAGTTCATGTTGCCATATTAATGTTTGAAGCCCTTTTGTAAAGAATAAGTGCTTATCTGCATTATAAAAAGTGTTTTTCCTGAAAAATCCAGTGAAAACTGTAAAGACAAAAAGACTTGGTATGTCTTTAAAGTTTTATTATCAAAAGCACTGATCTATTAAAGAGAACCAAGCAAACTATTCAATGGCAATTATGGCAAATTAGTACATAATTGAGCTCGTTGATCAACTTTCACAGAGAGGAAAGTAAAAATGAGGTACATTTTAAAAAAGATTTATTTATTGTTTATTTTGTGCGTATAGGTGTTTCGCTTTCATGTGTGTCTGTGAACTACATGTGTATTGGCTGTGGAGGCCAGATGGTGCATTGGATCCCCTGGAACTGGAGTTACAGACAGTTGTGAGCTGCCATGTAGGTGCTGGGAATCAAACCCATGCTCTCTCCAAGAGCAACCAGTGCACACAACTGCTGCTGCTGAGCCATCTATCCAGCCCAGAGTCAGGGTTTTTGTTTGTTTGCTTGGTTTTTTAAAAAAATATTATAATGGTAAACATTCAAAGGGTAAAGACCACTGACTTACCATGAAATTTCAGTTTCTGTTAAACTTGCACCTCTCCTCTTTCATGGGACCTGGTCACTGAGTCCTAAGACTTCAGCTATGTCTAAAGTCACATCTGCTGCAGGCACTTACACCCTGTCTCTGAACTGAATCAGTCTGTTCCACTCTCCCCTGCCATGCCCTTCTCCCTGAATGAGATGCAAAGGGCTCCTGGAACTCCCTGAACCTACTGAACCACCTCCTGCTTTGACAATTCACTGTTTACACACATTGGCTACACTAGACCATCGAGTCGTTGGAAGAAATGGATTATCTCCTTTAACACCAATGTCAGAGCTGGAGCTAAATTCATGAAAAGCCCTAAAGAAATAGAAAACTGGAGTACCAGGATTAGGAACATGGAGTCTGATGTCAGTCAGGCTGGAGTTCCTGGCCCACTCCACCAGTGCACGGGTGGCTACCTCTGAGAAAGCTCTCTGCTGTCTCACCCAAAAAGTACATAAAAATGAGATTAAATAACATATGGCAGAGTAGCACGTGGTGTACGATAATTGCTCTGTGTCCACAGAAATTGTTACTTGCTATGTGAACCAGTACCATTTAACATGTTCAGTTAAAGTATGGAAAGCCATGCTGGTGAGTTCAGCAGTCACAGAATACTTCTTTCCCTTCACTCCATTACTGACAGTTCAAATTTTGAGACCTGGACAGAAAGCATGCCCAGTAGGTGGGGCCCTGTGGAGGTCTCTGCTCAAAGGAATCCACCAGATATTTCTTTTGGTTTCCCTCTTTCCACGATAGGAACAGCACTAATACTCACACAACGCATCACAGAGTGTTACTGTGAGGACCAAGGGCAATACAGCAAAAGCAATAGATGGAAGCTAAAGCAAGTGGCCTAATCCACTTGCCTTGTCTTCCACAGAACAAACAGTGGAAAGCTACAGCCAAAACTGAGTTACACAGCCTTTGCTTCAGCCAGCTTATCTATAAAGACACAGCTTTTATGCAGCAGGAAGCCCTGAATGCAGGTAACTGAATACTCTTCTACAAGCATCACCCCAGACCAAAAAACTCTGCTGTGTGCTCCATCCCTGCAAGTCAGCCCTGGACATCAGTATTTTTTAGTTATGCAGGTCTTTTTGACACAAAGCTGGTGTTCTTTCTAAAAGATACGTTATGTGCAATCTTTCCATAGTTCCAGCAGGACTTCAAGTTTTCTAGCAACATGGAGGGCCTGCAGAATTACAGAATCCCACAAGCTTCTTGACCATCCCTAAGTTCAGGCAACTCAGAGAAAAAACACTGTCAATAAAAAGCCAAGAGTGGCAGCTCATACTTACAATCCCTGGGAAGGTATGGTAGCTTGAATGGCCCCCATTGGCTCATGTATTTTGAATATTTGGACCCCAGTTGGTAGAACTGTGTGGGGAGCATTATGAGGTGTGTCTGTCACTGGGCAGGCTTTGAGGTTTCAAACGCCCATGCTATTACTAGTTAGTCTTTCTCTGCCTCCTACGTGTGAGTAAGCACATGAGCTCTCTGCTACTGCTCCAGTGCCATACTTGCCTGCCTGCTGCCATGCTCCCCACGATGGTCAAAGACTCACTTTCTGAAACCGTAAGCCTCATTAAATGCTTTCTTCTATAAACTGCCTTGGTCCTGGTGTCTCTTTACAGCAACAGACAATAAACAATATGCAATATGACATAAGGCTAAATCAGGAGTTCAAGGGCAATGAAGGTTATGTATGTGTACTCAATTACAGAGTGAGACCTTGTCTCAAAAAGCCAAAGCAAAAAATCAAAGAACAATAAAAAAACAAAAAATAACCCCAAAAACCAAATAAATAAACTGAAAAAAACAAAAACAAAAACACCTTCAAATCAAAGCAAATTATACTCACCAAACAAACTGCTTGAATGGCCTTCTTTTGATATAGGTTTCAGTTCGTTCAAGCCCCAGGCATACCGTTTGTAATTATTCCAAGCATGGTTCATCATCTGAGCAGAGATTAAAACAAAATGACAATCTGAATTGGGATGTTTTTATTTCAAGATAGATCATATACTTTGGATTTGAAGGTTACAGCATTAAAATTCAGAGCTTAGGCTAAAAGGCTCATGATTAATTAAGAGGGTGAAGGTTGTATAAGTTAGGACAGATATGAACAGAACATGCATTGCTCCTTTATGCTTCCAAATACAAAATTCCCTTTTCAGAATCCATTTAATACCATTTATTGATATATATATTGATCATCTTCAGAAGTCAGTCTCTGACAACAGAAATTTAGTTTATCCTAAGATGATGAATCATTCATATATTTATCTGGTTCATTTTTATAAAAGATTAGATCTAGAAATTTTAAATTCATATTTTTGTACAAGGTCTTTCCTATTTTGTTTACATAGACAAATATTCAAGGTTATCACTTTAAATACGTCAGTGTTTTTTGACCAAGAAATATGAAAAGGTATTTTGACATAGATACAGGAAAGAAAAAGAAATTCTACATTCATTCCAGGGGTTTAAAACCTTTCCTATATTAAAATATGTATTTGTGTACATATATGTTAACTGGAGATAAATCCTATCTATCCCCAAATTAGAGACTAATAATTTTTTTTTAGAATATCAACAGCTCTCCTATAAGATAGTTGGATAAAAATAAAAAGTTTTATGACTCAAAGACTATGTGTAAAAATTACTATTTTAAGGACTGAAAACTGAACCCAGGCCTCAAATGTAACAGACAAGCACCCCTTCACTGGTCCATTTCCTTAGAACTCAGACCTTTTGTTTTGATACAGGGTCTCACTAAGTTGCCCAGACTAAACTTGAACTCACCCTGTAGCCCAAGCTGAGCCCACAATCCTCTCGACTAAGTCTCCTACATTGCTAGGACTGTAGTCTTGTGCTACTAGGTCTGGCTTATAATTACTTTTACACAGAGTTTTCAAAGAGTTAAGGACTCCTCAATCATCAAGACCTTATTCAGCTACTATCTTATAGTAACAGTCATCAAAATATGGATATGCTTTGAAAATGTTCTCATCTGATTCCATATTTTATAAGAACATTAAAAGCATCACATAAAGGGCAGGAGAGACAGCTTATCAGTTAAGAGCACTTGTTGTTCCAGGCTCACCTCCCGGCAACAACACAGTGGATCACAACTACCCACAATTCCAGTTCCAGGGGACTGATGCCTTCTTCTCTCCTTCGCAGACATTAGGCATGGACACGATGCACACACATACATGCAGAGAGGTTACACCCACAAAGTAAAATAAATTAAACATTCTTTTGTAAAGTATCACATAAGATTGTTGGTACTACTCAAGGGTTCATTATCAGGAAAAGTCAGTAAGATCAGTAAGATCAACCTGACTCAAAACAGAGTCTTTATGTGTCCCTGAATACAATAATGACTACCTTCATTTAATGGTCTATCTTATTCTCCATTCTCACCCATCTTACTACTAATACCTACCAGCAATCTTTATCTTTTGGGGATTCTGGCTAAATGTTTCCCTTCAGTATGGTGCTCCAATTTTTGCAGAACCCTTTAAAATATATCTTCAAATTATATTGGTTTGGTAGATGAAGAGACTGAAGCTCAGAACTTAAAACCAAGATAAAACCTGACTCAGAGTCATGACATTACAGCAAGGATTGAGCATACATGCCCATACTGGCCTCGCCTGAAAGCAAGAACCAGCACACTTCATCACTTTCCTCTAATGAATCTGTAACAGAATCTCCCTTTAAAGCACCAGACTGAATCTCCAAGCAATTGTTAAATGTGTATAGGGTAATGTTTTCAAGGTTTTCCTTGTATTGTATCCAACTTTACTGAAAGGTGCAATAGACTTGAAATCAGGTAACTGCACTTCTACTGCCTGTGATGCCAACCGACTGGTCACATATCCATGAAGGAGTCGGCTTTGGTGATACTGCCTTTGCTTATCTGAAAAATCAGGATCACAGTTTATCACAGGGTTCATGGTAGGATTCTAGAAGCATGGCCTATATCTTTGCACCTAGCACACTGCCTTACAAATGATATGTAGTTATGTGTTTACAAATTTTAAGCCTATATTGAAAGCCAATTTTGTTCATATCACACAAATAGAAACCAATGAACTTTAGAAATAACAAGTACATGTAGTCCCCAAAACACCTTGAGATTGTATCTCAGTTTCACTTATTTTGTTGTTCACTCTCCTTCAAATGTACTGCATTTGGCTAACCTCCTCATTCTTGTGCTTTTCCAAATATACTTCAAAACTTCAAGAGCTTTGGAATATATCCTCATAAGGAAAACAAAAACAGGTTACAGTTGCTGTTTCTGCTTTGAAATGAACAGAAACTATTAATGGCTTCAAAACAGAAGAGAGCTTTCCCACAGAGAACTGTGTTGCTCTGTCAAAAATCATCAAAACCAAGCATTGTGATGCACACCTATAATGCCAGCATTCAAGAGGTGCAGGTAGGAGGATTAGAGGTTGAAAGCCATGCTTTGTTACATAAAGAGTTTGAGGCCTGCTGGCTACATCAGATACTGCTTTGGAGAATTATTTGTACAGTATATAGTAGTACACAATCCTCATAAGCTTATCTATCTGTCTGTCTGTCTGTCTGTCTACCTACCTACCCACCCTCCCACCTACCGACCTACCTACCAACCAATCTATCCATTAGCTCTTATTATCCTTTTTCCTCAAGGGAAGGCATGATGTTAATGGCTCAGTTGCTGATATTTCATAAACTGCTGCATGTTTCACAACATGTTTTTTTCATCTCTTGAGATTTCTATAAGTTAAAGATAGAAAAGAAGAAGATGATAATGTGATCAAATTCCCTGAATGAAAGACAACATGTGTGATTTCTGCAGTTTTCTGTACAGGAAAAGGAAACAACCATATTGTTGACAAGGTCCAGTGTTGATCAGTTTAGTTTGGAATGATCTGCTCTACTATAGCCAGCAGTAAGTGATTATATATATTTGGCTGTATGTATGCATGCATAGAATTATCATGTTACTGAATTTGTTATTTCAGATTTACGCATATCTGAAAACACAGAAATAGTTATCATTCTGTAGTATTGCCATAACCAGCTGCTGGACCATGTCGACAAAGACATTCAATCTCTCCAGACTCGTGTTACAGAATGCTGACAAGACAAGAAGGTCACTTCTAAAATTTAAACATCACCAGCGAAGTCCTTGAAAGGATTGATTCCCCGCCCCCCGCCCCTTCACCCTTCACAGGCCCCTTATTTTGCTTTGTAGCCTTTTATATAGTTAATTAGGGTTCCATAGCTTGACATTCTAAGAAGGATTAAAATTGGGCGAAACCAGAGGTTGATTAGGATTTCAAATGCAGTGCTGAAACCCTCACAAGTAAAGAGAAATGGAAAGCAAACCAGACTTGAATTTGCATTGGGTACAGAGCAGAGCTAACACAGTGTATAGATAGAAACAAAGGAAGGACACAAAAATTCGTAATAGCAATCCATTGTCCTGACCCAGAAACCATGGAACTGAAGCATAAGATATGCAAAAAAGCATTTACGTCTCCTTGACTCTGTGCTCACAGAAAGGATTTCTCAATTTGTACTATTCTTTTCAGTTGACATCAGGGCTGAGTAATTAGGCAATGTCATTTATTGAGTGTCTGTTACTCCATGAATAATAAGATGCTAAAGGACTCAAAGGGAAGCAGACAAGTCTATCTATCCTGTAATCTAACAGATAGTGTGTGGAAGCTTAACAGTCCCATATACATCCTCATTACAAGTTTATAAATAAAGAATAATAAGAGCCTAATAAAATGGCAATGTACAGTTCTGTAGTTGTACTTAATAATTTGTTTTAAAATCTATGTCTTTCCAAGGACAGGGGAAAGACAATAAATATGTTTGTATTTCCCTGTGCTATGTAGGTAAGAGTTCCATAGCTGTTCTTTTCTTAGTAGAACTACCTTAGCAAATAATTCCGTTATATACATAAGCTTAAGATTTTTCCCATTTAAAGCTCCCTCCATTTTGTACACTGTTCTTTGAGACAGAGTCTAATTATGTTGCCTTGGCTGGTCTGGAACTCAGTATATAGACCAGGCTGGCCTCTAACTCACAGAGATTCGCCTGCCTCTGGTTTGTGCCATTACACCCAGCACCACTTTGTAAATTGTGGCTGATCTTAGCACAGCAGGTGATCCAGGGCCTGGTGTTTGATGTAAAGAGACAAAACCAGGTCAAAGCTACACACCTCTGAAGTGAGATACTCCAATAAGACACTCTCACTACTCATGGGTGGAACCAGGCTAATCGGACCATCTCATTTTGGGGTAGATTGATGGGAAGACGTTCTGAGACAATCCAGTCCACAAAGGAAAAGGTCATAAAACGAGGTCACAAAGCAGTCAAAGCCATGGGGGAAAACAGAGGGTCTGGAGAGCAAAGGAAGAGGAGGCTAAGAGAGGTGGAAATGAAGTGCTCAGTCCTACGTGTGGTGCCTGTGAGCAGAATTAAAGGATGTTGTTGACTCCTGAATGTTGACAAAATATTTCCCACTCTTCTCTGGGGTGTGGCTTTTTGCCTGCTGAGGCTGTTTGCTTAGTTCCCTGTGTGTCCTTACAGAAAACCATGTTGTTATTTTTAGGATTGATATACAAGGGCAGGTCACAGGCATCTCACAGTCTAGGTTCTTAAGCCAGCTTTGACAACATTGATGTGTTCCCAGTGAGGTAGTTAATCTCTCTGATCCCACCTTCTGCTCTCATCAGATGTGAATGAACAAAAGTAGAGCTTCATTGATTGTGATGATTAAATAAAATTATGCATGTAGAGAACATACAGCCCAACATACTGCGAGCACTCAATGCATTTTAAGCATTATGGTCATTTGTATTAAAAAGAGAACCGTGTCTTTGATCTCTGTTATCTCAAAGTTTTGGAATTTTTCCTAGTGCATAAACATAAGGGACAAATATGCACAAACCAGGCAGATCTGTATTGTACCTGAGTTTTCTATATCTATATAATTTAAAAATGCACCCCATGATTTGCTATCCAGTGACAGAAGGAATGACAAAGAATGGAAATGGTCCTTTCTGGAGTAGGGCAATGAGCCAATCTTCAGTTTTGAAGTCCCATCTGTTTGTTTCCACGAACTCTCCACTGTTCCAGGTAAGCCTGTGAAGAGAGTGTGTTCTACAAGTCTTGGCTGATGATCTAGGGAGAATATATGAAGACAAGAAGGGAAAGGGAACATGGGTACTGAGGCAGGGCTTCAGGAGACAACAGTTCTCACAGCATGAGGCACTCAGATGCTCAGGGCAAGAGCCCTTCATCCAGGAGAAGACTGTAAGGGAATTCCTGGGGGAGAGGGGGTCTGAAGAAGGCTAGGTCTAGGGCTTGAGGTGTAGGGAACCCATTAGAAGGGTAGGAATCTCTAAACTAAAAGTTAGAAAGGCAATAAAAGCTGTCTATCAATAGCTAACAGATGTCGGATAAATTTTCACAGACTATGTAAAGCAAGCAGACTCTAAGTGGCTAAAACCCCTTAGTCTATTCAGAAAATAATGAGATATGTAAAGATTTCAGTTTTATGCTCATGGGCTCTTGAGCCAATGGGTGTCAGCATACTGTGAATGAAGCTCAGCTTGGGGGGCAAAACACAAAGCTGTCCTTGCTGACCTGTAAAGCAGCTAGGTGTAGCACTAAAGGAATGTTTTGTAATCTGGTGATATTCCTGTCCCTGTTGTTCTGGAAGCTACACAGGACAGTGGCTTGGGTGAGGTCTAGGGTAGGAGATCTATTTAACTCCCCAATTGTTACAGCTGAAACTGTGTGCCAGTGTGTGCTGGGGGGTGAAGTGGGGATGAGTCTATGCAGGCATTTGTATGCACACACCCATGGAAACCAGAGGATAACCGCGCTGCTGTTCCTCAGAAGCCATCGGCCATGTTTTTTCGAGACAGGATCTCTCTCTGGGATGTGGCATTCATTGAGTAGGTTCATCTGGGTGACCAAGCTCCAGAGATCCTTTTATCCCTACCTCCCCAATGCTGGGATTCTAAGTCACCATCACATCAAGCCTCTGAGGACTGACCTGAGGTCCTTATGATTATACAGCAAGTCTTTAGGAACTGAGCTATTTTCCAAGTCCCATTTCAATTATACGTAGGCTCAATTCTTTGAAAAACACATAACTTAAAATTCTGCCAGTAAGGGAAAAAAAAAAAAAAAAACCTAAAATAAAATCAAGACTGTAGCTTCTCCCAAACTTCGCCAGAAATTACTTGACTGCCATATAAAAACAATTTATAGAGTGTTCAGATACAACCTTAACAGAAAATATCTTTAAGTCATTGTGTCAACCTTTTTTCAGCCTTTGGTGAAAATGAGAGCAGAAAAGTGGGAGAGAACAATCTATCAAGTAACTTGAGGGCCTTGGAGCACAGCTTTTCTAAACTTACTTAGTCCGCAGAGAGGAATTTCTAGATGAGGAAGCAAGGGGCAGTGATCTAGCCAGCCTACCTTTTGCTTATCTAAGGTTATCTTTCCCCTACATCTCCTTGCCCAGACTTATCAGACAGAGGAGCACCCGGAAGCAGGAGAGCAGGTGCAGAGGCCTTCACAGATAAACCCAGGGTGGGCTGAGCAGTAATCCTGGGCCCTGTTATCTAAGGGTCTAACCTGTTAGCTTTCTCATTCTTAAGGAAAGAACAAGCCTGGCTAGGTATGGTGGTGCAAGCTTGAAGTTACAGTGCTTGGTGGGGACGGGGGTTGAGGCAGGAGGATTGCAAGTTGGAACCACCCTGGTTACATAGAGAAACTCTGTCTGGAAAGAAAAGCAACGAAGAAGCAATTAAAACGAATGGTGTGCTGTGGTGTAAGGTGCTGGCTGCACAGGAAGTCAGCATGAGAACTTTTTATACTTTCTGCTCAATTTTGCTGTGAATCTAAAACCGCTATTGACATAGCAGAGCAGGTGTGGGTGCTATGAATCTCCCTGACAGCACAGTCAAGAATCAAAAGTAGAAATGAGCAGACATAGAGTAGATGGCATTCCCTGGGCACGCTCACCTTTATCCACTCACCCCTGCTTCTCACTGGCTCCTCCTCCCAGGCTTCTGGAGCTGAACAGAGATAAGGAGGAACAGTCTGGGAAAGGCAAGCAGGCATTTAAGAAGCTCAGCGCCAGGGCCGTCAGGGCAGTTGAAGGAGAAGTAAATTAATGGGACAGAAAAGAAAAGAGGCCAATGTCGCTCGGAGGTGATAGAATTCAGAGCATGGTATGACTCTGCATTCTGTGACTGCAAGTCTGGAGTCTATGATGGTTACATCCAGAGGCATTTAGCACCCTCATTTAACAGGTGCCCAGATGTCACCTACTAGTCTCGAGAAGGATCTCCGCTAGAGAGGGGCCCTGTCACCTTCTAGCAACATCATGTGGTTCAGAGGAAACCCCCGCTAGGGTAGTTTCCAGTTTTACCCTGCATTAAATTAAAACACTTATTCATATGCTGTATTCGATTTCTCTTTGAAATTCTGAAATATACTGGCTGCCTCTCCCTATCCCTAAGGCTACTAAAATCTTCTATTTCCAAGGTTCTCTTTATCAATATTACAATGACAAGTCAACTCATTGAGGACCTGGTAATACCAGGACAAGAATTATAAATGCAGACAGAGGTGGTTTGCCAGATTGAGGAAACACAGTAACTCCATATGGCAAATTTACACATATCACACTAAAAAAGAAACTTTTGTCTATCAGAATTTAATTTAACTGAGAGTGTTATACTTCACTAAGGTCAGGAGGATAAGATAGATAAAACCCAGCTTGGTTTCTTCTTCAAGATGCCAGGCTTTTTCCCTTGCCTGGCTGTGGAGCAAGAAAGAGGCTAAAACCAAAGGATGGGACAAGATGGGATGGTCTGGTCCAGAGCAATTAGAAATGATGGGGATGCAGCAAATGTGAGCAAAGGCTCTGGCTTAAGCCACTTAAACATACCATGCTGAGGCTGCATAGATGGCACAGTTAGTAAAGTGCTTGCCATACAAGCACGAGGACTCAAGTTCAATTCCCAGCATCCACATAACACATCAGGCATGGTGGTGTACACTTGTAATCTCAAGAGGTAGAGATGGAGGAATCCCTGGGGCTGGCTGACTGGCCAGACAGACAAATGGGTGAGCTCCACACCAATGAGACTTCCTGTCTCAAGACACAAAGCAAGGTTCAAGTTCCTAGAGAGCAACACAGGTGAATGGGATCTGACATCTACATACAAATACACACATGTGCATGTTTACCTAAACATACATGTACTGCCACATACGTGTGCACTTGCACATACATGTACACCTGTGTACACCTGCACATATATGTGCACCTGTGTGCACCTGCACATGTATGCACTTTTCCACACATCTGCACGTGCACTAGGCTGTAAGCTAGCCCGGGCCAGCAGGTTTAGAGCCACAGGTCTAGAGTGGATGGTTCCGTTCTTGAGTCTGTAGGCATACAACTTTCCACAGCTCAGGGAGAAACTTCCACCTGCTCCTAACCTAGACTGCCCACAGAGCCATCCTCCTGGATAGCTCTGGCACTAGTGTGGGCACTTTTTGCTACAAATTAGTAAAGTCCTTAGGATCCGACATGTGTGCAGTGTCATGCACAGACTTCTCTGCAATTCTCTTTTCTGTGGATGAGTAGCAGTTTCACAGTTTAGATAGCATTTAGGGTTTTAAGCAGTCTGTTCTACAAATAAAACCGTCACCACTGTGGGTTTTCGAGTTGGAGAGCTGTAAAGGAGGAAGTGAATAAGCTTTGTCATACACCTACCACATTGAACTGTGAGAGGCACTTGACTGAATTTGGCACAGGCAAGCCTCACCACACCCTGTGGGATCTTACATCTTATGGCTGCAGAAACTGAGCCCCAGCACGCAAGCAGGAAGAGTGAGGCTGTGAACCCTCACACTCTTCCAAAGTCGCTTCAGACCTTTGCGGCTGCTCAGCTCACCAGCTACACCCCATGCGGGAGGAGGCCTTTTCTAGGGTACAGGGGACTGTGGTCAAGACTAACAACACAAGACCTCATAGCATATCAGGTTACAACCTGTGGCTGGAGGAAAGAGCCTTGTACCAAGGACCTCCACTTCCTGTCTTGAAGCTTTCAATTCTCAGGATATTCCCTTTTCTCCATTTCAGCTCTTGGTTCCAGTTCCACACCAAAAATCCTCTTGTGCTGCTCAGACACACAAAATGGCTTCACTGTACACTAGCAGCCTGGCAATGGATTTAAAGAAAAACAGGATCTGTCTCCTCCATGCCAAGTCTCTGACTGCCCACTGTGGTTCAGTTCCTTTCAGCTATGGTATTTCCTGAGGTTTATCACCACCATCAGGCCAACATAGACTAGTTTTTTCTTTTTCTGCAGAACTCTCCTTCCTCTTTCTGTTGCTATGGGCACAATTTGTTTGTTACCTGATACTGGGACTACTTCTGCACAGTTGAGTTGTGTGAACATAAACTTTCTTCAGATTTCTATATCCTGACTACTTTCTCAGCCAACATCAATATACTTTTTTAAAAAGGCAGCGGGAGATACATAAAGAAATAATTATTTAATGCTACTGCTTGAATCTTAATGGGTTTCCATGCTTTAATTCTCCTGGGAACTGAGAGTGGTTAGCAACAGCAATTTCTTTAGAAAGAGAATGCCTGATAAAGTAAAAATAAATAAATAAATGAATGAATGAATGAATGAATGAATAAGTAAATAAAAGAAAAAGAAAGAAAAAAAAAGGAATTGTAGTAATCACTACTTTGGTATGCCTAGTTTCTAAGAAATATCTTCATCTCCTGAGAAAAAGCCAACATTTAAAATTCTGTAAAAAAAAACACAACAAAAAACAGACCATGTACATTTGAAGGCTCTTTTTGTGATAAAATGATAAAATTCTAATGCTATTTTACAAAACTTTTAAGAGAGTGCAGGGCAAAACAAAACAAACACGCAAAGTCAAACAATAGCAAAACAAAACACACAAGAACAAGAAAGAAAATCCTGAGTAACATACAAGTAAATTTTTCAAAAATGTTCAAAGGATAATAATTTAGCACCTTCAGAGCTAGAGATTACCAACCGTCTTGTTTGTACATGAATGTCTAGTATATTTCTTTTTGAAAAAAAAAAACACTGCTGCTGAAATTTACATGAAATAATTTTGCATCAGGTAATTGTCCCTCACACTATTTCCTGTCAAAATACCTGCCCACTGGTTAATGACCGTGCTCTCTTTATACTAAGGTTGCCAGTTGAGTTTAAAGTTCACCCTCAGGGCTTTTGGTCTTTTTATCTAGCTGCTTTTTAATTAACACTAAAAGTGTGCTCATTAGATTAGCCAAGCTAACACCTCTGCAGTCCACTGTAAAGCCAGGAAGGGGCTATTTGTGGGTCAGGATACCAATTGGTCTTACTGTCTGTTTCCTAAACTAAGACCTAGGATGGCTAATGGGAAATGTCAGCAACTGAAGGTCTTTCTTTTATCAATCCATAGAAATCTGTATCCTCTTCTGGCATCCTGTGGTGCTCCTTTTTGATTCTAAAAATCTAAAAACTTATTTCATATGTACTATTTTCACAGCAAAAGATAATTTATTTTCTAGTCCTTGAATTTGCAATACAAATGTAAGTCTGGGGTTGGGGAGATGGCTCAGTCAATAAAGTGCCCGCCAAATAAATATGAAGACCTGAGTTCAGATCATGAGTGTCTGTAACCCTAGCATGGTGGCTGGAGGCTGGGGAGACAGGAGCATGTGAAGAGCTTGCTTGCCAACTGATCTAACCAATCAGAGAGTATCAGGTTTAACTGGGAAAACCTGTTTCAAAAGATAAGGTCGAGGGTGATCTAGGAAGACACCCGATGTGGATTCCTGTCCTCTCCATCAATGTGCATAAACACATTCACATAATGCTCATACTGGAGCATACACACACAGAAGCTCAACCATTTTTAACAGGCATGCCATTGCGCAACCATCAAGATGAAAATTATTATTTTTTTTGCACTAACTGCACATGATTATTTTTTTACAAGACTAAAATATTTAGGCCAGGAATGTTGCTCAGTGGTAGGACTCTTGTTTGGAATGTACAAGGCCCTGGTTTGATTCTGAGCACCTGAGACACCTAATACACACACACACACTCACATACACCAAAATATATGTTCTTTTAAGGAATTTCTTCATGGGTTTGCCAAGTTCATAGAGACTAAACTTTTATTTGTTTAGATTCCTTTTTAAACTTCACAAATACTATGAAGTCATTAGTACTATTGAGAACAGTTACTAACAAGTTACTAACAATAAAGTTACTAGTTATGAAAATAGTCATCAATGAAAAATAACTTGAATTTCATTTTTTTATTTTTTTAAAGCCTATAATTAACTTGATTTTACAAAAACAACCCAACTAGCCCCAGAGGATCAAGCTCTGTTCTTTGGCTATCAAGAAAGAAAAAAAGGGTACATGCATTTCTTATTTCTTTTTTTCTGAGGGCTTTTTTTTTTTTTTAAGAGCAGTTTTATGGTCATAGCAACACTAAGCAGAAAAGTACAGAGTTCCCACATGTCCCCCTTACCAACAAGCATACAACCTCTGTCAGATCAACACCATGCAGAGATGCACATTCCTTACAAGTGATGAGCACACAGTGACACAGCATTAGCACCCAAAGTCTCTGGTTCGCATTAGGATTCCCTCTGTGAATATTTTATGGCTTCTGACAAATGCACAATGGCATGTGTTTACCAGTACAGATAAGTATTTCCACTGACCCCGGATCCTCTCTGCTCTCTGTCTATGTTATCTCTTCATCTCCCCAAGCCCTAAAACCACCATTGTTTTTACTGCCTTCACTGTTGCTCTCTTCAGAATATGATATCCTTGGAATCAGCGGCATCTATGATTGGCTTCTTTTACTTGTAATGCAAGTGAAATTTGTTTGATTCCTCCATTTGCTTTAATGCCTGGGTGGCTCATTTCTTTTTAGTATCAAATAACCACCCACTGTCTGTATCAACCGTATTTTACCCCAGATACCCACTGAACAATATCCTGGTTGCTTCCAGGTTCTGTTAGACAAAAATAAAGTTGTTACTAAATGCAGAGTCACAGGGCACAAGCATCTCTTTTTCAAATTCACACCGTAAGTCAGTATTCTCTGAACCAAAGGATTATGAATTATAATTAATATATTAAAATATTGGTTATAAAGCATCACATATTTTATAAAACTTGGTAAAATAACTAAAATAAGTTTATGAAATGATTACTCTCAAAACTATTTATCATTGGTAAAATACCTATTGTTTTCCTAGAGACCATACCATGTAAGAGTCTGACAGTAATCTTCTATAAACTACAGACAACCATTTTAGAAATTATTATCTGGATATAAGATAAAATGCATTAAAAGCAAGTATTCAAAAATTACCTATCAAATGTCATATTAATGTATCATAACTAGAAATTCTGATTCAGAAGTATGATCTTGGAGTAGCGATGAATGGTGCTGTGAAACTTAACCCCCTTAACTGGCGCACCCCAAAGGGGTTCCCTTATCACCTTTACAGTAGAAATGGCCAGCATTTATCAGACATTACACAGTGGAAAGCATGTGCAGCATTCTCTCTACAGTCACAACACATCAGGGAGGAAATCCGAAGGCTGAGTAATTTATCAGGGCTATGTCTCTAGCGCGTGTTGGAGGTTGGCTCTGAATCCTGACTGACTCCAGAGCCTGCAATGTGTTCACTGTCCTGAGCCAAAATAACCTTGTGTCTTCCAAAGAAACTCCCATATAAAGTGATCACATGTTGTTGCTACACACCTCTGTATGTTTTTGTGACCTAGTTATTCTGGAGGGAATGTAACATTCAGTGGGACTTTCAGAGACACAGCATGTAGAACCAGCTCCTGATATTCACTCTTTTTGAAAACCTTGTGGAGAGAGAAACATTAAACCCATTCATGGATTAAGAAAAAGAAAGTGTGAAAAAGTTGTCTCATATACACTGAAAAAGAACTCTGCATTATGCACACTTTAACATAGAAAACTTTTCTCCCTTGAAAGATTATTTGTTCATCTGCATTTGGACACCCTACCAGTTATTCCATAATCTTTATTCTTCATTTCTTACAGGCGACATTTTATCATCAATACAACAGCTTGATATTTTCATTTTGTTGTTTCTGAAAACAAAATAAGAGAAAGATATTGCCTGATACACTAGTCTACATGTTAATAACACTTCAAACTTGATCCTAAATCACTACGTTTCTTGCTAAACTCGTATTTTAGAAAAACTATACACTTTATATATATATATATATGCATGTATACATATGTGTGTGTGTATTTGTATGCTACTTTCCAAAACCATTATTTTTAAAATTTTACTGTTATTGAGATTATTGGAAATGGCAAACCATTTTGAATGATCATTTTTTAAGGCAAGCACTAACAACTAGTGTACTTGTGTCGTTATTATCTTATAAGTGGTAATTTCTTGAGATGAAGGACCATGTGAGATTCTGAGTGAGTGTATAGATCGCCTCGGTCTGAAAATGATTACTCCAAGCATTCTGTTAGAGCTTTAAAATCTGATAAAGCCTATTTAAGAGAAAATCATCCTTCATTTTACTTTTGCTGGATGGCATGTACCCAGCATTAAATATATGCCAGATCCAGCGACCTGTTAAAATAGACTGCATTGCTTCGTATTAGCTCTGAGTGCAGCGGCTTCCAATTTTGTTCTGCTTTAAAACCAGACAAAGATCTCATAAATTTAAGGAAAAGAAAATATGCCAAGGTTGTTAGGAGTGGCCAAATTATTCTATTGTTCAAGTAGACTCCTCTAATGTGTAAAACAATAATAAAGTGGGGAAATAAATATATTTATATATATACAAATATAAATATATATTTACACATATATAAAGTATATATGTGCATACATATAAAGTGTGTGTGTGTGTGTGTGTGTGTGTGTGTGTGTATTTACCTATTGCAGATAGTATGGATTGATTCACACCACACCTAAGGCTCCTATCCCTTGCTTGTCCCTTGAATGGAATAGAAACTGTAAAAGCTGAAATTTCCCATCTCAGTCTCTAGAGCTAGAGGTTCTAGCCATGGGCCACTTGCCAAGGTCTGCAGGTATTTTATTTCCCTTCTCCTCCTGTCTTGAACCGAACTGACGTAGATCAGATGTGCCATCACACTGACTGCTCAGCTCCTATAAAGGGATGCACAAAGCCAGAGGACTTGCCGTGGTAACATCAAAAGTTCAAATGACGGTGAGTTTGCTAGAATTGAATTTAACTTTTAACTAGCAACCCTTTGGATTTTTGTAAAATTTGAGTGGCCAGGTCAAAATTGGACTTTTTACCACATCCTCCATTTGGAGAGACAGGTAATTTTTCTCTGCCATATTTGTGAAAATGTCATTTGTTGACTGAAACTCCTTTTAAGGTTTCAGCTGTACAACAATAAGAAGTCTTATTTGCCAAAGAAATTGTGACAGCTGATCAAGTTTCAAATGACTGACTGATGCATGGGGCTTGTAGAATACATGGTTTATTGAAGGTGTATGGAGTTGGATTCACTCAACATCACATAACAACTTTAGCAGTTTTCCTCTACGTTGGAGAAAAAAAGGAAAATACATATTCAAAATGGAATAAATTACTGAAGGAAATCCTGTTATCAAAGATGCAGACTATGTTGTATTTTGGGGGATGAAAACCTCAAATGCGAACTAAATCATCTGTACTATAATCTACCCACACTGATAGTAACAACTGAAGTACCCCTAATTGCAGCTTGTCTGTTAAAAAGCTTTATTTTCATGGAAAGAAGAAAAGTTAAATTTTTAAATAGTGTTTCTAGAACTGGGGAGATGACTGCATAAAACCCTTGCAGTGAATTTGCAAAGAGAGAACCCCAGAGCACACATAGAAAGGTGTGTGGGCATTGGGACCTTCTTGTGGTCTCAGTAAGGGACGAATAGAGATGGGGAATCCTCAGAGTGAGCTGGGAGCTACAGAGTCAGGGAGACCCTATGTCACGATATAAGAGGAGGAGCAATTAAAGAGGACACCTGGAGGCAACCTCAGGCTACCACAACATGTGCATACACATACATGTGCACCTGCACATACACATGTTCCCACACACATGGAAGCACACATATGTTCATGCAAGCATACCACACACATACACAGGCAGCAAACCCAGCATTTTTATAATCATCGTGCCTCTGACTAGTAAAACTGATAGCACTAGTTTAATTTTATCTACTTTTAAGGAATGTCAGATCACAGTTATAATTTCTCTTTCTAATAGATGCAAAAGTTCTCTCCCTTGTGTATATGTGAAAGGATAAAACTTTCCTCCTAAAGTGTTATTGTACACAAAGGTATACAAAACAGGCCAGTAGACTTTCGATCTCTCACTGTTGGTTTCCATATAAACTGATACTCTTAGACTTTGTGTTTTTATTATTCGAATGATATTTGAATTCCATATCCTCATTTCTAGAAGCAATACTGTTGTTCCAAACAGAGAAATATGACCTTCTACCACTGACTATCTCCTTTCCCAGCACAGAATATAAAACACTGTCCTTGGCTTAGGAATCTAACTTGGACTTAAAATACCTTTGTTTAAAATGTTCCTTTGTAGCAGTTGTGTATTTTTTCCTTCTACCAGGAGACTGTCAGAATTTATGAGGGCCCTGTCCATCCTACTTACTTTCTTGGTCTCATCTGAGGTCATTCTCCCAGGAACTAACTCCTTACCTGCGAATTTTACTGACAAGTTCACCTAGGTCCTGAAGTCAAGGATTAAATACATGTAGATGATTACACTGAGCCTGGTGCTGTTTTGTTCCAGAGCCCTGTGCCCTCCACAGCAGAGGCTGGCAGAACACGTTCTTACAAAAAAGAAACAGACCACCTATTCATCAACCAGGCAAAAAGTAAATTCCCAGAGACTGAGTTGTGGCAGAGGGGAACCTGCTTAGCACTGGACTTTCCAGGCCAATCCCATCTCTTCCAGGATGTCAGGATGCACCATTCATTCTGCCATGTCTGCTGAACACCTCCCTATAGGCCTAAGGGCCTGTGTGGTGCACAGCTGTGTGTCTGAGACCTCTCAGCATTACCAGGTACAGCCAGTCCATATGTGCTTCCTCCTTCTCCTGATCCCTGACCCGAAATATCTGGTATAGGGTTCTGCTCAGGATAGACTTGAGATTATATGCTATGTCTTAATAGTCACCACTGAAACTCATATCTCAAGTCTTCTCTTGAGACTACTGGTAACCACCGGACCTCTTATAATAGGCCACTATGGCATGGCAGGTATTGATGACTAACTGAGCTATGAGCACAACAATGGAGATTGTGGAGCAACACAAATAGCTAAACCTGCGGTGGAGGAGACAGGTGACAGGGCAGGTGGGGAGGACAGGGGTGAGAGGTAGTAAGTGGATAAAGGAACAGCTGAAGACAGCTGGAGCTCATGAGATACATCTATGGTTTGAAAGGACATAAAGACAGCAAACTCCTGTCTTACGCAATATTTAAAAAGCAATAATGAACTTGGCAAAATGCTTCAGGCCTTGTAAATCATGGACTACACTCTAAGCTCTAAGTTACCATCATGCTAGCTATGATAGTTGCCTTGACTATATAGCACAGGACACAGAGTAAGAGCAAGTCCCCGAATCTAAGTAATTTCCTGCCTTAATGATCCTCAGAAGAAAGCTTACTAGAAGATTAAGAAAGTAAGAAAAACAGACGCTCCACTCAATGTTTCTCTGGAGCAGAGTATTCTAACCCCTAAATGTGTATTCAAGAGATGAATTATACTCGTCTTGTGCTGTCTGTGTTACATACTAAATTAGCTACACAGAAGAAATTATTTTTTTAACCACCAAAAAAGATTTTTCCCACTTTTTTATCCTAAGATTCACTGCCTCGTGACTTTCGGTATGAACAGCCTCTCTATTCAGAATCACTCAGGATACCTAAAAATATTATTTGCAAATGCAATTATCTTGAATAACTAAAAATACAATAATCTGCTGGTTTAAAACAGAACTTTCTCAATCTCACCATTGCTGACATTTGATTTGAAGTGGTCAATTTTTTGTTTTGTTTTGGTTTGTGTGTGTGCTCAGTGGTGGGGTGAGCAGCAGGCTTATGTAATGTCAGGTAATTTGATTAGTAGCCTCCCTGGTCTCTATACGACAGATACCTGTATCCCATCCCATCATGTGGAGAACTATTATCACAGGCATTGTCAAATGTAATATAGGGGTCAAAATAGCCCTTGTTGAGAGACAAACAAATTGTCCAATTCTAATAATAACCCCAATATATAGCACTAGCCACCATTCTAAGCACTTCTAAGCAAGGTGTGTGCATGCATACATAATTCATCTCTAATAGTAGCTGCATAAAATAGGACCTATATTTTCTTCTCTTTTACAGATGAAAACACAGATTATCAGATACTCAGGTGGCATGGAGGAAATCAAATCCAGGAAGTCTGGCTCCAGAATTTATGCTTCTAACTCCTCCATTACCTGCTATGCAACGGGGAGAAGAACCACAGATCAGAATTACTGTTCAGTTTTGGCACCTTCAGTAACCCTACTCAGTTCAGAACACTGATTTGTAAAATATGAAGGACATGATTAAAACAAGGTACTTTATCAAAGTCGCTTTGGAAGGCTTCACTGAAAGTCCAAAGAAATCATGGAACATTCTTCCCGTCTGCCCATCTTCATATGTGGGTGCCCCTTTGTTTTCCTTCCCTGGCTATCTGAGTACATGGTAGTGGCTCTTGGAAATAGAAAGAGACTACTTCAAAGTGAGCTTCTCTTGATTTGAGTCACCTCTGCCTATAGCTGAAGACATAAAATAGCTCTTGGGTAATAGCTTATTTGAGGTGAGCGCAGATCACGGGGATAGGCTACACAGAGTCACAAATGGCTGTTGAGTAGCTCTAAATATGTAGGGGACTATGCCTGACTTCATATACTATACGCATACAAGTACTTAGAAAAGGTAACTACAGTAAGTGGCCCTTGATGACACTGTAATCCTTAGACGTGTCTGTTACTTTACATGGCAGAATGGAATTGGCAAGTAGTGCAAACTTCTTTGTGGATAATTAAGCTGACCTGAACATGAAGAGATTACTATGGAGTACGCTGGTGAGCCCAAACTAATCACATGAGCCTTTCAAAACAGCAGGCTTCAGCTGGGGCCAACAGATGCCGCACAAGGGAAAGTCAGCGCTGAGCTGAGCAAGGACTTCATGGGATGCTGAGGTTTGAAAATGGGGTGAGGGACATGCTCCCTTCTGCACTTCCTACCCATGACTGGAATAATGCACTGAGGTGTGGCACGCCCTCTACACACAGAAGACATAGACATGTGTGCAGCATCCCATACTTCCAATAGATTTATAGTATATGATGATGACTACAGTAAACAATTATGCTGTCCATACAAACTTCTAAAACACATTTTAGTTGCTCCCAACACAGAAACATACAGACCATGCCCAAATATGCTTTTAAGTGGATTCTCTCCTATAACCTCCAGCTGAGAAGCATCTTGCTTTGAGCCTTATGAGAACTAGTGTAGAGAAATCAAATAAGCCACTCTTACTGCACAGAGCCTTGAGTAGTAATTTATACTGCTCGAAGCCAGCATAGTTTTGGTAATTTGTTGTCACAGTGACAGAATACTCACACTATACAACATGCTCAAGACAAAGAAGAGAGTAATTGACTTGTCATCTGCCATTCCATGTGTATGGCCAACAGGTATGGCCATCAGGCATTTCCTGAAACAGGTATTAGCATGACTTTTACAGGTGAGACACTCAGGTTCAAAAAACATCATGAAGTGCACAGGGTTGCACCGTTAATACGTGACAAAGCCAAGCCTGAGCTTTGTTCTCACTGCCTGTGAATATGCTGCCTTGAACAGTAGGATGGCCAAAAAATATAGACACATTCAAACACAGAATGGTTTAAAAAATGGGGAGAAAGGACTTCCTGCTGGCAGGGGAAAAGCACAGGTAAAACCACATGGAATTGATAAGATTTTAATCTAATACCAACAGACAGGATTTCAGAATATAAGTAATAAGGCATGCTTATTTTGTGAAGTTGGAGTAAACGGGATATTAGTGTTCACACATAACTGCAAGTGTTCCCATTAACTGGCCACCAGAGTTCAGAGTTTTCATCCTATCATGAAACAGCAATAGAACAGGGTGTTCAATGGAGACCATGTGTGACGGCTAGCATCTTGGTTGTCGACTTGACATACTATGAAGAGGAAATTTCAAATAAGGAACTCTCTCCATCAGAATGGTCTGTGGGAGGAATTTCTGTTAGTTGATGTAGGAGGTCCACCCTCTATGGGTGGTTCTATCCCTAGGAAGGTAGAACTGGGATATATAAGAAAGACAGCTGAACATGGGACAAAGACAGTGAAACAGCTTTCCTCCATGGATCCTGCCTGTAATCTTGCCTTAAGGTCCTATCTCATTTCCTTCCATAATGGACTATGAATTATAAGCTAAAATAAGCCCATTCCTCCCCAAGTTGCTTTGGTCATGGTATTTATCACAGCAACAGAAAGCAAAGTAGGACATAATTTTGGTTCATGACCTGGTATTTAACCAGGCACGTCTGCATTAGCACTAATGGGATAATGTAAAGATGTTAACGCTGACCAGTCTTTTGCTCCAACTCCAATCATGCCTGAACTCTCCATTCTAAGAATTTTGAATTGAGTCTTAGAGATGCTTATTAGAAACACAGTGCTTGAAGTCACTGGTCATACAAACTCGGCGATGTATTCACGGAGAGCTTGTAGGCACAGGAAGGACTAAAGCAGGTATGTCCAGACACAAAAAGATCAGACACTCCAGATAAGAAAAAGGTGGTCTCCGGTCCTGATGCGTTCTAGATGTCTATTTCCAGGCCCCATGAGATTTTGTTGCCCTTCTTGACCTGGACCCATGAGACAGCCGTTCTTTCCCTTCTATAGCACATCACCGTCTTCTTTACTATGCTCTGTGGATGCATGTTCTTACAAAGAGCCCTTTATATTAGGTTATCTAAAAGCCCCCGGGGACCATGTGCCTTCCTTCTGTTTTACACACCTAAGGAGAGCCCCAGGCTAGCTCCATCTGCTTCCCTGCCTTCTTCACAGAGGGAAGAGTGGATGTTACATTACTATTGTTACAATAAAACACCATGATCAAAAGTAACTTAAGGCCTTTCCCATTAGATGGATTTTTTTTTTTTTTCCATTAGCAGCATTCAGCCACTTTATTAGTTACTTTTCTATTGCTGTGATATTTCCAGGTCCGGTTCCAGAGAGATAGGAGTGGATCCTGACAGGGAAGCATGGCAGCGAGCAGCAGGCATGGCTGCAGGAGCAGGAAGCTGAGAGCTCCATCTCAATCACCAGACCAAAGCAGAAAGCAAACTGGAAGTAGATGAGGCTTTTTACTCTGAAAGCCCACTCCCAGTGACATACTTCCTCCAGTTGCTTTCAAAACAGGAGACTAAGCATTCAAATGCTCAAGATAATAGAGGAATTTCTCATTCAAACCCCTACATTCCACACCCTGCCCCCCCCCTCCACAGGCTCATATAACAATGCAAAGTGCAGTTAGTCCAACTTCAAAGGTCCCCATAGTCTTTCACAGTCTCAAAACTATTTAAAAGTCCAAAGTCTCTTCTGAGACTCAGGGCAATAATTGTAACCTTTTGTAAAATCAAAAAGAAAACTACAAAGTTCCAATGTCTAACAGCACAGCATCTACACTACTGTCATATGTTGGAAGTATGTAACTCCTCCATGCCCTTTGCTTCAGTTTCCATCTCCAAGTTCCTGCCCTGGATTCTTGCCCTGATTTCCCTTTGTAATGGACTGTAAACTGTAGCAGGAAATAACCCTGCCTCTGCCTCCAAGTGGCTTTTGGTCATGGTATTTATCACAGCAATAGAAAAGTGACCAAATAAAGTAGCTGAATGATGCTAAAGAAAAAAATCCATCTAGTGCGAGAAGAGACCTCTGCCTGCTAACTCAACTAACCCTAGCTTATTTCTCTACTCACCCTTCCTGTAGCAACTCATATTGTGATACCACCTCACCTCTCTACTCTATCCACAGCAACCTTGAGATTCCTTTGAAAGTCATTGGCTCTATTGCAACCAGGCAATAACGTAAACATTTCACTGAATCTGCTCCAGTTGGAGTCATGTTCATCCTACATATTACCAAATCCAAAGGACAATTCTCAGTCCTTATCTTACCTCCCAGAAGCATTGGAAACAGCTGACATTCACTCCTTAAAATATTAAATGTCAATGATGGTCCAGGGTGCCACACTCTGCAAGTTTTCTTTCTGCATCTCATTTTCTTTCTCTGTCACCTCTTCCTCTGCATGTCCCTTAAATTTTGATGTTTTTCAGGCCTCTGGGCCCTAGCCTCTTCTACTAGGACAATGTCTTGACACTTCTTACTGGTTTTCAGGATTTAGTCCAACTTTTTCTCAACATTTGCAATTCTAGGCTAAACCTTTCTAGGCCTCTATATTCCACTTTAGAGCTATGCTCCACTGGGTTACTTTCACCTCTCTGAAGCATTCCTTAAAGCATGCTGCCTACACCTCTACACACATACACACACACACACACACACACACACAACACCCTTACTGTGATCCTGACCATCATGCTGAAAAAAGAACCTATAATTTTCCACTTCCTTATCCCTTCCCTTGTTTTCTTATTTTCATACTCACACAGCTCTATGCATTTTGGTTTTTAAATATTCCAAAGACACTTTGCTTTCACAATCTCCACCACCAGTTACATATCACCACATTCATCTGGATCGCTGTCAAGTCTTTGAACATCTCCTTGACTCTAGGCCTTATCGGACAACGAAAGTTTGACATGATATTCTCAACTTAAAACTGTCTCAGGGCTCCCCGTGGTCTCAGGGTACAGTGTGAACACCTGGCAATGACCCTTCAACTGCTGTGACGCTGTCATAGCACCCTTTCCTATCCTAAAACACTTCTTCCTGCCCTGCCACTGGCTAACTTCTATTCACTCCCAGGACTCGCCAGTAATTTACTTCATTTAGGAACTAGTCTCCCTGACCTTTTGGAATGACCACAAATCTCACTCTGCTGTCCTTATTGCGAGTTCTCTACTTCCTACATTCCTCTACCCCTTCCATCCCATGATGGCAGTGGCCGCATATGACTTGGTTACAACAGATTCTCCAGTGCCTTTGAGTGCCACTTAAGAAGTGGTAATTCTCAACGTTTGTATGAGTATTGGCAGTGATTCCTAATCTGACTTATTAAACAAGCAAACAAAAAGAATTGAGTGTAGTGGTTACTATATTGCTTACTATACACATTTTGAAAGGTGCTATCATGTCTGGGTATATCTATTAGAAACAACTGAACATGACCTTTGCTGTAACTTCTATACAAATGCCTGGGATAGAACCCAAAGCAGCACATACACCAAACAAGTACTCTACCACTAAGCTATAGCTCACCTTTGGTATCTAAAACTTCAACACCAAGCCAGTAATGTTATCACCTGAATTTGTAGATTTCTTGAGGGAGGAAGTTAAAAAACCCCATCATGACAATTAAAAATTTGAATTTTGTTTGTGTCAATATGATCACTCTCTTGGCTAAAAATTTAATAATTATAAGATTATATATTTTTAAAGTTCAAGACTCATAGTTGTCCCATTTCGTTTCTTCCGAGGTCTATCATCTTTCTCTTCGCTTTGATGTAGACAGCTTTTCAGAGCACCTAATTACTTTTATTAAAGTTTAAAGCATTTCTTAAATAATTATATGCAGAAGTACCCATGTATTTATTATGCATATACATATCATTAAGGTGCATATATATATGTTTATGTATATAAGTATTAACACTAATAAACATGCTTGATGTTGAACAAGCTATTAATCTCAAGAGAGGCTTTTCCACACAAACTGAACATAGGTTTTCCTTTTGTAATTAAAGTATGGTATGGACATAGTGCCATCCCTCCATGTCTGACTTCCCTTCCTCCTTCTCAAGCAGAAGAGTGACAGTGGCCCAAGACCAAGTTCTTTATTAAAGGTAAACAAGACCCTGGAGAGAGCCAAGCCCTAGTACTGAGGAGAGTCAGCAGACTCAGTGCTTAGGAAAGAAAGATGGAGATTAGGGCCAAATACACAATGAGGCACACAGAAGCTATGTAACCATGTGCAATATACTGGACTTTTTTCAATTTTAATTTCCTATGTGTAAAAAGAGGAACATAATATGAAACTCACAGGGCTTTCCAATAATTAAGTAAGAAATGTGTAACAGTTAGCATAGTGCCTCCATAAACACTGGACAAATAGGATGTAGTCATTACCTGATGATTCTTCACTAGTCCAGAGTTAAAACTTCATGTATATACTATGCATATACATATCATTAAGGTATACAGATGTGTGTATATATATATATATATGTGTATATATATATATATATGTGTGTGTGTAAGTATTTACAGTAATAAACATGCTTGATGTTGAACAAGCTATTATTCTCAAGAGAGGCTTTTCCAGACAAACTGAACATAGGTTTTCCTTTTGTAATTAAAGTAGGAATGGAGCCAATGCCGCTCTTCATGTCTGACTTCCCATTCTCCCTTCTCAGACAGAAGATAAAGGAAACAAATATGTGCAAAGATGAGATTTTCAATCTACATGCTGTCTGCTTTAATTACAAATAGATCATACCACACAGAACACCGGTTAAGAAAACAAGAACAGCCCACCCATTCCATTAGAAGAATAAGGAGCTTGCTGGGGACCACAAGTGAAAACCCATTTTTATTAGGTGTATGGTACTAACAGATCCCTAGCTTTTAAACCCAGGCACATAGAGGACACCGTTAGGCAATGCCACTGTTGTGATTCTTCAATCAAATATGCCTGAAAAGTAAAAGTTGAGGTTTAAGAGTCAATTAAAAAATACTCTTGTTTTAAACGTTAAGGCGAAATTATAATTTCTCTGTGTCCCACTCCTAGACAAGACACTACAGGCATCTAATGGCTGCTGAGAGAGGGAGAATTAGCCTCTCTACCAGGGATGATCCCCTCATTGGGCTACCCAGTGCAGAATGGTCAACCTTGGAACCAGAAACACGTAAACAACAAAAATGGACTCAGAAAGTTGTATCTATATGTTTTTGTGCATATACATATATATCTTTATGTATGTAGCAATAATTGTGAAAAAGAGGATATGTACTTGAAGGGAGACATGGCAGGATTTTAAGGGAGGGTAGCTAAAAGGGGCTGGAGAGATAAATAGGGGGAGGAAAAATGTAATTCTGTTTCAATTAAAAAGATATGTTTAAAATATATGTGTAAACAGAGCTATGGATGTAGCTCAGTTGGTAGAGTGCTTGCCTAACATGAAGCAAGTCTTAGATTCAAACCCCAGCATCTCTAAATCAGGGTTGGTACCACACATCTGAAATGGTAACCCTTGGGAGATGGATGCAGGAGGACCAGAAATTTAGGGTCATCATCCTTGGCTAACTGTGAGACCAGCCTGGACTACACAAGACCTTATATCAAAATAAATAAATCAATCTAACTTGAATTTCTGTTATATCACAATGAAAAACATTCAGAATGCATGAACATACAGATCCTTTCTTTCATGGCCACTGATGTGCTCGGAGACCCCTGGGGTTTGTGAAATACTCCAGAGTAGAGTACAAGGCACAGGCTTCCCTGAAGGTAGAGAAAAAAAACCCTTCCCTCCCTGCCAGTATTGTTTGCCTCCTTCACATCAGCCAGATCATTCCATCTGCCGAAAACCCCCAGTGTTTTGGGAAACATCAAGCACACTATGGTGATTCATAAGACTTCAAATCAATCAAAGACATTGCTTCCTGAAATGGCCTTCAAGGAACTCCATGGAGAAGAAAAGGCCCACAAATATGCTAACCAATCATGTACCTTGACAGCTTTCTCCCTCTGGAATTCTAAAGCACAGTGAGTGCCCTGCAGGTCAAGGGAATGGTGATCTGTCTTTGCACAAATCTCATGTCCAGAATTCCCCTCTCCGGCTTCCAGGAAGGAAAGCGCCTCTCAGCGCCTGCTGAGAACTGGAGACAGTCCTTTAATACTAAGGTGACTAGTGATTTGACATGGGTCAAGTGCACACACAGTCTCATGCCTGCTAACTCTTGCCATGGACTTTCAGGCCATTAAATCTGTCCCTGAGGGAGTATGCAGAAGGATGGAAGGTGGTGAACAGTATGGGTAAAGTATGATGCAACTAGGCAGCTAGAACTAAATCAAACAGCATTATGGAAACAAAAACTATTAACCTGATCACTTGGGGCATATTGGGCTATAAAACCCTTAATCTCTTCATGTCCATGAAAAGCAGGGGATTCAATGAAAACTTTTAAGGAAAGCATACAACCATAGCAGCTTCCCTAATGAAGAATCTGCAACTCAAACCAACACCTGGTATGACAGTTTGCCAAGCTTGTCCTTAAAGAAATCCTTTGTGGCCTGGTGGTGGTGACTCAGGCCTTTAATTCCAGCACATGGGAGGCAGGAGGCAGGTGGATCTCTTTGAGTTCAAGGCCAGCCTGGGCTATAGAGTAAGTTCCAGGACAGCCAGAGATACAACAGAGAAACCCTGTCTCTAAAAAACAAAAACAAAACAAAGCAGAAGAAACCCTTTGTGAACCACGGACTCCACTGTGGAAACCTGGACTGTAATTCTCCAGATCACAGGTGGGTGGAGAACTACAACCACAGAAGTGAATTCATGGATTTCCAGCCCTGTAGACAAGCATCTAGAAAGACAGGGACAACACTGCCCCCTCCCCCATGCAAATGTTTCTAAGCCACCCTATCTCACTTCCGTTTACTAAGCTGCATCTTAGAAGTGAAACTGTTTCCTTAATTTATGAAATGCTGCACTACTAGGGACAGGGAACTAGAGAGATACTTTCATTTCAGTTCCCACTCCTTACCCCCCGCCCCAACTCACAGACACTTCTGAGGACAAGCATTTACAATCCTAAGCCTATAAATGTACATTCAGGTTGGAGGGATTAAATACAGTTTGAAAGACAGAGATCAAATACAGTTGTCACCAGCAGAAAACACCTTTTACCTTTCTGTGTCAGTTTGCACTATTAAGATTAAAAATTGCTTTAAATTTTCATATTAAGTAATTTTAAAATAAAAAAATAAGGCCATAGATTAAAAGCTCTATTGTTTCAGGTAGAATCTGAAGATATCTCCCTTCTCTTGTCAACACAAAATGAGACAAGTGCTCTTTGAAAGTGTTCAAGAATACAATGTTCACTGAGAGGAAATAAACTTTGAGAATATCAGTTGATACCCTGTTTTCAAATCTAGTCTTTTAGGTAAAAATTACCAGGTGAATAATGAGCAGGTTAAGGCTGACCACATTATAAATGCAGTTTTCCATTTCACTCTTTAATTCCTCTTTTAAATGTACTACGAACCTCTGCTGCCAGTGTGGTTGAAGCTGCAGCAATGCTAATAATTAGCGTGTGTTATCACCAGGTCTGTAGCAACCTAAACCGAAAGCACTCAGACCCATTATTAGTATTAATTAATTAGTTACTATTAACTGTCTCAGATATATATACACTCTCAGCTTTTCAGTTCACAAAATATTTCTGTCAACGTCCATACAGTTTCATCGAGATTCACCCTTCTTCCAGCTTTCTCTTCTGTCTCCGGATCAGGCTGAGGAGCCAGAGGTAACTGGACACTGATGAATGGAGGAAAACCACTGGGTTCATCACCCTGTATGGTTTTCCTGAGGATGCACGTCATTTCCGTTGGACAGTGACTGAATCAAGGCAAATGGTGCTTTTTTCCTGTCATGGGAAGCAAGGGTTTAGGCAAGGGCAACTAAGATGGAAAGGAGAATGGAAAGTTCAAGATTTTGGTCAATACAGTAACATTATAGCAAAAACTTGCATTTGTATCCTATAAGTAGCTTCCTATACTCAATTTACTTACTAAGTAGGTGTGTGTGTGTGTGTGTGTGTGTGTGTGTGTATGTGTGTGTGTGTCTTGAAACAAAGTATCACACTGCAGCCCAGGCTGCCCTCAAACTCCCATCATTTGGTGTATCTCAGCCTCCTGGAATTCTGGGATTGCAAGTGTGAGCCAGGACCCTGGGTTCTAAACATTTTTCTTAATGGAAGTCCACACTTATTACTCCCACCAATTCCTAGATGCTAACAAATAAATGATGCTTATAGAACAATATCACCTGCCAAGCATCATGCTGAGAGATTCATATACATTTTCTATTTTAATGCTTGCAACCATTCTGTAAAAGAGAATTATTGGCCTCACTTCACAGATGTGGGAAGGAAGGCTATGAAGGGTTTCCACTCTGTCATGCAGCCTCACTAGGTTGGAGAAATTTGAGACCCTGTCCTTAAGTTGTTCCTCATTTTGGTTCCATTATGATGAACTACTTTCTGTCATCCACTTTTGGGCCAGGAACCTACTGGACAGAAAAAGGTGTCTCTACTTGTAAGGGTTCTGAAGTCCGCAGGAAGGTGATCAATATGGCAGTGACATTGTCACCTGCAGGTTCAAGGAAAGAAATGACAAACGGTGTGTAATTTGGAGACGGGGAGCTCATTAAAGACAATGGAGCAAGGGCTTCCTAAGAACATAGAGACTGAGAAAGTAAAAGGATGCTCTTTCTACAAGAGGAATGAAATAAAGTAAAATCCTAAATTAGCTGTGTTTTGGAAACAGTAATTATACAAGTTCAATAAAAGTAGAGTCCTTCCTAGTGACTGAAGAAATGAAATGAAGCAAACGTGACCATGATACCCAGGTAAAGAGAATATTCTAGAACAACAGTCTTCAGACTCAAGTCACTGCACCGCCTTAGCATTCCCCAGGATCATGCTAAAAATGCTCACCAGTCCCACTGAATAAGGAACTGGGGAGACAGAGCTCAGTCATCCATCCCTACCTTCACATGTTCTCCAGGGAATTCTGATGTATGTCAGTTTGCATCACTTCTTTAAGAGAAATGAAGAGCCATTAGAAACCTTAGTGGGGCAACAGGAGAGAAATGATATTTTAGGAAGATGAACTTGCAGAGTGGATTAGAAAAGAGACCATTTGCAAATTTATATACTTCACAGAGCTCTGCCATGTAGTTATTGAGATGACACTGTTTTTAGGAGGCAGCACATTAACTGGGGAAGGAGAACACTAAGGGTCTTTCTCTTTCACACTTTTCTTACAGGAAGAACATACTGATGAAATTCAGATTTCTCTGGAGGAAAAAAAAACCAACCTCACCTATAACTTTTTTTTTTCTTTTATCACACTGTGGTATTGTAAGCACTGCTTATTAAAATAGCTTTGTCTCAAAAACTTCCATAGAAATGAAAAAGAAAACCCTAATTAGATATATCACGTATAAAATCAAACTATAAGGAAAATGACAGCTCTTAAAAAATACAGTTCACTGCCCTAGAAAATAACGAACAGAAGTGACTGAGGATTCTTTAAGAACCACACACCTGAAAAACAGAATGTTGCATGTAAAACAGAAGGCAGAATGACTTTTCAAGAGACCATAACTTCTTTACTCCAAAAAAAGGACTGACCTTTAACAGAATCCCACACTCATTTACATTTATTCCAGTGATGTTGCATTTGCTCAAAGGATTTTTTTATTAGCCACTTTCACAGCCAGTTTACAAGTCATATAATAAAACAAATACAGTCTTCATTGTATAAATCATTCTGAGAAATAGCTTTAAAACTGGAAAAGGTCATTTTTCTATATTCATTATGCTCTTCATCCACTAGATATGATTCTCATGACTTTTGACTGGGAAAACAAAACAAAACAAAACTCAAGTCCTCTTCAATAGACAATGGCTGGCAGCCCAGAAGTTCTTGTGTGATTACTTAAAAGAAGGTCAATTAACTAGAGTTATCCCTTCTGCTGTGTCTGTTTAAAAACATATGTTCGTTTAACAAATATGTGATGGGTCCTTTTAGGGCAAGGCCCAGGGTTGATGGCATGCCTGTCACTTGGCAGAATAAGGAATTCTTTTTTCTCCTTCTCCTAGCATGATAGTTCTAGAAGATATTAATGACCGTAAAGAGTCTGTGCCACAGTAATTCTCTATTCTTAAAGTAAGACTAAGACAAGTAATTCTAACATGTACTGACTTTATTTTATTACTCATACAATGCCTAATTAATCATAATTTTATTCACTCTATCTGCAAATGCAGTTTTCAATAGGAGTTAATAAATCATCTTCATCTCTATGCTCCTCGAATCCACTGACCTCCCCATTTAAAGCTACTGAATTCTGCTAAACGCATTCTAAGTTGCGTAACCCCAGGAGGATTACATAATGAAGACTAGCCAAAGTGCTTAATATGAGTGAGTGTATACAGTTTATTAACTCTGAGCTACCCATCAAAGAAAGCATCCTTTATACTACATAAGGGCCCCCTTACATTTCTTAAAAAGAATCTCTTATAAAACTGCTGCCTTGTGCTAATAACTCCTTAAATCAGAACATGGACTACTCAGGCATTCTAATTATGAGCTGAAAACCTATAGTTGACAAGTTATAACATTCAACACATCCAGTTGACTACAAAAATAACATGTTTCAGAGATCAGCATCTTAAATATTCTAAAATTACCATCAACTCAAACCGCTATTTATAAAAATAATATACTACATTTGTGTCAATCATTATTCATCATGTTAACACAGTCTTGAAGCCAAAATTTAAAAGTTCTGCTGTCTAGCAGGCTTTTACGAGCTATTCAAGGTCTGAATGCAAATTTTCAAATGTGCACGCAGCTCTGAACTACCCTATGCCCTGCAACAATAAACATTTGATTTGAAGGAATCAGCCAAAAAAATCAAAATAAAAAGAGAGAGACCCCCAACTCCATCAACACCAGGCTTTCCTTCTACTTAGAAGTACCTGGGTTTAAAAAAAACATGTTTGTTTACATCACCAAAGATATCTAGTCCACAGAGATTAGCCTGCTCTTTCAAACTTAAGGTGATTGGTTTCAAAGTATGAATGGCGTCCTTTGGGTGAGTTTTCTTAAGAATTCAACTTTATAAAGGCTTTTCATTTTTGGCATTAAAAATTCCTTTCTGAGTGTGTTTGGACTATTCTTAACCTTCAACTATTACATTCAATATTAACATACCAATGGATCTAAACCCAGAAAGATCTCTCCCACCACCCACAGATCTAAAGAGAAGCTAAGACCATCCTTGGGGACCTACGGAAGAAACTTACAACTTCAATTTATAATTGAAAACTAACCGGTAAACTGGGGCTCAGCTTATGGAAAGTAGATCAATCCAACACAAAACACTGTCTCATCACTTATAAAAGATCTATAGATCCAATCGACTACCTTCAGAGTACCACTGGTGAAAGGAGAGATGGTTTAAGGGTAACTACAACTAGAATGCATGATGGTCTTTCAGCCCAACCAATTTGTGAGAAAAATGAGATAAAGTTACCAGACAAAGGCTGATGTTAGTATTTTTTATATGAAAGTAAAAGTACATGCTCAGGTCCAAAGAAATGATAAATCATGATGCTTGTATCTGACCAAATATGCTTTCAGAAAACAGCAAAAAAATAAACAAACAAAACAATAAAAGCATGTATGTACAGCATGCTCAAAACTGTGAATGAGTTAACATATTGGGAAGAGATGGGGTTGTTGAGTCTATTTACAACCTTCACCTACACTTCAAGTGTATTTGCAAAAAACAGGCCTTAGCTTGTAATGAAAAAGCACAGGAAAGGTACTAGCTGCTTCTAAAACTTATTTTCTCCCTCACTAAAACAAATCCCAAAGAATAGGAATTTCTACTGAACACCTCAAGAAGGGTAACTTTTTAGATAGCTGGAAATGAGAGACTGACACAGGGTGCACGCCCACATGCTACCTTAACCATCTACAACTCTTGTCTCCCGCTTTTATGCCCTTACTCACTATGACAAGGACGAAATGAATACACACAGGCCTTTAGCAGCTTGAGCATACATATTCCTGTGAAGGAAAAGCTAAGTTCAGGCCGTCATGGTCTGAAATTCAGCTCAGGGAATCTAGACTGTCACCCTAAGAGAGGGCCAGGAGTTCTGGGTGTTTATCTCTGAGCTTCTCTTGCCCCTTAACATATGAGAAGAGACCACGTAACAAGGAAGGATCTGTCTGAAACAGAGGCTCCAGTTAACAGTTGTGGTGTTCGCGAGCTATGAGTTCACATCCCAACCACAGTCATTCATAGAACTGTGTATCAATTACTGCCACACCCTTTCCCATAAACTCTTGGCATATGCAAACAAGCTTCCCCAAGAGTTTGGCAACAAAAATTGTTTTAGAGTGTGTTGTACTATATTATTAAGCTCCATTCTTTCATAACTAGGTGTTATTCATTTGGTTTCCATCTCAGTTTCAAACTTACCTTCACACCAATTCTCATGATAAACATTCACAGAAAGGCCTGGCGACTAGACAGTCTAACAGAGACAAACAAAACAAAAAACAAACAAACAAACAAAAAACCCCACACAGAAGTACATAAAAATGTAAATAAAAGGTAATATCACATTGCCGGAGATCAGAGACCAGTACAGCAACATGAGGGCTGAGTAGTTGCTTAGTTATGATCCAGGAAGACAAACAGGGGCGGTGGGGGGGGGGTGCGGTGAGAGGGAAGAGAGAGATAGGAGATAGAGAAAGGGGCGGGAGAATGTGTGTGTGTGTGTGTGTGTGTGTGTGTGTGTGTGTGTGTGTGTGTGTAGGGAGCCATTTTCATCACAAAAGCCAAGGAAAACACACACACACACACACATACACTCACACACACACAAACACAAAAATTAAAAAGCTACTTGAGCTTCTTAATCTGTCTGAATTACATGAAGGACTGCTGTGCTCTGATTTACCTAAAGCAACTGCTAGAGGATTCATGACAGAGGAGCACTGACTCCTAAATGCTCTTAAGCCTTAATCTCATTTGGCTTTCTTTGAGGTACCTAATGATCACAGAAATCTTTATCAGGGCACTGTTGGGGAGGGGTGGTCTCTGCCATCTGAAGAGCAAGTATCAGCCAGCATTGCTTTTTCAGGGAATAAAAGAAGCTGCTCTATCTCCCTCCAAGAGGTTCCCAGCAGGGCTGCTTACTGGCTGCTGGCCTGCCAGTCAGGGCTGCGGAGGCAACAGAGCCCCAGCAGGATCAGCCAGTGCAGGTTTCCATTAGAGTCTGGGTATCACCATCTGAACTGGCTTAGTCAGGCACCGAGCTGCATTTCCACGCCCCATCCTTTGGACACTAAGAGCATTTCATAAAGTCCAATGAAGCCCCATGGCTAATATGTAAAGTAAATACTGGACTTCAAGATGTCTGAGGGCCTTTTAGATCTGAAACCTGATACATCTAAATTCAATATGAAATTCTCTAAAAAGGCCAAGAGCTGCAAAATATAATCAATTTGTACAAACTCTGAGTATCAGGTGAAAGGCTTAGCTCTCATTATGAAGTTTATCATAATTACACATTTTTGCCAAATCTAAAATATAATTTTCTTCTTACTTCTTTACAATATCCCTCAAGGACAAAGCAAGTTAAAGTTCACTTTGCTATTACTGAAGTCTATTTTGAGGACTGATTTCAACACTTAAGGAGGCAGCTTGATTGTGACAAACCTGGAGACACTAGTTTAGAGCAAGTACATTTGACTGTGAGAAATGAGTTCATCTTTACACATGCTCTGAAGTACAGAACCAGAAGTATATGCAGTGAGTACATAAATTTGACAATACTAAAGGTTTGTTGTAAGTTAGCAATCCAAGAGAATTAGAGTTGAACACAGAGTATTTAAAAACCATACTTATCTGGAAAAATCATTTGGATGAACTGTGAATGCATCTCTTTAACCATCAAAACCCAATTTCAACTATTATTATAACTATCTGTTGAAATTTCACCACCATATTCCTGGCTTATTAATCAATCTATGAAATAGAGTACTCTTGGAAGTAGCAGTAATGTAATAATAGCGAGTGGCATTTACTGTATCCCCATTACAGTCTGTTTCCACATTAAGCTTTACTGGCAAGATCACTTTTCAACCTCAAGATCCAACAAAGTCGGTACTAATATAACCCCTGCATTACAAACGAGAAAAATGAAGTTCTGAGAGATTAAGCAACTTGGCAAAGGTCACAAAACTAGTTCATGGAGAAGACCAGATACAGACTCAGGTAATCTGGGTCTAGTATCCATTGTTCTAACTCTCCATCCCTGCAAGAGGACAGAGCAGAAGAAGGGGGGGCACTCAGACTTTCCAGGACCTCCTCAAGAAGACAGGCCCAAAGATTGCTGTGGTTTTTTTTTTCTTTTTTCTTTTTAAAATGTATATGAACCTCCAAAAACTATATATTCCTCTGAGGTTAGCTGTGAATTCTTCTCCTATCTATAACGTAATGGGTGGAGAGCACATTTATACTTTGAAGAGCTCCCCTGAATCATTGTACCCCTCTTCTCTGGGCACCTGCATCTTTTTGCATAGTGCAACCCTCTTTGTTTCTCCCTCCTGTATCACCACTTTCCTACACAAAGGTATGAAGCACAATGACGACAAATGCTTCTACTCTCATAGAGAACTTCATAAGCAGAGAAAAAGGGGTCACACCACATTCAGCCTGAGCAGCTTTAAAAACTGTCTTCTGCGTCACACCCACGGCAACATTTGTAAAACTTGCTCTAGTTTACTTAAGACCAATAAAGTAAAATTTACAATAGGGCAGAGTTGGGACACATCTATTTTATGCTCATTCTATATTAGGGTCTGTCAAGAACAAATACGGTCAGCCTTGGGAGTTCCAAATACTCGTCTTGGGAGTTCCATTTAGGAATTGTGAGGGGGACAGTGAACAGCACTCACCAAGAATCAGAACTTCTATTTTCAATTCAACTCTGCCACTAACTGGTGATTTTCAGAAATATCGTAGTGCTTTGGATACTCGAGCATAGAGTAAATGAACTAAGGTATCACTCAGGTCTCACGCAGCTGTTATATTTTATGATGTAATATACAGTTTAGGTTTTTTTTTAAAAAAAATTAAATAAGGTTAGCATTTTCCTGGCATACTGCTGGTAACCAAACAATAACTTGTAGAGTCTGTATAAAGGCCCTTTAAGAGAGCATGAGATTTTAGACAGCTCAAATACTGACCATCAGGCAAGACAGCAGGCTATCAACTGAGGGAAAAGTTAAGACATTTCACCCCAAAATAAACAAAGTATCTTCTTTAAACTACTAAACAGATTCTTCTTCTTTTCCTTTATAATCTATTTAGGTCATTTTGCCAGTCATTTCCATTTCCTCTGTGATCCTATTTTGGCTAATTAAACATATGTTTATTGTTTCCTATATGATATAAAAGAAATTAAAAGCCTATCGGGTTAGAGGATGTAAGTCAGGCCCTGGGCACTTCACATCCCTCTACATTTTAGTCTTCATCCTTCATAGGCATCTGTACCTATTCTACCCTTCTGACCTTGACACACATACTGAAAGCTCCTTTTCCTGCAGAATTTACATAGCAAGCCTTTATAAACATTATACTTTGAGTATGTAAGTTCCACAGTAAATTCCGAGAAACGATGGTCTCCTGGGAAAGCATATTTACACATGCAAAAGCACTAGGACCAATTTCTCAAGATGGTTTAGCGGAGTCCTGACCTGAGGACTGCTGCAAAGGTTTCAGCACGGAGTGCGTATCTCTAACCTAGCTTTCACAGCTTTAACCAGATACTAAGTCCTACACACAGCGCCTTTATGTGGAATCTTAGCTGCCTGATATGATGAAGTCAAGCTATTCCCTTTATTGAACTTACAGAATGGCTTGCAGAAAATTAAATGGAACATAATTCACATCTACTCACACAATCTTTTCTTGTTTATGTAACTTCAGCAGTCAGCACCTACTCTAGTATTTACACTGTTGAAATTGTGACTTATTCATATTCTTGTTAAAGACAGGACCCTTGGCAAATCTCTAGAACCCTTTACAAATCTCTGTAATTCTCTTGTTCTGGGATCCCTGATTAGGACAGGCTCATACTAGTATGTGTTTAATAAGGAGTATCAAGGAGCAGGGAGCCAGTGAACAGGCAAACAACCCAAAAGTGTCCTAACCTCTCAGGCTAGGACTTCAAAGGATAGCTTCATTTCCACACCGTTACTCCATAAAAGTCACCTGGAAAGTTCAGTTTCATAATAAAAGTGCTTTTGTTTCAGTTTGTCATGGTAACTTATTCTCACATCTGATCTTTATAGCTAAAGGGCAAATTGTTAATAATTAACACAAACTGTAAACTGTACTCAAGAACACATATGCGCACATACGCATGCGCTCAACACACGCACATGCACGCACACACACACACACACACACATCATTAATGCTAGTGTAAAATGTAATGGAACATGTTTTAAGCGTTAGCCGTCAACTTGTACCTTTCTTCATATGTTTGAGTTTACAAACAGGTCTGGGATGAAAAAGCCTTCTCTCGAGAAACTGAGAAGACAGCTGTGACTATAGCTGACGGGTCTCAAAGCCTCAGGCGACCAACCCAAGACTGTCAGCCTGTAGAACTTCAAGTCCTTCTTATGTTGTGGGGACTCCAGTCTGAGAAGGGTCATTTTGTCTTCTTCTAGCACTCAGAATGCCCCATAACTCCAGAAAATGAAAAATCAAATGTTTACTGTCCAAAGTAGATTAGAGCCTTCACCCTAAGGTACAGGTAGGCTCATTGACATGCTCCCTCTACCACCCCCAAAAGGCTTAATTTAACTTTCTTTTAATTTAAAAAGAAAAAGTGGAAAAAACTAGACATAGAGTACATTCCTAAAAGTTACATGAAACTAATTTCTAACATTCTAACACTTATTTTTTTTTGTTTCTTTGCTTCCTGCCCCCCAGAAAGGAAAACTTGATTATACTCTTTAGGAGATCAAATTCGTGACAATAAATATGAATTTCACTTATATCACAAGCTTCAGAAATTCCAGGATGTTTTTACAAGGTTTTTACATGGATGGGAAGAGGAAATGAAATCCATCATTATTGGAATTAGTAGAATTCATTCACTATCATTTTGTCAAGGCAATGTCCTGTTTCAAATTAACAGTCTACCTCCCCGAGGCCCCAAACTTATTAAAAATCCAGTGTGGTACCAACAATACAATTATGTCAGTGTTATAAAAACAGTGTGAGTTGTTTTTGAACCAAACTTCCAAAATAAAGGCTTGACTCGAATTCAATCCTATAGCTTCTAAATTCTAACTACAAAAGTTGTAGCGCATTCGAGTACAAAAATGAACTTAAGTATAAAGACAACTAGAACACACAGAAACAAGAACAGGGCCAAGGCAAAGGGCTACCGGGTCATGGCAAGTAGCCTCTAGTGCAGGAAATGGAACCTAAATATATAAAGTTGAAGTCATCCTCAACTGACAATCTCTTTTCCTGTCCATGACCAAACACCAGGTCCTTTAGAATAGCTTGAGTAGAGGGTAAGAAAGTGTATGGGGGGGGGGGGAATGGACTAAAATTAATTATATACATGCATGAAGCTGTCAAAGAGTAATTAAAAAAAGAATAGCATGGGTTGTTTAAGGTTTATAAAGGACTGTGTCTGCTTGAACTATTCTAATGGAAAATCATAATTCATTTCTCTCCTCAGCCTGTTGGCCTCTGACTAAATGCTGAAGCAAATCATGCTGACTATGTGGGGTGTTCATAACAGCATGGAATTTTAAAGAACACATTTAGTTCTAACATTTTATGTAAAACCAGGCAGTTTGAACTAGGTTCTAAGATGTTGGCACCACATGACAGAGGCTACATAAATTTTCCTGACATGGGAAATTAAGTTCCTTTGACTTAGAGACATCAATAAGGCAGGTCTAATAGCCAATGGATATACATACTGTTAATATGCTGGCCTCGGTAGACTGCTACTAGGCATTGTATCTGTTCTAAGTCATTGTTAATGGTCAGCTTCTTAATGCTTTAGTGTTTAAAATCTGTTCTTCTTACAACCTCAGCCCAGATAAACTGACAGCTCATATGAATTCAGAAGCATGCCCTGCGTGAATCACTCCTTTCAAATAGCAACAGCAGTAGATACTGATCCTTTGAGAGTAAATTTTCTAATGGTCTGTATTGCTTAAGAAGCCTAAGAGGTCAGGGTGGGAATATCTTTAGGAAGAGGCAGAACTGTGACCCATTCTCCAGGAAGGGCAGTACTGTCAGGATTTCTTGGAGAAGGAAAATTGTTGGGGAAAGTTGGTCAGGATAGCAGAACCCCTTCAGGCCCTACTATGCCTGAGAAGGGGTCTCTGTAAAGCAAAAAGACTGAAGGATGATCAAACTAAGTCATGGGCCTGGAGGGTGAAAGGCATTCTTCTCAGAGAAAACTGAAAGGGACCCAAGTCTGCTTAAACTTGCTCAATGACACCTTACCCAATTTCATCTGGTCTTACGCATGTCTTATGGCCATCAACCTGCCTCCAGTCTGCAGTCACTTTAAATTCCTTTCCAGTCTCCAAATTCTGTTCACTTCCTGAAAATGCTATCATGATGCTTTCTTGATAACAGACCCGATATTAAAACAAAATTTTCATTAAAATATTGCATGCATTCATAATGCATTTTAGAGGATGGAGCCAGAGTTGAGATGTCATGCTTTTACCATAGTTCTGCAGGTCTGGATTCCCAGGAAAACATAGGGAACAAGCCTGGAAGGAGATTGGCCCCAGAGCCTGGAGACTGGGAAGCCTCTGCTCCCTTATTCAGGTGTCAACTTGGTCAGTGTTTAGTAAGCTGCCAGCTTTCACCTTTGAAACAGCGTAAAAGGATCTGCTAGGTTTCCTTCACCTTTAAGCTTATCAGAAATTAACCACATGTTACAGTGAAAAATAACCAGAACAAAATTATCCGGTACTTATCAAAGTCCATGCTTACTCTAGATTAAGTTTGTTACTGAGCAGCTGTGGAGGCTGACCTGTTGCATCAGAGAACACCCCCTTCCTGACAATGTTCTAGAAATACAAGAAGCCATAGATCTCTCTCTCTCCCTCAACGCCCCCCCTTACCCCCGTGTGTATGTGTAGTTCTTGAGTTTTAAATCAATAAAGGATAAAATGCCGACCATAATGGGAAGTCTCAAGTTTCACGTTTACAGCCTGTTACATACACACAGAATGCCACCAGCAGGAGAAGGCCACATGACTGAATATTGGGAGCACTGGCTCACTGTTACAACCTTTCTATCATGCGTGATTGATGCCCTGCGTTTACACTGAGTTCCAATTTAAGCCCACCTGCAAGCCTCCGTGAGGAGGGTCAGTTCAATACCTTCACAGTGACTGTTCTCAGGGAGGACTACCTAAAACGACTCCTTAGAGAGCCAGTGTATCACCTGACCATGTATTCAACACAGCATGCAAGTTCAACGTATTCAGCCTCACATCCTAACTGGCGACATCTCCTAAGGTTGTAAAAGGAAAACGTGCAGCCTTTGGCAAAGGGTGGGAGCGGGGACCTCCCTCGCCTCTGCGTGATAATGTAGAAGCCTTAAGTTGCAACCATTTATCATACCTTCCTGAAAAACACCGCAGCCTGAGGCAGCCTGAGTAGGATTTCTGTAAGAGCTTACTCACTCACCTCTTTGATCTTTGCCCTCTTTTCGCGGATGGTGGCGTCAGCTGGCTCTCGGTTCTCCACCCCGATGGGGGGCAGGAAGTCCAACTCCGGCAAGCCCCCAAACAGGTTCTTGTCACGCAGCTGGTCCTGAGCTACCTTCTCCTTCTCCTGCAGAATGTCTCTTTGGATCTCCTCCGGCAGCTTCTGCAGGGTCTCCTTGGCTTCCCTGAGAGCCCGCTCGTGGTTTTCGCGGATCCTGGCTAAGTTGTCCTCCAGTACAGCTCCGGGGTCCCCGGGCACTCCTTCCTCGCGGTGTCGGACTCGCCCCTCGGCAGCATCCTCGGGGCGCGCCCCGAGCCCGGGTTTGTGCTCTGCCGCCGGCTGCAAGGCGGGGTTGGAGTGGAACAGGACCCCGCTGAGCAGCTTGGAGGAGTCAGGCAGGAAGAAGATTGCCCCGAAGCAGAGCGTGATGAAGGCGCTGAACACCAGCAGCAGCACGAACTTCTCGGTGAGGCGGAAGGCAGCCGGGCCAGACCCCTTCCTACCGCCGCCAAGCCCCCCGCCCAGGCCGCCGCCCCCTGGGCTGCTGAAGAGCGGCAACAGGCCCCCTACGGGCATCGCTCCGGTCGTCGCAGCCGCCGGTTGGCAGTCTGTCCAGGGGCCAGGCGCCGAGCAGCTCAGCAGCCAAACTTCGCCGCCGGCGGCCGTCAGCGGCTGCGGGGCCGGCTGCTGCGCATCCAGGCCGCCCAGAGCGCGCGTCTGGGCTGCGGGTCTCCCGGCTGGAAGCGGCTGCCCTCCGGCTCTCCTCGCCGGGGCGGCTCCTTTGGCAAACAGGCACGCGTAACAGACCGCTGGCTGCAGCCCCTGTGGGGAGAGGAGACGGTAAAATGCTGAGGTTAGGAAGATGGTGAGAAAGTTTCCAGCGGGTCCCCGCCCTCCTCTGGCCCCGGGAGCCCCAGGACAGTTTCCCCGCAAGCAGCTCAACCACGGTCCAGCTGTGGGCACCGCCCTCGGAGCACACTTTGGACTTAGGGTGAAGTTTTCCAGAGCCGGGGGCAGGGTGTCCCGCGCACATCTGGGGCAGAGCCGTGGACACCTCGGTAGCGCACCTCCCGGCAGCAAGGGCGCCGCGTGCGTGGGGGGCTCGTCAACTTCGCCCGCTGCCCATCTCTGCCGAGTGCGTCCCGGTGGGCGGCGGCGTGTTTGCAGCCCGGCGGGCCCTGCGAGTCCCGGGACGAGGCTCAGGTGAGCGAGCGCGCCGACCTGCCGGCGAGTGCGAACGAACCAGGCAGCGTGCCGCCCTCCGCCGCGGCCCCGCCGTGCACTAATAGCACTGCCGGCCTCCTGGCGGTCGGAAACGAGGGCGGTGACGCGTCCGGAGAATGACAGCACGTCCGGGCCAATCTTACGCCTCCCAGGGTCCCGCGGGGGTGGAGCCGAGGCGGGGAGGGGGCCGCGCAGGGCGGGGAGTTTACGGGAAGCACTGCCTCGCGGGGGCCCGGCAGAAGTGGGGAGGTCGCGGCTCCCCGAGGCGCGGGAGGGCTAGAGCTGCGGCCAGGAGCAGGGTCGGACCGGCCGGGAGGAGCGGAGTCGGACTTGGTCCGAGCTTACTTGGCACCGAGCCCACTCGGCCCGGAGCCCCAAAGGTGGTGGGTCCTCGAGTGACCACAACAACCGTGGGCTAAGGCGGCCGCTGCCGCATGCCCCTGGGCTCTGAATTGGCTATCCGGAGGAGCTCGCAGAGGATTGCCGGACAAGGGGTGGATTTGAAGCGCGGTTTTTCTCCAGTCAGCTCTCATTACCCAAGACAGGGATTCCCGGCGCCCAGTCACTCTCAAACCCAAAGTCCCTGGGCTCCTCGCAGAGCTTTTAAGCTCTCAGCTCTTCCTCACTGACATCCTTTTACATCCTTGAGACTCAGGGTTTGGGGATTGTTTGAGGTATGCACACTCTTCCCCCCTCCGAAAAGGAAAAAACAAAGTTGTATGCTTCCCCCACACTCCCCACTTTCGAAATCCCTTTACCTCATCGCAGTTGGTCAAATTTTCCATTCAAAGAAGACGGTTTTATGCTGCCAGAGCTCCAAGCAATAAATTGAACCCTGTTGAAATTAAGTCTTGGATCCAACAACTCCCAGCGAAGGAAAGACTTGGTCCAATAGAGATTGTTTTCAAGACAGCCTTGCAGTGTTCAGTCTCATGGAATGTCATGGAGACTGGCTCCACCTCCCATGACATCGCTTGGAATGCCCTGCTGATTTTGCACTGATAAACGTTTTGACCTGGTTGAGAACCTCATGCCTCTGGGTGAAGGGACAGGAAAACGTTTCCCAAAATGTGTTATGAATGCCCTGTTGCTCCAACAAGAAACAGTTACCAGGGAGGAAAATTGGACTGACTTCCCATTCCTGAAAGCTGGTTTGTAGCAAAGGTGTTCACTCCCCACCTTCTCTGGAAACCTAATTCTAGTTTGCCCTCTATTTGTTGTCTTACACAACAAATAGGAAAACATCTGGCACCTTCCAGGAGAGTGCCCACGGTACAGATGTTTTCATATGTTGGGCTCTGTGAGAAAATAGAAAACCAAGTCACAAATCCTGTGGCAGTTTTCGTTTAAGTGTTAATTATTGATTTTAGCCATCATTATTTGTTGTGTATCGGTTTGTGCAAAGAGAGCCAGTCACACCTTCAAAAGTTCTGGTTAATAAGAAATTATGGCTCGATAAATCCGACTTCATGGCTTGATTATTTTGATACTTGCTATGAAATTCTATGCCCAGAAGAGTGCAGCATATCCAAGCAGGGTAATAGATTTAGCTCTAAAAATGAATGCGACAATGTTTTCTTTTAATGATTGAAAGGTAAATTTGTTTCAAAGTACATTTGTAGGTTGTGGGTAGGCTGAAAACGTAATCACTGTGAAATAATATAGTTTGTTCCCAACAAGACCCTTGAAACTGAACTACCTCGTAGGAGTAGGAGAAAAGACAGATCCCTAGAAACTGGAATTAACTCCTGAGGAAGCCAACTGCTTGTTTCCTGGTCATTTGTGGGGAGGGGTCATTTTCCAACTGTTTCAAGAATGGGATTATTTTTACAGAGACAGAAGTATCTATAAACCTTCATTTTAAAATTGCTATAAGTGTGTATTCCAGAAAATAATAAAATCCATCTGTAAGCACATGTACTAGGGTAGGACAGTAAAGTCATACGTGATTCTGTTTCTAAATTCCTTAATCTTGAGGCCAAATCAATTTGGGCATTGAGGATGCTACCTGTCGTGGAAGCATTAAAAATTCAGCACATAGATTTAAGGTAGATTTCCCCTTAGATTGTAAATTTCATATATATATATATATATATATATATATGTATATATATATTTTTTTTTTCTAAATTTTAAGGTGACTGCTCTTTTTATTTTGGCTCACTTTTTTTGAAGCTTGCTTTGAGGTTGTGGTTGTTTTTTTTCCGTTTTATCATTAGACAAGGTTTATTGTAATCAAAGCTTGGTTTTGCTAATTTACAGAATGAAAAGTTAGCTCCTGTGGTGGAATATAAATCTGCATTCAAGGATACCCATCTGTGTGAGGCAGGCTGAGAATGTGATGGGAATGTCCATACTTGGGCTAGAGCAAGTTTGAAACAGACTCACAGAGAAGTTATTTTAAGACACATGCTAATCAAATCCGTCATGCAAACCTCTTTAAATAGCCTCTCGAGGCGCCATGTATGTATGGTAAGCAGGACAGACAGCAGGTAGAACTGAGCATGGTACAGAAGCAGAATGGTGTTATGCCTTGATCTCAGTGCTCAAAGCTCTTCATAGTCTCCTTCAGAAAAACGTGCAAATGAAAAATGACTGGTTCTGGCTTCTCAAACCATGAAATCTCGATTCTGTGAATTTGGAGCAGACTCCCACTTACCTACCTGAAGGAATGCCTTGATCTATGTGAATGCAGTGGTTTTGACAGGATATTGTTTGCTCAGTGTGAACAGGCTAGTCTAAACTTGGCAACCTTTAACATTTTGTGAGATTGTCTTCTTCCTGCTTCCTTTTCTTTGTAACTGTGATCAGCCAATCCTTCGGATGTGATGTCCCCTGTACTGTTTTCCACTTGCCTATAACTGTAATTTTCACTTTGCTCCCCTTTCAGTACTTTTGTCATTCAAAAAAAATTATGTTTTGAGATTTTTAAAGACACTTTAGAATAGTATAGTTAAAACAAACAAAAAACAAAACTTGGATATAGTCGGAGACAATCCCAACGCAATCTCTAATTAATTTGGCTAGTTGAATTTCAGGTATTTTTTTCCAAAAATAAATTAACAAAAGGTATATTTAACATTTACAGTATGATAATAATGAGCATGTTCATAGAGGGAAAACCGGCAATATTTTAATAATGGATAAATTAATAATTTTTAAAAGTAATCAGTGAATACTTAAAAATTAAAGCACAAAAACTTTTCTTAAGCATGTCCTACGATCTTCAAGTGAGAATTCTATGAAAGAATTCTCTTAAAGATACTAATATTTGTTTAGGGTTTAAAAATAAAATATAACTCAACGGCTTATGTAAATTTAGTCTGGATAACAATTACTGAATATTTCTAAGCAGTTATGGCCCTGATTAACAGAGTTTCTAATTCATTTCAAATCCAGGTCAGAATGGGACTTGACTTTTATTTAGAAAATAAAATGGAATATGAAGAAAATACTTCATTTTGAACATTAATCTTGATGTTTCAATACATCAGTGGACAACTCAGAATTTTACATTAACTTCTACAAGAGAATTAATTTAAAAGCTTAAAAGGAACTATCACTAATATTAGTACTTAAAATGGAGTCCGTAGTCTACCTGTGATGCCTGGTCATTTTTCCTCCCCTAAATTTACTTTGGAATGGCTAGAGTGGGAGAATACTTTCATTAAAAAATCCTGTTACATTGGAAACAAGAAAAGGAGTACTATTCTAGGTTGAATCCTCATGCCCACCTTGTCCCTGCAAGGCCATGTTGAGACATCTGTTTTTGTTTTGGACACTTTCTTGAGGATATCAGCAGTCCCCAATTTGAAGACATTGTGTACCACAAATATTTGCCAATTGGCTTTGTGGAACTTTACATGAAAAAGAAGTTGTAACTAGTGCTTTGCCTTGCCAGTCTCCTCTATGAAGATGTGGGGCTCTAAGGAAGTCTTACGTGTTGGGGGAAATGGCTAGAAATGCCAGTAGTCAACGTAGCATGCAATTAGAAGATTATATTCATCTTGAATGCTGGAGCTTAAAGCCCAAGTTTATTTGAAAGAAGAGATGCAAAGATAGTCTCAGAGGAGTTCTAAACCAACGTTCAGGGTGAGAATGGTGTATGGAAGTTCTCAGGTGGAATGTTCATGAGATTAATGAAGGGCCTGAAAGAAGTAAGCCTATAAAGTAACTTGGCAAGGATTTGAATGAGGAATGGATTGTTAAAGACATTGTATGACCTTGGTTGTGTGACTGTGGCATATGAGCTACCTACGTTCTGTGACTCTCATATTTTATGTGCAGCGCTGCTATGGATCTTAAGCAGAATGTTTGAAGTAATGTCTGGCACAGTAGGCATTCTAGGAGTTTAAGTTAATTTCTCCCCTTTCCTCCCTCATAAGAGAATTAAATGCTAGGAATGGTAAAAAAATGGTATCCATAGAATTCTTCCAAGGAGGATTCTAAAGGGGGATGAAGGAGAAAAAAAACCACTATGGATGTGCCATTTTTCAACCCTATCCTCTAAATAACTTACACCAGTGAAGAAGGTGTACCTGGACACGTCTACTCAGGTGTGCATAGGAAAGCAGTATACAATATTTTCCCTCTCTTTGTATCAGTAGGCTACTGGTACAATTCTAAGATTCCCAAAAACTTGAGAAAAAAATGAATGATGGTGACATCTCAAGGTGAGCAAAATGACATTCATAGCAGTGATTGAAGAATCTGAAACCAGGATCTCAGGGCAGAACATCTTCATAAGATGTGTTAACAACAACCATTATGGATATGTGTGTGTGTGTGTGTGTGTGTGTGTGTGTGTGTGTGTGTGTGTGTGTGTATGTTGTATTTTATGACTTGAGAAGATACTATTTCAACAGAATGAAACAAAGATCAAGTCTCCCTCCAAGACTAGAGAAAGATAAATTTTTCCCTTCTTAGTTTCCAATACACTAGATGTACTTTTAAATATTTTTGTTCTTTAAAAATAACATTTACTCCATTCTCTGTTTCAGAAAAGATCATAAGCTGTTCCAGAAAAAAAAAAAACTCAGAAATGAAATATTTTTGATATATTGTTCTGTCCAATTGAAATATTTTTCATGAAATAAAATGAAATGAAACCACATGTGCCCATTCCTATTTTGGAGAAACTGTCTACAAGGCATGACACGAGAGCACTTGGCTTCCCCTTTTCATTGCAAAATAAACATTCTGTTTGTACAGCATGTTCAGTTTTTTCTTGTTGTCCTTGAAAACAGAATCTTGACTTCACTCTGTATCTCTGAGATGAGGAACTCACTTGATGTTCTTTGTTGATACAATTTATTTTTCAAGTTCATTTGGTTCATGTGTGTCTTCTGCAACTTACATACTCACTTAGAGACAAAGGCAAAGTACATCTGTGTTGCAGATAGTGCCTGAGCAAATAATACTTTTTGAATGTGTGACTGGTAGTCTATTTATTTGGTAGAATGGAGACTGTTCTGAACTATGGCAATAAGAGAGAGAGATAGAGAGAGAGATTTTGATTGATTTCCAGAAGAAAATTGAAGGGAAAAAATTCAAATCACTGACCCATGTGTCTCATAGATTTAATTGACTAGAAATGACAGAGTCTCATATATGGTTTCTAAAAATCACTGGAGTATGAGTGCAACTCATTCGCTCACTAGGTACTCAAATTTATCCCGAATATTAAATGGATATAATGTATTCACATGTTGTATTACTATAATACTGTTACGCCCTCAATAGTAATCAACAAGAAATGAAAATAGACAGGCAGTGGTGGTGAGCGCCTTTAATTCCAAAACTTGGGAGGCAGAGGTAGGTGGATCTCTGTGAGTTGGAGGCCAGCTTGGTCTACAGAGTGAGTTCCAGGACAGCCAGAGTCACAACAGAGAAGCCCTGTCTCAAAGGGGGTGGGGGAGATGAAAATAATCAAGCATCCCTAAATGTCATTCATTTCACAGTTTAGTAATATATATGTGTGTGCGTGTGTGTGTGTGTCTAGCAAGAAATTAATTTAATATACTTAAGTAGGCATTATCAAGAATTTACTAAACCTAGCTCTAATTCCATTTCTTGCGTAGGTATTATAGAGTAGAGGAAATTACAATAAAAGCAAGAGAATTTTGTTTGTAAAAGTTTTCAGTTACTACAAAGATACATATAGTGTGTTGGTAAGTGAATTCTATTAACCGTATGTGGTTTCACCATTTCCATTTCTTTGAAAAGTGTTTAAGGAATGTAAAATGGTGCAGCTGCTGTCGCAAACAGCCTGGCAGCACCTCAAGAAGATAAATATAGTGTCGCCATATGATCTGGCAGTTCTCCTCCTAGGTGTACAGCCAAAAGAACCGAAAATATATGTGCACACAATAGTCTGTGCATGAAAGCTCATGGCAGGTTTATTCATGATAGGCAAAATGTGGAAACAGCACAAATGTCCACCAACTGATGAATAGATACACAGATGTAAATCTATACAAGAAAAAGTATTCAACAAGAAAGGGCTGCAGTGGTGACAACACATGACAGGGGTATACGTTGACCATACTACCCTACAGATGCTATTCACAAAGAATACAAAAAATGTCTAGAAGAGGGGCATAAACAGGAATGGGAAGTCAATGACTGGTTGCCTAGGGTAGAGGGGATGGAAAGGTAGAGAAGGTCAGCCTTAAAGGAAGGGTTTATGGACAGTGAGAGCTGCATGACAGGGAATACATTAATATCTATATAATTTTAGGGAATTTTAATTGTGAATTATAGTTCAATAAGTATTCAAAGTATTTTTCTTTTAGAACTGGCTTATAAGACTCTTCAGAACCATGATACATCTAGTAATGAGATGAAGTTGACACACTAAATAGAGATATTATATATTACGGTCCAAAAACTAATAAGCAAAGAAATATTTCCCCAAACAGAAGAAATCATCAGTTTCTCAGCTTGAGAAACATACACGTCTTTTTGGAATAGTCCAACCGAGGGAATGCTTTCACGTTTCGAGTCACTTCCATACTCTGCACTTACCGTTATTAAATAAAACACAGACAAGTAATGCCATTCGCAGTTTTGATATGCGGAGAGTTACTATTGGCTGTACCTTACCACACCATGGCGGGCAAGATGTTTCCAGCAGAACGTGTTTGTGGTGTGCAGCATGTAAGCAAAATAAGCCAAAGAAGCAAGAGACAGGCGTTGCCTTAGTGATCAGAAGACATTAGTTTCTTCTGAAATCACTTGGGATTTCTTTCAATCGAAACAATTATGAAAACAAAAATAAATATCCATGTATACTGGAGGACAACAGAGCAGTGGAGCATCACAGTGAATAGTTGTTTTATTGTGATAAAAACATTTACTATTGTGTAATATTATTATCTATATTATGCACGTGGAGAACTTACCATTAGAATCCCATTGCAATAGTAATAGACCAAGTGGATAAAGTGTGTATGTATCATCAACATCCTTAGATCAAAAGTTTAAAATATTTTAAAGAACTTATCCATCTATTTTTAGGAGAGATATGAATATTCCATAGGATCTAATATGAAGTTTATAGCAGAATCTGTGTACCTGAGTCTTCTGTGTTCATCTGATTCTATCAAAACAGAAAGCGCCATCTTGTGATCCTTCAGAGTTATCAATACCAGAGCATCCTGTGTTTTGATTCTGGGTGTGTACAGTATTCATATATCCACAAGAACTACATTTTCCTTTCTTCTTTAAACTTGCGTTTGTGTACCTTTTACCTTTTGATTATTTTATATTACTATCATAAATATATCATCTACGTTTATCATAGAAAATTCAAAATACATAGACCTTTAAGAAGGAAACTGCTTAAAATTCTTAGAATATTGTTTTGCATGTGTCTTTCAAAACAGTGTAGTTATGCTTTCGGCATGTTCAAAGGAACATTTTTTTTCTAGAGTCCTACTCTTGCTTCCCGATTCTCAAAAAAAAAAAAAAAAAAAAGTATTCATAATGAGAAATAGCTGTCTCCCCTTCCTGACCTTGAAGGCAGATGGGATGTGTAATGCTTTTGCTAAGAGTAATGTTCTCATTTTTACAAAGTGATCACCAATGGGAAAGGAGACTTTCTAGCCCAGATATCCTTTTTCTAACCAATATGCTCATGTTTACGGTAACCATCTCTTTCTTTACTTCCCCCTGATGCCGGACCATTTAAAGCGAGTAACTCTTTTCTTCTTAGTGCAGTCTTTGTGAAAATTGGGATGAATAGAAACATCAAGGATAAGGAAAAGAGACAATTTATTCTTACTGCTTAGAAATAAACAGACCATCTTTCATATTTTTTCAGCATTCAGAATATTCTTCATTAATAAAATACTAAAACATGCAAGTATAAAGTTAAATCTCTAGGCATGATTCTTTTCTAAACCTCAGGGACCTGACACACTGATCATCAGAACTAGCCTAGAGGACTCCTCCCCCTCTGCTCTGCTGTCTGTCTGCTTACCGATTCTGCTCTCTTCAGCAGATTTAAATTTTACAGGCGTTGGATGACCAAAATGATGTTGCGGAGTCTCCTTTGTTGTTATAGGTTTTTTGCTTTTTTTTTCCCCCTCCCCTTTGCCTGGCAGTTTCAATTCAATTAAGAATGTTTGGTTGCATTTTCATTTTGTCTTAGTCTCTACATACCATTCCCAGATAGGAAATGCTGGATCATTAGTTCTTCTCATCTTTCAAAATAGATTTGTTGTTGTTAATTTCTCCCTTCAGTCACTGCTTCTCCTAAAAGATAAAAAATTAGGCCTGGGAATGTAACTCAATAGAGTGTTTATTCAGCATTCATAGGAGCATGAGCTTGGATCCCCAACAACACCAATGTGGATGAGGTGATGCATTCCTATAATCCCTGAAGTTTGGAGGTGCATGCAGGAAGGATCATGAGTTCAAGGTCAACCTAAAACTGCACATCAAGTTTCAAGGCAGCTTGGACTATTTGAGATCTCATCTCAAGACAAAAAGGATTTAATGCTTACTTCTGGACAGTGTCTTTGAGGAGTCTTATAGAACATTTAAATTTACCCGTGTGTTAGTGAAACCAGAGTTAAGTACCTCTCTATTGAAACATCACCTGCGACCAAGAAGAGAAGTGGAGATCTGCAGTGCAAGGATAAAATTCATTGCAATGCTTTTCAAACTTAATGAGAAACTACCATTGTCGAAATGAGTCTGAGATTAGTCTACAAAATAGATAGAACACATTGCTTTCTGTTTCTCATCTTCATATAGTAGAAAGGAAAAAAAAAACTAATGTTATAAACTGCTTTACGGAAAAATGTTTTTGTCTGTGTATTCCTTAGTTTCTCGAAGATGTCTGGACCACAGCTTCCTTTCTAAGAAGCTCTCAAAACTGTCTCTGCACTCTGCTCTCCAACCTGACATTCTGTAGTTCCTAATTTCAATAAATGCCTTCTCAATTTCACTGAGCATCTTTCCACTGCCTCAGTTTTAACCTGTGTCTTTTTGTCACATTTATCTGGCAAAATCTCCAGTCCTAGGAAACACAAGCATCTCCTTTTTCAGTATCTTCATCCTCAGGGCCTAGCCATGGAAAACGATGATTCCCTTACAACCAGTCTCAATTTGGACTGGGAAGATGGCATAGTCAGGAAAGCACTTCAGAAGTCTGAAGAACTTCAGTTTGAGCCCCAGAACTCATGTTTAAAAGCTGGGCTCAGTGGTGTGAAATTGAAATCCCAGTATTTGTCAAGGGAGGTACATGGTGTTTTTGAGGATGACACCTGAGGGCGTTTTTTGGCTCCATGCACCTATGTACCACTACCCCCCCCCCACACACACACACAAAATGAAACAAAATCAGCCCTAACCACTCTGCCTGTGGTTTTGTGGTCCAGTCATTTTTCTACTTTGCATCATCAGAGCTCTTCCACTCTCCTCTACTCTGTATTCTAGCTAGCTGGGTATACTTATGTCCAAACACCCCAGAGGACATTTGATAATGTCAAAAGACAGTTGGAGACTTGATATCTAGTGGATAAAGGTCAGGGCAGCCCAGTGCAATATAGAACTGTCCAGCCCAAGATGTAAGGATGCCAAGGTTCTGACACTCTCCTTGGCTCTTCTTACATTATAACTGCCTTCCTGAATAGAGCAAATAGCAGCCTCAACTTTCAGTTTCAAATACAAAACGCTTACATATTTCTGCACTTAGCCTCACTTCCTCTTAGATAGCGGGGCTGTGCACCTCCAGCCAAGGCCAAGCCCGCCACCTGTGCTGAGGCTTTTACAGTGGCTCACTCATTATACTACATATTATTCATTTTCTGTTTATATTCAGTCTTGCCTTTCTGATTTTCAACATAATAAGGTTTCGACTGAAAACAAAACAAATCTCCTTCCCTCCGGGTACTGCCCTGTCCTCTCTTTACAAGTTTTTCTCCAAATAGTTGTTACTCAATTGCTCACTTCTCACTCTAACTCAGCTTAGATCCAGCCCAGCGTCTGGCCTTGTCACTAGTGAGAGTCACCATTGCCTTTCATACTGTAAACACCTAACAAACTCTCAACTTCATTAGACTTCAGCTTTCAATGATATTGGTCACTCTCTGCTTTCTGAAATACTCTTCATTCAAATTCAGTGACCCAACAGTCTCTTGTTTTCAAAACTCTCTGGCCAGTTCCTGTGTTTCTTGTGGAGTCAGCCTCCCTCTGGCCTTTAAATGTGTGCATTTCCTAAAAGCTCTGTCCTAGAACTTCACATCCTCTCAGTTTTCACTCTCTTCCTAATCAATACCATTGCTCCATTTAGCACACGCCTGTGTTAATATCAAATGATTATCGCTGAAAACATATATACAAACAGATAACATTATACAGACTGTGTAGGTTTAATTTATGAATACACGCAAACACACACACACACACACACACACACACACACACACACACACATATATAGTATTTTCATTACCATATGAACTTTTCTGGTTCAGATGTAGATATGTAATTACCTTCTTTGTGTTCAGATGCATGTCCAAATGTCAGAGTCTGAGCACATGTCTCTAGACATCTTATTTTTAGACCATCTTCTTTTCATTTCCTTTCCAAGTAGGGGAACATTCTGAAGTCCTGGTGAGAAGGAGTTCCCAGGCATTTACTACTTAGTTGAGAAGAGCCTTGCATCCTTTTCCCCCAGGGTCAAGGTAGCCATTCCACAGCACTGGACTAGGGCCTTTCTCTTTGTTTCTTTGCAATTGATCCAAAGGCAGGGAGCTATTGAGCATCCACTCCAATCTTAGGTGGTAACAATGGTTTTCAGGGGCCTTGACTGCACCAAGGTTAGGAGACATTTATTGTTCCTCTGTGGGGTGCTTCTGTGGGAGGGACCCATCCCTCATGCAAACTCTTTGGGAACAATTCTTTCACAGTCAACTCATTTTCATTAAAAAACTGTCTAGATTGATATTGAAATGTGTCTTCCCCCAAACGGATGATTATGGGATGTGTTGGCTGTTGTCAACTTGAAAGGCCCTAAAATCACCTGGGTATGGAGGTAGGTAGGAGGGAGGCTGTCCCTACAGGGGATTATCTTGGTTAGGCTAATTGAAGTGGGAAGACCTGCCCACTGTGGGTGGCACTATTCCCTACTGGGATGCTGCATTGTATGAAGGGAGAAGTTGAGCAAAGCACAGACATCTGTTTCTCCACTGTGGATACAATGTGACTAGCTGCCTCAAGTTCCTGCCACTGTGACTTTTGGGTCATGGTGTGCTGTGCCTCCAAATGTCGAGACAGTGAATACTCTCTTTTTTTATGTTTTGTCAGAGAATTTTAACACAGCAACAAGAATATGGTTAGGAGATATGAAAACTTTAATCTTGATTTTCTAAGAAAAATTTGTTAGCTAAATATCTGAAAGTTTTATGTTTTAATTAATATTGTGAATTAAAATTTAGGTAGTTTAATATAATAATATTGGTGATTTTTAACACCAGCAAAAAGAACTAATTTCTCCTCATGATCTGGAAGATAATTTTGCTACAACTAGTGAAAAATTCAAACAAATTAGTGACTATACACTGAGGACAGTGTGACTAGAACCCCCAAAATCTGCCTGTCCCTTGGAGTGATGAGGCAAGCATGCCATCTGTTCAGTGACTGTTGTGAATGATAGTAAACTTGAGTAGGGGACATAAAGATGAGGCTTAATCTTTGGTAATATGGTTTTTGTAGCGCCAGGGCATGTTCTGTCTAGGCTTTTCACATGCCTTGTGCTTGCTAGATTTCTGGATTTTTCTGGCCCATGCCTTTTGTTCCAGAACTCATTGATTTACTCTTGACCATCTTTTACCTGCACTTTCTTACTCTTAGAAATTTAGAGGTAATTTATATTAAACCTAATGGGCACCGAATTTAAAACTGGCTCTTAACTCTGGTCCTCGTTTGAAAACTCTGTCAATATTGAAATAATTCACCCAGACAAAATGCTAGGCTGCATCTCTGATGAATCTGTCTGAAGCTGAAATCCAGCTTTGAATTGTTTGGCATCCCTCCTAAATACTTCTTGCATATATCTGCTTCTCTATCTGCATCAGTACCAGCTCCATGATCCAAACCAAATCCTAACCCACCAGCACGTGATAACCTGTTTGGTCACACTGGACTCTTCCCTTCCCCCATCTGCTCTTTTCTTAATGTGAAATCTGCACTCCTCTATGTGACTTCATTACCTATCCGTGGCCATTTTCTTTCAGTTCCCTGGGTATGCTTGCTACTTCCTACCTCCAGGCTTATCTGGATTCCTTCCTTTCCATGCAGTGCTTCCCTCCACTCCCTTCATGCAGTTACCTCTTTTTTTTTTTCTGTTCATATCCTTTCTTTATGCTTACCTAACCCTAATTCTAACCCTAACACTAACCCTAACCCTAATCCTGCTGAGTTTATGGGCTTGGATTATAAAAAAAATATAAAATAATAATTCTACAAGGACAAGATTGGCAAGAGGTAAAGGAGGTAGATTGCTGATACATAGTGCTCTGCATAATCCGTGTTGGGAATAACTTTGGGGACCAGTGAGATAGCATGTGCTCTGGCATGCTGACCTGCAAATACACATCATTCATATGCACACACATGTGTGCATGTACACACACACACACACACACACACACTCACATAATAATAATAATTTTTATTTTAAATCACAGGGGATTATTAGTGAAGAGAACTGGCTGCTTTTCCAGAGGACCTGATTTTATTCTCAGCACTCACTCAGCTAACAACTGCCTGAAGTTATAGTTCGAGGCAAATTCTGCTTACTTCTGGACTCTGTGGGCATTGAGCATGCACATGGTTCACAGACATACATGTAGACAAAACACCCATACTCATGAAATGAAAAAAAAATTTTTTCAAAAATCTAAAAATCAAAGATAAAATAATGAATTAGTAGGAATTTATTTCTCATAGTTCTGGAGGCTGGAAAAGAGCTTATAATTTCTTTTTGGGTGATACCAGTCTTTCTGGCTTGTATGTGACCAGTTTCTCATTGTGCCCTGGTGTAGCTGTGTCTTTTTCTAGTGTGCTTAAGCAGGACAGAACATAGGGAAAGAAGAAAGAAGGGGGAAGAAGCCTTCCTTTTTTAAAAAAAACATCAATCCTATAGGGTTAGAGTCCAATTCAGAGGACTTCATTTGACCCTTCTGCTCTCCAAATACAATCACATTAAGGTTTAAGACTTAAGGTAAGAATTTTTAGATGAGATACAATGTAATTGTATTAATTGTAATTGACCAGCCAAACTCTAAGAAAAGATGAGAATTGTTATTACATAGCCTTATAATATCATCATCGGTGCTCTTTCTCAGAAACTTTATCATGGGGTTACTTTCTCAGTATACTTACTTAAATTATATCACATGTTAAAAAAAAATATGCTTGATTTACCTAAGTGACCAAATATCCAAGCTTGGCCACTCAGTGTATTGTTTAATATCAGTTGGCTATGCTCATGGTCAGGTGACAGAGAGCCGTGGCTCACAGGTGCTGCCCAGCATTGTACACACACATAGAGATGTTCTCTTACGTGATCTGAGATGAAAGCTCATGTCCTAGTACCTAATGAATGTGTATCTTTTGACACTTTCCAAAAGTAGAAAAATCTTAAGTAAAAACATTATAACCTGAGGGCCGTCGGTGCTAGTCACGGCTACATTTAACATTTACTTGTCTGGTGTGTGATTAATGTCTTGTTTCTCTGAGAGTAAATTCCATGAGGACAAAGCCTTGTTTAGCTTAGCTCACCGATGTTTCCTGTTAAGTACTGCTCTAAGCCAATCAGGACAAGCATAACGGCTGGCTATACTTTTATTATAACAGAAGCTACTGATGGCTAGAATGTGATGGTGGGGCTCCCCCAATCTCTCTTCTATATGTGATGACAGCTCATTTTAGACAAAAATTACCATTCAAATAGTAATTAATGGGACAAACATGGCAAAACTCAGTGTAGATGACCCATTCTGGTAATCTCCATAAAACTCTCAGTTTTCGGATTTCTCAGATGCTCTAATTACATCTCAGAAAAAAAAAAAAAAAACATTTATACTGAACGCAGTAGCAGCATCAATTTAGACTTGAGTTTCACTTACCTTTATGGTTGGTGTCAGATGCCAGAATATTCTAAACAACAAGTAGCTTCAAGTCCAGCTATATAAGGAGCCTTCAGTGTCATCCTTGAAGGTCAAAGGAAAGGTCACAATGAGCTGTTCACTCTCTGTGTGCTTTGTTCATGGAAACACGGGGGTGGGGCGAGGGATGGAGCTGTAGAACATCCCAGTCTGGTCTGAATTTCACTAATGTATGTCCATTTTAAATATCCATTATGCTAATTAAAAAGCTACTAATTTTGCAAGAGAAAATGATTTTCTCTGTCATCATGCTAATTTGCCAAGAATGCTGTCTGCGATGCATGAGGGTGTGTGTATGTTCGTGAATATGATGCGAGCTCTTGTTTTGGCTAGCTCTAAAACGTGGCCTTTCTGACACTATGTGAGTTGACCCTCCATGGGACAGAAGTAGGCAATTCCTGTTTAGGAGGACAGAATATACATAGAGTGAAAACTGCACATTTGTGGTCCCACCTTATTCACATTTAAAGTCAGTTCTCATGGCCTTTTCCAAGTGCCCAGCACTTGGTCATGTAGCAGCTGCTTCACATCTGTGTGAAGGATAGTGAGTTGCACACAGGGATCTGTGAATGCTCACTCCTTCAGTGACTAGTCTCAGACAGAGAGTAGATTGACTTCACTCTTATGACATTAAAGGGAATGTTAGTTTGTGTAGTTAGCTGAAAAGAAAGCAAAAATTTTCTTTTCTATTCCCAAATTGGCTATCCCAGGGTACAAATTTGGGTCTCTTTACAGCATCAAATGTCTTGATCAAGTTCTTCTAAAGACCTTGAGAGACTACAAAGTCTGGATGAGAAGAGACTCTCTTCAGGTGGCCAGAGGGAAGCTGAGGTCTAGGACTGGCTATGAGGCATCAGTGATGGGACTTTCGTATTTGACTTTCTGCCTCACTTAGATGTGGCAGATGAATACTCGGTGAATGCTCAGGGAGCTCAGAGATGCTCGGTGAATACTTAGAGCTACGGCTCTTTAATACAGCTCCTCACATTGTGGTGACTCCAACCATAAAATTATTTTTGTTGATACTTCATAACTGTAACTTTGCTACTGTTAGGAATTGTAGTGTAAACATCTGATATGCAGATTGTTGGACTTCAGAGATCCAAACTGGGACCCCCAGGGCCCAAACCGGAATGCCGCACCCCCACAGAGACTCACAGATAGGATATCGATGCAAATAGCAAGAGGATTTATTCCAGTATACTGGGGCCGTTCTAACACGCAGGATAGAACCGACCCCAAGGGGCAGAAAGCAAGCCTTTTTATTTAACGTTGAAACGGTTGCTAGGCACAAACCGAGTTGGGACAAGTTGATTGGTCCCCAAATTGTTTTCCCATTTTGATAGGTAGGGGCCAGTTAATCTTTAAACTGATTGGTTCTGGCATATAGCAAGGTTGCGGGCTCCTAGAAAATGTAAACTTTAGGGTCTTAGTCAATGTGGGTGGGGAGAAGACTCTTAGCCCGAGGCCATGGGCTGTCTATGTGGGGAAACTCTTTTAGCCCAAGGCCATCTTGTTTGTCTTAGAAAGTGTTTTTCTTTAACTCTGGGAACTGTTTTGGGTCATGGTGCTCCTGGCTTGGGCCTACACAATTTTGGTGCTTTTAGAAGCCTGACTAAAGTTGGCTGCTTTGGTCTTTTTCTATACCAGGGACCTGAATCTTAAGGTGGGACCCCCACACAGATGATCTTAGGTAAACCCGTGAAACGGTCATTTGGCCCATACAGGGGTTGTAACCCACAGGTTGAAATGCTGGTCTAGACTCATTTTTTTCCAGAGCCCTAACCTGGCATCTGTATGTTTACTCTAGGCCAGTGGTTTCAAGAAGCACCTAGGGGGGACTCACTAAAACAGAGAAGGGGAATATAGAAAGCTGCTCCTCTCTTCCCCTTCAGCTCCAATTCAGCAAGTCTCTCTGTGGTCTTCCGGAGTCAGATATCTACTTTGGGGAATCGTGGTTCTGGGCTGTGAGAGTACTTCTTAAACTATAATGTGCATGTGAATCAATCCTCGCGGTTCCTAGATAAGATGAAGATTCTGATTCTGGACTTCTGCGAGACGCTGTTTCTTGTAAGCTGCCCTATGTGTAGCAACAGGCTCCCAGGTAAAGAGCTACAGCACTGGGTGGAAGCATCTACAGAGACCTCAGCCTCCTGAATCAGAACTTACTCTCAACAAAGTGTCTCTACACCATTCTGCCCTGATTAATATTTGAGAGGCTCCATCCCTAGGTATTTTTGCATCATAAAATTTATAGTCACTGCACTGCCTTGAATGATGTGATAGGCTGGAGTTGCAGAAAACGTGTAGCTACAAAATGGGAAGACTGTGCGGCCGCTTGTCTGGTGAGAGATGTGCCACTGACCGTCCCCACCTTATTCACCAAATTTCTGACAGGAGCAACTTAGGGAGGAAGGATTTGTTTTGTTTCAGGTTTCAGGTTATTAAAGGCCATCGTGGTGGGTGGGAAAGGCAGAGAGAGGACCATTACCCCAGAGTTCATCAGGAAGCAGAGAGCTCCACCTAAGGTAGGGCTGGGCTATAATTCCCAAGGCCCATCTCCCCACAGTTATCAACTTCTTTCAGCTAGGCTGCCCTTAAAGGTTACAAAATCTCTCCAAGCAGCATGTGTGGACCACTATTCAGACACACCCTTTAACGGAAGGGCATTTCACATTCAAACCATACATAGCAAAAGGTTATTAGCTAAAATATAACAAAAGTCCTACAACAAAATAGAAAAACAGCAAATAACCTGATCTTAAAATAGGGTGGAGACTTAAAATATCCCCCTCTCCTTTTCTCCCTCTCTCCCTCTTCAGCTCTCCCTTTCTCTTTCTCTTTGTCTTTTTTCTTTTCTTTTTTTTCTTTCTTTTCTGTCTTTTTTTTTTTTTTTTTGCTATGTGACTCTAAAGTTCTCCAACAGGTTGGAGAAAAATGGTTCAGAACGCTCCTTGAAAAGACATATATTCAAAGAAGACATGCAAATGGCCAGAAAGCATATGAAGAAAGTATAATGCCACTGAATATTAGCGAGATAGGAATTATAACACAATGAAACAGCACTTCACACAGGGCAGGTGGCTATTGTAAAAAAGACAGCAGCAAGTGTTGGTGGGAGTGTGGAGCGTAGGGAACAACAGTACACTGTTGCTAGGAGTGCATATTGGTGCAGCCTTCATGGTAATAAATACAGAAGTTCCTCAAAAGCATATAGGTACGACTTGCAAGTGATTCTGTAGTCTCTGTTCTTGATATACACCCAAGATAGTAAGTCAGTAACTCATGGAGATATCTGTCGTCTTGTGCTCACTGCAACATGATTCACAATATCTAACATATAGAAACAACCCGAGAAACCATCAGTAGATATACTGGCGGGAATTATCATGTAGATAATATGTAATCGTATTCAAGCCTTTGAAAAGGAGTGTTTGCTATTTTTTAAAATCACCGAGGAACCTGAAGACATTATTTTGAATGAAATGAGATAGATACACAAGGAAAGGGTCGCATGACTACAATTACATACGGAAAAAAATATCTTTAAAAGTGGAAACAGAGAACAAGAATTGGACAGTTGAGATAAATGGGAACATGGCAGTCAAAGAGTCCACAGCTATAGAAAAATAGATCTGAAGTGCAGTGTAATAACTACAGTTAAGAAACTCTGATATACTGGAAATTTGTAAGATGGTATGAACAGCGACTGTGTGAGACAGGCATGTTAAATTGATTAACTTCGGTATCATTTCACTGCTGTGTATAGTAAAACTTCATGTTCTGTACCTTAAACACATACAATTTTTATCTAGAAATAGAAAGCCTGTAGCCGGTCCTCTGCACATGACACACGATGTTGAGACAGTCTGTTCACTATTAACTTGTGAGGCTTACACACCTCTTCTAAGTTATGTTATTTTCTTTGATGGCAACAGTGTTAGAGAAAGGAAGAATGCTTCCATTCGCTAGTGAGAAACCCAAAATTACAGTAGACAAATCGATCACCTGCTCAAGGTCATACCGCTAATACATGGCAGGTCTTCTGAATCAAGGACTCAAACTCCAGTGTCGTTTTCATTAAGAGACACGTGAAGATCTCATTACCTAGTTACAAATAGGGCAATCTGGAAATTGTGTTATGTGAGAGAACCGATCTTTCTAATCAAATTTAAAAAAATGTGGAAACATTGCTCATCAGCCTGATCCTTCCACTTCCCTAAAAGGTGGCCTTCATCCTGACTACTGTATCATCATCTTCCAAGATGCTCCTTTTGAAACACAGTTAAAGGCAAAAGCAGACAGCACAAATAGTAATGTCTTATAAGATTATAGAGGAGCTGAAGAAGTCCTGTCACCTAATGACATTACAATAGCCATGGAATATCTTCACATGCCACATTATTCATGTCTTTGTGAGGATCTTAGCGCAAACAGACCTCTGGGACTTGCAGGGTCACCAGAGTGCAATACTTACACTTAAGTTCCATGTATAATACTTGGGAGTAATAAACAACAGCTGTGTCACTGGTCTATGTGTTTAATATATGTAGCATTTGTTATGGTTGTTTTTTAAGTATGTTCCTACCTAGATAAAAGACAAAGAAGTACTGTCAAGTCACATGTGATATTACACTAGCAGCAGCCTCATGCATCTTTTCTTCTGTTTTGTTCTATGAGATAGGTTCTCACTATGTAGCCTAGGCTGGCTTTGAACTCTTTATATTCTCTTTCAGCCTCCCAAGTGCTGGGATTACAGATATGTATCACCATGTCCAGCTAACCTCATGCAGCATGTGCCAAAATTATATCATGAATGCATGAGAAATGGCTGACCTGTACCTTCCCAGTTTTGTTAGCACGTACTGTGATGTTTTCACAAGAAAATTGCCTAATAATGTGTTTCTCAGAACATACTCCCCTCACTGCAGGTCTCATGATTAAAATACATTTTCAACATTTGGAATCTGGCTGGTCATTTAAGGGAAGAACAAGCAGATCAAAAGTAAAGTGTATGAACTTTTTCATAAGTTTTCAACTATGTAGAAAAGATCCTGGCATCCTCTCTCAGACTGGAGATACATACTTTCAAACAAATCCTAAGTAATAGGAATTTCTATTCTCTCTTTTAGTTCCATCTAAAGCAAATGAAAAATAGCATACAGAAGGGGGCGAGTTATTTGTTGTCTTACTGAGAGATATTGGTTTTTAGTGTGTGGTATGAAAACAAATCACAGTGTGGTGGAGAGAGAATCTCCTGGAAGAATTATCACAAAGTGAGGAAAATATTTGGCACTAAGCACTGGTTTTCTGCAAAGAAAAAGAACCTGGTGGCTGTGGACTGAAGAAATGAGGATGAAGAGGTAGCGGGAGGTGACAGCACATCAGAAATGCTTTTACCCCGAGACCAGCCTGTCCTCTATGTCCTGGCCCTGGGTAAAGGCAAGTCAAAGTTCAGGGACCTTAGGGACTTTGGTATCCCAACTCTGGTCAGCAAACATTTTGTTTCCATTGATCAGTGGGACGGGAAGTTTTGCTGATCATTTATGAGGTGAAGAAAGAGAATCTGGCAAGTCTGTGTCTGTCTCTACATAAGATAAATAAGACGAACTGAATCTTAACCTAAGTCATGTGGGAAAGGACATTCGTTTCTAGGGCACAAAAGGTGGGGGGGGGGAGCTTTATAACCTTTGCTGTTCTCCTGGAGCACAGGTCCCAACTAAAGTTCAACATTGTCAATATTATATAAATATGACTATGCTGACTGTTCTGTTTGCTAACTTAAAAAAATTTCCCAGGGCAATTTTTACTGTATAAAAATCAATAACTTCAGAATCTACTTTCTGCTCAAGATGTCTATATTATAATTATTATATTCCATATAATGTTTCCAAATTTCCTTAGTATTTCAAATTCTCAGAAAGAATTTTATATATATCTTGATAAAATACAAAGCCATACAGTTTCCTCCTTATTGAAGCCATTCCGGACACAAATTGTGGCACAGTCCAGAGGCCTGTTAGTTGCTTTCATTTCTCAGTAGTCACTGCAGTTAGGGGGCAGCCACTATTCCTTTTTGTGATAAGAAAACTAATAGGGATTGAGTCCTGCTGGGGTATGTCCTTGCACTTGGCTTTTAACAGATGCTCAATGAGTAATTGTTGCTTAAATACAAGTATTTTGAATAATAAGATTATTGCTCCTCCTAAATAAAGGCCTATCACTTCATGTCTTCCATTGTGGATTGTTTTGGTCAAGCCATTCATTGTAATTTAAGTTTGTAAAAACTGTAGGGAGTCTGGAGAATTCGTTTTACAGAATTCTTTATACTATGTAAGTTGAATATTACAACCAATCAATAATAACATCTAATACTTATTAAATGCTTATAATATGTTAAGTATGTACTATATGTTAAATTTTAAATGTTTAATATTTTAGATAAATAATTTTTTTAATTTTCAAAGTAATTCTAAGACTAAACTGTGGGTTGGATTTAAATTGTTTGGGGTAATTTATGCGCAACTACAAATTAGATAGTAAAACATTAGACTCCTATTGTAATCATGAATAGACCTGGATAATAAAAATGTATTTTGAGGTGGACATGGTGCTGGGCACCCTGTAGTGCAGCTATTTTGGAGGATGAGACAGAATGATCATGAGTTCAGAGTCAACCTAGACAATATAATGAGACCCCATCTCAAAAGTAATGTGTTATATGTCATTGGTGTCTTCATTTCTTGTAGTTAATTTGCATATTATTCCAGAAACATACAAATTATGAAAATGTAGTGTGGTAAAAGGAATCTAATTATTGTTTCTTTTGCCCCACAGCTATAACAGTTTATCGTAGGTTTTCCTTTGGCTGTGAAATAAGTATCACTGTGGATAAAATACATAGAAAAGGAAGGCATTTGCAATGGATGGAATTTATATAGCATAGAGTCACCTCTCTATGAAAATGGTGACTGGAAGTGATAAAGCTAAAAATATTAAATGTAAATCAAGGACCATTCTTAGGAAGGTCCTAAGATAGTCCTTAGGAAACTACAGGGAAGACCAATAAATGTACCACAGGCATCAGCCGTGTTTGTCCTTTCGCTTCTTTCCAAGAAGCTAGGCTTCCATTTGCCACTTACTCACGACATCAGCCAGTTGGGCGGAAAAATAATTGAGCAAATATGGAACTACTCCGTGTTGATTTCCTCCTCCTCCAAAGTCATTACTGTTTAAAGTGTGCTTGGACTTATTGGGTCATGAGGGCTGAGGAGGGGCAAAGTTCTTTCTTCTACCAAGGAATCTTGACATTTCCTCCTTTCTTCTCTTTCTACCTTACTGATTCCTTTGTGTGCTCAACGCATGTGGGGCTTGGAAAGGATGAAGACAGAATCCAGGAAGAGATACTTCCCTGGTCTTCATTTTTTTTTTTTTATCTTCTATTGTCCCAAAGGTGGAACCTTAATTGTAGCTTTGGAATGCAAAGCCAACTCATTTAGATTGGTGGAAGGGAACTGCTGTTTTAGAATAGGCAAAACTTCAATCTTTCTTGAGTCATATCTGGAATATAATTTGCATTTTATCCTCTTATTTCAAAATTTGTTAGATATAAAATAATGTTGGCCATCTTATTGGAAGCTTTCTTTTTTGAACTAGTACTACACACTGGCCATGTTTCAGGGCATATGAAATATCTGGGTGGAAACAACAAGAAGCCCTTATGTTTCTGAAGTCTAATCCTAATGACAGATATAGAAAAAGCATAATATGATTTCAAGGACCCTTAAGTGCTCTGACAGGAAACAAAGCAAGATAGCAAGATAAAGCATAAAATGATGATAGATAATCAATAAAAGCATAGTATGATTTCAAGTACACTTAAGTGCTCTGAACAGGAGCAAAACTATATATATATATATATATATATATATATATATATATATATATATATGGTGAGTGTGTAGGTATATGCATGTGTGCATGTGTCCTCGTGCTCATGTGACATGCTTGTGCGTGTGTGTGTGTGTGTACGCATATGTATGAACCCTTTCTTATCAGTGATGTTAGAGGAGCAATTTCTATGAAATGAGAGAGCAAGAACTCTTTGGAGAAAGGGTTGTCCAGGTAATGAGTAGTAGATCAAGCACAAAATTTTGACAGGAGCTGCCTTGGCAGGAAGCCAGTGTGGCTAAAGCAGAGTTGGGATATGAGTGAGAGAAATTAAGTCGCCAAGGGTCTTGGAATCTGAACACATGCAATCCAGTAAGTAATGAGTTAGGATTTTGCATTTTTAAAAATTGTTATTGATCTCCATTTGAGAGTTTTCATAGAAGAATAACACATTTGTAAAAGAAGCTTACTGCAGAAAAATGAACTGGATAAAAATTTACATCACATGATGGGGGAAATCACTGGACCTGGTAGCTATGAGGCTTAATGAAAAATAATTGGTTAAGCCAGACACAGTGACATACACCTGTAATTCCAGAACTGTAAAATCTAGGGCAAGAAGATTGTGAGTTCAAGGCCATTCTGAGCTAGATGAGGAGACTGTGTCTCAAAAAGTGAAGTCATATCAAACAAAATAATAATTTTTTGAAACCAAATAAAATAATCTATTCAAAACAAAACAAAATATATTTATTTTTTATTTTATTCTATTTGTTGAGAAGACAATTGACTGTTGAAAGAAAATGTAGCTCTATATTGTAGGGCCTATGGTATATGGCATATGCAGAAATAAAATGTGTGTCAACTATGGCAAGCAGGCAGGGAGAAGAGAAGGGGCAATATATTACATTATCAGACCATATGTGGTCCTAAGGTATTAAAATATCTGAAGTGATAATTTGTGGATACATGCTATAAGACATAAACAACCAGTAAAGTAATGCAAAAACTTATGCCTGATAAATAAACAAAGGAGAGAAAAATAGAACCGTATAAATGTAATAAATCTAAAATAAAATAGAGAAAGAAGAAAAAGAAGGCAAATAATAGATGAGGGAAATTGAAAATAACAAATAACAATCTGATCAATTTAAAGCCAGACACAACAGCCATTAAATGTAAATGGTTTGGCTATCCAAGTTAAAAACCAGAGATCTACAAAATAAGTGGAAAAAAGGACCCTCTTGTGTTTGACTCAGGAAACATTAAACTTTATATCTAAAGGCACAAAGAGGTTGAAAGGACAGTGATGGCAAAAGACAGAACACAGTAGCATTGATAAAAAAAAAATTGATTTGGCAACATTTCTTCAGATACAGTAGATTTCAGGGCAATGAATGTTAGAAGACAGAGATGATAATAATACAGACTTATCACACAGCTTTGAGATAGGATCACCTGCAACCTAGGCTGGCCTCAAACTTACCACACATCTGAGTTCATTGTATTGAAAATGTACTATTAAAAGCTAAAGAGGTGACTCATTAGTAAGAACACTTGCTTCTCTTGCAGAAGACTCATGGTTTGTTCCTAGCACCCACATGGTGGCTCACATCACCCCTTACTCCAGTTCCTGGGACTATGACACCCTCTTCTGGCCTCCATGGGTGGCAGGAATGCACATGATATACACACACACACACACACACACACACACACACTTACACAAGCAAAACACTCATACACATAAATAAAAGAAATCTAAAATATATTATCATTTTATAAGTTGTTGACTACTTTAACTACATTTTGCTAATATTTCTACTTATGTTCATGATAGATAATACTGGTGTATAATTTTTATCTCTTAGCAGTCTGATTTTGGTATCAGATACTAATCATCTAAGAGAATAAAAAGTAATTTCTTTCTTACCAATTTTATAGAAGAGACAGTAAATAAAATATATTGTTATGTGTATGGTAAAATTCATCATTGAGAGTATCTTTGAATGGAATTTTTCTGGGGAAAAGTTTCAAACTACAAGTTCTTTTCTGAAATTAATTTGTGGGGTCTGTATTATCAATATCGTGAACTTCTAATCTGCCTCTAGGGTGCTGGGATCACAGATATGTGCCATTATGCTCTTCTGGGGGCCACAATACCCTGGTAACATGGATGAAGTCTGCATGACAAGGTTCCAGACTCCCTGGCCGGGAAATTTCGGCTCACCAGCCATTTTGCCCCTTTCTCCCCTTTGCTGTAATGGGGACAAAAAGCCTTTTATCAATAAAATGGCCTAGTAATATCTGAGCTGGCTGCTGTTGACTGGGAAGGGGACACACCCATTTTTACTCAAAAGTAATTGCTATTGTAAAATACCTTGCTGGCTCCTAAGTCCTAGCATGTGTAGAGCTATCTATGCATACAGATAGTACATTGTAAGGCTATTCCTGGAGTGGGCATTGGTCTTCCCAGGAAAGGACACACCTTTAACAGATAAAGCAAAAAAGAGCCTAGATAGAGAAAAAATAAATATGCACCAAAGAGTTAAAACCATAAAAAAAACCCTTTGGTGCCTACATGACACCCTGCTCTGCTCTGAGGCAAAATGGAGATATATACTCAACCAATTATGAGTTATTGAGTCAAATGTTCTTTCATAGTAAACAAGTTAACCTTGAAGTTTGTATGTCGCTGGAAGAAGGACACTTGGCCCCTCCCTGGGCATGATCAACTTCTAGGATCGACTACATCTGCATATCAAACTGGTTCCTCTGGAAGCCAGACCAACATTTACATACCTAAAAAGGCTACACTTGGCTTTTTAAAGCTTTTTGCCAGATCAGTTCGCTCTCTCTCTCTCTTTTCTGGCATGGTTCTCCCCTGGTAATGAACATTGTCAGTCTGTCCCTCTCTTTTCTTAAAATGTATACTGTTAATTCTCTTATTAAAAATGCTCCTGTATTTTACTTCTAAAGCGTGTTCCACGTGTTATTTTAAAGCATGACTGTGCATGCCATTTCTTTGGGTCCCATAAAAGAATGAACTGCTCTGTTCCTTTGTCATTCCTCATTTTTCCTGCACTCATATTCCCTCTTGAGTAGAGTTTTTGTGAATCCATTTGTAGAAAAAGCTGTATCCTCTGCAATGCTCACTTTTTCTTGTGCTGGAAATTGAATATAGGGATTTGTGCCTGCTGGGCAAGCACTCCACCAGCTGAGCCACACAACCCTAGTCTCAAGGTATATGTTATGATCAAATAACATTAATTCAATTAACAATAGAAAGATAGAGGGGGAATTCTTAAATATTTGAAAATTGAGAAACATTTCCCTAAACAGGAAGTAGTAGTAGGAGGAGGAGAAGGAAGAAGAGGAGGAGAAGGAGAAGGAGAAGGAGGAAGAGGAGGAGGAGGAGAGAGGAGAAAGAAGAGGAGGAGAAGGAGGAGAAGGAGGAGGAGGAGGAGGAGGAGGAGGAGGAGGAGGAGGAGGAGGAGAAGGGGTGGGAGAAAGAAGAAAAAGTGTTTTGAACTGAATAAAAATTATGGTAGGTACTAATGGGAATTACTGGGACATTTCTAGCACAAACTTTTATGTTAGATAAGAAAAAAGCTTAGATTTGATGCAGAAGTTTATTTTTAGTTATGTTTAAAATGGATGTTTTGTGCACTGTTGGGAAATGGGCTGCCTAGGCCTTGGCATTTGTATTATCAGCAGGTATTGGCTTTATGTAAAAGATGTTTGATTGCTCATGACCTGATATTAATAGAACACCTGAGGAGCTTAGGTATTAACAAAAGCCCCTGAGATGAGATGCTCAGGGTTCCACTCTCCAATACAGTGCTTGCCATGACCTCTGCTGAGGTCTGGCAGGGTTCGCACCTATGAATATGCCTTCTTATCTTCTTTGGTGAGCCCATACAGTGGCTAATTGCTACATAGATTAATGTCATCAAGAATAAATAAAAGGCAAAATAAGTTTTTTAAAATTAAAATCATTATTATCATTTTTTAGAGAAAAATACATGGACTAAAAGTTACAAAAATGGGCAGTGAGAATCACTGTGTTCCAAAACAGATCTTTGAAATATAAAGAAAGCAAAGCAATGGGTACTCTTCAGACTACACTCATCAGGAAAAGAGAGGAGCAATAGGCATACTAGTAACACGAATTAAAATGAGCCGTGTCTGTAGATCTAAACTTACGTTAATGCAGTTGACCGTTTAGATGAGATGGTCCAGTTTCTGGAATGATACCAACTATGACAGATTATCCAGGAAGACATAGATAGCCTGAGCTCACAGAAATTTATTTCAGAGAAGGATTTTGCAGTTGGAAACCTTCCTCAATGAAAAGTCCATTTCAAGATACTTTCATTAAATGCATTTTACCATACACTTAAGAAGTAATCATATCATTTTTTCATTAGCTCTTCTAGAAAATAGCTCAGACAGTTGTGGGCTGTAGCCTGGGCTCGCCTCACTGAGCAGCTTGTCTTTCAGCGAATGTCAAGCATTTCTCGAGAATGTTTTGCCACTATATGTTCCCATCAGGACAGCAAGATATGATTTTAAATTTTTAATTGATTCAGATATGTCCAACTTACAGACAAGAAGCACAGGCAGCCAAGGAGAGCTATGAACTCAGCCCAATACAGAAGATCATTTTGGGGTATCTCGTTCATTCCTTAGTCTCCACCTTGTTCTTTTGAGACAGGGTTTCCCACTAAACTGGGAGCTTACTGACTCAGCTACAGTGGCCGGCTAGCAAGCTTCAGGGCTCTTTCTGTATCCAGCTCCCCCATACTGGGATTTCAGACCTGTGCTGCCACAACCAGCTTTTTACATGGGTTCAGGGTATCTGGACTCAGGTCCTCTTGTTTGCACAGTGAGCATATACTAACTGTTTAAACATTCTTTTTCAATAGCACAAAATTACATAACATTAACAAATGGGCACCAAGTTTAAGTAAATACTTTTTCCAACAAAGATATATGAATGGCTTACAGTTTATGAAAAAGAACATATTACCCATCAGGAAATTTCAAATCCAAATCATAGTGGTATATCGCTTCACTCCAGCAAAAATCACAATATCAGAAAGGACCAAAGGGACAAAAGATGAGTCCTAGCAAAGATGCAGAGAAGAAAGAGCTCTTCACACTGTTGGTGGAGATGTATGTTAGTACAGCCTTTTTGGAAAACTTTAAAAGTTCCTTAAAAAATTTAAGACAGGATGGGAATGAGTTAGTGGTAGAGCGCTTTTGTAATATGCACAAGGACCTGGGTTTGAATTTCAGTATTGCAAAAATGAAACATAAATATAGAACTACCTGCAATGAGCTGATGTGATGACTCAGGAGGTAAGGATGCTTGTTCAAAAGCTGTACAGTTCAAGCTCAATTCCCTAGGATCCATATTGTAGAAGGAGAGAATCACTCCCATAAGCTGTCCTCTAACCCCATGTGTTGTAGCATGTGAGTACACACACACACACACACACACTCACACACACCTTAATAATACCACCCCTCTAAGGCTCAGGGGACATTTAGAAGAGGGAGCAGGAAGAATACAAGAGCTAGGGAGAACTGGTATGAAATATCATTCTTTAAGCAGGGCACAATCATTGCAGTCATGAATTCCCAGCAGCTGAGGCTACTGCACAAACAGGCCCTGCAAACAATTAGTCATTGGTGGGGGAAGGACTCATAATCCTCTACCTCTTAGTGAGGAAATGTTGGTTATTAGATTCCTAAAAAGGGTGAATAATTTTCTTTTTTAAAATGACACTTTTATTAGTAATTTGAGTTTCATACAATGCATATTAACAATGCCCTCTTTCTATTCCTCCCTGCTCCCCTGTCCCACCCTTGTGGTCTCAAAAAACAAAACAATCAATCAAACAAACAAAAACCCAAATGAAAGAAACTTGAGTCCAGCCAGTGTGGCAGGAAAATGGATCATTGGCTTCACCATAGATCCTGGAGGCAGCAGGTTTCTCCAATGTTGGACATTTACCTAGTCCACACTAGCCAAAGACTAAACACAATGAAGCTAGACCAGAAGTACGGTCCCACAGCCCAAGCCCAAAGGTATGCAGATATCACCCAGGCACCCAGACACTAAGCAGACAGGCATTCCAATATCCTGCAAACAACAGGGCATCCTGCAGGCCTCCAGACATCCTGCACCTCAGAAATCTTGGCATCCCACAGGCACCCAGACATCCCATAGGCACCAGGACATCACCCCAGGCACTAAGGCATCACACAGGCTGCCAGATTTCCCCCAGGCATCAGGCATTCCTGCAGAAATAATTTTCTTTAGTTGTATACGTATTAATGAATCCACCAGGCTCCAGTGGATATCTACAAACCCATGGTTATACAGATGGCTCTGGTTAAACTCACTGGGTCACAAAACAAAACAAAGAGACAGTTTCTTTTTCTTTTTTTTTTTTTAAGGGAGACAAAGTAGACAGAGATTAAGAGAGTGTAGGAGATGAGTGTAATTTATATGCATTATATACATATGTGAAATTGTCAAAGGAAAATAAAATAATTTAGAAGTATTTGTAATCCAGCAATTTTGTGCATATATATATATATATATATATATATATATATATATAGAGAGAGAGAGAGAGAGAGAGAGAGAGAAAGACATATATCACAAAAGGAAACCAGTGTGTCACATAGAGATCACATGTTCATTGTAGCTCTGTTCATAATAGCTTACAAATAGGAACAGTTTAGGAACAGTTTTAGAGGTTGAATCTTTTGAATGGTGTGAGGGCTATTCTTTGTTGTCAACTTGACGATACCTAGAATTAACTAAAACTCAAGTTGCTGGGTACACCTGTGAGGGCATCTTCTTGATGGAGCATTTGCTGTGGGAAGGTACACTTTATATCTGAACCATTTGAAGTAGAACGATCCATCTTAAATCTGGGCCACATCTTCTAGTGGAAGCCTACATAGAGAACATGGAAGAAGGCAGCTCTTGCTCTTTGCCTGCTTGCCCTTGTTCTTGCTAGGAAGTCATTCCTTCACTTGTGTTAGAGCTTACTTCTTTGGGATTCCAGTATACACCAAAGACCACCTGACATATCCAGCCTTGTGGACTGACCAACTACTAAACTCTTGAGCTTTTGTCAATAGACAGCCATTATTGGAATAGTTGGAACTGTAAGCCACCCTAATACATATCACACACACACACACACACACACACACACACACACACACACATATATATATGTATGAGGTATGTATGTGTGTGTGTGTGTGTGTGTGTGTATATATATATATATATATATATATATATATATATATATATATATATATATACTATCAATATCAATTGATATCAGCCTAAATAAAGCAAGATGACAAAATGCCTCAGCCATATTCCAACTAGTCACTGTCCATCCTGGTGGTATTTAATGCTTTTTGGAGCTGGTCAGTGCATCTCTCCACACCCATGGCCCCTAAATGTGAGGGACAAATGTGGATATGTGGCTGAAGCAGAGAGAGAGAAACAGTGAAAGAATCAGCCTTCTCTTTTCCATCTTGCTTACTCTCTAAGCTGTGTGTTTATTATATCCTTGATTCTCAAGTGTACCAGAAGCAAGATGCTAATACGTTTCTACCCGATTAACTATTGTTAGGTGTTTGTTCTTCTGTCAGAAAAATACTCAGCTGAGAAGAGTGAGGCAGGTTGAGGAGGAGAACCAAGGAGAGCTTGGGAATGAGCCGTGACTCTGAGTCTTGTCTGCTCTTTACTCCATTTATCTCTGGGCTTTGTTGGGACAAAGGTGAAAACGAGGCTTCTGATGTCTTGGCGCCTCATGCTGTGAGAGGAATTCTTCCTTGACTTTAGAGTCCTGCTTCACATTTCTTTCTCTAGAAGATTTTTACTTTGGTCTAGTTCTGCATTTATTTGCTCATATTTTATGCCAGTTGTTTATATTCTTATACATTCTGAAATTCACTCACACTATTTTTGTATTTTGACTTACATTATTCACTGGGGTTGAAACTCCTTAGGATTTTGTATGCAGCATTTAAAAATGAGGAGCTGAAAATGTTTAATTTTCAGCAGTACTTCTTCAGTTAGTACTATTGCGAAGCTCAGGACCCATCCTCATTAGCTGTTCCTTCCTGAACTAAGAGCTTACCCATTCTGTTTGCCAGAGAGACATGGTGCCCCAAGTCCTTGCCCAGCTACTGTCTCTTCCAGGGAACATTATCCAGGTGATAGCTCCTGACTTAGCCAATACACAATTGGTCAAAGGCTTGACCTCAAGGTACCATCTATAAACCAGCCAGTGACCTTGAGTGTGGTTCCACCCAACAAAAATGCTCCTTCTGAGTAGCTTGGAGAGATTGAATGGAGGACACCTAGGTGGACAGAGGGGTTTGGAACACGTGAGTACAAAGGAGGAAGCAGAAGCAATGAGTCAATAAAGGGAACACATATGGAGGGAGGAAGGAGGAGGGAGGAGGTGAGAAACAGGAGGCTTGAGAGACTCACTGGGGCTACTAAGTGCAGGGTAGCTAGGCAAGGAGCTGCTGTCATTTTAGGGTCTGGTTGCTCTTCCATTTATGAGGCTTACACTCTAGCTGTTGACAGAGAAGTGGACAGGGTGTGTCCCATTTTCCTTGGTAGCTCAAAAACCTAAAAATCACAGTATCTAATACAATCTTAATAATTCCACAAAGTTATTCTTATTATATTAAGGATGAGACAAAAGTTGAGAGACGTGACCTGACCCGACCGTGGTCTTATGAAAACCCCCACTAGTTGCTTCCAATGAGCAAAAATAAGGAAGAGCTTTGAAGCTCATAATTCAGGTAAAATAATGCTAGATCACTTCTATCATAATCCCTTTTCCATTCATATTCCAAGGAATAAAAAAAAAAAAGACTTTTTTGTCTTCTTCTGTAAATTTATCACACCCCTTTTGTCTTATTAACTGATACTGCATTCAGATTATGTTACCCACATTTCAAAGAACTTTTCCTCATAAACCCCAATTGAGTATTATGATTACAACATTTAAAAAAGAACGTAGCTTGCTGTTCAATCAGGACAACACTTGATGTGGGTTAGAAGTATTCAGCGGTGTAGAGTAGTATAGTGAAGGTTTGGAAAAAAAATGAATTCTTCAATATAATGAACTGTCCTTGAGGAAACATGGCCATCCCAGTCAGCCATTTCCTGCCTGACCCCTCCCACCTTCTACATATGGCAAAGAGGATTTAACTGTGTGAATTTATAGCTATAGTTCATTAGGGTTCATTATATTCCCTATATATACAATATACAATATATAATATATTGTAATCCTTGGGATTTTTTCCCTTTTATATTCAAGTAATTAGAAAATGAAAGAAATTATTTGAGAAATTATATGTATGGTAAAATGTCTTATGTATTATTACCTACTCAAGACAAAGTAGGTTGTGTGTGTGTGTGTGTGGAAGGATCTTTCCTCCCTCCCTCCCTCCCTCCCTCCCTCCCTCCCTCCCTCCCCTTCCTTCCTTCCTTCCTTCCTTCCCCTCTTCCCTCCCCCCTTTCCTCTAATTCTCCTTTCCTTTCTACAGCCATTTTATCCATTCTTCTTCTTTGTCCTCCTGTCCCCCCCTCCTGTAAATAAAGGTCAGTTCTGACACGTAGCCTTTTTATTCTCTGATCCCCACCCACATTTCACATTGAAATGTTCATCTCACAGGTTTTGTGTTCATGGCCGCTTCTTTGCCAGAGACAAATTCTCAGCTCTCTGTTCAGAGTCCTGGGGCTTGTGCTGAGCTTGATTTTTCTCTTACTTGTTCTACGTTGAGCTATGTGACCGAAGTTTGTACATTCTCTGCGTGCCGGGATACCAGCCCGAGGCCTCTTGTTCCAGGTGACTCTGAGGCATGGTGACTCACCTGGTCATATGATGTTCTCATAACTCACATCATCACTGCAGTTTGAACTGCGTGATTCAGTTGACAAGTACTGCCATCTTAGCATGGACTCTGCAGTACTGTCCTAATGTGTCTTGCAATGCTACCAAATGAACTGTCCTTGAGGAAACATGGCCATCCCAGTCAGCCATTTCCTGCCTGACCCCTCCCCACTTCTACATATGGCAAAGAAGATTTAACTGTGTGAATTTATAGCTAAGGCTCTGTGCGGGTGGAGAAAAACTTCACACCACATAATTCTTCAATCTTCTGTCTCCTCTTTATGTTTCATATTGTCTCATTCATGAGGCAGAACTGCAGAATCACTAGCACATAGAAAAAATGAGCATCTCAGCAGACACAGCCTAAACTTTGGCTACTGGCATACTGTTCCTCATTGAATTTTTTCCAATTTTTTTTTGTGTTTGTGTGTGTGTTTATACGTGTATGTGGTGTATGTGTGTGCTTATATGTGTATGCATGTGTGCTGTGTGAATTTGTGTGCAGGCAAGAGGTCAACACCACGTTACTTTTAAAAAGAATTTGTTTTCATTTATGTGTGTGTGTCTGTGCTTGTGTGAGTGTATGTATAGGTGGCCTCAGAGGCCTGTCAGACTTCCCTGGAGCTGGGGTCACAGGCAGTGAATTAATTGCCTGATGTGAGTTCTGGGACCCCTCAGATCCTCTGGGAGAGCAGGAAGGGCTCTTACCCTCTAAACCTCTGCGCCATCTTTTTGTACAACATCTGGCTTTTACATGGTGGGAATCCAAACTCAGATCTTCACATTTGTGCAGAAAGAATTTTACACATTGAGCCAACGTTCCAGCTCCTGTAAGGATCTTTAAGAGGTATCCTTAAAGGGGGATATTTGGCTATTACAAAGCAGAAAAGGATGTGGATATGATCAAGTAAATTATATACATGTATGACACTATCACGACGAAACCCATTACTTTGTACAGTTTATAAATTTTAATTGAGAAGATAATGAAGAAAGAATTTTTCCATCCACATCTAGATGAGTGTTCTAAGACACCACCCTTCAAGACACCACCTCATCAGAAAGAGATAGCATCCTGGGTTCCTCCCTCTGAACATGTGACAGCTCTTAGGGAGTTGGGGAACTTCTTGGAGTGTCTAAGGGCTCTAGAACTCGTAGGATTGTCTGAGTTAAGCCTTCTATGGAATAGCATGTCTAAGCCACCCAGGACAGCAAACTTCACAGGCTATGCACTCTGCTGTTACCTAGGGACTCACGTTTGGGGTACGTCTCTCTCTGTTTTGCTGTCACCATTGTGAAATTCCCATTATTATTAAATAATGGGGATCCCCTTTTGTTTTCTGAAGCTAGTGACCCTAATCCTGTTCTCCAGATGTTTGCCTCAGAATGACCTGGCACACCAATGCATATCAGGTTCCTATTGCATTACATCCTGAGGGCTAACCCTCCTGAAGCGCATTCTAACAAGCATCTCAGTAAATCTCAAGCAGTTTGCATAACTTGAGTACCCTGGGGTGGAGAGCTAAGATAATGTTAATGAAAGATTTAAAACAGAAATCTTGTCTTTAGATTCAAATGTGGGGGGGGTGGGGTGGGAGGGCAGAAAGAGGCACTAAGCATGCTTTATGTGGAATACATTAGGATTTTTCTTATGGCCAAGGTAAATATTTGGAAATAAGCCTAAGTGTTCATCTGAGATTCTTGCACTTTTCTTTCCTGCTTGCTTTATTTGCTACATCTTTATTTATTTCTATTTACTTTGTTTGCTATCAAGTCAAGCAACTATCCCCTTTTCGTTGACTATGAAACCTGCTAAAAGGCAAACAAAATTGTTCTGAAAAGCGGTCCACAGCCTGGAAAGCCAGAGAAGATGGATGTGGACTTTCCTGTAAGTCCTTGACAGTCCTGCAGGCAAAATGTGTCTTGATTTTATTCCACACTAGATCCTAGACAGGGAGGCACACTCATTTCTAGATGGGCCTCATCACAGCTAGGAGCCTGGCTCCGGAAAGCTCTGGACTGAGGGTGTGCATGCTTGCATGTGTATGCGCGCGTGTGTGTGTGTGTGTGTGTGTGTGTGTGTGTGTGTGTTTCTGTGACCATGAAGATAGTTAGTATTAGCTGCTCTAAGATCGTAGCATTAAATATTTAATCTGAGCAAGTCGTGGTAGAACATAAAGAGAACCCAGTTTTTGCACAGTGTACATCACATTTCCATCAGCACCCCAGGGGCAAGGATGTATATCAGGACCAGAAAGCCCCTGAGTGTCTGGTTTGGCCACCTTTTGATGTCTAGGCTTGAAATTTCCCTTTTGTTTTTTTTTGAGCAAGTTCAGTCTATGACCACTACATATTTTTTTAAACCAATGTTTTTAGATCTCTTTGATCAATACACTGCTTAAACAACATGGTTGTATGTTTTGTTTTGTTTTTTTAGTATACCTAAAAATAATGTTTATGTGTTTTCCCCCTTCTGAAACTCAAGGTAGAAGGAAGCCTGCATGATTAAAAAAATACAGGACTTTTCTACTCATAGAGAATAGTTGTCTTCATTGGATCCGAACATACAGATAGTTTTTAGACGTTAATTAGCAATAGTACAGCTCAGAAAATTTGCTTTTGTCAATTTCCTTTCATTACATGAGTCTAGGCTTAAAATTAAAATATTTTGAGATGAAATTTAGTTTTTATTAAATAAACTCTTTTTAATCTGAAATTTTTTATTGCCTTTGACAAATAAATGAAGAGAATTTATGCTGGTATGCTTTTAGAGAGTGGTGAGAAAATAAGAATGCCAAAGTCAGACCCGAAAGATAAACAACAGAACTGATTTTCAGAAAGCTGCTTCCTGTCCCTCTGTGTTTCCCTCCTGGTTCTCTTGGCTCCAGGCTTGGGACAGTAACTCAGATACTCAGTTCTGGCATTTATAATCATCCTGAGCCTGAACCTTACCCAGGCTCTCCCAGAGTGGGCTTCAGGCAAATGTTCTGCCTTGGGATAATAAACTGAACTGTAATAATTTCCTTAATTGCTAAAGTGATCCAAGCAGCACTGAAATGGGTCTAAAATATGATAGAAATGAAACCTCACCAGTGTCTAGGATGTACATTTCATTTGTTTTCAGTGTCATTGAACAGCAGTCATAAAATGGTTTGTGCATGTACTTATTTCTAATTTAGATTATGTCTTAGTCTCTATAAAACATCTGTTTGATTGTTATAGAGTACATTTGACATTCTCTGTAAACAGATTTGATGTTGTTAGTAATTATTTGGCAAAAAAGTCAACATTTATTGGGTCTGAAGAGTCGTCTGCACAGCCATAGGCACGTCAGCATTGTGCAGAGCAGTGAGCAGTGGTAGATTCATCCATGGATCAGTGGATCTAGAAAGCATGATGATGTCAACCCCTTCAACTCCCCCCCTTTGCCTCTCTCCCTCCCTCCCTCCCCCCTCCGTCTCTCTCTTTCTCTCTCTCTCTCTTTCTCTCTCTCCCTCTTCTTCCCTCTCTCACCCCTCTCTCAAACACCCACACAATTTTTTGGTTTGATTTTGGAATATGATCTCATGTATTCCAATCTGGTCTTAAACTCACTGTGTAGCCAAGGCTGACCCTAAATGCATGATCGTTCAAGCCTCTACCTCGTACGATTGGGATTATAGGCATGTGCTACTACAGTAGGCTCCATACAATGGAGTAATAATATCCAGCTTTAAAGAGGGATACCTGGCTGCAATACGGTAAACTTTAGGGCATGATATTAAGTGACATAAAAAATAAATGCTGTAGGGCTCCATTCAAATGAGATGTATTCATAAAACAGAATGGTCATTTTCAGAGACTGGGATGCTTAGGAAAGAGAGTGGTTGTTCAATATGTACACAGTTGTAATTTTACAAGATAAGGAAGGTTCTACAGGGCTATTATAGAGCAATGAGAGTATATAGTTAATGCTCCTGAACTGTAAACACCTAAAGATGGTTGAGATGCTAGGGTTAATGATTGTACTTTTTATTATACTTCAACAATAAAAAAGAAAACACTATGTGATGCCTGCTTAATATGATGATGTAAAGCAGTCAAGGAAAGTTTAATCCTAGGCCAGTGAGGTGGCTGAGGAGGTACAGTGCTTGCTGTATAAGTGTCAGTATCCAAGTTCAGATCCCCCCAAATCAAGTAAAGCCAGATGCTGTAACACACATATATGAAAGTCAGATGCTGTAGCACACATATGTAATCTACTACTGCCATGTAAAGATATGAGAGGCAGTAATGGGAGAATCCTTGAAGCTTGAAGGCCAGCCAGCTGGGCACATGTAGCCAACAAGGAGGCCCTGTTTTAAAGAAAATGGAAGGTGAGATTGTACTTTGACATCCATAAGAGTGCCATGGCATGTGTATGTATAGAAGCCAGATGATAGATAGATAGATAGATGATAGATAGATAGATGATAGATAGATAGATAGATAGATAGATAGATAGATAGATAGATAGGGAGCAAACTTGAATTTTAATTTAAAAAAACTTACTATCAATTGTATTTCTTTGAGCCTCTCTTCTTTTCCTCTGTGACATGTTCTGTTACTTCACCCCTTACACTGGCCAGTTTTTTTCCTGAATGCTTGTCCAGTGTTTCAGGATATTGTTATAGTGTTGAGAGTGTAACCAGCATGTGTTTACAGTAGGTTTGCAGCTGCAAAGGACAGCACATTTTTACTAAAGAGCCCACAGTTAGTACTTCATGTGACAAAAGCACAACGATTCAATCATCTTAAGAAAATATCAGATAAATAAATTCCCCATTCTCCTTTCCCTCTTGTTTTCAAAGTTTCAGGATAATTTCAAAAACGTATTGCATTTATAAACAACAGAGCAATAGAATTAAAAGGGAATTTTAGGTGTAACTTAATATTTTGCTTAAAATGTACAGTAGTTTTTAGAGGATAAACTTCATCAATAGACTGCCCTATCACTTTACAATCACTGGCTATTTTTCTATTTCCAGCGACTGCAGTATAATTAGAAGATTATATATGTAGGCTTCCCGTTCATTAATCAGGTGCAGTACTTGTAAACTCTAGAAGGAGGTATTAGGTTAAATGTTTAGAAAATTTTCTCCATGACTAATTCTTGACTTTTCTAAAAGGAAAATGCTTTGGACTCAAAATCCTGAAATAATCCAGTTGCAGAAACACTTTGAAGAGAAATTACCAACCTCAAGTTGCTTAGTTAACAGTAGGTCTTAGTGGCATGGCTCTATTATTTTGCACCAATATTGCTCTGATGGACTAGTCTTTTGTCAGCAGAATTAGCCACATGTAGTTTATGGAATGATACATTAAAATATATTGAGCAAATTTATGTCTCAAGTGTCCAGCTTCATTTTTATATAGACAATATTAATCTACAGTTTATTGCATTATATTCTCAATGAATTATTGGAAGAATTTCACCCAAAGTTTTTCTTAGAATTACATTGTTCTTTTCACTAATGACTGTGGTTCCCCAGGAACCCAATGACTGTCATGGAGAAAATTCAAAGTAGTTTTTTTTTTCCCTTAAAAGTCATCTCATTTTGTAGTACACACAGTCACCCCGGTTGTATACCATCTGTCTTCAACCCAGGCTACATTGCTGCTGTATCTAAATCATTGTGGCTTTTATTTTATTATTCCTTTTTACATAACCGAACTTCAATTAAAGGAGAATTAAACAAAATAAAAGGTTAGGAGAAAAAAGTGAAATTGGAAATGTGTTGCAATGCAGGTCCTTGCTAAGGACTTGAGTAGTGTGGTGCTTTCAATATAAAAACTAAATGTATAGTTTTCCTGTTTGCAGTCTTGGACCTGTCTTCCATCTCTGATATTTTGAAAGAATTCCATTGTCTTGGAAAATAATTCAATTTACGGCGAAAGGAAATACAAGGGAGATGTGTGGGGACAACAGTTTCTTATGTTTGATTCAACAGTGTTGTCATTTGTCTGATAGAAAGCCCATTGCTGATCATGTAGAATATTATAATACTGATCACCTTCTGGCAGGGCAATGATGAAACTGAAGTTAGGAAATAAAATACAAGAATTGTTTTAGATTTATTTTGACAAACATTTTTGCCTATGAAATTATTTCCTCCTGTAAGCATATGCATTGTATTTGTTAAGCTATTTCTGACTTTTAGCCTTCTTCGCAGATGTCCATAGCAGATGGCTTTTTTTTTTTTATCTCTTGAGACACAGTGGAGATGACTTCCCCAGCTTCCTAGCCCCTTGCACTAATATTGTTCTATCTAAACCAGGTAAGAGCTGTCAATTGTAGAGAGGTTGTTTGTCAGAACTGTAATTCCCATTTGTTCTGCAGGTCCCATTCTTCCTGGGTCTCAGTACTGTGTACCGTGATTACTCTCTATATCTAGGACCTCTGTCTTTTCAATTTCTATCTCCAGATGAATGTAAACATGTTGAAGACTGACTCATACCCAACAGACTTCTACAAACATCAGTCCTTTCTGTCCAGTACTCGTTTTTTCTAACTCATGTAAACCTGAAGTCTTTCCAAGGAGATATTTATCAGCACTTCCTCACCTTCTGAACTTACTGCCATCTGCTCTCATCATATAACTTGTTAGATTAAAATTACAGAAATCAATGTTTTTGGCTAAGATCCAGTACTGGACCCCAGATGACCAGGCTAAGCATCAAAATGGAGTCACCTCTGCTAAAAGCTCACCAGTGTGCTGATATGAAGTTCTGAGAAATCAACTGCTGAGATCTAGTAGCAACCAGCAGATTCGTTTTAGTTGGCTACACAAGGAATCTCTGCAAGGATTAATCCTTACACTGAAAATGTAACCTGAAGTCTGTGTTGACTGATAACTTCTTCTGTTGTCTTGTCTGTTTTGCCCCATTTCCCTAAGAAAGTAAATTTTCTTTTCTTTACGACAGTATTATGCTGTATACTGTTATCCTGGCTTGTCTCAAACTCATGACTTCTCCACTCATCTTCCTAGGTGACTGATTATATATATATATATATATATATATATATATATATATATATATATATATATATATATACATACATATATATTTACTATGCATTGAAGTGACCAATTCTGATTAACTTTTATTTCTATTTTCTTGAAGCCTTTGGTATTATTATAATACCATTGGATTGCTCTCTCTCTCTCTCTCTCTCTCTCTCTCTCTTCTCTTTCTCTCACTTCATCTCTCTCTCCTGCCTTTTACCTTCTTGAGATAGGGTCTGGCTATGCAGTCCAGGCTGATTTAGAACGTACAGTGGCCTGAATCCCCCTCCTCAGTGCAGGGATTACAGGCATGCATCACCACGCCCAACTGAGAAGCTCTCATTCTACACTATGGACTGACACCTAAAAATTAAGTCATCATACTTCTGTTCTTTAACACAGTAAAATCTTCTCCCAAAGCATTAAGGTTATCTTTGCTAAATAAGATGGTTTTCAGCTTTTTTATCCTTAGGGCACTTTTCTCCATGTATGGTATTATTGGCCATTTTATCTAGGAAATATTCTTATCATCCGTATTTCATTGAATGGGTTTTGTGGTTTTCAGAGTGTTTTTTGGCTCCTTCCTCCTTCCCCTGTCTTCTGAATGATTGGCAGTCTGGATTAAGCCCTCTACTTGCAATGTTCAACTTCCTGTGAATGGTCTAATTTATTTTGATGGCCTCAGGTGAGCCCTATATGCTTGTGCAACTCAGATGCACATTTAAATCTCAGGTGTGCCTCTCAGATGTTTGTGCTTGGCTATGTCTCAGGCATGTCAGGCACAAGTTGCCCAAGATTGAAGTCTTCAGTGATCCAGACCATCTCCGTGTGCTCTCCTGTTCAGTGTATCCATTAGTCCAGAACTTCCCCTCCCCCTTTCTCATTTGTTCTAATCATTGCCTGGTCCTGACTCTTTATGTCTTTAACAACTTCTGAATTCATTCCTTATTCTTGACATTAGTTCAGTCAGAAGCACTCATTCTATTACTGTTTCAACCAGACATGATCTTCTAAAACATTTACCTAAAAAAGTCATAATTTGGGCTGAAGAGATAGTTAAAGTACGGAGGACCTGAGTTTGATGCCCAGAACTCATGTAGGATGTGGTAAGCTTCACATGTAATCCCAGAATTGGAGAGGCAGAGACAGGTAGATCATTGAAACCTGCTGGCCAGTCAGTCTCCCTATTTGGTGAACTCCAAGTTAGTGAGAGACCCTGTCTCAAAACTCAGTGTAGAGGGCACCTGAGAAATGACACCTGTGGCTGACCCCTGGCCTCCATATACACCAGCACAAAGAAACACATATATGCTCCCCTCCATCATGCTGGCTTAGTTTCCTTTCTGTTGCTGTGATAAAATACCATGATAAAAAGCAACTTAGGGAAGGAAGGAGTTTATGTTTATGTAAGCATACACTCCCAGGCTATGCCTATCATCATGGGGAAGTCGAGGCAAGAACTTCAGTGGCTAATCATATCACATCCACAGATGTGGGAGGGGAGAAATAAATGTATAGATGCTCATTTAATTGTTTTTACTTGGCTCACTTTCTCTGGTTTTATATAGTTTAGGAACTCTTGCCAGGGAATGGTGCTGCCCACAGTGGGCTGGTCTTCCCATCTCAATTAAAGGAATCAAGACAATCCTATACAGGCCAAATCAATGTAGACAATTCCTTGTGGAGACATTCCTCCCATGTGATTCTAAATTATGTCAAAGTTGACAATTGGAGCATACACACACACACACACACACACACTCATAAATTTTCTGAAATACCTATCAGGTAATGTTATTAAGTTTCGAGTGTACACTATCAATAGTCCTCCCCTGTCTTGAAGCGCAACCTCAGCATGGAGTTGGAGAGTTGACTTAGTGGTTAAGGGTACTTGTTGTTCTTGGAAAGATTTGGTTCCCAGCACTCACACAGTGGAACAGAACCATCAAAACTCCAGTTTCAGAGAATCAGACACCTGACTTCTTTGCACACTAGGTACAAACGTGGTGCATATACATAGACGCAGGAAAACCTATCCATACTCATAATATAAAAAAGGTATCTGAAAAGGGAGAAACAAACCGACTCCTAGTCATTTGACACTTTGAAAGTTTCAGATAAATGGACTCTACTCTTACTACATTCTAGCCTTTATTCCTTGAAGACGTCACTCAAACTACATTAAATTTTTTTTCAGCTGGTGGAAGGGTCAGTCCTCTTCTCCCTCTGTGTCTTTGCATAGTGTATTCACTTCCTGGTGGTATATCTGTGCATCCTTCAGACCTCCACCTGGCCGTCATCTCCTTGGAGAAATATTCAGTTTGGTTTGTTGTTTTCTTAAGAGCCTATTTTCAAACCTGTGCTTAGGGTATGAAGACTTTTTCATTTATGTTGCAATGGTTTCCTTCCTTCAACTCATAGAGGGCAGAGACCCTTATCTCTGATTCCTGTTGTTGTAACTGATAGTGGGTTGATGCTCAATAAATGGAAAAAGAATAGATAAAAATGGTTAGAAAATTAGTTGTTGTGTTAGAGTTAAAGAAGGAACTCTGACATCCTATTCTCCTCATATTGTGAGTTAGTAAAACATTCAATTTTGTTAGCCAGAAGACAGAATCAATTGTGGAAATGATTTGTAATTTTCCTCCTGGCAGGTATTGAAAGTAGAATTACCTAAGCACAGAATTTTAGGATCAGAAGACACTTTATAAATTAAGGGTATATTTACCAACCGCTTGTATTTCAGGTTTCATAATGTCAAACGTAAGTCTATGAACATCGCTAGTAGACGTGATGCAACAGCTGATAATTACTCTTTAAGCAATATTGCTTATTGAAGTATTTTCAGGGGAGTAATGTATCTAAATGTTGAATCGTTGTAATGAATCTTTTGACCTTTTTTTTTTAGATTTATTCATTTTATCTTATGTATATGAATGCTTTGCCAGCAAATATGTATGTGCATCCATTAATGAAGTGCTCATGGAGGTCAGAAGAGGCCATCCATCCACTGGAACTGAGTTACAGGTGATCGTGAGCTACTACCACGTGAGGCTTGACAACAAACCAGTACCTCTACAAGAGCATGATGCACTCTTATGGGCTAAGCTGCATCTCCAGCCCCTTTCCACAGGAATTTCTGAAATCCTCACAGACACAAGTCTTACCAATAGCTGAGTCAGCTCCTCCTCACCCTCTTACCCATTCCGCTGCCCCATTGTCCTTCCGGGCTCAAAACCTACACCCCAGATTTATGTTATCTGAGCCAGTCTATCTTAGACTTATGAAAGAAACAAATGCTCTCATTTGGGAAAGCGTGTGTATGAGACCTCTCTTCAATGTAGCCATTATGTTTTCAGTAATAAACAGCTTAGAGGCTTCTGAAGTATTTCAGCTTGACTGCTGATTATTTCGCAGTTTGAATGTTAAGCTTTTGCGATCTTCGTACCTATATGGTTTGATTTATGCTCATAAGAATGAATGAGGTAATTCTTCACGAGTGTGGCGAACTTAGGTGTCATCTTATGTCAATGGCAGGGGCTCCAGATGTAACCTCTTTAGGGGAGGCAAATCTTGCCCGGTCAGATGAACACGTCCACTGTTTCTGAAACTGGGCCATCTGTTTCCTGTTTCTCTGAGTTGCTCTTCCTTTCTAAGCAACTGCTGCAGTCATGGCCACTGAATGAGTCACAGCTTCCTTGAGGGTGAGCATGCAGAGTCAGCCTGTCAGGTCAGAGTGGCTATGAAGAGGCCCAGGAGGCTCTCAGCCTGGCCTGCTCTCCTCTACACATTTCTTTCTCAGCTCAGCATCCATCCCTTCACCCCTGTCACTCTGCTCCAGATTCGAGAACAACAAACATCCCATTGTTTCTCCAGCTTTATTCCTAGAAACCCTAGTGTATTTCAGCCAGAATGTTTTCTTTTTAAAACTTGATTGTCTTTAAACATTTCTCTCTTGGTTTCTCATTCCATGCTTTCTAAGTGGAGTGAGGATTCCCCCAGCCTCCTAATGTTGCTTATACAACATCACTCCTACTCATGAAAATCCTGTTCCTTTGAGGCTCACCCTTGCCTCTAATAACCTCAGCTACCATTTATTGAACACTTCTATTGAGCCAGGTAATGTGCTCATCATTTTTAACAGACTGCTTCTTTGAAAACTCTCAATAACCCTGTAAGGTAGGAACTACGGTTACTCTATCCTTATGAGGTTTATGGAGGCCAAGAAACTCATTCTTATCTATATAACATGAACAGAAGAGCGTGTAACTACTTGAGATTTTGTAAGCTATCAGTACGTGTGAAGAGCTTACCAAACACATCTGAGTATTTATTGTTACTGTTGCTCCCTGAAGGGCCTTGTGACAACGTGGACATATGGGATGGAAACCCTGGAAGTCTGGGTGTGGAACACCTACCTTTAGTCATGGTGCATGACCAGACCAGACAACATTCCTCTGATATCAGATAAGAGGTTCCTGATTCACAGCTCAGAAACGAATTATGCTGAAATTTCCCCAAACTATTCTGTTCTACCACGCCTCTTGCTCTTTCTTTTTTTAGTCCTGTTCTTTGCGACTTCTTTTTATATTGTTTACTCACTACCTCTAAAATTTCGGAGTCCCTTTCTATTCTTGCAGTCTAGCCGTCTTGCAGTCTAGATCAACATCTTCACTGAGATTCCCACTCCATTAATGCTACCAACATTTTATTATCTAACAGCTCCGTCCATTGGCAGCTTGTTTTTATATTCAAGTCACACTCTTGCATTTGTGGGCACTCTTGGCTCCTTTATTCACCCCTCAAATATTTTTGACCCTCCCCAATTGGAAACTTAGCTCTGATAGATCTGTCCTATCTACACTCGAACAATGGTGGATGGATGGAGAAAATTCATACCCAGATTGCTTAGTTTACACTAAATAAATTTATCATCCTACTTAATGTCTTTAAACAGATTCTTGGAATTCGTTGTTTCCCTTAACAAACTTAGTTTCTCAAGAGAGCCGTTTTATACTTCTCCCCTCTTGTCTTGCACACTTTTGCTAGTGACCCTGTTTGTTGATTCATTAAGAAAATGGAAACACAGTGCTAAGATGGAACTCCGTCTTTCCACAGTTGGGCTGGAAAAGCTACCCTGTGTTTGCTCCTGCCCCTTGCAGTTTCCTGTTCTTGTGTAGAAGGAACTGTATCTTTTGTTCAAGATTGCCCTGTCTGTCTCTGAAGAGGAAGTACCCCTTTTCATATTAAAGCAAGGCTTTACTTGTGTTCTGGATCGGTGTCCTCTCTGCCTCATGGTCCTTTCTGCGTGTCTAACACTCCTTTTGCAATGGGGACCTTCCTTCAGCATGGGGCAGCATTCTGGGACACTCTATCATCGAAGAACCCCTGCCTATGAGGCCACGCTTCCAACTCCAGGAAACTTGGACCTGAAATGGCTTGCTTGCCCCTGTCCGCTGCCTCTTCTCTCCACATTACTTTATTCCCCTTTCATCAACCCATTCTTATCTGGCATCACTGCCGCCACTCCACTAAAACTGCTTTTGCTGCTAAAGTAGCCAGTGTGGTCTGTTATGCCAATCCCAAACAACGTTACACAGTCTCCAGTATGACGGCTGCACCTTTTCATTTAGCATCATTCTGCTTTGGAGAGACTGCTCTTCTGACTCCATTTGAAGAGGTCCCTCCCTTCCCTGACAGTGGCACTATGGTATTACTTCTCTTTATTTTGTTCATAGGATCTATTATGTGAATTTATCTCGTTAATGTATTTTCTCAGTTATTCGCTGTGCATCTCTTGCCTCTACCTAGAACCGTGCCTGGCACATCGCAGACATTCACCAAGGATCTGCTGAGTGACAGGGACAAGGCTATATTTAGAATAATCTCCTCTCTTACAACTAGGCTTTTGTTAACTGCATGATGCTTGTCTGCCTGCCTCTCTCTAACATCAGGATGAACTTGCTCTCTCAAAGCTCCCTCCTCCTCTAATCAAGGATACTTCCTGGTAGACTCATTCTTAGCCAGGCTCAAATTTCATGCCAGACCAAACATAATTTGGGTATGGGTTTCCTCTCTTGTTATCCCTGCTCCCACACCTAAATCATTAAGTCCACACATTTCAAGAGCCCACGTTACAAAACTTTCTTCCTAAATGCTAATTGTAGGTTGCTGGCTTGGTGGTGATTGGTGTACACCTCTGCTACCAGCCTTACCGGCAGCTTTACCATTGCTCTCTCATCTGTGAAATGGCCTTGCTGTGGGGCCAACTGGCTCAGCTCCAGAGCTTGCCTCTTGTCTTCTGAGATCCTAAGTGTTTGGGTCAAAGTTACTTAGACTTGACTTTTGTTATCTAGCTGAGGAACTACCCTCATTATCCTGTGAACCACACTGACAGTGAAAATTAGGAGCGTCGATGAGAAATTCAACTGGTACGGTTTTCTGGGGTGCGTTTGGCCAGTCTGGCAGGCGGAGCAGCTTAAAGGGATATCCAGTTTCAAATATCACTAGCTGCCAGTCACACAGTATGTTGTTCTCCTTTACTGTTGTTAAATGAATATAAAAGTGAATGAAGTCCATAAAGGCATGATGAAAGAAAAGAGTCTGAATGATAATTTTGAGAGGTTTTCTTATAACAGTCATGTATTTCTTCTAATTGTAATTTGGTGATAATGAAAAATTTCCAGCACACGCAGAGACATACACATCTCCTTGAGACTTGGATTAGTCATATGTTTACTCCAGAAATCTAATAGAGAGGAAAGGCCCAGGGGGTGATTAAGTACTACTGGCTTTCCAGCTTTAGGCCTTAGTCTGCCAATGTCCACTGCCACATCTGGGTGGTTGAGTAATTTATCATTGCAAATGGGACACAATCAGCAGTTATGCCAGAATACTGTGAGTAAGCCGGGCCCATTCCTAGCGAAGGGAAATGTGGTTTTCTGAACAGAATGGGGCTGATAACAGGAACACATCACTGTCTGAAGCCCCAACTCCCACACACACGCAAAAAAGTGTGCCTTTTGTCTTTGTTAGGGTTTCAGTTGTTCTGATAAAATACCATGACCATAAGCAACTAGGGAAGTAAAAACTTTATTTCTCCTTTACTTTTACACCACAGTCAGTCACAAAGGGAAGTCAGGACCGGAACTCAAGCATAACAGGAGTTGGTGCAGAGGTCACGGAGGAGTGCTATTTACTGGCTTGCTCCTTATGGCTTGATTTGGCCTGCTTTCTATAACACCCAGGACCACCAGCCTAGGAGTGTAATCACCCAGGGGGAGCTGGGCCCTTCTGTATCAATCATCAATGAAGAAAATACATCACAGGCTGCCTACAGGATAATCTAGTGGGAACAATTTCTCAATTGAGGCTCGTTCTTCTCAAATGACTCTAGTTATGTCAAATTGACATATTAACCTGCATACCTCTGGTCCACTTAAGAGTGATCGGAAGGAATAACTGGCCACCAAATGAGATTTTCTTAATTTCTGCAAGTGTATTTTAGCCATCTTCTCAGAAGTGTGTGATTCCAGGGCCATATGATTTTTGGTGTTTTCCATCCCACTGCCCACTAATTTAAAAAAAAAGACACTCCATATGTCATCCATACTAGGAACCGAGAGAGATTTGGGTGAACACACTTCTCGTTATTCAGACTAACCACAGTTCCATTCAACCCACAGCCTGTTCTCGCAGCTGAAGATCAAGTTGTCCCTAGAGGACATCGTACTTGAAATGGATTTGTAGTTTCTAGAAGAATAATGTAAACTTATGCTTGTGCATGGATAAATTGTGTGGATGCCTGTGACAGGCGTGGTGGGGTACACAGAGTGGAAAAGACACTAGGTGAAAAGTAGGCCTAAGAGTATATCCCCACTCTGTGATATACCTCTCATGCACTCTAACTATACATTTTTATACCTATATATCTCATCTACCATCTATCAATCCCCATCATCTATCTGTACATTCAGAATGGCAGAAACACATGAACCAGTACATTATGAGAGGAAGGCTAAGCAGACCCATAAATCAATCCGATAATCTTTTTATTCTGATAAAAGTTTTTTGCTTTTTTTTGCTAACATGTACCAATTGTGCAAAATTGATGGGTTTTATTGTGGTATTTTCATATCTTCATGTCGCATACATTCTATTCACTTCCTTATTTCTGATAAGAAGTTTTTAAAGGCCAGAACACCAGGTGACTCCTGCTTCTTCTGTGAGTCCACACTGACGATGACCCTTGAAGTGAAATCCAAGGCTGGCCCTGGGCAAGGGTGTCAGGACTACCTTCTATAATGGCTTTAACTTGTGACCAGTCAACTGTGAGAAAAAACGCTATGAATACTGACAGTTTGAGGATGCTCGGAAGGATCTCGTTTCCGTGGTGGCTCATGAAATGTATCTCGTCATCTCGAAACTGCTTATACAAGTTCGAAGGACCGGATTCCACGGGCAGGGTGGGCTTTGAAAGTTATGAGTCTCCACTGGCTTCTTCCTGACACCTCCATTAAGGATCACCTACTTTTGAGGATCTCCATTGTTAGTGAAACTGTTGCCTGTCTCTGGACAGCTCTCTGACTCCTGTCTTCTTTAATTGCCCTGAAATCTGTGGTAACAGCGGACCACTCTGCATTGCCCAGGGCTGTCCTGCTTTAACACTGAAATCTCTGCCTCCTGGGGCAAATCTGAGCCCTGAGCAAGTCAGTGCAGTTGCTCATGGATTCCAGTTGCTTTCCATGTTGGGCTACTCAAAGACGGGCTATTTTTGTCCTTCTAATGTCATCCGTATTGACACACTTAAGACGTGTTCCTCTCGCTCCAGTCATTCTCACCTGACATAGTCTTAGACTCCTTATTGTCCACGTGATCTGCTGGGAAAGTGCAGACCCCATTTAGGGGAAGAGCGCCCCATTCCTAGCCACACATTTCTACGAAGGAGGGCCATTCTACTTGTTTCTCACGGGGGTTGGGGGGAGCATGAAGGTATGAACACTTCTACATTTAACCCACATTTTTTCTGTCATTCCGTTGAAAAGTTAGAGCTAACTTAATTGTTGGGAATCCAACATCCTTTGAAAGTTCTCACAGTGGCAGGAGCCATTTATTACAGTTACAGATCATTTCCCCTCCTTTTCACTGCCAGATCTACTTCATGAGTGTACACACACGACTCTTTTTACTTTCCTTCCTCCTTTCTGTTCTAGGCAGCAAGCACACTCCAGGCAGGAAGAAGCCTGGGTTCTGGAGGGGCCTGCTTCTAGAGGCAGTTCCATGCTTATGAATTTTTTTAAATTTCCAATTGCTGTGCTTCATGGAGAGTAGACCATATCAGCCCTGACCCGTAAGCCTGCCTGTTCTAAATTAAAAGTGGGTGGCAATGGATACCCAATTGAGGGTCTCTTCCTTGGAGAAGATTATTTCTCTTGTTCTCAGAATTCCTTGGTTTTCTGAAGTTCTTTATCTAGGTTTGCAAGTGCTCAGTCCTGAAATCACAATACACACACACACACACACACACACACACACACACACACACACACACATATGCTGAGCAGGTTGTATTTATATATTTAGGAATGTGTGTGTGTGTGTGTGTGTGTGTGTGTGTGTGTGTGTAACAACAAGTGAAGAAAAAGAGGCCATGAATTTGACAAAGTGCAAGAGACGGGTATGTAAGAGGGGTTGAAGGAAGAAAGAGAAGGGGAAGAAAATGATGTAACTGTAACTATATTTTAATTTCAAAAATTAAAATAATAAAAATGCAGGTGGCAAAGAAGTGATTTCACTATGTTCTTCAGTGTTTTGGTATCCCAACACATGATATGATAAACTTGTCATAAAAATACAATTGATTCTTTGCTTCATTATTTGTTTTAAGCCTCCAAGTCTTTGTTCTTTATAACAGTGAGGGAAAGTGAATTCAAACTTTAAAGGCCGGTAGGCTATTCTTGAAGACACAGTACCTGGTACCTAGTTCAATAATTGCAATGGGATAGTTTCCACTTTTCTAGCTACATGTACAACAATAACAGCTATTTTATTGACTTATTTTCTAGATTCCAAGTTTCTGTGCCAATAATTAAAAATCTGATAAGACACAGGTACTCCCATTTCTGCACTGGTTGTTTGTCCCAAGTCCAAAGGCTTGTTAATCTTACCTGCCGTGTACGTCTTAACTTACTGTTATGGGGCTCCTAACTCCCCGTGTCCAATGTAACTGCAGCTGTTATAGTTCCCTGGATTTCCAATCAACCATGATTTATATTCCGTGCTCTATGCCTCATGACTCTTAGCTGGGTGTGATCTGTCATCTGTTTGTAAATGATTCTCAACTCTGTATTCACACCCTAACACTCCCTATAGGCACTGTATTGATACAGTCCTCTTGTCTACAGAACACCTCTATCTGTGTATCCTGCTTGTACCTCAAAGTAGGCACAGCCAAGTTCGACTTATTCTAGAGATTTAAGATGCAAATCTTGCCCCTCTTTTCCTTCTTTTAGATACTGGTAACAGTACTCACACACAATCCTAAAATAACAATCCGACCGTGATTCTGTTCTTGTTTCTCTTTCTTCTATCAATCCCCGTAATCCTACCCTTGACTCTCTTTCACATCCTCACTCTCATCACCCCAACTTTTTATGCCTTTTCTCATTGTTACTGGTTTAAGAGCTTCAGCACTTTTCTCCCTGCTTCCTGCTTAACCAGCTCCACTGACCACACTCTTGCCAGAGTAACCTTTTGATTAGGTGAATCACATGAAAGTGTGACCCTGTTTTGAAATCCTTGGATAAGCTCCTTTGTTCCTGAGAACAGAAATCAGATATCTTCGAGTCTTATTCCTCTCTTAGGCCTCAGGTCCTTTTCCTGCTGCACTTTCTTGCCCCACTTCCCTCATTATCTCTCTTCCCAATAGCAAAAGAATTGTCTCTCTGTGCCATTTCCATTTGTCTCTTTCTCACAGCAAGCTCTAGCTCGCTGACCTTTAGGGTGTGGAGAATTCACTTTTTCCTGGTGTCTCCCTGCCTCATGCTTCAACCCTACCTTCAGCCAGCTTATTTCTGATTATTCTAAAACTTAAGACTTAATGGGTGGCCTTTATAAAACTTTATACAGAGATGATATATGAGTGAGGTATAGAATTTTCTCTAAATAGCTATATATCTAGACTATTAACAATAGAAGAATTATTAATGTCTCCAAACCTTCTATTACAGAATGGTGTATATTGTAGACACACATACATATACTTGATGAACCCTGGTTTGTTTTCATTGGAAGAGTTGGCATCTCTTTGTCACAGTTACAGTGATTCCTTTTTGATCGTTCTTGGATTGCTGAAATTGACCAATACGGCTTCCAAGTCAAATATCCAAGGTCTTAAGCAATCACACAATGATTTGTTAGGTAGGATTATTAAACAAAGACCAACTGAACTGGGTACAAGCTGAAAGAAACAATGATTTTTACCTTTAGAATTATTGGTTTTAACCCATGCTTCCTAACATCTAGATGGCTGAACTAATTACTTGTCTAATGCTGCTACTATTATTTCATAGGAATGAAACTGTCATCTACACAGGACAGAGGTAGTTTTCTTCCTATAGGAGAATATGCTTTCAGATGTCCTAGCATGGTTTTACTTCATTAGTGCATGTATATAAGAGAAGTTTAAGATGGGCCTCAATCTTTTAGCAAACTTTCTAATGATCTCAATTCTCGTGGTGACGTTAAAGAGCTGATATTGTATGGGGATTTCCAGGCTGGGGACATGTCCCTTAACTTATGACTCCTGACCCACAGAGGTAAGGCCAAGCAAAAGTAGTCAAAGCAGAATGTCTGCCATTGATGCTTCCCCTTTTGTCTTGAAGGATATTTTCACAAGATGATGAGAGTTTAACAGTGAAATAGGCAAAACTCTATTTGTGCCTTTTAACTTAACATTCATAGAAGTCTTACAAGGATTATATAAAAATGTGACTGTAATTATTAAAAAGCAGAGGCCTATTTATATTTACAAAGAAGATAAATCCTTCACACCCAGCCAGCCAGAATAACACCTAGACTTAATGAAGACCAATTAATATGTTTTCAGGAACTGAAAACCATCAGTGAGAAAAAAATAAAACAAAAACAAAAACAAAACATATTGAGTATGGTTTGTAAAACTGAGAAAACTGAGTCTTCCAGGTTTTAGTTGGGGACTAGACTCACACAAACTTGAACGGATCCACTAGACATGAATTCCTCCCCAGTTTGCACATTAGTGTTTAATGTTTAAGATAATAAATGCGAAGATGATTTCCAAAATATTTAAGAAAATTATACTAAAATATGTCTCATAGAAACGAAATATTCAAATGAAAAAAATATTCAAAGCACAACTATTGCAATGTTAATTTTGAAATAGGCTTATTCCTATAAACATTCTGGAGAATGGTTTACAAAGATACTTACTTACTTACTTTGAATAGTTACAGTGAGGGGGTAATGGCCCACTCCACACCATTTAAAAATGTTTCAAAATCCATCCTAAGGGGACAGAAACAAACTGCATGTAATATCCACATGTAGGCCTCCTTAGGGATGGTTACAAGAATAAATAATTCCTTCTCTCATGGGCAATATCAGTTTCAGTTTTTGGCTACTTGTGATGAGGAAATTTTTTTGAATTTATTGACACTACTGATCTCACAAGACAGGCAGCAGGGGAGCCAGCCCTCAGCTACTGACCCTGGCAGAGCATGGTACCCTGTGGGGGATGAGACTGCACAGAGTAGTTTTCTATTGTACTTGTTGTCTGTGTTCTTCACTGTACAGTGTGCTCATTATTTGCAGATGGGTGTGTATCTGGGAAGTACATGACTCTGGGTTTATATGTGGAAATTCCCATTTTTACTGGAGAGGGGATTAGAATTGGTTCGGGAAGATGAATGAATGCTCTTTCCTTGATGCTATCCTTGTCCCATGATATTTGGGCATGATATCTGGGAGGAAGAGAGGCCACTCCCAACATCACTGTGGCTATTCTATGAATCTTTCTTGTATGTATGTGCAGGTCAATGGAGACTAGGTCTCATCAGTGCACTCAGAGTTTGAATAAGATGTAGTGGTTTGGTTCAGGATCAAATGACTTAAACAGAATGGGTGACAAAGGTAGGGGGTGCCTGGAGGTGGGAGGTAATGATGGATACATATAAGCCTTTGTATACAATCAGAAAATCAGGCAGCATAGAGGGTCTCATGGGTTCAGAGCTAGCCCTTTAAGGTTCAGAGCGAGTGAGGGACCAAGCGTATGCCCAGCTTCTGTTGGGGTACAATCTTGCAAACAGGCCTCAAACAAGAAAGCTATGGAGTTCTAGTCTAAGATTTTCAGACTTGCACAACGGGTTAACACTGAGAAGCACAGTCAGCTGGCACAAAGTTCCTTTTCCATTCTGATTCTGACATGGCACAGAACTTACGGCCCTCAGAACACCCTGAAGCTTTGCCTCAGTTCATCTTTATGGAGGAGCTAAGGGTTTGGTTTGGTTTTGTTTTGAAGAATAGAAACATATTTTTGAAGCCAAATTTCCCCCTTTTTTTCCTTTAATATTCCCAGAAAAGACTTTAAAAAGTTAAACAGCTACTGACAGACCTGACAGCAAAAGGCATGACATTGTTGAGAGTAAATAAGGGAGGCTTTATGAAAACATCACAAGGCACATACAGTGGTTTTGTACACGAATCAAATTGTGTGCTTTCAAAACATAATGGATATTATTTGTTGCGACGATGGCTTGTGTCCCTCAATATTCTGAATGGGATAATGCCAGCCTCTACAGGGTAATGATTAAATTAAAGAACTGACACCAGCTGAGGCATACAAATTATTCATATTAGAATAGTGACCAAACTTGAATTTGGGAATTATTTATAATCTTGATTCACAAGGAATGGCCAGCGAGCACATGAAAATGGTCCATCTCAGCATCTAATAGAAACTTTTGCTTTTTACTGGGAAAAATGGTAATTCTTAGGTGGAATTGTGTATCTCTGTTAGGAAGATTATGATAATTTGCCAGGTCTCAGAAATTGCATGAATAAAAAAGAGCACGGTTTATAAATGGAGGTCCTCCTTTCCTCCTTCACTTCCTCTAAACGTACATATTTTAAAGGGTGCTCTTTCAGAAGCAAAATGGACAAGATTTATGGATAGAACGGGAGGATCTTTCCTTTTGAGTTTACAGGTCCTATGGGAATGAATGCAAAATTCTTCTAGCCATTCAAAAGCATTGGAGTGTAATGTCAGTGCTTAAATCATGTCCTGTTTTTAGTCAGGGAGGGGTTAGTTATGCCCCCCATGTACTGCAATGAAAACACGTGCAAATATGCACATGACATTGAGCTGTCTTTTTCTGAATGTTTTTGTTCTGTGAGACAGGCAAAGGGGGAAAAAAAAACAAATTCTGTAACTCATACAAAAATCATATTTCTCCATTTCATTTCAAGTACAAGTTTTGTTCCAGAGACATATTCGAAGCAGAGAATAGGATAGAATATATTTTATGTTCTCACCCATCTTCCAAATAGCTACTTAGCACTGTTAACTTGTATCTGGACAATTACTTGGCATATAACCCATGAGACAGGAACCTTGACAGAACATCTTTCCCAAGGTTGAAGTGGTTTTTGAACAATTCACTGGGAGCTTTAGACACTAATCTAACGTTGCTTGGCTCACACAGCAACCTCCTTGCTCTGACACTCTCCGATGGTGTAAGTGCTTTCTCCTGTTTCCTGTTCTACTTCCACAATTATCCTTTCCCCATGACTCAGATCTGTAAAACAGAAGATGGGAGTTTTCATGCACATGAAATTCAGCTCTCTTCAGGGCATTTCTTTTTTCTGAGAGTACTTGTGTGGCATTAGTGATAACCTACATAATTCTTCAAAAGTCGTAAGCTCCATAGAGAAATAAAAATTCATTTAGCTCACTTTTCTCTTCTTGCTTAGAACAAAAACTTCTTTGAGCACAGATTAAAGACACTAAGGAATAGCATTTATTCCATCCAAAATCCAGACCCTACATACCCTCAAGTTATAGACTGGGTGATTTGCCCAGTTGGAGGAAGGATTAAAGTTTTAATTGCATTTCTGGAGGCCTTAAGGTCCTCCTAAGAATTCCTTTGCACAAATGAACTAACTCTCTCTCTCTCTCTCTTTCTTCTCTCTCTCTCTTTGTCTCTCTCTCTCTCTCTCTCTCACACACACACACACACACAGGAGTGGAGACACAGAAAGACAGGAAGAGAGAGGAGAGACAGACAGACAGAGACAGAGACAGACATAGAAAAAAGAGAAGGACAGAGAGAGAGAGAGAAATTAATGATCATCTTATACATGAAGAGCAGAGACATGTGATCCCAGAATCTTCCCCCAGAATCATGGAGTTCTGTATCTGCTTCCATGCTATCTCCTTCCTAAGGAGACAGATACACAGATAGGTTATCACACCCTTTCCCTGTAGTCTTGTGTCAAGGAACAATTTGAGCTGAATCTCCTGTGCTTTCTTCTGGGGTTTCTCTGTTCATAGTCTTTTGGACTTGAGCTTCTGATCTCATTTTCCTTCTTGGCTTCAACCTTGGAGTGTTCAAATTTCTCCTACTTTCCAGCCTGCTCAGGTTGAAGGTGACTTCCCCTTTGATTAGAGTTCTGTCTCCACCTTTGCAAAGCTTCAAATCTCACTTCTCCCTGCTCCTCATGAAGCAGCTAGCTAACTGCTCCTACCAATAACCAGCCACATCTCCAGGACACTATGGCCCCATCAGAGATGTGGAAAGGGAGGCTGTGGAGAGAATAAAGGCTTCTTCCTAAATTTGTTAGTATCATGGTCATGAGCATCTATGAGCTACATGTGGAATCCCAGAAGTTTGTGTGTGCCTAGAGAGAAAGATTTATAGGAAAGAGTATCTTAAGACCTACTTTAAGGCTTCTTCCTTTCACCTCATGGAACCAGAACTCTCCATGATATCTGTGCACTGACTTTTCACCCACTCCTCCATGCTTCTGTGGCTTCTTCATCCCAGTGACAATTTGTGAAAGACTCAGCTAAGGTCATGCCCTTTACCCTCACTGACTGTCTCTGGGCTTGCCACCTGATGATCACTGCCATTAAGAGGGGACTGTGTAAGCTGTTCTCTGGAAATGTGCAGATAGGCACAGAATGCTCCCCACATTTTCTGGAGGTTTATTCCGTGCCCCACCATGCTCTCCTGAGTTCTTTTTCCCTGGAGTCTAGGAGATAGGCAAAGTATCACAGAAAATGCTCACAGCCGCTATGTAAGTGGGATCCAGGCTGAATGTGTCATTGTTACCAAGGATTTGACTTTTAGCATTCTATTTCTTTAAAGATTAACAAAAATGTTGCTTTTGGCAATGTTACAGTCTGCTATAGTCTTTTGTATTTATTGGGAAATTTTCAATATAAACACTGACAATGTGACCATGGCCCTGATAGTTTGGGCTTAAAAAAATCTAACAGTTGTTGTTACATAGTGTGGAGGGGAATGCGATGCACTCATTTCTGCAGCACAGGAACCAGAAAGAATCCATTAATGCAATCCTAAACATTACCACTAATAACAGTTTTAACTGGGGTAAAATGTATTTAATTGTGGCACCTAAGCTTTCAGATAGATTTGCTTTGGAAAAACCTTTTTAAAAAGTATTCTTTGGAAGCTTTTAGTTGATTCACTTATTTTAGCTTCTAAAGGTATTACTTTACAAAGGGCACAAATGACTAGTATTCCTAGTCCCGTGCACTGTTAGTAAATGTTGGTTTTGGATTTTTGTTTTGTATTGTGGTGTTGGGACCTAACACAGGGCCACATGCATGCTGGGAAAGCATTGTGCCACTGAGCTGCATCGCATCTTCCAATGGGAGGTTTTCAGTGCTAAACCCACAGTTACACATAGTTCTTTTGCTTGCATCTATTGAGCAATATTGAATGTTAAGGAAAATTATGAACTGATGTAACTTAGAGGGTGGCCCTTCCACAAAGGGCTGACTCAGGGCTGCATTACGACCTGCGCTCCAGCATTAGCTCTCCAAATCATCTCTTATGGTGTACCACACCTATGCCCATCTGTTAAAGATTCTGAACACACTTATATGTGAGTGATTCCATACTAATTTCTAGCAATTAATTTCCTGCATTCAGGGACTGTGCAAAGCCCCAGGGATAGAGCAGTGAACAAAGGAAAAGGAAAAAAAAATAACTGCTCTCAGGAATGTAAAAATGACAGATCTGGAGAGATCAAAACAGAGACTCAAAACCGAAAAACCGTTGGCTTGCTCCAAATGTTTTTGTATACCCCACCCCCATGAATGGCTGGTTAAACATCTAAACATTTGATTCTATCATTTGGGGACCACACCCTGCTTAATGCTTTTCCAGTCTCTGCTGTATGCATTTGGGTCTTTGCATGTTGGCACTGTTGATTTTACTCTGTCTTCTGTCATTTGCCTCTGCTTCCATCATCACTTCAAGTTCAGACATCTTCCTGGTGACCTCATCCACAGGAGGCCTGTCCATTTCTTTCTCTAATTAAAAAGAAAAAGATGTATTTTAATGTTTAAAGTCATGCGTATATGGGTATATGTACATGTGCACACAGATACTCTTGGAGACCAGAAAATCACGTTGGATCTTGGAGAGCTAGAGTTGCAGGTGACTGTTAGCTGAAAACCAAATTCAGGTCCTCTTAACTGCTGAGTCATCTTCCCAACCTCATCTACCAGTTTCTACGTTCTGATTCCCTCTCAAGTCTTGGAGACACCCAGAAACTGGTGGTGGTGTCTGCGTGCAGATGTATGGTTGGTTTTTGTGACCACAGAGTCTGCTTGGATTTGATATGGCTGTTGTTATCATCTTGATCTCAAGGTAAGAACCACATGGAAAAATTGTCAAAGAAGAGAATGTGAAACTTGATTTTAAGACGTATTAAAACATGGAGAGACAATAATCCAAGACGACAATAAATTAGAAGAAGAGTACTTGAGAAATATTTGATTTGTCTTCTTGAGAGTGGGAACTGACACTTCCAGCCCAGTTTCAGTGAATCTAGGCCAAGGAATTGATGAAGTGGAAGTTACATTTGACAATATGTGGTAGGCCAGGCAAAAGAAAACTGACTTCTAGGAAGAAATAGATTTCTCAGTAGCATAATTCCCGAAGCCAATATTCCAGAAGGGACGTAAGAGGCATAGATGGATCTCAACCACATAAGATGAAATGAAGGAAGTTCTGGCATGCTGAAGAGAAATGATTCTAAGAGGGAGAAAAGGTAGTCATCTAAAGAAACAGAGATTTGCATTGAAAACACATCTCAGAGGGATGCACTCCAACATGGGAATCAGCAGAAAGCAAGTGTGGCTGTGGGGTCTGGAACACATCAAGGATGTGTAGGTATTTAATTCAGTCTTATTCTATTACCTAACTTGCCTCTAGTGCTTGCCGTATTTGTGATCATCTGCCTACCAATTCAGTTATGTGTTTAGCTCCCCCTACTTTCTTTGGCTGTGGTCTGGCTGGATTCCAACCTATTTCAATCCACATTTGCAGATGTTCTATTACTTCTCCTATCCACGTTCACCTCCTTATTTTCTTCTCCCTGTTCTTTCTCCCTTCCAGTTACATACGATGGCAAGAGAGACTGTTCTCTCTTTAAACATACTGGGGTTAAAATCCCCAGTGTGTTCTGAAGTGATGCCTTTTTCCCTTCATCTAGCTACCACCCTTACTCTAGGCTCCTCACATTAGCAGAGCCCCTAGCTGAAAATTGAAATAAAAATCCAAAAGGATGAGTTCGTTCACAATTCAAAGGACAGAGGGATGAGTTCCTTTAAGTCACATCTTCTCAAGTGTTTGTTTATAGATCATTAAATATTTAACTTACTGAGAAACTAGGAGCAGAAATGTCCCAAACCATTGCTGATTAAATTACAATCTAGAATTGAGGTAAGGCAACTATAAAATTAAAATAAAATAAAATTAATGTGTTCCTGTAATCAGGTAAGTAGTTAATGTACTTGATTCTGTGGTTTAACAAGGCACAGTTAACCACCTCGGGTCTTGCCTTCTCTGGCAACTGAGATTGCATGCTCAGCTTTAGGTCCTGCTGATGCCTACCTTGCCTTTTCTGTTTAGACTGTAGAAAGGCAAGGAAACCTAGCCATCCCCATTCTTTTTGTGCCTTTATTGCTTCTCTGTGGGGCAGGATACAAGATTGAAGGGAGTCTTAATACCAGGGTGGGGTATACCATAGTATCCAGAAATGGAATCAGAAACTCTAAACCTTACTGAGATAAAGATACTTATGATAAGTGGAAAGGTCATTTGGAACTGAAGTGTGAACCATGGTATCAGGAAGGGATAAGGCTTAATGGAGCAGAGGCAGATATCATTCATGACAGAACACAGAAGACCCAGCTCTGATTTCACCTTCATCTTTCTATCAGAAAGGGTGATCTTCAAATGAGCATGTGCAGCACAAGCAGTTAAAAAGACACAGGAACCCAGCTCGAGAATCCATAGTGAGAAAACACCAAGCTGTTCAAATCGTGGCCAAACTGTATTCCAGAAGAATCTTGTGGTGTCATTGGCCAACTACTCTGGATTTGGAGTGTTTACGAAGAGAGATAAGGGAAGCCTGACATAGGTAAATGTCCAATTAGTTAATCACAAGAGAAAGTTGATTTCAGAGATAGAAGATTGGTTCATTTGAAGGTAAGATTTGGAAAAAGGAAATGATGTCTACACCACTATGGATTTAGGTAACCAACAGCTATCTAATTGGACTTAAGCATGGCACAACAGGAGAGAATTCATGCCTGGTTCTGTAAATCCAGCCAACTACCCGTATCTGGTGAGGCCACAGAAACTGGAGAAGAACCCACTATTGCCACTTTCTGAAAACAGCATAATCTCTCTGTTTTTTTTTTTTTTTTTTTTGTTTGTTTGTTTTGTTTTATTTTGTTTTGAGATGGGTTTTCTCTGTTGTAACTCTGGCTGTCCTGGAACTCACTCTGTAGACCAGACTGGCCTCGAACTTACAGAGATCCACCTGCCTCCTGAGTGCTGGGATTAAAAAAGCATACACCATCACCAGTCTACCTCTGTTCTTAATACTCATTATCATAATCACAACTGAGTGTAGAATTTACACGCAATCAAAGAAGCTTTCTTTTTCAGTAGACACAAACCACTATAGAAAGCCATAAAAATTCAAAATACAGAAGACAGCTGACCTTGGAGCCTAGCTCTAATGGATACATCTAAGCACAACCCTTATACCTAAGGCTCAGGAAACATTGTGTGTGTGGGGGTGTCAGAAAGATATAAGAGCCAGAGGATCAGGATGTCTCCTGTGGGATTGTTCCTCGTGTATATCACAAGTGAAGTTGCACCCATGAACTTTCGACAATACGGTTGAGAAATATGAAAAATGACAATACTAGTTGGCATGCCTATGTGGATAGGGGAAGACTTACTTGGCTTCACCCCTAAACAAAGAGCTATAAGCAATGACTGCTAAGAGAAGGAGAAGCAGTCTTTCCAGACATAAAGCCCTAAATTGATTGTCAACTACCAAGTGGGCAATCCTAAAAGCATATACATATGAGTGACAGTAAATGGACCAGAAGGTTGTGTTTACATTTTGGAGGGGTGAAGGGAAAGTAAGCACTGCCAGCATGTAAGAAAGGAGAACACAGTGGGAGGGAGCAGTCCTGTGGTCCTAGGTAGTTCGCACTTTTAGCAAAGACATCTTATTTGATGGCAGTACTTTCCTTGATGCCCTTGTAGTAGAAGGATGCCCTGAGGCTGTATGAAGTGGCTTTGAAGCAAGCTGTCTCCTAGAAGCATCTTTTAGGCATGTACCAGGGATTTCTGTGGAGCTTTGAATCAACCTGTAGCAAAGCTTAAGAAGCACACTCATCAAACCTGAGGATGACAGGAAGCTGGGAGCACTGACTAATTAATTGGATGATAGACTTGGGACTCAAAGAGTCACTGACAGGCTGGACTGATTGTCCTCTCAGAAACAAGATGAAAACTAATATGTGTAAACATAACCTCTGGCCCGTAAGATTAGGGAAAACAGCCCTTCCAGAAGAAGGAGAGTTAAGAGTTCCCAGCTGATAGCTCACGCAGCTCAGAGCTCTGTTTGCTTAAGGTTGCCTGATTTATCCTTTAAACCTGGGTTCAGTGTCAAAATTTCTTCCTTGTTCATAATACTTGCTTCCTTGTACCTGACCTCTGGTAACACACCTTTGCTTCTTGTCTTGCACCTTGGCTTTTGATTCAGTGTTTTTGTCTCTGTGTATCCAGATGCAAGGTTGTATACTCAGGGAAGTCTGCCCTGAACCTTGGCTTGCATGTGAATGCCTTGTAGGCCGAAGACTATAGCACCTGATGATGCCTGACTCACTGGTCCCCAGCACACCTCTCTGGGCCTTACTGTGTCACCTGCCTGTGATACAGCATAACTGTTACTTTCATCCTGCCCCAAAATTAGTTTAAAATAGATTAAAGACTTTCTGCTCCATTATGGCATTCTCAAAGCCAATGGACTATGACCTATCTTCCATTCGTGCTGCCCTTTACCTTTTGCCCAGACTTCCTTTTGCTGATCTCATTTCTACCCCCAAACACTACCCCCTTCTGCTTCGATGTCACATGTTTTCCATTGCCTTCTCTTTCCCATAACTTTTCTCTTCCTTAGGGTCTCTTTGTCCATTGTCATGATCTCCTTTCTATTACACACACACACACACACACACACACACACACACACACACACACATTCAGATTCCACATCCAGCTGAAAGAAGGAGACAACTGTCTTTTTAGTTCTGGCTTATTTCACCTAACATAATGATCCATCACATCCATTCTTTGGTAAATGTTATGGTCTTACTTCTCTTTACAGCTGAATAATATTTTGTCGTGTAGACGTGCAACATTTTCTTTATCCATTTCTTTGTTTATGGGCATCTAGGCTGCTTCTATTTCCTAGCTATTGTGAACAGTGCAACAATGAACATGATGTACAAGGATTCCTGATATGTTGATTTAAGAGTCCTTAGGATATGTTTTCAGGAGTAGGATAGCTGAGTCATACAGAGCTCTAGGTTTAGATTTTTGAGAACCTCCATGCTCACTTCCATAGTGGCTACATCGGTTTACATCCCCACTGACACTGCCAGAGTTCACCTTCACCCCTGCTTTTCTGTTTTCTTGATGTTTGATGTTTTAGTCATTTTCACTGGAGTGAGTTGGAATTTCAAGGTAGCATTAATTTGAACACATTTTTAGATATTTTTGGACACTTGAATTTCTTCTTTTGAGAACCGTCTATTTTTCTATTGTTTATTCACTGGTTGGATGATTTGGAATTTTTTTGGTACTTAATTTTGTAGTTCTTTATATATCTTTGGTATTAATCTGTCTGAGATGTAGTAGGCAAAGACTTAGTCACATTCTGGAAGTCATCTCTTCAGTCTAGTGATTGTTACCTTTGCTGCACAGAAATGCTTTAAATAATCCTATTTGCCAACTCCTGGGTTTATTCCCTGTGCTATGAGAGTCATTTTCACAAAGCTCCTGAATATGGCTGTGTCTTTAAGTGTTTTCTACCACTGGTTTTGACATTCCTGGTCTTACACTGAAGTCTTTGACCTATTTTGAACTAATTTCTGTGCCGGATGAAAATGATGGTGTCTCTTCTACAGGTACCAGTTTCCCTGATGTCATCCACTACAGAGGAGTTTTCCCCCAAAAAATATGGTTTTGGCACTTTTGTATAAAAGAGGTATTTGTAGCCATGTGGGTTTATTTCTGGGTTCTCTGTCCTATTCAGTTGGCCCTGGTGCCAGATTTTATACTAGTATCACATAGTTTTGTCACTGTTATACTGTTGTATGGTTTGATATCAGGCATTGAATACTTCCAGCATTCCTCTTTCTGCTTAGGGTTACTTTGGCTATTTCAGGTCTTTTGTGCTTCATTATGAATTTTGGAGGTTTTTTTTCTATTTCTTATGTGTTATGTCATTGAAATATATACAGGATTGCACTGAATCTGTAAATTTCTTTTGCTAATACAGTCATCTTAACAATATTAATTCTGTCAATCCAGGAGCGTGGGGGTCTTACCATCTCTGATGTCTTCTTGAATTTCTCTTTTCAGTGTTTTAGAGTTTTCATTATAGAGAACTGTCACCTCCTTTGTTGGGTTTACTCCTGGGCACTTGATTATTTATTTGAAGGTATTGCGAGTGGAAATTTCCTTTTTATTTCATTTTCCGCAAGGTAATCTTTGTTATATAGAAACAAATCTGTTCTTTCAGTTATTAGTTTTGTATCATAACTCTTAGCTGAATGTGCTTATAATATGTAAGAATTTTCTGGTGAAGTTATTAGGGTCCTTTCAATGAAAGGATTTGCTGTCTGCAAAAAGAGATACTTTGATTTCTTCCCTTCCTATTTTTATCCCACTTAGTTCTTTCTCCTATTTTACCCCTGAATGCGTCCGATCTTGAGAACTAAGCAGCTAGCACTTGGATGGGAAGCCACTCTGATCTGTTTTCTGTTGTTGGATCTGGCTCAGTGTGGAAGAGAATGGATCACTGCGCAGCATTTAAAGAAGTTTTACTCTATAGACATGTGAGAACTCCAGTTTTACCTTGTGAGCACTTGCTCACAAAACCCAAACTCGCATACTCTCTCTCATGGACTTTTTTTTGTTTGTTTAAATTTGACTATGGTGCTATAGTTAGGTTTAGAAATTTCTGTTTTATAGTTGAGGAAGTCACAGTTCAGGATGGTGAAATAATAGACCTAAATCCGTACTACTCTCATTGGTAGAACAGAGATTAAATTTCAGGTCGTCTGATACCAGCTGCACACTTCACAACTGCACCTGTTTGTGAACCAGCTGATACAAGAACTCAGTTTCTTTTCACATTTGGGCTTCTCTCAAAGACACATCCTGAGAGTATTCAGTAGACAAAGGTTCCATTGTGTTACAGTGATGCACGGCTTTTAAAAACTAAATTCATTCTTCTCTGACATGTTCATGCATGCATGTAGTATTTCTTGCTTGTTTTCATTTCCCCCCATTAACGTTCCTCATCCCCCCACCACTTTTGATATACACATCTTCTTCCCAACAGGTCTCCTTCTATATATTTTGATGTTTTAAAATTTAAAGTTGTGACCCACTGAGTTTGGCTTAGTATGGGTGGGGTTTTTATATATAATATTTTAACCATATTTTATTATATTAATATTTTATATATTTAATTATATTATATATTTTGATATATTATATATTTATGAATATAAATATGCACACATATACACACACACATATATGGAGCATGTTAACTTGCTGGTGGTTATACTGCAGAAGAACATTAATTCAGCAACAAACTCTAGCAAACATTAATTTCTATATCTCTTCAAGGAGAGATGGGAGCTCATGAGCCCTTCCACCCATGGTGGTAAGTTGATGACCCAGCCTTGTACAGGTCTTGCTGCAGGTGGAACCGTGCACAAGCCTGTATAGAGCTTTGGTTAGGTATAATCCATCAGTTCCCCATTACACATCCACAAATACATCGCTGGTGTAATAGGTTATTTTCTTAAGGAAATATAAGAAATGCTGCTCATTCCAGTGTTGACTCAGCATTTCTGCTTCTACCATTTTTGTATGAACCCTTCTTGGACCATTCTTGAGTTTCTGTCTCGATGGCTTGCTGGTGCACCTGCTTCATTCTGTCTCTAAGTCTTGCTCATCCTGTATCACAGGATGAAGTGGCTCCATATTGCTTTTATTATTGCCACATTCTAGATCAAAGGCTTTTATTGACTTCTTCTTGCCTGTGACATTAAGCTTAAACACCATGTCTGTGCCTCAATGCCCTTCAGAGATCGACTAGACGTACCTGGCCAAGCACAGAGCAGTGTCCTTCTATCTTATCCACACTGTTTACTCTGAGGTCCCTGAGCGCCCCAGAGAGAATCAACTTTAGGCGATTTTATTTTCTGCTGGAGGCAGCACACCTTGCTCAGCATTGCATATTTGTGTTTGACTGGTGAATTTAGATAAGGAAGGCCTTTGACGTTGTACTAGTTTACTTTTCCTCACTAGAAGGATACTGTGTGGATGCTTTATAGAGAAAAGGTTTATTAGTTCACGATTTTAGAGGCTGAAAGTGAAAGACGCAGTGTTCCCATCACCTTGGCCTCTGCTGGTCGTGGATGGCATGCAGTGGCAGAAGCTTGTACAGGTAGAAGACACTAAGAAACAGGAAGCCATGAATGAAGTGTAAGGCCAGGTTTGCTCTTATTTCATGAGAACTAATCAATTTGTCCCATAAGATGCATCTTAAATCCTTTCAAGGGCAGAGCCTTTCGCAGCCTAAGGAGGTTCTGCTAGGTTCTACATTTTAAAGGTCCACATCCCTTCTTGACATAGCATCATGAGGGACCAGACTTCCAACTCATGAACTCTTAAAGGAGCCACTAAAACCATCACATCATTTACAACTAGCAATATTGTTGCCAAGGCAATGTCTTAAGCCTGAACTGATAAAGTTCCTCGAAAAGATCACAGATTGGGAGATTAAAACAACTTGAATAATAATAAACAGAAAGAGTATTGTCTGAAGTTTATTGACTTAATTATTATTATTATATAGGGGTTGAACAACAACTCAGTAGATAAAATGCTTGCCATTGAAGCCTGCAGATAAGTTTAATCTCCCACACCCAAGTAAATAGCTGGGCACAATGACACATGGCTGCTTTTTCAGAGCTTGGGAGAAAGGGAAAGGTGGACTTTGAGGCTCACTGGTAAGCCTGCCTAGAGTGAATCAGCAAGCCTTGGGTCTCAAGAGATGGAAAGTGGGAGATAAGGAGAAGGCAGAGGGAGAGAGGGAGATAGATAGATTATCATTAGATAGATATGTCTCAAAAATGTCATCCTGAAGATGACACCTAAATTATCTCTCAATCTAAAGTCATAATTTTAATAAACTTCTAACAATTCCCTTTTTGCATCAGTTTACTATTAAAGTTGGCCTATGCAAATATGTGCACATAAGTGCACATGTGTATAAATGTGCATCCTCCCCAAAACATGTATATACACAGAACCAGATCCCAATCCCCCCACATATTATTGAAACCTTATAGAGTGTCTTTATTCCATGTGTAGAAGGAACACAGACGACCTGTGATAGCACACTGGGGACTCAGCTGATACTCACATGGAAAAAATACAATCCTAAGTGCAGAAACCCTGAATTGACTGAAATTTAAAAGCCATCGACTAATGAAATAGGGAATTCAAACTAGAAATAAAGTTTTGGAAAAACAATGGGAGCTGAGACCAGCTCTAGGCATTTCCATTACATGGGAATTAAACATGAGGATACAGACTGTTTCTTCTGTGCTTGAGGGGATGTATCTTCATTGGGAAACTGTATGTCCTATTGTATTTGGAAAAGGGTCTTTGCAGATGGTGTTAGGTTAAGGATTCTAGCCCAGGTATGGTGAGGATACCATTGTGGATAATGTGTGTGAACCGTAAAGTCAATGACAGCTGTCTTCAGGAGGGGCAGACACCGGAGATTCACAAGTCAGTGGTGTGCAGGTCAAGGATTTCTGAGAGCTGCCAGAAGTGAGAAGCATGGCCTCCTTGTGAGCCCTGGGGGACTGTGGGTCTGTTGATGCCCTGAGCACAGTCTTGCAGCATCATACTACTAAGGTATGAGTGTGTTTCTTACATAAGGGACAGGAACCTAACACAGCACTTAAATCCATCTCTAGAAAGCTGCCTCTCAGGATACCTTGAAATGAATGTCTGTGTAAACTCTTGTCCTGTTTTTTCTTTCTTTTGCCTCCTCTAGGACAGTGATTATTCCTTCTCCATCTAAAGACTGGTGCAGAATGAGAGGATTTTGAAATAAGAGGAGATATCTGAGAGAGTTTGGTGGTTTACACATGAGGAAATTATGGTCCCCTGTTGGGAGTTGACCAAGTCCTGACCAGCAAGTGATTGCCAGGCCCCGTGTCCCAGGCTGATGGTCCTACCGAGTCCTGCCTTCCAGCAAGGTCCATACAAGGTCCCTACACAGTGCTGTTTCATTTATTCACTTATAAGTTAGGTACTAACCTTAAACTGTGAGCAAGCTTCTGGATAAAAAAGTTATTAATTCTTAAAAAAAATATACAGTCAGTTTTATGTCAGTGCATGGTAACAAAGAGAGAAATAGAAGAAAACACATAAAACTGTTTTTGAAAGTGTGATGAAGTCATCTAACCCTCAGGCAAAGCTGCCCCTTAGAGAAAATCTCAGATGTTTGTTAATATTTGCTGATTAAATGCTTTCCTTGTGCAATAAGAGTTCTGAGGAACACCAAGATCACTTTCGGTTCTAGAAAGCTGTCTTCTTCAGTTGCAGCCACTAACATTTCTTTAATGGACCGTGGTTTCCTAGGAATGATCTCTTTAATACATATTTAAGTATTTTTTTAAAATTGTAGCATTGGCATATTGAAACCCAAAGACGGAAGTATTCTTACGAGACTCATTCATCATATCAAACAATGACTGAATCCAAGAATGGAGATCATATCATAAGTATGTTTGGTGAATAATCTTAACCAGATTGCAAATCAAGTAGCAATGTTCTGAATCATATGTATTCAGGGATTGTACTTAACTTTAAGTGGTAAATATTCTCAGTTGTTTTATATCAAAGATAATCTATCTGTCTATCATCTATCATCGTGTGTGTGTGTGTGTGTGTGTGTGTGTGTGTGTGTTGAGGGGGGACAGGTGTCACATTGCACACGTGGAAGTCAGAGGACAACTTTTCAGGATTGATACTTTTTTTTCTATCATCTGGTTCTACCATGTGATTCCATGTGGATCAAATTCAGGATGTCAGGGTTGGCAGCAAGTGCCTTTACCCTCTGAGCCATCTTCCCTGTCCTGCCTTGGACAAGCATTGATTGTGTTAGCAATTTTGCTAACTGGAGAGAAGATATTTCAGCTTTCTTAGCACCATTCCTAGCAAAGGTGTCAGTAAACTCACACACTTACCATTAACACATAACTTCACATATTTCTTTTAAAAGACATAGAAATAGTTTTCCTAATAGCATTTTAGATTCCAGTTCACTTTATTAAAAGCTGTTATAATTATGCGGAGAAGAAAACTGATTGTGTTTGTTGTGCAGACAAATCCTGAGACATCGGAAAGACCACAGGCACTGATGTGACTGTTATACAAAACTCCAAATGCCTAAAATAAAATTGAATATCAAGTCAATTTCCAATTGCCCACATGCTTGCTAGCTTTTGGGTAAGGGTATATTTAATAGAATTTTAAAATGCTCTTTTAGAAAAACTGTCTATTTCACAGATTGTGAGCACCCAGAGGATAAGTCATTAGTTTTTATCTGCATGAATTCGATAAGTTATTTAATTTCTTTATATCTCACTTCCCTAATCTATAAAATTGTGATAGCAATACTATAGACTCCAGAGGAACTGGCGAAGAGTGCATCATGGAAGCACTCAGAGGACGTGGCAGTAGCAGCTTGCTATGGGCCTTAACTTGAAGGCTTGTGCCTCATCCACGAGAAGAATCTGATGGTGTTTGTCAATGATTACTGACTTTGATAGACGTAGAAATAGCACCTACAGAGATATCAGCGAAGATGACTCACGTGATTGATGTAAATGTTCCTAATGTGAATGCATAAGATCTGCTTTCTTCCTTCCCATCACCTGCCTCTTTAGACCCTGCGTGTGTTACGGGCTAAAGCAGGAAAGGTTCATAAATGAACCCTGTGTTCTCCCTTCTCCTCTGAGGGATAAAGAGTAAAGGAAGTGTGTTTGGGTACCTCCCATGTCTTGGTGCCCCGGAACTGTCACTACTAGAGTATTATTGGACTGGGATTGAAATGAAAACAGCTAACATTTATTGAATGGGTGTACTTTACTAAATGCTTTGCCAGTTTTGTCTCATTTAACATCCACAACAAACAAAGGAGGCAAGCACTAATATGGCGACTTCTGTGTTGAAGGTGAAATAGGCTTCAAGTTTGAATTGTTCAAGATCATAATATAAAATCAAATACTTGCCCTGGATGGTCTTGAATGCTCTGGCCATTAAAATCTATTTTCTTCTTTTCTGGATGTCACACACATGAATGGTAGCTCATGATCACACACTCAAAAAAGAAAAAAAAAAAGATTTGACCTCATTTGCCACTGGTGTTAAATTCTTAGGGGTGGCACTGAATAGACTTGGGATCACTGTCCCCATTTCACAGAGTGAAAAAGTACTTTTTCTTTTGAAAGAATAAAATAAGTTGCACAAATATTTGGGGGAGATTTGTGCTTAATGACTTCATTTATTTTGCGTGTGTGATTAAAATATGTTTATTACAGGCTAAAGACAGAGTATCTGAAGCTCAGGAAAATATCATCAACAGAAAGTAAAAACATAAATCTAAGTCCCAAAGCTTCCTTACTACAGCATCTCAACTCCTCTTCATTCCTCTATACAAGAATGGTGGTTGTATGCTTTGGAGAAAAGGAAAGAATACGAGCTGGCTGGGCTTTATTAATTGGTCGGCAATAGGGCCAGTGGCTACACCAATGTATCAGACGTTGCAGAAAAAAATAAAAACAATAATAAGACTATGTATTCAGGAGAACTTGTAGCAAAAAAATGCTCTTGATGAGAACAACCACTAAAACATGTAAGTGAGCAGTTTTAAGGCTCTAAGTAGTTGTTTAGTACTCAAGGTTCAGGGGGTAGATCACAGAGAGAAGAGATGACAAATTGGGTGAGCTCAATATTAGGAAGTGGAAAGGTAATAGCTAGTAGCTAATGAAGCGATCAGAAATTTAGACATCTGCATAAGAATGTGAATAAAAACCTAGGATTTTGTGTTGCTATGGCAGCCGGAGCTTGGAAATTCAGGACTTCAGAAGTCAATGAGGTACAAAGAAGTGAACCAAACTTTTCAAACATTTGCTGATTATGATATGCAAGGCAAGAGGCCAAGAATAGAAGCAAAAAAAAAGTGCTGAAAGAAGTTTTATGTAACTTTATGTGATAGAGAGATAAAAGATTGGAGTATTGGGGTTACTCATGGGAAAGGGTAACAATGGGAAACAATGTTAGATTTTAGGCTTGTTGATGTTGTTTCAAATAACTGATATAAACATACCCAGTAAAACAAATGAGAGAAGAAAAATTTACAGGAGAATTGACATTATTAAAGATCAAATGGAAAATCCAGATAAGGACATATAACAAAATACTATAATTACTTGAATGTAACAGGGTATTGGATGTAGCTAAAGAGATGCCCTATGAACTGGAAGATGATAAAAAGAAAGTATTCAGATTGAAATGTTAAAAGTGAAAATGATGAAAATGTTAGAAAAATGTGTGAGAGACTTGTGAACTTTGATGTAACGTATGTATAATTAGAGACCTACAAGGGTAGTCACGATATCAACTTCAATAGATGCTCAATTGTCAATTTTATTGTTTATAAACCAAAAAAAGAGATCAACTCACATAATCAAAAATAGATTTTCAACCCAAAGAAGGACATATGAAAAGAAATCACAGATATATTATTGGAGAACAGCCCCAAAATATGGAGAAAATGTTGGTATATAGAAGGAAAACAGGTATATAATTTCAAAAGAGTAAGATCATGACTAGTACCTAGTCCCTTGGTAGAAGGATAGAAGGTAGAATGGCAGAAGCAGAAAATACTTACTGACTTAGAATTCTATACCTAGCAAATGTATCCTTCAGAAATGATGCTGAAATAAAGATATTTTAAACAAAGAGAAACAACAACAGAAAAAGTAAACAAATCAAAGTAAGCACATGGTATCTACAGAAAATGTTTCAGGTTAGAGGTATCTCAGCAGACACAAAGTAAGCACAAAACCAGAAAAGGAAGGACAACAGAACACAGTTCACTGAGTGTACATTCCTAAGAGCAAAGTTTATAAATCCACAAAGAGGAGACAAGCCTTGGAGCAAAATATATGTAAGTGCACAGCACTCACAGTGTTATTGCTGACACGGAACAAGTAGACATACACCTAGTAGAAATTGCAGTAAGCACAGTTTTACACACAAAGTGGTTAAAACCCCATAAAATCAACAGTAAATGTGGAGTTCTACCTCCCAAATGGTCTGATTTTTAAAAAATGCAAGTCAGCTTAAGAATACTTGCAGCTTATATGTTGATTTAAATTGGAGATGGAATGCCTGTGGGTGTGGCTGGGGTCACATATGGTACACTGAGCTAGCTGGTAAGTGGGTAAAGTACACTTATCACTCATGTGTACATTCCGTTTTTCTAGTTTGTTTAGTTAATTGGAACACAGGTTCTTTTGTTTTTGCCTGTGTTTCTCTAAGTAAAATTAAGTAATAGGAAATAAAATTTATATTATTATTTCTCTAAGTATCAAGTTCATGCTTTTAAGTAATAAACATAGAACTGAATATAAGAAAATCTAAATAAGGCCAGGTCATAGTGGCATATATCTTTAATACCAACACCTGCAACGGCAGGTGGATCTCCGTGAGTTCAAAGCCAGCCTGATCTACAAAGTGGTTTCCAGGACAGCCAGGGCTCTATACAAAGACCCTGACTCAACATTCCTGCTCCAAAAAAAAAAAAAAAGAAAATCTAAGTGAATATTGACTCTATGAAAAATAATAAAAACATAAAAATTATGACGACCATGTCATAGGAGATAGGAAGAGGGAATAATCTTAATTTTTTGTGATCCTATTATGGTCTAAAAAGCAGAAATAGTAGCAACTTATTTGAGGTGATAATTCAAGGTACAAGTTGGAATCTTTACAAAAAAAGAAATTATAGTTGAGATATTAACAAAAGAAAGAAGATGGATATAAAAAGGACTGTTTAAGTGCAAAGATAAACAAGAAAATATGGAATAAATTTAAAAACAAATAGTAAAGCAATGATTACAATTATATTACTAACTGTAATTAAGGAAAGGACTCTAAGACTCCAGTCTAAGGATAGAGATTACTAGACCACGTTTTAAAAATTGTCCATGTTACAAGAGACAAAACTTAGGCATAAAAATGCAAAAAAAAAAACCTACAATGTGAAATGAAATTTATGCATTGTTTGAAAATTTCATACATACACGGAGTGTATCCTGGCCACATCTATCTCTACTCCAACTCCACGCCTCCCCAGGACGTTCCATCATATTTTTTCAACTTCATGTCCTCCTTTTATAATTATTTATTTATTTAGCACACTGAATCCAACCAGTGCGGCCCATATGCATGCTTGAGGAATCACTTCTAAAAGAAAGTGACTCTCCCTACTCCAGCAGCTATCAAACCTTCAGTAGCACCTCAGGTAGGAGTAGGGTCTAGAGGACATCTTCCTCCATTTTGGGATGTTTTTGAAGTGGCTTGATCTTCTGCAGGTCTTGTGTAGGTAACCGCAGCTGTGTGAGCTCATCTGCCCCACATCCATGTCATGTCCAGAGGACAGCATTGCATAACACCCGTTGCTATCTTCCTGCTCCCACATGCCCTCTGTTCCCACTTCCTTGATTGGAGGTGGAGCTGTATGTGGGATCCCTGAAGGCTTTACAGTCAGCAGGAAAGTGATCCATAAAAAGACGAGAATGAACGTCGATTCAGCCCAGTTTTGGTACTGGTGCTGGGCAAGGATTTCTAGAATCTTATATCAGCTGGTATATTTTTGCTGTATGTAAGCACAGCACAATTTTTTGAAAAAAAGTTTTCGGATAAGAATTAACTCAGACCTAGGAGTACAAAAAGCTTCAGGCATATTTACACTGAAGCTCTTTACAAGTATAGATGGCTTCATTTGTAAGGATGGGTTCTTGTTGACTTAAAAACAATGCTCAAGATAAGGGTCTAGGGAGAAAGACTGAGTAAACATAACCCCTACAGGACTCAAGACTTGGCCAGGCCATAAGAGAACAAAGAAGTCACTTAGACTGTTATAAATTACAACTGGCATCTCTTACAAGGATGGGTTTTAAGGCCTAGAAGTAATGCTCAAGGTTTTAGGGAGAAAGGGTCTGGGGTAAGTAAAACATAAATTCTGAAAGATACAGGCAGAGCCTGGATCATCAGGCAGCAAAGGACCATCAGGTTGTAAAACACATCCAATTCCCAGTGTTCCAGGAGAAACAGGTTAAACGTCTCTTTCCATTGAAGAATGTCTCTGAGTTTAACCTTCCTGCTTCCCCAGTGCTTATCTGTGTGCATAGCACTATTTGCCCTCTACAGGGTTGATACAGGTGTCTCACCTATAGCCGATCACTCACTAATACTTTTCTCTGTACTTTGAACAGTAATGTGTCTATGCATTAAGCACCACCCGCTGGAATGAGAAGCATCTCTGACCAAGGTAGGGAGCAGCACAAATCCATGGATATAACTAAAAATGAGAATTTAGATGGCAGTTTGACAGCATAACCATTTAGAAAAATAATACCAACAGGTTCTCCTCTAGGGCCTATGACTTCTCTAACTATGAGTTTTGATCATGTTGACAGTATGAGGCATGAATTTCCTCTGTGATGAAGGCCTCTAATCCAATGAAGACAGAAGTTGGTTATCACCATGAACAGTCTTGCTGCTATTTCATCTTTTCATCTTGCCTAGAAGGCCAGTAGTAAAGTATGCAGGATCCAGTGATGGGTAAGTCCCAATGGGTAAGTCCCGATGTCTAACCCCTCCTTCCCCTAGTATCCTGCACAGCAACTTCCAACACCATGAAAACCACTGATCAGAAAGAGTTTCCTGGTCAGTATAAGAAGTTGATTTCTTTAAGTCCTGAATCCCAAGTAAATAGTATTTTCATCAATAGGGTCTTATCAGTATAGCTGTTGTGTGTGAGCAAGAGTAATAGAAAAAAGGTAGTATTGTTTTGGATGCCCCTGGGGCCTCCTGGACCAATAACTTGTAAAGAGATAACCTGTGCCTGGCACTGAGATTTTCATTTAGTAACCCATGTCTTCTGAGAGCTGCATTGTTCACTAGCGTAGGCTACTTCTGCTCAAACCTTTAAAAGATGTATTTCTTTAATTAGCTTAAAACCTTGTGAGGTTTCATTAGTCTTCTTTATACATCCTTAGTGTTGGTTAACCCACCATTTACCCTTGCTCCCTCTTCTGTCCCCACTTTCCCTTTAATCTTTAGCTCCCAGTAATCTTCCTCATTCTTTCATATCGCTTATGCTCTACCTGACTCTTGTTATTGCCTGCTGACTGCTGATCATAGGTCCTTAGGTAGCTTCTCCATGTCACTTTATTTTGGTGAACCCTTGCTCTGGGTCCTCACTCTCCCATCACTCTTCTATGTGCTTGAACCCTTCTACTCCCACTCTTTCTAGTTCCATCTCACTACCCCCTCCCTGAATTTATCCCTCCCACCAGTGATCTGTTTCTAGTTTTCCGGATTCCACATGTAGTTAATATGAAACACGCGAAACAAACCATTTGAAGCTAGGACCCACATATGAGAAGAACATGTAACATTTGTCTTTTGGGGCTTGCTTGCTCACTCTCAGTGTTTTTTCCCCTTAGTTTTATCCATTTGCTTGAAAATTTTATTGTGTATGTGTGCCACGTTATTATTATGCATTTGGCTGGACATTTAGGCTGGCTTCTTTCCTAATTATTATGAATATAGTAGCAATGAGCAATGAATGTGGATGTGTAAGTGTCTTTGTTATGGGATAGAAAGTCCTTCGGGCGTACGTCTAGGAGTAGTCGAGCTGGGTCATATGGTAGAACTATTCTAGTTTTTAGAGAGACCTCCAGACTGATTTTCAGAGTGGCTACCTTATTTTGCACTCCTATCAACGACATATAAGATTCCTCTTTCCCAATATCTTTGCCAGCATTTGTTTCTGATGACGGCCATTCTGAGTGAGATGAGTTGAAATGTTAACATAATTTTAATCTACATTCTGATGACTAAGGATGTTGAAAACTTTTAAAAGTGTTTACCAGTCATTTTTTTTTTTAATCTTTTGAGAAGAACTTTCTGTTAAGTTCTTTAGCCAATGTTTGAATTGGGTTGTTTGTTTTCTTAGTGTTTAGTGTTTTTTCTTTATATATTCTAGACATGAGTGCTCTGTCAGATGTGTAGTTACTAATCATTTTTTTCATTTCTGTAGGTTGACTCCCTGCTCGATTAACTGTTTGGTTTGCTATAAACTTTTTATTTTTGTGAGATTCCATTTGTCAATTATTACTCATTTCCTGGGCAACTTGAGTCCTATTTAGAAAGTCATTATGTGTGCCTATAAGTTGTAGTCTGCCCCCTGACTTTTCCTCTAGCAGCTTCAGGGTATCAGGTCTTATGTTGAAGTCCTTGATCCATTTGGAGTTGAGCTTTGTGAAAGGTCAGAGATAAAAATCTATTTTATTTTTATACACATTGAAATTCACTTTCCCAGCACTGTTTGCTGAAGATGCTATCTTTTCTCAAATTTTTATTTTTGGAGTCTTTGTAAAAAAAAAATCAGGTACTTATAGTTAAATGGAGTTACGTCTGTATTATTATTTTAGATTTTATTTAGTTTTTTATCATTATGTGTATAGGTATTTTGGATGTAGGTATGTCTGTGTATTGTGTATATACAGTGCCTTTGAAGCCAGGAAAGAGGGTTGTATTCTTGCAAGTGGAGTTACAGACAATTTTGAGCCACCATGTGGGTGATGGGAACTTGAACTAGCATCCTCTAGAGAAGAGCTGATGCTATCAGTTGCTGACTCCTCTTTCCAGCCCTGTGGATCCATTATTCTCTTTGGTTGATCTATATGTGACTTATTTATTTATTTATTTATGTTGCCAATACATGCTGCTTTTATTACTATGTAGTGTGACTTGAAATCAGCTATGATGAAGCTTTCTGTAGAATTCTTTTCATTCAGGGATTGATTTGGTTTTGTGTGTGTGTGTGTGTGTGTGTGTGTGTGTGTGTGTGTGTAATTTATGGGCTAAAATCAAAATGTCAATAGAGTTTCTCTGTGCAATCTTAGAGAGAAGCTTTTCCTTAGAGAGAGGTCTGGTCACACTGTAATTAGTGAACTTAGTGCATTTTCAGAGGCTGCCAGCATTCTCTGGCTGATGGTCTCACTGGCAATCCTATTATCTTCATTGATTCTTCTTCATACTTCATTCTCTAACTCCCACTCACCATAGAAGGAATGATGCTCACAGCAATGGTGCCATGCTTTCTATTTTCAATGCATATGAAACATTCATAAAAACTGAGCATATGATGTGCTGTAAGGGAAATCTCTACTTATTTCAAAGGTTTGCAGTCACTGAGAGCATGAGAGCTGGTCAGAGCTGGTCACACTGTAAGTGTGACATCACTGAGAGCGTGAGCTGGTCACACTGTAACTAAGTGTGCAGTCACTGATGTCACTGAACATGAGCTGGTCACGCTGTAATTAAGTGTGACATCACTGAGAGCATGGGAGCTGGTCACACTGTAACTAAGTGTGACATCACTGAGAGCATGAGCTGATCACACTGTAACTAAGTGTGACATCACTGAGAGCATGGGAGCTGGTCACGCTGTAACTAAGTGTGACATCACTGAGAGCATGAGCTGATCACACTGTAACTAAGTGTGACATCACTGAGAGCATGGGAGCTGGTCACACTGTAACTAAGTGTGACATCACTGAGAGCATGGGAGCTGGTCACACTGTAACTAAGTGTGAGGCTCTTAATTGAAGCTACTGTTAAAAAATTCTCAGAAGTAACAGAGTCAAAGAGAAAATAACAGTGATAATTAGAACTACTTCAAACTGAATGAATCTGAAATATGCTGTATTGAGATTATGGGCTGTAACAATGTGTGTTGAGGGCAAATTTGCATCCTAAGTGCTTTATTATAGAAAAGAAGAGCTGAAATTCAGTGTATATGCACTCATTGTAAAAGTTACAAGTGAGAGAGGGGAAGTAAAAAGAGGAAAATAAAGACAAGATTGTAGTAGTAAACTACTGGGTAGGTCACCAGGACTACAAGGAGTCATTTTTCAGAAGCATATTCATAAGTTCAAACCCTGCCAGACCTCAGCAGAGGGAACCACCATTCTCGCCAGCACCAAACTCAACAGTGTAATCCTGAGCTCTTAGCGCAGGTGTTTTTATTTTTTCAGAACTCCTTAAATGGTCTACTGATACCATGTGCAGGTGCAGATCATTAGCAATTAAACAACCCCCACAGAAATCCAACATTACAAAACCTAGACCTAGGCTAGCCTCTCACCCAACAGTGCATAAAACAATTTCAAACATAACTAAAAATAAACTTTCCCAACACAAGATAAAGGTTTTTTTTCTATCGTATAATTGATCCTGACCATAGTTTCCTCTCCCTCCACTCCTCCCACCTCCCTCTACCTCCCCTCACTTCCTGATCAGCTCTTCCACTTTCTCCCATTAGAAAAGAGCAGATCTCCAAGCAACAACAACCAGACATACAAAACAAAACACAAGACAAGGCAAAAGTCCTCATTCCTAAGCTGGTCATGGAAACCAAACAGGATGAAGAAAGTCCCAAGAACAGGCAAAAGAATCAGAAACCCACCTGCTCCCACAGTTAGGAGTCCCACGAAAAGACAAAGCTAACAGCCGCAACATATACACAGAGGACTTAGTGCAAACCCATACAAGCCCTGTGCTTGCCACTTCAATATCTGTGAGCCCATGTGTTCCCTGATTAGTTGATCCTGTGGGTTGTGTTTGTCTCGTGTCCTCCATCTCTCCAAAACAGAGAAAAATAAAAGAATAAAACAATCCCTTTCTCACTGCTGATGGGTGTGCACATTAGTATAGCCATTATGGAAATAAATATGGGGGCTACTTAAAACTTACAAACTGAACTACTACCAGTGATCCAAGTTTACCTCTCCTGGGCACATACACAAAGGAATATATTTGCACATCTATGTTTGTGGCTGCTTTACTCATGAAACAAGAAATTGGAACCAGCCTAAATGTCCATCAACATACAAGAAAAATATGATACACACACACACACACACACACACACACACACACACACACACAGACTATTACTCAGCTCTAAAAAATAGTAAAATCATGAAAATGGATGGTTCTACAAAGTATAGTGTTAAGCTTTGTGACCTAAACTAATAAAGACAAAAGGCAGGACATGTGTGTGTGTGTGTGTGTGTGTGTGTGTATGAAGTATAAAAACCTAGAAACACTAAAGAGAGTAGTATTAGGTGATGAGGCAAGGAAGGACAAGAAGTGGACAAAGGGACACATAGGATGGGAAAGGGGAAAAGGACCTTGGTGGAACACTTACCTGGAGGGAACAGAGACAGCAGGGGTGAGGGAGACGAGGAGGAAGTAGGGGTAGTTGAGAGCGGTATTAGTGAATGCATATGATCAAAATACATTGTATAAATGCAGGATAACTTCAAATAAGCAAATAACAATATTATTAAGATTGATAATTGATAAATAAAGATTGATCAAGTAAAAACAGATGACAAATTACTAAAATTCAGCAAGAGAAGACCTAACTACGTTTATCATAAATATTAAAATATAAAAAATATGTAAAGTGGATTATATTGCCAACATATTTGAAACTACAAATACAACTGAAATCTGTGCCCTCCTAAGTTATACAAAGAGACGAGAGATGGGTAGCCATACAGTTGTTAATAAGCACCTTCCCAGAGAAAAATCTCCTTATCTAAGGGGTTCATTAAAGTTGATTTTGTTTAAAAATAAAAATAATGGGAAAACATGTTTATCTTAGTAGATGAGGAAAGATATTTGATCAAATTCAACTCACTTCATGGTAAGCAACAAGACTGACTCTCGGCAAATGAGGATGGGAGAGGCATTTCTTCAACTTGCTAAAAGGTATTTGACAAACCCTGAAGAACTGTCCTGGGAGTACTGAAAATTTCTGAGAGATTGGAATGATGCAAATATTGCCATGCCATGCCATTCAACATTGTAAAAGAGGCCATGAACATAACATTAAAGAAGAAAAAAAAAGTATTAAAATTGGAAAGAATAAGATAGAATTGTTTTTATTCTTGAATGGCAAAGAAATGTAAAGCCCACAGAAAATGTAGAAGAATCCACAATCTAAATAAATAGGAAAACTTAAATGACTATTTACATCTAAAATGAATATATATATATATATATATATATATATATATATATATATATATCTTCTTTATACTATCACAAATAACTTGAATCAAAGGGTAATTTATATTGGTACAGAAAATATTAAACACCCTGAATTGAATCCAGCAAAGTCCAGAGCTGTGCAAAACTATTGCTGAGAAAATCAAAAGCAGAGTTACATAAATAGCCATTTCAACTTTGTGTTGAAAGGTGTTAGTTTAACAGGCTCAATCTTTAGATTCAAGATGTTTTCCCTCAAAATCAATGAGCTGAATCTTAATTATGAGTGAAAAAGCATAGATCCAAGAATAGTTAAAATATTAATCAATTTAGTCAATTTTTCTAGTTGGAAAAACAAAACCCAGGGAAAGATACTATCAAATTTTAACATGTATTCCAAAAATGCAGCATAATTCAGTGTGCTGCGGTGGCTGCAGGACAGACGAATAAGTGGTCATATGGTAAGTTCAGAAATGGACTGACCGATGCATGCTCACCTGATACAAGACAAACTGAACAGTGAGGAAAAGAAGAGTAGTCATTATGTTTCAGTTGCATATCTCTATGCAAAACAGTGGATTTTGCCCTTCTGTTATGAGACATAGAAATATCAAGTTCAGGTGGAGCATAATACCCGTGTAAACAGTAAAACAATAAAGCAGCAGGGCTCACAGGGACAGGCTTAGACAGTGTTCATGACTTTGGGTTAGGAGTAAATCTTAAGGAAGGCACAGTTAGTCTTTAAGTGGAGAGATTGATAAATTGGAATTCATTAAAGTAAGAGCTCCTCAGAACAGTGTGCAGGGAGCGGAGTGAGGAGACAAGTCTCTCTGTGGGAGTACACATTTGTGCTCTGCAAAGACTCACAGCCTCAGAGAGAACCAATTCCCAAATTAATAAGAAAATGATGGACAACACACAGAGATGTGTATAAACTTGAAAGTGCATTTAAAGGAAGGGGAGGGGCGCTATCCAAGCAGCCAATCATAAACAGCATAGTCTGCAGCCATGAGAAGACAGGAATTAGTGTTAGGTGCAATGATACAGATGCTTTTCATAAACATGATGTTGCTCAGAAGAAGCCAGACAGAATAGTGTCTACTCATGTGACCATTCAGAAACATTCAAAACAGGTACAGACATTGCTAAGTGACATTAGAACAAAGGGTATTTTGTGCAGTGATCCTCCTGAGGAACAAACAGGAGGCAGGATTTTGAGGTGCCAGGAAAACTCATTTCTCAGACTGGGTAGTTCTACACATATACATGTTCAATTGAGGAACTTGAGTTGGAAACCTAATTGGTAGTATTTTTTTTTTCTCTGAGTATGGAAACTTTTGATGAAAAGTGAAATTATAAAATCACAGCACGAAGCTGAACCTAGATTGGATCCTGAAAATTTGAGGACAGTTGGGGAATTTGAATATTAATTTGACATTAGGGGTATTAACATATTTATTCATGTTTTGAAATACAATGGTTTTGATGATACTAAGGACAATGATATTATTTTTAGCAGAGGGAGGCTGGAGTGATTATAAGAAACCTGTCATGATGCTGACAACAGAATCTCAATGACACAGTGAAACAAAAATGTGCATATAGAAATATATATTTTCTAAGTAGAAACACAGATGCAGCAAATACAGGACAATTCTATCTATTCTGCTTCAAACTACAGATTTAGAGAGTGGGAATATAGTGTGCTAATTACTCAATATTTCTCTGTGTTTAAAATTATGCAGTAGAAAGAATAGGGGGAACTTCTAACACGTTGCAGTATGTGTTTACTTTCCTATGCCTGTTTCCTGGAGCTCTGCACAGGATGGACCATCCAGAATGCCTGGGACATTGCTTTGCTTTGCCTGTCTAAGACTTGCTCAGCTCATTCACAATCCCTGGAGTCAGGAGCTAGGCCCGGGCCAGCATGGCCTCAATCAGCCACTGATGCCACTGGTTGCCTTTGGAGGACTTCTCCTTTGGAGCCTTCCCCATTTTTCTTCTCTCTTTAGTCATTGCCTTATTTTCCTCCAATTCCTTATGGCACCAAACAATTCAGCTCTCTTCTGTTGAAAGAAGATGAAGAGAAACAAGGAAATCAAACAAATACATCACCTCAATTCACTTGAGGAGGATCTAATTGAACAAAATGAAAACAATTTCTCTGCAGCCAGCACCGCAGCAGGAGCCGGTCTCTCTAACACATGCCAACAGCTCGGTGTGTAAATATTTTCAGATTGCCTTGTTAAAGGAAAGAGGGAACCCATGCCGAGTCCTTCTTCATCCAGACTCCTGTGATCAGAACGGTCAGATCTCTTTTGGAGAAGACAAAGGACAGCATGAAGCTTGTGTGCATGGATGAGATGGGTATTCATCGGCTGCCCCTGGAAAATGAATAGAGCACTACTGAGAGCAAGCAGGAAAGCCCCTGCCACATGCAAAAATGGGAAGAGAAGAGAAGATGACTTCTATATGGATATCATGGGGTGTGAGACTGGCAAGCCACTGTGCAAGCACAAGTTTCTCCATCAGTTCCAAATTCCACTAAGTGTAATAAGACATGTGTCCCTTCATTATTTTGTTGTATTTTCTGTCTGTCTGTCTGTCTCTCTGTCTCTGTGTGTGTGTGTGTGTGTGAGAGAGAGAGAGAGAGAGAGAGAGAGAGAGAGAGAGAGAGAGAGAGAGAGAGAGAGAGAGTCTTGGTCTGTACCCCAGCTTGGCCTAGAACTTACAATCCTGCAGTCTGTACCTTGCAGAAGCTGCACTGCAGGTGTGAACTATCACATCCTGCTGTCTCTGACATAGTTTAAAATATTTCAAAGTGGCTTCTGAACTTCAGATTTCCTTGGATTGCAATTCAGTCTCCACTGCTTACTTCTGTGATCTGATTTCTCTAAGGACACTTACCCACTATGTTGTTCTTTTCTTACTCGTAAAATGATGTTATTGCTACCACTCACATTTTGAGCTTTCAAGGTGGTAGGTTAGTTCTATGTACAAAAGGCCTAGAATACAGCCTACATGCCCTCGCTTTGTAAACTGCTAATGTTAGTGTGGAGATGAGGGAGGAAGGTCCCAGAACGAAGACTTCATAGTCACCGTGTTCTCTTTAACCTCCTTTATTTGTCGATTTCTGCTTCTGAAACTACCACCTCAGCTTCAGATCTCCAACTCTCAGAGCCATTGCTAGGTTCTCATTTCCACTGGGATTTCTAGCCTTCAACCAGTTACTTAATAGCATTTGTGGATTGGACTTTTTGCATTTCTAACATTTTAACCTTGTTGTATTTTCAAAACCTTCATTGCGAGTTTACTTCTTATCTGAAAATGGACAAGGGCTTCTTGTTCCTAGTGATCCCCCCACCCCCCATGTCTCAACTGTGCTGTCATCGTGGGTAATGTGCAAACCTGTGCAAATGCATTAGTAGCTGTCTATTGACTGCCAACCAGCACACAGCCTGGAATCCAGCTCTGGGAGCCTTGGGAGATCCTGACCTGCATTTCTTGACTTAGCCCTTTTTATTTATTGATATGCACTGAATTCTCAAACCGCATCTCACAGCCACTGGAAGCTTGCCAGTTTCAGATTGCTCCACTTTTAGCTATGTGGTTCTGTCCATCAACAATTTCGGGCTTGTCTGCAGAATGGAGACACTGTACAGGCTCTACTTATAGGGTAGTTGTGATGATCTCAGGAATTGATATGTGTGGAGGATTTAGTGCTTAATCTAAAGTAAGATCTTAGTAAATGCCAGTTATGATGCGTGAGATTATTTATACTGCTCCCTTAAATGAAGTCTTCCCATGTCTCTTTCCATTTGACAAGAAGTAGCAAGTCTTCAAATTTGGAATTTATTCAAGACTTGCCCACCAGCAGTCTTGTCTTATTCTGTCTAACCAGATGTCTTCTCTCCCTCCTATGAACCTTCACGGGCTTTCTTTGCATTTGTAAATGACACCTTACATGCTTACAGTAAAAAAAAAAAACAAAACAAAAAAACCAAAAATTGTTCTGCAGCCATCTTTGTTTAACAACTGTAATAAAAATCTTTTTTAAAAACCATTTCATGTATTTATTTAGTGTCTTTCTGTCTGTGTATATGTATGTGTGTATGTGTGTGTGTATGTGTGTATGTTCATGCATACACATCAGCACTTATGTGCACATCAAAGGACAACTTATGGGAGTCAGTGATCTCCTCCCACCATGTTAATCCCTTAGACTGAACTCAGGTCATCAGGCTTGGTGGCAAGCACCTTTCTCTGTTGAGCCATCTTGCCAGACCCCAAAATTCTTAAATAGGCAACCCCTGAAGGTATGGACTACTATTTCATCCATCTTTGTATTTTCTGCTATGAGGCCACATGGAAATCCCTTAATGTCTCTTTAATTGGTAATTTAAATTTAATGGATGGATTGATAACTAAGTTTAATTGATAAGTCTATTGTGTTAGATTCACTGTTACATCTCAAGAATCTTGAATTCTTAGAGGACCACCACAGAACTAGCTATTAGCTATTTCCTACTGTACACAGCTTTCTAGAAAACAGGTTTATAGGAATACCTGTCCTCAGGACAGCCATATATCTAAGCTAGCCAAGAAAAGTAGAAAAAGTTTTCATATCTGATACATTACCGTTAAGAACGTCAGACCCAAACCATTCTGTTTCCACACATACAGGAGTCGGCAGCCAGAGTCTCACAGCGATAATGTGTTCAGTATTGAGTGCTGGGAGGTTCTCAATCTCATCTTACTTCCCTCTTCAGCAACAGGGAAATTTTCTCAAATTTGCTTTTATTTCATTCCACCTATTTTTTACTTCCTTATGGAGTGATGGTGGGGAGTTTAAGGAATAAGGGAGATCTTATCTCATGGCAAGTCTCTTGAGCCTACCTTGCCTGATTCCTTTTTCTCCATTGCTCTCTTCTTGGGCAGCTCTCCCTGCACTCTGCAGGAGTGCCAGCCACAGAAAGCTGTGCTTGCAGGCTTCAGACAAACAGCAACATATTCCTTCAATGCAAGGTAGGGATGGCATTGTCATCCCTTTCCTAAGTAGAGCAAAACATCAGAGGCAAGATTCTGAAAAACCACAAAGGTTAGCTCGTGAGGACAGATTTGTTCCAGATTTATATGTTTGCTGATGTTTTTATATAGACAGTCTAGCCAAGAACCCGTGTCTCAGAACCTGGGTAAGTGAGGACAACTCTAGGACAGCATAATGCAGTTATTTTGAATTCAAGGACTAGTTCATAGGCACTCTTTCTATCAGGGCCAAGGGGTTGCTTTTGCTTATTGTTACTGCCAAAAGGCCAGGTCACAGTGCCTCTTACCTGCATCTGTTTCAGACTTCAGATTGAAAATTGTTGCCCAACACAGGTAATAGAATCACTTTAAAGATCTCCCTCTAATGTATTTACTTTCCAGACAGCAAAATGCCAGGCTGCTAACAGATGAGTTGTTTGTACTTTAAAAGTTTACTGTTCCAGTTAGGATATTCTTGATGGCATTTTATATTCTCTGTGCAGTGCAGCCAGCTGATTCATGCTATATTCTGAAGGTTATGAGTCTCCATGTGATGTTAAGGACTATATGTCTGAAGCACTGAAGAAGTGCATAAAATGCAGGACTGCTCAGTGGAAGTATATGAACCAGAAGTATTTCATTTTATGCGGCGGCTCTCGCTATATTTGTAGCTTTTGGGCACTGGCAGTCCTTCTACTTTCTTTCACTGTTGGAGTTATAGCTTCTCTTTCTGTCCAGAAACATAGAGCAAAGCTTTTCAGATACGTTCTTTAGATTTACTGTGTGCATTTTAAATTCTTCTGAAACATGGCACATGTGACTGAGTTATTGTATATGAGAGTTTCTGTAAATTGTCCAGAGGGCTCACGGTCCCTGATCTCTGGGATCTTCTAAGTACGCACCCCTAAAATACACGGAAGAATGTATTAGAGATGATCAGAAAAGTGCAAGCATAAGAAAGGTTCAAGAAAAGAGAAATGCATGTTTTGGGGAGATCTGAAAAAAATCTGTATGAAAAAAAAAATCTTTGAAAGATGAACCAAAAGATGAGCAATAGTTTAATAGATGAAAAATTTTACCCTGAAGTCCAGGAGTTCTGGAAGAAAAAAAAAAGAGAAAACCACAAATCCAGTTGTAAGACTGTGACAGGAAGTCAAGGTAGGCATTGGTGGTTGGGGAGGCGAGGAAGGATGTCACCTATTTACATCTATGGCTCCCCTTTCTGTCCAGCATGCTGTTGCTATTGGGGGTGGGGAAAGGTGAGATTTAACCAAAGACTTCTGCCTGGTGAATACAAGTGGATGTGGTGGGCCATTTCTAGCTCTTACTTGAATTCTATCTTGATTGCTGAGGTGACCTTGAAAGTACCTTTAAAGAGTCATGTGGAAGTGGATGCAGGTTGGCTTTAAGACATCAAGGGGCTCGGGGCACTTTTTCCTTCCAAATGGATAGACAAGAAGCTTTTTAATGCGTTAAGCCACTGAGATGTGTTTTCTTAGGATGGATGGTGTTTACCTTAATGAACCTGACAATTAAAAGCTCAAGGTAGATGTGGCTCATGTGTGTGAATGACAGCATGATGTAGTAGAAGGGCTCTGGACTACGAGGCACGGGCTTCACTTATTCATTTATTTGCTATTTTGCTCATTTGCTCATTCATTCATTTCCTGTTTATTGAGAGTTTTACACCCTGTCATAGCTTGATCTAAACGCTGGAAATGCTGTGATTAATAATGCATACATCCGGGCCCTTTGGAACTTAGAGCTGAGTGGAGAAAGATGAAACAGGAGCAGGCTACGACACTAGAATGCCTTGTCTTCCAAAGTGCGAGCTTCGGATCAGTAGGATCAGCAGGACCTGAGAGCGTGCTGCGGGTGTAGGGCCTCAGGTTCCATTCTCAAATCAATGGGCTCATAACTATTGTAGCAAATCTGAGCTGATTTGCACAGTGAAGTTTGCGAAGCACGGGTAAAGTTGGGTGTAATGATTGGATGCACCGGGGGCCCTGAGTTCCCAAAGGAAACCAATCAGTCCAGATCCAAGAGGCCACAGAGATGAGACAAGAGCTCAGCTGATTCTGTTAATTGCATTCTACGTACACGATTCTGTGAGGTCAAGGCAAGCTGCGTGTGTATAGTGTATACAGCTATGAGTTTTTTGTCTATAAAAACCAGCATAACGTTCCAAGGTTGCTTCAGACCTTAACCTCTCAAGGTTTCTTTGAGGCTTAAATGCATGCAAGAGAGCCTTGAATGTTCATAGCTACACAAGAATGGAAATTTTTACTTCTCGAGCTGTAGAATATAGGAAAATGTGTTTCTCGGTAAAATGGTGCATTTTAAATATTATTTAGTAAGGAAAAGTGATCTAAGATGGGCTCTTTCTTTTCATTAAACATACCATTGAAAGAATTTTGCCCTCTTACTGTAAAAGAGTCTAACATCTGAAAAATTAGTGTATATTTGTTGGTTAAACAAGGCCCTTGGGGAATGGTCTTGGAAAATGCATTCTCTAGGGGTGGGCCCTGGACTTCAATCATCTGCGTTCTGGAAATGTGTCCGTGAAATAGTTTAGTTCCAAAATACTGATAAAAATGGAAGGGGCAGAAAGCCTTCTAGCTAGGACAGACATTAATTCCTGCGGAGAAATAGAAATCAGTTTTATTCAGGAGGAATAGAACCATAGAAGATTAGTAAAAAATAAACACAGGACAGAATTAAATTAGTGACGGTAACAGTAGTGAGGTATTCTCCATGTGTGATTTTCCTCACTACCAACAAGCATTTCCTGAGCATCTTAGGTTTCAGATGAGGCTGGTAGCCCATGACCCGGTCACACAAAGTGACATACACCTTTATGCTTTTGTCCTAATGAATGCATTTCTTCCTTTGCTGGGACTGTGTTTCCTTTTCCAAGCCTCTTAAGTCACCCAAACTATGTAATGTTTGCCTGAAAGAGCTTAGATATCTTGGCTCGGGTGATCTGATGCCGTTGTTGAACAATTCAACCAATTGTTTATTCTTCTTTTTAGAGGTTCACATAGGAAAGTGCCATGCTGTCTACATCACCTTATGTGCTTAGCTCACATCAGAGATTTTGAGAGAGAGAGCCTGGGCTCCGGGATGTGTCTTACTCATTTCCTATCCCAGGTACATGACACTGCCTGACACAAACTAGGTCCTCAATGAATTGTGAGATGGACATAAGAAAGGCCTGCAACTTGAAGAATGAATGCAGAAAGGAAATGTTTATAGAAAAACAAATAGAAGCTTAGTTATCTGATCAGTCTCTCAGAAAGGGAATCTTGCTAAATCAGCAAATAAGAACATGAAAAAGAGATATTCCCAGACCGTAGAGGTTCTAACTGAAATATGTTTAGACGTTAGCGTGGCTATAACACTGCAAATGGTTTAACCCCAACAATCTCTTTAAAAAGTAGCACTAAGTATATATATTAAGAATGGACACATAAGGCGCTCACTTTATTATGTTTATAATATCAAGACTTGTACACAAGCAGAGTTGTTAACAATTGTGGATTACTTAACTTGTGGTAGAACTGTGATACAAAATGTGCTTATTAATGTAGAAAGAGAGTTACGTGATATTAAATATATAAAGTAGGTTGCCAAAAACAATGTTACTAAACTGTCATTTTATTAAAAAGAAAAAAAAAAGATGCTTACAAAGGAAGGCTGGGAAGGGTTGTACACTAAAATTATTAGAGACTTTCTTCTGCTTGATGAAATTTTATGTTATTTGAATTTCTAGTGCCCTTGTTTAATGCCAGGTAATTCTGTCTAACATTTTTATGCTAACCTATGAAGTAAAAATTTTAAATTGGAATAGGAACAATAAATATTTTCAGAATAAAACATTCCTTTTAAAAGTTTAAGAGCTCCATAGTGTTTGTTCATGTGTGTATGAATTTATGTTGCTATTAGATATATTCATCACGTGATAATATGATTTTCATCATGATATTTTCATATATGCTCATGATATACTTTGCTCATACTCATCCCCCCATTACCATGTTCTCCCTCCTCCCATGGTTCCTGTCTTACACCCATATAATCCTCCTATTTTCATGTCTAGATTTAACTCTAAATTCCTCATATGGGAGGATGCATGGGAAGATTTATATCTGAGTTTGACTTATTTGGTCTAGTATAACATACTCCAGTTCCACCCATTTTCCTTCAAATGAGAATTTTGCTTTTACTGCTAAATGAAGGTATATCATGCATATATACCCCCATTTTTTTTATTGTGAATTGTGTTACAAGGAGCATAGATCTCCTTGTACAAGTATCTCTGTTTTATGGTGACTTATATTCTTCAGAGTGTCTACCCAGTGGTGGTATAGCTAGAGCTAGATTATATGGTAGTCTTATTTTCAGCTTTTTGGGAAACCTCTATACTGATTTCTGCAGTGGCTGTACTAATTTACATTCCCACCAACAATGTATACAGAGTCCCTTTTCTTCTCTTGTCCTCGGCGGTATTTGTTGCTTGTTGTTTTTCTTGATAATAGCTATTCTGACTGGGGTGAGATGGAGTCTCAGTGTAGTTCTCATTTGCATTTCCCTGATGGCTGAAGATGCTGCATATTTTATATTTATTGACCATTTGTACTTCTTTTGAGAACTGTTCATTCAATTCACATGCCACATGCAGATGAATGAAATTAGACCCTGGTTCAGTGTGGCTTTTCAGCATTTCCAGTATTCTTTTCTTTCCCAAGTCTTGATTCAGTGGAGTCTCAAGAATCTTACAAGATCATGAAGAGAAAGGATGGAAGTCTAGGAAGCTTTTCTTCACCCAAAACAGCGCAATTTTAGCTGTCCAATTTAAACATTAGAAGTCTGTGTTTGGGCTGGATGCAGTGTCCTCTGGGATGAGGATAGTAAGATTCAAGGAGGACAGGAGGCTACAGATTAAACTCTGAAGACTTGGCAAATGAACACGCATGATGCAGTACTTAGATACAGAAAAGAGCAGAAGGAGAGGATGGAACAGCAGAATCACGAGTTCTGTAGAAGAAATGCTTTTTGTTCTTCAAGAGAATGAAAGAGTGTGCTTCTCAAGACAACAATGAGGAGCAAGACAGTCACCAACCACAAGTCTATGAATTCTGAGATGCACAAAATACAGAGAGCAAAAGGTATCTTGTGAGTGGACCAGAAAGCTACATGTTCTGGGGCAGTCAGGTTTCACTGAGGAGTAGATGTTGTTCGCATCAAACCACAGTTATCATACACCTCAAGGATAAGTGGGGGTTGATACCCCAGGGACTGAAGACATTCCTATGTTGCTCAATGAGTCAATTATGTGGGAAAAAAGTTCACAAAATGATAAATCATAGTTCCTGGCTAGTATAGTTTGAATATGAAATGTTTGGGTACCTCATATATGAACTCTTGGTCTTCAGTGGGTGATGCTATTTTAGGATGTCCTGAAAACTTTAGGATGTGAGACCTCTCTGGGTGGAACATGTCACTGGAAGTATGTATTGAAAGGTAATGCCTGGTTGCTGTGCATTCTTCTTTGTCTGCTTCCTGTTGAGAGAAAAGTGAAGACACCCCTTTACATGTCCCCATTGCCATGATGCGAACTTCACGTTCTAAGCACAAGGACCAACTGACCATGGACAGAACCTTGGAAACTGTGGAGCTGTGTACATCCTTCTACATTAAATTGGGACAATAAAAAGCCACTGTCTTAGATAAGGTAATTGAAAACAATTTGCTATGCCTAAGTCCTTCATAGTCTGTGCCTACAGAGAGCCAGCAAGTTGGAATCCCGTGTCACAAAGACTGTGTCTCCTATGCACTGAGGACTTAGAGAGGCCAGGTTAGAGGCATGAACAGAAGAGCTGGAATGGGGCTGATGTGTGAGAGTAACTGAAACACCCTTACCAGATGCAAAAGCTCCATTTTTGCAGATACTAGGAACGACATGAGCCGAGACCCATCAGGGAAGATGAGCAGAATAAGAGTGTAATATTATCTTTTGTACACAACACTTATTTCTAATTTTTCCATTTCTTCATTTTTAGTGTTTCTGGGGATCAAATCCAAGAGCTTGCATGTGCTAGGCAAGTATTTAACCACTGGACTACATTCCCAGCATTCTTAGCCAAGAATGTTTTAAAATTAATTTTATTGAGGTCTAATTTACATGAAATAAAATTCAGTCTTTTAGGATGAGACATGAAGACTTGTGTTGGTATGTAGTCATGTGTTCAATATGAAAATCATGACGCAGGATATATAAATGCAACAATTAATGAGAGAAGAGCCATGGATTTCAAAGAGAGCAAGGGGGCAGTGTATGGAAGGGTTTGGAAGAAGGGCGTGAAAGTGAGGCCTGATGCCATTTTATTATAATCTAAAAAATAAAAAGCAAGTAAACCTAAGATGTGGAACACTATGGTTCAAAAGAAATATAACAGAAACCAACTATGTACTTTTTAATTTTTAGGAGGCACGTTAAAAATAAAATCGACTAGACAAAGTTTATTTCAATGATATATATCATTTAGCCTAATATATAGAAATATGGAATCAAACTTCGTGGCTGAAATGTTTCACAGTTTTACATATATCTTCAGTCTCTGTTTTGTCTTTGATATTCATAATACATCTCGATTCAGCGTTCACATATCACATGCTTAATAAAAGATGTGTCTAGGGCCTATCGTATTAATTTGTCTTGAGGAAATGTTTAAATCACTGCATTAGATAACACCCTTATGGCTGCAATTAGCAGAAAAACAACCTTAGCAGAAAGAAGTATATTGTTTTACATATGGATCTTGAAAAACCATTAAAGTCCTAAACTCCTTCTCAGTCCCCATGCTCCAGGCTGGTTTGATTTCTGATCACAAAACAGCTGTGAAAGTGGCCTTCCATGCAGTTATCGTGTCAGAGGGGGAAGATGAGGCTGAGTGCAGTTTGGAACTGGGATGGTCCTGAGGGCCCAAGTGTCAGAGGTTTGGTTCCCAGCTAGAGGAATGATGTGGACATGGTGAAATCTTTAGGGAGTGAGCTAGTGTCCCTGCTGATGGCCTTGGAGAGCTCTGTGGGGAGGAAGTCTCTTCTCCCTCTCTTCCTTTCTGGCTGTCTGTTAGGTGAGCAGTTGTTCCTCCACATGCTCCTACACGCGATACTGCCTTTCTCTCATTTCATGCAAAGGGGTCAGCTGACCATGCTTGTATCCAAACTTTTCCCTTTCTGAGTTGACTACCTCCAGTATTTTGTTAAAATAACAAAAATTGGCTGATACAGGACTTTGTCCACATACTTTTTTTCTCCTTCAGAAGGTCAAGGATTCCTTCCTAGAACTCTCCCAACAGATTTTGTTGTCTCACTAATAATTGTTTAGAACTCAACCGAGTGCCTAGACTTGCCTCAAATAACTGAAGCACTTGTTATTTGAAGACAGCAGCAGATCTGGTTGGAACATTTAGAACCTGCCCTTTTGAGGTGATCCTTGTGCAAACTTCTCCTAATGCCCATGATAGTGCAGGGAAAGGTAGACCCATGAGCACAGTATGGAGTTGCCAGGAGGGAGAGGAAAACCTGCTGCTTCCCCCATGATTGATGCTAGCATATGCCACTTCCCAAACTCTTTTACATCTTTGTCCCATTTTCACCCAAAGATCTGAGTAGCAAAAGAAATCTCATCCTTGAGAATGGGAAAATAAAACTTGCACTTGTTCCTTCTTCAAGACAGTGTTCTAAACTACCCCAATCATGCCTTCAACAGTAGTTTGCTAATTCATCCATTTTGTGGAAGGTCTTATCAAGAAAACAAGTAAGGATAATTATCTTTACCATTTGAGTATTGTCAGGGTAAAAAGGAAAGTCGTAAGTTAAATCACCATCAAAGATGTGAGCAGGGTTTCTATATAACTGTGAAAAACTCACACAGCAAGATGAAGAGTAATGGTGAAATGACAGCAGCATTGAATGGGGGTCAGAGGAGGGCAGAGACCTGCAAGCAGGAATAGACTGAGAAAGCCTTTGAGAAAAGAGGAGATCCTAGATAGGCTTCAGACAGAGGGTCTGTACAGGTAGACAAGAGGAGGGAGGGCCTGTGTTGCAGCATCAAGGGTGTTTGTAACAACATGTGGGGAGCAATGTGACATTTGCTTGTATCCTGGATGTAGAACTTGCTCATTGTTCAAGTCTGTTCTTATTCCCACCCATTGTTAGAGAATATTTCTGTTTACCATTATATTTCAGATAGTGTTCTTGGCAAAAAGGATTCTACAGCAAACCAAATGGATCAAAATTCCTGTTCTCACAGAAAGTGTGCTCTAGTAGAGGAAGGCAGACAAGCATATAAGTAAGAAGAACATACCTGCTGTCAACTATAATAGAGCAATCTCAGGAAATGGGTGAGATCAAATGACGAGCAGCTGTGATTGCAGGGAAGCGTTCTGACTCTGGGGTTTGCAGTGGATTGTTTTGTAAGAGGAAAGATCATGAAGGGGATATGGACAGAAGCATGCAATGAACAAGCTCTCTTCTCTTCTTGCTAGTTGTGGGGAAGAAAGGCTCAGACTCATCCCAAGCTCATGTGGAAGGGGTAGTGGCTTTATGAACTACAGGAGTTATGACTAGAACTATGGGTTTACAGCCATGCTGTTAAAGACCTTAAAGACAGGATCAAGGAGATTAGATATGGTTGCCTTGTGTTCTGTTTGTTTTTGTTGCCCTTATTTGTTTGTTTTGAGACAGGGTCTTTTGCAGCCCACTCTGACCTTGAAATTGCTATGTAGCTGAACATCCTGCTTCCACCCTTCCTTTGTGTGTTGGGATTGCAGGCATGCACCCCTGGTAAATAAATAGACACACATCTGTCTATCAGCATAATAAAGACAATGCATATGGTAAGTTTTCTTGGCTCCTTTTGCAAACTGTTGCCAAGTTCTTGATGTGTTACAAATCAGAAGAAAATCCAAAACCAGCTAGCAAATACTCTTAAAAGACGAAATAGATTCATGATTTTATTGAACACTAACATAATTTTGCTTTTCATAGGATGTTTTAGAGTGATTAAAAGTAGTATAAGGTGCATTTCCACTAGTAGGTTCAATCGTGGGACTGTTCAGAACTGTATAGTGTCTTCTTGCAATCCTGCCTTACTCCCTATGTATGTATATGTAGCCCTCTTTGGGCATAAGAGCCTTCTATTTTGGGCTCACTGGCCTGATTTCCTATTGCTTTTTGTTGGATCTTTTAATTATTCTCTGACCTCTGCTTCAGTTTAAACTTTAAACTTCGTTGTTGTTGTTTAATGACTTTTGACTAGGCCTTTTGCTGCTGTGACCCTATTTGACCTGCATCCTAGTTTTTTTGCTTCTGGCTCTTTGCCTGGTTCCCCTGACCTGCTGCCACTCACAGCCTAGTACGACAGATGGCCATAGGCTAATGGAAAGGCACTCCATCAGAGCCTTGGCACTGCAGTCACTGCAGACACATGACAGGCAGCAGAGAAAAAACATGAATAGGCTGACGATGCTTTCCCCAAGTGTGCATTAGAATCAAATCTTGACTGGACTCTTTATTATTTTCCTAAGCAAATGACTATAAATGAGACCATGTGAAACTAGGATCTTCCTTTTGATTGGGTATTGTATTGTTTTAAAGCACATACCAACTTAAAAGATCAATTGTATGGAAATCCATACTGGGTTGTCTCTCTCTCTGTCGCTCGCTCTGTGTGTGTGTGTGTGTGTGTGTGTGTGTGATACAAAGATGACAGAAGTGACTCAATTACTTCCATCACTGAGCTCATCCCCCAAGAAGGGAGCTGCTCATGTAAGCAGTGAGCCATAAGTCTAGATGGAGCCATGTCCGAGACAATTCTCAGAAGGTAAACAAAGCCAGGAACTTGACCATGGGAAGGACGTGAACATGGTTTTAGACTGCAGCTCTAGCTTTGTTTCTTGTGATTCTGGGTCTTGAAAACCGCAGGTGACCATCGGTTCCTGCCAATCACTTTGTATTCTTTAGCAGCCTTATGCTTTCAGGTTTCCCGCAAGCACCACAATAAGGGATTTATCTGTTCTATACATGAGATTCAAAAGTGAGTCAGATTTATAGGTTGACAGTATAAGAAGGGATAAAGGAAAAAAATGGCTCATTGTGATAAAATTATGGCTTATATTAATCAATATATGTAAATCGTCAAGGTCAAATACTATGAAGACCATTTTGCTCATCCCATTATCAGGGACCTACTGTGCCAACTTCAAGACTTATTTGTCATTTAAATATTTAGGCTGTAATTCTTTCACCTGAAAATGAAAATTTCTGTCCTTGACTTACATTTGACCAAGACTGATTAGGGAAAAAAAAATCTCTTCAGAATGTTTCAAAGCTTGGAAAAGACTTTTTCCATTTGGAAAGATACCTTATGGATTACTTAAAGTATTCCAGCTGATCTTCCTAATGCTTATTTTATAATATTACATCATCAAAACAAACCACTCTGCCGTTTTGATAAAAACAAACCAAATAACGACAACTTCATTTCATCACAAAAATGCAGGAAGATTTTCTTTGCAACATGTGGGTTTTGAAATTATCAGATTCTTTACATTTTCCCTGTAATATATTCTCAAAGAAAGACTAGACACAGGCAAACTCATGCATGTGTAGTACTGGCACTAGTTATTATGATCCTACATATACATGTAAATAGAAAAACATGCCATCCTGCTTTATGTTCTTAGATAAGCATGAAGCCTAGTGATCTGATCAAGGAATATAGTTTTGTTTTTAACACTGCAATTTCCACAATCAAGTGATTTCAAGTTCCTAGCTTGTTAAGGTGGTGTAAGTTTTATTTTACCAGTTTGGCGTTCCTTGTAGTCCACTTATGGCCATGACTAGAGACTAGAGGTCTCTACTCTGTTAAGATATTAAAATGTAGGTTGTCTAATCCTAAGATATATCCTATCTTTCCATTCGCAAAGATATTTTTAAAATCTCCCTTATTTCTGTTCTGAGTTATCTTTAGAAGCCAATTAATATCTTAAAAATTTCCAGCATATTAGTTTATGCTGAAGTTCACTCTTTTCGTTATCTCAAGCATTTCTGCAGATGTCTGATATACATGTATTATGTTCATGAAAAAAATAACTACGTGGATAAATTCAATATGAATTCGATTTTATCTTTAGATATATCTGACAGAACTATTGGAAGTAGACGTAGATAAATATAAATAAAGAAAACATTAGATGTTTGATGAATTTTTTAATTTAATTTTTATAACCTTATCCTCCAGGAAAGATTTCATGAAGGACCAGAGACCAAACAGTAATATATAAGAGAAAAAGATAAGAACAAATCATGTAATAAGTTTATGGAACATTGCTAGAACTGGGTTGCAAATTGAATTTGGAGTTTTTTTTTAGTGGCTAAACCAGAAGAGATTACAGTTTGTGGAAGGGTTTATACTTTAATGCTACACTGTTCTGAGGTAGCACAATTTGTCCTACACAGTGTCCTTAGAGGGGGTCTCCGGTAGTTAGTCATGTGTGAGACCTTGTGATTTTATAAGCAATGTCTCTAACACCATCCTAAAAATGACCTACTATCATTCACAAAAATGATTCTAAAAGAGGTCACAGCTTGCTCTGCCATTCAGTACTGACTTCTCTGCTGGTGTGGAATACAGACAGTATTTGAGGCCTATGGAGCAATAGGAGTCATGTCAGCTTTCCATCGAATTGAACACTTCAATCTGATTGAATTAAGGTTAGAGGTGGGTCTCAATGAGGGCACGCCAAGGCACAGTATTGCTGTTTAGAGGTCTTGCTGTCATTAATTGGAGTCTCGTTGCTGACATAGTTTGTGTAGAAAAACATAACCGTATGACCTTAGAGTTCAGCACAGGGCAGTTTCAGAACCCAGGGTGAGCAGAACGCAACATACTCATCACCTGTGTGACTGATGATGTGACTTTCAGACGGCGCTATTATCAGTATGTGCCATCTGCTCCCTGCCTATTTTTACTAGTTATTTTTGCACTGAGGTGCTGAGCTCCTTGGTTTCTGTGCTGCTGAAAGGGAGTGTATACTATAAACAAGTAAATGTCGTATATTTTTAAAGAAAAAGTTTTAAAAATACATTATCATTTACTTCTGAGTTCTAAATTTTACTGATTTGAGACAAGTGTCGAAGAATGCTAGCACCCCGGAGCGACCTCCCAGAGAAGCTTCCCCAGACTAGGGAATGTCACTTCCAATAGCAGCCTCTTGTACCCTGTGTCAGAGGAATATGTAGGTTATCTGTGAATTAAAGTTCTTTCTAGATACTGATACCTTTGCTTACTTGGGCTCTCCATCATCTGCAAGCTTCTTGAGACCCAAACAAATCCATTTGATTTCGGTATGGGCTTTAAAAAAGTTAATTTCCAGGTATTTTAGTGTAAGAAAGTGCAGAGACTAATTCTTTATCACGTATTTGCAAATCAGCATTAACCAAGGATAACAGTCTGTCATAATGCGTTCAGTTTATTTGGGGTGGGGGATGGATAGGGTCGAGGTATAATTATCTCTACATAAGAAAGAACCTTACTTAATACTAGATTTTTAGTGTGAGGAAGTATGGCAATCACTCCAAGCATGACATATAACTGTCCCAGGAGACCAACATCACCTCACTTGCCAGTTTCTGGTCTACTTCCTACCTGAGACACCTGCTTTCTGAGTTTTCATCATCTATCGATGAATTTTGCTTGTTCTTGGACTTCCTGCAAGTTGGCTTATCTAGTCTATAGTCTTCTGGGTCTCATGCCTTTCATTCAGACAGTGTTTTGGGACCTGCCATGTTCCTGCATACTACAGTCTGCCCCTTGTCAATGGTTAACTAGCATTCCATGTTGTTGGCTCATTCTCCCTGTTGACATGTGACATCTGGATAGTTTCTATAAAGACTACTTTGAAGATTCTTGTGCAGGTATCGTGGTGGAAACGCATTTTGTTCGTGTTTGTGCGGGTTGTGGTGGTGATAATGTAAATACTCAGAAGTGGGATTGCTGGGTCAGAGGGTAGATGCATTTTTAATTTTACAGGAGAATGCCAACTGCTTTCCAAAGTGGCTGTAGCATTTCACAGGCCCACCAGCACCATGTGGGAGTTCAAGTTGCTCACGTCCTCCTCAACATTTGGTATTGTCAACGTCTTTTCAATTAGAACCATTCTGGCTGTAATTTTAATTTGTGTTTTTCTTATGACTAAGGATGTCAAGTACCTTTTCATGTGCTTACTGTACACTTGTATCTATCTTTTTCAAAGTGCCTATGTAGATCTTTTGTTCCTTTTTGTTACTGTTTTTGGTTCCTCTTTTTAATTATTTATTTTTTAACAAAGCTGTGTTCATCCTTTATAGTGTGGATAAAAATCTCCTGACAGGTATGCGAATTTCAAGCATTTTTTCTCAGCCTTTAACTTGAGATTTTTAGTTTTGTCATTATTGATTAGTAAACTAACATTTTAAAGAACAATATAAAATTTAGCCTTTACTTTTAGGTTTATAAGTCATCTTGAATTACAACGATTAAATTGACCACAATTCAGAGATCTTTTAACCTCCTTTTGTCTGGATATCTAGTGATCTCAGAATCATTTATTGAGATTTTCCACTACTAGTAAGTTGCTTTGGCGTCTTCACTGAAAGTCAATCTACTGTGTGTGTTCTGTTTCTGATTCCCTGTTGTATTATTCTAACCTACACCCGTCTGTTCCTTAAGCTAATATTATACCACTTTTTCTTGGCTATTGCAGCTTTTGATTAAGACTCAGAGACCTAAACATTTCTAATATCTGTGTTTTAGATTGCCTTAGCTATAGTGGGGCATTGTATCTCTAAGTAAATTTGAGAATTGGTTTGTGAATCCATAAGAAAATCTGCTTAGTTCGTGGTTAGGATCTCATTGATTCTATAAAGTAATTGAGGACAACTGACATCTTGAAGAAAACAGTTTTTCCAACCTACTATCAAGGCATATATTTTCATGTATTGAGACCACGCAAGTGTTTCCTCATTTTTTTGTTGTCATAACTATAAAGATTATTGTTTTGATTCTATTACAAACAGAAATATTTAAAAAAAAAACATTGGCTTTTTGCAACTGTGTAGGAACACAGCTTATTTTTCATATTGACCTCATATCTCTATCTTGCTGAATCTAGTTGTTGTGGTAGCATTGTAGATTTCTTAGGTATTCAAACAAAGTAATTATCTCACTTGAAATTAAAGGCCATTTGAGAAATCTTTTCTTTTCTTTTTTTTTTTTTTTTTTTTTGTCTTTCGAGACAGGGAACTCTGTTTTAACTCTGGTTGTCCTGGAACTCACTCTGTAGACTAGGCTGCCCTCAAACTCACAAGAGATCTGCCTGCCTCTGCCTTCCAAGTGCTGGGATTAAAGCCACAAGATCTTTTCTTAATATTCATATCTATTATTTTTTCCACTTGTTTTGTTTCATAAATGGTAATTTAAGAAATATTTGTGCTGGCCAGGAGGTGGTAGCTCACGTCTTTAATCCCAGTACTTGGGAGCAGAGGCAAGTGAATCGCTGTGAGTTCGAGGCCAGCCTGGTCTACAGAGTTAGAAGGCTAGCCAGAGTCATAACAGAGAAAAACCCTGTCTCAAAAAACAAACAAAAAAAAAAGAGAGAGAAGAAGAAGAAAGAATGAAAGAAATGAAATGAAGTATTTGTGACAAGTCTTTTTTTTTCTATTTCATTTACTCAGTCTTTACTTTGCCTTCCCTTTCCCAATATCCATATCACCTTCCCATGCTCTTCAAGCTCCAAAACTCTACGTATTTGTAACATACGCACATCCTCGTTTCTCCTCAGGTTAGTCATATTCTCATTTATAATCAATTAGCACTTTCAAGTATTCATGTTGCTGATGCTTGGTGAAGTGCCCTTTCAGCTATGACTAATAGGACAAGATTAAAATACACACTGGGGGAAGGCTACACCTCACAGCCAGGAAATAACACAATTCTAAGTGGGTAGTGAATTCTAAAGCAGGGAATTCAGCACAAAAATACTTGAATAAGAGAGATGTGGATAAATCCAGAAGCAACCATTGATTTCTCAGAAATGCCAGGCTATTTCCGAGGGCACCTTGACATCGCCTAATTGTGGAGATTTCAAAATCCTATAAATTACAAATCGTCCACATAAAGGTTTATTTGGCTCATTTGAAATGATAAACTGATAGGAAATTTTATTCACTGTAGCAAATGTTCCTCCTATTATGGAAATTGTAAAGAAGACTTGTTGATTCCCAGTTAATATTATAAAGCTCATCATTTGATTCAACTTGTAGGCATAATTTTACCATAAAATTTGTGACTGATCTAATTAATCAGTTTATTCATGAAGTGATATGTTCTCTAAATTGATGCAGATTTTTTAAAATGGAAGCAGGACCATCAAGTGGTCAACTGAAATTGTTTTATCAACATGTGGTTCATAGAACAGATAGAAAATACTTTGATGAGAAGGAAATGCTAAAAGAATGCTGAAACCTCGTTTTCTGGGAGTCTTTCCATCTATTTATTTGTCTGAGATAGTTTATAGTTAGAGTGAAAATAAGTGGTATTGGTATAAACACACAAAACCTCAGTTTTTCAATCTAATTAATTTAATTTCTTGAAACTAATGGATAACAATGAAAAAATTGTGGCAAGAGGGAATGTACTTTACAATCTAATAATTCAGTTTTCAATTATCTTGGTATCTGGAAGTGTAGGTAGTGTAGCTTGTGCATATACATCCAGAGCCTCTATGGCAAAGTTTTCCATCACTGATGTCATATTATATTCATTTCATCTTTGATGCTTTGAAACATCTCAATTTCCAGGCGATGCCTTTTAGTTCTCTAGTTTTAAATGCACTGATGATTATATTTCTCCTAAGAAGAGAATATCTCTATGTTAATGCTAACAGATTATTAAAACACACGCATATGTAAATATATATGTATGTGTGTGTGTTGTGTGTGTGTGTGTGTGTGTGTGTGTATATATATATATATATATATATATATATATATATATATATATATACTCACAGAATGCAATGTAACAGTATCATATAAGAAACACTAGGGATGGAGTAGCCTTCATAAGGACCATTTTAGATTCCTGCCTCCTCCATCCACTGCCATGGTTTGAATGTGAAATGTCCCAAATAGACTCATGTGTCTAGATACTTGCACTTGTACTTGGTTCCCAGCTGTTTTAGGAAGGGTGTAGACGGAATCTTTAATAGGTAGAGCCTCTCTGGAGAAAATGGAGGTACAGAGGAACAGGCCTTGAAGTTGTATTGCCTGGCCCCATTGTCTCTTCTTCTGTTTCCTGACTGCCAATGCAAGGAATCATCTGGTCTCCTACTCCTGACACCATACTTTCCCTTATATGATGGAATGCTCTCTCTCAAACTGTAGGACAGAATAGATCCTTCTTAGGTATTTTATCACAGCAAAGAGGAAAGTATAACTAATACAGGAATTGTTACTAAGAAATGGGGCTGTTGCTAGGGCAAGCCTGTTCATGTTGTTTTTAAGCCTTTGGAACTGGTTTGTGAAAAGGATGTGGAAGAGTTTGCAAATTTGAGCAAAAAAAGCCCTTGGACACTGCAAGAGGATCTTAATGGTCTAGTTTGGTGGGAGTTTGGAAAATCAAAATAGGGAGAAAAATGTTGTCTCTGGAGGCCCAGCTCATGGAATTTCAGAGTGGACCAAGAACTCTCTAGTAACTGGATTCCATTCATGTGAAATTATGGCAAAGAGTCTAACTGCATTTTGAGAACTTTAGTTAGGTTGTACTTAAAAATAATGAACTAAGTATACTTAGTTGAAAAAAATTGCGGTGTAGGGTAACATTCAGGCTATGTCAAGGCCATTGCTTACTACTCTTACCCAGATCTACAGTGAAAAAAAGTAGTAAGTGGGACAGAAAAATGTAAATATGTGCAGTCTGTCAATAAAAGAGTTGGGTGAGTTTAAAGTTGTAGCCAAACAGTGTGTTTAGAAAAAGCTCTAACTGTGAAAGAGAAAAGTCCTCACAAGCACTAGGAAAATAGAAAAGCTTTCCAGGGGTAAGACCCCCACCCATCAAAGGATTCAATTCCTGAAATGCAAATTTATTTGGAAAGAGAGGGTCTGAACAGAGAAAGCAGTTTAAGTGATTCTTGGCTTAAAAACAACTGCACAGTGAAGTGTCCTAATAGATTTAACAACCAAGGAACACAGATACCACTATAGCTTTGGTCCAAAGAAACAGCCTCCACCCTGAGCTGGACTCAGAATGAGACAGCATCATTTATATGAGGCTGGTTTTGCAGACATAAAAGATATATGATAAAGGGGGGTCATGGAATCTTGCTCTGCTGTTTCTGAGAACTGTTAAAGGCAGGCAATGTGTTGTGAGATTGGGCTCCCTACAAGAAAGTTCTGAAAGGCCACTTTCTGAAGCTATGAAGATGAAGCCTAAGTTCTAATGGAGAACTCAAGATGGTTGGGGATGTCAGAGTCATGGAACATCTGCCAAGGACAAATATGATCTTTGAAGCCTCGATGAGTCCACAATGAGCCACAAATGGTAGATGTGGAGCTTTGGAGTTTGTTATTTGCCTTTCTAGATTTCAGTCCTGTTTTGGTCTGTTTTTTCCTGTGTTTTGTTCTCATACCACCACCTACTTTATAATGGGAACATTCAACCTTTGTCATTATGTTAGAAGTTCATAATTTGCCTATTGAATTTTTTGCAGTTAAGATATTGCCTTGAATTTCAAAGAGGACTTGAAATTTGGACTATCTAAACAGTATCTTATCTGTTAAAGACTATGAGGGACCTCTGAAGCTAGAACAAGTGCATTTGGCACTATGAGATGGCCATCAGCCTATGCGGGCCTGAGACAGATGTGGTTTGAATGTGAAGTGTCCCACATTGGCTTGTGTGTTGGAACACTAGATCCCCAGCTGGTAGTGCTCGTTGAGAAGATACAGAACCCTTAGGGCATGGAGTCTTGCTGCAGGAAGCAGGTCACTGAAGTGAGCTTTCATATTTTACAGCCTGATTCTACTCACTTCCTTGTCACTGCTTACTTCCTGACTGTCAATGTAGTGTACCATCTGGATTCTCATTTCTGCCACCATGATTTTCTTAACATTATGGCATATGCACCTCAAACCATAAACCATAATAAAACCTTTATCCTTTTTTTTGTTGTTGTTGTTTGATTTTTGAGATAGGTGAGAGCCAGGACTCTGGCTGTCCTGGAATTCACTCTGTAGACCAGGCTGGCCTTGAACTCACAGAGGTCTGCCTGCTTCCCTCATCCCAGGAGTGCTGGGATTAAAGGCATGAACCACCAAAGCCAGGTTCCTGTCTCCCTTAAATTGCTTCTTGCCAGGAATTTTAATGAAAACAATAAGGAAAGTAATTAAAACACATAACATACTACAGGCTATATTCGTAATAGCAGATGACTTCAACATCAGACTCATTATCTTCCATTAGGTCACAACCCTAAATATTAAATAAGAACCTCAGTGTTAGTGAGGAGACCATTGTTACATGTTAACATCCATCATGATTTGAATGTGAATGACCTCCACAGCTGTAAATGTTGGAATACTTAGTGCCCAGTTGATGGGACTGTTTGGGAAGGATTATGAGGTGTGGCCTTATTGGAAAAGGTGCATCACCAAAGTAGTCTTTGAAATTTCAGCTCTCTCTGACACATGCTGTGTCTCAAGATGTGGATTCTCAGATAGTCCTCCAACACCGTGCCTGTCTGCCTGCTGCTATGCTCCCTGATATGAGGATCATGGACAGTAAACCTCTGAAACAGTAAGCCCCAATAAACTCTTTCTGTAAGTTGCTTTTGTCATGGTATCTTTTCACAGAAATAGAAAGGTAACTAAGACAACATCCAAATTCCTTGACTTTGTTCACATGATATTGTCAGCATTCAGAAGTACTGCATATTTGATAGACTGGCAAGACAGTTCAGTGAATAAAGACACCAAATCTGAAGACCTGAGTTTGAGCCCCGAAATCCACATGATAGAAGGAGAAAACTAACTCCTGTAAGTAATCCTTCGATCACTACATGAACTTTTTGGGACATGTGTATCCCTACTCTCTTTAGGCCCACCTCCTAAAATAGATAAATGCAAGAACATATTTTTAAAAGGACATGTTTATCAGGAATCAGGTTACCATTTTTACTTTTTTTACATTTTTTTACATTTTTTACATTTTACATTTTTACAACACATTTCTACTGATCTTATTGAATTTACCATAAGTGTACTGTCAAGGAACGGCAAGAAGATAAAAATGGGTAGAGTCAGAAGTAAGGGTCTGGTCTGCCAGAGGTTGTAGTGTCCCAGTTAGCAGAAAAGTAACAGACCATTCACAGTGCTCAAGGATTCAAGGCTTGGTGATGAGAGTACTGGGTGTCAGCCAGTAGATGACAGCATAGTACCTGGGTGGAAGATGACTATCAGGGGTTAGCATTGTGGCCAGTCAATTGTATTTAAGCAAGGTCTCTAATCCTATTTTAGAACCTACCAAAGTTGAGTTAGGTTATAGAACTTGGCAGCACTGGGGATGTTTGAGGAGAATTATGGTTCAGTTAAATATGGGGGATTTGCTTTGGTCTTAAGATTATTTTAGATCCTGTATGCTAGGGAGATGATGCTTCCAGAACTCTCCAGAGCTTGTCAGAAGAGCAAGACAGAGACCATATCAACCTGGTGCACTTTAAATTACCATAGCTACATGTGGCTGGGATTGGCAGGTTCAACATCTGATCAGACCTCTCAGACCTGGGGACCTTGATCAACCCTTTCCACACATGAGATTTAGGAATAGAATTTTCTTTAGTTGGTTTCACATGGACTCAGTGGGGTATGAGATCATGGATTCACCACAAGAGATAAGCAAGAGGTCCTTGAATGGGCATTTCTGAAGTCAAAACAAAGAAACAATCCAAACCCAAGGCTTGGGTTTTACTCTGTTTTCTGATGCTATAACCAAATACTCATGCCTGGATAACAGTAGGAGGTTTATCTCTTACAGTTCTCAAGGTCAGTAAGCTCAACATGAAGGTGTTGGCAGCTCGTGAGGAACTTCATGTGGTGTCATTCATGATGGAGGGCAAAACGGCAAGATGTGACTCAACTCCCTTCTATAGTAAGTCCATTATCAACTAAACCACTTTCATGATAATGGATTTGTGTTGGTTTGAGTGAGGAATGTCCTCTATAGGCCCTTGACAGGTAACATTGGGGGAGGTTATGAAACTTTTAGGAGGTAGAGTCTTATTGGAGGAATTACATAATCCTGGGAGGGCTTTGAGTGTATAGCTTCATCCCACTTCTAGTTTGCTCTCTCATGTTCGCTGTTGAAGATGTAATCACTCAGCTTTATGCCAGGGCCATCTGCTGCCATGCCTTCCCTGACATTATGAAATTCTCTTCTGATACAGTAAGCCAAAATAAGCCCTTTCTTCCATAAGTCACTTTTGGTTGTGGTGTTTTATCACCAACACAAGAAAGTACCAAACATAAAATTCCTCCCATCCATGGGGCAGAGACTTCTCAGCCCAGTCACCTCTCACTATGTCATGCTACTCAGTACAGTTACTCTGAAGATTAGGTTCCACACAGGATAACTTTGTGGGACACAGTTAAATCACAGTTGAGCCAATCAAAGAAGGAACAGTAGAGAACAGTATCTGGAACACAGTGTGGGAGGAAGGGGTTCGAGAACCAAGGAAGTCAGGGCTATTGCGGTATAGAGGGCAGCTGGTGAAATGTACTCATCCATCCCTTCTGTCCTGCCTCTCTCCCTCCATCCAGCCATCACTGCCCCGTTCTTACTCTCTCGTGTTCTCACTCTCTCACATTGTCAGCACATTTTACTTTGAGCTGGCTGAAGTGGATAGATGAGCCTTTACATTTTACCTTAGTTGAAAAGCACATTATGTATATTATTTTTTTCCTTTTACCAGAAGTGTACTTAGGACAAGTTAGCATTAATTTCAGTAAGAAAAATAAAAACAGAATGAAAATAAAAAGGAGGAGAAAAAAGATGTTGTCTATAAATAGGGCAGAGAAACATTATTCTAGCCTTGCATAGCTAGGATTTTATCAGTACATCTTGAAAAATGCTGGGTAGCTAGCAGCCGAGGGATAATTAGTCTAGATGTTACTTGTAATTTGCTTTATCACTGTGGGAAGCACTGTTACTGTTTTCTGTTTACTCCACTGCAAGGAGAAAGTCCCTTGCATCTCTTCCCGTTTCTGCTCTTGCAGAGTGTCAGAGTAGAAGTCGCTCACCTTGTGTTTTGCTACAGCTGAGTGCTTTAACATGGAGTTAAATGGGTGGATCTCTTCGATGACTTTCCTGACGTTTCATTTATTAATCTCTCTTACCTTTGGGGTCAAACTCTGGAAGAGACTCAAGACTGTATGTTCTGTCCAGTAAAGCAAGGTGAGGCAACACCATGGTAACCCCATCGTGCTAATAATGCTCGAAGAGTTATTTAGCTTATGCTAGTCACTTAGTTCTTATCAGGACCCATATTTCTTTTCTTTCTCTCTCTTTTTCCTTGAGCTGCTTTATGGGATAATCCAGAGATCCCCATATGGCTGGGGGTTCATGGTACATCTTGATAGTCTGCTGGCAGGAATCACTTCCTCTCTGTCATCTGCATAGGCAGGTGGGAGAGACTGAGAGGGCATATCACATCCCTGCCTGGTGCTCAGCGGCAGGTTCACAAACAGTTGTATATCATCAGTTCTCTACCCATTCCTGAGAGACCCACATCTTTCTGTAAAGAGCCTGCTTTACATGGTGTGACTGCAAATTAACAAGATGGATTTTGTCCCGGCTTGTCGAAACCATTCTTGAGAGACACTGTTTGAAACAAAATTTAGCAAATGGTCTGTGCTCTATTTACTCCCAGATATTAGTCTCTGCCTATGGTGCTGGAAGGTTCTTTTCCTCATGAAGAAGTTTCATTCTTGTGAATTTAGTCCATTCATGCGGAGTCAACCCTAGAAGACTTTTATTGCCTTTTATTTTGAAGGAAATAAAATTTTTAAAAAAAGAAGAAAGAAAAGACATTGGCAAATCACTATGTGGCCTAGTTCATTGAAAGGGAGACAAATGATCTTTTCTGATTCTTTAAGCATACACAAAGCTCTGCTAAAATAGAACTTCACAGTAGAGGTGGTAGTTATTAACTGGGGAGACCGCGGAGTTTCTACTGACTCATAAAAGCTTCCTAGATTAACCCTGCCCGCTCCATAGTGTGTTAGCATGAAGTGCAGGGTTTGCTTTGTTATCTCGTGAACCAGTGCTAACTTTCACCTCATGAATTCCAATTTTTAGTCAAAGATAATTCCATGGCTTCTAAGAATGCAAGCTAGTGTCCTCCTTAGAAATAGTAAGCAAAGCAGTAAAACAGGAACTATTTTCAGGTTGCTTGCTAATCGCCTGTTTATTATATGCCACAATACATTACTCAGAAAGCTTTCCTTAAACATGACCATGAATAAATATTATAATTCTTTACCACCATCCTAGCATTTCTAGAAAAATGTACGGTAAGAAGGAAAACAGAAAAGTGTTGGGCGATAGCACTTTTGCTGTCACGCTCAATTTTCATTGCTCCTCACTCCCAATTGCTACGAACCTAAAACGCCATTTAAATTCTGTTCACTTGTTGTAAGGGATGATGGGAGAGACGGGTGTGACAGGTGGGGTCATATGCTTTTTGAGTCCCCGAGACTTCCTGGATGAGCAAGGGGAGTGAATGCACAGAAGAGGAAGTTTGTTACTATCGTAGGAATTGATTTGGGTTATAAAGCTGGGACATTTATCTTTAATGAATATTCAATGATGTGACTTAAAATTCAGGTAAAACGTCAGATCATTCCTTCCAGTGATCTCAGTTCCTATGGAAGCAAGATCTTCCATGTCATAAGATGAATATCCACTGTCTTCTCTGGAACTGAAGTCTTTTTACACCAGCCACTCAGAGACTGTATATGGATCAGAAGGGTCTGGGAACCATGCAAATCATTTCCAACCAGAGTGCTGGAGGTCCCCACTTTGATTTGATATCAGAGTTAGAATTGTGAGGTTATTAGATTGCAGCAGCAACTTGAATGTTGTAATAGTGAAAAAGAAGCTTTTGAGTTTTTTTTTAAACTTCTGGATTTACGTTGCAAATTTGGATAGACATATAGAAATACTGGTGTGCTAACTGAAAAGAGGAATAATAAACCATCTAAAAGCCTTCAGTTTAGAACAGTGGATCCAGCAGATTCATAAGACACTAAACAATAAACACCATATTTATTTTCAGCATATGGGAGATGTATTTCACTCTGCTTGTTATGGAGAGTAAATGGAGAGAGAAAACTCAGAATCTGACGGAGGCTTGTGCTTCTGACTTAGGATACTGTTTAGAATGCTGATTGTCTTCAAAGACATTTTATGTCTATGAAACAATATGAGTTTTATAAAATTACTAAGTTTATGAGAGGATTAAACAGGTTTTACTTTTATAGCCATAACGTGTTCAAGCACATTTGCATCAAATGGTAGATATAATTTCTCTTTGTAATTGAAATTTAAATTCCAGCATAAATATAGTGCTGAGAAAACTATTTCATGAGCCTTCCTTTTATAAAGATCTTGCGCGGAAAGAAGGTTACACAGCTGGAGACGGTTTAGAAACAATTAAGACTTATTGGCTTTCAGCTGGTGATAAAAGTAGGACTTGAAGGTGTGTGAAATCTTGGAACTGTTACTAAGGTGAGCATCCTGCATCAGGCTAGGGAGTGTGTGTTTGTGAGTGAGTGTGTGTGTGTGTGTGTGTGTGTGTGCGTGTTTAAATTATTTATTTAGCCATGGGACTCAAGAAATGATCTACTGATGTTTAAGGTGACAATGAAGGCAAATAGTACATTTGTGCTTATTCTGATTCACAAGGATACAGTCTGAGACTTCCATAGTCTTCTCCAGGATCATTACTCATTTCTTGTGCTGAGGAAACAATGGAACAGGTGATAGGTCTTAGGACTTCCTATTTCTTGTTTCTCTTAAGTTTCTGAACTGGTTCCCCACTCCCTTTAGATTTGTGTGTGTATGTACATCTTGTGTGCACAGATGTGCATGCATGTTTGTGTATGTACATATGGAGGCCAGCTGTTAATGTTAGATGTCTTTCTTAATTGCCGTCCATTTTATTTTTTGAGATAGGATTTATCATTGAACCTATAGATTACAGATGTATCTGGAATTTACAGCTAGAGGTTACAGATGTAGCCAGAAAGTCTCAGGGATACTCATATCTCTGTCTCCCAGAGCCAGGGTTACAAACACGAACTATTTTCTATGTAGGTTCTGGGAGAATGAACTCACATCTTCTTGCCTGTGCATCAAACACTTGACCAAACTGAACTACCTCTGCAGCCCCTCTGTGATAGTAAATCCTGGTCTTCAACTAGATTAGACTTGGAGTGAACTAAGAGACATGCTTCTAGGTTGACCTGTGAGGATAATTTCTGGAAGGATTCACTGAGGAGACACCACCCTTTGGTGTGGACCAGATACAAGGAGGTCTAAGGGAGAAACTGCTGCTTTTTCCTGCCTACCTTCTCTCCCTGATGGAAAGTACATCTTCTGTGCTGCTACATCTTCACTGACATCAGAGCAAGCTTCTCTGGCCTTTCCACATAGACTGAAGAGTCTTGGTTCTCTAAGAATCTTCTAAGCTTTCATCACCAGCTTGGGACTACTCAGGTATCCAGCCTTGTAGACTGAGAAGCTACAGAGCTCGCAGTTTTTCCAACATGTGGATGGCCATTGTTGGACTTGGGTAAACCAATCACCTTCATAATATAAATACAGTCTATAAATTTTTTGTCTTAGGAGAATCTTGACTAATATACGTCCTTTTAGATTTTAAGATCTACCTCTTTCCCTTTTTGTCAGACTAGCAGAGATTGTATAATTCAATAAACTAATAAGTGATAGAATTTTGTATTCAAAGTTCTGCTGATAGCATCAATGATTCCATGGATGACTCTCAATAATGACAAGTTTTCTGAGTCTGTTGAAAAATATTTTTCATTAAAGGGGTTTTCTTAGTACCTCACAAGTCAGACCACACAGGGAATATTTACTGTTATGGTTTAGGTGTGGTTTTCCCCTAAGAGGGTCATGTGTTGGTTTGGCTTGCAGCTGGTGAGGCTGTTAAAAGGAGACCAGAACAAAAGGATTCTGGATCTCTGGGGAAGTGGTAGAAATGTGTGGCAGAGAGCCTAGTTGGAGGAAGTAGTAACTGGAGGCATGCTTGTAGGAGATATGCTTCGAATCAGGCCTCTTCCTCTGCCTTTCTCTACTTCCTATCCATATAAGGTCAATTGCCTTTTTCCATGTTATACTTCTTACCTTTCTGCTCAGCCTTATAGTTGCTGCAGAACCACTGAATCTGTGAGTCACAATAAATCCTTCTTTAAAAAATATTTTTAATTTTAGAAGTTGTTTTTTAAGTTTTATTGGTATTTTATGGGCATGGGTTTTTTGCTTGCATGTATCTCTATGTGTCACATGTGTGCTGAGTGTCCACTGATGCCAGGAGAGGGCATCAGATGCTTGGGATTGGAACTGTGTTGCCATATGGGTGCTGAGAATCGAACCCTGGTCTTCTAGAAGAGCAGACAGTGCTCCTAGCTGCTGAACCATCTCTCTAGACCCTCACTTTTAGCTTTTTAATTAAGTGTCTATGTGTGTATGTGTAGGAATGTGTACATGTGAGTACAGGTACCCTTGGACTCCAGAAGAAAACATGGAGGACCCTGGAGCTGAAGTCACAGGTAGTTGTGAGCTGCCTGACATGGGTACTGGGAATTGAACTCAAGTCCTTTGCAAGAACAGTACATGGTATTAAATGCTCAGCCATCTCTCCACCTGCCCAACGCACTGCCTTTCTTTTAAGTTGATTGTGCTACATACTTCGCCAAAGTGTCAACAGGTTAACATATCTGCTTTATGAGAGTATTCATCTGTGTTTTCAGAAAAAAAAATCCCAGAGAATATAATCTTTCACAGCAAGCAAATGAAATTGACAACTGGCTTGATCCACCTTGTAGTTACACCACAAGTGGCCACAGTAATCTGATGTGAATGGGGAATCTGACTGAATCAATGTTCTGAGTTCTCTTACTAAGGTCACTAGTAGAAGTTGGTTTTGACTTATTTTTATTAATGAGAAAGTAGAAATTCTATGGAATAGGATGGTTGAGATTTTTTTTTTATCCTTATACGACTTAAATGTCTACTTTTTTTTTTTTTTTGGAAAGCCGTTGTATCATGGTTTATAAAACAGCACATGTTTGGAGATCTGCAGTCAGCTTACTGGAGCTGGTTCTCTCTTTTGACCGCATGGGCTCTGGCATTGAAGACAGGTTATCAAGTTCAGTGGCATGAACCTTTCTACCTGAGCCTTGTCCCCAGCTCAAATCTCTACATTTTAAAGTGACAGGGTTTATTTCTTGTTTGAGGCAGGCAGGGTAGCAAATTAATTTAATTTGTACCATTATACCAGTACTATGCATCTATTAGATTTGGGGAGAAGATATTAAACTTGTCTTTGATTTGCTGTTTCTCACAGGGACACGAGATGGTGTCACAAATGCTTCCCATCCCTGTACTTCACTTCTACTTGACAAGGTTTTGCTCTCTTTGACAGACATTCAGCAGTAAAAGTGGTATAATTATTAATTTCCCACTTGACATTGTGAACATTTCAATGCTAAGTTAGCAAGTAAAAAAAAGTCACAATCCATTCCCACTGTCTCTATCCACTGAACTTCAAAGGTTTCCAGCAAACCTCTAGTCAGAAAGAAATGATGGTAATGTGCAGATAACAAGTAAAATCAACTTTGTTAACAGAATTTGACCTTTCTTTATAAGGTTTTGTCAGGTAGATTTTTTTTCATGAGGATAGTTTGAAGAAATTAGCATTCATCACCTTGTGTTCATTGGAGAGAACCTGTTTTAGCAAAAGGTGCACATTGTTTCCTCACATACTGACTAAATGCTACTCCCAGGGGCTACAATAACTGCCAAGTTCTAGCAGAGCCAGGAAAATCCCAATCTGCATTAGTGCAGTGATAGATGGCGAGGGACAATTGCTTCCTAGTAATGTGCTGCTGATTGATTGGTCTCAGAGAGTTACATCTCAGTTGTGTTAGCTTGAGTCCTGCTGCTACAGTGAAGAACAGGGTGCACCAAGGTGGAGAGGGAGTCTCTTCTCATCATTGTGATGACTCACAGCTCAGACAAGTAGAAACATCATACTTGCTGTATTAAGAATTCTATAGTAATATATAAATTGTAGGGGGAAATGATTTTAAACATTATTTAAATAGCAAAATCCAAGCAACTAGTCTTTCAATATGCAACACCCTTTCCTTGTCCAGTGCCCTATTGTCATATTGTCCAGCAGGGCTACAGAGAACAGGGCTATTTACAGTTCAAGAGTGCAATGCTTACTATCCAACCCAAACCTTATGTTCACTAAGGAAATTAGAATATAATGTCATCATGGTTTATGTCATAGTTTCCTTTCATTGACAGTTATAACTTTTTCTTTTCGTATCACTTATGACCCAGATGGAAAGAGTACCGTTTGTCTCAATCAGATTGTATGGCAGAAGGAATCCTGGGACTACTGTTGTGGGTATCATTTCCTTATCCAGAAAATAAAGATAATAGATTCTAGTTACAATAGCACCATATGTAGATCGGCATACTAAAACAACAAAAATAGTTTTATGGATAAGTAATAGAATTTGATGTTTTGATCTTTCATTTCATTGATCTTCCAGCTAGGGGTCACAGCTTCCCAAGAGCAACTACAGTATCATTAAAGTGAGTGGAGAGTCCTATAAGTTTAGTGAATACAAACCCATGGAGAACGAAGGAAGAACCTCTGGATCTCTGAGATATTTGATGGGAGAAAGCGTCCTCGGGTTTCCTTAGGGGTTGATCCAGTTACAGTCAAAATTCAGTTTTCAGATGTGGTGAAATTGAAACTACGGTTCTTGTTCCAGGAAAGAAATCTTACTTGGGGAAATAATATGCATAGGGATGATAAATGTGAGCTTATGTGAGGAGGAAAATGCAAAACGTCATGCTTGACATTGTCCATCTAATCTGAAAAGAAGCACGATTAACAAAGTAGTAAAAATTTATTGAGTGCATACTCTCTTTTTTTGGACACTATTGTTCATAGGGATATGACAGTGATGTTGTAGAATTTTAGTAGCTTGCTGGGAAGCAAAAATACTACATGCAGTGTCAGATAATTTAAAGGGAGAGCAAAGAGCTGAGATATAAATTCTAGCTGATGGGGTGTCATTCAGGACTTCCTGCTGTGGTCAGTATAAAAAGAGCATGGAGCTGAGGATCAGAGGATGGCCACTGAAGCCAAGAGAGGGACAGAGAGACAAGCTAGAAAGTTAGGGGGAAAAAGAGGGCAGAGCAGATCAAACATTTACACATGCATATATAGTTAACTTTCTTATGCGTGCATTTTGTGGATGACAAATACACACAGCATGAAATATACTATCAATATATATATATATATTATATTATATTATTATTGTTATATATTATATATTTTATTATATATATATATTATATATATTATATATATATTGTCTGTATGAGGGTATGGGTGTTCGATCCCCTGGAACAGGAATTACAGACAGTTGTGAGCTGCTATTTGGTTTCTCGGAATTGGTCCCGGGTCCTCTAGAAGAGCAGCCAGTGCTCATAACCACTAAGCTACCTCTCCAGACTCCTATTTAAATACTTTCATTTGGTGTGTATCAGATTTGCCTGTATATATGTGCATTCTGTGTGTTTGGTGTCTGTGGTGGTCAAAAGACAGTGTCAGATTGTCTGGAGTTAGTGTTACAAAATGTTGCGAGCCACAATGAAGGTGCTGAGAACTGAACCTGGATCCCCTGTCAGAGCAGCATGTGCTTATAACTAGTAAGCCATCTTTGAAGACCCTATCTTAGGCCATTTTCTAATGGTATTAAATACATTCATAGTGTGGTACAAACATCACCACACCCATCTCTGCATCTCTCTGTTTTATAAGACTGGAGCTCCATACTACATGGATAACTTTACTTTTTTTTACAGAGTCCCATGTAGCCAGTATCCTTTCTGTCTATGTGAATTTGACTGTATTGGGTATAGGACATAGTACAATCAAGCAGTGCTTTTCCATTTGTGATTGGCTTATTTCATTTGGCGTAATTCCTTCAAAGTTTATTCATTTTTTGGTAGGACCATTGACTCATCTCTCTGATTAAAACATGGACAAGAGATGGGAAGAGAAATGAAAAGAGAGTAAAACTAAGTGAACAGAAGTGAGAGCCAGGAGTAGTTGTATACTCTGTAATCTAAGCACTTGGGAAGCTAAGCCAGGAGGAAGATCTGTCTGGGGCCACATCTACGAAGGAGATCATATCTCAAACACATACACACACACACACACACACACACACACACTCACACTCACACACGCACGCACACACGCACACATGGACACCAAACCATGATCTCTGCAGGGCCCTAGAGTTCTCCAGGGCAGTGCCAGGGAATAATGAAGTCTGCTTCCCGTCCAAGCCCACACTGCTCTTACTGCTGGAGTGATGAGACCTTATGCAGTGAGTAATCTTCACCACTGTCCTCAGCTAGCAACCTCACAGACACTGTTTTCTGGTTTCTTCCCATTGATACATCAGTTTGAGTGCATACACTTGTCACAAATTGAAGGCTCAGTAAAATATAAGAAATGATTGAGATTGTAGATTGTAGAGACAAACTACTTCACAAGCCCAAGGGGATAATTTACTTTTCATCTGTTCCTTCTTGCTCAAGATAAAGAACCTCCAACAAATGGTATATAAAGGAAAACAGAGCAAACAGAAGAAGGAGACTTTGCAATTTATTAACTGAAGCATGAAGGTGCAGAAAACAAGCAGAGCTCAACTTACTTGGGAAAATAAGTTTAAACCTATTGAATTAAAACATGGTGTTGCACTAATCTAATGAGTTTTAAGGCAAATGAGGCATGAAACATTGCCAAAATATAAAGTTGGTAACATATCCAAATTACTCTTTAATGCCACTATGTGTTTTATTTTATTGGGAGCTGGTAAAGAATAGATTATTTTGAAATGTGTGTCACTAGCAAAATAAGTGGAATTATTTTACAAGAAATTGGTTATTCTAAGTCATGTGACCAGTGGCAGATCAAAAGCAACTGAAACTCCAACAAAAGACAGACATATGCCTAATTCATTAGAAATCATTAAGGATATAGAATGTTTTTTTAACCTCAGTTATTTGTTCCTCAAGAGTTTGGGTTAATGGGGCCGAGGAGATTGCTCGGTAGGTAAGAGTGCAAGTTAGTGCAAGCATGAGGACCAGAGTTGGAATCTTTAGCACTAATATAAAAAGTGAAAAATTCCCATGAGTTCAGTTGTGTCTGTGACCTCAATGCTGGCCCGGTGGCATTCGAGACAGTAGGATTGCTAGTGCTTGCTGGCTGTCTGCCTATCTCCAAGTTCACTGGATGACTCTGTTTCAAAGGAGTAAGGTAAGGAGTGATATAGCAGGATGCCTGAAAATTTTCTTCGGTCTTGGCACATGTGTATATCAGCATGCATACCTTCATATGCATGCAACTTGCACATGCATTGCACACTCACACATATGTGCAATAAAAATAATGAAAATAAAAATCATAAAAGGAAATTGAAGATAATGGTGAAGGAGACATGACAGTGATATGTCAACATGATTGTCTTTACTAGTGAAAACTGAGCTATAATTTTCTGTTAAGAAGCAATAGAATTATTTGCCAGAAGCATTACCAGGACTTATTTAGAAAAGAACCACGATCATGAAAGAGTCTTCATCCTAGGCCTTTTCCTGGAGTAATTCTATTACAGTCTGGATATGGTTGACTGGAACATTCCCTGTAGCTGAACGAGATTGGTAAAAAGCTCTGGGTTGTTTTCAATAGTGCAAACTGGGAATTATTTCTTCTAAGAATTGGATTGTATTAAAATATTGTCAGATTACTAATTAGTGCCAAATTATGTACAACTCATGAGTTATGTCAGCTCATAATTATTTTTAGGTCTTACTCATCTTGTGGTTTGAATTTGTGTACCATTCATAATTATTTCTACTGATTGTTACTTCTTGGTATATAACATGACAAACTTTTTTTAGAGGCCTTATAGTGGATGTAATTTTGTATTTATTCTGCCTGGGTAAAGCAGGACCAACTTTACAATTTTTATTTTACCTAGTGTATATTGCCATATCATCAAATTTTACTAGCTATAAATGGTTTCCTACATTCAACAGTGACATGCTTATCTGTGAACAAGCAGGTTTCTAGTGCACACTTGTTTGTGTCAACTTGTGCCAATTTAAATGCCCTTAGTGCTCTGAAACTGTAACGACAGGGGAGACATCAGGAAGTAGAGATAACTCAGCAAGAAGGAGATAATTCTGAGTTTGTGTTTCTAAAGGAGTAAAGAGTTATTTGCTTTATCTCCACATAACCACATGGCAAAAGACCCAGCTAGAAATTACCCACTTCATGATTTTCTCTCACCCAACCTACAACTACTTCTTGGTCACCTGCCTTTTATACGTCTATACCCTTGGCTTCATCCGTATACCACATCTAGGGCCATTGTCTCCCTGTCCTGCCCTACTGTGCCTTGTACCTTGGACTTCTTTTGAGTCAAACTCCTTGGACTTTCCTGAATGATCATATTGGTTCTTCCTTCTTTTCCAGTGTGTTAGTTACATTCCCATTGCTGTGATAAAACACCATGACAGAAGTAACTTAAAGAAGAAAGAGTTTATTTAGGCTTACAGTTCCAGACTTTTAAGAGTCCATGGCAGTGGAGGCAAAAGCAAGGTGGCAGGAACAGGAAGATAAGAGCTTACATCTTAAACTACAAACACAAACTGAAAGCACTAGAGATTGTGAGAGTCTTTAAAACTCCCAAAGCCTTTTTATAGTGACATACTTTCTCCAACAAGGCCACACCTTCTAAACTTTCCAAGCAGCAGCATCATTGAGGATCAAATATTCAAATGCCTGAGACTATGAGGGAGACATCTCACCCAAACCACCACATCTGGGCACTACCTAATACCACACATTACATCTAGCCAGTTGGCGTTTAAAGCAATTGGTGAATGAAAATTTTTACTGTTTACTACCTGCAAGTTACAATACAATTAGCATATAGTGAATAATGTATCAGAACTCAAATGGAATTTGCTGCATTTCTTCAATTTCTGCTTGTGCTTTTCTGGTACCAGAACACACAATATAATTTGCCAATGAATCTCCATGACAAGAAGAGAGTGAATGAAACATCACAAAGTCTTAAGCCCATGCCTATACCAAGCAGACTTTAATGGGACACTTTGCTTTGGGGGTTTGTTGATGAGCATGAGAAGAATGCAGCATATTTGTTTCTGTGGAAATAAGTCTGTGTTTAGTTGCTAAACTTTGGAGATCTATTTTGATACTGTTTTGTATGCTTTTCAACTGGAAGCCCAAGAAGAAGGCTTCATTTGGCAGTGTTGCCTTGTCATGGAAGTTTATTATTAGCTATGTATAACAATTGTTTTGTGCACTGTTCGATTGGGGTCTGTCTAAGTTTTGGAATTTTGTATTGTCTATAGGTGTTAGCATTATGTGCTGGATGTTTGATCATTCATGATCTGCACATGCTTGTGCTATCAGTAGAATACCTGAGGAGTTCTGGATCAATAAAAACACCTGAGCTGGGGTGCTCAGTGTTCCACTGTCCAGTATGGTGCTGGCCAGGATGGTGGTTCCCTCTGCTGAGGTCTGGCAGGGTGAATATGCACTTATGAATATGCCCCTGTCTCTTCATTGCTGAGCCACCACCACAGGTGTTTTACTACATTCCCTAGTTGGTGTAAGCATGCATGTCCCTTTACAGAACAGAGCATGGGAAAGGATTCTCTACCAAATAGCCCATTGAGCTTACAATTCTGTCTCCTGTACAATAAAATTGAAGCCCTGCCTTCTTGGTCTTTAACTGGATGAAATGTTGGCTAGCCAAATATAAATGCCATATCAAACACCCTTGAAAGTCTACTCAATACCAAAATGCATCACCATGCTTGTCCATGTTGCCCTGCTATAATTCAAAATTTCTATTCTCCTTCATAAAGTAACTTAACTCAAATTAACTATGCCATCCATCATCAGAGAAAAGCACATGTTATCTGATTTACTAACATATGGTATATTTTCCCACTGTTATGGGAAGATGTACAGATTGGGGACTCTTACTAGACAAGTTTTTTATGCCTACCTTGCTGTTGCAAACACTGTTTCCTGGTCTGCCAATGGTATAATTCCAGGTTCTTTGGTGTGAACAATCCAGGGAGAAGAAAGGAAGTGAGCCACAGGGTCGCATAAAGAGAGCAAACAAGGGAAGAATAGGAACTCAACAGGAAATTGGCTGTGAATGTAGCAAAGCCTGTAGCTGGCTGCCTCTGATCCATGCTTCCCTGGGCCTCTGCGCTGCAGTCTTTCTTCTACAGATCTATGTATTCCGTGTGGCCTTGTATGTGACTGCCAACAGCTTATTGCCAGACATTTTCCTCACTTTGCCACCAGAGTTCCCAAGGAACCCACTTTCTTTGTCATTTAGACAGTCTTGAAAAGGGACGATGACTGGTCCAACTTAGATCATGTGACCCCTGGATCAACCACAACAGTCTCAAGAGTAGAGCCATTCAGAAAGATGTCTGTTTTGGGTGTGAGTATCCCAGAGTAGAATGGAGGAGAAGAGCTGGAAGTGCCTTGGAGAATAAGGATGCTAGTGTCTAAAGAAGCAGGGAATGGGAACAGTTCTTCAGGTAATAAACATCCCCTTGAATGTCAGCCCCCCTTTTTTTTCTGCCTACTTTCAGTGCATTCCTACATCTCTCCACAGGGAATTTGACTTCTAGAAACAACATTCTCTACAGTCTCTTGACCCTCAGCCCAAGCAATGAGAGTGTTTGAGAGGTTTCAGTGAGTACAGGAGGGAGAAGTGATAAGGTAAGTCTATAAACAGAGCAACAGGGACTGCTTGTTAGCATACTTGAGGTAGGGGAGCTCCTTTCTGGTGCTGGCATAAGTTAAACAGGAATATCTGTCCTTTAACCTTGCTACTTGCAAGGGCATACGTTTACCAGGGAGATCTGTGTGTCTCTGCGATGATTCTTTAATCCTATTCCGGTCCAGTGAGTCTGGTAATTGTCCTTGTGTCTCATGTCCTACCACTCCACTTGTGACGTTCAAGCTCAGTTCCAAATTAGTCACTTCTCTCCCCTGTGGGAGAGGGACTAGGAGAATGGAAGGAGATGTGGTATTTCTGTGTCATTTCTGTCTGATCACTGCCAGTGTGCATCTCCCTGTAATTTCATTGCAATTCTGAGCAGTACAATTCTGCTGCCCTGAAATTCTGTTAGCTGTGCCTAATATCTGTGGGTGGACTAGGCTTGTATAATTATAATAGATTAGAGATGGAGTTGTGAATTTCATCTGATGTGATTTAGTTCACATTAACACACAAATCAGATGATTTTTATATTTTATTTGTACTAATGTCTCTAGCACAGTGACATTGATAAGTACATCATTAAGTTTCAGAATATTAGAGACATGTGATAGTTTGAATCAATAACTTGATGGTGATGATGATGATGATGATGATGATGATGATGATGTGTGGTGGCACAGAGGATTAAACCCAGAACATCACATATGGTAGGCAAGTGCTCTACATATCAACTACAACCCAATACAATACACCTCTTTTCACAGATGAGAAATTAGGCACCTAGGCTGGCAAGAGTTGTATCAGAAAGTAAGTATCTTGGTTCCCTGTAGACAATAGAAGTTTTGAGTTTTTACCAATGCCTCTCAAATCTTAAATCAAGGGTGTACTGGTTTGATTAAGAATGGTCCCCATAAGCTCATATATCTGAATACTTGATCATCAAGGAGATATTTGATAAGGATTAGGAGGTGAAGCCTTGTTGGAAGAGGTATGTCACTGGGGCGATCTTTGGGGTTTTAAACACTAAAGCCAGGCCCAGTGTTTCTCTCTCTTCCAGCTGCCTATTTATTGAGGTGTAGAACTCTCAGCTACATCTTCAGCATCATGACTGCCTGCCTGCTGCCATGCTTCCTACCACGAGGAGGATAATGAACTAAACCTCTGAAACTGTAAGCCAGCCTCAATGAAATGTTTTCCTGTATCAGAATTGCTGTGGTCCTGATGTTTCGTCACAGTGATAGAAGCTCAGACTAAAACAAAGAGGGGTATTTAGAAAATTGTATGTTATAAACTAATTTTATCAAGTGTAAGTCACTGTGCTCCAAGCTTACACCATTAATTATAAAAAGAAATACTTAATGAAGTCTTAACCTTAGAATTTTCTATATTGAAATCCTTCTGTTATATAATTTTAAATTTGTTTTTCTTCTTTCCTTCTTTCTCCTGATCTCACATTTCCTCTGTGGAATTCGTCTTAGTGTCTGTTGCTTGGAATTAAACATGTTTTTTCAAGAAAAATATTGTTTATTTGGAAAAAAATCATTTCACGTGGCAAGATTTGTCAAAAATGGATGGAAATCAGACAGCCTGACATGGAAATAGCTCTGTTATTAATTTCAAATCTGTATGGACTTTATGATAACAGAGCTTACATTTGCTTAGACTTTTATAGATGGTGAAACAAGCACTCATGCATGTAGAATCTTAACTTGGGTTGTTAGATTAAAAAATAAAATACTCAGTTAAATTTGAACTCTAGGCATACAACAAATAATTTTTAGCATTTAAGTATATTCTAAATACTTTATAAGACATGTATATACACACATATATACATGCCTACACATAGCATTAAATTATTTAAAATTTTTCATTGTTTTAAATATATATTTATAATTAATACTTTTATTGATTTGATACTATTTATTTGGATCATATTCACTTCTTAACTACTCCCATACCACAGCCCAGATCCTCCCCATCTCCTCCCAATTCTGTGTCTCCTTTTCTTTTCATTTTAAAATTACCCACCACATGCCATTTGTGCCACCCATATTTTCATTGATTTGGGGCCACTTCAACAACCATCAATATGGTTAGGGGTAGGAGTTCTTAAGCCTCCTCCTCCCCTCATGCTAGAATGTTAGCTAGTTTGATCATAATTATGTAGATTTTGTGAAGGGAACCACAGCTACTGTGAGTTTATGAGTACAGCAGTCTTGTTATATCTAAAAGATACAGTTTTACTCTTCAACCTCTGGCTCTTACAACCTTTATTCACTCTCCCAACATGGTTCCAGAGTCTCAGGGAATAGTGATGGTGACACAGATGTTCCATTGTTGTTGAGCTCTCCACTGAAACTTGTTCTTAAACATTGATCAGTTGATCAGTAGTGAGTTTCTGTGTTAACCACAATCTACTGTACAAAGACATTTTTCTGATGCCTGAGAACTGCACTGATCTATGAATATAGTGGTACGAATTTGAGAGGGCAATTTGATAGTATGTGTTGTTTTTGGAAAATAATAGTAGTAAATCTTCTTCTGGGACCCATGAGTTACCCAACCATAAGTTCTTGGCCAGATTTACAGTACCAGGCATGTGTTTCCCCCTGTGGAGTGGGCCTTAAATTCAATCAGAAAATTGCTGGTTACAACCACAACTTTTGTGTCACTATTACAATCATGGTTATATTGCTGTTCCAGTTCATTTTATAATTTCAATTTCAATTTAACTGGCCATTTTATATTTTATCTGGCAGCTTTATATTAGATTTTCTGATAATATTGTATACACATACAAAAATTTTGTTTACCAGTACTGGCTATTGAACTTAGGCTCCTGCATGTACTAAGCAAACACTCCACCACTGAACTATATCTCAAATATTTTTTTTAACCTTTTATTTTGAGATAGGGTCTCCCTAAGTTGAAAATTACTCTATAGGTCAGGCAGAGCTTGAACTTGTGACCTCTTTTAGCTCCCCAAGTGGCTGGGATTATAGCCTTTGGCAAATAAGGATCTTGAATCTGAGAATGCTTTCTTTCAGATCCTAGGTGATTCTCAAGCATAATATGATGGAACTCTGACTCTTCCTTTAAGGACAGTACTGTCTATCCCTTGGGCCACTGTATGTGGTGCTATTAGAAAAACTGGGGGAAAAGGAGTCCTGTGGAAAGGATACCAGACCAGTGTTGGTAACTGAGAATGTTTCCCAAGGTGGGGTCATTGATGTTGAATACAGAATGCAGAAAAAGAACTAAACACAGAGAAAGAAAATAGAAAAGCCACCCTGGTACCACTTAAGGAATTATGAGCTGTTCTTTTGTTATTAGATAGGAAAATACTTTGACTTGGGAGGGCTGTGCTATGTGAGGCTGCAAATTTAAGTAAGTGAACTCATATTTCGTCTTCTTTAAAAATTAGAGAAATAATTTATTTATTATTGGTGTTCACGCTATGTATATATGTGCATGTGGGCTTTAGGGCAATGCCTGTGTGGAAGTCAGAGGCAGCTTTCAGGAGTCAGTTCTGTCCTTCAACTGTAGGTTCCAAGAATTGAACTCCAGTTGTCAGGATTGTACAGCAAGCACTTTATCAACTGAAATATCTCACTGGCTATCAATTCAAATCTATTCTTTTGCTCATGGCAATAGTTACCCTTCAAGGTGAGAGGCAATGGTCTACTACACTGGAGTTTAGGGAATGGTTGGAAAGGGAGAAAGACCAATGAAAGTTATTCATGCGCTCGACAAAATGTTTGTGTGATAATTCTGCACGAGGCCTGAATTGAGGGACCTGTAGTAGATCATATTACAAAGGCATTACAGATGCAGAAACAGCTCTAGTGATATGGAGAGGCAGATCTCCAAGAAGCAACCAAGGAGTTAAAACAATAGAGATTGATTATTCACCGGCCTTGGTGTGATAGGAAGGGATCAGTGAAGCTGGCCAAAGTGGACGGGTGAGTGACATCTTTCTGTGATGGAGTGCAGATGCTGTTCATGGAAGGGATGAAAATCATGTCCTGTTTTGGATCTATTCAGTTTGATGTGTCTGTTGGACTTCTAGTGGGAAAAATTAAGAAAGACAGTTTCTGGAAACAAAAAAAAAATCTTGAAGAATGATGCAGTTTAAAAATTCTCATGATTTATGAGCCAGGGCTTATTAGAGCTCATTGCTGGAATAAGAGGTGTGAATGAGATCACCCAGGGAGTACTTAGGGTCAGGAAGGCTGCCAGAGAGAACCACGAGGGGAGATCTACATTTAAGACACAAAATGTGTAGAGAAAGTGAAGAGTGCAGTAACAGCAGCAAAGAAAACTAATAAGAATGTCAGAAAAAGCAGAAAAAAAAAACCCCAAAGCAGGTCCTTTCAAGGATGCAAAGGTCCAACTTGTCAAAAGCTGAGGGCAGATACAGTGGTATGAGAGCAACACCAAGATTCTCTCTTTGGCGATACAGCGGTGTGGATATGAGATGCTTCCACAGGCTCATGGTTTCAGTATTTACTCTAAAGTAAAGCTGGTGCTGTTACTATATTTGGGGAAATTGTGGAAACTTCATCAAGTAAGACTTGGCTGGAGGAAGTAAGTCACCAAGGACACTTCAAGACCTCTTGTCACCAGCCAGTTTCATGTCTCCCTTTCTTGTGAGAGCAACCCTGCTGTTAACTGAGCTTCTTAGTCACACTCGCCCTGCTACAAATGGAGAGAATCCTCTGCAACAACAAGGACCCAAAAGAAATCTGTCCTCCCTTCAGCGGATTATGAGAGATATCTTGGTGTTAGGAATAAACATATCAAGTGACGATTGTGATGAAGATTAGAAAATAGAATATTCACCTACCTGCTACTGTGGAAGGCCTTCTGGAGGCTTCAGCATCCAGAGGCTGAAACTAAGAGGGTGAGAAAGGGAGAGGAAGCTTGGGAGAGAAGGAGAGAGAGAAAGAGGAGTGGGGGGAGGAACCCCCATTTCTACAACAATGACATTAATCCATTCATGAAATCAGGCCCCTTATGTCCCATTCGCCTCCTCATGTTCCCAGCTGTCAGTTTTGACACACTGGACACAAACTCTCCAACAGATGAACACCAGGGAGTGCACTCAAATCATTTCCTGAATTGAACTGTGCTTGCAGACAATTGGATGAACTTCATTCCAGAAGAATGATGTGAACAACGTCTGTAGAAGATGTGGTGAATGATGCAACAGTTGAATTGGACCGCACCTACGGAACATGAGGCATCTCCAGAAGGTCAGTGAAGTGTATGACAGTAGATGAGGTAGACCCCCTCTACAGACAAAGTGAGCTGCTCAATGAAAGATGATGCGAGCCACACCTATAAAGGATAAAATGGACCATATCGACTGGTGAGACCCATCTACAAATAACGGAATTTACAAGTATCAGAATAAGTCACAATGTTTACTGAAGTCTATTTCTTGGATCACACATACAGTGAGAAAGATTCTTAAAGAGACTGGGACAAAGCAAAATGAACTTGGGAAACATTATAAATTACGATAGTGAAGTTTAAATTTTGAGAAATTTGGAAGCAATGCAAATTAGCTGATTTTGCTTTTCCTTTTAGTGTTTTGTGTAGGCATGTACCTCACTCACATGATTTGTTACTATCTGCAGTAAAATCTTCAAATCCTCATACATATTGTATATTTAAACTCACACACACACACACATTTCTCCACACACTAATATTCTTTTCAATACTTTTATTTTCCTCCTTGGTGTTAAGAAGCAGGACTGCTGGGTTAAAGGAAATATATATCTAAAATCATTGTATGGATTGAATCTGAAACTACTGTGAAAATTCATGTGCTTAAAGCCTTGGCTGCCAGATATTGGTGCAACTGGGATGTGGAACGTTCAGGAAGTTAGGGCTGCCTTGCAAAAAGTATGCTATTGCGGGGTAAATCTTTGAGGTATATTTTGGAGCCCTGGTACCCCTTTTTGTCTCTCTGGATTTCTGGCTTCTATGAGGTATGTATGTGCTGCTCTACCTCACATTACCCACTTTGAGGTTACCCACCTTCAGAACTTCAGCTCTGAAAATCTTTCAACTTTTTTAAGTTATTTTGCTTGGCTACTTTGTCACAGGGCTGGGAAGCTGTCTAACACCAATGTACACAATGACAAATGACTCCCCTAAAAACTTCTATCAATCTAATTGCCGTCTAACAGCAGCAGATTTTGTTGGAATATTTACTAGCAGAACAAAATCAAGTAATGGATGAATTTTATGTCTTTGATTAGTGATGGATTTGAATGTGATGTAAATATTGCCTCTGTTGGGATTTCTAAGGCATATTCTTTCATCATTTTTCTATTTCTGTGTTTGTGGTTCCTTTATTGATTTGTAAAAGCTATATTATATTAAAAATATTAATACTTTGTCCATTATACATGCCCCAAATGTTTTTTTTTTTACTAGTTTTCCATTTTCCTGTAACTTTGTTCATGATTATTCTTACTATTTTGTGCAGTATATCTTTCTTTCCTTTATGATTATTTAATGTTTTGTTTTAAATTATATAAAAATTCAGGTTTATAGTTACGGAAATATTTCCCTACATTTCCCTCTAGTTCTTTTATCTCTTATGTCTAACAACTCTTAGGCTCCTTGCTTCCCAGCTTTGCTGGGAACCAAACTAACAGATGGAACCAGACCAGGGATATCATTTAACTTAACAACTGATTAAAACATAATACTGTAGTAATGATGTGTCTATATCTCTTGGTTACTATTTTGGATTTAACAAGTCAAAAGGTGTATGTTTAATGGGGTTTTCAGTTTAACCGCCAAAACATATTGTTTTAGGATTTGTGGAAGATTTTTCCTAAGGACAGTTGAACATTTTTATTATCAAGTCTATGGAGCAGTAATTGTAATTGGTCTTTCTCCATGAATTTGGCTTTCTCAAATGATTTCAGTTTCCTTGATGGTCCACAATACTAATACTTTGTATTGCTCTGATGGAGAAGCCAGAAAGTGGCATTCTGTCAGCCAGAACTCGTTCCTCTACAGTGTACATGACAAGAATTAGCTCCTAGGCGAGAGGACAAGAGTGGACATCTGCTGCTTTGGCTTGCTCGCCATTCCTGCCTCTCTCACCATCACAGTGCTGATCTTTCCAGGAATAGCTTTCTTTAGCGTCTTATTGTCCTGTGGGAACAATGTAATAAGTGTCACTTTTTGCGGAGTGGGGAATATGAAGTGGATTTATGACCAGAATGCTCAGTGAGACCTTATGGTTCTTCATGTTTCTTCAATGAGTATTAGTGATTATGTAATCCCAAACAGATAGATAAGCTGTCTCTAAAATTTGATATATTGGCTCTTAGGGAAAAGAAAAAGGGGTGTATGTGTACATATTCCTTCAGTTGATAGACTGTAGTGAGGTTGGAATCTATGAAGCCAGGGCTTTGTTTTTTCTGTTCAGAAAATTGAGGTCAACATGCAAACGAGCAGAGAGAAGAGGAACTGAAAGCCAAGTCGAGCTAAGCCTGCACTCAGAATTAGACAGTCAACTGCCAGATATTAATGAATTAGTGCCTCTCTTTTTAAATTCAGGTTGAATTGCTTTCATGCTTTTGCTGCTTTCAACTGAAATATTGAGGATTAATGCTCCAATATAGTCACAGCACTTGTTAAATTATTGTTGCACGGGAATTGATTGTTAAATTTTAAAATTGATATCAATCTGGAAACAGGTATAGAATATGCATGAATGTAGCTTTGAGCAATGAGACAATTCTTCCTAATGAAAAAACCCTGAAAATTATTTTCAGATTTGTCATTTATTGATTGTTTAACTCTCCTGTGAAGTAGTGGCATTGTTAAAGAATACTATTGGAGGGTTTCTTGAAGACACTGGGAGTAATAATTGACTGTTCTTCCCTTGTCCCCTCACAGAAACAGACTATTTAAGTTGCATACTATAAAGCAGAGATGTGGTGATCATGACTAATTAGATGGCTTTAGGTGGCTAAAATTCTGTATAGTATTCAACCGTGTAATAGATGGTGTTATTGCTCATACTTAATGAGTATTTAGAGGTGGGTTGGTATTGCTGTATAGTAAGGACTGGCTCACTATTGTACTATTCTGCCTAGGGCATATAAAACAGATGTAACTCTTGATTACATTCTTCATTTTTGATTATATAAAAATTTGTATTATCCAAACTATAAACATTTAAATCTAGGTACAATGGTGTCACTACTTAAAAATAGTTGGTGTTGCTTTCAAAAGGTAAACACCTTACCATGTTATTTCTTTTTTAATATAATAGGCTGCTTACTTTTCAAAAGGCATGCAACAATTTAAGTGATTGAATGGCTTCTGTTCTTCTCTCTCTCTCTCTCTCTCTCTCTCTCTCTCTCTCTCTCTCTCTCTCATACAGATACACACCAAAATGGATTGGCTGTGAGTCTGGCTGTATGGTTATTTTTAGTTTTATCCTTTTGATTTGTATGACCTTTTTAATCATCATAAATCTACTTCCTTTTCTTAAAAGATATCCATTATTATAGAACACCACTTCAAAATGTAAACTAGTAGACAAGAAGATGACTTTGACGTCTGATTTGCTTTTTTCTAGGTTTTCAAGTGAAATTACAGAATGATTTCAATTAAAAAAAATCACATTCAACTTCTCAACAGGATGCCAGAGGCAAGAATGCAGGAAAGGAAGACAATAAGACACACAAGGGAATAAGCAGTTAATCAGGGTATGACTAAATGTCCTAAAGAATTTTGGGGCTGCTAGAAAGGCTCTAGGTAAATGTGCTTACTGCTAAGCTTAATGATCTGAGTTTGATCCTAGGACTCACAGAGTGAAAGGAGAAAACCCACTTTGGCAAGTTGTTCCCTGGACTCTATGTACATGCTGTGGCATGTGCACCCCAAAGCCATATACATATATAAAATGAAAATATTTTTGAAGAGTTTTTTAGGCATATAATATAAAACTTTTTAGTGGAACTGTGTCTTAGAATTTCTATTGCTGTGATAAAATACCATAACCAAGAGCAAATTGGGATGGTGGTGTTTATTTCAGCTTATAGCTCATGTATCTATCATCCAAAGATGTCAGAGCAGGAACATGGAGGCAGGAACTGGAACAGAGGCTGTGGAGGAATGCTTCTCGCTGGCTTGCTCCTCATGGCTTGCTCAGCCTACTTTCTTATACACTCCCAGGACCATCTACTCTAGGATGGCACCATCCAGAATGGGTAGACCTTCCACATCATCAATCAAGTCTCATTGGAGGCTTACTCACAAGTCAATCTAGTAGTGGAATTTTCTCAGTTGAGTCTAAGAAGACTCTGGCTTGTGTGAAGCTGACACAAAACTAGCTTGCATGAACTGATTTCATATGAATAACTTTCATATGTTTATATTTCCAGGTAAACACTGTCAAGAACAATAGACACAATATTTGTGGCACATTGGAACTTGTCCCACATTTCCTTCAAGGTTGCTCCTGCTCTCAGGGGTGACTTTGATGCTGGTATTTACCACCATAAGTTGATGTTTGTGTTTTCTCATTTTTTAAAAAAATAAATGGAATTACCTAGAGTATACTTTGGAGGGTTTGACTATTTACATTCAAAATTTTTTTTTCCTGGGCGATACACCATTGTGGAGAGATGCTGTAAATTTTCTTTTACTTGTAAGAATAAAGCACATTACTTACATATGAAGGCTTGGAGATATCCACCTCAGATGAGAAAGAATATGTGACATTTGTCTTTCTGGGTTTGGGTTACCTCACTGAATATGATTGTTTCTAGTTCCATCCATTTAATTGGAAATTTCATTTTTTAATTTTTCTTTACAGCTGGATAGTATTCCAAAGTGCATATGTACCACATTTTCACTGTTCATTTGTTGGTTGGTGGACCCTTAGTTTGTTTACATTGCCTAGGTATTGTGAATAGAGCAGCAATGAACACTTGGCTGAGCAAGTATCTGTGGAGTAGGATGTGAGTCCTTTGGGCATATGCCAAAGAGTGGTACAGGTGGGTCATATGGAAGACGTACTTTTAGCTTTTGAGGTTTCTCCACATTGATTTTTGGAGTGGCTGTACCAGTTTCAGTCCCACCAACATGCATTGTTGTTGGTATTCTTGCTGATTCTTAGAATTCTGATTGGAGGAAGAGGAAACCTCAAAGTTATTTTGATCTGAATTTCCTAATTACTAGGGACAATCAATGTGCTCTGGAATAAGTGAGGAAACCAAGAGAGTAAAAAGGAACCACTGTGGGGGTGGTGGGCAATAGAAGGGGAGTATCAGGATACAAGTGATCTGAAGGGGAAAATGAAAAAATGAGGAGAAAATTAGGGAGGGGAGAGATAAATTCAGAAGTAGGAGGAAGGAAGGCAAAATAACTTTAAGAATTTCTGAAAAGTCATAAGGAGCCATACTGTTACCTATCTAAAGGTACCTATAATATATGTTACCTTGGTATGTAAATATACACACATAGTTTAAATAAAATTTTTCTATCTTGTTGATAAGGCAACCCCTGCCCCCATAAAAGCCATAGGCTATCAAACAAAACTCTCAACCCTGGCATGATTAGTCCTCTTTTGAGTTGGTCAGGATTGTTCAAGATTCCCAAAGCATTATATGTTATTGCCATAGCCCTTAGTTGCTTCTCAGAGGTGGAAGTTAAATTGTTATTGCTGAGGATGCCATGTACTTTGGACACAGAGCCCAGAAGCTCTTGAGCTGAATAAGACTTGAAAGCCTCCTCCAATAGGACTAACTTTCATGATACCCGGAAGTTGTCATTTAATCTTCCAATGGAAGGAAGCAAGCAATAGTCCTACCCAGATATGATGCCTATAAACCACAGCAATGCATAACACGGCATAGTAGCCCTAAGGGTGCGGTAGTGGCATACATACTTTGGCAATAACCAACAGTTCTCTAATTGAATGTAACACCTGCTCAATAAGAGGAAAATTGTACCTGGCACTGAAAACTACCTAAGGCTAGTGAAGTCACAGATCTTTGAGGATAACCTACGACTGCGACTTTACTAAAGCAGCATTATTCCTAACTACATCTTAAATATTTCTACTTATAACCAAAGATAAGCATAATTCTTTCCCCTCATGAAAGATACTTATTGTTGCAACAGAGATCATTACAGAAAACCACAACAAAACAAAATGCAGAGATTTGGAGCCCAGTCCTGACGGATAGACCTATGATTCAACTCTTTCGTTTAAAGAGATAATTGCTTTTAAGAGCCAGAAGAACAGGCAGTTTGCTGTAAGATTGTGTCTCACAGAAAAGTCAGAAGGTACACCCAGGAAGTCTTGCAAACATGGCTGCCTAAACATGACTCAAAAAAGTATGACACCAACAGATATGATAACATGGATGGGCAAATGTTCATGAAGCCTCAATCTTAGACAAATAACCAGAGGTAGCCGAGTAATGCTGAAAGTGGGAGCAATAATCTTCCCCAGAGAACACACCAAGTGGTTATCTGATACCAAATGATTATCTCTGAAAACATAAACAAACAGATAACATTATACAGACTGTGTAGGTTTAATTTATGCAGAAACACAACCAAAAGAGTAGAAAAATTTGGATAATCATGCAATTGTGCACAGACTTATAAATATCTAATATCTATCAATTTTTTGAGAAGCATCTTATCCATAAAGCCAGCAGCAATTAGCATGACACAGGTAGATCATTAAGAAGAAACTCTTGTTTTCTAATAACATTTGTTTGCTGGGGATATCTGCATCTATTTTACCTATCTTATCTGTATTTATATCTATGCATATGTCTGTGCATGTGGGTATACCATAAAAGGCTGCTTGTTGTCTTAGAAAATTTAAAATTTAATAATCTAACTAACACTGTTGGATCTTTCTGTATTGAAGGGTCTCTAACACAGATTACACTAAGGCTAAAAAGAATGGAGGACAAAATTTAGTCTCTCACTCAAATAACAAAATGCACAGTTCGAGGATGAATAAGATTCATTTGTTTCTACATTGTTAGCGCTCTAATTCAGAGATACCACTGTAAAACTAGAACCCAATTCCTGTGTCGAAAGTATCAAGACACTGTGAAAGAGATTGTTTTGCTCGTTGTGTTGAACTTAAAACAAAATTTCATGTTTTGATGAAAATTATTGTATCTTTTCCACTGGTTTGCGTTTCAAATTTTTGGCTATTTTAGGAAACAGTTTAAGAAAATCAAAGTTTGCTTAAAGACTGCTTTGTGTTAAAGTCTTTTAAATGACTGCTTTGTAAGCAACCATGTTAGCACATTCAGTGTCATACACATCTTGTATGTGTATGTAAGCTGACTCGGAAACAGCTTCATATCTAAACTTTATAGTATGTAAAATTTGAAGACATTAAAAACATGTAAGTTTCCCAATGCGAAACGACCAACAGGAGCTTTGCTCAACACAATGCCTTCTCAGCAGCCAGGTGTCAGTTAAGGAGCGAAAACAATGGGCTGCAACCAGCCAGAGCCAGACTGAGCAATGGGCACAGCAGGCCAAGCCTGCCCTGCTTCCCCTTGGCCATGGTCAGGCTAAACAGCATGTGCTAATCCCACTAAGGATGGAAAATAAATACAAGAAAGTGTCATGACAGCACTCTGGATGAGAAAAGGAAATTGGGGGCTATGAATGGCTGATAAGAAAATTCTTCACAGCTTCTCCGAACTCTGCTCTTTTAAAGGAACAAGTGACACAAAGGATGGAATCTTTTTGCAGAGCTCACCAACCCTTTTCTTTGATCTGTTTAGCTATTGGCTCCTTAAACCAACTGGTACCTGCTTGGAAAAGAACGATATGCCTTCAGGCTTCTCAGCTACAAAGGTTTTGTTACACATGTGGTGTAATGCTGGCTTCTTAGTGTCTTACAGACTTAAACGGGATCAAAGTTTGTTATTATCATCAACAATCTTGCTAATTAAAACCTTAATGTACATGTTCACAGCATATACATATATGCATATGTACGTATATATACTACCTCGCTCAGTTTTTAATGTGACTACCCTCAAATTTACCCTCAAATTTATTCTTTTAGCAACTTTCAAATACATAATTTATCATTACAAATTGTCTACAACTCAAGCGAATTAAAACTTCTCATTTCTAAGTAACAAATCCAAAGGCATTCCTAATACGTCTTTGAAATTTCAATAGTTCATTAGAAGTAAGCCCTAGAGTTAGGAACGCCATGATAGGTACATTGAAAATGCTGTGATTTGTTTCATCAAAATGAACTTCACAGAAATTGTCTTCCTTGGGCTTTCACCAGCAGCATGAGGAAAGCTTAAGACACAGAAATGCGTTTTGTCTCACGATGGGAAATAACATTCTCATGAAGCAGGTGTCCTGAAGACTCCTCCCAAGCAGATGCTGAGCGGGCATCTGTCAGGGGCACGGGAAGGAGGACGTATACTGGGTGGCAGTTTGTTTATAAAGTTGAACAACCTTCTCACCCCTCCAGTTTGTAAAGACACCATTTCCTTGTCCCTCACTGCCTGCTTTTCTAAACCATTTTAACAAGGACTTGTTGATCTTTATGCTAACATTACCTTCTCGTTCTATTTACAATTCTCATTAGGTCCTCTGTTTGCATTCACAAGTGAATAAAACAACATCTCTTCATTATTTTCTTCATGAGTAAGCTCTTTCTAACAGGCATTGACACTGTATCTGTGAAAATAGTCTCATGGGAGGTAAAAGAGTGCCTCCACCTTAATAAAGCTATTCTTAATTTTTTTGTGCTGCTGTGCAGAATATAGCGTTAATACATGTTTTCCATAAGATTATAATCTCCCAAGAAAATTCTCTCAAATATTCATTCTAAGAACAAAAATCTCTTAATAATGGAAATTAGGAAATAATATACTTGAATGAACTTCATAAGTGTATTTTCAATGTGTTCCTTCTCTATAGTACTCTGAGATCAGCAAGTTCAGTTATGTTTTAGGTTAATGCAAGATAAAGTATTTCATCAAAGGATTGACTACTTCATAATTAAGTTGCTATTGACTGCAGGGGGAGTAGGGTTCATTTTTGTGAAAATTATTGACATGGATATTGTGTTGTAATGTCATGCATATATAAAATGTATGCCAACATAAGTTCTTGTCTTTGAACACTGTACAATCAATATTCTATTACCAAATGCTGTGATTGCTGCATTATAGCTAAATTAGAATGTCAGGTATGGAGATGCTTCTAACACATATTCAAATGAAGGGGATGATACAAGAATCCTAATTATTTTTTTCACCTAACAAGCATTTATTTTTCCCCCCCCAGTGGTTTTAGAAATAGCTCTCAATTGAAATGTCATTAAGGTATTTATAAATATGTAAAGAAATTTGCTATTTTGATTATTATAAGTGGAGTTCTGTGACAAAACCCTTATCACAGTAGAAATGTTCATGACATTTGAATAAAGCCTATAGTTAGTATCCAGTGAGTGATAATTATCAGTTTGTTATAAATATAAAACCTTTAAAGTATGCAGGTTACTTTAAAAACTGCAAATGAAATGTTGAAATGCTATGGAAATATTGACAAAGCCATAAACAAGCTTGAAGCATTTCAAGTGCAGGTTATCTGTAACCTTTCGCCTGGAGATTTATTGGGATAAAGAGAAAACAGTTTATACATATTGTCACAATGTTTAGCACTTACCACAGCAACCTCAAAAGTTCATGGGACATCAGCACAGTTTCTAAGTAGTCTTCTATCATTTCAATATTTCTAATAAAATAAAATACGGAGTACTAATGACACTGACAATATTCTATTGAAATGTGTGTGCTTACATGTTTACATTAATTAATTCACAGGGGATACGTTTGTATGTTTTTTCTTGATATTTTTCCCCGGTGGTTTTCAAGCATGTCTTGCCATTTAGCTCATATTTTATTAGTATTTAAAATTCGTATTTCATTCATGATTGTAGAATAATCTTAGGAATTACCATTTCACACTTACACTTCTGAAACACAGGAGTGAAGGTGATCAATACTAACAAGCATCATATGTAGCTGCCCAGCTGTAATCGTGCACAGCTTTCATTCCTCTTCAGCATTGAACACAATGGTTTTTGTTGAAGCTAAAGAATGGAAGACTGGCTGTAGAAACAGCCAAGAGATTAGAAATAGCTTTCTAAATGTGCTCACGTGCATTTCTTGGTTACGATCATCTTGTACCATCTTCTGTACGTGGAGATCATACACACCTTTGCCTGACTGGTCTGTATTCTCTTCTCTACAGTTGTGTGAGAACATGGCTTGCTGTTTATCAGAAACTGCTTTCCCCAGGTCTAATATCCTAACTGTATATTTTTTTCTTTTCTTTCTTTATGGCTGCAAAGAATAGAGATTTTAATTCCCATCGCTGATAATGAAGAAGATGCTACTGTGATCCAAATACTCATCTCAAGAAGAGCAAACCCTGGGCACTGGGAAGGCCTTGAGGAGGCACCTACAGGGTCACAGGATGGCTGCATCAGTCTCTGCCTTCCACACTGACTGGCTATTCTTCAAATAATTTTTTGTTCCAGTCTGATCTCCCCAAATTGTGTTTTGTTATGACATGTGCCCATCCTGATTTCTGTACATTCTAGACATTGGCTCACACACAGGGGAGCAAAGTCCACAGCATTGAGGCTAGTAGAGCTGTGACCGAGAGGATGCAGAGACTAAAAGGAGCATACTGTTGGGATGTGCGGAGAAATGGCAGAAGTGAGGTCTGGGGAGCAGAGGACTAACAATGTCTGGGGCTTTATGCAAAGTTCAATTATAGCTATGTAAAGAAATGAGCATTTTGTACACAGCTGAGTTTTGTGACTGATGAAAACTCAAACCAAATAAAGAGCAAATCCCATGAAATGTGAGTTCTATATCCACTAAACTTTGTCTTGCCAGAGAGAGCCATCTATCATGTGAAGCCAAGTGTTAAGTATTCACTTAATCTATGGAAACTCAGATGAACCTTGAATAGTCTGCACATAATATTAAATTTCAATGGACATACTCTTTTACCTTCAATTAGTAAATTGCTTGTCTACTTAATAATAGTTCTCTGTTTTCCATTTAAAAGTCTAGAGCATGGACACCTTTTCTGGCAGCTTTCCAAAAATGTATTGTCTTATTCTTAGTTATAAAGAGCCCAGGGCATCAATTAACTCTCGATTAGCTCTTTAATAGTCCTCTTCAGTGACTATGTATATCATGGTAATGTAGCAAAACACTTCATTATTATGGTGGGATGATAGGTGGCATTAACATGAGAGACTAGCCTGCTTCACAAGGATTAGAGTCAAAGTAATTTATGTTTTCATTTAAGGATGAAATAAATATGTGTTTTTAAAAAGTAAACACTGAGAAGCTTCATATATGAGAAGGTGAAATGTACTGAGTGAGTGAGTGGCAAGGTTAAGCATAAAATGAGTGTCAGAGAACAGAGCCACAATTATTACTTAGCAATATAAAACAGTGATTTTACATTTCAACAGATTTTGAGAATGGCGCTATAATAACAGGACCACATCAAACAGAAGTGCCAAGATCTCTTCATCAAGAGGTTGCTGTCAAAATATAGCACGATGGAGCTTGGACTATCAAGAATTTGGTTAATTATGCAATTGTGATCTCCTTTAATAACCAAGCATCAGGTACATAAATAGGCCTTTAAACAGGCCATATATGTTTGAGTATGTGCGGTTCTGTTTTGTGGCAAAAATAATCAAAATACCTAGTATAGCACCTTTTCAATTTTTTTCCCCTTGAGCAATGTCAGTAGAGTCTCCCAAGTTAACATTTTCAACTCTCAACTGCTTTGGCTGAACACAATTACCAGATCAGCAGAAACAGAACAAGAGGAAAGAGTGAATGCAAAGGGAAAGCTAGACATATTTGCAGTTTATAAATGCTCATATTAAAATATTTTAGGGCTAGCGAGACTCCAGTGATGGCTCAGTTGGCGAAGTGCTTGCTTTGCAGCCATGAGGCCCTGTGTCTGGATCAGTAACACCTCATAAAGTGCTGGGTATCCTGCTGGCCTGAGATCCCAGAGCTGGGGAGGCTTGCTGGCCAGCTAGAATCAGTGAGCTTCAGCCTCAGTGACAGATCCTGCCTCACAAAACAAGGGGGAGAATGACAGAGGAAGATAACCCACACCACTGTCTGGCCCCACACATATATGCCCTCCCCTCACCCACAATCACACATTTATAGTGCCCCCACAACCCCCTACACACACATCTGAACATCAGCTAGTTATTATTACTCATAAAATCTATCACCTAGATCCTACTCTGAAAAAATACCCAATCTTCTTAAATAGGAAGAAAAGAATGCAGCCCGTCACCAGGGCAGCAACTCTCATTATAAATGACGTAAGCTTCGTTACCTGAGATGCATAGAATCACCTGTGACAGACACGAAAACCCTTTCTCAGTATGACTGAAACCTGTGCTCCTAGGGACTGACTAGAATCAAATAGGTGGGCTTTCTCTCCGGAGCCAGCTCTTAGGTTCGCTAAAGCTGATATTCTATCAAATTATATTAGTTCTTTTGGGTAGGAAAAAGGTTGTGTTAGAGTTCTTCGTTATGATAAATCACTTTGGGGGATTTGCTCTGTGGAAAAGCTTAATTATTTTCTCCATTAAAAAATTCTCTCTAGCACTCTAGCTCCAGGGAACGAACTTTACAAAGGAGGGGGAGGGGTGGGAAACCATCTAGAATGTCTTTCAGGTTGCTGTGATGAATGTGAAGCAGCAGAACAAAGAACACCCTTTCCCTCCCACCAAAAAGTAAAAATTCTCTCTTAACATAGAGAGGCAATGGATGCTGTCCCCGTAAAATCCTTTCATCCTTCTTCTTCCTTCTCACAGAGGGGCAGGCTCTTTTATTTTTTCTCCATTCTTTAAGGATGTCAGGTGATAACAGTCAGGAAGCATGATGTTCAGGAAGACCCTGGGTCGAAATGTAGATTTTCCCATTTATTGGATGGTGAATTAAAACAAGTGTTTTTATCCCCCCAAATCTTGATTTCTCTGTGTTTAAACAAGATAGCATTATGTAAGAGATGTTGTAAACTGGAAGTACCATTTAATTATTACAGGGCTGGAAATGAGAGGTTGGTAAACTAAAGTGCTTTTTAACTGTTGTGAGGCTGGACTAAGAAGGATGGTACTTGAGCTTTTTTTAGGTGGCCAACGTAAGATGATGCACAAAGTTGGACATTGAATAGCGTGGTTAAAAGTTCAGATCTACTTAACTCCAGTTCCAAACACTGTAGAATATACTATGAAAATAAAAATACACCTAGAATGAAAATTAAAGTTTGGATAAAGAATAAATTGTCTGGAGAATGCACACTCCATTCTCTGAATTTTGTAAACATTGTATTTCTTTCAACTATCTTTTCCCAATCCATCCACCTGCTCCTCCTTCCATCACATGTTGTCAGAAGATCCTGTGCCAGGTGCTATGTTTAGAAAGGAGAATTAAAATATTACCACATCACTCAGTTTGCATGGCTGTTCATTGTCTTCTCTGTACCCTGACTTACTGTTCACCCTTTTCTCTCATCCTGTCTCTTTATTGAATTAATGGTTCTTAGCCTCCATAAACCAATTCAACTTTTTTCTTCTCCAAAGAAGGAATCAGTAGTGACACTAGCCTTTAGAGGTCTCTCTTTAAAGTAAAATGTAAAAACCACTTATTTTAACTTTATGTGCATGAGTGTTCTGCCTTGCACATATGCCTGTGCATCATGTGCATGCCTGGTGCCTGCAGAGATTAGAAGAGGGCATTGGAGTCCTTGAACCTGGAGGTACTGAATGTTATGAGCTGCCTGTGTGGGCTTTGGGAATGGAATCTGGGTCCTCTGAAGGAAAAGCCAGTGCTCTTAACTGCTGAGCAATTTCTCCAGCCCTAGAGGTCCCTCTTTACTTAATGCTAAAATATTTCATATTGTGCTAATCATTTGCTGTTCTGAGTGACTGCTAATTAGTTACTGTGTGCTTCAGATTATTGCATCCACCCATTCATCCACCCATCCACCCATCCATCCATCCTTCCATGCATCATCTATCCTATAGACACACAACAAATACCATTATATATCCTATACATAGAGTATGTATGTATATATATATATGTGTGTGTGTGTGTGTGTGTGTGTGTGTGTGTGTATATATATATATATATATATATTTATATATATGCTGTGTGGTAGACATACAGAGCTACACTCACCTTTAAATTTGAAGTCTCCTTAATTAGAATACTCCTTGATGAAAGTAGGGATAGTCTCATCATCAAATCATCAAATTTATATGTGAGACAAATTATATTTTCTTCAACTATGCTTATGTAACTTTTATCTCAACCATATTTTGGTGGTGTCAGAATCCCAGAGAGTTTAACTAGAGCAAATCAAGTGGCTGGCTGAGAAGGAAATTGGCACAGGTCACTGCTGTCACCTGGGGACACAGTAATCTGCTGAAATAGCCTTTGCCTCATCAGCTGCCCGGTGCATGGACCACATACTGGACTATAACTATCTCTTGTTCCTGCCACAGGACTCTAGAAGATCAGGACAATGCCTGGCTGTTCCTTCATCAATTTGTGCTTAGCCGCTCATTTCATATCTCAGCCCTCAGTGGAGACCAGAGCTCCTGTGATGCTGGGAGACCCTATCTGTCTCCACAGACCAGCCGCCATGTGCTCTTTGGGTCCAGTGCTTTCTCTGGCATTCTGTTGGAAATTAGTGGATGGTGCCTCTTTCTTGGTCTCCATATCTCTGTCTTTCTTTTTATTTCTCACTGCCCATATCTGTTTCAGATCAACATAATCAAAATGTTATTGTTAAAGAATAAACTCCATATGTTTAAAAGTACAATGTGAATGTTTCTGCTGTATGTGTATAACCAGGAAACTCATCATCACAGTTAAGGCAATAATCATACCTATCACTCCCACAAAGTTTTCTTGTGTCTTTTATACTCTTCAAGTATGTTTTCTCTTTGACTTCCATGAACTATCCTCATCCCTACCAGCTTCTAAAGCAGGCATGGAACTCTCTGGGAAACACTATTCAGTCCTCTTCAATGTGTTATTACTTGACTCGACCCCCTTGCTCTGAGTGAGGATCCCTTAGCTGAAGGGGCACAAGCAAAGGATACCTTGTTCTTTGTGCTTGCTTTCACATTTCTCGGAGGCCTCGATGCTACACCTTTGTACATGTCTAACACTGAGTGAGCGAGGGAAGGAAAAGGAAGCAGCAAATATCAAGGCTAGTGTTACTTTTATTTTTGTTTGTGTTTTTCCATCATGCAGCCACTTGGGAAACTACAGGTAAACAGTGAATGCCTCTTCAGGGATTCATCTCAGTGGTCTGAACATACATAAGACCTGCATGGGTGGCATTGTAGCAAGTAGATGGTACTATACCTAAGATAAGGGTGATTTGAAGAAATAGATCAGTGGCCTTTTAGAATGTAAGATTGTTGTGGTTGAGTTTCAGAAAATGGTTGACTTCATTTTACCTTGAAGAAGGTGATCCACTACTGTTCAACAATTGGGTGGAACAAGATGAATGCTTAGAAATACCTTCCTAAATGCAGAAGACCCTGTCATCCTAAGCATCAGTGGCAAGTCAAAATATATGAACCCTAAAACTGCTGACAGTTTTGATTTGTTAATATGCAGAGTAGATAAAACATATGTGCATCTTAATGTTGCTGTAAAGAAATATGTGCATCAAATTTGTGACAAATACAGCAGTGCAGTGCTTACTGTTCCTAAGGAAAGAGCTGCAGCCTCTCTCCAGCAACCCCAGCAATAATACCTACAGCTGGGCTCTGTCTATCAGCACCTTCAGCCACCCTTTCCTCCCCACCCCTCCTCTCTCCTCTCCTTCCCTCTCTCCCCTCCCCTCTCCTTCGCACCCCTTTCCACTTCTCTTGTGGCCTCTCCTTTCTCCTCTCCCATTCATTCTTCTTTGGTTCCTCTCCTCCTTTCCCCTCACTCCACTGTCTCTTCCCTTCGTTCTCACTGCCCTCTTCTTTGCTGCTTATCTCTCTTCCTTCCCTTCTTTCTTCTCATCTTTCATTTTGAGACAGGGTCTTACTATTTATGCAAACTGGCCTCAAACTCACAACCCTCCCAAATACTGGGATTATCAACAAGTACTACCCCCATTTTGCTTTCAATGATTTAATTCATTTAGCTATGAAATGATCCTAGGAGATAAGTATTACTCTCCCAAGCAACCTCGATTTTTAGAGATGTAAACAAGAAAACAACTCGAATCATAAGTAGATAAAGTAAAGAGCACATAACTTGTCTTTGGTTAAACTGTGGCTTAAAACCATGTTAGTTGAAGATTTTGGCCACTAATGCCTTAGAACTTCATTTTGTCAAGACTGATCCCTGTTTTAGCACATCAGGGACAGTAAGGCTTAAAGGCATTGTCTCATACTTTTGATGGATTCAATAATCCATCCATGGTATGTTTGATCTTAAGAATTCATGTTTCTGTATCATGTTATATTAAAGAACTGAAAGGGATGGAGAATTTTGACATACTAATTGGACAGTTCTATCACTCTATTAGAAAATAACCATACACTTGATAAATTTGAGTGCAAAAAGTATTTGTATACAAAGTGAATCATCCAGTCTTCTAACTGAGCAGGTGGAAGTAAATTATGTACACCTGTATAGTACTGCAGGATTATTGTAATTGTGTTTATAAACACTTTTTTATGCCTGATATGAAGAGTGTGTAGGCTATAAAGAGAGAAGTTGATATCCAGTCTTATAAAATCAAATAGTTGCACTGTTCCACATCTTTTCAAAAGGAAGCAGAAAAAAGAATAGTTAAATTTTTAGATGATTAGATTATAGAAATTTTTAATTTTATACAAAATTAGAAAATTTGGCTTAAAATATAAAGATTAATGTTGAAATTTGCCTTTTTATATTTGCTTTCACAGAAGTTTCTAATAAAATACACGTTTTCATTGATTAGGGCTGTAATTCAGTTGCAGTGCTTGCCTGGTACACGCAAAGCCCTGGTTCAGTCTCCAGCACGTAATAAACATGATGTGATGGTGCTAACTTAAAATCTCAACACCTCAGAGGCAGGGACATGAGGATCAGAGGTCATCCTGGTACATATGGGGCCCTGTCTCAAAAATAATGAAATAATGGGCTCTTTAGAACAACTCCAGGATATATTTAGCACCAAAAATATTCCTGCTAACTTTACTTACATATGGTGAGCCATTTATAATCGCTCATTACAATATTCATAGTGGCTAGGCACAGTTTTTCCTGTATGAACCTTCCCGTGGCAGCAAATTGTATTTGGTATGTGACCTTTGCACTATAATAATATCTAGCCTACAGCTGAACAAACAGAAAAAGAAATATCTTTTGTTCAGAGACAAAATATGTTAAATTCTATCCTGTATAATAGTATGTGTTCACCTGTTTTACCAACTACTGAAGGTGGTCAATCCCAGCGATTGGTAAGAGCAGCCAGGCCACATCCAGACTTCCCGTGTAATGTAAAAGTGTTGTCTGCCCCTTATGTTGGACCTGCACCAAACAAAACTATAGAAAAATAGTGCCAATAGGTTTTTTTTTTTTTTTTTGTTTTTTTTACATAACTGTTTTTATTTTGTGCTTTCGGAAAAATCATTTGCTTTTGAAAATTTCATGTGAACACTGGGTTTGCTTGAAGGATAATAGATACATTACTAGGAGCATCGAAGATGTTGAGTTTAGAATTGGGGAGACACAGCATAATTTCTATCCCAAGTGAACCTTGGAGGATGTGGCTGAAAGAATGCTGCTCCCAGATGAAAACACAGAAAAGCCTGTTGGAGGCAGGGCAGGACTGAGCAGGGCAACAGCACCTCTGCTCTCTGAGCAGTAGGACTGCATTATGGCCATTACCTAGAATTTAAAAAACATCCTTCTGATTACTTGTAGACTGTTTCTAGAAATGAATCACATGGCATCTGGGGAAATACCTCTAGGGATTTGAAACAAACCTTCTATTAGTCATGAGCAATAGGATGAGTTATAAAAGCACATCTGGAGAATTCTATTTCAAAAGACTCATCTCTTTCCTTTTGATATCACCAGGTGCTGAGCCAGGTGTTTTACATAAATTCTCTCATTTGTTTTCTCTGACTGTAAGTGTTAAGGTAAGTATTGTTAATCCTATTTTATAGATGAAGGAAAAGAGACTTAAAATGGGTAAAGGGTTGTCTATGTTCCAGAGATAGGGTCACACCCTCCACCCAGCACAGAACTCAAGGGCATGATATTTAAAGTTGAAGCGTGAAAGGTATAACAATAAACTCAGACAGTAGTTACCGTGTGGCTGGAAATAAAGAGCAGCCTGATGCAGTGGGAAAATTCATGGTAATAATACGTGACGGAGAAGTGGGAATGTGATGGGCTTGTGTATTGCAGTGGTTCTCAACCTTCCTGATGCTGTGACCTTTTAAAACAGTTCCTCGTGTTGTGCTGACCCCCAACCATAACATTATTTTTGTTACTACTTCATAACTGTAATTTTGCTGTTGTTATGAATCAGCATGTAAATATCGGATATCAGATGGTCTTAGGCCACCCCTGTGATACGGTCATTCGACTCCCAAAGGGGTTTCGACCCATAGGTTGAAAACTGCTCGTATATTGGGAGATGAGGCTGCCTGAAGAGAATGATATGGAAAAGGCTAGCCAGGCTGGAAGGAAATACATATGCTGTTAGGTAAATAGGCATATCTGCGAAATTATAGATAGAAATGCTTAAAGGACCGCCTCACTGGCCTAATACCTTTTGATGGATGTAGTTTCAAGCACATGCAGGTTTAAAATAATTTAGCCTTGATTGCCTGTGGATGGAAGTTGAGGTTTTGGAAAGCAAAATATATTTTCTTCCCTCCTGGGAGCCTTGTGTACTGCATCAAAAGCCTAAATTAAAGGAATTGCATTGGCTTGTGTGTGTTGATAAAGTTACTATTTAAAGCAAACAGAAGACTTCAATTTTTCAAAAGAGGTGGTAGTTGGATGAGAGAAAATCGGTAAGCTGGGACACCTGCTCTGAATCTTTGTTGGAGTTTAGAAAGGGAATGAACTATGTAAAACTTGTTTGAACTTTTTTTCCCCCTTTGATAGACGGAAGGGGTTCGTACCATAGTCACAAAACAGCAGTGTGGTGAATCGACTAAATGATGTGGTAATTTCTATACAGTACAGCTTCCAGGAAATGAAAAGGGATATTTTACTGGGGTTTCATAGTGAGCATATTCCTATAAATAGACACATAAGTATGAGACGAAAGAAGTAGACTAAAGATGAGTCCTGTTTGGAGGCTCAAAGACAGGCAGAGGCAGGGCACGGGGATCCGATGCCTCAGCAGTTGTATGTGGGAGAGCCTGGGCCCCTGCTCTTGAGAAAGGAATACTGACTTCCTTGCTCTACTGAGAGATGGACTGGGCTGAGGGTGCCCATTTCAAAGGCAGCCTGAGGAGAAGCAGCCTTCCGCAGAATGCCTGTGGGATGGAATCTGGGAGGTTCTTTGTGAATTTCTAGGTGAATGGGGCCCATAGAGGTGTCATCAGTGTGACCACTCCAGTCAGCGTAAAGAGTAAAGATCAGCAATTACAGCTGTTAGGTGGATTTTAGAACCAGTGGGAAAATAGAGGAAATAAAATTTAGCTTTCAGAGAGTACTGCGGTCTCACAACGCAGAACAAGGTACTTCAAGAAAGAGACTGGCATTCCTTGTCGGGATCATCATGACAGACAGGAAACAGTTTGGGTTTGAGATTTATGGGGGGAAACAAAAAGCCCTGGAGGTGCAGCCCCATTCTCAATGCTGATTATGATTGTTACCCAAGTGTTGCTGGAAGTTAAAAATGTCTGGAGCCAGCAAATACGCTCTGATTTCTGGAAAATGCACAGGAAAAATTCAGTGGGTCTCCTGCTGGTTCACTCGAGCCATTACTGTCAGAAACAGCACCTGTTCGGAGGAGGCGCACAGATACAGGAGATGGCATAGCATGCCCATCACTGCCTTTTTCTTATAGGAAAATTTTTATGCACATGTGGTCAAATAACAAAAAGTGTTTAATTTTATATTTTGTAATTTATGTAGCCAAATGTTCAATTATATTTTCCTACCTCCCTGGAAGAAAGGCTACCATATTTGTTTACTGGTAGCAGGGGTGTTGGGGGTGGGGGAAGTGTATGGTGAGAAGAGGGCCAGCCTTTTCTGTCCAGCCCTAACCATGATCTCAGATGCTATACTCCTGGCTAATATTCAAAGCCCTGGTTATATAGGAAGAGTGTGCTCTGGGACAAGTCATGGAAGCCTGATCATTCAGAAGCTGTGATGACTTAACAAAGGGAGAGAAGCTTTGGCTGTAAGCAGCTTCTTTTAGGTAGTTTCCAAATTGCGTGTTTGTCATCCTGAGAAAATCTTTATTAGTGTTGTAGAATTTATATGTTGCATACAATAGATTAGGACAATAGTTTTATGGATGCTGATATTCCTGGGTAAGAGATAAAAGGGACTTTATTATTCAGTCACACAGGCTGTGTGTGTATATGTAAGAGGAGATGAGTCACTCAGTCTCCTGGGAGACAGAAGGAATTATTAGATGATTTCCTCCAACTACAGGAGATATCTAACCTACATGCCTTGTGTGGGGCCAGAGTGCTCAGAGAGAGGGAAATCAGGACATGGCTGACTGTTACACATTCTTTGAGTGACCGAGCTCTTCTCTTCCTGTCATCCTCATGTGCATTTCGTAACTTAGCTGTCATGGGCTTCTCTCCTCCAACATTCCTCATATTCTTTTGTTTGAATAACCTCACGGTGATTTTCAAAATTTGTAAACCCTATCATGCATTTTAAATTATTGTTTAAAATTTTCATTCGAGCTTTAGTATTTTAAAGACTATAATTTTGGGCACATAAAAATTTATATATATATATATATATATATATATGTGTGTGTGTGTATATATATATATATATATACACACACACACACATTTTTTAATATAGTATTTTTACTATGTGATGATTTCCTACAATGTATCCTGATCACATCCACTTCCCATTCCTCCCAGATCTACCCTGCCAACCTTGTGCCCTCATTAAACAACAACAACAACAACATGTCTAATTTGTGTTACCATATACTCATTAAGGCATGGTTAGAACCTTAAAGAAAAATGATTCCTCCCCGCCCCTCACCTCACCAGAAGTGATCAACTGTGCGGAGCTGCACTTCAGCATCTTCATTACACTTTTCAAGGACTCTCTTCAATAGCTTCATGTCTGAGGGGTGGAGAGAGGTTCTCAGTTTCTCACAATAGATTTTTTTTTTATTTAATTAAAATTTTCTTGTCTTTCAAACAATACAGTTTTCTCTCCCCCTACTCCTCCCAGTCCTCACCTACCTCCCCTTTCCCTAGATCCACTCTCTTTCTGTTTCTCATCAGAAAAGAGCAGGCCTCCGGAGGACATCATCCCAACATGGAACAACAAGAAACAGTAGGGCTAGGCACAAACCCTCACATTAATGTGGAGGAGGCAACCCAGCAGGAGGAAAAGGGTTCCACAGGCAGGCAAAAGGGTCAGAGACACCCCTACTGTCACTTCTAGGAGTTGCATAAAAACACCAAGCTATCAACTATAACATAATGTAGAGGACCTATTGCAGACCCAGGCAGGCTCCGTGGTCACTAGTCAGGTCTCTGTGAGCATCAGTGAGACCTGCTTAGTTGATTCTGTGGGCCATGTTCTCAAGGTGTTCTCCACCCCTCTGGGTTTTACCTACTCTGGGTTAAACATCAAATACTTAGGATTAAGAAACCCTAATATTAATGTATAACATTATAACAAGTGCATAATTTAATGCACATTTATAATAAAAAATACAAATATTAAAATGTACTTTTTCCTGTGATTTTTCAGTCTTGACTTAACGTCTTTGTGAGGTTGTAGTTTAGCAGTATTGCTGCCCTTGTTGAATGGGTTGGCAAATTTCCTTTTTTATTTCTTGGAAAGAGATCATTATCAGTAAATTCAATCACTGAACTTGGTAAATCTAAGCCTGTCCATTTATCACATGTTCTCTTCTTTCTCTTGTATTTGTCTATGTGTCCTTATATTATCTTTCTGTGTCTGTTTTAGGAATTATACTATATATTCCCAATAGTTCATTATCTACCATGGCTAATTATAGCACTTAATATCAAATGTATAAACTCAGATCCAAAGGCTGGGAAGATGGCTCAATGAGGAAAGCACTTGCTTTGAAAGCATGGGGATGCAGCACCTGGTTCATGGCTGGCACGATGTTGTTCCACAAGTTGTGGAAGTTTATTTTTAGTTGTGTTTAAAATATTGTATTGTGAACTGTTGGGTCAGGGTCTGCTTAGGTCTTGGTGTTTTGTATTGTCTGAAGCTGTTGGATTTATGTGGGGGTTGTTCAGTTGCCTATGATCTGCATGTGGTCTCAGTAGAACACATGCAGAGTGACTCTTGGGGTTCCACTGCTCAGTATGCCACTTGCCGAGATGGCGGTTCGCTCTGCGGATGTCTGGCAGAGTTTTCATCTATGAAATGACTCCTTGTCTTCTTGGTGAGCTGCTACAGCAGCAAACTAATACAAATGGTGTACCAACGTGGTGCACAGCATTACACTAGCTAATCCGATGTGGAGACGAGGAAGAAAGAGAAAGAAACTCCAGACCTCACAGAGTCCAGTAAAGTATGCTTAGCGCAGCTCCTAGAGGACAGAGATTATATATCTGCAATAATGAGTAGAAGTCCCCTGAAGGACGACAGTAAGGAAGGGAATTAGTCTCTATGAAGAGAAAAAGCTGTGCGATTAATAAATAAATGAGGGACAAAGCTCCAAGGTGAGACTCAGAGAATAGAGGCCTTTAGAGAAAGACATTTTTGTGGTAAAAAAAAAAGAAATCAGCTGGAAGTGGGCAAAAAGCAAGGTTTCCACCACTTTTCCTGATCATGGAACTGATGCTCCCTCCTGCCGCTGGTGCCGGTGGCAGCCAGGGCATGAGAAGAGGAAACCGGAGTTTACTGTTCTATAAACTGAGTTTGCTTATGGCTTTTGTGTGTGTGTGAAGCAGGTCTTGAGGTCTATGAAAAAGGGTACATGTTTACCCGTAGCTATGGTGAGAAAGAACATCAACCCACCAGAATATCTCAACTGGAGATTCTTCCCAAAGGCCCAGGGTCCCAGGTCTGGCAGAGTTTGCATTTATGAAATGACTTCTTGTTTTCTTGGTGAGCTGCCACAGCAGCAACCTACTACACATACCTGCTGGTCTTTCTATAATTCCAGAAGCTACCTGTAATTCCAGCAGATATAGTGGCTGTCTTAGTAAACTGAGCTAAATTCATAAGCTCCTGATCAAGTGAGAGAACTCTACCTTCCACATGCACATTAATCTTCTATTTTATCATTTATACTTATACTTTTTAATTAAAATTATTTAGTATTAGTGCAAATATATAATGTATTTGGACCAAATCTATCCCAGTACCTCCCTTTTCCAATTTCCCTGTTATCCCCATTTCTTGTTGGTCTTTTTTCCTTTTAAAATTAACTTGATACACACTAGAGTTATCTGGGAAGAAGAACCTTGATTGAAAAAACACCTCCATTCAGATTGCCTATAGACAAGTCTATAAGGCAGTGGTTCTCAATCTTCCTAATATTGTGACCCTTTAATATAGTTCCTCGTGTTACTACTTCATAACTGTAATATTGCTAATGCTATGAATTATTAATATCTAATATACAAGATGATCTTAGGTGACTCATGTGAAAGGGTCATTAGACCCCCAAAAGGATATCCACAGGTTGATAGCTACTGTGATAAGTCATTGTCTTGATTAATGATTGACATGGATGGCCCCAGACAATGAAGTTTTCTAGGCAGGTGGTCCTGAGCTATACAAGAAAGCAGACTGAGCTAGCCAGGAGGGGCAAGTCAGTAAGCAGCACTCCTCTACGGTCTCTGCTTCATTTCTTGCCTTTAGGTTTCTGTACTAAGTTTCTGCCCCGGCTTCCTTCACTGATGGGCAGTGACCTGAGAGCTATAAGATGAAATAAACCCTTTTCTGCCTTTGTTGCTTTTGGTCATGGTGTATATATATATATATATATATATATATATATATATATATATATATATATATATAGTAATAGAACCCTTACGTGAGACACCACACCATCACTTGTTCTTTCCAACTTCATGTCATTCCCATCTCTTGCCTTTTCTCAATACCCACTGAATCTACTTGGTGCTGCTTTTATGTGTATGTGTATGGGGCCATCTATTGGAGCAATGGTAGCCTTTCAGGCCTGCATTTCTGAAGAAAACTGACTCTACTTCCCAAGGAAGCCATCAGTTGTCAGTAACTCCTCATGTAGAGATGTGACTTCATGAACTCCTCTCCCAACCCATGCTGGGGTTTTGGCTGAGTTGATCTTGTGCAAGTCTTGTGCATGTAGTCCCAGCCATGTGAGTTCTTCTGTGCAAGTATGCTGTCTTGTCTGAGTGTTTTGTTTCATACTTCTACTCGCTCTGATTCTTCCAATCTTTCTATCTTCTCTTTCTTCATGATCAGTGAAACTTGGTGAGAGGGGTTGTGATATAGATGTCCATTTTAGAGCTAAGTTCTTCACAATCTCCTATTCTCTACATGCTGACCAATTGTATGTCTCTGTATTAATAACCAGTTGTGATAAAGGAAGTTTCTTTGCTGAGAGTTGAGAGATTTATTAATCATAGATATACAAATAAGACTATGGATCAGTTTATTAATATGTCCATTATTGTTATAATAGTACTAGGTTCTTCCTTAGGGGCTATGACATAGCTGGCCACAGGTTTGGGTCCACTTAATGGTACCAGGCAAGGATTCCATATTGTGGAGTGGGCTCTAAATTCAATATGGAAATGATTGATTACTTCCATAGCATTTGTGCCACTATTGCACCAGTGGGCAAGGAGATGTTTGTTAGAGATACAATTCTGAATTGGCCACTGTGGTGGTTTGAATGAAAAATGTCTTCATAAGCTTAGATATTTGAACACTTGGTCCCCAGTTGTTGTTGCTGTTTTGTGGAGACTTAGGAGATACAGTCTTGCTGGAGGAGATAGGTCACTGAGGGCAGGCTTTGAGAGTCTATACTTCCAGTTCTTTCTCTACTATGTGCTTGTAGCTCAGGATGTGAGCTCTCAGCTTCCTGCATGAACTGCAACACCTGACTTCTGCCCTGCCTCCCCATTATGATCGACCCTTATATGTCTGGAACCAGAAACTCAAACAAAGATTTTCCTTTCTAAGTTTTCTTGACAATGGTATATTATCACAGCAACAGAAAAGTAACTGATTCAGCTGACATTTCATTTCTGTGATTAAAGACTTAGTATCACTGACTTTCAACCTTTATTGCTTCTGATGAGAATTTCATGCTGATTCAAGTTATTGATCTACTGAGTAAAACAGTTTTTATTTTCTTTTTGAGATTCATTCCTTTATGGGACATTAGCTAGGTTATGTTGAGTATAGAAATTATCATTATTGTTTGAGGTTAGGAACAAGAAATATGAAAAGTGTGACATTGTCTGCTATAGTTTCTTGGATTGTAGTTAAAGGATTATACCCTTGAGCAAACAATAACGAGAAAAAATGTGATTCGTGGCACCACAGGTAGCATGAACATATTCACGGACATCTACCTCTCAAACCACACAAGCAGCATGGAGTAAGTAGCCCAGAATAAGCTATACTTGTGGAGAATCTTCTCCCAGTTGAGGAAAGCCAGTATTTTTAGAGAAACTGATAATAAATCTGCCTAACTCTTGCCCTGCAGGAGACAGATATCATCTTTTTTGTTGTACAGTTCATGAGAGAAATCTGCCCCCAGAGGAGATAGTATCTGTATCTCCCAAATTTATTTGTTGTATAAACATGCTTGAACAGATAATATGAAATAAAAGCTAGAATAAAAAGGACAAAATGTACAATACCACAGAGAACTAAGAATTCTGGACTTTTTGATTTTGTCAATATATATATTTTATCAATATTATGTACTTAGGGTCTTTATTTTTCAAAAATTTTTACTCCAATATTCTTTTGAGGGCTCCGGCCCAACGTTATATCCAACATTGTGTCCAACATTATATATGTGGCACTTTGTTAATATCCTACAGACCTCTGAGACATAACAGGCTCTATTAACTTAATTATTTTTCTAGGCCAGCAAGATGGTCCTTTTTGGAAAGCCTGACAATCTGAGTTTGATTCTCAGAATCCACATATTAGAAGGAGAGAAGTGATTCCAAGAAATTGTCCTCTGAGTTCCACATGTGTAACGAAGCATGCATGTGTACACATAAAATAAGTAAACAAAATGTAAATTACTTTCTATAAATTTTGCAATTTCTACTGATTTATCTTCAATTTTACTAAAATTTTCCTCTGTGGTCTACAACCTCTTATTAAAGATATCTAGTGATCCTTAAAATTTTAGATACTTCTTTTCTAGTTAAAATATGTCCACTTTGTTATTTGGATAGCAAGGAATTTATAAAGACGCATATCCTTCCATACATTTCAAACGTGCTCTTCTTTAATTCAGCAGCATGGCTATCACAACTGCTTAAAATTTTTGCCCCATAATCAAACACTTTTATATTTTTTGAGAACAGCATCTATTTGTTTCATTTTCTTTTGAGACTTTGCCTGCTTTTCCTAATTTGGGGCATCTTCTATAATTTTTGATAGCATCCCAGACAATCTAAATGTTGTATTATGAGATCTGGGGTCTGGGTATAACCCTCTAAAAAGGCTGATGTTTATAAGGAAGTGATTTGACTAAGGCCAAGTGTTCTGTCTTCTGTGGCTCTGGCTCATATCTCAACTCAGTACGTGCGGCCTTTTCAATCCTAGTTTGAATGTGTTCCACATACGGATAACTCTCAATTGAGTGGTCAAAGTCATCACTGCACTGATTTGGTGTCTTCTATTCTAGTGTGGCTGAGAATAAACCCGGTGCTTGCTTGTGGGAGACATTTAGGGGATTCCATTTTCTCACTAGCAATAATATGGGCTTCCTATCCATTTTCCAGCTCTGCTAATCCTTTCCCCCTTATTTCTGTAGTTAGTAAAAAAAGAAGTTTAATGTCTGCTGCCACTGCCAAGCTGTTACATGACTAGAGCTCACTCTATGGGCAAAGTTCTGAGGAATTTCAGAGGAAGCCATTGCTTTTTTTTTTAACTTTTCACAACCTCAAGAGTACCTGCTTCCAGTGGCCAAGGAAAGTTACAACAACATTCTTGATGCAAACTGTGGACTTTTTGTGGGTTGTCTGTATCCAGTGCTGACTCAAAAATGTGGCCATCTTCTGAATTGTTTTAATAAGAGTATTAATTATCTCTAGAAGATATATCCTGAGAGAGAAAGTTTGGGGTCAGACAGCAAAAAATGTGATTTCATCTTTTCTTTCCTTTCCTCATTTCTTATCTTATTCTTGCCCCTCATTCTCAAAAGAAACACAACAGGAATGCCTGCTAATAAAAACTTACCTAGGCCAGTTCTCATGTCCATCTGAGGGCTTTCTCAACTCTGTTAAAAATCCCATTTTCTCTGTAACCCACTTGAACTTGGTTATCAGGTAAAGAGCATTTGATAAACTAATTCTCTATAAGGTGCGGTTGTGTGATAATGCTTATCTCGTTCCAATGCCTGCTTTAAAGTTTACTTTGGAAGGAGATTTTGTACTAAATCTAAAGCCTGATCTTCAGGAGTAGAATTTTTAAGTTTCAGCATTAGGTAATTATAGAGATATTTTCCTAAGCAGGATAAACAGGAAACTTTTAACCAAAAACAAGGACACACATGGTTATTTATTTATATGTGGCAATTTATATGTTTCCATTTTATAAGGATCTGCATGATAATTATAATAGCATAACTATATTTAGTGTACATTCTAAACTTTTTACTTAATTTTTGCAATTTATCAAGAAAATATATGACTAGCCAGGACTGTCAGCTTTGTTATTACATTCATGATGACATTTAAGATGTCATTAAAGGCTCCTGTTAAAGGAAAGGAGAATGATAAATGTAATGAACCGTGAAAAATAGATGGATGTTCAACCATAAGCTTCAAAGATTTCTAAAAAACTACACAGATGCATTTTCCTACATTCCACACCTATCTGAATGACATTTCTAGAATATATATCTAACCTTGTACATTTATATTATCTGGAAGTAATGCTTGAAAACATGGGTCAAAAGCTTAGCAATTTGGAAAACACTTAACCTTCCTTAAAACCTAACATATCATCCCTAAAATTTTCTTTGAATCCTCCAGAAAACTCAAATAGCTCACTGTGTGCATATCCTGAAAACATCCTCCATACGCTATCCAGATAGCTTAATTGCAGTCTCCTTCTTATGAGTTCCTTCAGGTAACAGACTGTCTTCATCAGTCTTTGCTTCTTCAGAGTCAGAGCAAATCTTAATTAAATGCCTGTCAAAAAGGAATATGAAAAATGAACAAAGAAGACGGCAAGTGAGGAAAGCACAATGATTTGAGTGGGAAATGCCTCCCAGAGGTTCATTGTCCTGTGGCTTTTCCCCAGCTGCTGTGGTCTTCAGGAGGCGCTATGTATGCTTCAGGCTGTGGGATACCTGATGGAACTAGGTTCCCGGGGACATGGTTTTGAAGTGTGGACTCTGCATTTTGGACCTGGTCCTGATGCTCTCCTTTCCCCCATCTCACCTTCCACTTCTCCTTCTCTTCTTGCTTCCTGTCTGCCCTGAGGTAGAGAGTCTGTCTCCTCTGCACACTATGTCTCATGGGCTAAGCCTTCTTTTGGGTCCAAATCAGTGGAATCACTAATGAAACCTCTGGAATCATGAGCCCAAATAAACGCTTCCCTTTTCCCATTGTTAGATATTTCACCACAGCACCAACATGTCTGACTAACCCACTAACTTATGTATGATCCACAGAGGCCATACATGACAGAGACAGGCAGCCTAGTGTCGGTTAGATCCAATTCAAAGAAATCGGTGAGAGTGAAGGGGATAATTAGAGCCACAGGGGCCTGTTCTGTAGTAAGAGGACAGTAGTCTGCTGCAGTTTACTCTTCAGGAGGAACAGAGACTTAACCAATCAAAAGGACAGGGCAAGGCAGGCCAGGAGAGGCTGAAGGCACAGCATGACCACTTGGCTTGAGTTACAGGTGCCAAAACTCAGGGGTGAAGAGGGAACTCTCCACAGGCAACCATGAGCAAAAGGAGGGAGCACACCTCTCAAAGCAATGCTCAGACACCTTAGTTGAGGAGGAATATTAAGTACTGGTATTTCCTTTTGGCTGCTTTTTAAAAAAAAAAAAAAATTTCTTTTTTTTTAAATCCACAAAACAAACAGCCTTTGAGAATTCCTTCTACTTGATATTTTGATCTGTTTGAAAGACTCTCTCAGGACAGTAAGCTACTTAAAACAGTAAGTGCTTATTAAGTGCCCAGGGTGTCCAGCTATGCAAAGTGCTGTGTGCTGTGTTAAGGGAAAGCTCAACAAAGGATCCGCTTTAGGCAAAAGGAATATGTCCTTTGTGTATATGTGTGCAAGACTTCAGCTGGGCTGAAGTAATGTGTTTTAAGCTTGGCCTGGAAGAAATCCATGTTGTGAAAAAGTCTTAAATAATATTGGGAGAAAAATTCAACAAAGACTAGAAAAATCAATCAAGGTTTCGAGGTTAGGGTAGGTGAAGCATTTTCCCTTGTGCTTTACACGTTTTTCTTTTATCCATCAAGATGCTGGGCTAAATTCTACCATACAATAAATAGAAAATTACCAACCTCATTTGGGAAACTAGCCTTTCAATCAATTTAGTTAAATGAGTATTTTCACACGCCTTCCATGTGTCCAGTCTTGTGCCAAGTGTTGTGTGGAGAATAAAAGAGAGTTCTTGGCATCATCTTGCCTTTGCAAGTTTAGTGGAGGCGAACAGATGAAGCAGTGTGAAGAAATAACAAGAAGACTTACAGCAGAGGTCTCTAATACACTTAGCAGAAGTGCTAAGAGCACTGATACATGTAACTACCCTCTTTGTTCTCAAATTAGACCAGCCACGGGATTGTCAAGGGCTTGGGTGACCACTGCAAGGGCTTTAGAATCCAGGCTTCTCACAGATTTGTACCAGTTCTTAGGATTGTTACTTTTTTCCTTCTAAGTTTCTTGGAACTCTTGTGTAATTTGGCGTCACTGGTTTTTGTTTTATGCTGATAGTCTGGCTGTGGTAGAGTTGGGACTCTAGAGTTCCCAGATAGAGCTGTGTTTCTCTTTCATTGACAAAAAGAAAGGAGCAAAGCAACTTCTAAGCCTTGGGGAGCTGTGTCTGAAGCAGCTGGAACGGGCACCAAGAAGAGTCACATTTTTAGTGGATGTAAGACTGTTATAATTGGTAGTTTACCTTGAGGTTGAGAATCAATGCTTTATTCTACTCTGATAGTGGTGACCACCAACTCCAGGTGATCCAAGCTGTGGCCCTTCAGTTTCACAGGAAATGTCTCAATACATTTCTCAGGAATGTGTGTTAGACCTTTGATTCAAGGGGCAAAGTTAGCTGGATGAAATGATGCTTATTTAATACAATAAATGGGGAAACAAGTGGGGTCTGAGGAGAGTAGAGTTGGCAACTGGAAAGCTGAGGAATGGACACCGTAACTCTCTGCCCCCACATACCTGGAGTTACTTTTTTGTTTCTGAATGAAACGTTAGTGCATGCAATAGTCAGAAAGAGGCACTCTGGCCCCACCAGTGTCTAGGAGAGTCTAGGAAACTCAGTTCAAATCCTCAGGGAAAGAGCAGCTCTTGAGAGTGGGGGTCCTGTTGCCCAATCTCTGTGGCATGGGAACAGGATCATAAGGTCATATGTAAATACATCCCTGTCAACATCACCACAATAGTAAGTAATTTATAATAGGTGAGATGATGTCAGCACAGTGATCCCCAAAGATATCCATAGAACAGCAAGCTGGCCTCAGTCTTTGGGGCAACTTTCCCTGCCAGTCAAATCACTCTTTTGGCTTTTTGGGAACAGGGTGACTCACTGTGCTGAGTCCACAATTTGAGAGTTCTCTCTTTGCTTGAGGGCTTCAGGGATCTGATGAATTCCAAAGTTACCCTTAATGTCTGAGTTAAGAAGTTTTATGGAAATGAGTTGTAAAAGAAGCATGGTGGCCTGCTTAGGTATCTCAGGATTCTGAGTAAGCTCATGACTGATCTGGATGCCAGGATAACCTGTGTGCACAGGTAGGGCTGAGTAAGTTACATGCTTGTTAAAAAGGGCAGGAGAATATGGTGTAGCTGTTACGAGAAACAGTTGTCCGTGGGGAAGATTCTTTGACACCACCCTGCTTTTGAGACAGAGTCCCTTGTCACCGAGGCCAGTCTGGCCTGAACTCAATATATAGTGAGTCTAACCTTGAACTTCTGCTCTTCAGGCTTCTATTCTGAATACTAGGATTACAGGTATGCACCACCATGACCAGTTTATGTGGTGATGGGCATAAGACCTAGGGCTTCCTGCACAATAGACAGATACTGTATTTTAACTAAGCTGTCTCCTCGGCTCCTTCCCACACATCTTACAGAAAGCCAATTAGAGCAGACAAAAATCCATCTTGTAAATGCAGGAGTGATTTTGATTTGATTCTCTCAGTGCACATTTTCTCTTTACACACTCTGCATCAGGGACTGTGACAGTCCTAAGTTATGGGAATGAACTCGTGCATTTTAATTAGACTTTCTGTGTACCAGACTGACCACACAATCTGAAGGGCAGAGTGCAAATTAAAAACACGGGGTCCTTCTTTCAAAGGCTATTATGAGTTTTCGAGGTGGTGAGAAAGCCTTTCAAAGCACAGGCCCCTGCACAGTGTGGAGCTTGCATGAGGTGGAGCTACTCAGGATAACCAGGCTAAGGAGCTTGGGCAGTTCAGGTGTAAGTGTATCCTACTTGTAGGTGTCTCATGGAGATGAGAGTGGGATCTTTTCTTTGTATAGAGTTGGTGCTAATATTGCACAGGTGATTCCACTCATTCTAATTACTCCTCAAAGAAAACAGCTTATAATTTATAATTTTTAAAGGAGGAAACTATTTATATTTTAGATATGCTGTAATTCAGTTTCAATATTGGAAAATCTTCAGTCATTAAATACTTAATTATATAGTTATTCTAACAGATTTCACATTAAATCCCCTTTCTTGTGTTTTCATGCTATTGTTTAAAGTTCTCAGGTAATAACATTTATAAATTTCTTTTTGTGGTAGATTTTACACAAAGCTAATTTGGGTTGACTTTACATCAGATAACATAATAGTCTGCAAAATAACAACTCAATACTTTTAGCTAAGAAAGGCATCTGACCAGGAGTGCTTTGAAGGGATGCACTGATTTATAATGCCTGAATTTATTATGCAAAGCTAGAAGGAAGCAATGTATCCTGAAGGGAAAATGGCAATTTTCTATAAGCCGTATAATTTACCTTAAAATAATTTAAGTAATATGTTTTATCCCAGAATTTTCATTAACTCGAGCAGCATGTATTATAAAATATATCCAACTGACACATAATAAAAAATTCTGGAATATTTAAAGAAAGGGCTTATATGAAACTTCTCTCTGAAAAAAAATTTCAAAAAAGAGAATAGAGATTTCAAATAATTATTAATAAAATTATGGTAAAGTCATCCATTGTAACATCTGGCCTGAAATTTAATAATGCTGTTATACTGCGAAGGTCATCTTCTCTCAGTGTGTCAACCTTCATGTATTCTTCTTCCCACTCTGGGCTCCCGTGGATGCAGGCTATGCTCTTTGTGGACTTGTCTCATGCTTTTCCACTTGTAATTGCTACTGTGTCTGGCACAGGACATGTGCAATTAGGAATAGCAGCCTTGGAATTCAAATGTGCCATCCACAGGTTGGTCCAGTCTTGACTAGATTCTAAACAACCACTTGGAGTTGTCCTGGGGATACACTGAGGGTCCTCTTCTCTCAGCACTCATTGGTGTATGACAAAGATCCACGTGGTCTGGATAAGCAGAGGTCAGAATCTTTATTTCTGTTTCCATTTCATAGTCAGTGTAGTTGGTCTGCTGCTATGCAGGTTTTCTGCCAGATGGAATTTTAATTCTGGTTCCCACCTGAATTTTCTCCTGGGACTAGACCCTAGATTGAGGAGAAGGCTATGATTGATCCTTATTCCCAAGCTTTCACAACTCACTTCTCTCTGGGACAAGATCGTACTTTAAGTATCCTTCAGAGAGACTTGAATTTCAATTGTATTCTGACTCTGCCTCATACTGGACTGAACAACTCTTCCACTGACTGAACTTTTTTTTCTTATAGTATATTTGTATGGACATACATGTGTGGGTATGGTCATCTGTGTGCACATGTGTAGAGGCCAGAGGTTAATGTCTGGTATCATTTTCTATTGCATTCCATCTTTTTTTTTGAGTCAGGTTCTCCCATTGAACTTGGAACTCATATTTTAGCTGGAGTGACTGGCTAAAGAGACTCTGAGATCTTCTCAACTCCATGCCCTCACCCAACACTGGGGCTACAAGTGGACTTGGAGTGTTGGAACTCATATCCCCATATTTGTGCACCAAACTATTTCCCCCACTAATGTATCCACCCAGCTTATGACTGAACATTCTTCTGTGAACTTTTCTCTGCCACTTGGAATGAGATGTTCGTGAAGAGTCATCATGACCAAGGCAACTCTAATCAAAGAAAACATTTAATTGGGGCCTTGCTTAAGTTTCAGAGGTTTAATCTATTATCATCCATGTGGGGACCATGGTAATACACAGTCAGGCACAGTGTTGGAAAAGTAGCTGAGAGTTGTGCATCCTGATCCATAGGCGGGGCTGGGAGCCTTGTCCTGGCATGGACTTTTGAAACTTCGAAGCCCACCCCCAGAGACACACTTCCTCTAACAAGGCCATAACTGCTCCAACAAGCCCACACCTTCTAATCCTTCTCAAATAGTGTCAACTTGATAACTAAGCATTCAAATATGGCAACCATTCTTATTCAAACCTCCACTATTCCCCAAAACATTTACATTCACTCTGCTGCAGTAGGTGGTAGTGCCCCTCCACTGTTATTAGAACAGAATTTCTTGTGTTGATCTTAAAGGTCGTGACATGTCACCAGGGCTTGTCCAACTATAATAGCAATCAAAAGACTGATAAAGATTAATCATTGACCTACAATGACTTTTCAGAGTGCTTTGGATGTGATCTGAGTTGAGTGACACTCAAAGATCTCTAGTATCTGGCTAAACAATATGTAAACAGCAATCTGGAAAGTAAAAATTTGTTTCTTCTTGAAGTGAATCCAATTTTGTGTCTCTGACTACCATTATCCATCCTCCTTTTCAGTTCCTGTATTGCCTGTGGATGGGCTGGCCACAACACAGGATGATCAGGGGTGACTAAAATTTCAACTCTCATTTAATAATCACTTTTCTTTGAAGGACCTGTTTTCCTTTGTCACTTTCTTTTCCACCCAGAAACTGCTCTGGTTAGGGTTAGGGTTAGGGTTAACTTAGTTAACTTAGTTAACTAAGTTAACTGATGATTAATCTAAGAATCTACCTCTTTCCCTTATATGTGCTGGCTCTCCATTCCCACCTTTTCTGATTCCTTCTTATATGTCAAAACCCATTCTCATATCATATGTAAGAAAGGTCAAACCACTTTTGTTATAAAATATAAATAAATAATATGCGTCATCCTTTTTAATATACATAGATACATACATGTATAATGTATAATATATGTATAATATGTAAACACATATCAAATATTATCACTATATTATTTATCTCTATATTACTCCCAAGCAAAAAAAGCATGTTTCGATTTAATACAAGATACATAAGCAAAACAATATTAGAATTATGTTGATAAGTGAAGATATAAATTATGAGATGAGAAACATGATGATATGGGAAGAAGCTTTGACTAGAAATCCTGGGTTAAGAGCATTAGGTGTGACTAGGATTTAATTTTATTACTAAGGTTTCTGGTGATCCAAAGCCAAAATGGTATGCCTAAATTCCTAGATCTTATTTTTTCCTTATCGAACGGAATGCATACTCTTAAAGGAGAAGTGAATTGATAAAATACATAATCTCTGGACTAGGGAAACAATTTATCCCATACATACTTTATAAATTTCAATTAATATATACAGAAATAATGTATCTGTATTCATATTACATGTATAATATATTTAGAGAATATGTATCTAGTAACACATGCATTTATATATTCATATATATTTATATTTACATACATGATTATATTTTATTAAATTTAGTAAGAAATGATTGTTCAGTTTAAAAGGTGAGTAAAAGGATATTAATGATATGACATCTTCCATGGTCACGTCACCACTGGTTTGGGGGTCATATTTCCCTCTGCAGTATCTTGAAAGCTCTTTATTAAGCAGGAAGCATATTCCTACAATTCTCTAGGATGTGTCTAAATCTGAAGCTATACCAATAATTAAAGACTTCCCAGATTGTGAGATTACTCTCTAATGATGTCATCATAGCTTCCAGGGTGGGAAGTTAAACTCTTGTTGGTAGGTGTTGGTTGTTTTATTGGTCTTGACATTGTCATTTTAGCCTTGACTTTATACCTCAGCTCAGTGTTGACAACCACAGTGACTGCTGTCATAGAGTTTTAAAGATGCATTGTCTACTCAGGGTTAGGATCTTAACCAAATGGACTTTCCTATGAGTTATTGTTAACCTCTTTAACTTTAAAAATTATTTTCTGCTTGCTTTTGTATAACTTGTAAATACAACATTGGGATTTCTTTGTTTACAATTCTTTTATTTGTCTAGTAGTAAGATATCATTAGCAGAATTGATTTTCTGCTAGAACACGTTTTTAATCTATGCACATACATATCTCTCCTAAGAAAACAGAAAAATATCCATTCATTAGAATCCAGGGTTGCATGAAAATGTAAAAGTAGAGTGAAAGGTCCATTCATTTTCTTCTGTGAAATAATGGAATATTAATATCAAAGAGTTTCAAATAATATTTAGAAATAAAAATCAGTGTATTCTGTACATTAGATTCTTTTATTTAATTATACTTAAGAGGGGTTTGGTAATTTCAATCAGTCATGAAGTAAGTATTTAAAGGTCTGGGACAATTGGAGATATTTAGCTTGGGTTAAAATGACTTATCAATGGTGTCAACTTGCCTTATGCCCTGCAGCACATATGCAACTTTTCTTACACATGTCAACATGCAGTTCTGAAAAGAATCACAACTGTTGTGTCCATAGTTGTCCTTCTGAGACATCTTTCCAATAATTCTACATTCTTACTAGGTCTATTGCTCCCTTGGATCATGTTCCCAGTAACTGGTAACTTTCCCTGTCCATTCTAGATATTGTTAAGGGCATTGCTCTGATTATCAGTTTAAACAAACAACATTCATTGTACTTCAGATTCAAAACATTATTGACATGTTATGGTTACCATAGCAGTAATCAAAACAAGCTCCCTAGTAGAGTGCTTTACTTTAAAAACCATTTTGAGATGAAGCGTTCCCTGCCACCTTTTCTCCAGGCAAGTAGAGGTCATTATAGAAACATCTCTAGCATACAGCAAGATGGTGGCACACTTCATAGCATTACTTATGTGTAGGCTAAATATATAGGTGTCTAAATCTATCAGATTTTCTCCTTATTCTTGACTCTCCCTTAAGAAGACAATTAGAGAACAGGAATATTCATCACATGATCATATACAAGATGAACAAGGCAGATATCATAAGAAAATATTACATGCAGAGTTAAATCCATCCTAGGATACAAACCTCTGATGCCTGTTTAGATAATGATGAAAAGAGAAACAGGAAGAAAGGAAGACACTGAGTGCCTCCAGAGTAAACTTGGGGGCCATATGAAGAAAGAAATTTGCAAGATGATGGGAAACGAGTGAGCTCAGAAGCTGAGAAAGTTCTCACGTTTGATCTACTTGAAAATGATGTTTGAATTTGGTGTCCTTAGTACATTCCTGTAATTACAACTCTTTAGAGGCTGAGGCAGAAAGATTGATGGTTGGAATATATATATATACTAACAGGACCTGCTTCAAAATACTCATACACCCAAAAAGTATTTGAAATAAGCTCTATATAAAACATAACCTGTTGTTGTTCATTAGTTGTTCCCATTGGCTGAGATGATTAGAAGTTGATTGTATGTGTAAAACTGGGAGGAAAGTTCTGAAGGGGAACCAATTCAATAATCACTGCAGTGTGGCATTCTCATTCCTTTTTCTCAGTTTCCTTTTCTATCTCAGCCCTAACATATTTTGCCCTCAGTTTTCTTCGTTTCAGTAAATGGTGTCTTCTTGTTTTCAAAGAATGAGGCTGGAAGCTTTGTAATCTCTTTGAGTCTTCTATTTTACTTAGACTCTGTTGTTACTGTAAAATGTAAATTCACTCCCACAACCCATGTCCCTTCAGTGTCTGTCTCCTGGATGTTCTCTGACATCTCCTTTGTCTTTACTACTCTATCATTCCATCAACTCCCAGCTGTTTTTATAATGTGCACCCATGATCTGTTCCATCACATGTCCTTGGCACATGCAGATCTCTTCTTTGTCCTGCACCCTTCCCTGAATATCTCCTGTGCTTACCCAATTCTGGTGAATGTCTATACTTTGGTACATGAGACAGGCCTTCCCTGCCTACTTCGCCTAAAATAGTATTTCTTATCGCTATTTCTTTTCTTTTCTTTTTTTTCATTATAGCACTTACTTGACATGATATAATAGTCTATATTACTGTGCTATGCTGAAAACTTGTGTAATGTATTGATTTGTGGCATCTTTACAACTAAAATTATTCTAATTTATTTATATCTGCTATTTTTCTATCCTTTGTGATCTACAGATTTATTTTATGAAAAGAAATTGGCAAATCAGATAGTGAGCCGCTGAGAAAATACCAAGACCAAAAGGCACATATATTTGTTAGTTTTACAGTTAAAGACAAACAGCAAGTGATTGCATTATTTCCCAGGCGCTAAATATTGAATGCACTTCCCACTCAACCCTACGTGATGTCTGCTTTCGGTGACTGAAGAGAGTCTACTATCTACAGGTCAGAGGCTAGAACTGTAGTGCCGTCCTTCTCTGGGGGATGCCAACTCTCCATGTAGACATTAATGACAGTAATTCTAGGATAGTTACTTGAAACTTTCTGAATGACTGGTTTTTAAGGAATTAGACTTCTTGGCCGATGATTTTGGTGTGGAGGCTCACACCAAAATATCACTAAAACAAGGAAGGTAAAGCTAGCAAGAAAATGCCAACCCATTTCTTGGGAACTGTGGGAAAGAAGGAAGTAATTTCCCATGACAACTAAGCCTCTTATAATTTGGTACAAAAAGCATCACAAACTGTGTTCATGGCCTATGAGGGCATGCTGCAGTCTAAAATGTTTGGAATAATGGTATGAATCTGTTAATGATAGAAAATATTCTTTAATGATTTACTTGCATAAGTTAAATCCACATTTCCCTCCTGAATAGAGAAGCCCAGTCTTTGTAAAACAGAGGACAGGCCTTAAGTGAACCAATAAGAGTGGTTTATAGAATTTGAAAGGCCACGACAGGGCAGACTTTCATTTAGAAGCATGATCAGTATAAATTTAAACTTGTGATGAATTTAGGAGACACAGGAGGGCTCAGCCACAGCTGAGATGAGAGAATGAAGAAATGAATGCCAGAAGAAGAAAATTGGAAGCTGACTCCGTAGCTGTTTTCAAATTTATAAAGAGTTCTTTTGCAGAGGATAAGACCTGCTGGCTTGGTCCCCTTCTCTTTGGAATTCTCATTACTGTCTACTCCTGTGTAATTCATACCCGACTGTTAGACAATTTGCAAACTGTGTGGTACTCCAACTGCTTCCTGCAACATCCTTCATCTCTCTGTTCTTCGGCGAAACTTACTTCTCTCAAGTCAAGCACATCCCAAACCTTTGCAGGAAGACAAGTGCCTTGTGTTTTCTCCCTTTAAGTTGCTCTGCCTTGTTTACATCCTGGTGCCACCCTGGCCCACTGTGGGCATCAAGACCTGCTCTTCTGATAGACATTGGTTCTTCATAAAGGCACCTGTCACCTTATTCATTCCTGTCTGAGTGTGGTACAGAATAGATTTTTCAGTATATTTTACCTTCTCTATAGGTCTTTATACTGGGCCAATTTAAAAGTAATTGATGGGATGGGAAGATGGTTCAGTCAGCAGAATGTCTACATACACCAGCAAGTGGATCTGAGTTCAGACCCCGGCAACTACATAAAAGTTGGCTACATCTGTAACTGCAGCACAAGCATGGTAGAGCGTCTCCAGAATGTGCTGATTCAGGTATTCAAGGCATTTGGTGTGCTCTGTCTCAGAAAATAAAGGAAGACACTAATGTCAACCTTCTGACCTCCACACATTCATGGTGCATGTGTTTCTGCATGCTCATGTTCATGCACATACAAACATACATATGCTTTACACACACACACACACACACACACACATACACAAAGTATTTGGCATTTCTGTTGACATTCTGTTTTCTTTTCTGTTCTATTTGTCTCAGAATTTGTTGTCTTAAAACTTCTTGAATTTTTGTGGGAGCCCCCTGAGGACAGAGGATATGTCTAGTTTTATATTCTCTAATGTGCCCAGCATAGAGTATGAACTTTAGTGGATACTCAAGAATAGTTTTGAAATTGTACTGCAGAGAATGTTAACTTGTGCTTACAAATAAACATTTTTTCTTATAGGAAATAGATGATCTTCCTAGGTTAGTTTAAAACATTGGTTTAGGTATGAGAATTTGCTGTACAAATGACTTCTTTAAGATTCTGTGGTTAAAAATGAAATAAGAGATTTATGCCTTTAATGACTTTAAAGGAGGAGGCAAACATGTCACGACACTACAGAATTTTATTTTCCATGATAATTTTAGTAAATTTCCTTTAATTTCATATCTAATTTTCAACCATCTTTGCAGTCTTCTTTAACCAACTATCTTAAGTATGCTAATCTTAACAGTGATGTGAAGTCTCATAAATAGAGATTTAAATGTGCCAAGGGTTCTTAAAAATCACAAGAAGCTGAGCCACAGAAGAATACAGTTTCTCAAAATCATAGTCCTGTAAGATTCTATGGACTCAATTGCTAATATAAGATTTTGGTCACTTAAAAAGAAGGGATTGGGTGATGAAATGTGGTCACCCTTTTGTCATATTATGCAAACAAATACAATTTGTAGAACCAGATTCAGGACTTTTATACACAAAGCAGATGTAGCAATGACTATACCACAGAACATGGACAAGATGCCCAACACATTATAAAGCCTATAAGAAGCTTGGGAGGGTAGGAAGGGTGGTGAGATGTTGAAAGGTTGATCAGTGGGTTCAAAGTTGCAGTTGGATAGGAGACACACCTTCTGTGATATTGCATACTAGAGCAACTATAGATAGCAATAATTACCACATATTTCCAAAATCTAGAATAAATATTGAGAAAATTTTCATCATAAATGAATGGTAAATATTTAACCTGAATTATACATCATAAAAATATTAAAAAGTGACATGGTACCTAAATAATATGCATGTTATATATCATTTATACTTTAAAAAATCTTACCAGAACAAATAAGTCTATTAGTTTTAGTGGTGTTTTCTCACTTTTTCTTTTCTATATTTTTTCAAGTCTTAGCACATTTTCATTGTACAAAGTGATACATTTTATGAACACATTTTCATTCACTTATACTGTGTACTCTTAACATGCTCATCTCCCTTTACCGTCCTGTTGTCCCCACTAGTTCCCCCTTTGTTTTTCCAGTTTCCACCACTGGAGTGGTGGAAAGAAAACCATTAAGGTCATTGTTTCTTTTTAGGAAATTTAAGGTCTTTTGTCAGGAGACATTCATAACTAAACCATTAAAATATACAGCAATGTCTGGAGTCTTTTCTGTTCCTTGTTCTGCTTCATTCTGTTCTTTCACTCACAGTGAGTCATTGGCCAGCATTACCACATGGTTGGTCTTACAGATGACCCTGCTTCTTTTTTATAAATGGGTTTTATTTCTCCTCTTTCTTTCATCTTAATTTAAGACATAAGATTGTGTCAGGGCAACATTTGTCACTTAAAGTAAATGAAATGCAAGTTCTGTCTTTGAGGCCACTGGGGAATTCCCTCCTGCTCCCAACATGGTGAAAGCAAATGCTAAGAAATTCTCCCACTGGTTCTACATTCTGAAAATCTCATTGTATCAATTTCTCTCAATGTATCAATCAATGGGGATCCGCTATTTTCCTTCAAGTCCCATGTGACACATGTTCTTTAAGATAGCATACATACTGTCACTGATTGACAGTGAGAAACAGCGTTGGTTTTTCTATCCTATTAGTGCTTTCAAGCTGAAACTTAAGAAAGTTCAATATCTGGAAATTATAGTAGCTGTGAAATAAAGATTCTTTGAGCTCTACTTTATTTTAACAGTATTAATGTTGTCCATATTTTTAAAACCCAATTTTGTCATCAAGTTAGGTTTGTACAAATGTATTTATTTGAAAATTGTGCTGTACACTCACCTTCTGTAAATGGCCCTACTTATTTATCAAATCCAAACTCTACATTTTTGCCATTAACAGGATTTAGTTTCTTTAGCACTGTGCTAATTGTAACTCAGCCGCCCTTCCATGATGAACATCAACAAAGCTCCCCTAATGAGAACACGGCAATCTCCTTGAGGACTCTGTGTCTTGCAGGTAAGTTCAGGGGGCTCTGTGCTACTTCACACGTGCTTTTTTCTTTGTTTCATGGCTCTTGAGGAGAGCTCGATTCCAAGTTCATGTACTTCTCTTCAACTAAAGTTTCATTCGCTGATTTTAGATTACTTGCGAAGAAATGTGAGAAGGAAAAATTGACTGTAAGCATTGTATGGGCACAGACTAGGCTTTATCATAGCTTTCCAAGTGTCTGCCATAGCTGGAGTCATGAATAGAAGTGCTCTTTGAGTGAGTGAAGATCAGGAGTTTCCCATTGTTAATTTCATTTTTTTAATGTAAGGCTTTAAATGTTGGTGTGTAAGAACATGAGTTTTGCCACTGCATAGGCTTGAATTAGCTATTACCTAGAGTTGTATTAATAAGTATGTCTCCAAAGCTGAAGCTCTTCACCCACAAAGCTGTGTGGAACTTTGCAGTGTTTGTATATACCACACTCATGATCCATTCACTTATGCATGGTGACATTTACAAAAATGTCTTCTCCTAAAGCAGCTAATGAGTCAGAGATGTTTTTTCTATTTGCATTCCCTCTCTTTCTTTCTCTCTCTCTCTCTCTGTCTCTCTCTGTCTCTGTCTCTGTCTCTCCCTTTCTCTGTGTAAGCCAGAGACCAAAATATGGTGTCTTTCCTCAATCTCTTTTCAACTTTATTTTTGAGACAAGTGTTATCACTGAACCTGAAGATCATCAAGACTGAACTGAACTCCGACTAGCTGCTTTCTCTACAGCCTCTTTCTGTACACCTGCTTCTTCAATCTCTTGATTCTGATTCTCTTCCTTCTTACTCAGCTTCTACTCTCCACATCCTCTGCTTCTACTGTTTCCTTTTATATCTGGGGAGTTAGGATTAAAGGTGTGTGCCAACATCGCCTTCTGAGTTGGCTTACTTAAAGGTGTGTGCCACACTGCCTTTAGAAACTTATCTTGCACTCTTATCTTATCTTGCATTAATGAAGAGAATTCTATAGTTCATTTCCCAAGTGCCAGGCCAGTCAACCTTGCTGCCACTAGGTAAAGGTCAGACTGAGGAACATGGGGTGGGTGTTCCTCATATCTCCATATTAGTCACTGGGGGAGGAACCACAGAATTCCCTTTAATTTAACATTAGCACAAACACAGGACAGGATTATCCTGCCTAACATTCTTTCTACCCTAGAGCAGTCCTGCTGCCAGATCAAAGATCAAATGTTTATCACACAGGCACTTGAAGGTGATCCTTTTCCAGAGTAGCCATGCTGCTGGATCAAGGATCAAGTGTTCCTCTACAAAAATAGACTCTAAACCAAAACTAATCAGAAGAGATAGGTAATGACTTTATATATTCATCCAAGAAAATTTTCACTAAGGGGATATTGCAATTCTAAACATCTACACATCAAATAAAAGGATATCTAAGTTCATAAAAGAAACACTACTACAGCCAAAATCACATATTGATCCTTAGACGGTGATAGTGGATGATGTCAATGCCCTGTATAGTCAATAGACTGGTCATGCTGACAAAAACTAAACAAAGAAAGGTTGAAGCTAAATGTCGTTATGAGCCAAATGAACCTAACAAGTATTTACAGAATAACTAACCCAAACATAAAAGATTATACCTTCTTATCTGCTCATGGAACTTACTCCAAAGTTGACCAATACTCAGAGATGCAAATCAAGACTCAGCAGATACAAGAAAATTGAAATAACACCGTGCATTCTATCCGGCCACTATGGATTAAAGCTGGATAACAACAACAGAAACATGAGAAAGCTTACAAACTCATGCAAACCGAACAAGTTACTACTGAATGATGAATGGGTTAAGAGAGAACTTGGAAAAGAACTTTAGAACTTTTTAGAATTGATTGAAAATGGAAAATAACACACACAATGGAGTTGGTTCTAAGAGTCAAGTTCATTGCACTAAGTGCCCACAGAAAAATATTAGAGAGATCTCATATTAGTAACTCAAGAGCACACCTGAAATCTCTAGAACAAAAAAGAATACACAACAGCCAAAAGGGGTAGATAGCAAGAAATAATCTAACTCAGGACTGAGATTAATAAAATAGAAACAAACAAACAAACAAAAATTAAAAAGAATCAATGAAACAAAGAGTTGGTTCTGTGAGAAAATCAGTAAGACTGACAAACACTTAGCCAAATGAACTAAAGGGTATAGGAAGAGGATAGAGATTAATAAAATTAGAGCTGAAAAGGGGGACATAAGAACAGACACTGAAGCAATTTAGAGAATCATAAGGACGTACGCTAAAACCTTGACTTCCACTAACTTGGAAAATCTAAAAGAAATGGATCATTTGCTCGATACATACCACTTACCAAAGTCAAAATGAGATAAGCAATTTGAACAGACCTATCACATCCAAGTGAAATAGAAGCAGTAATTAAGTATACCACCCCCCCTCAAAAAAAAAAAACCCTCAGGGCCAGATGGTTTCAGGGCAGAATCTTACCAGATTATTCCTCAGATTTGTCTACAAAATAAAAACAGAGGGAACATTGCCCATTTTGTTTCATGAGGTCACAGTTACTCTGATGCTTAAATCACACAAAGACCCAACAAGGAAAGAAAATTACAGACAAGTTTTCCTTATGAACATACATGCAAAAACTATCAATAAAATATTTGCAAATCAAAGCTGAGAATGCATCAAAAACAATGTCACCATGAACATCCGAGATGCAGAGATGGTTCTACATACATAAATTGATGAACATAACCCATCATATAAACAAACTGAAAGGAAAATCCACCTGATCATCTAATTAGAAGCATAAAACGTCTGATAAAATTCAACATCTCTTTTTGATAAAAAGTCCTGGAGGGATTCTGATTAAAAAGAACATAACTCAATATAGTAAAGGCAGTTTACAGCAAGCCCCCATATCTGACATAAACTTAAATGGAGAGAATCTCGAAGCAATTCCTCTAAAATCAGGAATAAGACAAAGTGGGAAAACATCTTGAACTCATTGGCACAGAAACAGAATTTCTGAGCAGAATATTGATTGCACAGGCCCTAAAAAACAACAATTCACAAATGGGTCCTCATAAAACTGAAAAGATTCTGCACAGCAAAGGACACCGTCATTCAGACAAAGTGGCAGCCTCTAGAATGGGAAAAGGTTTTTATCAACTACATATCCAACAAAGGGCTAATTGCTAAAATATAGAAAGAACTAAAAAACTGAGCATCGAGAAAACAAACAACCCACTTAAAAGGTTGTGTGCAGATCAAACCAGAGAACTTTCAAAAGAGGAAATGCAAATGACTGAGAAACACTTAATGAAATGGTCAACATCCTTAGTCATTAAGGAAATGCAAATCAAAACTACATTGAGATTTTGTCTTACAGCAGTTAGGATAGCCAAGATCAATAAAAAACACGACAGCTCATGCTGGTGAGGGTGTAGGGTAAGGGGAACACTCATCCATTGCTGGTGGGAGTGAAAACTTTTGAGCACCTATGGAAATCAGTGTGGACTTTCCTTAGGAATCTGGGAATAGATCTGTCGTAGATCCAGCTCTACTGCTCTTGAGCATATACCCCTAAGGACTCTACATCCTACTGCAGAGACACTTGCTCAATCATGCTCATTGCTGCTCTATTCACAATAGCCAGAAATTGAAAACAGACTAGATATTGCTCAATGGCTGAATGGATAAAGAAAATACACTATGTTTATACACTGGAATATTACTCAGCTGTCAACAAAAATGAAATCATGAAATTTGCAGGTAAATGGATGGAGATAGAAAAAAAAATCTTTCTGAGTCAGATAACCCAGACCTGAAAGGACAAATATGGTATGTATTTGCTAATATATGGATGAATGTTAGCTTTCAGAGTTTCAATATATTCCATGGCTATACTCCATATTACACAGAGATTAGGTGTAGATTAATGGACTAGCAGAGGGATGGATCTCTCTAGAAAGGGGAAATAGAGTAGATAGTTATGGATCGATGAGGAAGGTGTCAACTGGAATGTAAGGGTCAAATGAGGATGAGGGGAAAGTCAGGGGTGAGGTAGAAAATACAAGGAGAAAGAGCTAAATCTAAGGGCCATCTGAGGGGCTGTATGGAAACCTAATACGCAGAAGCTTCCTAAATTCTATACATATATTAAGGTGTTCTAAATGGAATCACAAAATAATGGGAGAGACAGAGCCTCAACTGGACATATCCTGTCACCAAATGAAGCTTTTAGTCCCTGGATTGGGTTACATTTAATTGAGTTGTTTGCAAATAGGACCCCTGGAAATCCCCAAATAACCCAGTGTATCGGTAAAGCTAATGACACTCTCCACAAACTGACCGTAAGGCCCTACTGTTGAAAACTGCAATTACAAGTCAGTGAACACCTACTGACTAGTATTCATGGTACTAGAAGGTACTCTGCATTTTACCAAAAAAGAAAAGTCAACACCAACCCAGCTACAAACCCTGTTGTCTACAATGGCGATCTGCCTGCAAGTTGTGCTATTGTGCAATAGTTACACAAAGCTTGTGGGCTGAACCAACCAATAGCTGATAGTATTTAAGGCCCACTCCATGAGATGGGACTCACACCCAACAATGAAACAATGAAAGGTTGCCTAAGATCTTGAGAGTACAGTGGGAAAATCAAATACTACTCTTCTGCTAAAGTAACATATCTGTAAAGTGACTCAACGGCATTCTGCTATACTAATAGATCAGTGTCTTGTTGAACCATCATTGGAGAAGCTTCCTTATGCAGTAGACAGAAATAAATACAGAGATCAACCCCTGGACAATTTGCAGAGAGTGAGAGACCCTGGAATCTTAAACCCTAAATGTGTTGTATCCATCAAGTTCTTCCACTCAGGGGAACCCTTGGAAGAGGAGGCAGAAAGATTGTAAGAGCCAGAGGGCATGGAGGACACTAAGAAATAAGACCTGATGTCCATAAGAAACTGTGGCAGGGTCCACTGGACTTGCTCACGTCTGGGTCAGGTTGGGGTCCTAGTGCTGAGAGTGGAAGTGGAAGTGGACACATGCCCACATCCCTGACCCAGAAACTATCTCCAACTGATAACTGCTTGCAAATGAAAAATTAGTTTTCTCCAATGAAATCTCACTAGGGATATAGACCACTTATGAGGCCAGGCCCCATGCCCAGCAGTAGATACCCAACACAAAACAAATGCAATGAAATTTCTGGAAGTTTTGGGGGTTCTTTGTCTCATAATGCTTAGTTAGGGCTTCCTCTGACTTCAGGTCCTTTGTATATGTATTATGGTTTCCAGTTTTATGTCTTATGGGATTTGCACCATGCTAATGTGTATTTCTTGAATGTTTTCTTCAGTTCCTTTTCTTCTGTGTATTTGTTTGTTTTGTCCTAGTGTGGTTTGTTTTTATTTTATTATTATTTGGCAGAGAGAGAGAGAGAGAGAGAGAGAGAGAGGGAAAAGGAGAGGAAGAGGGAGAGAGAGAAAGAGGAAGTAAGAGTACAGATTTTGGTGGTTGGGGGAAGTGGATAATATTTAGAAGGACTTGGGGGAGGGGAAAACATAATCAGAATATAATGTATGAAAAAAGTCTATTTTCGAAAAAAGCCAGTTGTCTACTTTTTATAATTATTTACAAATTTAGAGGAGTGTCATGAACATCTTCTGAGTCTAATAGTATCTAGTGTGTTGAGAATTTCTTAGCCTCTGTTGGTCAGTGAAAATAAAATAATCATGTGCATTAAAAAAGAAATCAGGTTAATATCTTGGCATTTTCTATGAATTTCTCATAGAAATTTCTTCTACGGAATCCATTGTAAAAATGTCTCCTCAGAATTCTTCAGATAATCTGATTGCATAATCTCTAGTCTTAGAGGAAAGAGATGAAACCCACTGAATCTTTTGTTGTTGTTCTTGTTTTGATAATGTACAATATGTCAGTCTAACAGACTTGACAATTTTTCTGTGCTCTCTTCCTCCTCCCTAAATTTTGGGCAAATGTAAGCACGTGTCTTTCTGTTATACTTGAGTTTTTCATAAAATGAGCTTGATACAGCTTTTTGTGGGTTGATTTCGTTGAATAGATCAATCAGTATATTGTATCACAAAGAATATCTATAAATCATAGTCCCATCTGAGATGAATAATCCTTTGAACAAATTGACTGCAATTGCTTGCTCACTCTAACTTATTGTAAGCGTAGCGACTATAAATGCTGATGTGTAAGTGCACTCAATTGACAAGATTCCAGATGTCTCTCAATGTATGAACGTACCTGGAATAATAAGAATAATTTATGAAGGTAGATGTAGTCGTGCTTATGATTTAAAATTAAATGTGGTTAAATACAAAATTGAAAACTGATTTTTGTTGAAGAAAAACAAAATGGTGGTATTAATTTGAAATCCGGATAAATATTTCTTTGAAAATTACCCCAGCTTCTAGAATGTCCCTCTGTGGGAATAATTTCCCTCTTTCCTCCATGTGAACCCAAGGACCGTAGCCAGGTTATAACGCTGAGCCACCTAATTAGTCTTTAAAGTCTTTAAATACAAAATAAGTCATGGAATTAACAGAAAACCTTGATATTTTCCTGATAGTCATTTGAGTAGGATGATAATTGTTCTGTTAACTATTGCTGTTCAAAAGCCATCTAAGACAGAATAATTTAAGCTGTATTCATTCTGTTATTTATTATGAATTTATAGGTCAGATGGATGATTTTTTGATCTTTCTGGTATCTCTCACCTTTGCTTGGTTCACTTGTACAACTGTTCATCTGTCATTAGCTGGGATGACTGACATATTTGGGGGTGACCTATCTATTCTCCATTGTTAGGGGGATAACTAGGCCTTAGGTTCTCCAGGTGGCTAAGCTTGCTCTTATGAGCGGTGCGAGGAGAAGTAGCTACAGGATCTCTTAAAGCCTAGGCTTGAGACTCACTATTACTTCTGTTGTCTCTTATTGACCAGATCAGTCAACAAATAAAAAAAGAAAAAGAAAACACATTCTCCTTATTGGCCCAAAGAGCTCAACACACCTGATATGGTACAGATAAAGGCAATGAGGAGAAGCAGGGAGGAAACTATCATCATTTGATTAAAGGTAGGTTTTGATAACTAATTCTAGGAACTTCAAAAGCTTCCATCAACCACGACATTGTGTTTGAAGTCCAGTTGGTGTGTCTCCTTTTGATTTAGAGGGGAAAAGTAATGAGCTAGGGACCCTTAGGTATATCTTTTTTTAAAAACTTACAAATTAGAAGACCTTTCCAAATACCTAGCATACAGTTGTGAGGTAGGGGTAAGATGACTACAAAGGGCACCCATGGGCTGGCAGAAGTAAGGGAGACAGTCACTGATGGTTTTCACAGTGCAGACTCTGCCAAGGACCCATCACACCTGGACTGTAGATCACTCTGTGCTCAGATCATGGACATCCTCCGTGGGACTCTTCTTCCCTGATTTGTTTCTCCTACAGGTAGAGCAGGGCTGTATTTCATCTCTCCCCTCTAACCCTCTGACCAGCTTCTGAAGATACAGCCTGGTTCTGCCAGCTAATTTGGTATTTGTAGTGGATTCATTTCTATAGGAAAGTTGAAAGGTGAGACATTTTATAATTTAACGATGTCTGTCCCCTTTAGTCCAGAATGGTAGTACATTCTCATAGTTGCTCCCTGAAAACCTCTATGATCTTCCTAAGAATTGAGTGAAAAATCAAAGTCTATGGCTTTTGATATTTTTCCCTCTAGATGTATTGTTACTTTGGGATGGTTTCTCTGTAACCAGAGTCTTATGATTCCTACAGGCCTTTTGTCTAAGATAGAAAACCTATTAGGGACCCTTTCATTTCTGTTAGATATTTTAACTCTTGATATAATCTTTGTCCTCAACCTGGGGACCCTGACAGAGAGAAATAGTTCTTTATATCCCAAATCGCATATGAACTGTGATGTTACCTCCGAATACTTCTTTCAGGTAAGTCAGCTATGTCTTCATCCCATCTCCTTGCCCCATCTCCTTGCCCAAAAGTTAGAAAACTTTTACTCATTGATTGTCATACTTCTCATTCAAATATAAAAACTGATTTCCTTCCTTCCTTCCTTCCTTCCTTCCTTCCTTCCTTCCTTCCTTCCTTCCATCCTTCCTTCCTTCCTTCCTTCCTTCCTTCCTTCCTTCCATCCTTCCTTCTTTCCTTCCTTCCTTCCTTCCTTCTTTCCTTCCTTCCTTCCTTCCTTCTTTCCTTCCTTCCTTCCTTCCTTCCTTCCTTCTTTCCTTCTTTCCTTCTTTCCTTCCTTCCTTCCTTCCTTCTTTCCTTCCTTCCTTCCCTCCTTCCTTCCTTCTTTCCTTCCTTCCTTCCTTCTTTCCTTCCTTCCTTTCTTCTGTTTTAGATACTTCTTTTACCTCCCAAAAACAACAGATAACTGTCTCCGCCCCCCTCCCGTACTATTCCACAGTATAGACCATAGTTTTCATGCACCAGTGTTGCCACCACACAGTTCTTCCACATTTTGTTACCAACAACTTGCTCTCTATTTTTTCAGCCTCTGCTTTTTATTCATCCCTAAAGCCAATGGTGTGTTTTTTGCTTTGTTAATTCAGCTTCCCTTCCTTGGTATTAATTTCTATATGCTTTTAATATTGCTTCATAGTAACCCCTCCTCCCCAGGACTAATAAGAAAAGTTCCATCTCTGTACTTTTTCTCACACATTTATAGACTGGCCCAGTAGGTTTGATCTTGGTTTGGCTTATAGACATAGATGAGTCACTCAGTGGAATATCTGGGGGTCTGGGTTTGGTTGATTTTGGCTGGTGGAGACCATGTATTTATTATCCAGCAGGCTCGTCTGGGATTGTCCTTATATTGTTGGACAAAGTTCTAAAAGTAAAAGAAGAAATGTGCTAGGTCTTTGGTTGTCTCTATCCAGCATCTTAAACTATGAGATCAACCTATTTTCCAGGACAGAAACAGATTTTGCTGCTTGATAAAAGAAACTCCAAAATCCCTTTGCAAAAACTTGGGTAGACAGAAATTAATGAATGGAGAATTGTTCCATTTTTGCCATCATTCCTCAACAATCCCAAACTCTCAGAATCCAGTTTCCTAACATAAATGTAGATATTTCCTTACCATTTTTCTAGCTTTTGAGAGGATTCTATGGGTTCAATCCTACAGGTCACCAGAGGAGGCCTGGCTCTTATTGTCTTTTGTTGAAGGGACCACAGTTGTGTTTAAGGCATATTTGAAACTGTGGCTACATATTTGAAATAGTGGTCCTGTTGCCTGTCGCTGATGATAGCAAACAACTCTAAAATACATTGGAAATTCTTATTGTTGTAACAATAACTTCAATATTTGTAATTAGGACACACCCTTGAAGCAATGGAATGTATTTTGCTAACCCTGCAACATTTTCCAAATTTTACTTTTTTAATAAATTTAAATCAAGGCATGTTTAGGCACAACCCTCTCCCATATTTTAGACCAGGAATCATAGGATTACTGTTGTGGTGGGGTTGTGTTTTCAATTTAACTCAGGTTTTTGTTTTCAGTTTCTTTCTTTTCCCCCAGCTTTCCATGTGAAAAGCCTTTGGAATAAAGGATTAAACCACACAAGAAAAGAGACAATCCTTTAGCATTTGAAGTTCTAAAAAGACACTTATAAAATATCTTTGATTCTGTCATAAACTATAGACTAATCTGGAAATCAGCAAGATCATTCTGCCTTCAGGAACAGAAGTGAAGTCAGTTGACTGACAGAAGAAATGACATTGGGAAGGGAGGAGAATAAAGTTGGTTTTGAGTCCTACCAGAGTGGAAGTCTTTTGTGTTAGGGGAATAACAAAACCTAAAAACAGTTTGCGGTGTCTATAAGAAGAGGGATCTATGGAACTACCTATTTCTCTGAGAATGAAAAACTCCAGGCCTAGAGGCAGAGCAGGAGAATAACCCTAATTGATGGGGATATATAAGCAGGTAAGTCCTATATCTTCCTGTAGGGAGAGAAAAACTTATGGGGATATCTGAAGATCTCAGTAATGGCCAAAGAGATGAAAGGCTTTAGGTGTCTTTTAGGATTAAAGAAAAAAAAAACAAAACTAATTCAAGATGGTGTTTTGCTATGTAACCCAGGCTGAACTTGAGCTGGAACTCCTGCAGCCTCATCTCCCGAGTCACATCGTAACGTTATAAGCATGTACACAAGGAAAAGCTCTGCACTTTTGTCATGTGTTTCACAGAACACAAGGACCAGGAGGATAAAGGCATTAGAGATGCTATGAACATCCACAGCAGTTAGATGCACATGTCGTCTGAGATACTGTGGCTGGAGCAGACAAAGATACTTTCCTCTGTGAAACTGAAAAGGCAGTCTCTTCTTTCTGAACTAATTTCCAAGGAAATTCTGTATGGCTTGTTTTCTTGAAAGGAACTGAGTAAATAAAATCACAAAAGTCTGGATTTACTTTGAAGTAGTATGATCAGTGTCTCTCTTGTCAATAAAATTGGAGTTTGAGAATTAAGTACACTTAGAGAAATATTTTAGTTCATTGATTCAAAGGCATGTAGTTCTCTGCCATGATTTAATGCATTTGAAACTGAGATTCAGCTCACGATCTGTAGCATATCAGAATTTAGTTGGCGGTGATTTTTCTTTCTTAATGGCATGTGAAACAAGAGCACATCTTTACAAATGATGGTGTCTTAAATTCAATAAAATACGGTTTAATCAAAGATGTCTTTGTATACTTGGGATTGTAAGTCTCACTTATTGCCACTGAAAATGCTAGTAATCCAAGTCCTGTAGCTCAGCTCTTTTTGGATTTTCTAACTTTGTATTCACAATGACACCTAGGTGTCATAACTTAAACAGTGATAACTTAAACATACGGGAAAGTAAGATGGGAGGAGCCAGGGACAGCTACTCAGAGGTGAGGCCAGTATGGCAAGGGCATGTAGTCATGAGAGTTGTTTCATTCCCAACTATCTTCAACATATTTCCATCTGTGTCATACTTTACTGAGATATACTCTGCAGTTTGCCATGATACCTCTCATCCTCTTGGTGTCAAATGGTGAAGGACAAGCACTGAAGGATTTGCAAGGAGGTTCTCTGTAACACCATCAAAGACCACTGGGTCCTCAGATCCTTGAGCAACCCCGAGAAAACCCCAAGGGAATGTTGCATTTTTCCCAGCACACCTTCATTATACCTAGGGTCTTCTGGTCCTAAATACTCACAGTGTGACTCATTTTCTCAGTTTCTCAGTTGAATAGAGAATTCTCTACTGGAGTCCACTCCTGTTACCCTTTGCAATAAATGGAAGAAACTGTCCCAATATTCTGTTCCTTGCAGTTTTACACCTTCGGTGTGGCTCTCAAAGAAGACAAGGAGGCATATTTCACAGGTGCAAACCCTGGCAGACCTCAGCAGAGTGAATCACTATTCTGGCCAGCGCCATACTAGACAGTGGAACCCTGAGCATCTCATCTCAGGGGTTATTATTGATACCTAAGCTCCTCAGGTGTTCTATTGATAGCATGTGCAGATCATGAGCAATCAAACATCTTTTACATAAAACCAACAGCTGCAGACAATGCAAATGCCAAGGCCTAGGGATCCCTTTTCCCAAAATGCTCAAAACAACCATTTTAAACATCACGAAAACTAAATTTCTGCAACAGTTCCAGGCATCAAATTTCTGAACTCTTATACCCAATACCATGACTTTAGTATGGGAAATGTCAGATTAGCATTAATATGGGTCCTTATCTAATTTTGTTATTATATTCCATCAATTCAATTCCTGTCCCTTTGCAAGTGACCCATTTTTCTCGAATGGTTTCTTCACTCAAGAAAGCAGAGGGGAGATTCAAGATGGCATCAGGTCAGAGAGCAGAGTCTGTCAAGGCTCCAGCAGCCGCCCCACTGCCCCCACTCAAGATGTCCGCAGCCCCTTATGTGTTCATGGAATGGGAGATACTACATTGGCGTTCGGTCCAGCAAGGAGAACTATGAGAATCTGGAGTTGTTGGAAAAACACAGCAGTAGTGACAGATCTGGAGGAACCTAAGAGAGAGGAAACATGGCTCAATGGGAAGGTGTTTTGACATATGAAGAGGCAAGCCAAGAGCAGAATCTGGTGGAGCAGCACCTCTGCTGGACATGTCCATGATGAGCCATTGCTGCCTGCAGGGCAGCAACTCTGCCCACAGGTTCCTCCTGCAGGTACTGATCACCTCATGGAGGAATGAACCGGAAGAAGAATTGGCAATGGAGAAGAGGAGTGGAAAGCAAAACAGAAAGTCATGGGAGCAGGACTGCTGGGTACCAAAGCAACATGGCATGTCAGGGTCTCCAGTCAGCCCATGGGTGCTGCCTGAGACACTGAAAAGGCATGTGGTGAGGGAAGTCTGGAATGGAGGATCAGAGCCTGAGACAGAATTCAAGAAGGCCATGGGACATTAAGCAAAATCGGACAGGGCTCTGGCCTCTGCCTATCACCTCTGCTCAGATCACCCCGGCTCCTCACATTGTGGATCAGGAGAACTACACTGGTGCCTAGTCAGGCAGGGGGAACTTTATGAATTAAAAGTGGTTGGAAGGATGCAGGGTCAGTAACACACCTGGAAGGCTGGATGGCTCTGAGTAGAAAGGAAGGAGGGTGGAGTGAGCCTGCATAGAGGACGCTGGAGACCCAGTCATGAACAGGATTGAGGATCAGAGTACCAGGCATCTCTGAGAGGGAAGGGTTCTTGGGAAGCCACAAGGCTGAGGCCAAACCTGGCCACCATATTGTGACCTCTCAGGTTGGAGCTGCCATTCTGAGAATGGAGCATGCACACAGTGAAGAGAGGCAGACCCTGGGACCCTGCAGACAGGGGAAGAGTGGCAAATATTACTAGGAGACACAGGGCTGGACATAGGGACAGGCATGGGTATTCACTCAGAATAGACAAATGTTAAATCCTGGGGCTGCCACCAGACCACCCTGGCCTATTCACTGCCTACCAGGTCAGTTCTGACATTCCCAGAGTTGTAGCCCCGTCTTGTATTGCTCTCCCTGATGGGTGGGGGAATAGTATGTGCTGCAGCACCACCACAGGCTGCAGGTACAAAGGCCAGGCCATGAGGGCAGCATGGGATGCAGAAGTCTGGAGCTGGACCAAGGGCCTGCCCATAAACAAGCTGCCAAATCACAGGATCATCCTGCCGCTGGGCAACAACAGGATAGCCCAGCTGGAGTGTCTTATCTCTTGGGCTAAGTATCCACACAAGAGACCTATCCTATGGTTAGCAACAAACCTTCCTGACCTTTTCACTGCCTGCCAGGCCAATTCTGCTGCTCCTGTGGCTATGGCCCCCATTGTATTGCTCTCTATTGTATAGGGTGGGAGAGAGCATAGACTCTGGAACTTCACAAGGGCTGCAAGCACAAAGGCCAAGGCAGCAGGATGGACGATAAGTGTGATAAGGAGGGTGTGTAACAATAGGAGCTTGAGCAAGTCCTGACCCCAAACACTCTGCCAAACCTTGAGATCACCCTGATCCTGAGCAACAGCAAGATGTCCCAGCTGAAGAATATTCCATACTAGGTGTTAAGTCTCCTCCTTTTGAGAAGGATCTTAGAAACCTCAAAATTCTCATGTGGACCAGGACAATTAGAGATCTGTCTGCACTGCTGACATGTTCAGAATTCACTGAGTGATTGAGCCTTGCTCAATGAGCAGTTGTTCTGGTAGGCTGTCCGGTGCCTGGGTGAAGTTCAGGTGCCTGCCTGGAGTCTGGGGGCCTGAATCAAGTCTGGGTTCTTATGTGACATCTAGGAGCCTATGAAATGGCCATGTACCTCCAGAAGGACCAGATCTCTGTGGGATAGCAGAGTCCCTGTGGGAGAGCCAGATGCATGTGGGAGGTCTGGGCGTCTGTGTGAGGCCCTGGTGCTTGCTCAGTGTCTGGGTACCTATATGATGTCCTGGCACCTGTGGGATGTCTGGGCACATGTGGGAGGCCCTGGTGCCTACGGGTGTTGAGTGCCTTTGGGGGAATCCTGTTGCCAAAGGGAAATCTGAGTGCCTTCAGGAGGCCCTGGTGCCTTGCAGGATGTCCACATGCCCACTAGATGTCTGGGGGTCTGATGGATACCCTGGTGCTTGAGGGGTGCCCACATGAGGTCTGGGCGCCTGGAACATGGCCAGATGCCTGCACTATGTCTGGGAGCCTGTGGAGGCACCAGATGCCTCCATGATGCCCAGATGTCTGAGGGATGGCAGAGTGCCTGTATGATGTCTCATTATTGGTGGGATGCCATCGTGCCTAGGGAAGACCCTGGTACTTGCAAGATGTCTGGGTACTTGTAGGCTATCTAGGGACAGGCAGGATGCTTTGGTGCTTGTGGGGTGTCAAGGCATCTGTGGGATGCCCTGGTGCCTGGAGGGCATCCTGGTACCTATGGTATGTCCTGGCATCTACAGGATGCTTTGGTATCTGCAAGACACCCTGGAGTCTTTGGGATGTCTGGGTACCTGTGGGAAGCCCAGGTGCTTGTGGGAGGCCTGGGTGACTATGGAATGTCCAGAATCCTGTGGGAAGTCCTCTTACCTGTTGGATGTTCTGGTGTCTGTGGGATGGCCAGATGTTTGTGGGTAGGTCCAGTGCCTGAGTGATGCCCAAATATCTGCAGGATGCCCTGAAGCCTGGGAGATGTCCTGGTGCCTGTGGAATATCCAGGCACTTGTGGAATGTCTTGATGCCTGTGGGAGGCCCTGGTGCCTATGGGAAGTCTGGATGGCTGTGAGATGACCAGATGCCTGTGGGAAGCCCAGGTGCTTGCAGGAGGTCCAGTGTGCCTGAGGGATGGCTGGGTGCTTATGGGAAGACTGGGTACCTGCTAGTTCTAGGAAGAACAAGATACAATCTTTAGGATACAAGTCTAGACCTAGAGGGTTTCTGACTCTGAGACTGAACAGAACTTAGCTTACTCTGAACTGAAATCTGACTAGCTATCTTCTCAACTGCCTCTTCTCCATATACCTGCTTCTTCAATCTCCTATGTCTACTTCTTTGCTTCTCTATCTGAACTCTGTCTTCCCTCTCTGCTTCTCTCTGTTTCTCTGCTTTCACCTTTGCTTCTACCTTGCTTTTACTGTCTGTTTTCATTTATATCTGAGAGTTGAGATTAAAGGGATGTGCCATTATTGCCTTCTGAGTTGGCTTACTTAAAAGTATGTGCTATGTTGCCTTCAGATACAAAGTCTTATTTTGCATTAATGGAGAAAATCCTATAATTCACTTCCCAAATGCCAGGCTAGTCACCCTTGCTGCCACTAGGTGAAGGTTAGACTGAAAGTCATAGGGTGTTCCTCATGTCTCTGTGTTTGTCCCTGGGGAGGTACCATAGAATTCCCTTTCATTTAGGATTAGCACAAACAGAGAATTAGCCTGACTAACATTCTTTTTACCCTAGAGCAGTAATGTTGCTAGATCAGAGATCAAATGTCTATCACACTGACCCTTGAAGGTGATCCTTTCCCAGAGCAAGATCAAGGATCTTGATGCTGCCAGATCAAGGATCAAGTGTTCCTCTATATTATGAAATACCCTGGTACCTGGGAAGTCCTGGTGCCTGAAGGAGGCCCTGGTGCCTGAAGGATGTCTGGGTGTCTGCGGGATATCTGGGTGCCAGTGGAATTTCCAGGTTCTTGCTGGAGGACCCAGTTTCTGTGGAAAGTCCTGGTGCCTGCTGGATGTTCAGGCATCTGCAGGATGCTCTGGTGCCTGCAGGATGTCCAGATGTCTGTGAGATGTCCAAGTGTCTGCTGGTTGGTTCAGTGCCTACTTGATTCCCAGCCACCTGTGGGATTCCCTGGAGCCTGGGGAATGTCCTGGTACCCATGTAAACTACTGGTACCTGCAGGATGTCCAGGCACCTGCATAATGCCTTTGTACCTACAGGAAGTTCTGGTGCCTGTGGGAGGCCTTGGTGCCTGTGAGAAGAAGTCCTGGTGCCTGCAGGATGTCCAGGTTACCTGCAGGAGACCCTGGAGCCTGTGGGATGTGCAGGTGCCTGTGGGATATCTAGGTGCCTGAGGGATGGCCCAGTGCCATTGTGAATCCCAGTCATTTGCAGGATGCCCTGGAGCCTGGGGAAGTCTTGGTGCCTGCAGGGTGTCCTGGGACCAGTGGTACTAGTGGTACCTGTGGCAGGTACTTATGAGATGCTCTAGTACCTGCAGCAGGCCTGGTGCCTGCAGAATATCAAGGTATCTTGGTAACTTGGTATCTGGGTGACTGCTAGAGGCCTGGGTGCCTGTAGGCTTGGACACTGAGGCCCAAACTTTGGGTTGAACTTTGTTGTGCTTTGTTCTGGGCTAGTATGGGACAGGGGACTATCTATCATGAGAATAGCGTGCTCCCTCCAGGAACCATGATGCCTGTGATTCATGCTGAACTTAATTTTCTTTTTTCTTTTGTTTTCTCTCCCTCTCTCTCTCTCTCTCTCTCTCTCTCTCTTTCTTTTTGAGGGCATAGGGGAGAGAGGAAGGATAGAACAGGGAAGAATGTGAAGAGAGTATTATCAAGATAATTGTATGAAACTCAAATTATTAATAAAAGTATTATTTTACAAAAATAATACAGAGGAGTAGCAAATCTCTATGATTCCACATTCCCAGCTAATTTGTATTAGTTTTTTTTTTCAGAGATCCACTCCATACTAATTTACTTTTGCAAATTTTAGTTTTCTGGTTCTGAATGTTACTTTCCCAGAGAGATTATGGTACTTAGTTCATTCTATTTCTACTCTATTTCTTTCCCATGGAAGAAGCCTTCCTATTACTATGATAACACAAGATGAAGCTCCCCATTTTCTATGATGATAATTTCTACCAAGGGTGGTAATTTTCCATGATGATAATTTCTACATAGGGGGTGATGTTCCTAGATCTCTTCTATGCAGTAACTTCATTTGGATCTAGTCAGACACACTTCTTATAGGTCAATAATCCCAAATCTTATCTTCTTGAACTATATCCTCTTAGTTATGTTCATGAAATCCCAAAGGGCATGAAAGCATATTCAGCTCCAGAAAATGAAAGCATATTAGAAATCATGAAGTCCTGTGGAGCTAGAGATGATGCAGATCGTTCCTTTTCCTAGTGAGTCATCTCTACATTCAGAGACTCCAGAATTTCTTCCTCATGGGAACACAGCACCAAATTATTGATGTTTTCAAGGTTTGTCCCAGTGTGTCAACCTGGAAAAAGAATATTCTAATCTTCCCATTAGGAGCTAGAAGAAGATTTGATCAGTAAGAATTTCAAAAATGAGGGATATGCAAATAAAACATCTTCCTTTTGAAAGTACTTACCATGTCTTTATACAAATCAGTGGGTTCTTAAGCTGTAGGTATTCAAGTCTTTCTTACATTCTGCTCAAGAGCTATCCCCTAGAGGTAAGAAGGGTAGGCACAGGAGAGACTAATGAATCAAGAAAGTTCCATTTGAGAAAAAAAAAATTACACTTTCCTTATAATTCACATAGTTTTACCTTATCCTATTTTTCTTTTTCTCAAAGAATATACTAGATTTTATAAATAATATTTTCGATGTCTCCAAAGTAAATACATTTGGTTAATTAATTGGAATTGTATTATAAATTATCCAGGCTATAGAGAAATACCCAGAGCATTTTTTTCTGTTCCAAGGATGCCAAGAAAATGGCAGTTTTTAAAATGATGTTTCATCTCTACTTGATTAAATTTTACATAAAAGTATTTTGTCTTGGAAGTCATAAAAGAGACTTAGTTACTGAGAGACGCAAGGTACCTTGTTCTTACAGAGCTGTTTCACCTGTAAAGTATGATTCTATATCACAGACTTTATATTGCAGTAAAATTTAGAGGCCATATAAGCTGAAATTAGACAATGGATGTCTTCAAAAAGCTAGGAGGAAATAATTCATGCATTCCTGAGAGGAAACTATGTTAGGACTTTGATCAAATTTGGCATTGTGTATTTTTTTATTGTTCTTTACTGTGTAATAACTTTTACTGTCCTGCTATATGGCATCACTCCAAGGTGTACAGTGTAGGAGAACTTATTTTGGTAAATAATTATTATTTATATAATAAAATATTTGGCACTATTAACTATGACTTTTTGCAGATTTAAAAAAAAAAATGAATTTAAGAGCATGACCAGGCACCCAGGCAGAAGAATAGATAGGAAGACTGCTTGCTCACCCCTCCCATTAGACCAGTTAGGTCCCTCAAAACTCAATTAATTGTCTTCCCACCTTCTCTCCTTCTTACCCCTCCCTTCCACAACTGCCTGCCTTAGTCCCAGATATCAATTTGGACAGACATCGCCTGTACCAGAGTACAACAAGGCATCTAGCCAGATGAACAGATAAGAAGCCTGCTTGCTAAACCCATCCACTAGACAGTATGGTCCCCCAAAACCCACTCTACCATCATCTTTCCACTTCCAATCCCTCCAACGCCTCCCTACCACCACTGTTTACCAGAGTTCCAGATACCAACTCAGGCAGACATCTCCCTTACCAGAGCTTCACAAGGCAGCCAGCCAGAATGTAGGAAGCCTGCAAGCTCATTATCTCAGTGCATAGCCTGGGTGGAGTCTCCCTGCTTGACAAAGGGTCACCAAGAACAGAAGACCAGAGAGGAATTAGAAACCAAGGAGCAAAACACTCATCCAATAAAGAAAAACTTGGGAATTGGGCATATAAACTTAGAATCACCACAAGCACAGATGCTAAAAAGCCAGTGTAAACACAATTAACAACATCAAGGGCAATATGTCATCACCAATTGTCCTTCTAGAACAAGCCCTGAATACTCTGATATAGTCAAAGCAGGAGAAAGGGACCTTAAAACTAATTTTATGAAGATAATAGAAGCACTTAAAGAGGAAATGAATAAATCCTTTCAAGAAATCAATGAAAAGACAAACAATAGAAGGAATTGAATAAATTCACCAAAGAAACACGGAAAAACACAAACAAAAAATTAGAAATGAATAAATCCCTTAAAGTAAGCCAAGAAAAAAACAAGTAAACGATTGAAAAAAAAAATGAACAAAACTGTTCAAGACCTGAAAATCGAAATAGAAATCATAAAGAAAACATCTACAAAGCAATCAGGAACTATAGAGTCAAGCTAGAGCAACAGAATATAAGAGATAGAAGAGAGAATCTCAGGAATTGAAGAGAGTATACATGAAATAGATACACCTGTAAAGGAAAATATTAAATCCAAATTATTCCTGACACAAAACATCCAGGAAATCTGGAAGATTGAAAAGAACAAAACTAAGAATAATAGAAATAGGAAGAGAGGATTCCCAGCTCAATAGCCCACATAATACTTTCAACAAAATCATAGAAGAAAAAATTCTAAACCCAAAGAAGGAGATGCCTATAAAGGTACAAGAAGCATACAGAATACCAAATAGACTAGGCCAGAAAAAAAAAGTCTTGTTACACAATAATCAAACCACTAAACATACAGAACAAAGAAAAAACACTAAAAGCTGCAGAGACCTGGGCAGATGTACTACAGACTCTAAGGGACCCCAGATGCCACATAGGAAATAATCTCACACCATCAAAATCAATGGAAGATAGACACATACACATAAACACACACACACACACACACACACACACACACACACACCACAACCAACAAAAATGGCAAAATAACAGAACCTAACAATCCCTGGCCATTGATATCTCTTGATATCAATGGACTCAATTCCCTAATAAAAAGACATAGACTAACAGAATGGATGTGAAAACAGAATTTATCCTTTTTCTGCATATAAGAAACATACCTCAATCTCAAAGATAAACATTACTCAGAGTAAAGGGTTGGGAAAATATATTCCAAGCAAAGGACCTAAGAAGCAAGTTGGGGTAGCCATTCTAATATCTAACAAAACAGACTTCAAATCTAAATTAATCAAAATTAGATGCAGAAGGACACTTCATCTTCATCAAAGAAAATATCCAACAAGACGACAGTTCAATATTTAACATCTATGCTCCCAAAAAATGTCCTCTATGTTTATAAAAGAAACATTGCTAAAGCTTAAAACACACATGGACCCATACACATTGGTAGTAGAAGACTTCAATACCCCACTCTTACCAATGAACAGGTCATCCAGACAAATCTAAACAGATAAATACTGGAACTAACAGGTGTTATACACCAAATGGACTTAACGGATACCTAAAGAATATTTTACCCCACCACCACCACAAAAGAATATACTGTTTTTTCACCTTCTCCAAAGTTGACCACATACTCTGCCATGAAGCAAGTATCAATAGATACAAGAATTTGAAGTAATCCCTGTATACTTTCAGACCACCATGGATTCAAGCTGGATTTCAAACAGCAATAGCAACAAGAGAAAGCCTACGATTTCATGGAAACTGAACAACTCTCTACTTAATGATTACTGGGTCAAGACAGAAATAAAAAAAAATAAATACTTTCTAGAATTCAACAAAAATGCAGCATACTGAAACCTATGGGACAAAATGAAAGTGGTGCTAAGAGGAAAACTCATAGCACTTAGTGCCTACCAAAAAAGAGAAATCACGTAATAGCAAGTAAAGATCACATCTGAAAGCCCTAGAACAAAAGGAAGTAAGCATAGCCAAGAAAAGTACTGCAAGGAATAATCAAACTGAGGGCTGAAATCAATAAAATAGAAACAAAGAGAACCATTCAAAGATACATGAAACAAAGAGTTGGTTGTAGTAGTTGTGCTGCTGTGGTGGTTCAGCATAGAAAGACAATAAAGAGGCATATTTCATGTGTGTAAACTCTGCCAGACCTCATCAGAAGGAACCATCATCAGGACCAGTGCCATGTTCACAGCAAACCCTGATCATCTGTGCTCAGGTGTTTTAATGGTTCAGGACTCCTCAGGTATTCTACTGATAGCACGTGCAGATCATTAGCAATTAAACATCCCCCATAGAAATCCACCACCTGCAGACAATACAAAATGCCAAGACCTATGTATCCTTTTTTCCAACAGTGCACGAAAACAATTATTTTAAACACAACTAAAAATAAACTTCCACAACAGTTGGTTCTTTGAGAAAATCAACAAGATAGACAAAGCCTTATCCAAACTAATTAAAAGATTGATAGAGAATATCCAAATCAGTAAAATCAGAAACAAAAAGGGGGATATAACTCCAGATACTGAGGAAATACAAGAAATCATTAGGTCATACCTTAAAAACATGTACTACACAAAATTGGAAAAATCTAAAATAAATACATAATTTTCTTGATAGATACCACCTACCAATGTTAAATAGAGATCAGATAAATAATTTATATAGAACTATTATCCCCAAGGGAATAGAAGAGGGCATTAGAATTCTACCAGACATTCAAAGATTTAATGTCAATACTCCTCAAAGTACTCACAAAAAGTAGCAGAAGGAACACTGCCAAACTCATTCTATGAGGCCACAGTCACCCTGATACCCAAACCACACAAAGATTCAACAAAGAAAGAGAATTACAGACCAATTTCCCTCATGAATATAGATGCATAAATACTGAACAAAATACTAATAAACCAAATCTGAGAACATATCAAAAAGATCATCCACCATGATCAAGTTCATCCCAGAGATAGAGGGAGGTTTCCAAATACAAAAATCAGTCAATGTAATCTATCATATAACAAACTGAAAGAAAAATTCACGTGATCATCTCATTAGATGCTGAGAAAGCTTTTGACAAAATCCAACACCCCTTCATGTTAAAAGTCTTGGAGAGATTAGCAATACAAGTGACATACCTAAACATAATAAAGGCAGTTAATAGCAAGCCCACAGCCAACATCAAACAAAATCAAGAGAAATTCAAAGCAATTTCACTAGAATCAGGAATGAAACAATGTTGTCCTCTCCTCCATATCTATCCAATAAAGTACCTGAAGTTCTAGCTAGAATAATAAGACAATGAAAGGAGGTCCAGGGGATAAAAATTGGAACAGTAGATCGAAGTATCCTTATTTGCAGATGATATGATAGGATATATAAGCAACCACAAAAATTCTGTCAGTGAACTCCTACAGTTGATAAACAACTTCAGTGAAGTGGCTTTCTACAAGATCAACTGAAAAACATTAGCAGCCTTCCTATATTCAAAAGACAAATGAACTGAGAAAGAAATCAGGGAACCAACACCCTTCACAATAGCCACAAATAACAAAATATCTTGGGGTGACTCCAAACAAGCAAGTGAAACACTTCTATGAAAAAGCTTTAACTCTTTGAAGAAGAAAATTTAAGAAAACCTTAGAAGATGAAAAGATCTCCCATGCTCCTGGATCAGAAGGATTAATGAAGCAAAAATGACCATCTTACCAAAAGCAATCCCTATCAAAATCTCAATGCAATTCTTTATAGACCTTGAAAAGACAAAACTCAACTTCACATGGAAAAAACAAAAAACAAAAAACAAAAAAACAAACTCAGGATAGCTAAAATAACCCTAAAAAATGAAAGAACTTCTGGAGGTATCAACATTTCTAATCTCAAGATGTACTTCAGAGCCTTAGTAACAAAAACCATGTGGAATTGGCATAAAAACAAACACACTGACCAAGGGAACCATGTTGAAGATTCAGACATAAATCCACACACTTATGGACACCTGATCTTTGATAAAGAAGCCAAAAATATATAGTAAAATAAAGAAAGAATCTTCAACAAATGGTGCTTGTCTAACTGGATGTCTACAAGTAAAAGACTGCAAACAGATCCATATTTATCACCCTGCACAAAACTCAAGTCCAAGTGGTTCAAATACTTCAACATAAAACCAGATATACTGAACTTGATAGAAGAGAAAATGAGGAATAGCCTTGAACACAATGGCACAGGAGACATCTTTCTGAGTGGAACACCAATAGCTCAGGCACTAAGACCAAAGATTAGCAAATGGGACCTCATGAAACTGAAAAGCTTCTGTAAGGCAAAGAACACTGTTAATAAGACAAAATGCCAGCTTACAGAATGGGAAAAGAATTTCTCCAACGCTACTTCCATTAGAGAGCTACTATCCAAAATATATAAAGAACTCAAGAAACTAGACATCAACAAAACAAATAATCCAATTAAAATGTGATACAGATCTAAACAAAGAATTTTCAAAAGAGAATGGTTTAAAAAGATGGCTTAAAAAGAGCCATCTCAAATGGCTGAGAAACTCTTCAAGAAATGTTCAAAATCTTTAGCCATAAAAGGAATGCAAATCAAAACTACTCTGACATTCCATCTTACACCTGTCAGAATGGCTAAGATCAATAACACAAAGGACAGCTCATGCTGGTGAGGATGTGGAGCAAGACGAACACTTCATTACTGATGGGAGTGCAAACTTTTACAGTCAGTATAGAAATCAACATGTTGATTTCTCAAGAAATTGGAAATTGACCTACCTCAAGACCCAGCTATACTAGTCCTGGTCATATCAGAAAGATACTTGCTCAACTATGTTCATAACAGCTTTATTCACAATAGCCCAGAATTGGAAACAACCCAGATGCACCTTAACAGAAGAATGGATAAAGAAATTGTGGTACATTTGCACAGTAGAGTATTACTCAGCTATTAAAAATGACTTCATGAATTTTGATGGCAAATGGATAGAACTAGAAAAAATGATCCTGAGGGAGGTAACACAGTCCCAGAAAAATCAAACATGGAATGACTTACTTATATGTGGATATTGACTGTTAAGCAAAGGACAAAGGAGCTTATAGTTATTAGCCACTGAGTGGGCTCACCAAGAGAGACGAGGAGGTATAATCATAGGCGCAACCCTGCCAGACCTCAGCAGAAAGAACTACAGTCATGGTCAGCACCATACCTGACGGTGGAACCCTGAGCAACTGAACTCAGGTGTTTTTACTGATACAGAACTCCTCAGGTGTTCTACTGATAGCATATGCTGATTATGACCAATCAAACATCTTCCACATGAATCCAACATCTGCAGACAATATAAAACGCTAAAACCTAGGCAGCCCCTCACTCAACAATACACAAAAATAATTATTTTGTACCCAACTAAAATTAAATTTATACATCAGGGGTTGCAATCAACAGACCCAGAGAGACTATGCAACAAGGAGGGCACCCATGGGGACATAGGGATCTCCCTAGTAAAGAGCAAGTGGAACAGAAGGTGCAGGTGGGCTGGAGGATGAGAATGGAAAATAAGTGACCAGATGGAGGGAGAGGAATGGGGGGAAGAATGTATGGAGAGATGACCAGAATTGGAGGAAATTTGGGGCACCAGGAGATCTAGTGCAGTGGAAATTAACTGGGATCTTCAAGGGAGACTCTGGCAAGGACATCTAGTGATGAGGATGGGGAACCTGAAGAGGCTATCTCTTGTAACTGGGCAGGGCTTCCAGTGGTGAGACTGGAACACCATTGCAGCCACAAACCTTCAACTTATAATGTATCTTCCCTACATTAGCTCCTGGGACAATGGAAGGGCAGAAGATCCCCATGCCAAAGGAGAGAGTCCGTGCCTGATACTGCAGGATAGACCAGTAACTAGAGACAGGATAGCTAGGAGATGATCTCTAATGATATCCTTCTCTGCTCATAGATCAGTGCCTACCCCAGTTTTCATCAGAGAGGCTGATGGGAGCAGATACAAAGGCTCAGGCTCAAATCCAGCGTGGAGCTTGGAGAACCTTACAGAATAGGGGAAGGAGGGATGACTGGGACCAGAATGGCCAAGGACACCAGGAAATCTAATCCCACAGAGTCAACTGACCAGCATTGTTAGGAGCTCACAGAGCCTAAAGTGGCAGACATGGAACCTGAAGGGTCCCCCATGTATGTCTTGAGTTTCTCTGGCTTGATATTCTTTGAGAACTCTTAGAGGTTGGAGTGTGTGTGTGTGTGTGTGTGTGTGTGTGTGTGTGTGTGTGTGTGGCCTTTTTGCCTGCCCTTGGGACTCCTTTCTTCCTGCTGGGTTTCCTAGTCTACCCTTAATGTCAGAAGTAGTGCCTGGCCTTGTTCTATCTTGTTGTACCCTGTTTGAGTGGTAACCCTGGGAGGCCTGTTTTTTTTTTTTTTCCCTGGGGAGAGGCAGGAGCTGGGTTGAAGGGGAGACCTGAGGGCTAGGGGAGATGAGGGGAGGTGGGAGGAGTGGAGGGAAAGGAGGAGGGATGTTGGCATATATTATAAGAGAGAAGAAAAATAAGCAAAAAAAATGAATTTTATCAGAATACTGAAAATACGGTTCTATTTTGTAAGGCACTGTGCCCCTTCTATATTGTGGATATAAATGCAGTGAAAACCATTTGGAAATTAATTTTGATAGTAACATATATGGAGATGAAAGATGAATTATTTTAATTTTCCTTTTAATAATCTTGCATAAATATTTCAAGATATTTATAATTGATATACTTTAATAAATTGTACAAATGATTTTTTGAGTTAACATGACAGAGCCTATTGGACAATGTCTGGGGCTCTGATGCTCCTGTCCAACCCTTTACTCCATGGACCATTGACAACTCCACACGCCTCCTCTGCAATGCATGCACAGACAACATTTCATGAGCTATTCCTTTAAGAAACTCACATGCAAACAGTGCTTAGTTCTCTCGTCTTATTCTGTACATTTCTAAAGCAGAAAAGTAAGCACTAGATAACTGGTCAGCCAAACATCACCTATGGGAAGTTTTAACAAATTGAAAATCTCAACTCTGGAATTAATTTGGCATTGAAATATTTTGACATAATTTAGTCTATGATATTAAGTAATCACAATCTCAGATTTATAAGAATATTGAATCTCAAGCAAGATTTACTTTCCTTGAGTTCAGCTAATTACTTTGTTTTGTAGTTTGTTTAATCCATGATTAATAAATTACAACTCTCTATACAAGCCACTGTCAATACTGTCTGATTAGCTATACCTGTAAAAATATCTGGCACTGCATGAACCTTCAAGTCTGTGTTTTATGTTCGTGTTTTTATTAGTATCATTTTACATGCTATATATTCAGTAAGTTATTACTGAACAAGGTATAATGCCTGAAGTAATATCTTTTACTATAAAACAATATGACACATTTTGCTATAATTCTAGAGTTTTATGCTCCCATAAAGTTGTTTCAGAGAATAATTTTTGGGTCCGACCTTTTTTGCTTTGAGTCCACATCATTTTTACAGCAGTTTAGCTGCATTTATTTTTCTTAAAAACTAAACACAAGGAATGTAAGAATATCAGTCCCTTACATTTAGTGACTATAGAATTTATTTTCTCTGTCATGCCAGAAGCTGCTGACACTCCATGATTGGCAGCTCACCGTGGGAAGATTTGAGTGGAGGCTTCATGCCACATGCAAAGCAGAAGAACAACCAGAGCATATCCCCGAGCCCTCGCTCTAGTCCAGGGTGTGTGTGCCTTCAGTGTCAGGGCTTGGATCCATTTCTGTATAAAGTCTTTTTTTCCCTGAACAGCGCAGGAAATTTTGTGTTCGTGGATCAGAAGTTATTTTCAACATGTAGATGTGTCCCTAAAACTGCTGAAAAAGAGAAGCAAAATTACAAAGCATCCACAGGGCTGCAGGGGACAATATTCGTTCAGATTTTATCTCAAGCAGGAGCTCTTTAAAGAGCTTAAAAGATGTCCCTGATCAAAGGGAAATGTCTGCCTGTTTATTAGAAAAAAATTAAAGGCTATTTTGATTATTTTCTAGATGTCTACTCACCAAATACAAGAAAGGGCATAGAAGCAAGTGCATTTCAATAATACTAAAGAAAGAGGAAGGATGACAATTTTATCCATTAAATAAATGAAAACAGGATGTACTTCATCAATATTAAAAACTTTTGTTTTTAAAAAATGCCATTTGTGTATGGGAGTGTATGCACACATGTATGTGCAAGTATGCACACCTGTATGCATGCCTATGGAAGCCAGAGGAGGATGCTGGGTGTTCTCTCTGTCTCATTTCTTAGGGACAAGATCTCTCTCTGAACATGCTATATTTGACATCGAGGAAGCTACATTATTACTTGTGTTTCTACTACCCATAGCTCTGAGATTGCAGGCATGTACAGCTATGACTGGCTTTCTAAAACTGTGGCTGCTAGGGATTTGCACTCAGGTCCTTATTCTTGCACAATAAATACCCTTACCCACTGGGCCATCTTCCAGACACCTGCAAACCACCATTTAAAAAGTGAAACAACACTAACAGAACTGGAGAGAATACTTGCAAAGCATATATCTGATAAGGTGCTTCTGTCTGAAATATGTAAAGCATTTTACAGATGGTTTTAAAAATATAAACAACCTGGTTAGAAATATTCAAATGACCTTCTGCGGGGATATCTATCTAAAAAGATACACAATTTGGCAATATGTACATGAAAATATGCATGATATTCTCAACCACCAGAAAAATGAAAGTCAAAAGCACACATATAAAAAAAACTGTACATATATAGTTAAGGAACCTTTATTAATAAGAAAAAAAAGAGAAGGAAAGTAAGTAACCCAAATGTCCTGTTAGTGTACAGGGTCTGGAGAGTTGGCCTGATGGTTAAGAGTGCTTGCTCCTCTTCTAGAGGACCTGAGTTCAGTTCTAAGTACATCCTTCAGGTGGCTCACAACCACTTGTGGCTTCAGCTCCAGGGAATCCAACACCCTTTTCTGGCCTTTGAAAACACCCACCTCAGCCCCCCTCACACCCTCATACCCTCACACACACACACACACTCTCTCTCTCAATCTCTCTCTCTCTCTCCTTCTCACAGGTAAATAAAAATAAAACAAATGTTTAAAAATAAAGATGAACTAGAACTATACAGAGGTGCATTTCTTAAGGATAAAAGAGAATAACTTACTTAAAAGTGCAACACCACGGGTGAACATGGGGACCATTATGCTACATGACAGAAGCCAGTTTTCATAATTTCATTCATATGAAAAGTCCAGAACAGACAACTCTATTGAGATAGGATGTAGATTAGTGATTGCTCAGGGTTAGGCAGTAGATGGGGAATGGAACATGTACAATAATATGTGCTTTCTTCCTGAATGATGAAATATGTTGGTGACAGCTACCATGGACTGTGAATACACTACAAAAATCACTCAGTTATATGCTTTAAACCAGAGAATTTTATGGTGCCTGAATTATATATCGATAGCATCTTTATATAGATAATTTGAGGGACCTTCATCTGGTTCTACAAAAAAATGGCCTTGCCCATCTTCCTCCCATATTCTCTTTTATACAGTTAAGAATATACGAGTGTAAGATTATTTTGGGTGAAAGAAATGAGAAGGTGGGCAACCTAGAGATCTCATATGTTTAGGAGTGGATAGGGTGGGGAATTCCTCAGGTTTTCTTCTTCTTTTCCATGTATTTCAGTGACTTGCAGAAGCCTCCATGCTGAAAGTCAGACAAAAACAGCTCCAAAAAAAAATGCTTTTCTCTTTAGGTGAAGGATTTAAGCATGCGGGCTAAAGGCAGAAAACATTGTGGTAAAAGCTGCCCCATTCTAGCCAACCACCAGTGGAAAAACCAGCCCTATGCCTGCCACGGCTTCAGTAGTAACCACCTGGAAGTTGATTGCCTACTACCCTCCCTGCTACCCATCCTGGATTAAAAAAGGCAGCATACTTTGGTTACCTCAGTGTGTGGTGCTGGATCCAACGAGAAGCTGTTTTTAGTAGGCAGAGGTTATCTGGTTCTATGGTGAGGTGTTACTGGCAGGATGGAGGGGTGTCAGCTGATCTTCAGTCTCCAGTCTAGCAAGAAGAGTCAACTCTCTGAGCAGCATTGATGAGGTGATGGCAAGCAGACCTTGACTTCACAGGTCAGTAGCAGGTGTTGCTCTGATTCACCATGCCTGATTGGTGTTGACTGGGACCAGTGGTGAGCTGGTGCTCTTCCTCATTTAATCCACACAGTACTGTTGGGGAAGTTTATTTTTAGTAATGTTTGAAATTGTTTTATGCACTATTGGATGAGGGGCTTAGCTTAGCCTAGGTCTAGGGTATTCTGTGTTGTTTGCAGCTGTTGGATCTATGTGGGGGATGTTGATTGGTAATGATCTGCCTATGCTATCAGTAGAATACCTGAGGAGTTCTGAATCAATAAAAACACCTGAGCCGAGACGCTCGAGGTTCCACTGTCGATTGAGTATGGCCCTAGCCATGACTGTGGTTCCCTCTTCTGAGGTCTGGCAGAGTATACACATATGCAAGTGTCTCCTTGTCCTGTTTGCTGAGCTCACACAGCAGAATACTACTCCACAGTACAGTGAGAAGACAATGCCAAGCTAGATGACAGCACCCACGTTATGGGTATAGTTTCTGTATGGAGATGAGCACACAACTATAGCTGCAATTAGAGGCAGGCCAAGATGTTCCTGAATACGGTTAGTTGGCAGTCCTGTTTGCTATCCCTCACTTGGTGGCCGTGGGGCAGAGTAATGAGCAAAGTTTTTGATTTTGTCTTTTCGAAGAGAAAGGACCCTTCCTCTGTTTAGCTTGAGTAGCACAGGAGCTGAGAGGCAGGGTGGCAGTGGAACAATCCCACCAGGGACAGATGGTAGGACAAGTCAGTCAGTACTTTCTAGAGTGGTCTTTATACATCTTTCTTTCTTATTTAAGGTTAGTATACAAAGCCATAGATTTCATTACGAAATTTTCACACATGCCTGTCTTTGTGCCAGTATCATGCTATATGTGTTATATCATTAAAGGAGCGAGCGATCAGCTTTTGTGACGACTCCAGAATTTCCATTCTTGCTAAGAATTCCTTTAGCTAGTCATTGCCTTTTTCTGTTGCCATATGAGTTTGGGGGGGGTTATTTTTCCTACTTCTGGGAAGATTGGATTCAAATTTTGATGGCGACTGCACTGAATCTGTAGATTGATTTCAGCTAACTAGCCACTTTTTAAAATACCAGTTCTTCCTACGCAGTGGCGCGGGAGTTTTTTCCATCTTCTGGTGTCTATGTCAATTTATATCTTCAGCATCTTGATGTTTTCATTGCTGAGGTCTTTAACCTCCCTGGTTATGCATTTTCCTATGTGCTTTTTAAAATGACTTTTGCAATTTATTTATTTATTTATGTATTTATTTATTTATTTTTATGTGCATGGGTGTTCTACCTACGTGCATTTCTGTGCATCATGTCCATGACTGGTGCCTGTGGAGGCCAGAAGACGGGGTTAGATACTCTGGACTGGACTTACAGATGATTATGAGTTGCCATGTGGTACTGGGACTCAAACCAGGTCCTTGAAAGAGCAGCCAGTGTTCTTGACCAATGAGCCATCTCTCCAGCACCTCTCTGGCAATTTTGAAGCTATTATATGTGAATGGTGAATATTTTTCCTGTTTTCTTTCTCAACAAATTCATTATTAGCATATAGATGCTGAACTTTGTATATTGTCTTTGTATCCTGCTATTTTGCTAATAGTGTTCGTTAGTCAAAATAATTTTGATGGAGCCTGTAGGATCTTTTAAGTAATAGGATCATGTCTTCTGAAAAGAGGGATAACTTGACATCTTCTTTTCAAACTTGTGTCTTACTTATTTTTATTTTCAAATTGATCTAGCTAAGACTTTGAGAACCACAGTTAGTAAGAGTGGCAAGAATTGGCACCCCTGTCTCCTTCCATATTTTAGAAGAAATCTCTCAAATTTTCCTCATTTAGCATACTGTTGGCTGTAGATTCATCATATATAATCTTTATAGTATTGAGGGATACTTCTACCCCTTCTACTCCTAATTCATCTAAGGTTTTTTATCATGAAGGTGCACTGAACTTTGTCTTCTGCATCAGTTGAGATATGGATGTGTGCTGGCTGCCCTTAGATCTACTTAAGGGTGGAATCACACTTATTTGAATATGTTTTCACACATATTTCTGTTTATGCTGAAATAGTCTTGCATTCTTAGAATACAGCTAATTTGGTCACGTGTGTTATATTACTAATGTATTCTTGAATGTGATTTGACCTGTATAGCATTCAGAGACCAGAGAAGTCTGACCATACATACCCACATACTCTTCATTCTACCTCCAGCATGAAGGTTTTAAACATTTCTAATTTTCTATGTTTGGTGTTTGCCTCCATGTATGTGTGTCTGCCACGTGTGTGCCTGATGTCTGTGGAGGCAAAAAGGCAATGGGTTTCCTGGCACTGGAGCTACTGGCAGTTGTGAGCTGCCATGTGAGTGCTAGGAATTAAGTCTGGGTCTTCTGGAAGAGCAGCCAGCTAAGATTTTCTCCCACCCATTTCATTCTATATCTAAAAGGAACACTTACCTACTGAAACAGAGACTTATTGGGATCCTCTATCTCAAAATATAATATGCAAAATGACCCCAGGGCAATGAGTAAAAATACATTTACTCCTTGTTCCCTCAAACAAGGAAAGTAGTGACATGAATGAAAAGGAAAATCGAAAGGAAAATCTAAAGCTGATACGAATCAGAAGGCGTTAATTAACAAGGACTTTTAAGCAGCCATAGTAAAAATGCTTCTTTAACATTATGTGTCCTTGAAGCAAATTAAAAAAAAAACAAACTAGAAAATCTCAGTGAAGAAATAGAAACTATAAGAACTCAACACATACTGTAGAACTGACAGATATAAGAACATAAACTAATGGAAATCCCTCTGTATCCTGGGCAAATGTGAGCCCCACTTTTATGAGGTTCCATAAAGGTCCCACTTTACCTGTCCTAAAGGGCTGATGAAGTTGGCACAGTCTAGCTGCCTGGAGGGAGAATGAATGTGTTGTCTTAGGCCATTGGATGGCACAACTCCTTCTGCTTGGCTCAGAATGCAGAGAACAAATGAAGAACCCAACTATTACATTTCTCGGGGTGGGGGGCTTGTGGAGAAGAATTGATCTTTATATCCAGTCCCTCAGTTTATCTAGCCTGCTTAAGAATTGTCAACTGTCTGCAATTTTTAGAGTGCTAATATGAATGGCAAAATCTAAATGCTTGAAGGAAAAAGAGAAGTCAGTGTGGGCTGGTAGCATATGGCCATATGTAGCCATTTCTCCTAGGTCAGTGTAGAGCAAACAAATATAAACCACTGTTGTCTGTTTTTCTCTGAGGACGGAAAGAATTGCTCCCATCCCTCAATGCATAATTTTTCCAGGTGTATACTAAAGTTCTAGGTTCTGAAGTTTTTGTCTGTAAATGTTGAAGGGACCTGGAATAATGTACCCGCCTGGAGAATGTTTAAAACAGAGATGGAGGTTTGGAGTGGTAATTGCTGTAGCCCTCTTACACTATTACATGATATGTGGGCAAAAGCTCTTTGCTCCTCTCCTAAGAATGTGATTGTCATGAGTAACTGTTCTCTGTGCTAAGCATTTCCATCTTGGGGCAGTTTAAGGGGACTTAGCTGTTCTCCCTTGCAAAAGATCATCCCTGCTAGGCTTGTTGATGGTTTATACACACACCCTCCCAGTGGAATCCAACTATTCCCTACCTATCTACTGGCAACTCTGCATGTAGCCTGGGGGGAGGGACTTGAGTATATATAGGCCAGAGGAAGTTAGAGTAGGGAAGGAGGGTTTCATGTAGGTGGGTATAGGGTAGTCCTTATCCCCGCTGTGTATCACACCTAGAAAATGTGATATATTGGGAGAGGAGTGCCCATGTCCTTGGAAGTAACTCCTCACCTGTGCTCTGCAAAGGAAGCCCAATGAACTCATTGGTTCCTCAGACTGAACTTTGGTAAAATTGTGTCTCAGTTGTCATCGGGGCCTTAGGAGAAGGGGTAGACATTGCTTATGTGTCCTCCTGGGGAGAGATTTAGAAACCTTCTAAGTTTTATGAGAGTTACCTACGGAAGTGCATTTAGTCTCTTGTTCTTTAGCACCTATGAGAACCAATATACTTTAGATGCTTGAGATGTGCAATGAACAAGATGGTAGAAAAGTACTGTTCAAGTTTTAGAGACTTCTAGAGTGTCTAGTTGACTGGTAAGGGTTTTTCTCTTTATAAGGCTAGCATTTGAAGAGCAGAGTGGCCAATTTACCTAATGTACAAAAACTGATAGAAATATTTGAGGAAAATGGAAAAATCAGGTAGAAACTTAGCAAACAAAGCAACAAGATAACTCGTTTGGAACAGACTCCAGACTAGAGTTACATGACTTATTTAACAGAGAATTCAAAGTAATTCTCACAAAGATGCTTAGAGAGTTCCTGGAAAAATGCATGAATAAAGAATTTCACTGAGGGTATAGACACTATTAAAAAAATGAACCAAACAGAAAACACAGGGCTCAAGAACATAATTCATACTTACATTGAAAAATTCACTAAAAGCAGACCAAATCAAACAGGAAAGAACATCAGTGAATTCCAGGTGGAAAGAATTCAGTTCAAGAAAGAAAAGACTATCAATAAAATTATTTAAAAGAATGAAGAAAATATAAGTGACTTACCAAACATTATTAATCCAACCAACATATGCATTATGAGAATTTCAGAAAGGTAAAACAATAGAGCATATCAAAAGATATAACATTTAAAAAGTTCCCCAATCTGTGAAAAGAGGTGAATGCTCAGATCAAAGATGCCTAAATGTCAAAAGATAGGATGCACCTAAAGAAATTTATATTGAGAATTACTATAATAGACCTATCAGATGTCAATAATAATGAGACTTTTGAAAGCATCAGGAAGAAAGTGACTTTTCAGGTATAAGGGAACTATAAAACTCTCAGTGGATGTTGCAAGAGACATTGTAGACTAGAGGGAATTAGCATGATATAGTCAAGCTATCTACCAACAATCACAATATAGGCCCATATGTTTGAATACATGCTCCCCAGTTGATGGAACTATTTAGGAAGGCTAGGGAGGGTGGCCTGGTTGGACAAGGTGTGTTACTGGGAACAGGTTTTGAGGTTTCAAAGGTCTTCCATCATTCCCAATGTGTTCTCTGCTTCCTACTTGCAGATAGAGATGTGAGCTCTCAGCTGCCATGTCTGCTGCTATTCCTTTGCTCTGCCATCATGGACTCTAGGCCTCTGAAGCCATATGCCCAATTAAGCGCACTATTTTATAAGTTGCCTTGGTAATGCTGTTTTGCCACAGCAAGAAAATAGTAACTAAGACAGTTACCCAGCCTAGCTATAATGTAAAATCCTACTGAAGTTAAAACATGGTTTGGTTTATTCATAAACAAATCAATTTCAATCTCACCTGGAAACTTCCTTCCTGCTTGCTAGCTTTTCATAGTGTCAGAAAATGTTATGTAGGCTTCTGGGGGAAAACTACATCAATGTCTTGCCCAGTACTAGACCCTGCATGTTATATTATTGATCCATCTGGTAAGATATGGCCCTGATACATAAATGGCAAGATTCATGTAGGGGTAACCAATCACTTTCTGATTAGATTTGAGGCCTCTTCCACATTGGAAAATTTTATGCCTGGTAGTATAATCCTGGCCCAAATTCCATGCATGAGGAAGTCATTGGCCCCAGGATAGTTCTTTGTATTGTTATTTTGCTCAATAATCATGTTGTAAAATTATCTTCTTCTTTTTTTTGGTTTTTGTTTTTTTGAGACAGTTTTTTTTTTTTTTTTCTGTTGTAACTATGGCTGTCCTGGAAGAACTTACTCTGTAAACCAGACTGGCCTCAAACTCACAGAGATCTGCCTGCCTCTGCCTCCTGAGTGCTGAGATTAAAAGTGTACACCACCACCTCCTGGCATAAAATTGTCTTCTAAGTATTTATGTTTATAACCATAATCCTGAACTGTTTTCAATCTTTGTCAGAGAGTCCTACTTTTACAATGGGTAGCAGTCAATGCAAAGACATATATTTGGTCAAAGTGCTGAGAACAGGTGATTATGAGTGCTGAGTCTTACTAAAGGAGACATATTTAGCACCCATCTCTACCACCAAGGCTCAGAGAATATTATGAAAGAAGAGACAGAATGAAAGAGAGAGCTGAATGATGGTGATGAGTTTTTTGAAATGCTGTCCTCTGGACAGTATGTGGCTATCATATTCATGAACTCAGTAGCCATGGTTACCTGCACAAGACTGACATAAAATTAAGCCAGCCCAAATTATGTTATAGACAGGGAAGGTGTTCTTTAGACCTCAACATTTATTGAGGAGCTCTTTGCAGTTGATAGCTGCATGGGGAGGAAGGTTCATTCTGTTGCGAGTGTATTCCTACTTAAAGTTTTCCTATGCCTATACTCATTCACATACAAGGAGCACCGATTTGACTCAGTGAGTTATAAGGAAAAAAAAGTGATGGAGTTGAGAGGTGGATGTGTTAGGGAACACACGGGGCAGTGTGAGGAGGGGATGGCGTTAAATATGATTATATTTCATTGTATCCATGTATGGAAATTTCAAGAAAAAAATGTAAAAAAGTAAAAAAAAAAGAGGTCATAGAAAAATAATTCATGCACTCAGACTTGTCTTTTTGAAAGGTAAAAAACTGACAAAACTTTAGAGTACCTATGAGAAAAATCCACAGACTGTCTAGAATAAACTAATGAACAACAGGAGATATTGCAACTGATGCCATAAAAATAACAAGGATTATAAGGGACTATTATGAGCAAACACAGAGAATAAATTGTATAGCTTAGAAGAAATGAAGCCCTAGAAACGTACAACCTGATGAGACCAAATCATGAATGAATAGTAAATTTGAACAGATCTATAACTAATAAGCCAAATGAATCGGCAATAAAAAAAACTACCAACAAATAAAATTTCCACATCAAATGATTTCACTCTTGAATTCTACTAAATATTTAAAGAATTAATGGCAATCCTTCTTAAGCGCTTCCAAAGAAATTAAAGGGAAGGAAACATTTCAATATTCATTATATGAAGTAACTAATGCAATATTGAAGTAAGACAGACATCACTAAAAAGAAAACTATGGTTGTTTCTCAGTATTTATGAAGGACTTATTCTAGTACATTCTGTGAATACCAAAAAAAATCTGTTGGTGCTGAAGTCACTTGCAAAAATATATTACTGGTATATAAGAAACAAACATTGTAATACAGTAAGTACCATCCTCTTCTTTCTTTCTTCTGTGTTACGTAGCCCAAGCTTGCCTCAAATTTGCTATGTTTCTGAAGATGCCCCTAAATTCTGGACCTTTATGCCTCTACCTGCCAAGCTGTGTGGTTGTGAGCAGGTGCCATCAGATGCAACTTAATGCAACTCTGGATACCAAACCTAAACCATTGTGCATGCTAAGCAAGCATTCTAACAACTGAACAACATCCCTAAGCCTTACCACAAACTTTTACTTACCTCTGGGTTATTAGCTATTCCTAATGCAAGTTCTGTATAAATGTTGTATATTTTATTTTTATACAATAATGGGAAGATCAAAAATGCTTATCACATATGTAGCCAATTTAGATCCAACTCCAAGAACACATGGAAAATAAGTTGAGAAATGCAAAAAAAGAAAAAAAAAGGTTTTGGAGTGTGACAATCTGTAAAATCATAGCAGGTTTCAACATCATATGCCTATTCGTCATTTCAGAACATGCTGGATTTAACTAACACTATATTTGGGGTTCATGGTTAAAATCTAACATTTGGGAATTTTATGAATTTTTAAAAGTGCTTTTGATTCATGATTAGTTCAATTTGTGGATCTTGAACCTATTGAATAAAGAAAACTATCCCCTATAGGCCAAATCCCTGATGGGTGTTTATGCAAGAGTCTTCTACAAAATACTAGTGTACCAATTCCAATACTATATCAGAGAGTGTATACATTATGAGACTGGAGAGAAGACTCAATAGTTAGTAGGACTTGTTGTTCTTGCAGAGAGAACCCAAGCAATCACATGGCAGCCATAATCCATATATAACTTCCTGTAGGGGTCTGATGCCCTCTTTTTGCCTCTCAACATGCACATAGTGCAGTTACATACAAACAGGCAAAACACTCAGATACATAAAATAGAATAATAGAATAGAATAAATAAATATTTTAAAGAACTGTTTATAAACCACATGGATGTCATTTATCTATATGAGGGCAACATTATTCAGCTTAGAAAAATAAATAAATATGGTATACTATATTTATGAGATGTCTTAGTCATGAAGACATGTCTTGGTCATGAAACACCATGACCAAAAGCAAGTTGAAGAAGAAAGGGATTATTTGTCTTACATTTCCAAAACATTGTCCACTGAAGGAATACAGGGTAGGAACTCTCAACAGGGAAGGGAACTGGAGGCAGGAGCTGATGCAGAGGTCATGGAGGGCTGCTGCTTATTGTCTTGTTCCTGTTTTTGGTGGTCATCCATTCATACTGGCATCTCCAAAATGCTGGGTCTCTGCTGCAACCAGGCTGCCTTTTCACCAAAAGACTCTCCTGGCTCTTTATTGTATCAAGCTGAAATTTCTCTCCATGACTCCTTCAGTTTGGGGGTTTCATATGTTACTAAGGCTGCACCTTCTCCGGTGACCTGTCTTGGCCTCTCACAGTACCAAGCCTCAGGTGCTCTTCATGACACCTCCATGCTTTCAAATCCAGTACCCTCTGGGAGACTCTTACACATTACCAAATTAGGCTGCCATTGCAAGGTACAATGTTGGCCAGCTCTGGAACACAGCTTCAGTGAGTTGACTCTGAGGAAATACTTCCCAGATGTCTTCACTTCATTGATGCTGGTCTCTTTTTAATCACTTCTAATTTCTTAGCTCTAATGACCAGCATTAATTTTCCCAATAAAACAAAGGTTTTGGTTCAGTGATTCTGTCTTCTTTAATCAGAGCTGATTTTTACAGCTGATTACAACTGTCTCAATAGATGTTGAGAAAGCAAGTTATAAAAATCAACATACTTTCATGAGTAAAATAATAACTCAGAATACCAAGGATTGAATGAAATACACTGAAAATAATAAAGACAATATGTGAAAAGATAGCATTGTACTAACTGTTGAATCTTAAACTTTTCTTTTAACATGAGGAATAAGAAAAGTACCTATTCTTGCCAGGTGGTGGTAGTGCAAGCCTTTAATCCCAGCACTCGAGAGGCAGAGGCAGGCAGATCTCCATGAGTTTGAGGTCAGCCTAGTCTAGAGAGTAAGCTCCAGGACAGTCAGAGTTACAAAAGAGAAACCCTGTCTCAAAAAAATCAAAAAAAAAAAAGTTCTCATTACATTCAACAAATTACTGAAGATACTGGACAGGGCAATTAGACAAGAAAAGAAATAGATAGTAAAAGACGTTCAAATTGAAGAAGAAAAATAAAATGGCTCCTGTTTGCTGATGATATTACATTATGTAGAGAAAAACTTAAATACTCTGCAAGAGACGTATTAGAACAACAACAAAAGCCAATTAAGTAAATTTGCAAAATACAAAACAAGACATAAGATCAGATTTATTATTAAAGACTCTGATGTGGTAATTGTGAAAAAAACAATAACACAGTAATACTAAAATTACTATAAAATTTAGGTATCAAGAAAAATTTGCCAGGTGGTGGTAGCATACTTCTTTAATTCCAGCACTTGGGAGGCAGAGGCAGGCAAATCTCCATGAGTTTGAGGCCAGCCTGGTCTACAGAGTTAGTTCCAGGACAACCAGAGTTACCACAGAGAAATCCTGTATTGAAAAAAACAAACAAAAAAACCAAAAAAACCAACCAAACAAACAACAAAAAACCCACAAACAAAAAAGAAAACTTGTAGCAGAACACCTGGAAGAAGTTTTTGTTATTTTAGTTTCTTTAAAAATGCAAAGTGGCATGTGGGCTAGATTTGTGTTTCCATCCCAGGTGTGGTAGATATTTATGAGTTGGATTTGGAATGCTTGATGCAGGTGACTATAATTTGTTTAGGTGCAGTTGTTCTGGCACTCGTAGCTTGTTCTTGGAATCCCGTGGTGCTTGGATTTATGGGAACTTTCACATAGCGTATAAAAGGTGTGAAGCCCTGAAAGCCAGTTTGGGTGTTGGTTGTGGTTCATTAGTTGGTTTGTCTGTCATTAGTGTGTTGATTCTTATTTAAAAGAACAAAGGTTGGAGAGAGTGAGTTTACAGATAGTGAGCTGAGATGCTAGTGTGACTCACTGTCAGCTAGTCCTCTTCAAGCTTAGGATAGCCTAAGAGGCTGTGAAGATTTCTATCTTTCTCTCATTCTATAACAAGGCAGCCTGCAAAAGTGGTGAAAAATTCTTTCTATCCTTCCTTTCTCTTTCCCTAAATTGAAGGTAAACGATTGTAGTTAATAACTACACGTTGCACACTGAAAATACAAAGATCTAGGAACAATTAGACACTGAAATGGATAGATGTCTTATATTTATAGATTGGAATATTTAATACTGTTTAAGCATCCATCGTAACTGTGATGCTCAGATTCAATGCAAACCCTAGCAAAATCTCAATGGCAGGTTTTATATACAAAGGAAATAAGTCCCAAGATTTTTATGGAAATACAAAATCACAATTAGTCAGATCACATGGTCTAGCTTAGATGTTGAATGTCCCTTAGCTCTTCATTAGGTGGAGCCTTGGCCCCAGATTGCCATAACTTAGGGGAGCAGAACCTTTAGAGATGAATGTCTGGTGGGAAGTGCTTAGGTGACTAGAGGACACAGATCAGAGGAGACTGTGGGACTCTGCTCTCCTTTCCCCCTCTGCTTTCTGGTTCCTTATATGTTGGTGGATTTGCTTTGTTGCTTGCTTCTGCTGTGGGGTGCTGCCCTCACTAGGGGTCCAAAGGGTTGCAGCATATGATTTTGTGTGGAAGATTCTTGAACTGTGAGCCAAAGTAAGCTGTTTCTTTCTTCTGTATTTGTTTTTAAACATTTGTTTTGTATTATTTTTGATAATTTATACATTATTACTGTGTTTACATTATTTACACCCCACACTTCTGTCCTCTATTTCCTCTCTTGGCTCCTTCCTCAGGCCCAATGTCATGAACTCCTTATCTGTTCACCTTCCTTAATTATACACACACACACACACATAAATTCAACATACAGCATGCTGAATCCATTTAGTATTGCTCATATGTATATGTGTTTAGGGATCACCTCCTGGGGCTGGATAACTATCAGTTTATCCCTGGCAAGTGACCATTCTCCTTTTATCAGCTACCAATTTCCTATAGTTCTTCATCTAGTTGTGGGGCGTTGTGAGATGTCCCATATTCATGTTGCGTATCAATAGGTATTATTTTGTACATCTTGCTGTGACAACATCCTTTTTGGAACAACTGTCATACATAAAAGATACTCTCTTGTAGGAGCCATCCTGGTTCTCTGGCTCTTGCAATCTAGAGGATACATGTTGGAGGGAATGTCTTGGTTCCTGGCTCTGACAATCTAGAGGACATTATCTGGTAGCAGATGTTCTGGTTCTCTGCTCTACTGACTGTGCAGTGTCCATCCCAACAGATATATCGAAACTGCTACTTTTTGTAAGTTATTTGCTTTGAATGCTCCTGTATACTGCTGGAAGTCTGATTGACAAAGAAAATTGGTACCGCAATGCTGTGCTTTGCTGTAAATATACAATGTGATACAAAGTAGCTTTTGTCATTTAATTTTGAGAAGGATTTGGGAGACTATGAAAAAGTAAGCTAGAGAAAGCCTAAAGTGTATAGTATTATAACCGGAGTTTACTGAGTGATTGTACTGGGAGATGCTAATAGAAACGTGGATCGAGGAGCTGGAAAGATGACCCAGCTCTTACGAGTATCTACCCCTCTTGCAGGGGATTGGAGTTCAGTACTCAGCACTAGCATCAGGGAGCTCAAAACTGCCTGTAGCTATAGACACGATATTAAATGCTCTAGGGTTTTGCAAACACTTGCATTCACATGCAATTAACATACTCAGACACATACTACACAACATAAAAACAATAAATTTAAGTTAAAAAAGAAACATGGACTAAAAGTCTGTACTCATGATGTTTCAGGTAGAAATGGAGACTCTGTTATGAATCAGATTCAAGGCTCCTGATAATATCATGGCAAAGACTCTGTATTGATTTTCTTACTCTTTGTACCTTTGTGGGACTCTGATCATAAAGGTGATATGTCACTTTACCTGCCAAAGGAGCTTTCAAGGAAGAAATCTGTGACATGAGTATCATTGGCTGCTTTGAGCTAAATTTATCATAAGAATTGCAAGCAATGATTGAAAGCATTGTAATTTAGCAAAAAAAAAAAAAAAAAAAAAAAAGAATGAATTAAAGGTGCACCCAAGATGGGTCCATTTGCTAAAGAAATTAGCACCAACAAAAGAGTCACCAAAAAGGCATCGGGATAATAAGAAAGACTTACTTTCTTTTCTGGGTTTAGGGTTTCTTAAGTATTTTCTGTAATGTTGGTTCAGTGGTCATGAATTCAGTTAATTCTTGGTTATCTTAGAAAGTCTTCATTTCTCCTTTGTGTCTGAAGAATAATTTTTCTGGAAATAATCATCTAGGTTGACAGTTCTTTTCTTTGAGTATCTTAACTACATCATTACATTCCCCTCTGGCCTTAAGAGTTTTGGCTAAAAGGTTGTATTTTCTCCCCATTCTAATTCAGTATATGTTTTGTATTTTTGAAATTTTAGAGCATCTAGTCAAGGGACAGAAATGAAAAATTATGAATAGGAAACACAGACATTCTATTATTCCTGTTTGTAAATGGCATTACTCTATCTTTAGAGTAATGAACTCTAGATAGAGTAACTGAATTCTTCTGACTCCGGCTTACTCTGGGTAAACTGCTCTAAAGACTCCACTAAGAGACTCTAATTTGATAACAAATTCATCAAAGTGGCAGAATCAATACACAATATATCCAACCAGTATGTAAAGCATCAATCAGTAGCTGACACTGCAAAAGAGGACATGGGCTGACGGTAGAACTTAATACTATTATTATCCTAGAGGAACATAGCAATAAAATGATTCCTAATGACATAATGCTATAGTCATAGATCAGTACCTCATACAACCATCATCTGAGAATCTGCTTGTAGTAGATGACATTAATATAGAAACCCACAACAAGACAATGTGTAGAAAGTGAGACTTTGGAACACTCAGCACTAAATTATAGCTGTAGATATGATTCAGGGCAAAGGTGGTTTATTCTTTTGTCTAATTAAATCACTGGTTCTAATACTTGAGCCCTGGAGCATTTCAGCCTTTGTACATTCTGCTTTCTAGTCTAGACCTGGAACTGGAAGGCTTCAGCCTTTGTACTATCTAGAATATTTAAATCTCTGAGACTCACTGGTGACTGAGTGAGTCATCCCTACTAGCTAGCTCTCTCTGAACTCAGAGCTGTACTGAACTCAAACTCTTCTCCAAGATGTAGGTTCAAACTGACCTTCTGAGCTGCTGACTGCTTCTGACTGAACTCTTCTAACTCTAGCTCACTTTGGCTGACCTGCTCCGCTTGACTTCAGATGGACTCACTCTTCCTGTCTGATACTGAATTCTTCTGCCGAGCTGCCTCTGTCTCTGTGTCTCTCACTGAGCTGGCCTGTTTCAGACTGCTTTCCTCATACTGCCTGCTGTAACTCACTGCTTAAACTGGCTGCTGCTCTGAGATGAGAGTCTGCCTTTCTATCATCAGAGTTTGGCATGTCCTCACTCTGACTCACTCTGCTAATTCTTCGTCTGATGAGTCACTTTGCCTGTCTTTTATTGACTCTTCTCAGATGTCACTTCTTTGTAACACTGAGTCTTTCTGAGCTCTGCTTCCTGTGTCCACTTCCACACTCGGTTTCTGCCTAAGAGATTAAAGGCATGCACCACCACTGACTTCTGAATACTGAGATTAAAGATATGTATCAACATTCCTAACATTCTTTCTACATTTCATCTGGACCACACAGACCTCTAAATGTGATACCTTTACATTCCTCTATACTAAGTGGGATGTTTTCATCAACATCCTACCCTAAGTCTTAGGGATCTATTTGGAAAAGGAGTAAGAAATATTGTAAGAGCCAGAGGGAATGGATGACTTCAAGGAAACAGTGTTTTTCAGACACAGCAGGACTGATGTACATATGAACTCAAAGAGACTTTAGCAGCATACACAAAAAATCTGCACAGGTTCAAGACAGATGGGGTCCTAGCACTGATAGGAAGAAGTGGACATGGGCTCTATGCTGGCTAGTTTTATGTTAATTTGACACATGGTATAGTCATCAGAGAGGAGGGAACCTCAATTGAGAAACTGCCTCTATAAGATTGCGCCGTATGCTAGCCTGTAGGACGTTTTCTTAATTAATGAGTGATGGGGGAGGGTTCAGCCCATTATGGGTGGGCATACCTCTCTGCTGGTTTTCCTGGGTTCTGTAAGAAAACATGTTGGGCAAACCAGTAAGTATCACTCTTCCATGGCCTGCACCAGCTCCTGCTTCCAGGTTCCTGCCTGGTTTGAGTTCTTGACCTGACTTCCTTCAGTGATAAACAGTGATACAGAAGTATGAGCCCAATAAACCCCGTCCTCCCCAAGTTGCTTTTGGTCATGGTATTTCATCACAGCAATAATAATCCTTACCAAAACAAGCTCTCACCACTGATTAAGAAGCTATCTGCAATTGACAGCTGCTGGCAAAGGAGAAATCAGTTTTCTCCAATGCAATCTCATTGGGCATATTAACTACACTCCAAGGCAAGTCCCATATGTAGGAGCAGTTGGCCAACACAAAAATAAACTCTGTTTTGTTTGTTTGTTTCTTTTTTGTTTGAACTTTGTTTAGTTTTGTTTCAGACATTCTTTTTTCTCATTAGTTTTTTATTTGTTTAAATTTTTGTTTTTATGGGGTTTGGGTTTGTTTGTTTTTACTTTTGGGGAGAGAAAATAAAGATGGGTGACTTGTATAAATGAATATGCATGTGTGAAAGCTAGGAAGGGTCTATATTCCAGAGGTCTCTATGAAGGAATTGCATTCAGAGGCCTGTATGGTCCAGATAGTATGTAGAAAGAATGATAAGAAGTTTGGTACATACCTTTAATCCCAGTAAAGCAGTGGTAACAAGAATCTTTAATCCCAGTATTCAGAAACAGTGGTAGTCCACACCTTTAATCTCTAAGATAGAAAGAGAGTATGGAAACAGACACAGAAAGCTGAGCTCAGAAGGAGTCAGTGTCAGATTGAAAGTGAGGAATGAGATGAGTCAGAGTGAAGGATAGGCAAATTGACTAATCAGAGGAAGAGTTAGCAGAGTTAGTCAGAGTGAGGACATGCCCAACTCTCACCATAGAAAGGTGGGTTCTTAGCTTTGAGCAGAGTTAGTTGCAGCAGTCAGTTACCTAGGCAGTATGATGAGGTAAGAAGTCTTAGGCAGGCAGATGGGGGACAAGATAGAGAAAATGAAGTAGTCTGACTAAGGAGCAGAGAGGCTAACTGAGGCAGTATGGAGCAATGAGAGCTCAGGGAGAGACAGATACAGGGGCAGCTTGACAAAAGTCAGTATCAGACAGGAAAGCTTGGCAGAAGTCAGTATCAGACAGAAGTCAGTATCAGTTAGAAGCTAAGCAGAGCTATGGCTACAGTCTAGGGAGGTGGAGAACATCTGGGAGGAGTTGGGGGAGGAGAAACATGATAAAAATGTATTGCCAGAGGGGTTGAGGACACCAGGAGAACATGGCCCACAGAATCAACTAATCAGAGATCATATAGACTGAAGGGGGAATCATGAAGCCCGCGTGGGTCTGCACTAGGTCTTCTGCATATATGTTATGATTGATTAGCTTAGAGTTATTATAGAACTTCTAACAGTGGGAGTGGGAGTGTCTCTGACTCTTCTGCCTGCTTTAGGGACCATTTTCCTCCTACTGAGTTGCCTCACCCGCCCTGATATGAGCCTTTGTGCCTAGTCATGTTATCTAGTCTTGTTGTTATGCAGTAACATATCCTTGCTATCCCTGGGAGCCCTGCTCTTTTCTGAAGTAAAACAAAGGAAGCACTTGGATCCAGGAGAGAGTGGAGGTGTGGGTATGGAGGGGCTTGGAGGAGTGGAGAGAGGAGAAACTGCAGTCAGGACGTATTATATGAGAGAATAAATAACAATAAAAATAAGGAAAAAAATGTTTTAATTTAAAAAAAGCAGGAAAACTTAGACAAAATAAGAGAAAAAGAAAGAATGACAGAAACAAAACGGAATTACTTCTCACAATTTTTTCTGAGTATTTTAAGTTTTGCACTAAGTTTGTTCATGATTTAGTTGTCCCTTTTTTTCCATTTGCTTTTCTGAGGTTATATAAAATTTCTATTGGTTCTTCTTAAAACTTGAGGATTGTTCACCAAGAATGTTTCCTGGTCTAAAATTTCTTCCTAGGGTGATTTTGAATTCTACATATAGTTGTTTCCATTTAAACAAGACTATTTACATTTAGAATTTATCCTCCCTTTTAGGAATTTCTCATTTTGAAACGTAATTTATCCACTTGCTTAATTTTTATATTTTTTTTCTTATGATATCTCCAGGGCTTCCAAACTCATATTTTTACCTTTCATTATTTTGTTTTTAATTGACATAATATTAGTATATTATGTTCTGATGCCTGTATATATTGTTTTATAATAAGATCAGTGGTTTTAACATATGTACTATATCAGAAATTTATCATTTCTTCATGAAAACATTTAAAATCTTCTCTTCTATCTATTTTGGTATTAAAGAAGATTATTGTCACCCATGGATACCCTATTTTCAAAAAGAAAAACAACAGAAGTTATACCTTCTAACTGTAACTTTGAACACATTGACCAATCTTTTCCTGTCCCCTTTCAATATTGGTAGTGAAAATTTATTTTATCTTTTTTTCCCGAGAAGAGAGATAAATATTTAATTCATTAAACTTTTTAAGAAGCTAAATTTGATGTTCATGAATTTCTATTTCTTTCTTTTCTACTTTTTGGCATTACTGAATATTGAACCAAAGGGCTCCAGCTGATAGGCACCTGCTCTACCACTATCAGTAGCCTTTTATTTTCTTCCTGATTTTTAATTTTGTTGATTTGACCTGTACTGTTACTAAATTCTTAATTCTATGTTCTTTTAAATGATGTATTATGAAGACTTTAGATACCATTATTGTTTTCTCAAAGAGTTTTTGTTCTAATGAGAGTTAAATACCGAGAAGGTATTTTTCTTGGCAGAATCTTGGGTTTGTGCTTTATTAGATATATCTGGATTTTGTGGGCCACTAACTCTTAAGTAATGGCTCATTCATTTCAATGGAGACTTACTTTAGGGCAACAAGATATGAACAAAGTGTATCTTTATTGAAGGAAAAATGTAAATATTTGGGTCAGATTCCCAGCTTCTGCTGGAGATGACCCCTCTGGAATCTTGTCCCAGCATGCACTATTTTCAACTGAGGATTTGGGATTTTACACTGATGTTTGCATTGTCCATTGTTGAGTTTCTCAGTTTCATTGATTGTTTCCCCTAACTATGCTCTCTCATTCCCAGGGCAGTATAGCTTTCTCCCTGACCCCCACTTTTGTCCTGGGCTAGGGAATAGTACACCCCAGGAAAAGCTGCATGGATATATGATCTAGTCTGTATACTTGCTCTCAAGACTTGAATGCCTTTCAGCTTTAATCTGGAGTTGGTTGCTCTCTACTGCCTGCACTTAGTCACACTTTATACCACATGCTCACTGGATAATTGTATGGCCAGAGGGGTCACTCTGAGAGGAAGTCATTTCACTGTTTCCCTAGCCACCACATTAAACCTTGCTCTACTGTTACCCTTCATGACATAATTTATCAATTCTTGTCTATTAATATGACCGTGAATATTATCCTGAAAGTTTCACTTTTGTTTGTTCTTTATTCCCATCCTTGATTTAGTAAATGCAACTCTGCCTTCATCAGCACAAGTATTTCCAATTATTATTCTTACCTGAGTGTATTTTGTATATAGATTTACTATAGATTATTCATCTATACTTCATCAGTTGTTACTTATGGGTAAAACAAATAAACAAATAAAACCAACACAAAAGTAAAAATTTCAAGACTAAGAACCATTTAACTTTTGTATCTATCCTGTATATCAGGAAGTCAATGGTTGCCAAACACCAATGCTAATAAAACATCTTGCTGTGGTCAGGAACACCTTACTTGAAAAAGTAAACATGCAAAATGGAGTTTTCATGTTGCTTACTTTCTTGAGTTGTATTCATAATCCATTGCTAATTCCATTGCTAATCTCGATTAATGAAATTTTTGACTTTAAGATTCAGTGGGCTGTTTGGAAAGAAAGGAAGAAGGAGAGAGAGAGAGAAAGAGGGGGGGAGAGGGAGAGAGGCAGAACAATGGAGAAGAATGAGGGGGTCAAGTGAAGAGGCCACAAGGAGGAAGGAGTCTATACCTGAGTAATTACAAATTGTTCATGGCGAATGGTTGAAAAATATATTAATGCTCTTTCTTGACTGTTGGTAACACATTTACTGAGAAAATAGCTCCTATTACTCCATGCTAAGTTCCACAAGTTAACGGCTCAGGTCTCCACTTTCCTTTCCTTTAGAAATTAATCTTCTCAACATCTTTCTTCAGGAACCCATTAGTGGGTCAGAAGGTCTAACATCCATTTCATTCTCCACTATTCTGTTTCCTTCCAGGGCTCTTTGTTTCCTTGCTGTTGCCATGTCCTTTCAGAGTTTATAGAATATGTAGGGATAAGTTTCTTCCTTCAAGTTGTAGCTCAGGTAGGTGCACATAGTAATGACATAATCATCACTAAATAGAAAGCCTCTTTGGGAGGTAAGAGCTGCAGCATGCATGCACTGGATTCTCTGAATGAATCCTTTGTGAACATAAAACCTAATGTAAATACTTTAGATAGAGGAATATTTGAGGGAATACAAATTTTCAAACCACCACTCATCTAAGAGGATTATGTCAATTTTCATTGGTTTTGTTGGAAAGTGAATGGCTATAAGACCATTGTAGAAACATATCCAGTTCATAGTTCTCAGGCAGCACTTTTATTCACTTGAAAAACAGCAGTGTTTAAACACTCCCAAGGAGAAATTGTATAAGAAGTTGTAAGGCTGATACTTTTAATCTCCTTGTTAAGCTTCTGATCTGATATCTCTCATCTTTTGATTGAAGTAAATAAGACTTGGGGATTGTTGATGATATGAGAGAGGTCTAGATCTTCGTCACACAAACTTGGCTGAGATCTTGCAAGCAAGGAGTTATGGTCTAATGTGAAAATGGAAATGCACAGGAAAGCTCTTACCAGAAACTAAAATTTTAGACTCAGTAGAAGGTATGGATATCTAGCTACCCAAATAAAAAGAGCCCTTCTCAAAAACCTAGCTAAATCCTTCAGCTGCTTCAAGCTGCCTTAGTCTCTTGCTACCTAGCATTGGAACAAGCCAAAAATCTATCTACTAAAAGAGAAAATGCTTCCTCAGATAATTTTATTTGTACCTAACTATAATAGTCTTCTGTGGTTCTCAACCTTTCCAATGCCGAGACCCTTTAATAGAGTTCCTCAAGTTGTGGTGACCCCAACCATAAAATTATTTTTACTGCTACTTTATAACTGTAACTTTGCTACTGTTATGAATTGTAATGTAAATATCTGATATGTAGATGGTCGTAGGCACCTGTGAACTGGTCGTTTGATCCCCAAAGGGGTTGTGACCCACAGGTTAAGAACTGCTAGTCTAGATCATATAATTCCCTATTACACTTTTTGATACTGATACACATAACACGTGGCTTGTAAGCATTCCTTTTAAAGTATCATGGATAACATAAGGGCCAAGATGTAAGGATATTGCTGGTGAAACTACCATGTTGCTGAACTTGATTTCAGTTTGATTGATTTGCTGAGATGTCTGCCTTCCTCAACTGGTCCTGTGGTTTCCTTTCAAATAAGGAAATTCAAGTAAAGAGGGCTATCCTTTCAGAGAATGTCTTTTATGAATGATTTGTGGGTAATTATACTCTCTTGAGAGTCTCAAAGACAGCACAAAATGCTTGGTTTTCTAGTTACCAAATTTGAGGTGATATTTCTTTTTAATAACATAAGGTGAGACCTGTACTTTTATATAACAGTTGTGATTTGAAATTGTAATGAGGTGAAGAATTCACCAGAAAATGCTCACAAGTTTATCTCCTGAGAAATGACTGAAGCTCAAGGGAAGTGAGAGTGGGGAGGACCCTCAGGGGAACAGGCAGTGAAGGGCACCTCTAAACACCAGAGCAGTTGGATAGAGGTGGGAGGGTGGGGGCTGAAGGCCTCCTTCTTTGGAAATACTGTGTAGTGCAATAGGAGACAGTGGGAAGGGAGAGGGAGATCACAGAGAACAGAACGCTGGAGAACTGGGGAAATAACATTAGAACCCTTCCTGAGTGTCAGCTGAAATGACATAGACGTGTGGGAGGGCAAGAATGTGGAAGAGGAGTAAGATATATTTTGTGACATTGCTGTGGATTATAAATTCAGTCATTTAAATTTTATTTGCTATGACAGGAAGCCCTGCAGTTTCTTTTCTTTTCTTTTAGTTGCTGGGCTGAACTGCCTTGAATGTGACTCTGAGTCACATTCACATAAATCTAGCCACATGGGGTCCTGGGTTTATTTTGTTCACAAAAATTCATGGTTTCTGATTGTGAAAGATACATTAAACACTGATTTATCTTTTAGAACAAGAGACACAGACTTGGGGATAGAACTAAGAACAACGGGTTCCTTAAGTTCTCATGCAACATCTTCAACCAATTACCTGAGTGACTTTTGAGGGAATTTGGCTTATTCTGGGCCATGTTCTCTTTATTCATAAAATAAAAGATTAAATAAGGTGGTTGAAAGGATAACCCTCAACTCTAAAACAGTGGTCTTTTTCATTAAAAAAAATGTAATCTAGAGTATATGAAGTTTTAAAAGATTATTAACAGTTATAGTTATAGTCAATCAAGACAATTATGACAAAGTAGCAATGTGTAAATGAATTCCATTAAAGATTTATCTCTATATGATCAAATTGTGTGCCTTCTTTAATTTTAGAAGTAATTCTTCAATCTAGGTATACTGTCCCCATGTTATGGTTGTAGAAATGGAGTCTCAAAACACCTCAATTAGCCAAGACCAGAAGTTTCACTTGATGAATGTCAGAAAGTGGATTTGAACCAGTTGTACCTGGCTCTGAAGCAGGGCAGCATCCCACACCCTGCTTACGTGTTTATGAAACAGTTTTTGAGGAATCTACCTTGAATATCAGATCTAGCAATCTCCAGAGAGAATTAGTATAATTTCCCGGAATTCTTCAGAGCAGAAGTTGTCATGGAACGGTCATCATTCCATCAATTGGAGCTTCTCAGTGCTATCCACCCTGCTCTTCCCTGGGCAGAGTTGCTCTTATTTCTATTTCTCCTTGAAAAATACCTCTTTCTATGCTTAAGGTACGTTTACAGCTTGCCAAGTTCTGCACAAGCTAGAGTCCAATATCTGTGTTCTAGGTAGATAAGTGCAGAGTGGAACTTTTATAGATCCCTTGTGCCCACTTCTTTCTTTAATAGAATAATGTTGGGGATTGTATTAGTACATTTGTTGTTGCTGTGACAAAATACTACAGAAGCAGCTTTAAAAGAAGGGTTAAGCCAGGCACAGTGGTACATGCCTTTAATCTCAGCAGCAGGGATGTCTGAGTTTGAGGCTAGTTTATACAGTTAGACCATATCTTGAAGGAAACAAACAAACAAGTGAAAATGAAGGATTTATTTGGTCTCACTACTTTTTGAGGGGATTGCTGTGGTGAGGGAACTTAAGACAGCAGAAATGTGTGTCTGCTAATCAAACTACATCTGCAGTAAGGTGTGTGTGTATATGTGTGTATGTGTGTGTGTGCGAGAGAGGGGGGTACGGGGGGAGAATCCCATTCTCCTCTTTCTCCATTTCCTTAATCAGAGACCCAGGTCCTTGGGATTGTGCTTCTGGCATTCAGGGTTGGTCTTCCCTCCCCAGTAACATTGCTCTGGAGATACCCGCCCACAGATGCCTGGATGTGTATCTTCTTGGGGTTTCCAAACCCTAGCAAATTGAGAATGTAGATTAACCTCCACTCAGCTAATGCATCTCTACTCAATCTCTGCTCAATTATTCTTGAAAGATTCTATTGAGTCTTCACTCTTTTTTTCTTTGACCAGTTTCTATTTATCCAGGTTGCTGAAAGTGCTTCAGGGAAAACCAGTTTTGAGAGTCTGATTCACTTTCTACTAAAAGAAAACAATATATATTAAAATCAGCTAACAGGCCAGACAGACTGTAGATATTTACATCTTCCTCTTCCCCTTGTCCCACTTCCCCTAAGGCAAACACATCCCTTCCTTTCTTTCCTTACATAACCTGAGGCCCCATGTATATCTGAATCTTTCCCAGAAGGCAAAGGGAGAATGATATATTGAGCCACCTGCATTCATTTTTAACTACACAAAATACCATCTTCTACCCAAACCAAATTTATGAAGGGAATATCTCAAGCTCAGTTTTGGACATAGAGGTTGTTGTTTTGACATCTAAATTAAGTCATGAGATTTTGGAAAATGCATCATAGTCTTCTTGCACATAAATTTTTATGCATATTATGATCTTTTCAGGTAGAATTAATCACTGTCTCTCTGCGGTCCTATACCATATTTATTTATATCTCTATTATAATATGGGTCCTACCTTCTTCCATTATCATGATTTATTTGTATGCCTCATCTCTCCTTCTAGACTGTAAACTTGTTAAGACTGAGGATCATATTTATAGACTTGAGCTGAATATTTAAATCTGTAGAGACATAGCTTAAATCTTTGTGATATTCTCTTACCGTATACCTAAAGACAAGAAGTCAAAAGTTAAGAATTTAAAGTTAGGAGATATGACTTTAATTCAGAATTCAAGGTTGGCTAAGATGTTTAGGATTATTTTTTATAGTATGCAAAATTTTAGGAAAGAGAAATTTTTAAATTAAAATTAAAATTTAATTCTTCTCTTATACAATACATCCCAACTGCAATTTCCCCTCCCTCCATTCTTCCCAGTTCTCTCTCACATCCTCTCTTCCCCAGATATACTGTCACTCCATTTCCCCTCAGAAAAGATCAGGAGTATCAACAAAGCAGGGCACAGAAAGGCCTGCAGAGTCAACTAAGAAGGGCTCACATGGGCTCACAAACAGTGGCAATCATGGAGCCTGAATGGGTCTGCACCAGGTCCTCTGCATATATATGATGGTTATTAGTTTGGTGTGCTTGTAGGAAAGAGAATTATTAAGAAGTATGGCATGTCCTCATCATTCAACCAAGCAGATCCTAACACTAAGAGAGATTTTATTGGCTGGAAGGAATCCTTTCCTACTGGCAGTCTCCCTTCACGAAGCAGGCTATTTCTCAATAGAAGAATGGTAAGCCTGTGAACTAGGCTTGTGAGACATGAAACTACCATGTTTTTTTTTTTTAATTCAAATTCTCCTCTTAATATAGTAAAGATATGCAGGACAAACATTAAACTTCAAAGAGAGATAATTAGAATATCAAATTATATGCTGTTAAACCTGTTACATTTTATTTACTTAGGTTTGGTCAAAGATGATTAGTTTTATTGACATTTGAAAGCATTATTTTAAAGTGCTACTTTAAAATACTTTTATTAATAATTTGAGTTTTATACAATGTATCTTGGTAACACCCTCCCTGTTCTACCCTTCCATCCCTTGCCCTCAAAAGAGAAAAAAAAAAAAAACCATAAAAGAAAATTAAGCCCACCTAGTGTGGCAGAAGCAGGGATTACAGGTATTGCCACAGTGATGCCTAGAGGCAGCAGGCTGTTCTGATAATGGACATTCACCTGTCTCATACTAGCCTAAGACTAAGCTTGACGAAATGGGACCTGAAGTTGGGTCTTGCTGCCCAAGCCTACAGGCACCTGGGCCTCTAGCAGGTACCTGGACATCTCCCAGGCACCTGGACACCAACAGGGCATCCCACAGGCCCCTAGACATCATGCAGGCGCTCTGATGTCTTGAAGATACCAGGCAACATGCAGGCACTGGGCCAACCTGCAATCACCTGGGCATAATTCAAGAACCAGTGCATCACACAGGTGCCTAGACACTGTGGGTGTACTCTGACATCCCTCAAGTACCAGTGCCTACACAGGCACCAGGACATGCTAAGGTGCTAATTTTTTTTTTTTTTTAATCTTGAGACAGGGTTTCTTCTGCTGTAATTTTGACTGTCCTGAAGCACACTCTACAGACACGACTGGCCTCGAATTCTGCCTGTCTCTGCCTCCCAAGTGCTGCGACTAAAATTATGCACCACCACTGCCCAGTCTAAAGTGCTATTTTTAATGACTCTTTCATTTTTAAGTTGCTGTCCCCAAAAGATCAAAATCAGTGTATGAGATTTTGGAAGTTTTCACTGATTAAATTGACCCTGGAAGGTCAATAAAATGATATTTAGCCCAAGATCATGAACATTAAGAGTCCAAGAAACTGCCTTTGAGAACAGAACAATTGGTTATTCTCACTAGCAACTTCCCCTAGCTCCCCGCTCATCTTCCTTCTCACGTTCTGTCTCCTTCTTTGAGTTCCCTTAGGTCGCTGATTATATAAAATGAAAATACACACGCCCTAAGATTAGGACTGGAGGACTTCACAGCCTACTTACGCAGGAGACTTGCAAAACATTAAAGGTAAGCAGCTCACGTGGATGGAACCAAATGTAAAATGAGAGCAAAGAGAAAGAGCTGGCAAAAAAAAAAAAAAAAAAAAGGTAAGATTTGAACAGGAAGTTCAAGGATATGTGAGTGGGAGCTTTTTCAGAGACATCTCAGACAAGAAATTATATGTGCCATGACACAGATGAGGTGGGAGTCATCAGTGAACATTCCCTGGATTGGCAACACCAGTATTAACTGGTAAGTTGAACTGTGAAGAAAGATTTGGGTGGGAGTGGGGTCAAAGGTGGCAGATGATGACCTCGGCTGTTTTGAGAAACAATTTGCCCTTTATCTCAATCACTCTATGAGTCTTCAAGGATTTTGAGCAGGAAGCAACAAGCTCAAGTTCTGTACGTTCAATGGATCCTAAAGCAAGACTGAAGGACAGAAGTGGAATGTAAACTTGGCCTTTGTTCTTGTACACTCACAAATTATGTCTCGCTCCAAAGCTCCAAATGAGCTGCAGAAATGACAAGGAGAAGCATGGGAAAGTTCAAAACTTATTTGGATGATAAAATCAACCTAAGTTAGAGATTGGGTAAGAGGAAAGGGGGATTGGAGTGGGGGACTTCTTACTGCACCCTAAGTATCTCTCAGGGGAACCGTGTTAGATGAACCCTGGTATTTAACATGTTCTGATGAACAGAATTGGTTATAAAGATGAACTGAACAAAAGACCACTTTGATCTCTAAACACATCATGGAGCTGGCCCTCCAATGGATTACTGACGTCTTTTCAGTGAGAGATCTTTTCATACCCTAAGAATACTGCTCAAGTCTATATTATTAGCAGGCTGCTTTGAGAAGATAATCTTATGGGTAGTTTCTCAGCCTGAAGCCAGTGTGAGTTAATGTTACTCATAAATGTATGAATTCAGTTAATACAATCTTATTCATGAAAGAAAATGCTCCACAGAATCATCATTCCTGTGGTCATTTCAGAACACTGGAGAGATGTTGCTTCTTGCTTTCAACAAGATTAGAAACCACATAGACTAACTTTTAGACATTCTGATCTGACACAATTAGATCTATGAGATTTCCATAATTATCAACACATGGAACTTTTCACAGTTTTAAAAGAAAAAATGTGGTTGGCGTGTTTCCTGTTTTAAACTTGTGTTTAAAATTCTCCTTTTGTTCCATCCTGAATAGTTGGAGGAGTGCATGATTGAGCCTGTCAATTTGAAATATGGTTTTCAGATTTCAAGATATGGTAGAGATATTTTTTTTCTTCTTTTGTTCACATGACTGCAGAAGCTAAGTAGCTATTCTATAAGATATTTTTGTTTCCATTTTTTGGGGTATTGCACTCAGCAATTCACCTCCTCCCATTTTGCAACAATAAAAACCAACAATACTGCTATGTAATGTTTGTTGAAATACAGGTATGGTTTCATGTTGTTTTGTATCAAGTATTGTACGTAAATTTCACAACAGGCATGTGGAAAAATGCTGCCGTCTCCAAATTGCAGATGAAGAAACTGGGGCATTTCTTTAATGAAAATAAATGTTGGATTTAAAATTAGTCAGTGTAATTCTAAGCATTTAATTATTTTATTGATTCAGGCCTTCTACACCCTTTTTGACTTTTACACACACACACACACCACACTCACACACAGTTTTAAAAGGAACATTGTCAAGACTGGTAGTCACACAATTCTATGCTGGACCTCTTATGCATGATATGTCTTTTAAAGAATTATTGGTTTAATGTTTAGAAAAAAATCCTGTTAATTGAAAAAACAAATATATGTGTGTCTGTCTTAAGTACATTTACATTTTAACCTTTGCAGGGTTTGAATAAAAAGAGTTTCCAAATGGGAATTCATTAGCAGGAGCCCTTTAACAGTGACACGTCTCAAGTGTTCGACTGATAACTGTGGATCTATTGAGAACCTCAGGCTTTTTTCTCACTTCAATGGCATTTTATTAAACGACTTAAACAAAAAAAGGTACCTCTCCACTGGGAGAAGGATAAATATCTATTTTTATTTAAAAGATTGAATTATAGTCTATATCTTACACAAATTATAAGTAAATGCAACTTCATTCAAGAAATTTCTATAAGTATTCAAAACTCAAAAGGTGAACTAAAAGGCAGGGAATCTAAGGGTAGAAAATAGCTTTAGTAACGCCATGCAGGCTACAGCTGGTTCTCTTGGCTATCAGCCTTGTCGTGAGCTGCTCTCCTTGGGTTTTCTTAGAGAGCACATGTTCTTGGGTCCTTCATTCTTATGGGCTTGACTTGTGAATGACTGACTTAATAATTGAACTAATAATTGAACTTATGGTAAGATAGCTAGCCTTTGATATTTTCACTTTTAAAGGTGAAAAATAGTCTGTTGTGAGGGTAGAATCCCAAGATCCAGAAAGCAGAAATAGTTATTTCTGCTCATAAGGGCTTCAGCATCCTTCTAGAAAACACACTGGTATTTGTCTATGGGCAATGCTGGCCCCATCACTTCAGCTTTATCTTTTCTCAGGATGAGATTGATGTTGTCTCCTCACCAGCCAAATCAGTCAATCAGCCGCTTCTGAATGTTCTGTGTACCAAAGGGGATTTTCCCCAATGGTTCCTGCTCTCTAATTTCAAACTAACGTAAGAGAAAGCAACTGCATGTAATAAAAACCACAATTAACATTTATTTACTGTCACAGTTTATAAAACACTTTTAATATGAACTGTCTCATTTAGTCTTCACTGCAGTTCTGCAAAAATAGGCATTTTCTTGATTTGGCTTGGTAGTTGAAAACTAAGAGGATCTGAGCCAATCTCAAATCATTTGGCCATTAAGCTGCAGAGCAAGGGCTTGAACCCACGTCACTGTCCTCTACAGTTCTTGGGACATGGTAGCTAAATAAACATTGATTTTCTTTCTCATTGCTTGACTTGCTTGCTACCTCCTTGCCCTTACCCATTGTTCCTCTCTTCTTGGAACCTGTCAACTCTCCAGTTTATCCTCCTGGGAGTCATACAATGTGAAAATCCAGTAGTATCACATTAATACGTTTTAGTAATTATTGAAAGTTTAAAGCCATCAAATAATGCTTGTTAAGAGAATAGGAAGGAAGGTTTGTGAAACAAGTTGAATGACTGCGTGGTGAATGAATGAATAAATTAATAGATTCAAGACCACTTGTATAATGGTCATCTCAGAGTAGCCTACACACCTTCTAGAGGTTTTCGGACCTAGGTTTTCATTCTTAATCTAATATAACAGGAATTTAGTGATCCAAATCTAAGGTTTTATCATAGAATTCCAAATGGAACTTTTAAAATTAATGTTCACAGATGATTCTGGTCAACAGAATCAGTGAAATACCCAATCTCAGTGTCTAATAATTACTTGACAAGCCAGGGATTTGTCAGTGAAAGATCGGTGAGTATGTGCCAGCATCTGGAGTCCTCTGGGCCTTTCCTCTTAATGCAAACATAGGCACTGTGAGCAGGGGTCTCATTTTCCTTCTTCCTTAATTAGCCATTCACACAAAGACAGCCTTCACAAGCAGAACTTCTCCTTTAGAATGGAACTTCTGACATGTTTGGGGTATGAAAAGTCATACAAATTACAGCAACATCTGTATATTCAGAAAATGGTCAATTTTCTTCTGTCTCCCTTCTAAGGCCAATGCTTCACTGTGCTGAGAGGCTGGGAATACATAGGTGTTTCTGGGAACCTGTCAGTGTGTGTGTGTGTGTGTGTGTGTGTGTGTGTGTGAGATGTCCCATCTCTTGGCTTCAGTTGTACTAAAAGTGACTTGGTATCATGATTTTTCAGGGTCATTGTCACATCTTTTGCATGTAGGGAAGTGGAACAGTAGGGAGAGAGTGAGGATAGAGGGGGCTGGGAATTCAATACTGTGAATGGGAGTTGGCCAAGAACAAGGTGAGAGTGTATATAGGAGAGAAAACCATAGGAAGTATGTCAAAGTGAGGCAGGCAGGCGTAACTCCTGAGAGCCAAGATAGTTGGTAACCACAGTAGAAAGGACCGAAAGGCTCAAAGCAGCTGAGCTCAGGCTTAGTCTCACCCTTCATGGCTTACTCAAGGAGGAAGTAGGAGGAAGTAGGAGGAAGTAAGGCCTCCCTAAGAACCAGCTGCCAGGATTTAAAACGGGCAGTGGTTGCACAGATGTGAAAGCTGATACCTAGGAACAGATGACATCATGAGAGCTAACCAGCAAAGGACATTTCCCCAAGATAATGCTTAAGAGATGAATGGGAGCGGGATGGGGGGTGATGAGGGGTCATAGGGGGTATAAAGTGTGCTTTTTGTCCTGAACAAGGAGAATTTGCTTGTCCACGCATCTCCTGGAGTCTGGTCTCTTGATTCCATGCTGACTCATCCCCCAGGGAAGCAGTGGGCAGACAGGGCCAGAGGTTCCAGGCAGCAGCCAGGAGTACCCCCCAGGTTGCCCCCCTAAGCTACACTCAAGCATATATATATATACCTTGTTTGTTATAAGGCTCAATTTTCTTCAAAAAGAGTAATATTGGTGCAATTGTGTCTTAGTCATGTTGATACTTTCAAAATAAATAAGAAATAACACAATCCTATTTTGTTATTACCAAGACCATTCAGCTTGTAAGAGATGCTGATTCCAAGGAAGATGTCTTGCCAGCAGAACTGGGAAGTGGTGTGAAAGCAGAATGAAAAAAGGCTTCTTTCAGGAGAGCTGATGGTATGTACTCTTCTTTGATAAACATTTTCCCTATTTATAAAATGAGAAAGTCTGAAAATAGTATGCTGGGAAGTGCTCAGCCTCCACATGGATACATAGCAAAACTCATCCCCATATACACTCAAAAACACAACTTACCCCTGGATACACACATAAACATAATTCACCCCAATATACACACACAACACAGCTCAACCCCGTACACACATACAAAAATAACTCATCCCCATATACACACACACACAAACAACTCCTCCCCATACATACACACACATAAGCACAATCATATTTTTGACAGGGAGAACACAGTTTATAATTAATAATGTAGTTCTCCTGTTGGAAATTTCATATAACCAATTTGCTCCTAAATTCTTTCATTGGTTTTATAAAGCAAGTTTCTATCTATATCAAACTATAGTTGCAATACCCAAATGAGTATCATTCCAATAGCTGTGTTGATGCTTATTGTCAGGTATGTTAATGACCATTAATGGCCAGGACGAAGGTAAAACTATGATTCATGCTGAAACTTTTTTGTCTTTTAGTGACATCCATGTATGGTTTTCACTAATTGCAGTAACACCTTTCAAATATTGGAAAATGTGTGTTCTTTTTTTGTAATTTCTAGGCCCCCATGATAGTAACTGATGTAACCCAAATGAGCAAATATATACTTAGATAGCTGTGGTATTAGTTTCTCCTTATAGTGGCAACATCTTCAAGAAGACTAAAGAGAGTGATGACTTATTTTGACTCGTGGTTTCATAGACTTCAGTCCATGTTCACTTAGCCGCATTGTTGGTAGGCTTATTATGTGGCAAAGCAAAATATCATGACTGATGGGCATGGTCCAGCGAGCTGCTCATCTCATGCTGGCCAGGAAGAAGAAAGTATGACAGGTGAGCTTGGAGACCCTTCAAAGGCAAGCTTCTAGTGACCTACTTCATTTAGGCAGGCCCTATTTCCAAAATCTACAAAGTCATCAGTGGATTAATGCATTGATAAAGTTAGAGCCCTCATAACCCAATCATCTCTTAAAAGGTCACTCACTGGTGTGCAAAGCCTTTTATATATGAGCTTTCTGTTGCAGTACCTCATATCCAAACCATAATAGCTCCCGACTCACATTGCTTTTCAACTCTTGATTCACTGATACTAACAAGCATCTTGGCGATCTTGGCGAGTTAGATGTCATAGCAGTTGGAAAAAACAAACAGAAGAAACTGGCAGCGCAGTCCCTCTCTGGAGATTGGTAAGCTTAGTGAGGTCTTGAGGGGCATCAGAGTTCTTCCACGATTACAGATACCTGCAAGAGACGTAACTTGCCTGTCTGTGACACCAACACAGGTGACAGTCATATCTTCACTCTCATCAAGCCAGCAACACTTTTTTATTGATTTTTTTTTCATGGTTCAGAAAATGGCGTTTAACTATTAGACTTATCTCTGTGCCTGTGTTGCTAGACTATTTGGATTGGAAGTCATAGGAGCAGAAAATCTTAGTTTTATATATATGTGTGTGTATATATATATATATGTATATATACTGTTTAATATATATATTAAACAGTTTGATTAGCTTTCAAGTATTTCACTCAGTGGGTGAATCAAAAAATCATTATGAACCTGAAGGTTACTCATGTAATAATTAAGATGACACATCTTAAACTCACCCTTCCTGACAAATGTTTCTTTAAAGAGATACGATGCCTCATAGAAAACTTGCAAGACGTGACACATCAGCAGAAATTGTTTCTGCACAGACTGTTTTGCAATGATTTTTTTTCCTGAGTAATCATTGGCATTTACCCCCATTTTCTTAAAGTCTTTGCAGAACCTTCTGTTCCTGCATATTTTTTTTTTGCACTGTTAGTAAAGGTTTCATTTTTTAAAACAACTTCTGAAACCACAGTATATGTAAAATTGAGTTTAGAATAAGGCAAACACTCTGATTTGAATGCTGATTAGAATGGAGCACGCTCATCAATAAACATGGAGCAGCAATGACCTCAGGAGGACACAGCACTTGTGCTGCGCATCAATTGTTTGTGAAATAGCTTTTACTCATGACTTGGAAGCCTGCTTAAAGCCGAGTTCCCCGGTGCAAAGGACTCAGAACTTCTGCCTCACCTGCCAGCACTCGCTCCGTTAGGTAGGCTTGATTTCTATTTTCATCGGGAAGTCAGGCAACATAATAACAATGTAGTCAATTCTGCAGACCACTTTTCTCTTTTACCTATTCCAGATTGCATTTGGGGCATTTGGGGAGTGGCTTTCCATCCCGAGGATGCACTTAGGGAGATGATGAATCATTATTTCTCAGCTTTGCTCTGATTGTATTGCACAGACGTAAAAACAAGGGAGACAAAGAAATAAAAATGCGCTAATTTTCTGTCAGAGGAGTAGGGCAGTTTCACACAGTATGGCTAGATACTGATCTCGCATTAGACTGATGAAGGGCAGCAGCTGGGCATGTGATGCTTGTGAGAAGTAGCTGTTTGGGCATCTTGCAAAGGAGATAGAGAGCATCACACCATGCCCAGTATTTCACCGTCTGGGTAGCTGGCAAGCGCAACCTCCACACTGTATGTCATTGGGTATTGAGGGCCAGCAGAGCACAAAGAAGACTTCATTGTGGAATCTCAGATCCAACAGCTTAGTACTATGTGCTCTGGATTCATGTCAACCCTAGGCAAGGGTGGATAGGAGAGGCCAAATAGGCAGCTCCATAATGCCCCTTATGACACAGAGTCATGATTGAATTCTCAAGGGAGGAAGGTACGGGCGACCTGTGTCACACGTTTTGTGCAGAGGAGTGTCTTGTTGAGCTGTTTGTGCCTGCCAGGCTCCTCTCACTCATACCTCATGTATGTGTTTTCACATCGCTCCCTTCTTGTCTTGGTTGCTGAGGCTCACTGACATCTCCCAGGCACTCTGAGACCCTGAGAAGACTTGCTTTTTCACGGAGAGAAACCTTTCCACAGTGCAGACATTTCTGTACTTGCTTGAAACTAAAGGGAAATAAAATGGTGTTCGGAAGGAGGAAGGCAACAGGGTGGAAAGACAGAGAGACTTCTGGACTAAGTCCCAAGCAAGCATTCCAAAAGGCAGCAGTCCTTGGAGGAATTTACACTCCTACTGATGGCTACTTAGCCACGCATCTGGAAGATCCTGGGCAGGTTAATAAGCTTTGACAACTGGCAGCTCCATCTCATTGCTTATTTGCAGCATTGTGAAATACTCTACAGACCCCAGCTTATTGATACTAATGTTGTAACAGCTGCCCTAGCTCACCCCAAGTGCTATCTCGGCTCCTTGCCTACCCCGCCATGGGCAGTGCCCTTGAGTCACTTACTATTCTGCAGAAGATTCTCCCATGGGAACTTTCCAGCTTCTTCTGAAGATGTCTGGGGCAAAGCTTTCAGCACATGTGACCTCCTGACACTCCCAAATCAGGATCTTTGAGATGTTTTCAGATTTGGCTCAATTTTCGTGTTTTTCAAGGAGTAAAATGCCCTGAAACAAGTCCTGAGAGATATTGCTTTGTTTTAGTCTCAGACAACTTTCAGACCTCATTTTTGCAAAGGAAACAATCCATGAGAAAATAATTAGCTAGGTCCTCTTGATTCAGAAAGGGAAAGGCGAGAATATCTTTATTTAGCAAGTTCGATAGTTGTGGCTGGGATACATGACACCATGTTTCACACTGTAAACACAGCTCCGGGAAGTACACTGGCTCACTTCTAAACTTCAAGTATTTCTAAGTGTGGAGTTTATCTCTGTGGTCTTAAGAAACAACAAATTATTTAGTATTTACTAAACATCACTAATTAAGCGACAGCAGGGAGGACTTAATGCTATGAGAGAAAGATCATAGTAGTGATTCCTGCTTGTGTTTCCTAATGGAAAACAGCTGCAGTGAAAGGCAGTAAATACTGATAGGGACAAAAATGACGGTTAGCAAGGTAGCTATCGATGAAGGGTGGTATAATAATACATCAATGGTTATCTAAAGATATCAGCAGCTGCTTGGAGAAGTTCATCAGGAGACAACGTCGCAGAGACTTAGAACTAATCACAGATGGTGATTAGGTTTCAAAAGATGGAATTTTGGGGATACCCGGGCTTTCAGATCTCAACAGGGACTTGTGAAAACCTTCAGCTGAGCGTTTGCCACACATGCTCGCCTGAAACGGGGCAAGGCAGTATGAGAACTGATGTCTGATGTCGTCCCATAGCAATGACAAAAAGTGACAACATATTCTGAAACATTTACTAGTGAAGGAGCAACCAGGAATCATGTCCTGAGGTCTGGAAAGATGAGTATTTGCAGATTAACAGAATTTTAGTGGATACCTAAAGGAGAGGGAGCATTGTTTTAGAATACCTGTTCACATTTTTAAGGACTTGGGGTACCACTTCCAAGAAATCTTTCCCAAGCCTTTAATAAAATTGCTCGCTTTCACATTTTTGCCCATGAGAACTCTGTACAGTAGCTTAGTGTTTGCTCTGTATATGTTTCATTTATTCTATTGCATTGCAGTTCTGAAAGTTAAAGGAAGTGATTTAATTTTAAATGGCCAATTTTGGGTCTAATGCTTGATATGTGGTAGGTGTCTGATATCTGCTTCTTGCATAAATTAACAATTGAATTCAAAGGCATGGGAGGCCTATGAACTAAGATATGCAATTGGAACATTTATGTTGCTACAATGTAATTCTGGCTACTGACTGTATGGGTTTTGGAAAAACTGACTCTTGGGTCCAAATTTATGGACAGTAAGATTAAAAATGTGAGATGTATTGGATTATGAATCCAAGTTTAAAAGGTTGAGTTTTAGTCTTAGGAAATTAAACTATATTATGAAGAAGAGTGACAAGATTAGGAAAATCTGACAACAGCTAGGTAAATGGCTGGGAGGGAGACTCTCCAGAGATGGGAACAGTTAAGGACACTACTGCAGAAGCCCTGGGGAAGACTTAAAGAATGATGGGAGGTTACAAAGTAAATATTTTACTTTCCAATGCTACAAATTTATTACAGAAATAGTCAAGGGACTCTAATAATACCATGGCTGGAATCTTTACTGAAAGAGATTTAGACAGATATAGATGTACACAGGAGAAGCATGGAGTAAAGACAGGGAAGCAGCCATGCACGAAAAAGTTCAGGAATGCCCCTTGCCACACGAGAAACTAGAGAAGAAGAGGAAGCATTTGTCTCTAGAAACAACAAGAAAAACATGACCTTCTGACACCTTGGCTTTGGCCTTGTAGCCTGTAGATTGAAACAAATATTTTTGAGCTAAGATACCTGGTGTTTGTTACAGTAGCCTTAGGAAACATATATAATATTTTAGTTATAATGTACATTATTTTTAATATACGATAGCTATACAGTATGCACATACTAGCATGAAAAAGCACGAAAAGAAAATATGTAACACTAATTCCATGAAATATTTACTACTAATATTTTGCATCATTTCTTTTTTCAAATTCTTCTACATCTTCTCTAAGAAGCAAATGAAACTGCTTGATTCAGCATTTCCTATCTGGAATTGGTCATCATACACTGCATTTACTTTGCTATTCCTTTGTATAGACAATTTCAGAATATTGTAGTGACCTCTCCATACTCTTGTGTGACTTAGTTTCAATATTTTAACATATTTCTTCTAAATTTTCTGGGAACTGTTTTCACAGTTTAATTTCTAGCATATCAAAATATGAATTGTGTCTTTTAAAGGAAACATTAAATTACGTTTGTTTTCTCATTCCATAAAACAGCTTCAGAAATTTGATATCTTAATATCTATAATAATATTTCACCAATAAATGAAATCAGTTCTGTAATGATGAATTTTATGTTGTTTCTGGGTTTAATTTTTACTATTATTGAAAAAAGAGTAATAAGTGCTCTTTTGTTTTACAGAAATGTGTTTATATTTCTGGTTATGTCCTTGGGGTATTTTCACAGAAGAGTAATTACTTGGAAAAGAGGAAATGAGCAATTATAAGGCTCGATACATGTTGCCATTTATTACTTTCTGGGGTGGTTGTACCAATCTTTCTGCCTACAAGCAATGCATTGGGGAATCTAACTCATTCAATATCATTGTAAGCTTTCATTTAAAAGTCCTTAATTTGACAGAAAAGGAACACATCAATATCATTATTGCCTTCATTACCAATTCTCTCATTAATAGTGAAAATGACTGTTTTCCATGTCTTACTTAGATATTTGCTGCTTTAATTTGTTTGTATTGCTTGCATATTTATGCATTATATTTTTAGGTCTTTTTTCCTATCAATTCACTTGAATTTATTAGATAATTTAAAATATTATAATAATATATAAAATATAATTATCTTTATATATTATTTATCCTTGTGAATAATATATAAAAATCATATAATTTAAAATGTGCTGGTTAGTTTTCGTGTGTCATTTTTTTTCAACCTGACACACACTAGAGCCACCTCGAAAGTGGGAAACTCAGTTGAGGAATTACTTCCATCAGATTGACCTGTGGGCATGACTGTAGAATATTTTTGAAGTGCTAAGCAGGCTAATGCCCAGCTCACTGTGGGCAGTACCAGCCCTGGCCAGGTGGGCCTGGGAGGTATAATATCAGTGGTTGAATGTCAGAATGGAAGCAAGCCAGTAAATAACATTCCACTGTGCTTTCTTCTTCAGCCTTCCGCCTCCAGTCCCTGTCTTGGCTCTGTACAGCCAGGAAGTCCAAACTGCAAGTGAAATTTATTTTCTTCATAAAGTAGCCTACCTCTGGTGTCTTGGTATAATAATGAAGTGTTGACTAATACATTCTGTGAGTGGTAGCTAGCAGCAATTTTGCTTCCAGGAAACAAGATGAAGATTGAGTGGAGTAGAGGACCAGTCTGCACTTGAAAATAAAACTAACAGCCCCTGGTGCCTCAAAATATATAATTTTTGGGGAACATTGATATCTATGAAACATTTAAGCAGGTTGCATGGGCCAGCTCCCCGTCTACATGGAGAAGCTAATTTCAGGTGAACAACTTTCTGCTGGTTTGTGAGCAAAGAACCTTTTCCTTAGAAGAGTCATGCATGTAATATATAAAGAAAATGTTTTTCGGGGGGGTGCATAAATATAACTCAGTCTGTAGTGTGTGTGCCTGTCACATAGCATCAGGACTTGAATTTGGCTTCCCAGTCAGTATTCATATAAAAGCCAGATGTAGACAAAGATCCAGGGCAAAAGTCAGTTTATTCTTTGGCTGATTCAATCCCTGTCCTTAGAGGTTTTCAGCCTTGGTACAATCTAATCTTAAGCCTAGAACTGGAAGGCTTCAGCCTCCATATAACCTAAAACATTTAAGGCTCCAAAACTTACTGCTGATTGATTCACTCTGAGTAGCTCCTTCTGAATTCGAAGGTATACTGAATTCAGCTGACTCTTCTGATGAGCTGAGTCAACTCTCTTACTGCTCTGGCTCAAACTCTTCTCCAAGCTACTAGTTCAAAACTGACCTTCTCAGCCGGCTGACTGTTTGTGACTGAACTTTTCTGACTCTGGCTGACTCTGACTGACTCTTACTACTTCCCTAACTAAACTGCCCTGCTTAGCTTCAAACTAACTCTCGCTGTTAGCTAACTTTTTCTCCCAAACTCACTATTCCTCCTACTGAACTGCTTCTGTGTCTCTGCCTCAGACTGCTTCAGACTCCATGACTGCCTCTCTGAGCTAAGAGCTTGCTTTTATATAGTGAGATTTGGGTGTGTCCTCACTCTGACTCACTCTTAACTTTTCTTCTGATTTGTCATTTTGCCTGCTCTTCACTCTGATTCATCTCAGATGTTACTTCCTGTTTGACACTGATTTCTTCTGAGCTCTGTTTCCTATCTCCCAAGTGCTGGAATTAAAGGCTTGCACTACTACTGCCTTCTGCACATTGGGATTAAAGGCATATACTACATTCTTTGTACATTCTATTCCATATGCTTCTATTTGCTTCTGTTTTAGGAATTAAAAGTGTGTGCTCTAACTGCCTTCTGAAACTTGGATTAAAGGTGTGTACTAACATTCTTTCTACCTTAGGGCAGCCACACTGCTGGATCAATGGTAGTAGATAACTGTAATCCTACCACTAGGGGAGATGGGGCTGTGAGATGAGACTTAGCCAAATAGATCTCCAGAGCTCACTGAACAGTTGGTGAACTCTGGGTTCAGAGAGAGAACCAGTTTTAAAGAATGAGATGGAGAGTTATCAAAAGAGACACCAAATGTTGACTTTTGGTTTCTAAATGCATGTCTGCGCATGGGCGCAAGCACCTGTATGCATATATTCACACATACACAAACATGTACTCATATATGACACACACACACTCACTATTTACTCACACATAGAAACATGCACTCACATATGTACTGCATATATATATATATGTATATATACATATATATATATATATATATATATATGTATGTTTTTGATCATCTTTACCCTCTACTACCTTCTTGTCCTCCACCCCTCCTGCCAATTCAATTCCCCTCCTCTTCCCAACTATTCTCCCTTCTACCTTGAAGTCCTAGGGATTTTGTGTTGTCGTTGTTTTAAGTTTTTATTATTTTTTTATTTTTTTGACTCAGATTCATTGGAGATTTTTAGAGGACCAAGTGTGAAAATTTGTTTACAGAAACATGGCACTTTACCTCTGATTACACTACTAAAGAGAGTCTCTTCCTCTTTTCTCCTGAACCAATTGTTAACCACATACAGATTGTTATTGTTTAGGACCCAAGGAGGGATGTGGCCCCCTATGCCCTCCCTCTTTCCATATAAAAGCCACATCACTGCAGGCAATCACAGCTGCTGTGGGTTAAGAGTGCAATTGCAATGCCATGCCTGGAAGTCAGCATAGTGAACATTTCCTTCATTTTCTATTCTTTCTGTCCCACCCATATTCTGCCATGAATGTCTATTGAGCCTTGGAGTGGGGGATATAGATGTCCTATTTATGGCTTGGCATTCAATAGTCATTTATTCTCCATACTGTGGCCAGTTATAAGTCTCTGCAATGACTGCTGACTATTGAAAATGAAGCTTCTCTGACCAAAGCTGACAGAGGTACTATTCTATGGGCACAAACACGGTTATTTAGAAAGTCAGTTTGACAAGATATGATATACATTTTGAAAAACAGCAGCGGTAACTTCCCCAATAAAGCTTACAAGCTCCCAGATATGGGCTTTTAACTGGTTTTGCAGTACCAAAATGGATACTCAACCCAGTTTTAAAAAGTGGCTGGTTTCCTCCACAACAAACTTGCCACTGTATATAAGTGGGTTCTTCTTGCCTGGAGAGTTGGAATTGTTGTGAATAAGGTCCCAGGTTAGGTAATTGTGTTGAGGACAATGTTCTTCTAGCAGTGTGCATGGCCTCTCCTACTACCATATAGACTAGCCAAAAGGGAGAAAGCTTCCAGCCCAGTTCTAGCTTGATTTCTCTGTCTTATAACCAAGTTTTGGTGGACGACTCAATAGCAGTGGTCATTTCCTATATTATTTCGGAGACTTTATTGTCCCCCATTATCAATAACTCTTAAGGATGTGACTCATGCCTGACAGTGAGATTTTTTTGTTTAATGACTTTGTACTACTGGAAACAACTTTATCCACTCACACTCTCTATTCAGGATCTTTTAGTTTTGATTAGCTTATCAAATATTCCTTATGTTTTTTTCATTCAATATCAATTTACTTAACATTTCCCTCCAGACTTTCCTCTTCCCCAGCTCCTTGCCTTCTACTTAAACCTTCTAGCCCTAGCATTTTCATTTTCATTTTTGTACATCATGAGTTCTACTAGACTTCTTCACTCTTTACCTTAAAAATCTCTTCTTCCTCACTCACGGACCCCTTTCCAGTTTCCTGGGCTCTACACACATGAACTCTCACACAAATGAACACCAGGATCTACTAGGAGAGAGCATGTGGTGTTTGCCTTTCTGAGACGATGACACCTTACTCAATAAAATATTTTAAATCTCATCTCTTATTGAAATTATTATAATTTCGCTTTTCTCTACAGCTGAGTGGAATTCTATTGCACATATGTACTACATTTTCCTTGTCCATTCATCAGATGGTGGACAACTAGGACAATCAGATGGTGGGACAACTAGGACAATCAGATGGTGGGACAACTAGGCTGTTTCTATTTCCTTGTTGCTATGAATTGAGCAGCAAGAAACATGGATGTGCAAATATCCTCGATATTTTGGGTGTATGTATGCCAGGAGTGGTATAGCTGGAGCACATGGAAGCCCTATTTTTAGTTCAGTGAGAAATGTCCATACTGATTTCCATTGTGGCTTTACTAGCTTATTCTCTCACCAGGAGTGAATAAGGGCTCCCTCCCTGCTGTTAAGAGGCCCTTTCAGTGTAGATTGACTGGATTTAGTCACTGATTACTTCCGAGAGCTCATAAATAAAAACAACTTCAAAGGTCCAGTTATACTGGCCCTTTAGTATTAGGTAGATTATTGCCCTCGTTTCTACCCCATGATACAGTTTGTAATGGGGACTAGAAAGCTCTCAGGAATGCTGGAAGTTGAGTTAGGAGAGAGTTCCCGAGGACATTGAAATCTAAGTGATATGGATAACAGTAAAAACCATGAAAGGTAAGAAAAGCTAGGGGCATATTGTCTATTTGTGGATTCGTGTAGTCGCCTCCATGATTCATTTTGCAGTTTTCTTAGAGAAAATATTAAACCTGTGAAATTCAGAGTACTTGACAGTCTTAGCTTCATTTCCTTGAGACATTTCAGCAGAGGGAATGGGAAGGAGCAGATTGCAGTGGGCTGAGGGACCAGTGTCAGAACTTGATGCATAATTCAGGGTTGAAAAGGAAAGGGCAAGAACACTGTAGTAAAGTGTTCTTCCTTGAGAGTCATTTGATTTTGGGTAGGGAAGATAAATAGAAAAAGGAGTTATTTGTTGAGTGACCAGGATCTAGGCTGAACACTTTATAAGCACTATCTCATTTAATTCTCTCCTAAAACTTTTTAAGACATGGGTTAGTATTTCCATCCTTTACAAGAAAAAAAAACTGCTGCTAGATAGCTCGCTTATGGTTACAGACCTAGACACTGATGTAGCCAGAAAAAGTATGCTTGTTTCCAAGGTCTCTTTGTTGATAAAGAAAAAAATTAAAGTATAAACAGGACAGACTGGGCAGATGATTCAGGGGAGGAAAGTACTTGCTATACATTTGAGCATGAAGAATTGAGTTTGATTCCTAGCACCTGCATAAAAAGCCAGGCTTAATGATATACTTCTATAACCCCAGGACTAGGGAGCCAGAGATAGGAGGATCAATGGAATTGTATGGCCATGAATCAGTGAGCTTCAGGTTCCATGATAAATCCTGTCTCAAAACTTAAAGGTGGATTATGGTTTGTTTCCTCTCTCCCCGTCAACCCGTGCAGGGCCTTGCTTCCTTCACAGGCAAATGGCTAGACTATCAGCCATACAGTCTAGCTGCTGGTAGCTAGGGGGTAAGAAGTATGGGGGCATGGGTTGGACACTTCCAGGAGGGGCCCAGGTCGGGGAACTTAAGAGTCCATAGAACACATAGAATTTGGGGAGCTGCTGTCAGAGAGGCATTCTCAATTTATTGCAAGGGTTAGGGTATATTTATTGGGGTTCAGGGGAAAGTGGGTCCCCCAGTATCCAAGGGCAATGTGTGGCAGGAATAATGCCTGTTGCTAAATGGTGTGTGTGCATGGCCTGCTAAACAGTGCACATGTGCAGTTTGCCAGACAGCGGGTGTGCACGCACGTGTGTGTGCACATACACACACACACACACACACACACATACACATACACATACACACAGCAGCACACATACAGGGAGTGCATATTTGGCTGGGCTCCCACTAGGGCTGGCGTGGGTCAAACCCGGGCATGCCCAGGGAAAAGCCTGCCATTGACACATGCGCAGTTAAGTCTCCCTGATCAGGGGCCCAGAAACAGATGATGTAGCCAGACGAAGGCCAATGCAAAAGAGCCACAACATCAGCCTGCAATCCAGGAGCCAATGGGACTCTGAGAGAGGGTTTAAAAGGGGTCTTTCTTCCTGGAATAATTGAGTCTGCTTTTTGCCTCTTACCTGACTCTCGGAGTCTGTGTTGTTGACTCTGCACTAGCTCATCCTTGCCCCCAAGGGTCCCAGGACTGGTTCCAGCAACAAGCAGCAGCAGGTACGACATCTTAAGCAACAGCAACATATTGGTTAAAACAGGTAAGCAATTCTGCCAATCACAGCCTGACCTCTGAAGGAGGTGGAACTTTTTGCTGTGACTTGTGTTGTCAGCAGAGAGACTGAAAAGTGGAGGGGCCAGGGATCCTGCCAGCTCTTTATTTCAGGCTGGGGTTCTAGGTGCCCTTGACCCACAGCTTCTGTGTGTGACCATTTCCATGAGGAACTGTTAGGGCTAGCCGGGGAGCTTCAAAGAAACCACAAGTCAGTCAGACCGATGCAAAACACACGAGGCTTTATTGTTATCCGGTGCGTTGGTCCCGCAGGGATCAAGCATGGCGGGCCCCGATTCCTTCCCCTGAGGCACTTTTATGGGGTTCAGGGAAAAGGGGTCTGGGGATGGGGGCTTGTGCAACTCTGATTGGCTCAGAGCTCTCTATGTTAGACTAATTGGTTGGGAGTTTGTGCGTGCGTGCAGGATGGCGGGGGTGGGGGTGGGGGTGGGTGGGGTGGGGGGGTGGTCGGTCAATCTGTGCCCTTGGACTAGCCATCCTTGAGACAGGATGGCACCTGGTATGCTGGGGAAGGAAGAATCCTGCTGATAGGTGTTAAGCTTAATGGTCATTTCCCTGTGGGTGGGGAGGAGACTGAAGAGTACTGTTAATGGCTGTACTTGGGAAGGCATCTCTCAATAGGAGGCATCTCCCCCTGCACGTGACTGCTAGCACTCAGGTGCATCTCCCCTGTACGTGACTGCTAGCACTCAGGTGCATCTCCCCTGTACATGACTGCTAGCACTCAGGTGCATCTCCCCTGCAGGTGACTGCTAGCACTCAGGTGCATCTCCCCTGTACGTGACTGTTAGCACTCAGGTGAATCTCCCGTGACTGTTAGTACTCAGGTGAATTCCTAGGTTTTATATTTCTTAAATCCTTTCAGAACCACAGTGGATAAATGACTGACCAGTCAATATTGAGTTCTGGCCTCTTTATGTACATGCACACACCTCAACATATACATCTGTATACACATAGTTAGGTGGTTACTTGATGGAGAGAAATACTGTAGGCTATTGAGGAAGAGATCCTTCCTGGATGTAGGTGGTTCACAATTGAAAGAAATATGCCATTTTCTTCGGAGAAACCCAGAAAAGAAGGTAAGGATAGAGTTAAATCAGAAGGCAAGGAGACAAAGAAGAAACTTGAAGAAATTAATACTGATGGCCTCAGATTTTCATTAATAGTATGACGTCTGTTGCTAGTCAGGCTATGGAAGCTAGGGTAGGAGCTTTAGGAGACAATTTAAAGCTTGAAATAGTGTTATGGGGCATAGTCTTGCCTATGGAGTAGGAAAAATGATGAAACTGTGGGGGTTTGCCAGAGGCCCACTGTGGCTGGGAACTATGTTTAGACTAGATTTTATTCATGTATGTATGTGATTATTCATCAACCAGGTCAAGGCAAACTGGGAGTAAGAATAGATATTATTTCCTCCAGGTTGATGATCCTCAAGAAAATAGCTTTAATTTATCTGCCAGACATTTGTTGAGTGTTAATGCCTGGCCTAAACTATTGGCATATTTAGTACAAATGAATCAAGGGTCCATCCTGTGTGAGCTCAATTCCTATGGGAAGAAATAGACAAATGAAGACATCATTACATTATCAGACATTGAGGTTATGGTAATATTACAGTGGATGTAGGAAAAGACCTCAGTAAGACACTGAGAATGTTCTAGAATCCGTTACATTGGGGTCTCCTGTACCTCTTCTGTTTTCTTGGATGACTTTCTCCTTGACCCTTGTCATGAGTTCTGAGCAGCTCATGAGTTCCAAGCAGCCTGAACACACAAAGTACACTTGGTCTTCGAAGGTAAAGACTTATCTTATGCTCTGATATCTTGATACATGCATTTATTGTTTATCAGAAAGCTCAAGTATTCCAGGTAAAATCTACCCAAAGCTATGGACGATCTAAACTCAACTGTACTGAAAACAGTACTCATTGTTTTATAAAATTAGGGTGAATTCGTTGAACACACAGAGGTTACCTGGGAAACTAGAATGGCCCTTCCCACACTCTCCAGCTGCTTCTGTGTTACATCTGTAACTGGAGGACCTGTTGCCTAGAGTAAATGTGATATTGTGGCTATCAGCCAGTGAGCTGGAACAGAAAATTCAAGCCTGCCTAAATGCTGGACAGTGAACATCATTCAGTGTTTTTTATAGCCTTTACTCAGTATGTTCCAGGCAGAAGCTATAGAAATGGGATTGACATACCTCTGTAGGTCAGACGGGCAGAAAACATCCATTCTTCCTCATGATAACTAAACATCCTTAAAAAGTGGCCTTGGAAAGATGGAAGGAAAAACTGAGTCAAATAGTTATTTCTCATTTCCTTTAAATACAGGGCTAATGTTCTTAAAACTTTCTATATTAAAGCTACAGGATATTCTCCCTTTCTCCTCCCTGAGAATAAGTATTTTCTAGGCTAAGCTGTAACGAGGGAAACTGACTTCAAGCTTTCTCATTTGCATTGTTGTGTTATGCTCGTTCATAGTTTCATGAACAATAACCTCCCACTTCTCCACAGGCTGATAGGGTAATTTGCTCTGCTGAGGAGATGAAAACCCAAATGCAGAGGTATTTTTTTTTTTAAAAAGACTGTTGTTCAATGGAAAAGCTTCCAGCCGTTCAGGCAGTGAAATTTTAGGTCTTTTAGATTATAGCTTGGAATAAAAGGTCTTCTGGTAAGGAAGACTACATATATTCCATGTGATTGATATTTTAGGCTTAAAATAAAACAAAACCCTTTAACAAAATAGCTGTTCTCCCTCAGTATCCTGGCAATGATGGTAGGAGAGAAGAACATGCTTGCCAGGTCAATTGCCAGACACTGGAGCCCTGAAAGCGAGGGTTGATCTCTTCTATTTTCACTGCTTTGTAAATTCTTTTGTGAGCTGTGGTTCTGGTGACTGTTGGGAAGGACTGCTGTTGAGAGGCCCGGACTCTGGTTTCAATGTCCTGACAGCTGTCCTGGGTGCCCCTGTTGGTGATTCTGAGATCTGTAGTGTACTAACTACTTAATATCCTCTCAAAGCTATATCCACTATCCACATGGGTTGTAGGAACATGGAGAAAAAAAAAAAATCTGTGGAACTTGTTGATGTCCTGCCTGGAGACATTGTCTGTGTGAACACATAATGGATAGTTAAAGGGAAGTTCTTTTCAGATTTTTATCTCTGAAATGAATTAAGAACTGGTGTGAGGACCCTTGGCTTGTAGCTGTACTTTAGTGACTGGTGGTAGGTAAGGCGAGCCTTGCCTTGGATTCTCTGACATGATCATTCACCTTCTCCCTGAAAGAGAAAGAGTGATCAGTCCCACTAGGGTATTTTTATTAGTGCTGGCACAAGAGAGTTTAGGTAGCCCTGGCAAAGCATCATACCAGGGAGCAGAAATAATGGATTATGCTTTATATTAACTTTTGTTGTTCAAGCTTTGTTTTGCTTCTGAATGACTGACTCAAGGGGGATTCTAATAGAAGCATTCTGTAATCATTAGTGTTGTGCTTTCTGAAGGAAATGTCATAATCTTAACAGATGTTATTCATATTCATGGAAATGTCCAATGCTATTTCTCAAGATCTGCAGAGTCCCATTGTGGTGCTAACAAACCCTGCAGGCAAGCATGGGGAATGGCCTGCTTCCTTTATATCAGGGCCAATGAACCCTGCTTCCTAGCTTCACTTCTTCAGGCCCAGGCCACCTACCCTAGGAGAAAGGCTGCAGCTAGTTTCAATCTAGAAATCCTTGCCTAAAACACTCAAGAAGTGGAAGAGGTATAGTCATGACTGATGTGACTATGCACATCTTGTAAGATGACTCCTTATTTTGTTTATGACGTTTTATCCTCATGTATATTCATGCACAATGTGCATGTATTGCCTATGAAGACCAGAAGAGGGCGATGGATTCCCTGGAAAGGAAGTTTAGATAGCTGGGAGTCATTCATTCTGTCTGTGTTAGGAATCAAACCCAGGTCCTCTGGAAGAGCAGCCTGTGTGCTTAACCTCTAAGGCACCTCTCCAGCCCCTACACATATCTTTTTAATGAAGAACTTCATTACTTCAGAACTTGATAACTCATTTTGTCCAGAAGTTAAAGTTCTTATATGAATTATTCCTGCCATTCAGAGATTTCATAGTAAGCTATACAGTAGGCTGCAATATCAGATCTACTCTCTCTGCATCTCACTAGGCCTGACACTATCTGTGACTTTTGAGCATATAATGTTAGGTAGACTAAAATTTTGGTTTCAGTCAAATGTTAGACTAAAATTTTGGCTTCCCCATCAGTCAAATGTTTTTATGCAAAGAACTACCTTAGGCCAAGTTCAGGATGCTCCATTTGTCTATTTTGCATTTGTGTAGTTTACATAGCCAACCCATCTTTTGCTTTTTACATATTATTTCCCTTGTCTTGTACTACTGGACTTTCTATATTCTTATTTTTCAGATGTATCTTTTGTTCGTTGTAAGATCTTGGATCTTGGCATGGGGAGTAATATCTTGATTGAGATCTGTACATCTAGGATATTGTCTGAGCTACTAAGCCAGGTCCCCTCTACCAGCACTGGGCAGGAAGGAGAAGGCCTGATTACTATACAGCAGGGATTTTGCATTTGATCTTTGCTGACCACAAGAGAGCTGGGTGTGGGGAGATGTGCTTACTCCCTACTGGACTTTCTGACATTACTCTCTAAGAGCAGGGAGTTCTCAGCAATTCAATAGAGTCTCATAAGGGTTAAAGTTGAGGTTCCCCACTTGACCTTTTATGGCATGGATAGGGTGACTGCTTTCCTCCCAAAGTGTTTGCTTAGATGTGAACACCTATTGTCTAAAATTAAGATTTTATTTTTGTATTTGTTTTTCTTGCTTGGATGCTCCTTTCTTGGTCATATGTTAGAGAGAACAGATTTATTTATTTTTGTTTATTCTCCTTTCCTGGTGTTTGATCAAACCCAGGACCTGTGCATGCTAAACAAGCATTTAAGTGCACCCACAACCGCATTGGGTTGGTTTCTTTTCACACGTTTGACATTTCCAGTTTATCATCTTTATGATGAAATGTATAAAGCAAATAGGAAACCTAAGGAATCCTCCATCCTGCTGTTTAGAAAGTCTGGTGTCCCTAGCAAGACTGTCCTCTCTCATTTCAGTCATCTTCTATTTGTGCTCTATATGCATATGCCTAGACTACCTGGTTGTATTTTAGTGGGGGGAGCAGGGGAAAGTATGGCTCCCCCATCTTCCTGGAAGATTGTTTGTTTTTCAAAAACAGCATTTGGCATTTCCTTTTATAAAAACTTCTTCTGCAGTATATTGTCTAAATGAAACGCATTTAATCCTTTTACACTTAAAGCTATTATTGATGCAAACATGTATCAGTTGGCCTTTATTTGTGGGTGCGGTATGTGCAGGCTCAACTATTCATAGATAGAAGATAATTGGGAAAATGCTTTCAGAAAAGTTCCAGGAAGCAAGACTTGAGCTTGCCCTGTACCAAGTTCTCAGTTGCATCTCTGTGATGGGAGGGATGCACAGGTGTTGTGCGTAGAGGCCACAGGTGATTTAAAGTGTGTACCAGGGTCCCTACAGACATCAAGCCCACAGATATCCAGGCTCCTTATGTAAAATGATGTGGTATTTGCATATAACTGATGCAATTTTCTTGTTCATTTTAAATAATTTCTGACACTGAAATGAAAGTAAATAGTAGTTGCATTTTATTACTTAGAAAATGGTGGCAAAAGCCTCTGCATTTTCAGTATAGATGCTTGTCTCATCAACCTAGTTTCATTTTGATTTATGAATGGTTGCATCCATATATATGGAGCAGACAGTGCAGAGGTCAACTAAATGTATACACTCTGTTTACTTTTGTAATGATGATGTATGTTTAATATAAGATTCCCAATTCCATAATGTCTTTTTGCTCTTCTTGAACAACATGAATGAACTGAGACCCGTAGATCCTAGAGACACTGATATGAGTTCACTAGTTGTTATGGTTCTGTTTTAGCCTTACAGGAGGCACATGGATTGCTGCACATCTGACCATTTCCTTCATTTCTTCCTGGAGCTCAAGTCTCCCCTCTACCATAAGTCACTCTTCCTAAATCACATATTTCCAAATTTCTTTCACAAAAGAGCAGTAGAATATAAACTCATCGCTTTTATGAAAATGTCATATTTTTCATTGTTCTTAATAGATATTTTGGTAGATACACATCTTTAAAATTTTCTCTCCAAGTATCAAATACATCAGTCTAATTTTAAAGTTTCCATAGTTTCAGATGAGAACCCAGCTTCTCTGAGGTTAAATATTTTCTTTCTGACTGCTCATAACATAATTTCTTCCTCAGGGTTTCTATGATGTATATATGCATCTTGTTGAACTTTTTGATTCCATGAATTACAGAGGCTGAGTGCTCAAAATTTTCAACTCCTATTCTTTTAACTATTTGTTCTTCTATGCTTCACCAAGTGGAACTGTGCAATGATTCCTCTCTCCTTATTCCAGTCTCTCCTTCTTGTTTCCTTATTGTCTTTGCCATCTCCATGTGTGCATTGTTTCCTCCCGCTGACATCTAGTTCACAAAGCTCCCCCAACTCCATTCTTTTATCATCGAACCTGTGCATGTGTTTTAAATTTCACTTACAGAAGTTACATTTGGTTGGTTTAAAATATCCTATGTCCATTTCTTTTCTGGCATAAAAGATGTCTGTAGTTGGGTGTGGTGCTCAATGTGCCTATAATCTCAGTGTTCAGGAGGCAAAAACAGGAAGACAGAGAGAAGGCAAGGCAAGTTCAGGCTACGTGAAACCCCAACACAAACTTTCCCTTTTCGCACATTTAGCACAGGGCTCTTGTGGTCTGGGTGTGAACAATGCCCTCACCAGAAGGGAGTTCTGGGTCCTGTGCTCCTCTGTGACCTATCAGTAAGGAGGCCCCTCCCTGGTAGTTTAGTTGATGATACTGGGTTCCTCTGAGATGACAGGAGTTTGTTTAGAAGTGATTTTTATCTGCTTCTGACTGACAGCCAGGGGATAACTATTTAATCCTTAGGTACCTAAACTGACTTCTCAAGTTGAAGCTTTTCTAAACATCAAGAACATGGGCATTTATTCGGTGGACATGTCTGAAGGTCCCATTCAGGTTCCAGATTCTAGGTGATCACGTCTCTGTTTTCCCCAACTTTGAGATAGGCAAATTTATGAGAAGCTTCTAGTTTGGAGGTGTGGCAGGGGATTATTTTGGTTGGATATTATCAGGAAAGCTTATGTCTTTGGGGGTAACAACCTAAAAACCCTTAGGAGATTATGATAATTAAATTCTCCATTCTACCTAGCTAATAAAGAAATCACCTCAATTTAAAAAGTGACTTGCATATCTGATCTACTTCTCTAGGTTCTACTTTAATTATATATTATCTTAATTTGAGAATTTCTCAGTCTAGGCAAGTATTATTTTTTAAGAATATTTAAGATATTTGTTCCACCTAGGACAACCATTATTTTTCAACATAAATGCTGTTTCACATACTCAACATATTACAGGAATGGAAATAGAACCTCAAACATCATCGGTTCTATCTGAAGTCTATCCCTTCTACTTTTCTCAGCTCTTGAGGTTTCCTTATTTCTATCTACTTTACTGTGCACTGTTCCTGTCTACCAACTCCATGTCTATACAAAGCCTTCCAACGCTAACACATCAGTGTCTTCTGCTTGTATTGCTTATTTCTGAGACTGTGTCACACTATTTGAAGAACAAAAATTCTTTAAAAAACTCCCATGTTTGTGTATGCGCGTGTGTCCACAGTTAATAAAAAAAAATGCCTCCCAATAAATTGTTGACCCAATATATTATTTCATCAACTAGTGTTTTCTACAAGTTTATAGAAATGTTACTTAGCAGTGTCCTTAAAAATGATAACATCCTCTAAAAGATGTTATGGTGCTATTTCTTTTACGGACCAAAGTAAAAAAAAATTCCGACAGTTGAATAAAATGTTAATTTGAAAATCTTTAAAATGTGTCCATATTTAAACACTGGCATATGTAAGCTTTACTTCACTATAAAGTTTTATGGAGGCATTAGACTTATTCAGAAACCTGAAATATGGGCCACTTAGCAGAGCTTAGATCCTTATGCTACTAGAAACTTGATATAACTTCTGAAAAGATGGTTTCTCAAAACTCATTCATCACTTCGTGCTCAAAGTTCATTCATCAGGAGTACTTTATGTCATTCTTAAAAAAAATAAAACTTTATCAGAGATTCAAATTTCTGTAGCACATTGTGATATGTCCATATGGCCCATTTTGTAACTAACAAAAGAAGGAAATAACATCCTAATCTGTTCTGTTCATTCATCTGTTCTCTTTATTTCACTCGGGATTTTCAACAGCCTCCCCCAGTGATGGTAGAAGTTGAAGAAATGATGCTCAGAATGCATTATTGGATGCAAATGTCTAGGAAGGGAGATGAGCCTGAGTCATTCTCCACGTTTTGCTTTGTGTTGCTCAGGCCTATATTGTTATAGGAAAAGTAAGATAACTTCTTACAGTATCTTCTATAGGAAATAAAGAATAATGAGGTGTGTGTGTGTGTGTGTGTGTGTGTGTGTGTGACTGTGTATTTGTTATTTGTCAAGAAAGCTTCTTGGTAGCATACTAACTTAAAATTTTGGGAGGCAAACGCTTATAGAAAATTATAAAATTTTTTGTTTGAAAGTATTGGAACAGGTCTGGAGTTATAGTTCAGTGGTAGAGTATATAACATTCATCCATTCCATCCTCAGTAAAACACACACACATATACAGACACACACAGACACGCACAGACACACACAGACACACACAGACACACACACACACACACAGGGAGGGGGGAGACAGAGACAGGCAGAGATAGAGATGACAGAGAGACAAAGAAAGGCATAAAGAGAGAGGAACAGAAACAGGGAGGGAAGGATCTTGTAATGTTATTTGTAAAGTTATTTGATTACTACAATTTGCTTAACTCGGCATTGAATAACAAGTACTATTCAAGCCAGATATATAATTTAAAATTCTCTAATACAGCAGCTTTCAATTTGTGAGTCATGATCCCTTTGTAGGTTGAACGACCTTTTCACAGGGGTTACTTAAGATATTTATCATTATTTATAGATATCTGCTTTATAATCCATAACAGTAGTGAAATTACAGTTATGAAGTAGCAACAAAAATAATTTTGTTGTTGGGGGTCATTGCAACATGAGGAACTATATTAAAGGGCCACAACATTAGGAAGGTTGAGAACCACTATTAGACTCTAGTAGTTCTAGAACACAACAAAGAATAGGTAGAAATATAGCTACCAAGATAATTTAATAGGTCAAACACTTTCCATCAAGCCTAGTGACCTGAGTTCGGTCCACAGAATACACATGGCAGAAGGAGAGAATCAACTTTTGCAAATTACCTGAATTGACGTACACATATAGCACCAGGTCACTTGCCCTGCCCCAGTGAATAAATAATTATAAAAGAGAAAAAGAAATAGGTGAACCTTTTCATTTTGTTTTGTCTTACCCAATATATCCAAAATAGTATCATTTTAAGATGTGCAAAATCCAGTGTATGTTTTATACTTTCAGACTTCTTTAATTAATTTACAAATATTGGAAATAATTTTCTGAATTAAGGCTTCATCACACAGACAACAGAGAAAGAAACACTTAAAAGAACTTCAGTTCTAGAAATTCTTAATTTTTTAATAACTGAAATGAACATCAGCTTTGAAAATTAAATACAATAAATAAGTTAATGAATTAATTAATAAAATAAGGATAGAACTGGCCGAATTTCCTTTGTCTGTAGGTGTTTTGGACAGCAAAGTCCTTGGGCAGAGTGAGATTTAAGAACTGAAAGCTTATTTAGGACATAAAAATGAGCTTTAGGCTAATGTTACTGTTGATGACTTGGCAAACTAGTACAATTTATGTGAAATCACATATCTTTTATAAATTACATAATTTACATTGTGATTTTTTTTTTATCATGATTTGTCCTCGAGACCCAAAGTTCTATGGCTAATTTTGGCAGGAGCACAGAGGCAGCAGTGGCTTGCTCTAGATTTCCTGTTTCCAGGCTAATCAGAGTCAGGATTCATAGTCAGCAATAACAAAGCAAAATCTAGGTTACATGCTGATCTGGATCAGAGCCTTGGAAGTCAGGGTCCAGGTGGGGTGAGCCAGAGGCAGTGAGGTTATCCAGGCAAAGGGCTGGCCTTTTGTCCCTGGAGTTTCAGAGGTCTGAGTCTTGTTAACCCCTGCTGTCATGCAGCCTCCTGCACTGCCCTAATGCATCCTAAGAAACATCTGCATGTTGTGCACAGGCCAGCAAGCAGCTCTGCTTTTAAAGTAATCGGTTAATTAAACAAAGAATTATATTGTGTGTTCCAGGCTTTCTGTTAAGAGTTGACTTGCCCAAGACCATTGCATGCTGTAGTTTTGAATGTCATGAAGAAAATATGCTTCTACTAAAAGTACCAATTTGTGTAGGTAAGCTACCAAACATACTATAAGAGAGGTTACTATAGGGAGATCATGCCTACCTTTGTTGTAACAGTATTTTTGCCTCTTGGTCTATGTGAGGCATGCTGTAGCTGATAACAATTTCTTCTCAGCCAATATCTTGCCATTGTGGAAATGAATGTGGGATTCTGTTGGCTACTGTGCTTTTGCTGAGTCTCAGAGCATTAGAAGAGCTAAGATACCTGTGTTGGTGTTTACATCAAAAGTGAAGTTTTATGAACATTTGTCTTTTCTACATCTCGAGTCAGCCTCGCCTAGTGAACTTCCTATCATTAGAACTCAGGCAAACCCATATATTCTCTGCTCTCTAGGTGACTTGGAAATGACATCATTTTGTAGATATGTTGCCCAGTTTTTAAATGCTTCTCCTTTCAGTAATTTTCTTAACCTTTTCACTATAACAGAGTATGATAAACTTAGAAAAGATGGCTGGAGAGAAGCTTAATTGAAAAAGGTACCAGTCCCTTCACCTAGCAGAATGAGCATTCAAAATGCAAGTAAACTCAACTGGTAGCATTTAGGTCCTGAATTCCCTCTCTCCATTATTGGCATGTATTAAAATCTTGTCCCTTAGATGGACACTATTGTAGTGTGTGTGAAAACTTTAAAAAAATGGCACTAAATGAGAAGTCTTTGGTCTTGTAAAGCAGGTCCACAAAGGGGAAGGTGGAGATTAGGTTTCTTCTACTTCCTTTTGCCATTAGGTAAACAAATTTCTTCCACCCTTTCTCCCAGTTCTGAAGTGTTAGGGCCACCAATCGTGAGCTGGAACCTCCTCAACTGTGTGCCAGAATAAACCATTTCTTATCATATGCTGATCATCTTAGGTACATAAGTAACATAGTAACAGAAACCTGAGTAACACAAGAAAATCCTTGTTCAGACACCCGAGATTGTTGACAGATCATTCACTGTTGTTAAAAGAGACAACCTTCCATACTTTCCAAGATTCTCCATTAGCCCCAATTCTGGACTATAGATAAATTATAAATCTGAATCTAACCTTAGCATGGGTACTGTCTTGTGAAATGCTATTTGATATGTTTTATGCATACAGGTGAGATATCCACTCTGTCTTGAACATGGTTTTGAAGGGGACTCAGAGAAGGAACCAGATTTCAATGAGAAGTTTTCTGTGAAAGAGAAGGCAGGACCCCAGTTTCTCATTTAAAGGAAATCCTATTTACAAGAGAAGTTGCAGATGGACAGAATACTAATGGAGAGTTTTAAGGCTCCCATGGACTCTTCAGTGTACACATCCCAATCTCTTCCTGGCAAAGAAAGTGTCATTCTGGCAGCCCCAGCTAGACTGATACACCACTTACTCTGCAGTAAGAATATCAGGCTGCATACACAAGTCAGCTATATACTGCATGATTTTTAGTTTCTAGATATTGTTTTCTACTGGTTTCACTTTTATCTAAACTAGAATTTGTAAAGCATGCATAGCAACAGGATGATTAAAACAGAGAAAAAATTGGGGGAGTTTGAAAAACCTATTTACTCTCCTAAAGTCCAGATGCTCCAAGATCTGGTTACACACTACTTTTTGAAGAATATGCATTTTATTAGTAAAAACTTAGTTTTATACACTTCAAATTCTGATTCTTTTTTTTCAAATAAGAAGTGAGAATTAAGAAAATAAAATCTGAGTGGCTATAATAATAATAATCTGGGTTCTTTTAAAAGTATCCATCTTAAACAGAATCTTGGAGATTGTATGTTATAAGATGACAGTTGTTTGGACAATTTGAAAGATTGAACATAGGGGATAATGCCACTTAAGAGATTTTGAAAGAAGAGACAATAGGATTTGGATAACAACTAAGCAAGTCTACAAGAGTAAAAGAGGATCTCAAGAGTTTTGTACGGACTTTAGCTTGCTACCATCTGCAGTAATGATGGATGAGGCAAAAGAAAAAAATTTTTTTTGAGAGGGAACAGAGCTCAGAGTTTATGGTAAGATAAATATGAAAGGGCCTTTAGTTATCAAAATGAGTTATGGAAGAGAGTGGCAGTGAGGTCGGTATTCCAGATAGGAAGTCACTAGCTTATCAGTGGTGGGCATATTAGTTACTTTGCTTTTTGCTGTGATAGAAAATACCCCAACAGAGGTAACTTAGAAAAGGAAGGGGTAATCGTGGCTCACGACTCTAGAGCCATGTCCATCATGGCAGGCACTGGCACATTGGATACACAGTCAAGATGCAGAGGTTATCGAGTGCTGTTTTTCCTTTTTATTAAGTCTGGGAGCCGAGCCATAGAGTAGTGCCCAGCACAGTAACGGTGGGGCTTTCCACCTTAGTTAATTGAATCTAGAAAATCCCTAATAGAAATGCCCAGATATTTGTTTCCTTGATGCTACTTAATCCTATCAAGGTGACAATTAAGATTATCTATCACAGTGGGTAAAGTCCTGAGCCTGGATAAGACTTTTGAAAGGAATGAGAGTAAACAGGAAAGGTGAAAACAGAGGGACAGGGGCAAGCCATTCCAAGTTCTTAGATGTGTGGACAAAAAGCAAAGATCTAGTAATGAGGATGAAGGAGGACCCCGACTGTGAGGTGAGAGGCAAACCACACTCACCAAACCTCCTCTACCCCAACATGATTGCACTTGAGATCTTCATGACTTGAAGGGAGATCATTTCCTCCAAGGAAGGAGGAGGAAAACTGGGGACATGCGGCCCCCTTTCTCCACCCCAAACACACTGTCAACTTCCTGTAACTGCCCATGGCTCATGATGTCTGCATAAAACCCTCAGGCCTGGCTCAGCATCTGCTCTTGGCAGGTCTGGTTGTTGCTCTCCTGCCCAATTTCTCCATGAATCACTGGCATAATTTTCCATGGTCTAACAGAGAGTTACCCATAATTCAGTTCCAAAAGATGAATATTTTAATCTTCATAATTTGGAATTGTTTCCTTCCTCCATTTCCAGAAAAATTTGCAGCTCTATGTGAACTGTTTCTTGTCATGAAACTCTCTAAATATGTCTTTCCAAAGGATGTGCCTGTGCCACTTGTGTTAATTGGCTTTCTGCCACAGTGATGAAAATACCTGACAAAATCACCTTAAATGACCAAAGATTTATTTTGGCTCCTGCGTTAAAGGTTTCAGTCCACAATTGCCTCTGTCCATTGCTTAGAGCCTCTGGTGAAGTAGATCCTCATGGCTGAAGGAGGGCCCAGGGACTGAAGCTGGTATCCCTTAATAGTCAGTAAGCAGAGAAGAAAGGAGTCAGAGGGAAAGAGAAAGGGTGGAGACAGTAATGGAAGATAAGATCGGATGAGACAGAACCTTCAAAGGCAGGCTATCAGTTTCCTACTAGACCATTCAGTATGAATGTATCAATAGCTTAACCTGTCAGTGAAGTTAGTGACCACATGTTCCAATCAACTCTCAATAATACCACCAGCTAGGGGGCATGTTTTCAGGACATGAATATATGTGCTTATTTGGAGGGACATTTCATATTCAAACCATAAAGCCATTCTTGACACGTTTTCTACTTTGGGAATGAACTAAATTTTAAGACATAATATTTCTCATTGTTTTCCATTGTAATAATTTTGTTTATCAACGTTTGAATTCTCTACATAAACAGTCCATGTTGGATTATTATTAAGCCTCTTGATTCAGTATCGGGATTAAACATTTCAAAGAAATAAGACAGTATATTGAAGAAATAAATGAAGATGGCAGTCATGCCATCTAGTATATTAAGGAAGAAAATTTTATCTTTCGTTAAAGATTTTTATCCTAATGAAAGAACTCCAGCTCACACAGATGCTTTGTAAGCATTCAGGGTATTCAAAGGCTTCCTGAGGCTAGTGAGAAGGTGACTTCCCAGGAACAGAACATTGTTCATTAGCTGACTGATAAGTCAAAAGTAGTAACTCTCTAAGAATTTCATGACTTTGTGATCCTGTGGGTTTCCTCCATGGTTCACCTTGACCTTTTTGATACTGGGGCATAGTAAATGTAATAGCTGACATTATTTTGTGGAAGGGTAGATTCATTACTTTTATGCAGAAATTTAGTGAGCAATATATTCAGAATTCAGAAAGCTGATCCTAGGAAAATAATTTTATGTCCTTCCTACTGTTTATTTGTATATAGTACAAGTATGAGCCTTTAATGTATGCAAAAGTGCCTTGATTTCTGAAAAGGAAAGATTATGTTTCCTTTGTGTGATTTGTACAACAACTGTGAAACATTCTACTTGAGCTTGGATTAAAATACAGCTTGGTGATGACATTATGCTTGTATGTTTAATTAGTTAATTAATGATAATTAATTAATCCTTAATTAATGGCATTTAATTCTGCATTGAATAATAATAGGTATTTACCTGTTAGAGAACTTTTGATCATCATATCTATACAAGGGACTAATTAAGAAAATTTCTTCATCTTTAAAAAAATGTTTTCAAGTATTAGTTAAATCTTTAACTGTATCTTGCACACTGTGACGAGGTATCCAGTGCTGGAGTCTGACCATTATGGTATCTGCCAAGCAGGAACAAAGGTTAATTGAAAATCTGTAATAGCCACAATTCTATAGTGACAAAATCCTCATAGTTATTTTCTTCATTTATAAAGGCTTGAGCCTATCTTACTATTAATGTCAGAAGCACAAATGGTTCATTTGAAAAGAGTTTTAGAGTACATAGCCTGCAAAGAGGAAAGAGTTGATGCGTGTGGATTGCTTTCCAGGAGGTATGCAATTCCTTTCATATACTTACTTTAAAATGACTCCCTTCATCTACTTAAAATATGAATACAGCGGTTGCCCTTATCTGCAGGGGATAGTTCTAAGATCTCCCGGAGATACTTAAATTCTGAAGTAGTACTGATGGTGTGCCCTTTTTCCATACGTATACATGTACTATGATCAAGTTTAATTTATATAGTAGGGGCAGGAGGAGACTAACAAACAACAATAATAAAGAGAAAAATTATAATAATATATTATAGAAAGAGTTATATGAATGTGCTCTCTAAAAATACATTGTTGAACTTTCGTCTTTTCATTTAAAGAAAACTATTTAAGGCCTTACTTTGGCTTATCCAAATGGCCGGTATTACTACTCTTAGATTTTTTTAGCTAAGGTTCATCTCGACATAAATGTTGTGATAATGTGACCGTCAGTCCGATGGAATAGAATACCACTGGTAAGTGACAAGCTGCATGGTTAATCATGGTTAATCTTGATTATGAACCTGGTGGGGTTTGGAACCACTGAGCAGACAAACCTCTGGGAATGACTGTGAAAGCATTTCCATAGAGATTTAACTGAAGTGGAAAGATCAACCTTAGATGTGGGTAGAGCCATTTCATAGGGTTGTGTCCCAGAGTGAATAAAAAGATTTCTATATTAAATGTAGCACCAGAAGACATCTCTGGGCTTCCTGACTACAGATACAATGTGACCAGTTGCCTCATGCTTCTGATGCCAAAGTCACTCTCACTTTTTCCTAGCATGGATGGGTTGTACTGTCAAATTATGAATCAAAATAAGCCCTTCCTTCCTTCCTTCCTTCCTTCCTTTCTTCTTCCTTCCTTCCTTCTTCTTCCTTCCTTTCTTCCTTTCGTCCTTCCTTCCTTTCTTCCTTTCTTCCTTCCTTCCTTTTCTTCCTTTCTTCGTCCTTCCTTCCTTTCTTCCTTTCTTCCCTCCTTTCTCCCTTTCTTTCTCTATCTCTCTCTTTCTTTCTCTCTTCTTCTTCCCCTTCCTGCCCCCCACCCCCTTGCCTTCTTCTACTTGACAGGGTTTTGTAACTCTAGCTGTCCTGGAACTCACAGAGTTCTGTAGTAGACAGACTGTAGACAAGGTTGGCCTCAAACTCACAGAGATACACCTGCCTCTGCCTCCTGAGTGCTGGGATTAAGGGAGTGCATTAACTATTAACCAGCTAAGCTCTTCCTTTCTTAACTTGTCAAGAACTTTGTCCTGATAAAAGTAACTAATATAGAACATTAGGACTGTGTGGGGCTATTGTTGCAAGAAAGCTGACCAGGTGGTTAGTAAACCTTTGGAACTGGTTTGTGGGAGGAATGCAGAATAGCTTAGAGCTGCAAACTAGAGAAGCCTCAGAATGACTTAAGCAGAGCTTATTGGGTCAGTCTAATGGGATCTCAGAAGATCAGAATGTCCCCCCAAAAAACACAAAGTGGCAGGCAAGGCCATGAGGTTTCAGAGGGGAATGGATTCTCTATTGAGAACCAGGCTAAATGTCATTGGCATTTTGTTCTGGCAAAGACTCTGACTGCATTCTGCTCATGTTCTGAGGACTCCAATGAGACTGAAAGATTGAATTGATAATGTAATGGGCTGATTTGTTTAGTGGAGGGTGGCTCAAGACAGCATAACATACAGATAACACGCATGCTGTATGTACTATAGTATGCTAGGTTATTCACTAATGGAGGGGGGAGTGGAGAGAGGGAGAGTGAGAGATTGAGTGATAAAGGCAGAAAAATAGAAAATATGCAGTTCAATAAGGAAAGGATAAAAGTATAAACTTTTTGAGCATGATCATCATTTATACAAAACATCTGTTATTGTTAAAGAGATTACTACCATCAAAGAAAACCCTCACATTGCTTACTGAAAAAATAAGGTACCCTGAGGGCAAGACCCCTATTATCAGAAGCCTCAACTTGTAAAGATACAAGTTCCTTTGAAAAGAGAGAATGTGGTTTGAGAATGGAGCCAAGGAATTCCCTGCTTAAAAACAACTATGCAGGCAAATGTTTTCCCAGTTTTTCAGCTAAAGTGAACAGAAGCCATTACACCTGTGGCAGAAGAAGACCATATGATATTTTGAGCTAGCAGAAGAACTTGAAAGAGTCATGCACTTGATGTTGATTTTGAAAACAAGCAGAATGGAAGAGTCATGGGGTTAAGGTGTCACCAAGATTCAGAAAGCTGCTGAGATCAAGCAATTGGTAGAGGCTCAGATTTCCTGAAGGAGACTTTGGGGGACCACTCCATAAAGCTGTGAGTATAAAGTCTAAAGTGCAATGGTGACCTGAGGAAGTTGGGCATGGCAGGATCTTGGGGTATCTGCTAGGGAAAGATATAGGTATGGAATGGAGAGAATCCAAGAGAGAAACATTATGTGCTGCATGAGGCAGACCTTGGAGGTGAGGCTGTGCTTCTACAAGCTCCAGAGGCTGGGAAAGAAACTGCAGAGGTGGTGTTTGCTCTGTTGAATTTTAGTCATGGATTTGCTTGATGTTTCTGTGCTTTTTTTCCTATGCCTCCATTTTCTATATTAAAGCTTTATTATTATTATTATTATTATTATTATTATTATTATTATTATTTATTTTACAAAGGTTTATGGTTAAGAGTTTTCCTTGGAAGATAATTTGAACTTTAAGCTTTGGAACAACACTAGACCTATTAAGATTTGGGGCTTCTTTAATATATAAACTATTTCCATGAGGCTATTTCCGGAGAAGTTTATAAGAAATTTCCATATTCAGGGAAGCCCACCATGAATGTGGGTTTTTGTCTTAGTTAGGGCTTGTATTGCTGTGAGGAAACATCAAGACCAAATGCAAATTGTGGAGGAAAGGGTTTATTTGGCTTACACTTCCGCATTGTTGACCATCATTGAAGAAAGTCAGAGCAGGAACTCAAACAGGGCAGAAACCTAGAGGCAGGAACTCATGCAGAGACCATGGAAAGGTGCTGCTTACTGGCTTGCTCTCTATGGCTTGCTCAGCCTGCTTTCTTACAGAACTTAGAAAAACCAGCCCTGGGACAGCACCACCTACAATTGCATGGGCCCTCCCCAATAAATCATCAATTAAGAAAATGCTCCACAGGCTTCCCTACAGCCCCATCTTATGGAGGCATTTTCTTAATTGAGGTTCCCTCCTCTCAGATGACTTTAGCATGTGTCAAGTTGACATAAAAGTAGCCAGCACAGTGCCACTATCCCACAAGTTGAAGTCCTCGAATGAATAAAAAGGAGAACGTGTAGGACCAGAGGTCATCTCTTTCGGTTTCTTGACTACAGCTACAATGTGACCAGCTGCCTCATGGTACTGTCACAACTGGAGCCACTTTCAGTACTATACCTCCTCTGCATGGTGGACTGTACCTTTAAAACGTGAGCTACAGTAAACCCTTGCTTCTTTAAGTTGCTTTTGTTAGGCATTTTTATCATATCAACGAGAAAAGCAACTAATACCTTAGCAGATGGGTAATACAGACAGCATTCTACAATGAACAAAGTGGTGATTCACATCCTGGCCAGGGTAAATCAGGGAAGCATGAAAATTCATCACTACTCAGAATGGCACTCTGGTTTGCCAATGATTTACTTCTGGAATTTTTTTAAATTTAGTATCAGATTGTGATTGACTGAGTAACAGAATGAGGAAAGCAGTATCATGAGTAAGGGAGACAGCTGTTTGAGCTGGCCAAGTTTAGAGAGCCAAGATTAATTAGTCATACGGATAATAAAAGACAAAGCTTCATCAAACATGTTTTGGATTTTCTTTCTTTTTCCTCCAAATAACCAAATTTTAATAAAGTCTTTCTGATGACACCTAGGAAGAGTAGTTTAATTTTGTATATGAGATCAAAGGTTCTCTCTCTCTCTTTTCTTTCTCCCTCGGTGTGTGGGGGTGTGTGGGTGGTGAAGGTGAGAGGCTGTAGAGAACTAGAATGAGGTCCCACAGACCTTAAAACTTGATGCTGTCATGATACTTTCTCACGTGATATCCAGAGAATTGACCCTCTGGTTGGAACTGTCAACTGAGACTTGCAAGGCTCTGATTTGGAGATTGTTTACTTACTGACATTTGATCTTAACCAAATCACAGAAGCTGCTCCGCTTCATTTTCTCACCAGTCAAAGACAGATGATCCTCAACACATTCTCTGCTCCTAAGGTGTTATTAGAATCTGTTCGTTAACATGATATAGAGAAGAACAGTCAGCATTTTAGAAACTGATACTAAATCAAAAAGCCTCTGGTGCTTTAAGTCATGGCTGTTGACTTCCCTAAGTATAAAGGAAAGATTCTTGTTAAGTCTGTGCTTGCCTCTCTAGTCCTTAAAATAAGACTCCTTGTGTTTTGTAAAGAACAACTGATGCAGAAGATATGAAGTCAGGAAGAATTATTAGTTGTTGCAGTCCATTAATGAATTTCAATTCCTGCTGAAATTTGAAAAGTGTTTGCTTCATTTCAAAGGTCTAGCTTCTTCCTGTCATCAATTTGAGTTAATCTTCAGCTTCACGTGAGAGCTTGCCGTGTAAATATTTTTTTAAGTCCTGAGTTCCCATCTTAAGCTAACAAGTGATTATCCTTCACAGCAGATCTACAAATGACATCTTAATTAATGACATCTGAAGTGCCTTTCCCTGTTGTTCTGACATACAGATAGAAGGACTGAATAGAAGGAATGGTTGCTTAGGAAAGGGAGGGGGGAGCAACCTTGTCTGTGTGAGAGAACTAATCTCAAGAGTTCTCAAGACAGTCTCCCTGTTGTTTGGTTCACCTTGAGGTAAGGACCATCATGACTGTGTGCCATTACTGCTCATTTGGAGTGCTTCCTGAAGTTTCCTGTTGTCTTTCCTGCTTTCCTGCTGATAATTGCTTTCTTCCATGATACTAAGATGGTTTTTTATTTAGCTTTTCCTTATAGCTTCATAACTGTAGAATGTGTTCCCTACAGCGGAAAGCAGTTCCTTGTTACTCTCCACTTTCAGGTATTTCCAATATACGAGTAGGGCAGGCAACCAGCAAAATGAAAGACCAGGTGGCTTCATTATGTGTGAGAATTTCTATGGAAAAAGATTTCCTTTCAGTCACATTTTTTTAATGGTGTCTGAGATGAGGACATGAAAGAGAAAAAACCCTCAAATTGGATTTTTAAAAATAAAAATATAGGAAAAGGTACCAGCTCACAAACAGGAGCCTACAATGTCATCTTCTCAGAACTAAGACTAAACTCTCAGCCTTCGGAGGGCTCTTCTTGGGGTAAGCTGGGCTCAGAGGACAGAAGGTACCATATGGAAACAGGAGCTGATGCAATTACACCAATAAGAATTTGTAATGAAATGGTTTAGAAATAATAAAATCTAGATTAGATCCAGTTAGCTGGAACTTTGCATTAGCCACATTTTGGTTTGTTTTTCTTTTAGAGGAATAGCTGAGTGATGATAGAATTAGTATAGAGTTTAAAAATCCTTTTTCTTAATGTTTTGGTTAGTGATTTGTACCTATTTTTTTTCTGGCTACTTTCAAAGCTCTGCCAACTCTTTCTTATGAAAGACACAGTGAGAAGAAGGAAACCTCCAATTCCTGAGCATCAGAGGCTGTTATAAAGCCTATACGAGGGGAAGCAGTTTGGCTTAGTTCTAGAATGCTATAATGCCTGAGGCCCTGGATTCAGTCCCCAGCACTGAAAATAAATTCCCTATGTAAAGCTAATCTACGTTTGCAGAGATCCCAATAAGTTTATTCTGTTGTTTGAAGAAGACTAGGAGTGAAGATGATTCAAGCTACTAAGCGTGTGTCCTTGGGCCACATCCCCATATGGATCTAAGTGTCCTCATCTGAGAGGACACAGAAGCTGCTTCTCTTCAGGGCAACTAGAGTCTGGTCATCTCTATTCTTCAGAATAACCACTGCAGGTGTGATTTCTCCTTACAGTTATTACAGTGGATTATGATCTAGGGAAATCGCGTATATTGCTCACAATTGCAGAGATAAAGATAGCCCAGAGTGGTCAGTTAGGTAACCAATCTGAGGCCATGATACAAGCTAATAACACCAGCACTGGGCTGAGGAATTTTAACCTCCAGAGCTTCAGTCTTCTTTCCACTTCAATAGATATATCGCCAGGGCTCTGTTGAAATTGAGATTTTGAAATAGGAAGTCATGATTTTATGTAATTACAAGATGAAGGAAAGTCAGAAAGGCCTGTTAAAATGTCATGAATTGGATGAGAGGTCAAAATGGCAGTGGGGGACTAGGCAGAGTCCAGTAGGACTCAGGCAGCTGACCCCCCAGTATAGTCGCCTCCAGTACCTCACCACTCCGAGGACATGGAGAAGCTATTCTGTTGCCAAATCCAGTGGGGCCAACTATGAGAACTAAATGTGATTAGAAATGCACCAGTCCTGGAAAGCTGACTGCCTAAGAGTAGAAAGAGGAAAGATGGAAGGATACAGTAGGGTATGAAGCTGAGACAAGGAGCTAGAGTCATGCAGTGGAAAGACATGGAAGTGCTTCTGAGAAGCCAGGGCCACTGCCACCTCCACCCCACCCCATCACAGACAGAGAGAAGCTGAGTTGAAAACAGTCTTGGCAGTAGTACCACCAGGCTGGCAGATGAAGGAACTCGAGTGAGATGACTACTCAGGCTACCTGGAGGCCGGAGCCACAGTCAGGCTGACCGATTGCTAACCTCCAGGCCGGGGAGAATAGAACTACTCAGGAGGTAAAGAGACACAGAGCCGGAGACTCTGCAGGCAGGAAAATGATGAAGAGTGCTGCTAAGAAACACGTAACTGGAGGCGGTGCACTCAGGGTGAATGGTGGCACCAGTTCTTGGGGTACCACCAGGACTGCCTGGCCATTTCACTGTCCAGCAGACCAGAGTCTCTGCTCATGTGGCCTTGGCTTCTGTTTTTGGTGCCCTCCTTGATGGGGTAGTGAAGACCATAGGCTAGGAGTGCTACAGGGGCCTAGGCAGCAGGATAGTAGTGAGGATGGTAGGGCATGGTGCAGCATCCTTGAAGCTCGACCATGGCCTACCCCCAAAAGTACTGCTAAACCTCAGGAGCACCCTGATTATGAACAAAAGCAAGATGTCCCAGATGAAGAGTATTCCATCATCTGCAATGAGTCTCCACCTTTTGGAGAGTTTTTTTTATAAACCTCAAGATGCTCAGGTGGACCAGGACAATTAGAGTTCCATCTGCATTGTTGTCAGCATCAGAGTTAACTGGGTGTTTGAACCTGGCTTCCTGAGGTGCTTGTTCTGGCAGGCTGTCCTGGGGCTAGCATGGTGTTTTGGCACCTGCCTGAAGTCCGGAGGCCTGGAGTTTAGAGCCTGCAGGATGCCCAGGTGTCTATGTGAGGATTAAGTGCCTGCTTGACCCAAGTGCTGGCATGAACTCTGGATGCCTACATGATGTCTGGGTGCCTTCATGGTGTCCAGGTGCCTGAACAATGTCTGGGTTACCTCTGTAATGTTCAGGTACCTGTGTGAATGCCAGATGCCTGTGTGATATCTAGGCGCCTGCAGGAACATCTGCATGCCGGTGGGATGACCAGGTACCTGTGGGATAGAGGGTGCTTGCCAGATGCCCAGGTACCTGCAGGATTCCCAGGTGCCTAGGTGATGTCGGATCCCAGCATGTTTTGGCAGTGAAGTCCAAACCTCAGGTTGAACTTTGTTATGTTTATTCTCAGCCTAATATAGGCCAGGTGGATGTCTATGTTCCAACCACAAAAAATATGGTCATGCCCATGATCCATCATCCCAGCACATAGACTTGACTTCATTTTTTTTTTTTACTTTTCTTTCTTTTTTTCCTTTTTTTTATCTTTCATGTTTTTATTGTTGTTTGTTTGAGGACACAGGGGTGGAAAGGTGGACCTGGGAGGAATGAGAAGAGGGTATGATGGAGATACACTGTATGAAACTCAAGTAATTAATAAAAGTATTATGTTGAAAATAATCATGAGTTTTGTTTGAATGTTGGGAATTGCAGATAGGATGAGAAAACAAACATGTATCAAAGACAAAATATACATGGCAGACTATTTGTTTTAGTTTTCAATATTCATTTAAATAGTTTAGGTGTCCAAATGGAAGCCATTGCTTTTGCCAAATTAGGATTAGCAGTTTCATTGTTGATTCTTCTAGTGATAGAGCAATGGTTCTCCACCTTCCTAATGCTGTGACCGTTTAATACAGCTGTGGTTATCCCCAACCATAAAATTAGTTTTGTTTCTACTTCATAACTTCATATCATTTGCTATTGTTTTGAGTGGTAACATAAATTTGCAGTTTGTCTTAGGCAACTCTGTGAAAGTGTCACAAAAGGGTTGAGACCCTCAGGTTCAGAACTGCTATGCTAGAGAACTAGAGAATTGTATCTAAAGTCAGTGATACATTTAACAAGATCAGCCTTGATGATAATTCTAATTTTTTAAAGATGGATTGTATTTTGGAATAGGCAAAGTATCAACTAACCTCTAAGAGAAAAGGCTGTGTCTTCATCATCATCTACTCTATGGTGCTATCCTTTCCCCCCAACAGATAACCAAGAAACAACTCTGAGGAATTTATGTTTATTATTTATTTTATCATATTAACATATAAATGAATACTTTGTGAGAAATTCTTACTTTGAATAGGTTTGCATGGTCGAGCAAGGGAATTTATTTAGGATAAGACTTTCTGTTGTTGTTTTGTCTCCAGGAATGTTCTAAAAATAGCATTAACAACCATTAAAACTTAGATATCTTATGTCTGACAGTTAGAATCCATATAGGCAGGTTTTAATGACAGGAACAAATTTGTGCCTCATAGAGGCTGGTTTTCTATCTTCACTAAAAACACAAAAATAATACATGTTATGGGATTTTTAAGTCACAGCCGCAGAGTGGCCCTCCATATTGCTTATGCAATTCCTCTGTTGAAGATTTAGCAATGTAAAAAAACTAAAAAGGAAGATGTGCATTGTGCTGGGTAGGCTTATGTCAACATGACACACAGACTAGAGATATCTGAAAGGAGGGAACCTTAATTGAGAGACTGCCTACATAAGATCTGGCTGAAAGAGATTTTCTTAATTAGTAATTGGCAGGGGAAAGCCAAGCCCTTTGTGGGTGTGGTTCCATCCCTGAGCTGGTGGTCCTGGGTTCTATAAGAGAGGAGGCTGAGAGCAAGCCATAAGGAGCAAGACAGTAAGCAGCACCCCTCTATGGCTTCTGCATCAGTTCCTGCCCCCAGGTTTCTGCCCCGTTTGAGTTCCTATCCTGACTTCCTTGGACAATGAACAGCAATGTGGAAGTGAAAGTCCAGTAAACCTTTTCCTCCCCAACTTGCTTTTTGGTCCTGGTGTTTTGTTGCAGAAACCAGAAACCATAACTAAGAGATGCACTTATGCCTTGAGATTGCTGGCCTTCGCAAAGCCTCAAGAGGGAAAGCAAACAATACTTATCTCGTAAAAGTTGCACTTGTGAGTTTTTAGCCTGATTTTCACTAGCAGTGGCTTACTTCTCAAACAATTCTGAAAAAACATCATGTGCACTCCAGGATACTGGAGCAAGGAAACCTGAGACCCTAGGATAAAGCATCCTTGGTTTTAGTTGCTAGTTGCCATTCCTCCTTCATTTCCTACTGTGAAAAGCACACACAATCATATATCTTTCAAGATGTGATTTTTATCATTAAGGATTATTTGTTGCAAACCTGGAGCATTTCGAGCAAAATTGCAGCCTAGAAATATCTCCATGGTTCTAGAAAGACATGGTGTTTGGGGACAAGGCCAAAATGTAATTTTCGACCAAATGAAAATTGTACAAGTAAGTTATCCTAAAGACTGAAACATGAAGTTTTTACTTCCAATCTAAGCTTCGATACAAGGACTCCACCTAGGTCAGAAGTGCCAGCACTGGGGCAGCAGACAGGCAGATTGTGGGTCTGGTTCCTCCTGCCTGTGAATCAGCACATTCTGCTGTTTCGAAAATCAATCCCTGTAGTCGTCTAGCATTTCTAATTAAAAACGCCTGCTCTACTGCACAGGTTTTGTAAGCTTTCAAAAGGTATTTTTTTTTTTTTGGTGTTATTTTCTCCTTATTTGTGTTTTCAATGCTATTTTTTGACATTGCCTTTAGCAAAGCGAGGGATATAGAATGCTTAGCTAGAGCGCTGTTAAAGTGCTCATAGCAAGAGAGTCTGGTTACTCTGCAAGCTGATCTGAAACATCTGTTGGGATGAGGAGGTCTCAACCAGAACCAGGGTCCTACAAGAGTAGCCTTTGGAGCAGAGGTAGACAAGCTGGTTGGAAAGCTGATCTAAGGTAGATTACAGTAGAAATTGGAAATATTTGTTTGATTTGAGGAAGAATGAGAACTGAATTTGGAGGGATTGAACTAAAAACAATTAGTAGTAGAGAAAATAAAAGTCTTTAATAGCTACAAAGTAGAAGAGAAAACACCAAGTTTGGGAGAGGAACGTGAGATCACTGGGAACTGAGACCTAGTCCTCCATTATTACCCCTTTCTCAGATGTTCCAGTGAAACACAGGAAGATTAGGCAACAAACTCTAGAAAATCCTGAGTAGAGGATGGTGGGTCTTCGTTGGCAAATGAAGATGTCTGAAACCGTGTTATATATTATTATTGCCAAGGCCTTTTTGATGTGTTCTATACAATGGCATCTCAATTTTAGACACAGCTTTCCGCAGGATCATACCTTATTCATGCCTCTTTGTGCTAGTGTAAAATTTCATCAGCTATTCATGTCTGTAATTGCTGTTTAAATTTGAGCACAGTGTCATCATGCATCTGTGTTCTACCCTCTATGTGCCATGAGACCATAGCCCACTGGCTGTGGTGAAATGCCAAAGCCTTTCAGGACTAACTCACTTCCCATTGCTCCCAAGTGAAAGTGTTGGTTTTCCTGGTCCCTTGACCCATGGGTAGAGGGCTTCTTTTCTCTGCCATTGAAGGGATGATTATTACAGAAAGTTATAGTGGGAATGGAATTTGGTATGTTAAAGGGAAGGAAATAACCTTATTGTTAGGTAGAGGGGAATAAATTGATGTTGAAGACCAACACTGTTGCCCTGGGAGAAGATTTTCATTTGTTTAACAGTCTTCATGTGTAGGAGTGTTGTTTAGTTTGCCTTATAATACCCCTGAGTGCTCTTTCACCTTCTTAATCTATTTGTTTGATTATGTTGACTTGGCAGGAAAGGGTATTTGAACACATTAATGTTCAAATACTCTTGTTTGAAAAACAAGCTAGCAGAACAAACTATACCCTCTTGTGGTGATACATTTGCAAATCCCCTTATTATAAAAGTCACAATATGTTCTCCACCAGTGCCCACTGATCTCACCCACTCTAAGTCTTCATGAGAATATAAAGTTCACTTTCTGTTAGTTATAAGAGGATCAACACTATTTTACTAATTTTTTGTCATAAAATGAATACTATTATAAAGAAATTGCTGACCAACAATAGCAATATCCTTTCAGAACTGTTTTGTAGAAAGCAATTAGACGCTCTGAACCATATTCAGCATGTGTTTGTGGAGACACACACACACACACACACACACACACACACACACAGAGCAGTCTAAAAGCAAAGAAAATAAGGATAACCAAAAGCCACAGCAAATGAAGTGGTTTGGTTCTTAGAATGGAAAAACTTTAAGGGAAGTCTATGTTTGGGAGGATCTTTCTCTCTTCTAGTATTTGTGGCATCCCACCCACTGTGGCCTGAAAGAAGGCTAAGAAAGCATTAGGTCTCAAACCTCAGACAAATGGCTGAAGTGCCTATTTAACATAGTGAAAGGACCTGGCTGCCAGGTTCTCTCGGTATCCTTCAGTCCTTACGTGTTACTGGGTCCTTCTGGCTGCCATAGCCTGCTCCCTATCCTGAACCCTTCCCGATGCATCTGGCTAAAGAGAGGATACGGAAGGCCCTAGGTATGGTGGAGTAGAAAGTTTATTGTAGATAAAAGGGAGAGCACAGTAGATATGATGGAGAACATAGATAAAGGCGTCTGGAAGGGTTCAGACTAAACATGACCTTGAGCTAAGCCATGTGAGAAGAGGGGTACTGAAGAGGGGAGAGATAGGAACCTGGAGCAGCGGCCAAAAGGAGGGCCAGGTAAACAAAATGGCTGAATTATCTAAGGAAGAGCAGCCCAGTCCTCTGGACTGAAGAGTTCAGGGTAGGGGATGGGCTATGCCAGCCAGGAGGACCCTGTAACAGATAGGGGCTGAGGGATGCTGGGAGAACCAGCCAGACAGTTCTGCTTTGATATGTTAAATAGGCACCTCAGCCATTTTTTTCCTGCCTTTGAGACCTAAGAGAAAGACATAAAAAGCTTAATTTTTCTTAGCTTGAAGTATCATTGGGCTCAGTGTAGAAGTAAATATGAAATGAGAAACTAAAAAGGGGAAAAATTCTCAAATGGAGCCTCCAAATCTGAGTATAATTATCTTCAAATTCTTGCTTTATGCCAATACAATGCTTTTTAGGGGAGGCCAAAGAGCCAAACAGACACCAAGGATGCAAACTACAAAAAGTTTTGAATAATTTTAGCAGAAAAATAACATAAATGAGAAAATCATTTACAGCTGAGTCCCACCTTAAGGGAAAGCCTTAATAGAGCTGCCCAAGTATCCCCATGTTCAAAATGATAAGCAATTATCACTTTGAATTCCACTATCTCTTTGAATGAATAATAATAAACACTCTTGCAAGAAGAAAAGATACAGAAATCCAAACATTGCCTAAACATATCTCTAAATAATATAAATTGGCCTGTCAATATGCCATTCACTACCAAGCCTAATGGGTTGCGTTCAGTCTTCTCTGGGATCCTCATGGTGGAAGGAGAGAAATAACTCCTGCTAGTTACTTTCTGATCTTCACACTCAGGAAGTGGCGTATGTGTGCATTTGTGTGCCTGTGTACGTGTACCACTAAATTAAAACAAAAATAATACAAACTAGAAAACATATAAATATATAAATCTATCTATCTATATCTATATCTGTCTGTCTGTCTGTCTGTCTATCTATCTATATTACATTTTCAAGAGGGAAAACTAGCAGTCCAGAAAGTCAAACTAAAAGATGATCAGGAATTTGGTATTAGAAAACATATAGTTTAAAGTTTTCATTTAAAATATCTTGAAGACGTAAGAAAAGCAAGATTGTAATGATTAAACAGAGAAATCAACTAGGGAAGTATAAGCAATAAATGGAAGTCTGGATTGGCAATCTTTAAAAGCTCTTATAGACTGGAGTGGGAGTGTCTCTTACCCTTTTACCTGCCCTTGGGACCCCTTTACTCCTGCCTGGTTGCCTCTCCCACACTTGATATAAGGGTTGGTGCCTGGCCTCATTCCATCTTGCTCTGCCATACTCTGTGAGGTAACCCTTGGGGAACTCCCCTTGGGAAAGAAGCAGGGTGGAGTGTTTGTGGGTGATGATGGGGGGTAGATTTGGGGGATGGAGGGTGGGGGGAAGGGAGGTCAGGATGTATTGTGTAAGTTGTATGAGAGAAGAAAAATTTAAAAGAAAACATATCTGAAATGAAAGGTTCAGTAGGTTAGCTCAACAATAGATTATAGAAGAAGAAGTTATGTGCACTTGAATACAGACAGATACAAAAGACCAATTGTTAGAAACACTAAAATTTTGGAGCACTAAGGAAGCAATATCTGTTCTGGATTGTTGGGCAATATTCACCAGTCTCATAGGATGGCAATTAAAGACCAAGGAGGAAAGCAGAGACTATGTTTCTGAAACATACTTTTCTCAGCAGAGGGTTTTCTGGTACACACTGGCCCCATAAAATGGAACCCAAACTGTGGCTAAAGTTTGAAAAAGTGTCATCAGTTTGTAAAAAAAAAAAAAAAGTCAACTTATCAACTTATCAAGAATCACAGAAAAACTCCATAGAGAATAAATACAAATGAAGTCATCTGTAATGACAAAAAAGAAATCTATAAACAAAACAGATATGTTATACATTGATAAACAATATGAGCATAGTTAGATTATTAACCTAAATGATGGAGATTAGAAACCAATGGAATGATGCTTTTAAAGTGCTTAAAATATCTCAATTCAATGCTCTATAGGTGGTAACTTGTACCAAAAAAGCTGAAATTAATATATCCCTAGATATATGAAAACTCAGAAAATGTATTACTATCAAAAAATGTCCATACAGGAAATGCAAAAAAGAAATTTGTAGAATGGACACAAGCTGCAATTGGTCTACTGTAAGAATAAGAACACAGTCAGAAAGTAAATATTTAAAAATATATGGATTACATTTAAAAATATATGGATTTCTTTTTAAAGGATAATTGACTAGAGAAAGCAAAGTCCTTATGTTCTACTGTGGAAACTAAGTTATGAATATGAATCAAACTGAACAGTTGTAGGGCATTGTTGCTGATGATATCATCCCAGAGACCTGACAAAGCTTGGCCCTTCCCCCTGCATTGACAGAATAGGATTCTATCAAAGTCTCACCTTCTTCTACTAACACAGATAATCACACACACACACACACACACACACACACACACACACACATTTGTGTTAAAAGTAGAAAAGTCAAATAGTCGGAATTGATACAAGTAAAACTAAGCAACATGCTCTGTTTGAGAGACACATTTCAAATGCTGAAACACATGTAAGTTTAAAGTAAAAAATGAGAAACAGTTAATCTTTAGAAGCACAATCTGTTTCTTCCTCTTGTCTGTCTACTGTATTTTAAGGTATAGCTAGCACAAGAAATAAAGGACAAAGAAGCCACAGTAGGTATAGAGAGAGCTGTAAAAATCAATCTAATAAATACTGCCATGTAGAAAATCCTACAAAGAATTCATTTTAAAAATCTAAAAAATCAAATAAATAATAAAAACATAACTTACAAATGAATTTAGCAAATTTTTAGAATTATAAGTAAGGTTGATATTTGCAATAAATTTTGCTGTCATAAATTACCCAAAACATTTTAAAAATTGAATTAAAATTTTGCTACTTACTGTGAAATCAATGAAAATTAAGAATAAGTGTAACATAAGATATATTAAGTTTATTTTTTTAAAATACTAAACACTGAAACTATCACTGTGTGAAATTCAGGGCTCTCTAAATAAATTGGGGACTTACTATCTTCATGGTCTGGAAGACCAACTGATTCCATTGTTACTCTCTTCATCTCAGCCAACTTCTTAATCAAAAGATTATAGAACAACTTGTGTATTGCTATGTTGTTGAACAGAGTGCAACATATTGTGATCACTTTGGAAAACTGTTGAGTTAGTCTCTTTTGAAATGAATCCTGTGATCGGGCATGATGTAATTCCATGAGCAGATTCTCAAGTAGCAGGACTAAGACAGGGTGACAGGTCAGAACAGCTGTTGGTTACAGACACAAGGGACTGATAGGGAATGCTTATGGAGGTTGTGGGGGTCATAGAAATGCTTTACATTCCTAATTCAGGTATAGTTAGCTATACAGTAGTGTACACTTTTCAAAACTCTTTCGTACACCATTCCAGGCATTTCACTGTCTACTAAATTATAAAAGAAGAACCTGCTGATTTCCTGTCCATGTCTGAGTCAGCCAGGACCTGAGTTTGACTATTTGTCCTTCAAACTCTCTCCCATCTGCAGTCCTGCCTGAGATTGACAGATCACACTGCTCCACGTGCTCTGTGTGGTCTTGTCTTGATTTCACACGGTAGGTGTTGAGGAGAGCTTGTCCACCCGACCGTCCACACCTGTTACCTGATTTGGGCCTCTGTCACTCCATCTGTTTCTAGTACTAGCTTTACTCCATTTGGTGCCACTTTAATGTCTGTTGAGAGCCAATCAGACACAATTTAGTTTTCCTTATTGGTTCAGTTCAAGAAATGTCAAACTCCATTTAAGGCACCTTCTCAGTTGTATGAGGATTTGCTGCTGTCCAAATTACTTTGTCTTCCTGAGTCTCATCTATTCTGTTTTTAATGAGCAAGAAACATATCTTTATGGGACCCAGTGCATATATGGAGGAGCACAGACATGCTGGCTTTCTTGTTGCCTTAAAAAAAAAATGTGAATATTTGTGGAAATGGAGTTTTGAATGTGTACCTGTTCTGTTTGTAAATAAGTGACTTAGTTCAGGCTCTTTAACAACAAATAGAAGTACGTTAATATCATAGAAATATTTAGTAGAAAGGAGAAGACTACCCTGCAGATTCAAAATAATTACATACTTATAAACTGCAGCCTGATTGAGTTGGTTTCTCAGTGCTAAATCCTGGAAAAAAACATTAAAAACAGAGAGAAGCTCTCATAAAGATGTCATTGAGTAGCGAGCCGGGGCAGCCAGCTCCACACTAATGGCATCTGATACACAGAAGAAAGTAGCAATTTTCCATCTATTGGGGGGCGGGGTGCAGGCAAGTGGCATTAGATTCGCCTGTGCCTAATCAGGAATCCAAAATAGGAAAACTTTTATATGTGTGCTCATCAGGGAAGCTGCTGGGTGGTGTGGTTGGTGAGAGACAGATTGTGACTTTCAGAAGAAAAAAGAAAAAGTTTACAAATGTAGTAACACAAAGGTAGTGACAGATGCCGAACTGAAGAACCGCAGGGTGGAAGGAGGCTTTTTAGCTGCTGCTTATTAAATCCTGTGTGGGAAGTGAGAAGCTTTTTGCTCTGCACCAACACATTCATCTAAGGATATTTATGTTTGTGAAATGAAAGAAGCAAACTTCTGTGATTCTTAAAATTTTCTACTAAAGTTCCCTGATAGGAGATGAAGCCAAACAGTTCCCCCAGAGTCTCTGGTGAAGACAGGAGAGAAAAGAGGGGCTTTGGCAGCAAGGGCTGTAGTCCAGCTTGGTTGCTGTGCAAGTAGAACATTTCTTAACTGTTTAACTTAAAAGTTTATGTAAATAATACTCACATTTATCTGAAAAATTTGATCATAGTTTAAAGTATTCACAAAGTGAATTCCCTATGTTTATCATGCAAATTATTATTTGTTTATGTGTCCTATTTGGGGGAACTAAGTGACTTGATTTTCTTGTTAAGTTTTGCCATGCTTCAAGAGACTGGTGTGGAGTTCCTGCTGTTTGTATTCTACATTTTTCCTGATATACTCAATTTTAGACAGAGGGTAATGGTGATGGTAAGTACCTCTCATGGTGGTAATGGTGGTGATGATGGCGGTGATGCTGGTGGTAAAGCTGGTAGTAGCAGTGGTAGTGATGGTGGCATTAGTGAGCATGATGGTGTTAGTAGTGGTGATGGTGGTGATATTGATGCTGGTGATGCTGGTTGTGGTGACGGTGGTGTGGTGGCAGTAGAAAGGGTTTGGAGAGCAACAAATGACAGAAGATGGGTTGTACGAACCCATCATACTTTTCTTTGGGTGCTTCAGTGTTGGCAAGTGGGCTGATTGGCACAAATGGGACTATCACTTGGGGATTCACTACTTAGGTCAGCCAAACTCACTGGAAGAAACTTCAGATTGTCAGCCTCGGGCCATCCTCTCTGACATCAGGCTCAGCTCAACACTTGCAGTAGATTGTGTTCCATGTTTCATTAGAAACAAACTGTTTAAAGAGTTTTCCTCTTCATAAATCACCCACAGTTCAACTTTGCATGAGTCTGTATTTTGTTATCCTGATCTAAGTACCATAGTTGTTGGTCCTAAGGACAGGAAAAATAGGGATGGCACACATAGTGTGCCTATGTGGCACATAGTGTGGCTGTGTTGGAGCCTGGGCTCTCCCTGACCATCCTCTCATGATGCCTTTCCTCCTGAACATCTGCAATCCAGAAAATGGAAATGGTTTCACTGTTTTCATTCCTTCCTCTGTTTGCCCTCCCTCCCTCTGCAATACCAAACTTGCACTCTCTTCTCTTTCTCGCCACACTGTATCTTAAGATTGGCACTATTTGGAGAATGTTCCCCACCATTTTATGTTTGATTCCCATAATCTAACATTTGTGCTTTGCCCTTCCAGAGGTATTTTCCTTGCTGATCAGTATTTATGTACAAGTCTTGCATGAATTACAGTGGTGACAATAATAATAATAATAATAATAATAATAATAATAATAATAATAATAGCAATAAGAATACCTTTCATTTCTGGGACTTTGTAGGCAGCATGCTTGCATATACATTTTATCTTAGGAAAATAAATGGAGAAAAACCATGGCCAATATGTATTGAGTGTTTGTTATGTGCCAGACATTTATTATGTATATTTATTTAACACTTAGAACTTTTTGAATTGGCAATAATTATTTTTATATTTTGTAGGAAAGGAAACTAACACAAAAGGCTTAGCAATTTTCAAAAGGTCAGTTCTCATAGCAATATTCACAGAGCTGGGATTTGAAAGTCAGTCAGGTTCATTCCATACCCTGTGCTATGCTTCAAACAACAGTACTTCTAAGAGCATTATTACAGTGGCCATTTTGATCAAGACCCTTTATAAAACTTCACTAAGCAGTCAGCACTAGGTCCTGATGCTCCTGTAGATTTCTCATTGTAATGAACCAATAGTTTAAAGCTAGAAATCACTACCAGGAAACCTAGTATTTATGTTCAAAACAAAACAAAACAAAAGAAGCAAAACAGGCAGACAAATTATTAGTTAAATGTTGACTTGAGTCTTCAAATAAGAGTGCGTGTATGTGTTCAGAGATTTATGAATCCACTTAACACATTGTCACAAAATCACTGACTTTTAGACCTGAAAGGATCCTACATAATAGTAGCAATCCTTGCTCTCGATGAAGCATCTCTATGAGGCATAACTCTATACATTATTTATGTCATTAAATTCTCCGGATAATACCACAAAGTAAACTATCCTTCTGTATTATAGTCATTTCACAAGTGAGAAAATGGAGATGTTCCAGTTAGGTGACTTACCTAAGTGCTAATTAGAAAAGCAGAGATTCAGATCCTGCAGGGATGTGCAATTGAATTCTGTATTATTTATATCATACCCACACAGTTTTACAAATGATGAAACTAATGTTGAGAGAAGTTTTTACTAGGTATGTTACGAGAGAAGCTGCCTAGAGTCCCTTTGCTCTACTTAGTGACTGTGGTGGCTGGGAGGCAGATCTTCTGGTGCTGTCAGTTCCCAGCCTTTGAATGCCCAAAGCCTTGACTGGCAGATCCAGAGATTAGACAGTTTGAATGCCTGAGCTAGGGACCTGTTGCTCCAGGCTTTAGAATGGAGAAGCTTATGGCACAATACACACAGTGGAGAGGCTCACGGCTCTGGACTTTAATCATCAGTTGTCTCAGTACTTGGCAGTGTTTGCAATCCTCATGTTCTGGCAGCAGTGAATGACAGCAGTGTGCAGGAGCAGGTGCTGACTCCTCCAGTTCCAGCTCTTGCAGAGGCTATGGAACGGGGACTTCTAGCTCTATGGTTTGGGGTCGATTGTAAAGCATAACTCTATGATTATGGTTTACACTTGGGGTCAACAGTGTTGTGACTCTTAGTCCTTCAAGCAACAAGGGATACAACTCTTAGGTCCAGGGGTGTTGGCTTCATAGCAGTTGACAATGGCTAGTGCTGATAGCTCCCAGGCTTTGGGTTTCTGAGCTCCTTGACTCTTTGGTAGTTTTTTGGAATGGTTTCAGTGACCAGAGCAGTGTTGTTTCTGAGGTCTTGTGTTATTCATTTGTGTGTGTGTGTGTGTGTGTGTGTGTGTGTGTGTGTGTGTGTGTGTGTGTATGCATGTGTGAGGGCACATGTGTACTTGTGCATGCCTGAGGTTGGTGTGAGGAGTCATCCTCCACTGTTTTTCTATTTTATAAAGAGGCAGAGATTCTCAATTGTGTTACTCAGGGTTCTATAAAGGAACTGATCAAATAAAAAAAAAAAGGCACATTGAAAGGGGATTTTTTAAAAAGTGGATTACAGGTTGTGTCCCAAATAGTTCAACAATGGCTGACTCATGAAAGAAAGACCCAAAATCTGGTAATTGTTTAGTTCATGAAATTAAACATTGTATTTCTCAGTTGTCCTAATCTGAGGCTGAAGTCCCAAAGGATTCTCAGAGAGCTTCTGGTCTTCAGGCTACATTGGGGTCTTGAAGAATTAGGTTCCAATACCAGCAAAGAAATACTTCAGCATTAGAATAGATAGACTTGCCAGTGAGAATGAGGACAAGCAGGTAAAAAGCAAAAGCTTCCTTCTACCATGTAATTTTATGTGTGGTTCAATCAAGAAAATCCTTCAAAGGCATTCCCAGATGCTTGGATTTTAGTTGGACCCAGATATACACAAGTTGACAACCAAGGTTAACTATTACACTCAGACAAACCGAGAACTCACTAATTTGGCTAGTCTTGCTCTGGGAATCCCCTGCCTCCACCTTCAAGGCTATAATTACAGGCAGGTTGATATACCATCTGACAAATGAAAGACTATGTTGGGACCAATCAAGTTTTCTGCTGCTCATTATGGGAAAGGGTCCCACTTTGATGTAGATGGAAATGATTGTGTATTATTCATTGGTCATCTAGAGCTCACTTAGGCTCTTGAGAGAGCAAAATGTCCAATAGAAGCTGTGTTGAAACAGTTGCTGGAAGGATGCCTTCAGGAGTCAGTTGAGCTTCAGGTTGGAGTGTAGATTTCTCAGTGCATCTTGGCTGATTGTCCTTCACTCTAGGCAGTCATAGCCCCAGGGTGTGTTGTGATACCTGCCAATTAGGGAGTCAAAATTATCCCTGACACCCAACATCTTGTTTAATGGAAAAAACTAGAAGGGACAAAGATACTTTCACAGATGCTTATTAACATTCACACTGGTTTGATAATATTTAACAGTGCTCTGTCAATGCTTTTGGATGAGGTTTTTTTCTCATTAATGTTCATGTATTTGAACACTCGGTTCCCAGCTGGTAGTATTTGCTTGAGTTACCTGGCCTCTGGGAGGGACTATGGATGGGACTGATAGGTCATTACCCAGCAGTGCTTTCAGCCAAAGCTCTCTATTTTCCTGAGATACAACAAGTCACATGGTGTCAGCTTTCGCCAGCACAGATAGAGTTGCCCATTGCCATTCCTGCATGCCGGTTCCTAAGCCATGAGCTAGAATAAATAACTCCTTCTTCCTCTAAATTAGCCAGGTATTTTATATGGCAACAAGAAAAGTAACTAATATGATGACATATAACATCTTAGAAAGCTCACTCATTTTCTATCCTTCCTTATACTTGGTCTTCTCCTCAGACTCCTTCCTCAATTTTGGACTGAACAAAAATGGATAAATGAAGTGTGGTAGGTACAATGAATAAATATGTCATCATATTTATCAATTAACTGTTTCAAAATAGAAGGTATATTCTATATTAAAAGTATAAGTAAGGGGGTAGGAAATATGGCTCCATGGGTTAAAGTGTTTACTGTGGAAGACTGACAACCTAAATTCTGTCCCATAAGGGAAAGAGAAACCAACATATGAAAGATTTCCTCTGATCTGATCCATGGAAAGCACACACCCACCTGCACACCCCCCCCCCCATAAACACACACATACGTAATAAAACAAAATGCACATGTGCTGTGTGCAGCAGTGGGAGAGAGACACAAATGGTATCAAGTTGGTCTTGTAAAGAATATGTAGCTGGAGGTAAACCTTGAAAAGAACAGAGGACTTGAGTCTGTTATTCTATCAAGATCACTATGTATCAGAAAACAGCTGGGTGCTATGCACAGTACAAAGGTGATCCCAAGAATGACTTCTCATATGCTGCTGCCTGACAAGGCAAATGATAAAGAGAGAGTGGCGTGTTAAAGAGCTATAGAGGGTGAGAGTCAAAGAGGCAGGAGACAGGTAGAGAAGGTAAAGGAGGGCCCAAATTGAACCTTGTTATCTTAAAAGGTGGGTGCAGCTTATGTGGGAGGAAAAAAATCAGTGTAATCAAGGGAGAGGAAACAGTTAAGGGACTCGATACAGTGTCCTGCAGCACAAAGTATAGTGACAAGCCCCAGAGGATGTCTTTGTTTATGTAGCCTTGGGCTATAGCAGCTTATGTGTCTGTCCTGTGTGTGCCTGCTGGATGAAAATAATCTTGTTTATAGCCTCCTTCTCAAATATGAAGAACAAAGATAATGCAGTGCGATGCAAATTATTTATTTTTGAGACTTTTTCTTTTGACATGGAAATAATATTTGTCATGTATCCAATCTAAACAAATGCGGTCGAATTCTGTATTATCATTCATCAACTGGTGTCGAGTGTTCTCCCATGACATTCTAAATTGGGATGATATTGAGGAAATATTTGAACTCTGGATAGCACCATGGAGCAGTAGAAGAAGCAGAAGTTATGAATCTGACATGAGTTAAGAGTTTACCAGGAGGCAGGGAAGCTGGTCAGCATTATCCACTATACTTTGGGATTTGCTGTTTGTCAGTCCATATTCCTTGAGCTGCTGAAACCTGAGTATGGAAGTATGTGTGACATTGGGAAACATCTACCCAATGTAAGACTCCTTTGAGAGTTAAGTTTCACTCTGAAACACCCCGACTGGGCTGGCCAACACACTTTCAAGTTACAGTGCTTTTGAGTTTTACCCAGAAGAATCATTCTTTTTCCACCATTTCCTGTTGTAGATGTCAGTCTTGTATCGTGATCTCCCCTAGCTAATTCTCTTCTCCATTCCTCATAGTACATATCTTATTCTTAATATTTTTCTTGTCTGTTTCCGTAAAGACCAGATCTAATATTATATCTTTATCTAAGTCCAGTAAATAGAACACTAGAATGTGGATTGAAAAACCTTTAGATTTCATATGATCTCTTGTATTTTTTTTTTCTTTCAGTCCTTTAAAAATGAAAAGCTCATGCTCAGTTTGGGGACTGATCACTCATCTTAGTCTGCCTAGTCCTGCCTGAGCATGTGAAAGATCTAGTTTAAGGTATTTATTTCCTTTGTGCATGTCCCCATTTCCTTGTCTACTCGGTGAGGCTGCTTTCTGTCCAGTGAGTTCCTAGAGATGTTTGGGGTTTTATCGGTGACAGTGAAAAATCTCAGTGTGGTGGATGTTAATAAAAACCCGTGGAGCTGGGACAGGTGGACACTGATGGTGAGAGACACTGACAGGAACAGCAGTCCTGGGATCCCCGGGAGATCTCTCTTCCTGTTCTGCATGCTGGGAGTGAGTGAGGACAGGGAGGGCAGGAAAGTGGAGAATAAGCATAGAGACAGAAGAGACAGGAAGCTGGGCAAGGAAAGAAGCTCGGACTATGACATTGTCTGATGTATTCTACAGAGAAATGGTTGAGAAAGAAGAGAAAAGAATCATGTAGCCTGTGGGAATAGAGTAGACTAAAATCTGCTGGAAAGTCATACTTCTCTAGAAGTTATGTTTTCTACTACGCAAAGGAGCTCCAAAAATAAAGCTGTGCAGTGGAACACTGACTGGAAAGCAATTATACCAAAGTCAAGGAAGTCAAGGAACACGCTCTTGATGATTCAGATCTGATATGAATAGTAGCTTTCAGAAAATTGGTGTGAATTTCATGAATGAACCACGTGAAAGGGGGAAGATCTTTTAAAGGGACAACTCCATAGACTAGTTTTGTTTGTTTTCTCTACGGGGAAATGTATTTCAAAATGTTAAGAATCTTTTTTCTATATTAAATATCCTATAAAAAGGATCATTCTAGAGTGGTTTTCATCTAGAATGTATAAGGATGAAATTACACGGAAATGAAGGCATAGATGGGGTTCACTGGCTGAGGCTCATGCCTGCTGTTCTTCATTATGCCTCTTCCTGTTTCTGGGCGTATCTTGATGCTAAGTAGAAGCAATTCATGTGAGACTGGGATAATGAGAATGGAGATACAGAATATCCCTTCAGACATTTCTCGGGACCCTCTAGTGCTCTTTCCTTTTACAGTGCCCTTGAAGGCCAATTGTTGCAGTTGCAATAGTTAGAGTTTACTGGAAAGGTAGTCCTGTGCATACTCTGACTGGGCTGGGTGAGAATTATTGCACATGATCTTTTTTGGTTATTTTCTCCTTTATCAAGACCTGAACTATCCTGTTATAGACATTCAATTCTAGATAGTCACATACAATCAGTGATTTGTTACAACAGGGAAAGATCTGATTATTTGTTTGGTAAGCTGATGTGGTTGGGCTCACATGTAGGAACTCAGGATAATTTCTGTTGCAAAGAAGGTTAATAGGAAATCAGATATTGTTGGAATCATTTCAAGGATACATGATATTCAAAAGAAGAGGCAGAGGGGAGGATGAAGTGAGAGAAGAAAAGGAGTGGAGAAAAAGAGAAGAAGAGGGGGGAGAGAAGGAAGAAGGGGGAGGAGTAGGAGAAGGTGGAGGAGGACGAGGACGAGGAGCTAATGAATGACACCTGCCCATGTAAACTGAAGCAACCTTTAATGATATTGAAGAAGGGAATATAACCCTTCTGTACTGTGGATATTAACACTGAGGCAGGGTATTATTGCTATTGTTGGTAGGAACCATTGGTTTTGATTGTATGTATTATCAAATTTTAATTATCGAACATTACTGAAATTGGAAGTTTCTTCTGAAGAAAATTATTGTCAAAAATAGATTAGGTAACATATGGAAGCACAGGTATCTGTGAAATAGAAGCCTCATGTAGCATTCATCTGAGACACAGTTCTGATCTTTGCTGGACCCTGCTTAAAACTCCACCAGCTCCTTCTGCCTCTTCCCTGCAGCACCATGCAGGCTTGTCATACTGAATTATTTACTGTTTCCTAAATGAATCATCTGCTCATACTCCTTTCTGCCAATTTCTTCATCCTGAAATCATACTTTTTTTAAGACCTAAAACTATGGCACCTTAGAGTCCTATTGTAGCCTGCCTGTAGGAGACCTCCTCTCAACTTAACTCCATTCCTTGGAGACTCTGCATCTTAATGAGGACCCAGGGTTCTGCTAGCATTTTCTTACTGCCTTTCTCAGCCTTCTCTTCTAGCCCATGCCCATTTCTTTGTCCTTTTTAACAGGGAACCCCAGTGGCCACACTGGGCTGAAATGCGGAAGCATTCTCTACCAGGAACCTCATAGCTACTATACTTGCCTAGAGTCTAGAGTGATCAATAGCACCCAAATAGTAGAATAACCACCCAAAAAAAGACAAGACATGATATCTATATCAAAAAGCACTGCAAGAATCATAACTCAAAATGCCTAGATCCCACACAAACATGCACAACCAATATAATATGCTCTTCCTGAAGACAGCAAGCAAATTGCAATGGGCCACAAGAAATGCAGTTTAGCTGAGGCACAGGAAAGAACTTCTAAAGAGCAATTAGGTTCACAGACCTTAGAAAGGGTATGAACAAATGCTTTAATGAAGAGAGTACTGCTGGATGGAATGTGTCCACTAAACCCTTCTCTAAAAGCTCTCAGATTTATACAGTAGAAGAGGCAGAAAGATTTCAAGACCCAAAGGTGATAGGATAGATGGCTCAATGACTCCAAAGAAGCAGTGTCTTCAAGATGCAACAGGACTGTTACATATATGAACTCACAGAGTCTGTGTCAGCACACGGAAGACTCGCACAGATTGAAGCTAGACAAGTTCCTAACATTAACAAAAGGAAGCAGACACAGGGTCTTACTCCTAACCTAGAATTTACCTGTAACTTAACACCCATTGGCAAATGGAACATCAATTTTCTCCAATGGAGCGTCACTGTGTACATCAACCACACTCCAGGGCAGGGCCCATGTGCTGTTGTAGTTGACCAACACAAAAGGAACACAATACTATTTCTGTGAACCTTTTGGTTCATGTTACTTTGATGTAGTATTTTTTTTTTTGTATTAATTAGTCGTTGCTTGTTTTGATTTTCATTTCTCTGTTTTGTGAGGTTTTATTGTATGTCTTGTTTTTTTTTGTTTCTTGTTTTTTTGTTATTTGTTTTTGAAAGAGAGAGGAGGGGGGAGAAGCATAAAATTTGGTGAATACAAAGGTGGGGAGGATCTTAGAGGAATTGGGAGAGGGGAAACACATGATCAAAATATATTGCATGAAAAATTTTAACTAAGAAAAAAACGTTAAAACAGTGATGGCATCCTCTACACGAAGGACTTCTCAGTAATTCTTGTCTGCAGTGTTGTCTTCACTCACAAAACCCAGAGGCTCTCTGATGCAAATGTCTTTCTATCTGTGTTCATGTGTTCTTTATTATATCCTCTTGCCATAACTATTAGTTTGCTATAAACATATACTCGAGTAAGTCAGAGAAAATTGAAGAATTAAAATACTGTTTCCCTTTGTTACCCTAGGAAAACTGAAAAAAAATAGAAACCATTAAAAGTAATAAATGAAAATTGCTATGGGATTTGAAAAAGTGCAATGAAAGGAAAATTTGTAGCTAAACATTTATTAGGAAATATAAAGGTTTTATAAACATAAAATGTTATAAATAAATCATAATATTTGTCTTTTTAGAAAAAGGAGAGAAGGAAAAATAGGTCTAGAACTGTATATTCTACCAAAATACTTTTTAGATACAGCTAAACATTTAAAAATCAAGGCATAACATAACAGCTAAGGTTAATATATGTCTTGTATCTCAGTTTGAGCACTCTTTTCCAGGAATAATAAAAAAAATTTCCAACCTCAAAATATACAGCTTGCATAGCTTAGTTGAACAATGGAAAGTATGAATGAAATGTATGATATATGTGGGAAGAGTTGGCGGAGGGAAATAAATATTATCAAACTACACTCTATACAACTCTAAAAGAAAAAAAAAGCATTTAAAAAAAGGAAAGAAAGTCAAAACATCCAACCTCATTAAAGTTAAAGAAATTAAAATGTAAAGAACAATGTAGTAAGTTTGAGTCTATAGGTAATATTATTTCAAAATATTTTTAATTAAAAAATAGATTTATTCATACTATTTTTATGTGCACGAGTGTTTTGCTTGTATGTATGTGTGCATGTCATTTGTGTACCTGGTACCCTTGGAGCTCAAAAGAGGGTAATAGATCCCTTGAACTGGATTTAGGAATAGTTCTGACCCACCATGGGGGGTCTGGGAGCTGAGTCTGGGTCCTATTCAAGAGCAAGTACTCTTATTAAACATTGAGCCAACTTTCCAGGGCTGATAATGCTGATTTTTTAATCTGAGTAATACCCTTATATAATACAACTGCTACACCCAAGACTCTGGGACATTTCAGAAAACAGGACAGACTGTTGTAGGAGCCAGAGAACTCAGACATCTGTTATGAGGCAGTGTCTTCTAGATGATACAGGAAGCTACACCCATGAATGCTCAATAATACGGCTTCCAAACAAAATAATGGCAAGATCTATATATTTATTCATAAACATAACAATAATAAAGAAATAAAACCATGAACTTGAAAGGGATGGAGGAGAGGATGTAGGTAGTTGGGTGGAAAAATGAGGAAATGCTATAAATACAATAGATGTAAAAATTTAAAAAGTAAGAGGGGCATATCCTATATTTGAATATGAATTAAATCTGCATGTGCACATAAATATAAGATATAGTATAAAATACGACAAGGAAAAAAAATCAAAATTTCCAGCCTTGTTAAAGAAATCCCAATTAAGTAATCAGCAAGAAATAAATTGTGAGCTATAGATATTAAAAATCTAAAAAAAATTGATAATGCTGATTTTCCTATGAGTTCTACGTAATGCATTTATATATTGCAGGAGTGTTATACTTTAGAAGATAATTTAATAATCTGTCAAAAGACTCAGATTTTCATAACTATTTGCACATCATTAATTCTACTACTTTCAAAAACCCCTTAAAGAAATAAGAGAAAAAACAAAAAACCTAGGGTTCTAGCCTGAAAACACTTTAGTACATTGTAGCATGTCTAGCAAGACAACTCTATCCAGACTTGAGGTCTGTTCCACAGGAGGGAATTTCATGCTTGTTACTATACTCTTGACACAAAGCTCATGGCTGAGAGGGCATAGGCCTTAGGGTAGAACCTGCTGTTGTTATTTTGCAAAATGGCCATGTTGTCATATTAGCTTCTAAATGTCTATATGTATCTCCATGGTTCCGAGCTGCTTCCAACCTTGGTCAGAGAACTCTTTACTGCAGTGGGCAGCAGTCAGTGCAGAAATGTGCAACTGGCACTGAGACTACGTGTCTACAAGTGGTCATCTGTAAACAGGACACCTCTACAACGTTCCTTCTGGAACTTCTTTTTTAAGACTCAGGAAACATTGTGGAAGAGGAGGAAGGAATAAAGTTAGAACCAGAGGACAGGGAGGGACGTTGTAGATTTGTCTGTGCACATGCCATGGCTATTGTATTCATTGCAATTGTATTGTATTGTATTCATGAACTCAGAGCACCTGTGCTTACCTTCCCAAGATGTACGCAAGGTCAACCCAGGCAAAAGCTTAGGATAGATAGAAAAGTTTATCGCCAGGCCCTCTCCCCTTACTGATAGCGATTGGCAACTGGAAGCTGTTGGGAGAGAGAGATTCATTCTTTTTTGAAGATATGTTCACTGGTAGACTTGCCATGCCCCAGTGGATGGTTCCATACCCACACACATATGGATGACACTAACTGGACTTCAAGGGTTATGAGAAAAAGAAGACATAAAGTTGGGTGGACATGTTGGAAGTTTTAAGGGGTTTTGGACAAGGGGGAGGTAGTTTATATATTTTTTTGTATATTTCTTTGTATACATGTAGGAAATTCTTGAAACTTTTCAGTAAAGGAAAATATAAAAGAGAATTTTGTCCAGGCACTGAAAATGATTTTTAGAACTTAAAACATAAGGAATACCTTACGTTACAATTTTAGCCAAAACAATTGGATATATACCTATATAAAATGCCATAGACAGAAAAAAAAGTAAAAATATTTACTATCCTAATTCCTGGTAACAAAAAACAAAACAAAACAAAAAAGATGATAAAAGACACATGTACAAAACAAAATTTCATGAATTTAAATCTGTGCAGGGTGTTTACTACAACTCAGGATAACTATCTTAGAACCCCAGGGCTACCAAAATGAGTGTCTGTTACAACCCTGCATCTGGAGTGAAAACAGGACAAAAAACTCCCTGGAACCAGATACGGCTGCTGTGTGGATCAGATCCTCCTGGCAGGATCACCAGGTGCACAAGGACCAGGGAACAAGAGAAAATGTCCTGCTCTACCTGCCTCTTGGGCCAAACTCCTGCCTTTGTTCTCCCATGGGACACTCCAATTCAAAGACAGGACAAGTACTGATAGATGAAGATCACCTCCCATGCCCAGAGCAGAAGAAGTTGAAGCCCTATCTGCAGGACAGCAAAGCAGTACAGCCTACTCTCCAGGAGGAGAAGCACTCTGTAGAGTGTCCCCAGGTATCCTCCGCATATGAACTGCTGGTTATAATTAATACTTGAGTTAGGGATCGACTGACTCAAGAACTTCCAATGTACCTGATCAGTCAGGGTTTGTAGAGATTTGGGGGAGAATGTTGCTAACAGTGTGCAAGAAACAAAATAGGCTGTCATGACAAGTAAGCGATGGATGAGGGCTCATTGAAACAGAAGCAAACAAAGAATCACCAATAAAAAATGAAAATGCCCTGGAATAGCAGAAAGAAATATAGCAGCTTACAAATAAATGTTTGTGGAGGTTAGGGAGAGATGCACAAAGGTCAGCCAATTAGAGCACATGTTGGTGAGATGATGTTAATTGGAAAGATTGGGATACGGGAGAGATTTACATACATCACATCCAATTTCAGTATATTTCCTTATGTAAAAGAATATAAAAATGAAAGTTTTGTTGAAAATCTGTCATGCTTTTGTCATTTGAATTAACTTAAAGCTAAATTGAGTAATTTTCTTTTTTTTGCCATTTTTATGCTTGCTTCACTGAGTGTTAATTTTCAGTGAGGCTGAATCCACTTGAAACATATCTTGGTGAATTACCTAGGAATGAGGTCATGTTTTAAAAAGAAGGCTACAGGAGCTTTCCAAAGTTTTTGGAATATTGTTTTAAGTGGTCACAGCATGACCCTTGGCAAATAAGATGTGGCTCTTTTCAAAAGATAGCATTTCCTTCAGAGGTTAAAAATATATTGACAGCCCCGAGACTTAGCAGGGATTCGTCTTTCTGATAAGGCCCACATAAATATTTTAGATATTTCTTGATGGCAGGGAGATAAATTGTTGTCACAAAGTGGAAAAGGCTCATTTTCTAAGTCTGAGTGGCAATTTTCCTATAATTCTGCCACATGGATAAAGTCCTTTCTGTAGCAGGCTGGCTGAGCAGAAGGAAGGAATGGCCAAGATTAATGAGATAAGCAAACATAATATTTATTTTCTGAGGCACTCTATTACCATCTCAGAGTGGGCCCGCCAGAGCTTTTCTCCCAGTGCTGTGATGTAGATGACATAGTTGAGACATTTATTAAGTTAATAGAGGTGAAAAATATGGCAACCTTGCAAAACCATCTAAGCAAAAATGCAGACGTCTCTTGCAAGTCTGCACATGTCTGATGCTCTTTGCCTGATATCATCTCCATGGAGTTGAAATTTGGTCAGTGTTTTCCCTTCTCTTTAGAGCCCGATGAAAGGAACTTTAATGTACTGTGTGTTGCTTGTGACTTGTCAGAATAAAGATAACCTAAGGCTTAGTAGAAAAATGAATTCTGCTACAAAACTTGCTAATATCAGAGAGATGCACAAAGACAGCCTGCCAGCCCCCCTCCCACATCAAATGCAAAGTTCATCACGTATTTTGTGACCTAAAATGTACACAGCACTTTTTTTAGGCTAAGCCTGTACATGTTTCATGTCCTAATCCTTTTCCTCTTTATCCATTACAGAACATATTCATATTTAACAGAGAGTTCTCTACACATTCAGGAAAGGAATGCTTAAGGAACTTGGAAACGGGTGTGATAATTTTATATATATACTATAATTTCCCCCTCTCTCGTCCTAAATGCTAACCTGTTAATAAGATGTAAGTCAGGCTAGGATGTTATATAATGAGATCACATTTTGGCATTTAAGGTTATCTTATACAAAATGCACAGATAAATGGCCAGAAGCATAGGGATGCTTGTGGTAAACTTGGCCTTTCTGTTGTCCTTTTGATTGATTTGGCCTAGTCTTCTGATCCGCATAAGTATAGGAAGTTCTCAGTCACTTAATAATGCTACTTTTCAGAAAGAAACTATATTGGTAGTATTTCTATTTCCTTACAACTTTAAACCACATTTAATTTGCCTATATTATCAAATGCATTGTAATCTGCTCTTACTCTTGCAATATATGATAAGCCAAATACCTAGGAAGGTGTGATCTTCTTGTCTTTTTTCCCCCTAGTGCTGAAAATGAACCCAGGACCTCATGAATGCTAGGCAAGGTTCTACCACTAAGCTGTACCATCATCTCCTTAATTGTTGGATATTTTGTGATGGCTACTTGGTATCCTGCTTTACGAATAGAGCTTAATTTACATTAAAATATTTTGCCAGGCTGTGGTGGCACATATCTTTAATCCCAGCCCTTGGAAGGCAGAGGCAGGCAGATCTCTGTGGGTTCCAGGCCAGCCTGGGCTATAGAGTGAGTTCCAGGACAGTCAGAGTTATAGCACAGAAACCCTGTCTTGAAACCGCTCCCCTCCAAAAAAATCTTTCTATTGGTGAAAATTATTTCATTCCAAATTTATTAATGAAACAATACCCCTACAATTTCAAAATTCTATGCATTTTCTGTTATTTCTATAGGACAAATCCAAAATGTAGACTTGTTGGGTTGATGTCCATTTAGATTGTTGCGAGCACTGCATCATAGTCATCTAGCAAGCTTGCGCTGGCACACTTTCTTGTGAGAACTTCATTATCTCCACATTAACCAGCATCTTGGGAATTACAGGTGACCTATAGGTGATCTATAGATGAATTATAGGTGATATTTTGTTGTTTTGATTTCATTTTACCCAGTAGAAAAATTTAAGTCAGACTTTACTTTTAAATGTTGAGTTCATGATGGGAGGGAGCCTTTCCAAAAATATGTTTTTGTTTTTTGGTTTTTTTTTTTTTCTCATTGGTTTTGGTAGATGTTAAAAAGTTTTGTTTCTCTTGTGCAGATTTAAAAACCCTCTTTTTTTGTCAGTGGTTTTCCTATAATGCAGTCCCCAAGTTACCCGTTCTCCTTAGACCTGCGTGGGCTCTCTCTTCCTGGAATTAATTAGGAAGGAAAGTTCCTTGTCTTCTGATGAGATTGATGGTAATCCTGCTGCGACTCACCAGTGGAACTTATTCCTTTCTGATTTAATGGTGATGATTATTGTAGCTTTAAAAACAAATCCCATTTAAATATATCAGTTACTTATGACATGTTTCTCTCCACCAGTTCCTTTTGTACAGCAGTACATATGACTGTGATTTCTGTTTGTATGAATTTCACTGGATGAGAACAGAAATGTCCAAACTAAATAGTCGTTTGACATTAGTAGCTTAAATTTCAGCGAGATGCTTTATTTCCTGGTGTGTTCAAGCTGGGATTTCATAGTAATAATAATAGAAGGATCCCCTCACTCCCATGCTATAGTATAGAAATCACACCGAACTTACAAATATAGTAAAAGTAATGTCTAAGATTTAAAACCATATGAATTAACATTTCTATTTTATAATGCTACATATTGTAGTAAAAAATGCACTTTCTCTAGTTTTAGGTGGGATTGATATCATGATTTGATGATTTGTAGGTACATAGGACGAATGGATAAGAAATGGAATCATGAGTAAATTTTTTTTTATCAATTATGTCTGAGACCAGGGTGATATATTTATCTAGAGTGAGATCATTAGGTTCTTATCACACAATGGTTCCTAAGAATTCTACGTTTTAACAAGTAAGTAATTTAGCCCCTTGGCACAGGGTTAGTTAATCTGATAAATGTTGATCACAATGTTATTCCTGTCCAGCATATAAAACAAAGTTTTTATAATATTACAAATCTATATTTCAGTTAAAATCAAGTATATGTTCTTTTTAAAATCCTTATTATTATATAATTCTACATTCTTGTTGATTGTGAAAAACCAGGAATTTTAAGGACTGCTCTTGGTAATATATGTTTGTTGCACAAGTGGATCCAAGTAGCTAGCTTAAGGGTTTATCTTTTTTTTTTTAAGATTACATAATTGAGAATCACAAGTCCAGGAAAATATGCCTCATTAGTATTTTCATCTTCGTTTCTGACCTTCTTTGTCATACCCTTGAGTGGATTTTGAATACTTGTTCAAATGTGTATTTTAACTTAGTACCTGGGACTCTGTATATTCTTACAAACAGTACTTTTTACTTTATAGGTGATAACATCAAATCACAGAGAGACTAACTGAAGCTTGCAAGGCTTCACTGCAGCCTATAGCTTATCGGTTCTTAAGCATCTACTTTTGGCATTCCACTGTATCCTGGGCCATTTACATTCATTCACCAAATATTTTATATCATTCGTATCTCCTGAGAGCTAGCTTGGTTCAGGGGAAAGTCTGCTGTATTGAAAGGCAGACATCTGTGTAGCAGTACACTGCTGTGTCACCTCACCAAGTCACAGAGCCATATTCTTTGGCACAAACCCTTCGTTACTTCAACAGAGGGAACCACCATCATGGCAGGTATCATACTGGACAGTGGAACCCTGAGCACCTCATCTCAGGTGTTTTTATTGATACAGAACTTCTCAGCACGTGCAGATCATTGGCAATCCAACATCCCTCATATAAATCCAGCACCTGCAGACAATACAAAATGCCAAGACCTAGGCAGCCCCTCACCCAACAGTTCACAAAACAATTACTTAAAATGCAACTAAAAATAGTCTTCTGCAACTCACCTGAGGTTCTCGGCCAACTTTGCAGATTATTACTAGCTGTGCGATCTCTGACTTGAATTTGCCTGATCTTTCATTTCAGACTCTAGAGACGATGAAACATCTCAAACTCTGAGACTGGAATGATTTCCTCTCTACAGAAAAAGCTGTGAGTCAAAAATTGATGGAAGGAAGTAAGTTTAGACAAGTATGGCTCTGCGGAACATAGAGGGGACCTTTCTGTCTCAGAACGACATCTTTGTGAGTTAAGGCGGTGAAGTGGTCTTTGTGGAATATGCAACATTATGATAAGACAAGGGACAGTACATGATCATGCTGGTCTGGGTCTTCACAGCCTGTCCCCCTTGTTCTGCTTGGCTTCTTTTGGCTGGTACCTGTGTGCTCTTTTCAGATAAACACATTCTCTTTTAGTTTTTGTTTTGTGATCTATGATCTCACGGACTCCAGTTGGCTTTTAAGTCACTATGTAGCTAAGGATGGTGCTGACCTCTTGATCCTCTTGATTCTACCTCTCAATGGCTCAAATGACCTGTATGTGCCACTAATCCCGGGTTAACACATTACTTTTCTGCAAATCAATTTTTATGAACATGAGCAGATGAGGAAGTGTTGTAGAGAGCACCATAGGAGAAAAGATGAATCCTTAGAAGAGTAGGGAAAGGACTGGAGATAAAAGTGGTATTCCATCCCTGCCTTGTTCCGTTGCATTCTGTCCTCCTTCCATTTCATGTGCCACTGGATGGGGTCCGTTGTTCTGGCTGCTTCTGCTAAGCAGAGGGGAAGCTGGTGGTTTTGAAATAGTTTTGACAGGAGAATGTATGTGCAGGTCCAGACAGGTTCTGCTCTGCAAAATGTCCCTACAAAACACCCCCCCACACCCCCCCCACACCAAACACAATAGAACAAGTGAAAAAAAAATCTACCACCACCACCACCAATGGAAAACAAAACAGCAACAACAAAAATCTTCTCGTTGGAGTTCTGCTCCAATGAGGACATCACAATGAGCTTCACCTCCTCAGGCAGCCAGTTAACTGAACATGAGGAAGAAATTTTCCTGAGAAAAAAAGATAAACGAGGAATGGAAAGTAAGAGCAAAGACCAGGAACATGTGACCATTTCAAATAAGCCTCTTACCCATCCACTCTTCCTTCCCATTTTTTGAGTAAGGTCATACATATACAATGAAAAGTTTATGTATTTTAAAGATTTTTTTTAATGGACTGTATTTATTGTTTGAAAATTTCACTTTTTTGCTCATTTCAATTTTTTACTGTAATGGCCATTATTGTCATTCTTTTTTTCCAGTGTATTTTACTGAAAATATATTTTTTTCATCTAATATATTCTGATGATGGTTCCTATTCTCCAGTTCCTTCCATTTCTTTCCCAACTCCCTACCCACCCAAATTCACACCCTTACTTGCTATATCTCATTAAAAAAACAAACAGCCATCTAAAAAAAAAAGAAAAGGATAATAAAATAAAATAAAAACAAACAAACCTGAACAGGACAAAGCAAATGACAAAAAAAAAGAAAAAAAAAACCAAACAAGAAACAAAACAGAGCACTTGAAACAGGTATAGCGATGCACACATTAGCAAATACAGAAACACCGTAAAAACACAAAACTGAAAACAAATGACCCGTAGCATAAGAATAAATAAATAAATAAAATGCCTGACACAGCATTATGAGACCAAGACACTTCTAAATATATTACTGTTTTGATATTTTGTGTTGACTGTATACCTACCACTGGGTGTAGAGCCTGTCGAGTAGTTTGTATCCCTAGTCGAGGCTCCATTGAAGAAAACTAGAAAATTTCACTGTATTTCATTGAAGAATTTAAAAATGTTTTCCTTTTTAAAATTTTTCTCTTCTGATTTTCGGAGATTAAAATTTAATGATATCATCTTCTCCCTTCTTTATTGAAGGATTTATGATTTTATCTCCTTTTTTTACTAATATATGATTAGGGCGTAGGTTTCACTTGGGTCAATGAAATAAGCAGGACTAAAATGTTGTATGAAACAGATTCTTCCAATTTCTTTTCCTTGTCATTGTTCTTTCTAATTTTTGCCTGCAGATTGGCCAGGTCTTTTTTGAGATCTTCTCTTTTTCATAATTAGTACTGAACACTGTCAAATGTAGCCCACATACCATATTAACAAGGCTCCAACTGTTAAGATATAAAACTGCAGTGGGATGCTTGGAAGGAGTTTTGTTATTTTGGTTTCTTTAAGAACGCAAAATGGTATTTGGACTAGGTTTTTGTTCCCATCCCAGGTGTAGTGGATGATAATGAATTTGATTTTGACTGTTCATTGCCGGTGGCTATAATTTGGTTAAATGTGGTGGTTTTGCCACATGTAGCATGTTCTTGTGACTGCCTGATGCTTGGACATCTGGGAACTTTTGCTTAGAGCATATAAGGGTTGAAGGTCAACCCTGAGAGATGGGATCAGTTGTTGGTTGGTTGGTTGGTTGTTGGTTGGTCATTGGTGGGTTGGCTTGTTGATTGGTTGGTTGTTGCTTAAAGGAACATTGGTTAGAGAAATTACATTCAAGGATATTGAACTGAGACGCTAGTCCAGCTCACTATCAGCTCCTGCTCTCCAAGCTTCTGACAGTCAAAAAGGGCTGTGAATACTTTTTCCTTTCTCTCTTTCCCTCTACAAGGGCGGTGAAAATTTTCTTTCTATCCTTCATTTCCTTTTCCTGAAATTGAGGGTGAAAAGTACAGTAGCTAACTGCTACAGCCCTTGTTGCAACAAGAGTTACAACAAAAGTGACTTAGGTAAAGGGCGTAGCTCTAAATCCTACTGTTAGAAAATCTTCCAATTGCCAAAGGTGATGCCAGTAAATTCTATCAGCAAGATAACATTTCTCAGGGAGAAGGCACTAAAATCATGGTTCTTTCACAGAGCCTGATAAGTTACATGTAGAGTGGAGTTGTGTTTTGACGACTTGCTGCTGTTCTCGGCACATGGTACTGATTTTGGTCACATGTTATGACCTCTCTAATCTGTGTTTTTCCTTTCCTGGGAAACTGTGGTCCTAAAATATTAAGTGGGAAAATTCTAGGAATAAGAAATTTATCATTTTAAAATCACATGCATTTTAAGTGGTGCAGTACTGTGTGTATCAGTTCTCCAGTGAGCTTGGGATAAGGATCAGACATTTGTTCAGTACATATTCATCACTCAGTCACACAGCAGCTGTGTTGCTTTTCAGATTGGCTATCATGTTATCACACTGGTTGTTGTTAAGAAATCCTGGTTTCATTCAATAAGGTTTCAAAGTGCAGGAATGGTGTTTTTTTTTTTTTTTTTTTTTTTAAGAATATGTAATGTTCTACTCTGGAGAATATTAAAATATCTCTTACATACCCAGATAGTGGAACTTGTACTAGACCTCATAGCCAAAGTTAATAATACACTTAAGACTTGGAACTGATGTCCTACTTTGTACTCAGACTGTTTGTTTAACCTGTCTTTTTGAGAACAATGTAACGACCAACCTAATTTGCCTTGGATTTCCCAGGTAGTCTGATTTTATAGTCTAGGTTAATGTATAGCTTTATTTTTAAATTTTGTACTCTTCCATGCCCTGACAAGGGAATAATTCTTGTGTGTGTTTATGTTACAGTCACAAATTCTGAAAATAGCAAATAAGTTGAAAACAACCTTATAGGAGATATATCCATTATAAACTTTGGATGTAACATAGGTAATGTTTAATAAATCAGTTTGTGGTGCTGTTGGTTATCTGGGTCTGTTGGGGTCAGTTGGAGTCAGTAAATTCTTCAACCCCTTTGTAAAACCGTGTTAAAGTTTTCTATAAAATATCCCTGATTTCTTCTTCCTGTCATGCTTCTGTTATATTTAATAAATACTCAACAAAGTTCTTTGTTAGGGACACAGACACAGGGATGGACAAATTTTTAAGGTAGCCTTCAAGCAGACACAGATTAAGACACATACAACAGACAGACTACAGACAAGAGAGAGGACACAAGTGGAGAGAAGTAGAGAAATCTGGGCACACTCTTGGTTAAGCTACTCCACTGGAAAATGCTTTCATCTATTTTCCTTAATGTGACACCAATGTACCTTGGGTACTCTAAGTTTATCACTAATGCATCCTAACCGATGCCTTTTACTTGTTAATTTCTCCGTTTGCCCTCTACAACCATGCTTCAGTAGGACTGTTAGTTTTACACATCTTCTAGAACTCTGCAGATAAAACAGGGAACTACTGTAGACTACTAGCATGATCCAAGAATTGACTATTCTTAACTGACACAGTTTTCAGAACATACTATGTCTTCTGGACTTCTATTGTGGGAATCCAACAGGATGAGAAATTTGCTCCATTTCCAAGGTGCTCGCTCTTATGCTCATATGCTCTTATGTCCTCCCAAAGAGGCAAGGAAGATGATGCTAAAAGAGAGCCAACGGCTACAGAGAACAGGGCCTAGAGAACCCTCCCCACACAGAAGCAGAGCAAGAGCTGTTTCCTCTTTTTGTACTAAAGCTGACGCAAACAACCAAATCACAAAACAAAACAAAGAAACTTTCACAGATTGGATAACTTTAAAAGGCAATATATATCTTTTTCACAGTTTCGTAGAGTATGTGTCTGAGATCATGATCTACTACAGTGGGTTTCAGGTGGAGCAGTTATCTTGGCTTGAAGACATTAGTTTTCTTTAATGTGCCCACATGGCCTCCCCTCCCTATCTCTCCCTCCCGTGTGTGAGTGTGAGACTCAGATGAGAGAGTCAGATGAAACTGCTATAGGTGGCATAGCTGAGTGTAAAAATGTTTTCCTGTTTCCTTTATAAGGCCACTAGTCCTATCAGGCAGGACTCTTTACCTTATATCCTCATTAACCTTAATTACTCCCTTAAATGCATTAATCCTGAATACAGCTACACTGGGGATTAGGTTTTCAATTTATTAATTTTAGAGCAAATACAACCAAACATTCAGTTGTTTATAACTACTTTCAGGACAGGGTGCTTCCATGCCTGCTAGCAAGAGTTTAGAACACATAGTAATAATGGCTGCCTTTGTCCCACATTCTTTTGTTTTGGAGTGGGGGAACTCACTGTGTTGGGGAGTGATAAGGACAGCCAATACTTTCATTTTTATTTTCTGAATCTGTGCCACAAAAGGAGGCACATGTAGATCTCATGTTGAAACTCATAACATTTTCAGTTCTGTGTCTTGGTTTGAGCATCAGTATATTTGATATATAAAAAGAGAATGTTAAATATTTGCAAGAGAGGAGCCTATGATACATTGGTAACACGGTTCAATTATTTTTCTGTTCTCCATGCTGTGTCTCTTCGTGCTGTGTCCCTTCAGGTGGAGAGATTATATAAATCCTTTTGACATTACACTTGCAAATATGACTTGGATTGTTTGGCCAAGAACATGTGAACAAAAGTGATGCTTGCCACTTTCATGTGTAAATGCTAAGCCGGAGTCGGCTTCACATGAGGTGGACAGCATTTGAGACAAAGATGACTCTGCCAGCCTGAATGCTGGTAAGCAGATAACACTGGGCAGAACCTCAGTGGTGCCTGGTATGGATGAAAGGGAAAGCACAATAGAACAAAGCTTTAACTGTCCACATCACTGTGGTTTGAGAACATTCATCACATTATAACCTAGTACTGTGTATCATTCTGTGTGTGTGGAATTCATGTTATATTTAGTGTATAAGGTACATGGTGGCTAGTATTTGCTATCACCTGACACAATTGAGTCAGCTGAGAAGAAAGAACCTTAATTGAGGAATTGCCACCATCAAATTGGTCTGTAGGTATATTTTCTTAGTTGTTAATTAAAGCAGGAGAGTCTAGCACATTGTGAGTGGTGCCATCTGTAGCCAGGCAAGTCTGAAGTGTATAAGGAAAGTAACTGAGCAAGGCATAGGGGGAAAAAAAAAGTAAGCATCATTTCCACATGGTCTTCACTTCAGTTCCTGTCTTTAGGTTTCTACTTTGAGCTCCTGTCCCAACATCCATGAATGATGGACTCTAACCTGTAGGCCAAATAAAACTTTTCCTCACAACCTGCTCTGTGTCACGATGTTTATCACACCAACAGAAAATAAAACTAGGACAGAAGTTGGTACCAGAGCACTGTATATTACCACAATAGACTTGACCATGTTGTTTTGGTGGGAAAGTGGAAGATTTGTGAGGCTTGGGGCCATTTATGTGATATTTTAAATTGTCAATTTTGGTTTCTGGTCAGCTGGGGGTGAAGAATCAGCTGTGATGAACAAGAAACCAGCATCACTGAAGTGAAACCTTTGCTTTACTGGGACGATGGATGTTGGTGAGCTGGTGATGAAAACTCAGCTGAAATTAATACAAGGCCAGCATTATTGAGGTGAAATCTTCTGGGAAGCATTTCCTCAGAGTCAGCACCCAGATGTGGACCAGAGGAGGCCAAGGCTTCATGTTAAGGAGGAAGCCAAGATTGGCAATGTATGACTTGGCAATCTAGTACCCATGTGGTACTAGATTTGAAGGCATAAAGTAGTCATGGAGAACAGCTGAGGATTGGTCTCCTGAGAGACTGGGAGAAGCCACTGGTTTATTGACTGTGAGACAAATAAACCCTTTTCTCTATCAAGTTATTTTCAGTCAGTGTTTAATCACAGCAACAGAGAAACAAAGTAGACAAAGTTATGTATAATTTATTTAAGTTAGTCAAAAGATTGCTGCAGAAACTATTTTGTTTGTTTTACACTGTTTTGGGAGCTAAGACTGAATTACATGGACACATGTACATTTCTTTCTTCACATTAAAGACTAGCCCAATCAAGGAAGATGCAAGGAGCCTGTTTTACTTAGCTAATATCATAAGATATTAAATGGTTCTTGGTACAAGTTTGGAATATTCTTTTAAAGGGAGAAGTCAAGATTTGGGAAAATAATACTTCTGTCTAGTTTCTTTATTTTGGTTGGGGAGAAAGCACTATCTACTCCCACAGGGGACAAACATGCTGAGTCAGCTCCATTTCATTAGAATACATTTGGGATGACTTCAGCAGCATTTTCTATGAACTGGCCAAAGCCATTAAGAGGCTAACTCTGCTTCCTCCTAATTTAAATTCAGTTGATGCTCCAGCCTGTGATCTCTAGCTTATCTGGTCTTCATTAAGAGCCTGTTAAAGCAGGAAAAAGTAATACATTTTGGACATGGGTGTCATTATATATAATATTAATTGCCACAGTGTGTGAATTGGCTAATTAGAATAAGTGATTATATATATACACATATATATATACATAGATACATACATATACAATATATATATACACATATACGATATATATACACATGTACGATACATATATATGTATACATATATATATATGTATATATGACTTTAGAGTTTGCATTCTGAATAGCATTAAGAGAAAGAGAGAAAAAGACTTCTAGCGTTATAACAGAAAGGGTGATCCAGGCATTCCATGATCATTGATATTGTTTTCAAAGTTGCACCAACTAAAATTCCTTTGTCACACATTGTCTTTAATCACTCAGAAGGATTACAACAACTATGATGGTCTTAGTATTGTAGATAGCATCAGTTGATCTTCTAACCAACACACACAGAAGGTGCTCTCTGCTTACTAGCATCTCTACGTGGGGTCATCTTAAGTCCAAAGACCATAGGACTTTAGATTAACCAACAGGAGGTGCTGTTGCTGTCAGGTTTGGTCACCCACCCACCTTAAGGCCCACGATTATTTGTGGGCATAAAGGTGCATGGCTTCTTACTTAATGTGTCAATAATCCAAAAGTTATAGTTCCCCTATTAATTTAAGTGAAGTGAATTAAAAACACAACCAATCAAAATACTTGATATTGTGGGTGTGCAGTACAAATATGCATTGAAATTTCATAATGAAATGAGAAAAAAATTCAGATGATTTGCCACTAAAGTAGAATAATTCCACTTTCTCCTATTTCTGTAGCTTCACATAACAAGGTTATTAATTATCCCAAATATGGGATATCTAGGAGATGACAAAGCTTTGTTTCCTGAGAAACAGACACTCACTCCCTAGAACTTCTAAAAATAGGTGACTATAAAACCAGAGGGGTAAAGCTAGTTGTAGCATGAGTTGTATATTGCTGAGAAACTTTCATCTACTTTACACCCAGATATTGCTATTAGAAGTTCTGATGATGCTTATGCAAATTTACAAATACTATTCAAATGTGCTTCCCCATACTTTTCTGTTTTGCTATTTATCTAGTTTTGTGCTTTATTTTATTTTAATAAGTTTATGCTTTCTAAATACACAGAGAAGGTAAATCCTATTGTCAAGGCCTCCTGCAAAGTAACAAGAATGATTTAGTATTCTTCTTCTTCATATGTATTCAATGCCTGATGTGCTCTAAGTGCTTATTTAGTTTTAACAATTGGCTTATGTGTTGGCCACAGATTCCTATTGATCACTTACTTCAGTAATTTCTTATACAAAGGCAAGGCTGAGGCTTATGTTTATCTTGCTGCTCATTTTCAATGTTGACATCCCTGCTGTATAAATAAGACCATTGTTAAAGAAGATTATAATTTTTCATAAGTATGTGGGAAGACAGCCTAAGTACTTACCATTGGGAAAAACCATTAAGAGATGATTAACCAAAAATTTGATAATCTGGGGCCTGGGGAGATGGCTCAGTGGTTAATCTGCTTGCTGCATGTGCATGATGATCCGAGTTTGGTTCTCCAGAACCCATTAAATGGAGGGTGGGCCTGGCAGCCCACCTCAATTCCACGGGTTGAAAAGTGGAGATAGGATTCTTATAGCAACCTGGCAAGACAAGAATAGCAAAATCAGCAAAGCTCTAGGCTTAAATGAGAGATACTGCCTCAATGAATAAGGTAAGACAGGATGGAGGAAGACTCACAAGCCAAACTTGGGCCTCCAGTGCACACATGTGTATACACAGACAAACATGAGCCCACACACATGTGAACATACACACATGAATACTACAGAAACATACATATGAAAGTCAGAGAAAAATGACATGACAGTCTTTTGTTGCCATTATAGTGTGGAATATGATATACGTGGGAAAATACTGAGAAACATAGTCAAGTATGAAGATATTTCAATGTAGTTTTAACTTTGCTCATAAATAACTGGGAATATTCAATAGATTAGACGCGATGAAGTAACAATACAAAACTAGGGCTCAGAAAGCACTCTCGGGAACTACTTTGTTCAGCTCCTAAAGTTATAGATAAGGATGCAGCACCATACTATAAGGAGTGACAAGTTGGAGGCAGAAGTTGGAGATAAGATTCTGTGACTAATCAATATTGTTTGTAAAAATCATAGCCTAATGGACTGATTAATTTTGTGTGTATAAATGTTCAGGTGTATGGGCTGGGTGTATGTGTGCAAGCACATGTGTGTACAGGCATATGAAGGTCAAATATCAGATATCATTCTTCACAAGCCATCCATGTTGCTTTTTGAGAAAGATCCTCTCATTGGGACTTGGGGCTGGCTGAGTAGACTAGGCTGGCTAGCCAAGCACCCGAGGTGTCTGTCACATGACTGGGATATGACTCCTCAGGACTGGGGTTCGAAGTATGCAACACTATGCCCAGCATTTCAATGTGGGTTTGGAGGAACAAATTCATATTCTCATGCCTGTGAGGCAAATGTTTTACTCGCCAGAATTTCAGTGATTTGCAATGAATGCTTTAGGATGCCATCACTGTTCTTAGCAGAGCAGATGCCATGAGTTAGCATCATTACCCAGTAAAATCACGATTGTCCCTCAAGCAAATTTTGTTAATTAAAAAAATTATTTATATCTACGTGCACATGCATGTGCACATGCCTGAGAGCTTGTGTGTGTGTGTGTGTGTGTGTAAGAGAGAGAGAGAGGTGGGGGTGATATGTGGGTGTCCATGGAACCCAGAAGAAAGTTGAAAAGTTCTATTCCCTGGAGCCAGCATTATAAACAGTGTGAGCTGGAAATCAAACTTGGAGCCTTTGAAAGAATAGTGAGCACTCCTAAACAGGGAGCCATCTCTCCAGCCCCAACTTCAACTATTTTTTTTTTTAAATTCATAGCTTCTGATCAAATTAGTAGAAATCAAGAAATTGATATTTAATTGTCTAAAGACAGATATGATTTTCTAAAGTAATTTTTAGTGATTTTTATCAGGCTCTAGATGCTCCTTTCTCCATGCAGTTGTGTGTGTGTGTGTGTGTGTGTGTGTGTGTGTGTGTGTGTGTGTGTGTGTGTAATTACTGAACTGGCAGCTTGAATAAGACATCTTGGAGGTCGGTAGTAGGCTAAGTCTATAGTGTGCCTGCTGTGCAAACATTAGGACCTGAGTTTGGGTTTCCAGCACCTGTGTAAAAAGCTGGGCATGATGCTTATGTCTATAAATCTAGCACTAGAAAGAGAGACATAGGAAGGTCCTTGACACCTGACTGGCCAGATAGTCTAGCCAGCTCAATGAGTTCCAGGTTCATTAAGACACTGTCTCTGATTAATGGTAAAAGCTGTACTTCTATGTGGGTGTAAAGATAAATTTTAGAATGCAGTTAGAACTCATGCTGGTCTAGGAAAGTGGTATTTGGTTTTCCTGTAAGATCCATGGTCTAGGCTTCTCTTGGCAGCAGATGGAGAACATTACAGCAAACCCCAACTAGATAAAATGCAGAGATCAATTGGTCACAGTTTGTCCAGCCCCAACAGATACACCTACAACACAACTCCTTAACCCAAGATAGACCCATGATTCCTCAACAATATGGTTGCCTAAACAAGGCCTGAACAATGACAATACCAGTATATACTAAATGTGGAATGTGGAAATCTCACTGGGCCCTACCCCTAGACAAAGAACTGGAGGCAACTAATGGTATCACTATAAACATCTGTTTTTACAATATTGTGATAAGGATTTTCAGATTTGCTGTACTCTTGAGATCATTGTTATGCATGGAATCTTTTTCTATCCAAAATATTGTTATGCCAATCATGATTGTACTTAGCAAGTTTAAACAGGGAGAAGGCCAAAGCCAAATGTACATCATTGCATATCTGCTGTATTGAGGAAAGGTTGAACAAATTGCTCTTTGGTGAACTGCAGAAAGATGAGTATGTACAGGGTAACATAAGCATTCTGCTAAGGAAAACTCAGCTCTAGCCTATCAGCTTTGAAGCCCCAAGAAATGACTCAGGTGATATTAATGTGAAGATAAGAGACTGATCAGAAGAGAGAGCCAATGCATTGAGAAACTGATGATGAACTAGATCTGTCTCTGTCCTAATTGGAAGAGGATTCTAAAAAGGAATTTTTGATTTCTCTTAAAGATCAGCTCTAAACCAACAAGAAATAAGATATTGACTCTGTGTTGATGATTCAGGCCCCGAAGGACCTAGAAGTAGCAGCAATACTGCCTTCAAGTAAGCTGCTGCAATTGAGTGACATTTACAGGGAGAAAGACATTAATAATATTTCTTTTAAGGGAATATATCAAATACCCTTAAAATACCCTTCTTTTAAGGGTATATTTCAAAGTTAATGATTTGAATGTGACCTTTTGTGAAGAATATTACATTTCTACTGTCTGGTTCCTCACCAGGTGCTTGTTGGGCTTTGAAGCCAACAGCCATTTGACTGAAGGACTTGATGACTTTGGGTTCTGTCTATTGATAGACAGTGACCATTCAGGAAGATTTTGTTTAATTTTAGTCAACATTAACTAAAACTATAAACTGAAATTAAGCTCTGCTCCAAAATATAATGATAAAAAATTATAATGGTTCCAAAACTTTATCATCATTTTGTTACTATCAGTTGCATTATATAATCTTTTCCTCATACCATGCAATTATTTCCTTCCAGGACAGAAGTTTCATACAGCAGGCTTTGAGATCAAAATGGCTTATACTTCATAAGCAATAGTTGATTTTTTTCACTTTGCATTTTATAAACATTGACAACACGAATTTCTTTGATCTTCAGCATCCTTTGAATAAGTAGAAAATCCTGTGGAACACTTCTTATTTTCCTCATGGCAACATGATGATGTCATGTTGAACATTCAAAGTAGGACAAACATTCAAAGTAGCTGCTTTCCACTGTGGTACAAGATCCCAGAGTCTCAAGTTTTCACAATTTCTTGAACTTCAGGGTCCTTGTTGCTATTTGAATTTGTGGTCCTACTTTTGATAGTATAGTCTAGCTGCTTCTTGTTTCATCTCTGGATTTTCTTCCCAAAGCTTTTAAAATATTTATATTTCTAGTGGGATTATTCTCCTATACATTCAGACAACAAAACAAAAATAGTAGGATAGCCTTGAAAACTTAATTCTTATCCGTACTAGCAATTATATCAGACCTAGAAACTTAAATAATTAATTAAAAACAATTACAGTGTCCTCGTGTTGATGTGGTTGGAGGTGGTGAAGAATGTGAGATTAAGGACCAGGTTGCTCTGTTACCATTCTCTGGATAATGTAAGATTTGCTGAGTGAGTCAGAGTTTTGTACATGTGTTTAGTTTATTAAGGTTATCTGTGTTGTCTTTTGGATCCCTATCTGTTATGCTGGGAATACTATGATCTGCTAGTTTTTTTTAATATAATTAACCTATGATACTTTGCTGACATTTATCTTTCTGGCAAAGAGGTATATTCAATGATTAAAACTCACTGGGTATGTATAAAAAACAATATTCAAGCTGTTACACAGAGAAGGAATTCTCCCAGCTTTTCTTTCGCTTTTGCTTATAAACTACCAAAATATTAAGTTGATGTTCTGCTTCATTCAGTGTGCTAGATTAGAATTAGATATAGCTGGATTATAATAGCAGTTGTGACAGGTACATACTGTTCAGTGAGTTCCATTTACTACGTTTATGTTACTCTTTGTGTTACTTTATGTTACTTTATGTTTTAATCTTGGATTGAATGTTGAACCAATCAACACATTGACAAGTAGGCCTTTTCCTAAGGATTTGAAGAAATGTTTTCGTTGTTTTGTTTCCTAAACACAAACTAAAACATATCCAGTATAAAATGATCCTCATTTTACTAAAATCTTTCTTTCAAAGAGGGTTTCTACCCAATACTTCTTTATTTAAAAACTATGAAGAATTTAGAGGTTTTACTCTGTGCTACAGGACTGCAGGGAATGGAAATTGGGTGAACTTAGCAAATGAAAATAACTTGCTCATTTGCATACCTTGTCTACCCTGTAAGGGAGTAAAGCAAACAGCAGCCTATTTGATTGGACACAATTTGAGAGGAAAGTTAACAGGTTGAACATTAAGGAACAGACATTTCAGGGAAAAGCATGACAGCTGCTTCAAAAGGTCAGAAATATATAAAGACCCAGAGTATGGGAACTAGTTTTGGTCCTCTTTGAATCTTCAATTGAGACCTCTATGTAGGTACATGGACACACACCCTGTTACTGTTGGATGAATCAATATGAATATGGTGTACTATATAACAAGGCCCCAGACCTTAGTAGGCTCTTTGATCCTAGCACAACTGACTCCATGATGGAAGTACTATTCAGGATTTAAGACTCAACATGTAGAAGGCACCCTCTGCCAAAACTAAAACAAAGGCCTAATCCATCAAAACCCATATAGTTCTGTGAAAGTCTCAAAATGTATTAACCTTGCTTTTTAGTTTCTGTAGCTCTGCTTCTGGCTAACTGCTCTTGTTAACTGAAGTATGTCAACACAGGACATGGTGTTGTGCTTAAAATCTCATCCCGAGAAAGGCTAAAGGCTACACTGGGGTCCCCAACACCAAGTGTAGTCGACAGTTGGCTAATAAAGACTTTCTGTTGGCTTAAACACATGTCTGAGCAGTCTTCTCTGGTGAATACCCCACAATTGCTTGCAGTTAAGCAACTATTTTGATTTCTATGGACAGATAAGCCTAGTGGGAAAACATCTTCCAAAGATCTTTTAAAACTGAGTGTCCTTCAGATGGTGTAGAAATAGTATGGAAACCTGCTACTGACTGAAGTACTAAAAATTCTTTCTAATTTATGACTATTTTAACTATTTAAAGAGACCCAGTAAGGGAAAGCCTTAAAAGCAGCCCTAGCTAATACATGAGGAAACTAAGTTGAAAGGTGTAAAAGTTGTACAATAAAGAGTAATTTAGGTTACTATGTTGGATAATTTAATGTTGCAAAGGCACATGCTTTTAGAATCTGGAGTATTTTTTCTAACACAGTATAGAGGAATGTTGATACTAAGAATTATATTTATTGATTAGACTAATAGATTTGAAAATGACATAGTTCTTATAATCTAGAGTAGTGGTTTCCATAGGTTTTAAGCCATCGTATATGTTTCCTTTAAGTACAGCGTATACACATAGCAACAGTGTGAAGGTTCTCCCACTCCCACTTGAGATTTTATTGATTTCAAGATTCCAAATGAACTTGGTCACACTCATGTAATTGCTTTATGACAACTTTTTATATCTTTTTATTATTTTAATTAAAAAGAAATTGGATTGCAATCCATTAATTTAAGTTAATGACTCATTAATAGATTGTAACCCCACAGTTTGAAAAACTCTGTAGTAGAGCAACCAAATGTACAAGACACTACATTCATATTAAAAGTTTGAAGTTTTAAAAGGCAGATTCATAAGTATCTTGTCAAGTATTTAGTCTAGGATGGCTTCCCTGGGGAGTATGGCCTATGACCAATGACAAGGACCTGCCTAGCCGTTTTCTAAGATGATCTTCAGGATCCCTCCCACCATGTGGTCTTGCTTCACTTATATTCCTATATAACAAACAGGATGGATTTCCCTCCCAGGTTAAATTATGTCTTATGGCTTAGTTGATTTTAGGGATTTTCATATAGTCATCTGACATAACCACGTGAGTCATTTAAGTGTGTAAAGTTTTCTCTGGAAGCTATTGAAGTGGATGGAAGTCTAGGGTTCAAATCTTGAGAATCTGATGTCCCACATTTTTACTTTAAGATGAATGGTTTCACTGACCAAGGAATATGGACTTTGTCCTAGGAGCTGAGAACAGCCTATAGATAGAAATGAGACTGGGAACCTGTCTTTAAAAAAGCAAGGAATTAATTTCATCAAGAATGACAAATTTAAAAGTATACTTTTTTTCAAGCCTACATGAAAGAACTCACCCTTATCTGACACCCTGATTTCAAACTGTAACTTGTAAATAGAAGAACTCAGCCATTCCAGGATAGACTTCTTGTGGCTGTACATGGGGGTATTACCATTGTACTGAAGATGCATTGAGTTTGTCTTGACGTCATAGAAAGGAACCAGGGCAACCATGATACTTTTCTTCAGCATTAGAAAACATTTTCATTTTGCTTGGGCTTCCTAAAGGAGACAGGAAAATGTCAAAAGCATTTCAGTATAGTGTTTTATTATAAAGTACAATATTAAATGAGGAACATATCATCCATTCTTGAATAATTTTTGTTGATGGTGTATTGCTTTTTTAATATTTCTTATGTCATATGTCACATGATTTTATATATATATATATATATATATATATATATATATATATATATATATAAATAATTTAAATCCGTCACACAAAACTTGAATAAACCCTTCAACAGCTTGGTAAAATTTGTAGAACAGATACTGTCCTCATTTTATATATGAAATGAGAAGTTGAAAATTGCTCAGAGTAGTAAACCCAGGAAATTGTGGATCCGGCTAGAGCACAGATATTAACTCGATCATTCATTTATTCAGTTTCAATTATGGCTAAAAATAGAGTCCTAGGTCCAGTGAGTGGTGTGATAGTGGAAATATTAAAAAGCAGTGATTTAAAAATATTGTTTGAGACAGAGTTTCACATACCCTGGGTACACTTTGAGGATAACCTTCAACTCCGGAACCTCTTGCTTCAGCCTCCCAAACACTAGGATTACAGACATGTGCTATCATATCCTGGAAAAGCACTGCTCTAAAATAGATTGGATTCCTGTTTTGGGAATTAGGAGATGGAACCTGTCTCATAGTCCTTAAGAGGCTTTGTCTTTATCTAATCTGTGGTGCTGGGAACTAGGGTGGAAGAGCCTTTTTATTTTTAAATTCTGGAAAAAAAATGTATATGGGTAGTAGAGAGGGCCAGACAGGCAGAAAGGTGATGAATTCAGGAATGGAAATTGGTTCTAGGAACAGGCAGGCACTTCAGATTATGGAGGTGAGCAGAAGCTACTGTATTTCTCTGTTGGGCTTTCAGACATCGTAGAAGCATTCTTTCTGTGTCCATCGACACACATGCCTATGAATGCTCTGGTACACAGAGACCCATTTCCCTCAGATGGTATTAAATAAAGAAGTAGGAAATAAAAAGAAAGGGTTTCCACTATAATATGGCCTTTGTAAACTTTTTAAGCCTACACATCTGTTTAGCATTTATCAGCTGTCTATTTACCATTTATCTACCTATCTATTCATCTATTATCTATCTATCTATCTATCTATCTATCTATCTATCTATCTATCTATCTATCTATCATCTATATGTCTTAACAGTGCACAGAGGATAGATGTCAACAGAGCTTAATGCTTTATAACAAAGAAAACACTTGTACAAATACCACACTGAGAAAAATAATAGGTAAGCTTCCGGGGCTTCAGACCTGCTCTTAATCCCAAGACCCTCCCCTCTAGTTAGTGTTTCCTTGATTATTCTAGCACCTCTGTTTTATGCTTTTGTATTTTATTGTCTAACTGTTCCTCTCTGAATTCTATTAGTTTTATTTTTTTAAAACCCTCAAAAAATAAAGTCACGTGACGTGGATCTGAAATATTTGTGAACTTGAACAGTTTATTTTCGTTGCTGTACCAGATGTATATGAATGCACTAATTTATTTATCTGTGTGTTCTATAGATGAACCTGCAAACTGCTATTCTGGTATGTGTTGTTTCTGTGTTTCTGCAGCATTTCTATTTGGTATATGATCATAAGAAAAATTGCTTGCTCATAGGATGTGGGTTCAGCTTTAGTGAACATTACTAATGTGCTTCCCAAAATAGTTTTGTGGAAAAACTATTCGGTGACCTCCAATACATTCCACTCTCTGGAAGCCATGCCTTTGTGTCACCTTCTTCCCTTGAGCGAAAGCAGACCCTGTGATGTCCGTCTAATTAAAGGAACGTGACAAGTGTGGAGGACAGGGATTGAATTAGTTTACATTACACCATGGAAGTAGCAAGCCGTCTTATTCATATCACGTGATCTTGCACCTAACTCTGTCCTGACTTCACTAACAGACTTGTTTTCTGACTTTGAAGACGCATGGTACATTGTTTGAAGAGGACCCCGTAGAGATGGCTAAAAAGCCGAGGATCTGGGGAAGTCTAGGTGAGGCTCTGCCGTCTGCTGCTGTCTGATAGCAACAACGGCGACCTCAATCTGTAAGGGTTTTTGTTTTGCCAGTGTTTTGAGTCAGTTTGCAAGCATATTCTTCACTGCAATTTTGAGAATACAGACAGGCTCACAGAAGTCAGGCTCATTACAGCCTCCAAGACTGAGCAGAGGACACAATAGTATTTGGTTAGAACTATGGAAACTGTGAACTATATTATCTGACCTTTAGAAACTCCGAGATGATAGCTTTGTATTTATTATGATGTTAACTTTTAGACAATTTGCAAAGAAGTTATTGCTATTTACATTCCTATGGGCAGTGGACATTACATTCCTTGGTCCACATATTTGGACACATGTAGCATAGTTGAGGTTTTAATTTCAGCCATTCTACTAAATCTGCAGAATTGTATGATGAAGTTTCAATTTGTATTTCTCTATTTTCATTTAAGCCAAGCAGCATGTTATGAGCTTATTAGCCATTTGGCTCCCTGAAATGCCTATTAAAATATCTCACCTACTTTTTCTTGAATAACTTCTTTGTGTTGATTTATGAGTCCTGCATCTTTTCTAGACATGAAGCCTATGTTGCTTAATTTGGTGCAGCTAATAAACGACCTGCCTTTACTTTTCACGTAATATGTTTTTTGATGAAAAGAAGTTCAATTTTTTTTATAACTTTTCATGATTTATAGTTTTTGGAAATTTTTTTCTACCTGAGATCACAATATGCTACATTCTTTATAATTTTTTTTGTTTTAGCCTTCAAATTCATGTTAATAATGTAACTCTAATTGTGTTTTTTTATGTCAATTGTGTGGTATAGAGTCACTGTTTTTTGATATCCACATACATGGCTACCTAGTTTTGCTCGTATGTAGTCAACTGTTTGAAGAGTTACTTCAATGTAAATCAACTGTAAGTAGTTAACTGTGCCCTTTGGCTTCCTGTTTTACATCAATGGTATAAATATTAACTGTTGACAAAGCTGATCTTGTTATAATTAACCGACACATGTTAAATTCTGATATTCAGTGTATCAAATATATCTTATTGTTGTTCTTTCTGCTGCAAGGATATCTTGACTTTTCTGGCATTTATATTTACATTTTCAAATCAGAGTGTCAAGACCTTTATATATAAAAATATAAATATATAAAAAACTGAGATATATTTTAGAATTATGTGAACTTGCAGATCAATTTTTGAAGCACAATCATTTTCCAGTCTGTAAACAAGATGTGTTTCATTGTGTGGCTTTCTTTAGTTTTTCAGTAACAATTTTAGCCCTTTTTGTGAAGAAGTCCTAGACATCAGGTGTTATGTTCACTATCTAGGTATTTAATATTTTTAATGCCATTGAAAATGTGCCTAAAGTTAAAAGAAAATGTTTCTGTTAAACAAAATGAAAATGTTTTTTTAAAATATTGTGTTTCTGTTAATACGAAAATACAAAAACATACAATTGATTTGCTAGATTCACTGATCAACTTTTATAATTTATCTGTATGTATCTAAGACAGTTCTCTTTTTTTTTTCCATGCTCTATTGGTTAGCATTTCTAATATAATACAAAATTAAATGGTAGAATGCGACTCTTTTTATTGATCATGAAGTGAGTAAATACTTCATATTTATGTGATTTTAGGTGATATTTAACATGAGAGAATTTCTTATATATTTTTAATGTTTACGATTCCCATAAATGGATATTGAATTTTATCAAAAGCCGTTTTTTTAAATTCCTTAGAATAAAAATATTACCTATCATTGATTTTGCTAATGGATTAGAATACATTGATGCTGGAATGTGAAAAATCTTCACATTTGGGCTGGGGAAGCAGCTCAGTGGGTAAAATGTTTTCTATGGAAACAAGATTTCAAATCCCCAGAACTAATGCAAAGCTGTATTATGTACACATTTGTACTTTCAGAGTGCTTCCAGTGAGATGGTAGATGGAGACAGGAGAATCCCCTGAAGCTTGCTTGGCATGAGACCAGCTTGCTTGGCATGAGACTCTGCCTCAAAAACAGGAAATCAAGGACTGACTGACACTCAATTTCTGACTTCCATACACATTCTGTGGCCTATGTATGTGCTCTCTCTCTCTCTCTCTCTCTTTCTTCTTCTCATATTCATACACATCATATGTATACACATTAAAAATTACTATTAGGTGTATTCAGGTTTTATATATTCCTGAAGATGACCTGGTTATACCTTTGGTCTCCATATCCATTTGTGTATCCAAGGATTCAAATAGGTACAGTTCACAAATATTAGAAAAAATGTTTCTGAAGTGAATATGTTAATATTTTTTCTTGTCATTAGTACCTCACATTCAATATAACCACTATTTATATAGAGATTATAATGTATTAGCTATTGAAAGTCATCTAATAATGACTATAGTACATGAAGGATGCATGAAAATTATATGCAAATCATGTATCATACATGAGAGACTTGAATGTAAATAGATTTTAGTATCTCAGGATATATTATTGTTTCCAATTTGCCTTTTTCCTCGTTAGGTCTAGCCCTTTAGACTTGTAACACAAAGGATGATTGGTTTACCACAGACTCCCTTTTGGTGAATCCTGGAGTTCATTCATTTTCTCTTTAGTCTCATGAGACTATATGCTTTATTCAACCTCTTAGTAGCTCAGACACATTGACCATCAGCCAATGGCCCTAGAGAGAACAAAATGTGGAATCACTAATTTAGGATCTCTGTATTTTCCTATTTTATGTTTTGCAAATCTTCTATTGCTTTAGATACATTCAAGGAGATCAAAAACCATACTGCATTAATCTTCTTACTTTCAACTGGAAACTTGGTTCATTTTATAGTTTATTGTCAGACTAAATATTTTAAAAATCATTAGTTTATTGTAGTGCTTTTAAAAATGTGTGCTCATGGCAAAAACACTTTATGAATAGCAGGATTTATGTTCATATAAGTATGCTGTTGAATATCAGATTACTCTCATCTTAACTAAAAATCTTTTTCTCCAGAAATAAATTCTCTTTTAGGTAGTCATTGCATTTTTCTTCCTTAAAGTGAATGAACTTAACTGTCTGATCTGATAGAACTTTTAAACTCTCTACACATGTGGTTTTGTCATTTTTTTTTGTGCAGGATAATACTGACCTGAAAGCTATCTGCAGATTTCCTATCATCCCTTCTCATCACCTCTCAATGGCTTTAAAGAGAGTAGTACATCACTGAACATTGTTTTTTCCTCGAGAACATCCTGTATAATCTGCTATTTTTGACATATACATGCTAACATTTTGTCTTTCCTCTTCAAAATGAAACTGAGACGACATAACAGAAAACAGTGTGTGATTTTTCTGAGGAATGAATTTGCCTTATGAGATCTTAGAAGCTGGTGTGGTGGTGATTAGGCAAATACAGCACTGTGACTGATTGTAACTGGTTTCCCAGCACTCCACACCCTGATCTGATAGGCTGCTTTCTGTACAGGTTTGGGAGTCTCTGTGGTAACACTTAAAAATCTGATGGTTGCAAAAAGTTCCAGGAACTGTCTAAAATGATTGTCAAGGGCCTACTGTGTTCCATTTTAATTAGTGTGAAGAATGTGTTTTCCTCACTTTTAAAGTCTTACTACCGCATTTGCAAAATAAGAATCAGAGCATTGAGTAGATAAAACATACTTAATAAAAGAGCTTGTGAGCTGAAAATTTTATGAGGATCCCTATGCTAATCTACTTTGGAAGCCAATCACATGAGACTGTGTAGGAAGATATACAACTTTATGTCAAAAATCATAGCATTCTCTAGCATATCAAAATAAGTGATGACATGTGGAAGATAGGAAAACTCTCTATTTGTAGGCTTAAAAGCTAAATTAATAGTTTGATAATTTCATAGAAATTTATTAGAATAATATGATTTTCTTTTGCAAAATTTTTGAGACATTTTATTTCATTTTGTTCTTTGTCTCGTAGCTTTCTTTTTTAAGAAAGCTTAACAAAAGGATCAGGGAATAAAGGATTTGAGTTCAGAGTTTTCTGATTAATTAGTGCTAACCCAACCTTTTGAAGCATATAGAAATACAACATTTACATCCAGCTTACTAATTTATAATAATTGTAATTGAATTCCCTTTCTTGATTAGAACACAATGTGATTCATTGTAACCAGATTCATATGTAACAGCTCACTTTTCTGCATTGTTTAGGAAACTCAAGTCAGTAGAAACGGCTCTCTCAAATCATGTGGCATCAGCTTGTTTTTATCATTTGGTTTTGTCCCTTAGGGTTGTAGAACAGATAATACAAACACACCCAACTAAAGGTTAATGAAGATAGTACATCTACGTGTTTGGAATGGATCTGTTTATTATGATTTGGAGAAGGAAAAATACTTTGTGGACAAGGATAAGATAGTGAAGCAAAAAAAATGTCTAAACTTGTATAAAACAGTATTTATAATCATAGGATATATTAGTGTGAATTTGGCAGTGTCTCTGGCTTGTTAAATGATTGATACTTTGTATGTAATTGGAGAAGCTACAGCAGCAATTTCCTGTAATAGCTTCCAAGCTGGATCTAATTTCTCCTTGGGGGAGAATTTTAATTGTGTATTACTCCTCAAATATGGACAAATTTGGCTCCAAGCTCTTTCTTTGAATTTGGAACTCATCTTTTTGGTGAGCTTGCAGTTTTCATATATTTATTAAATTTATTTGATATGAAGAAGTAACAAAGTTCTTTGATATTTTCACAACCAGAAATTAATGTCTTGGTTTAAGAAAAAAATACGACATACATCAGACAAATCATTTGTGGAAGTCTGTGACATCAGCTTTCTGTGTTAATGGTCATAATCATAAACATAATTATAAATAAAGAGTTCCCAAAAGGCCGGGTTTTCTGCTGTGTGTCATATGGTATAATAAACAGACCTATGGTCAGAGTGGGGAGCATGGAAGCAGGGCTCTGACTCTCCTGAGTTTGTTTTTTTTATTAACAATGATACTGCTTTGTATACTCATACATAATTTATGTTTGTTTGTTCTTTAATTCTTAGAAACCAATTAGATTCTCAGAAGCTAGAAAGTTCCAATTTGAAAATTTAAAGCTTTCAAAGGTTTTTCATTATGCCACAGGGATGATATCCACTAGTTACTTTAAAACTGACCAATTCTTCCAGAGGGGGTGACACACAAGAGATATATAAGGTGGGAAGTGGGACTCTGTAAAGGAACACTTTGCGCTGTCAAGCCCCTTCCGCCCTTATTGTTACATGCCACTTGGACTTCTGAGAACAGCTTGAGGGTAAATGAGAGAGAATGACAGTTGGAAAGCAGTTGGGAAGGAGACAGGGGAAGATTTGCCAGAGTTAGCTGGGTGATGTCAGGAAAAGTGAACTCCAGAAGCTAATGATAAGAAAACAGTAAGAAACAAGGCTCAGATAAAGACAGATAGTCCCAGAGAATAAGAAAGAAGGCAGAAATTACAGAGATAATGGGAGGAAAAATGTTATTGAGAAAAAGGAGCTTAGAATTAGTTCGTGTTCCTGAGGCTTAGACAGATTTTCGTTTCGTTTCGTTTCCTTTTCTTCCTAATCCTTTGAGATAACAGAGGTTTAAAAAGTTAGAAGTTAGAAACCTTTCAGCCAGGAACAGAGGGGTGGAGTCTAGTTACCAGTGAAAAAGTAATGGGTAGCAGCTTTTGAGAGCCCAGACCCAAATGGCAGAAAACACCCACATCCACATCCACATCCCTTTGTGAAAGAAAAGCCCATTTACAGGACTCAATATTGTTTTCCTGTTTTAGTACACTGTAGTGGTTAAAGCACCCAAGTTTGACTGCTGTCCTAGCTCTATCAGGCTACTAAGACACTGTTTAGTCTTTTGGATCCTTTGATTTTTTAGCTGTAACATGAGTAAAACAGAGAACCCCTAAGTTAATTCATGGGTTATTGGTGCTGACCAATATCCAGTACTTGATCTTGCAATCTTATGTTACCAGATAAAATTGCCCATGAGCTGCCTAATTCTGGAACTTTTCATCAAAAGCATGTGCTCTTGTACATTATAGTAGACCATGATATTAATGAGTTTTAGGAATGTTATGTGATGTTTAAACAGACATTATAAATGTTCAGTGAAAAATAGTCAAACCTGATTCTGTTCAGAGACCCCCCCAGAGTGATGAGGATTTTGAAGATACAGAAGGTAACAAGTTGAAGCGTTATGTAAGTTTTAATGAAAATTGAACTTGAACTTAAGTTTAGTCATGAACCCTGAGCTGTAATTGTATAGTCTTTTAGGTATGCTAAGGACTAGCTACCTGAAAAGGACATCTACCTCTATCCCAACCCCATTTAACCTAGTCTTCATCTTGCTTTAATGGCTTCATTTATGACTATGTTTTCTGGTTGGCTTATTTTTGCCCAGCATTTTCTTCTCCCTTTCCCATAGTCATTATGGCTTCCTCAAATGTAGTCATAGCATGGACTCTTCCACCCCTAACCAGGCTTTTCAAACCCTGTACCCAAGTAATCCTTCCAGCTAACTAAAACTCAAACATAGATTTTCTCTTTTCTCTTCTTGCTTTTCTGAGACAAGTTTTTGTTGTTGTTGACTTTTTCTTTTGGTAGCTCAGGATGGCCAGTAACTCAATATATAATTCAGCATGTCCATGAACCCATGGAGATTCTTTTGGCCCTGCCTTCCAATGCTGAGAATACAGGTATACGCCAGTGTTCTCAGTAGATCTGGAGCAGAGCACAAGATTTTGTGTTTAGAATCCATTTCAAGGTAATGCTGCTATCATCATTCTGAGGTCATACTTGGAGGAGCAAGCCTTTCTTCTGCTTCATGTTCTCAATACCACCCACAATCTAACACTGACTTTCAGTTCTACTTACCACCCTATTGCCTAGAAACACAATGTATTTTGCTTATGAATAAGTCTCTTGACTGTGCACGTGATGTCTATAAAAATCAAGTTGAATCCATCTTAGATGACTTTCAAGAGGCATAGGAAGGACAGTCTTGAAATCTTAGTCTGCTGTGGAAATACCAGATCATTAAAAGTTCCAGCTTTTATGACTTTTATGCAAATGAACCCAGAGTTCTTTAGCAACTGGTCATATATCTTAGAAATCAAGTATATTGCTATTCATTTAAAATATGCTAAAACAGAAGAACAAAGTACCATGAATAGCCATTCAGCTAAACATAGATACTATGGTCAAGATGGAACTGTAGTTTGAGAAGCTGTGCTTACTAACCAGATGGGAAGCCTGAAAGCAAAGGACCTCCTGACATCACATGAAATTCTGAGCAAGCTAATTTTCCTGTAGACAGTCAAATGAAAAGATGTGAGCATTTGGAAATGTCCTTGGGGTTAGAATCTTTCTTTTAATTTTTCTTAATTACCCAATGAAAGAAAAGGAAACTCTATGCTGCTATTCTAGATTCTAGAAATTATGTTTATATTTTCTGTTGCAAAGTATACAAATCCAGAGTTTACATCATGGCTTCGACTTTATACTGGCCCAAGTTCTCACAAAGAATACTTAGGAATATATTACTGGTGTCCAGGATGTTCTTACTTTCTGATTTTTATGTGAGTTATTTTTGTTTTTAATTGTTATACTATATGACAATTTGTGTAGGATCAGGTGTTAATTAGTACCTTGTAAATTGAAATATATTCCATATGTCACTGTCTCAACTTATGCCACCTTGTGAATCTACTTTTCATATTTTAATACAACAAAAGAAGCCAAACACTTTGGGGAGGAAAAACTTTTTAAAGTACAATTATTGACCTGCAAAGACAATTTTAATCTACATGTAAAAGACAGACACGCAAACCAGGCTTTAATTCTGCATTACTTGTAGTGATTAGTCTACCACAAGCCAATTCAGTGTGCATATGTTATTATCTGACCCAAAGAGCTTGCTTCTAGCACTGCCATTTATTTGCTAGGTATTAAATTTGCAAGAAAGTAATATAAAGCTGCTTTCAAGAATTAGTTGGGGGAGAAAAGGCTGTGTGTTTTACATCAGTGAATCTGGTAAGGACAATATATTCAGTTACCTGTGTGTGAGGTGATTATACGATTGTTCTCTATCTTTTTATGTAGTAATCAATTGAAAAGCTTTAAATGCTTATTTGAATTTATGGCTGGCGCCTGTCTCTTCTCTGACTTTAGACCAAGCAAGGCAAACAGCTGAAGTCATCCGTATGGGCTTACTGTTTGACAGTTCACTGAGGTTTTCAGTCATTGTTGCATATTTTGCCTCTAGTCATTGTGCATGAAGATTCCCATTAGCAACATGGCAAGGCTTATCTGTCTTCTGGAACTTCCTCTTCATCAGTGCATCTGATCTCTTCAGAACTCCACATCTGTGGAGCCAGACAAGACATGCTCAGTAGTCACCTTCTGATTCAAGGGCACAGTAATTTGCAATGTGTTTCAGAACAAGGCAGGTGAGAGGCTTGAACTCAAGCTTGCTGCTCCTAGATAGCTGAAAGTTAATTAAATTAATCTGAAGCATTGCTTTTCTTTTGTTCCGTCTCACATTCCAAAAAAAGTATGAGACTCAGAAAAAAAAATGTCATTGATTTTGCCCATGAGGGGAAGTATTCATTTCTCATATAAGAATAGCCACATAAATTTTTGTCTTTTCTGTTATTAGAAGCAAGAACTACTGTGGCAGAAACTTATTTCCACTTATGATTAAAATGGTTGTTTTGTGCATTGTTGGGTGAAGGGCTACCTAAGTCTAGGCAGTTTGTATTATCTGCAGGTGTTGGCTTTAAGTAAAAGATGTTTGATTCCTCATGATCTACTTGTGCTATCAATAGAACACCTGAGGAGCTTCTGTGTCAATAAAGTCCCCTGAGATCAGAAGATTGATGTTCCACTGTCTAGAATGGCACTTACCATGACAGGTAGTTCCCTCTGTTGACATCTAACAGGGTTTGAAGCTATGAAAACGCCTCCTTGTTTTTCTTGCTGAGCCATCACAGTAGATACCTGCTATAAATGGTTTCCGACATGGTGGGCAGAAAGCAAAAAAGAGCACGACATCATGCCAGCTACATCAGAGATGGAAGAAGAAAAGAAGGAAGAAGAAAAAGAAACTCCAAACCTCACAGAGTCCTGTAAAGTATACACAGGGCAGTTCCCAGAGGACAGAGATTAAGCTGTGGTGGAAAAGAACGCCAAAGCACCAGGATATTTTTGCCAGAGATTCTCACAGGAGCCCTCTCACCAGGAACCCCTGCTGTGGAGGCCACAGCTTGGAGCCAAGAAAATTCTGGTTTAAACTGACTAGTTTGTGTTTTTTTTTCCCTGCAAATCAAACTCTATCTTAAAATCTGGAAAGTGTTTCCTCAGAGTTAGCACTCAGAATCTCTCTCCCAGAAATGGCCAAGGTCATGTCTCATTCTGGCAGCTAAACTTGGTACTGTAAGAGTCACCCCATTGGTACTGGTTTTAAAGGCATGAAAGGTCCAGGAGAGCAGCTGAGGCTTGGAAGTATGAGAGACCAGGAGAGACTATTGGTGAAGGTACAGCCTCAGTAGCAGTTGAAGGCCCAGGATTGAAGGAGTCATGCAGAAAATTTAAGGCTTGACAACACACAGAGAGTCCAGAAGATGTTACTGGTGAAAGTACAGCCCCATTGCAGCAAGGAATCCTAGCCAGTTTGGAGATGCCAGTACCATGGGATGGCCACCAAGAACAGCATCAGTAGTGTAGTGGAGCCAGACAGAGCCTGGAGGACAAACTGTGTGTGCTGCAGAGAGCAGAGTCAGAGATGTAATCCAAGCCCTTTGAAGGAGCCCAGAAGATCTATAAATGAATTCCAGATGATTGAACATTGATAATGTTTTTCTTCTGTCCAAAGACATTGTGAAAAGCCTGATAGATGTTTGTATTCCTTTGGTGCTGTGCATTAGCAACTTTCCTGCTTGTTCCTCTTGTAAATAGTTTTGCTGGTGTAGGGTTAAATTGTGTTGTCGAAGAAAAGCAATTATTTTTTGTCTTATACATAAAGGGGGAATGTTGTGTAACTTTATTTTTAGTTGTGTATAAAATAATTGTTTTGTGCACTGTTGGGGGAAGGGCTAAGTAGGCCTTGGCATTTTGTATTATCTACAGGTGTTAGATTTATGTTGGGGATGTTTGGTTGCTCATGATCTTCATGTGCTATCAGTAGAACACCCGAGGAGCTTAGACATCAATAAAAACCCCTGAGATTAGATGCTCAATGTTCCACTGTAAGGGGGATGCTTATCATGATAGTGGTTCTCTCTGCTCAGGTCTGGCAGGGTTTGAAGCCATGAAAATGCCTTCTTGTCCTCTTTATTGAGCCACACAGTAGCTAAGTGTTACAAACTACTAAGCACACTACTATTGACAGGGCCATTTGTTGAGGTAGGAGGTACATTGGCTCTTAGAGCTTCTGAGGCCTATATACAGGTGCCTGTAGAAAAATCATTGCTGACTTCTGGAACAAATACAGGAATTAAGATGTAAGGCCATAATGCCTTCCTTGGGTCACTCTGCAAAGAAAGGGATGAACAATTCTGAATTGACGTACACCTCACTGACTTGCTGCCAGGTTTTAAAAAGTCATCCATCCTCTAAAACATGTCTGTTTTTCAAAATCTAGTCTAGAAGCAGCACATGTTGATTCACTCAGTTCTTCAGTAGACAATACTTCTAGTAGACATTTGAGGAGACCTGGTTACAAGACCACAGCTGATGTATTCCTCAGGATCCTCTAAAGGAATGTAACCAATAGAACACATCCACCCCCCCCCACAGAGAGAGAGAGAGAGAGACAGAGACAGAGAGACAGAGACAGAGACACAGAGAGACAGATAGATTATTAGAATGGCTTACAGGATATGGTGTAGGTCAGTGGTTCTCAAAATTCCTAAGGCTGCAATCTGTTAATATAGTTCCTCATTTTGTTGCGACTCTAACAATAAAATTACTTCTTTGCTACTCTTATGAATTGTAATATAAGTATCCGAAATGCAGATGATCTTAGGCGACCCCTGTGAAAAGGCCATTTAACCCTGTGACCCACAAGTTAACCACTGGTTTATGTAGTCCAACAACTCATGGCTATCTCACACTGGAGAGACCAAGAATCTTGTAGTTGCTTAGTGCATGGGCTGGATGTCTCAGTAATTCCAATCTAAAAGCCTGAGAATTCTTGGGGAGCAGTCAGTTTCTAGTCCAAGGTGAAATCCCAAAGAAGCTGGTTCTAATATCAAGAAAGAAATGCAATAGCAACAGGAGATGAACTTGAACTTGACAGTGAGAATGAGAGCAAACAGGCCCAAAGCAAAGTTCTCTTTTGTCTGGGCTGCCACCAGAAGGTGCCACTCACATTTAGAGTAGTCCTTCTTGTTTCAAATACTTTGATTAAGAAAATCCTTTCCAGGGGTGCCAAGCGGCTTAGGTTTTAATAGATTCCAGATGCAATGGAGTTGACAATTGAGAATAACCATCACAACTGGTAAGGAAGCTATTGTATCCAGAGTAAAATAATGGGTAAAAAGTTAACTGAAATTCTACCAGTTGTTTTAAGGGCTGAATATTATTCTTATTTTACATTTTATCTTCTTTAATCAAGAAGATGACCTTTGTGGAAGATTCTAAGCTGTGAAAGAAAATAACCTAGTTTCTCTTTGTTAGAATACATTTAGCATGAAGAAGTTTATCTCTGTAGAACAATCTGGCCTCAAACTTACTATATTATGTAGCCCAGGATAGCTTGGAATTTAAGAATTCTCCTATCTCACCTCCAGAAACTGAGATGTCTATCATTGTACCTGGCCTTGTTAGGATTTTTATTGAATATGAAATTCTGATGTTTTCCCATAATTGCAATATAGATTAATTATGGAAGGAAAGAGAACATTGGGGAGTACTGTCATGCTTTCCCTCTCTTCTATTTCTTCTTTTTTACCTTCAACTTGCTTTTATTGGCTGTCTCATGTCAGAAAGACCTAAGAAGCAAAGAAAGTGGGGTTCTCAACTGGCTGGTTTAAGGAGAAGGACTAGTTTGGTCTGCTTTGCTCCATGGCATTGTAAGTTACCATGGATAACCTCTACATAACTCCAATCTGGCATTAATTCTGGCTCTAGCATCCTGATGCTTTGTGGATGAGACTTTTATTGGATTACTGATTTCTCTGAAACTGAGAGCCTGAGAATAGAGCTTTTCTCTCCAGGTGAGCTTCAAGAGCCCTGTGCATTATTACAAATGGCACCATAACAAGCTATTTCTTGTTATGCTAGTGCTGTGTCTCCTATGAGCCCATGAGTTAAAAACCTGAAACCTGGCTCATAGAACTTCTAAGAGGAACCTTAAAAAATAGAACCTACAGTGAAATACCTAGGTCATTTGAGAAATCCCTTAGAGGTGATATTTGGATCTGGGTACCCTTCAAATGGGAAGAAAAATGACTCTGTTCTGCCACATAGTTGCTGCCAGGGCACTGTCTCTACCCAAGGGCAAAAGTACCAACTGAAAGAAGCTAATTTTTCTGAATCTATGAGGCAAAATAAATATTTCCTTTTTATAAATTGATTATCTTGGATACTTTGTCAGGGATGGAAAGCTAACTAATATATCAGGTTCTATGAAAATGCTGGTTTAAGTGTCTTACCAGTTCATTTTTCACTTTTATTTAGCTGCTGATGTCAACTCTATGCTCTACTGGGATCTATAATAAACCCTGAGAACAAGAACTCTGAAATGTTTATAAAATCTATGCTCTTAAGCTTTCCTTTGTTGACTCATGAATTAGTAATCTATGCCAAATGGACCAAATCAACATTCTTTTTTGCAACTTCATTAACTTACATTTGCCATGTGGAGATATAGTATCTATCTATCTGTCTATCTAATATCTATATATATATCTATATCATCTATATCTCTATATATCTATATATCTCTATATATCTATATCTATCTATCTATATATCTATATCTATCTATATATCTATATCTATATATCTATCTATATATCTATCTATCTATCTATCTATCTATCTATCTATATATATATATATATATAAAAGACCAAATATTTTGGGCTCTTACGTATTAAATTTGAGTATAACCTACTTTCTCTATTGGCTAAAGTGGTGCTAATGAAGAGTTAGCTGATGTGGGACATATTTTAAGGATGGAAACTAACAGAATGTACTTGATAATATTGCAAAGGCCAGCAGTGTAGCTTCAGCTGATGCTGAGATGAGAAGTTTTAACTGCCCTCACACTGCAAAATGAGGTGCTAGACTCCGTGAATAGGTGATGAAAAGAAGGTACTAGCAACATTCTTTTCAGTGGGGACCTTCATCTTTCACTGAGAATGAGAGGAAGAGGGAAATTGAGCTTCCTAAGACCTACAATGGCCTCCTAGATCGTGGCATTTCTTGATAAGGGTTTCGGAATGTCTGAGAAAATTAGTATACCCTAACAGAAGGAACCTATGTGGAGTCCTACCATGCGTAATAGAGATCAAAGGGTCTCCTTAGTACTCTGCTGGATAATGAATACTTAATTCTGCTAAGTGCAAGGGTGAACTTTCCAGGATGGGATGGTGAAGGCCTTTGAAGAATCTATTGAAGTGCAAAGGAAAGGAAGAACATTTCAAATGTCTGCTTGGTCCTGAAGAGGACTCCACTGAAGATGCTGTTGGTATCAGTCTTGGGATTATTTTTTTCTCTGTATGTTCTTCTTTCTTTCTCCCTTTCATCATGGAGTGAACTGGAATGCACAGCAAAGAGGACAGAATAAGGAATGTTAGGAGAGCTAACAAGAAAGAAAAGATACATCTGTACATCTCTTTTCACCATAGGATTCCTACCTATGGTGATTTCTCACCATAAAATTCTACCAAGCATTAAGCTGAGAAGAGGTATTTTAGGTCTGTCTTGGAAACAGCAAAGGGCAAAGTGACTGAAGACAGTTGGGAATGGCAAGAATGTGTACAGTGAAAGTAGAGAGTTAACTGGAGCTCATCATACAGGTTTTGAGAGTTGAAAAAAGACAGGAAACACTGGAAGCTTATATGCAAGGGAGTGTTAGAGTCTGAATTGTACTTATTAAACTGTCTAGAGGGTCACATGGAGAGGAATTGCTGAAAGCAACAAAGGGAACAGAATGGGAGAGTAGCAATAGATAAAGAACCGGAAGCTAGACTCCAGATTTAACTTGGAAATGGTTGTGAACTCTAGCAATGCCTTGGATGTGGAGATGAGGGATGTGTCCTAACTGCAAAAGCAACCATGTTGTTGCAGCCGTCAATCAGTCTATTATGGTGGAGATGTACCTTGCTTTGGCATCATAGGATTACAATAAAAGATTGACCAAAATTTAAAAGAATTTTATCAATAGAGTCATGATTAAAACCAATAGTCCTTAGAGAAGTGTCATGGCTGTTCTGTTGTTGTTGGTGTGTTTGGCAACAGTAGTTGCCAGAAGTTACTGGACTGCTTACTGTTAGAAAGGGAATATTGGAGATAGTAGAGTAGGTTATTGGAGAAATGGAGTTAGTGAAGATGGATATTCACATATCAGACATGGTATAGACATCGGTATCCTATTCAGTGCCAACAAAAGCAACTCAATGATCAGTACCAATGGCTTATACCATCTTTGATGGTGGCCATGAAGTAGCAGAGCTTCCACTGTTAATATTGGTTACAGAGCATAAAGACAACAGAGATTAAAAAGTTGTGTAGTGGCTAGGAGAATTGATTAAACTTTGGTTTCCATGTGAGAGATTTCTGTGTGCTGCCTAGAATATTTTCCATGAAACTAGGAGGATGCTTGTGTTCTCAAAGAATGAGTGGGAGAGACATAGGAACATTTGTTCTGTGGTTATATGCTTGTGTAGCCTGCAAAATAGTATCTCAGCTCTTACAAGGGACAAAGCATATAATGTGATGCTATGTAAAAGCACTTTCAGAACAATACAAATGGCTTAAAAACTCAAGCTCTTATCTATACAAAGATTAAGGAGTGGCACACAGAGACACTATATGAAGTCTTGTAGGTGGGAGTGAGCAAGTTATTCTGGTTGCAGTGAAGTTTTTAGCTGTGAGTTGTGATCTTAATGTCTTATTCCTTTGGAATGAGAACTTTTGAAATGTTTCAAGGGCTTCCTGCTTCTGTGGAGGATTTTATGGGAATAACTCACCATAAAAATGGATCCTTGGAGCCAGGTTCAGATTGTGATCACTGAGGAAATACAGCTTCAGAGCAAGTCAAGATTTTCCTAGCATGTAATATAGGGAACTGACCATAGCATTTGTTATAGCATGGTTTTCTGGGACAGACTCTATTCCCAGCAGGGCTGTGACTCAACCTTTCAACCAAACAAATGGAGCACTAGACAGATGATTCAGTAGAAAAAATAGGGCATTTCTTGGACTTTGGGGGAATTCAAGAGCCCATGATTCCACCTATAATGTTTTGGCCAAGAGAAATTGGTCTGAATTACCTCATTTCTATGCTCATAAGAGGATTTTGCTCCTCCTCCTTCCCCAGACTTTATTCTATCCCTGAAGGTTTTACATTTTGGTAAAACCGTGTGTGGGATTTTGAGAAATGCTTTAGAGTGAAATGCTATCTATCAATCCAAAACACCACCAGGAGATTTATTTGTTGTTTGCCTGTTCCTCCCACCCTCTCACCTCTTCCCTTCCTGACACATTTATCTTCTATTTCCATTTTCCTTCCTGTGCACCAGAGAAAGGCTTCCTACAGCTTTCCCCCAGAGCTGTTGAGCACAATAGTCTTAGAGAGAAGTTAATGTCTTCAATGTCTCCCCTGACAGGCACTAGAGCATTTTTTTAAAACTCTCACATCACTGATTTCTGCCTCCAGTTATCTCTCTCCTTTCTCTGCCCCAAATACGAGATATTCTTCTTGATGGTGAGTGGGTAGGTCAAGGGTGAGTTACCCAAACTGCTTTTACTTCTATTTCTTTCTTTTTGCTTTTTATGGCAGAAAAAAAATACCTTGATAGATATAGTTTTATGGGCAATTAATGGTACTTTTAACGTGATTTAAATTGGTCAAATAACTCACCTAGCAACTTTTGACTAGACTAGAAGTTGTTAAAACTCAGACAGCTCAATTAGGATGAGGGGGAATCTGTCTCAATGAGAGAGCATTACAATTAACAGAGAATGAAATAGCATGCAGACTCATTTGTTCTGTTCTCCTAACTCTGCCCTGCTCTTCTCGCATGAGCATGGGAATGCCCATGTTCTGCTAAATTGTACTGTCCTATTAGTTGAATGGTTAAGTATAGAATCTTAAAGCTGTGGCCCATCCTCACTGTAGTGCTTGCCTTTTGGTGCTGAAATTCTTTATGTAGTCACTAGTGTGAGAAGAGCTTCATTGATTGAAACTCTGACCTGATTATGAAAAAAAGCTTGGGTGATTATCTGAAGCCTAAAGGAACTTAATCACATTGCTTTAGTTATGGAAATCAGCCAGCATTACACAATCAGTTTTTCTGGAGATATCTGCAAATCTAGGGTTGAACGAGGATAGTGCTTCTCTTCTATATAAAAATCAGAGCATCTTAGGAAGAAACAGTGATGAGTATGTGTTTTAGAGTGTTTAGACTGCATGGAAGTGGGGCTATCACTGCGATTGTCACCGCTAGCTCCGAATTTCCAAGTCTTGTTTCTCCATGGATTGCGATTGAGAATTTAAGATGTCCAAATCATTTCTGTGAAACTAAATAAACATTTCTTTTCTCTGAGTCTTATGAAGAACCATTTTATAAACAGCTGGGTTCACTTCCAGAATAAGTATGACTTCAAAATTTTACAAGGTTGAATTGACATTCTAACCAAGTACTTGCGTATTTAGTTAATGTGAATGAATTCATTCTGCACTGGAGGATGTATTCCTTCTGCTCTTTCTGAAGGACATCAGTTGGCCCCAGACCATGGACTCCCCCATCCTGTCTGCCCAGGGTCACTTAGAGAACAACACTTTTTGGCCAGAGGCCCAGTTGCTATACTCTTCTGAAAGGAAAGCTCCTGTGACTCCCACCATTATATAATGTTTTGAACTGCCATCGCTGTGTGCTATAGTCACAGGTTTAAGAGGATGTGACAGTCTGTGGCTCCTTTTTGGTTATAAGGAGTTCCTAGACTTGTCCAGTCATTTTTATTTCCAACCTATTCAAATTTCTTGAAATGCACTGGCAACTCAACCAGTCTCTTCCTGTCTCTCAAATTCTCCCTATTCACTCCAAATTATTTTATTTTTTTGATTTTTTGTTCCTAGTTTAACATATCCTCTCTTTAGAGGAAAAATAATTCAATAGCTATCGAATATAATAGCCACATTGGGTCTTCCCCTCTATCAAGATCATTAGCCCCATGTAGTATATCTCCATATCCCTGGTTTTGGTAACAATAGTGCTAAAGATAAAAAAAAAATGTCATGTTATTTTTTAAGGCACCAAGGAAAGTTCTAACTCAGGTGAGATGCTATAATGGAAATTTGAAGTGTGACAAAGATAGACCTGCATTCTAAATGAAATGTAGAATAATGAGAATTATAGTCAAATAGATTAGAGGTCAGTAGATAGGAAATTACAGAGGAGTTGACATAGTGGCATATATTTGTAATGCCAGTCCTCAGGAGGTTGAGGGATTTTGGCTAAAATCTACTTGAGAAGATTTTTTACTGGGAAAGTAAACACTGGGAGATCAAGGAGGATATGGGTGAGATGAGAAATCTGATAGGGTATTGAGGGTCATCTGATGCCAAGGGTAAGAGATTCTCAATAAACTGATACTGCAATATTGCCAGCAGCTCATCAACAAGAGAACCAAGGGGAGTCCAGGTGAAGTTTGAACAAGGAGAACATCTTCGCTAGTGGAATTGTGTGCATTGCCCCTGATGTCTGTGCAGGTCTCTTTGAAGCCACATCTCGATGGCTGATACTTTGTCTCAGATCCCTGTCATCAGCTCACATTTTGGCTCCTTCAACAAATGAACAGGTCTTACATTTCTTCATCACAGTCTTTTTTTTTTCTTTTTTGTCTCGTCTGACATGGTGATCTCCATTGAAACCTCAGATGAGCCCCCTGTTTGCTGAGCTTCAGTCATTACCATTGACCTCAGGGCAACTCTGAAGATCTTAACGATCTAGATCTCATAGTGATGGCTTGCCCATTCCTTCCTTCTGAAGAGAATTAGCTGGTGTCACTATGTCTTGACTTTCATCGTGTCCTAAGAAATGTAAAACACATTATAGATACAGAAGAGAGCTAAAGTGTTATAGATCAATGATTCTGTGTTTCACAGGGTGCTAAAGGAGGTCAGTAAGAGATGAAGAAGGATGAACAGGGACATGTCAGGAGAAGCCTAGAATGGAGCAATGGAGAATTTATACTTCATGAAATAAGGGCTCATTGACTAATTTTAAGATGATTAACATCATTAGGTTTATACCTAATAAAATCTTGTTTAAAATGTCATAATGTTTCCAGAAATTAATTTTTATAATATGTGTAAAGACAACTAAAGAAATATAAGGTTATTCTTTTTTTGAGTAAGTGAGCTTTGATCATACTTGTATATAATAACCACTGCCTGGGAAAAGTCTACATTCTCTGACAGCACTGAAGTCTGAGTGTTAAATTCCAGAGGTTTGGGTCTCAGTTTAGTATATTGACATTAAATCTTTTGAGAGGTAGGGACTAGCGGGAGGACTCTAGATTAGTGAGGATATGCCTTTGAAGGAAATTGAAGGACCACAGTCACTGCTTATTCCTAGTGTTTATTTTCCAGCTGTGTGTCCCTGCTGTGATGTAGCCTCACCACAGGAAAAATATAATGGGAATAGGACTAGTCACTCATAGAGCCAACCATCTGTGGTCAGGAGCTATGAATTAAAGAAATCTTTTCTTGTTCTAAGTTGCTTATCTCAGGTATTTGATTGAGCCAACCATCTGTAGTCAGGGACTATGAGCTAAAGAAATCTTTTCTTGTTATAAGTTGTTTAGTTCAAGTATTTAATTATAGTCATGGAAGCCTGACTCATAGATTTGATGAGCTAATCTGTGAAATGAATAAGCAGGAGCTTGGTTACCAGTTGATAGATTAACAAAGAACATGAGATGTTTTAGCTATTAGTTGGGTATTTAGCTATTAGCATACTGAGCATAACTATGGTATCAAGATAAACAACTGAATGGAATACTCATAGGTCTAACTTAACTTGTAAAACTAATCGTTAAGAATAAAGAATAAAGCTCTAGGAAAGAATGCATTAACGAGTTTTGGAGGTAATAGTTGAAGAAAATGGGAACTAGAGGTCAGTCAGTGTAAAAGGACAGACATGATTTGGCAATATTACAGATCAGAAGAACAAGACATCATTGATTTACAGTGACATCAGTAAAACAAATCAACTCTGCTTGAGCACTTGGGCAATTGAATCAGACTAGAGAAGTAGGTGGCAGCTATCTGGTGGGATGGGTACAGGTAGTCTGGGGTTTTGTCATGAGAAGAGGTCATGAGGTAAACAGTACTAAGAAATAAAATTGTTGATGTTCTGTATCACAGGAGTGAAGGATGATTGCAGAAGGGATTAGCTTTTTTACATTCAGAATCATACACAGTGCACCAGGCACCAGCCTATCATGTTAATACACTTCAATCCCCTCTGTTGGCTTTGCATGCTAATGCAATTGACTGGTAACGAGCGTTAGTATCCTCCAGCTGTGAGTTCTCTTTAATAGTTGTGGATGTTTTGAAATGGATGATCTCAGGCAGAGTTGGAACCAAATGCAAATACTCGGTTTGTAGAGGCAACCTGTCTGCCTGGCTTGAATTCTTCCTGTCGTTCCTCTGAACATTTTATCCTTCTCAATCTTCCTGCATTCTCTTCTGTTATGGAGTCTTTTGTTGTTCATTTAGTGAATCAATAATCCATGTACACTATGTTTTAGGCATTGTAATGAAAGTAATCAGATCACATGTGATTTGGTATATTTAGGTCTCAGGTTTGGGACAGGGAAGTTTTTTTTTTTTTTTTTTTCTTTTTTGAGAATTATTCTTGTTGGCAGAAATCAGAATTTTCTGGGATTTCCTTAGAATTAATGGGTAAATATTGTATAACAAGGTGCCAAAACTCGGAGAAAAGGGAAAATAACTCCATGAAGCTACCTACGGCAAACCACACTACTTAGAGGGAAACGATGCCCTGTACTTTAAGTCTCTCTGATAGTGTCTGTACACTTTATTACAAGATGGTAGTGAATATAGTCACTGAGCTTTATTCTATATAAATCCTTCTTAAATTTTCTTTGAGTTTGACATGAGATAGATGTTCCTACCTTTTCTTCCATTAAAGTACAAGCCTATGAGGGCCAGAACTGGCACATAGTACTAGCTAAGAAATGTTTGTTAAACAAATAAACAAAGAGTGCTTAGATATCATGATCCTCGTAAGAGTTTCTGTAAACCGAGGCTAGGTACTCAAGATAGAGTTGGTATAGGATAATCAGATATCAGACCACAAGAAGAGCATAGTTACGGGCAAGAGATGTTCCTGATAGAATACAAATTATCACACAGTCTTTTTGTCATGTTGGCATTGGGTGGGTTGAACATTTTCACACCTTCTCATATGATTAGTTGCTATCTTCTATACATTCCATCTCAATTGTCCTCTAGGCAAATTGCACCTGAAAAACTCATCTAAAAATTCCAAATTGTCACAAATTATTTCCTGCTGCCCATCACAGTCACAGTTGTAGACTTCAGTTATGTTTTATTTTTCCTTGAGTTCTGGGAGAAGCAGCAGAAGTGATGGTGTTTTAATTACATTTTTTAAAATGACTTATCAAATGTTCAATATGTAGCATATAATTTTTTTCCTCCTATTTTAGAAATAAGCTAATGGTTAAAGCAATGGTTCAGTGGTTGAGAGCAATGGTTACTCTTGCAGATCACACAGGTTTGGGTCTTAGCATAGGACCCCTGTAGTTCACAACTAGGCATAATTATAGCTCCAGGGGTCCTACACTCTTTTCTGGGCCATGGTCACCAGGCACATACAGAATGCACAGGTATGGTCACATGGTACAAATATATACATTCAGACAAAATACTCATACACATAAAATAAAAATAAGAAAATCTAAAAAATTTAAAAGAGACACAAATAAAGCAAACAGTAAGTGAATGTACCATACTATATGCAAACCCTTAGACTACACAAAAGCCTGTGCCCATAGCTGTTTTATATGTTCAGAATTTTTTCTTTTTAAATCTTAGTAGTAAATGGACTTCAAGACTCTGTCTACCTCTCAACTTTCTAAGAGTTTTCATCTAATGAGTATAGATAAAAGATACAGTGTGGGGTCTTGTATTTACTTGAGAATCACATTTTAATCTCATAGTAAAACCCAGTAGAGAAGACTGATCTACATTTTGCAGGTCAAGGGACAGGTTTAGAGGGAAAACAGTAGTTTAATAGTAGGTCATTAATATTGCTATCCAAGAGGAGCTTTTAATCAAAGATCTAGTCATGCAAATACCAGGCTAAATATTTGTCACCATTTTGCAGATAAGCAGAGTTTAGTTCAGAAAGAGAAATTATCTTTCCCAGGACAACTCTACTGCTATCAGCACAAGACAGAGACAAGGATTTCAGCCTGAGACTGCGTAGCTGCATAGCATGTGCTTCTTCTGTCTGGCTGACTTGTTTAACTAAGGGCTTTTCTCTCAACAGGGGACCATTCTTGAGTGTGTATAGCTTCCTGGTAACAGGGAAATTACTGGATAAAATTGTATCCTATCTTGTCCAATTATAAAGCAATCAGCGCTGGAACACCTTGCAGGCTGGAAGTGAGAGCTAATGCCTCAGTTCTATTACCAGCGTATTTTACTCTAGCTCTTAGGCAAGTAGAGTGATGAGCAGCAGGGAGCTGAAAAATCCTTAGCTGTGGGCTGCCTTGTCTCTTTCCCCCTTTTCCTTCTTAGCTCAGGTGCCAAGGTAATCGCTGATACTCATCTCCCAGGAGTGCTCCACTGCCAGCACCCAAAGTGCTATTTCTATGTTTTATTTGATGTCTGATCCATCGTCAGTGAGATGGAGATGTGCTGTGAGAGATGCCAGGAAGTGGTGGTCAGGTGGACCACTTTTGGCTTCCTGTTGGTGGAGCCAAGAGCAGTAAAATAAAGTAAGGATAAAAAATCAGTTTCCTCCATGTTTTTACATCAGGGTAATTTTTCTAGCTGTGCTAACATATTTAATCATATAAAATGAGATGACAAAAATATAAAGCTTCCCTCCTTTGGCCTTTACTACTTATTCTTGTTAATTATTTTTAAATTGTCATTCTTCTAGATATCATCTGCTTCTAGAACAGCTATTATAATTTCCACTTCAGAGGCTCCTGATGTGATGTTCCCCCACAAACAGGATAAAGGACACTGGCTGGTCTGTTAGTGCTTTCGAAAAGAATTCAGAAGAAAATAAAGCCCAGAATTGCTCTCCATATTTGCATGGTGGGTCTCTGAGATGCCTTCAGTTAATTATCAATTATGGAACATATACACACTAAAGTCCTGAATTAGGTGAGGGCTTGCATTATCTAGTTCCTGTCTAGGCATTTAGAGAGTATCTGAGAACACACTGGACACAGCAGTGGTAAATAACAGGCCCAACTGTCTTACTTTACCTGAGTAATTAAGATCAAGGTTAGATTGAGCATTTGCCTCCAAAGAGTTCTGGGTAATGCGTAACTCTTCTGTGAGAATGGAGCTGTTAGCATTAATTGGCACTGTCCTAGGCAAACTGGAAGCACAAAATGGCATTTGATTTCAGTTCTTTACCCTCAAGTGATTTGTAATAACAATAGCAAGACAAAATATGTACATATATCATTGAAAAAAACAGGGACCAAGGAAGTGTATACAAAAAAGAGTCACAGTAGAAGTCTCCATGAAAGGTGTTTAGATGGTAGGACATCGCTGAGCAGGAAAAGGGTTAGAGCATCAGTTCTTGACCTGTGGGTTGCAACCCTTTCGTGCATCCCACCTAAGATCATCACCATATTGGATATTTATGTTTTTATTCATAACAGTAACAAAACTACAGTTATGAAGTTGCAATGAAAGAAATTTTATTCTTGGAGGGCCACCACAACATGAGGAACTTACATTAAAGAGTCACAACATTAGGAAGGTTGAGAACCACCAGGTTAGAGGGTACAATGATTTCAATAAAGATGGGCTGGTCAGCAAGTACACTTCCTATTAAGAAAAACATGTGAGAATACTATTATGGTAGGTAAATAGCACTCCATATGATGAAAACATGTTGGCTTATTATTTATATAATGATACATATAATATGTATTGCCTAAGGTCTTTTCTTCTTGTGTATGTGTATATATATATATACACACATACACCTACACACACACACCTATATGTTTACATATATATGCTTACATATATATATATATTTACCTATATATATATATGTATTTACATTTATATACATACACACACACACGCACATACATATATACATACATACAACATTTACAGCAACCCATATTCCTGTAGTATTCAAGATACAATTTTTATCTTAGAATGCCAATCCCAGCATTTGGGAAGCTAAAGCAGAAATACTGTAAGTTCAGGGGCATCCTGGGACTGAGACATGTTCAAGGTGAGACAAACAAATTCCTACTCCAAAACCTCATACACAACAACACAGGTACTGTTCCTCTTATATATGAGATAAACAGGCTGTTTGTTAATGTCACTATCAAAATATCTGTGCCTCTTTCCACAAAATTAACATTAGCATTATCATTACAACTAGAACACATATAGTATTTCCTGGGAAGATGTGAACAAATGGCTATTCAATCCAGATACAGAGGCCACTGCTAAAAGAATGGGTTACATCCAATGCAAGCTTGGTGAGTTTGTGAGCTTACTAGAATCATATGAGCAGGAGAGACTCAAGGGCACTCCACTGAGGGGTGTCCTTTAGGTGACTTTTGGGGACTACATACTGGAGAGTTCCAACTCAGTCAATTGCTTATCTCTTATATAACCTGGGAGCTACTGGATCTCATGAGGATCTTGTGAAGACTCATGAGCTCCACAAATCCATTAGCTTTGTCTGACCCACGAGTCTTCTAGCCTCCCTGCTGCCTTTATCAAGGAATGCTCATTGGTTCAGTGTAGAGGAACACTGGAAGAAGTTTTTGTTAGTTTGGTATCTTTAAAAATGCAAAATGGCATTTAGATTAGGTTTGTTTCCCTCCCCCCACAACTCAGCTGTGGTATAGTTGTTTACAAGTTGGATTTGGAATGCTTGATGTAGTTGGCTATAATTTGGTTAGGTACAGCCATTTTGGCATCTATAGCTTGTTTTTGGAATTGGGTGTTCCATGGGTTTATGGGAATTGGAACTTTTGGCTTACGTTATAAAAAGTCTGAAGCCCAAAGAGTTGGGGGTGAGTGTTGGTTGGTGGTTAGTTGGATGGGTTGCGGTCATTAGTTGGTGTGATAATTCCTAAAAAACAAAGATTGGAGAGATTGAATTTTAGACCATGAGCTGAGACGATAGTCCGACTCACTGTCAGCTAATCCTCTTCAAGCTTAGGAAAGCCTAAAAAGAGGCTGTGAAGATTTCTACCTTTCTCTCTTTCTGTATCAAGGCTGCTTGCAAAACCAATGAAGAGTTCTATATTTCTCTATCCCTAAATTGAGGGTAAAAATTGTAGCCTACTGCAGTAGTTCAGTCTCTTGAGGGTTTCAGGTGAATACGTCTAGCTCTTCTGATTCATGATGATTGCAGCCACATCATCTCTAAAGAAACAACCACACAACAGATTTGTTTTCTATAACAGATATTTGTAAAGTCTTATGTAAACTATCCAAAAGTTGGGTTAGATAATACTTTAACATGGCTATATCAGAGGAAATATCAGAGAGTGAGCAGTCCTTTAAAATTGTCCCAATGAGATAGCCAAATTTGATTAGAGGTTTTCTGTGCTTTTTATGAAAAGCTATGCAAAGATCTTACTTTTCCCATTTGATCCAATTATAAGTAAAATTTGAACACAATTCTTCCTAGATCTTGAAAGGGCAATTCTCCATTTATATGAAAAAACAAAGCAAATCAGAACAAGATAGCTAAAACAATCCCAAGAAATAAAAGAACTACTGGTGGTCTCACCATTCAAAATTAGAAATTGTACTATAAAGTTATAGTAATAAAAACAGCATGGTATTGGCATAAAACCTGACAAGATGGACATAGAATTGAATTGAAGACTCAGGCATAACTTCACATGTCTATGGACATGCTTGATTAAAAGAAAAGCCTGAGATGCACCTCGTGAAACTGAAAAACTTCTCTAAGGCAAAGGATGACATCAATTGAACGAAGTGGCAGCCTTCAGAATGGGAAAAGATTTTCAACAAGTCTACATCTGATAAAAGACTAATATCAAAAATATAAAAATAACCCAAGAAACTAGATATCAAGAAAACAAATAACCCAATTAAAACTGGGATAGAGATTTAAACAGAATTCTCAATAGAGGAAACTCAAATGGCTGAGAAACACTTGAAGAAATATTCAACATCCTTACCCATCAATACATCTTATGTCTGTGAGAATGAGTAAGATCAATAACACAAGTGACAGCTAATGCTGGTAAGGATGTGGAATAATGGTAACACTCATTTATTGCTGGTGTGAGTGCAAACTTGAACAGCCACTATGGAAATCAGTATGGTGGTTTCTCAGAATGTTGAGGCTTGATCTACCTCAAGGTAGATCATGTGTGTAAGATGAAATCTCAAAGTAGCTTTTATTTATATTTTCCTGATGACCAAGGATGTTGAATACTTTTCAAGAGCCAGCCATTCCACACTTGGGCATATACCCAAAGGACACTTCATCTCACCACAAGGACACTTGCTAAGCCATATTCATTGCAGCTTTATTCATAATAGCCAGAAACTGGAAACAACTTAGATGTTCCTCAATGGAAGAATGGATTTAAAAAAAAGTGGGATATTTATATAATGGAGTATTATTCAGCTGTTAAAAATGACATCATGGAATTCACAAGCAAATTATTAGAACTAGAAAAAAAAATCATCCTGAGTGAGGTGTCCCAGATGCTCCTGCCCCAATGGTATATATTCATAAATCAGTATGTATCAGCTGTTAAATATATAATAAGCAAGCTACAATCTGTAAACCCACAGAGGTTAGGCATAGAGAGGGAGACTGGTGAGGGGGGGGCACATGGATCTCCCTGGGAGGTGGAAAGCAAACAGATTCTATGGATGGACTGTGGATTGAGGGGTGCAGATGGGGAGGGAGATGGGATTGAAGGAGGGAATGTGGTAAGAGACAGCTTTCTGTTGCAGTGGAAACTTCCTAAAATACATAATGGTGATCCAATTGAAGTCTCCAAATAACGAGGGCAATGGGGTACCAACTGACCCTCTCTTGTCACCAAATGAAGCTTCCAGTACCAGGACTGGGTAACATCAAATTCTGTTATTGGCCAATGGAGTCTTATGGGAACCTTCAGTTAACCCAGTCTGTTGCCAAGACAATAGATTGCTCTCCAGAAACTGACACTAAGGCCCCATTGTTGAAGGTAACACCCACACAACTCATTTACATGGAGAGGGCAAGATAGATGGCTACATGGAACCTTCACCTCTACATTCTAGTGTCTTTGATATGGAAAAGTTCTCTTCAGGCTACCAAATGAGAAATGTAAACACTAACTCAGACACAAAATCTTTGATCTGCAATCTTCCCTGCCTGCAAAATGTGCTAGGGCAATGGTGACACAAAGCTTGCAGGAGTAACCAATGAATGTCTGATTTGACTTAAAGCCTGTACCACAAGATGGAACCCACACACTATACTGCTTGGATGACCAAGAACCAGAGGCTAGATAACCCAGAGACTTAGAAGAAAACCAAATACTGCTGGCAAAAAAAGGAGTAACAATAAAATGACTTCTAATGATATTCTGGTATACTCATAGATCAGTGCCTTATTCAGGCAGTAACAGAGAACCTTCACCCTGCAGCTGATGGGAACAAATACAGAGACCCATGGCCAGACATTAGATGGAGAGAAAGAGCTTGGGACACACAGCTCTAAATGAGATGTCCATCAAATCTCTGTCCTCAGAGCTCAGAGAACCCTAGAGAAGTGGAGGTGTAAAGAGTATAAGAGCCAGAGAGGTGATAGAGGACTCCAGGAGTACAAGGCTCTCTAAATCAACAAGCAAAGCTCACATGAACTCACACAGACTGAAGCAGCAAGCACAGGCCTACACTGATCTGCACCAGGCCCTCTACATATTTGTTATAGCTTTTAGTTTGGTATTTTTATGGGACTCCTGAATGTGTAAATGACTGGCTCTCTTAATCTTATGCCTTCTCACGGTACTTGCTTCCTCTTGTTTGTTTGCCTCGTCCAACTTTGATGTGATGGCTTTTGTTTTTTTTATTATGTTTTGTTTTGTAATGCTTCATTGTTATCTCTTAGAAGCATGTTCTTTTCTAATGAGAGACAGAAAGGGTTGGATCCCAATGGGAGGCAAGCTGAAGAGGAAATGGGAGAAGTAGAAGAAGTGGAACTCTAATCAGGGTATATTGTGTGAGAAAAGAATCTATTTTTAATAAGAGGGGAGAAAAATTTTATATACAATACATTTTAATCATATTCTTTCTCCTCCCCAACTCCTCTCAGATCTCTTCACCTCCCTATCCCCCAACTTCATGTTCTTTCTCTCTCTCTTCCTTAAAAACTAAAAAATGCCAAGCAGCGAAAAGGACAAAAAGAAAAAAAATGAAAATAAAAACAAATATGTTAAAAAAAGAAAATCAACCAAATGAAAAATAAATACCAAATCAAAATGAAATGACACACACACAACATAGATTCTGTTTTATGTTGGCCAACTATTTCTGGACTTTGGTGGCCCTGGAATGTGCTTAATATATTTGGTGACACTTCACTGAAGAATAATGATTTTCTGTGTCCCAATTGATATCAGTTTTCAATAACTTCCTGATATCAGGAGAAGTACTTTGTATCCTCTTCTCCTTTTCTGTACTGGGTTTTTTGTTTTTGTTTTTTTACCTGATTTGAATTTGTGCAGGTCCTGTGCATGCTATTGTATCCTCTGTTCACATGTTATGTCTGGAAGATACTGTTTTCTCGTAGTCATCTACCTCTGGCTCTTACAATCTTTCTGCCTTCTTTTCCTCTCATAGATCTCTGAGCAGCAAGGGAATAGATTTGATAAAGGCATCTCATATAGGAATGAGTGTTCCAAAGTCTTTCACTCTGCATGTTTTCCAGTTATGGATCTCTTTGTTAATTACCATCTGGTACAAGAAGAAGCTTCTCTGATGAGGGTTGAATTTTTCTCTGCTCTTTAGCAATCAATATGTAATTAGATTAGAAGTCATTTTATTGTTATCCTCCCTTAGCAGAATAATAGTAGTATTATATTTCTCTAGGACTATGACTGATGTAGCCTCAGTTTCTTGAACATTTTAGCAGTGTCAAGCAAGGCTTCCATTTAGTCTCATGGAATGGGTCTTGAATAAATTTTTTAAAAAGTTGTTGGTTACTCCATAACAGTTGTGCCAATATCACAACAATACGTCTTGTAGGCAGGACTCTGTTTAGGCTGCAGGGTTTGTAACTGGGTAAAATCAATGATTCTTTTTCACTCCAGTAGAGTGCAAAGTATCTTCTAACACCATGAGGGGTCAATCGAAGTGAAACATGTTCATTGCTCCTCTATTAATAATAGCCAGAAATTAGAGACAAACTAGAAGACTATCAACTGGTAAATGAAAAATGAAAATATGGTACATTTATACAATGAAATACTATTCAGTTAAGAAAAATGAAACTATGTAATTTGTAGATATATGGATAGGGGTTAGAAACAGACATCCAGGGTAAGGAAACCCAAACACCAAAAGACAAATATAACATGTTTTCTCTTACATGTGAATGTTAGATTTTAAGCCTTAGATATGTATTTTAATTTTAAAAACCATATATTTTAGGCAGCCAGTAAGTCACTAGGGAAGAGGAGAGGATGTTTGGAGAAAAGAGAAAATAGACTATAGTGTTATAAAGAGATAATGGGGCTAATAGAATTCTATTAACTCTATTAATTGGAGGGTGAGAGGAAGGCTGGTTAAACAAAGGAAAATGGGGACAACCAACACTTTTGGAAAAGTCATATGAAAATCCACCACTGTAGAAACTTTCTTTCATATATGCATATATGAAAAGAATTAAATAGAATAAGCATATAATGTGTGAGACAGTGTCCAATCTAGGAATCTTATCCCATGAAATAAAGGCTCCAGTGTTAGGCATGGTTGCATCTTAATGAGTCAAACATCCTATGAATGTCTCAAACATCACAGACTATTACAAAGGCCATTGGTTACTCTACACAACTTGATGGTAATACACTATTGTTTAAGACATCACTCACTTATATGTTATCAAATATAGAGAAATTGAGCTGGTGCCCAAGTAGTAGCCCTGATTCATTTTTTCTTTCTTTCTTTTCTTTTCTTTTTTTTTTTGATTTTTGGTTTTTTGGATTTTTCTCTGGTTGTCCTGGAACTCACTCTGTAGACAAGGCTGGCCCCGAAACTCATAAAGATCCTCCTACGCTACTGAGTACTGGGACTAAAATCGTGTGCTACCACATCCTGGCATAGTAGCGCTGATTCATAATTAAGTATTTTATAGGATTTTTTCTTCAAGCTTGTTTCACTGATAGTTTCCCACTTATACATGCACATAACACACATACACACACATTGTTCTCAAGGTAAAAAGAGGGAAAATCAAAGTTAGAAAAATAGAATGAAGTGTTTTTTTTTTTTAAGAGCTCATTGGAGTCTTAGATTTGTCTACCTGAATGTCTATGAAGAAAATTATAATAATGTTTACCCACACTCCTTGATTATTGACTTGTCTTAAGCATGTATTAGAAGTAGTCCCATAGCTGTTTTCTGCTGACATTTTTCTATGGCTTAGTATTTGTTCCTTGTCAAACTCATACAGCTATGTAATTCCCAGAGTCACATGTTAATGGCACTGGGAGTGTGGAAGCTTTTCGTTAATTTAAGCTAATTTTGATGCTGCTGTCAATTACCCAGATTTTTAAAGGTAAGCACGTACTTTACCACTGAATTACAAGCTTCAATCTGAGAGGGATAAACTTCCTGCCTATGTTGTTTATAGGTAGAGCCATTGGATATTTAGATTAGAGCTGAACTCACATTATTTGACATTGTGGTTTATAAAGAGGAGAGAGACCACTAAGAAGACCACCTGTCTTCACCAAGATAGAATACAAACCAGAGGGAAGGAGGGGTTTCACAGGAAGGTATGCAATGCTGTTGAAGTTTCAGCTTTGGAGCTGTGAGCTGAGCTGAATAAACATCTATTCTTTACACAGCAGTCTGCCACAGGTATTTGATTGTAATAATAAAAAAGTCTGACTAATACACTTTTCTAGTGGAGGAAATGGAGGGGAACAATTTGACAGCTACTTTATCTGACAAGACTAACTAAAAGTAGTGGTTCCACTGTCTGACTCAAACTTTGGCCTCTGGCAAGCAAAGCAAAGACTTCTCAACAGAGCTCAGCCTCCACAACACTAATTTTTGTATTACAGCAAGTGTCCTGATAGAAACAGGAACAGATATGAACCAGACCTCTAGAATGGTCATTTTTACAGGTTAACGTTCTGAACTCTCACACATAATTGGAAAATAAACAGAAAAGCAGTGCCTGGACTTTTATATTTCTGCTTTGGGAAAAATATGAGAGCGGCAATAGTCGAGATAAATGTGGTCAGATTCCAGCAGGGGAAGGAGATGAGAATAATAGGGTATCTGTGCCCAGAGGCCAGGAGTATTAGGAACAAAACATCTACAGCTTGAGTGAAAGAAAATTATGAGACACAAGACATGTATAATACAGTAGTCTTACTGCTATGGAAAATGAGAAAAACCTAGAACATATTATTTCATGTGTGCCAGGGAGAAAAGGGGTTATGAAGGAATATAATTCAGAGGAATATTGACTAATTTTCAAATAATATGAATAAATTTAAGAAAAAACCATGATTGTTTTTCTACAAGCTTTTAATGTAAGGATGCTAGGAGTAGGTAGGTGTATGTTACAGGATTATAGGAGAAAAGAGATGTCAGAGAAATACATGAAATAAGACAGTAAAAGGAGATAAAATGATCGGACTTAGGGTCTACTTCAAAGTCCATATTGTGATGTGTGATTTGTGAAAGTGTGAGACAAGGTTAAAGTAAGGGAAAAGGACATAGTGGGTTTTCTAAATGGCAGAGCATAGATTATATATATATATATACATATATATATTTTATATTTGCAAAGCTCTGGCTGACAAGGACTGTGCAAGCAAGTATGGTTAGGGTGAACTTTTCAGCCCAGCTATTAATAGATTCCAGACACTCATGTAGATCAGTAGCAGAGCAAACCAGCAGAATCTTTGGTGGAGTCATATCTGTCAAAGTAAAATATCCTTTGCATTATGCAAATGTTTAGCATCATGCATTCTCCGACCTTCTTCTTATGGTCTCTGCAGCATCCAATATTATTTTAAGGCAAGCTTGTCTGGGACTGAGTAAAATTCAGCTACAGCCACACCCAGCATCCCTATCTTCTAGTTGAAGACACATAAGCTTGGGAGGTTTCTGCCTCAGCATCATGATGGGCAGATTTTCCCACAAGCCTCTGAACCTTTGGACCAAAAGGAATCACATAAAAAGAACAATGTAGATGAATTGCAAATTAAATAATTACATGTTTAACCCTGGGTGTGTATCTGTGATCACGAACAAGTGACCGATTCTTACATATGCTTTCTGCAGATGAGATTGTTTAGTAACACGGTTATGCAGTTGGGATTGGTCCCTTCTTTATGAATCCTGGAGAGCACAAGCCAGATCATGGCAGCAGGATTACAATGTGTTGCCTCTTTTTCATTTTCCCAAACTGTTTCTGGCATGACTCTTCATGTGCATAAAAGATTTAGCATGAAAAGAGCATTGTGACACATCGGACTCCTTCTTCTTTTCATTTGAGCTTCATATTTACGGTCCATGCACGCTGGCCTTTTCCATAGTCACCTGCATTGTGGGCCGGTTGCTGCTGCTAGCCCTGTTATTTGTCTGTATATACCCAAGCATTCAAACTGTTCTGTGCAGAAGGACACCTTTCGTTCAGTCAGGAAAAGTGACACATTTTTTCTTTCGTCCCATGTAATAAAGTTTTTCTGGCACAGGACTTTGTGATAGTTTTTTGTCAAATGATTCCCTTTGATTAAGTGATAGTTGGTGCTAGGATATGGTTTGAATGGATCCTAAAATCTTAGTCCCCATAGCAGTGGTACTGAGAAGTGGTGGGTACTGAGAAGTGGTGGGTTGTCAAGTTGGCACCGTGAAAGGTGATTAGGTTTGGGGTCACCACCCCAGGTAGGGACTGATGTAGGTCTTACAAAATCTGGTTAGTTTTGTGGGAGTGTGTTGTCACAAAATGCAGACATACTACGTACCTGACTCCTCTCAGCTCTCTCACTTTCTACTTTCTATTATGTTGTCCTGCGGTCAGCCAACCTTTACCAGCACTGTGTTGTTTGGGCCTTCTAGAAAACCTCATCACAAACCTATTCTTTTACAGGTTTTCCAGCCTCGAGTGTTTTGTTACCACAACACGAATTGATTAAGACAGGTTATATTTAGGCTTTTTTTTCCCCCTCAAATAATGATTTTAAATAATAATTTTTATGAATGACGTTTTCATAGATTCTTTTATTAAGTATTTTGAGAGCTTGGATAAAAATTATAAAGGCAGGATCAGGAAAGGTTTTGTAAAGATAATGTTTTAGTTTAGTCTTACTGCCATAAATTATGAGAAAGGACACATTCAGACCTCACCTTTCCTGATCACTAATAATTTTTTTTTTCTTTTTGCTATATGGCCCACATTTTTCTTGTGTAGTAGGTTAACTTTAAAGATTAAAATTTAAATACAGCAAGCCTGCACAAAAAGATAATTGGATATACATAAGGATAAATCTTGTTTTTTTTTTTTCAAAAAACCCAAACTGAATCCACAGAGATTTTTCTAGTTTTGTTTACTATTTTAAAACAAGATTATTACATACATATACATATATATATGTGTATATATATATATATATATATATATATATATATATATATATATTCATCCATAATGTATTCTCTTAAGTAGTTGATACCTAGTCACAGGGTCAACACAATAAAGCATAGCCATTGCCTTGTTGCCTACTTGAGATCTTCATTTAATCTTGGTATTACCAAAGAAAAAATGAACTAATCATAAACTAGAGTCAGTCAACAGGTACTAAAATTTCCCCCTGTAAATTTAGTATTGTCTGTCCATTCAGTCTGTATAATGTTAATTTATGTATATTTCCAGGGCTGACCAGTTGGTATTATTTTAAAACCAGTTGGTGTGCTCTTTCCAAGGGAAGACTATTTCTCATTCTCAAAGACTAATGCTCATTCTCAGCCTTCCTTAGTTGCCCATACAATTAAGTGACCATGGAAGAAAGCTAGGAGAGATATATAGGAGGTGTTGGAATGAGGAAATGGGGAAATGATGTATCTGTATTATGCCAAAAAATAAGAAATAATAAAATATAAGTAAGAAATCCAAGGTATTATTTTGCATTACTTTTACTTCAATATCTTTTTTAAAGTTTCATTTTTCAAATAATTTGCCAAAGTAAAACCAACTATCCGAAACAGATATCATTAATTATAATTATATATGCTTATTGACTAAAATTATTTATAATTTCTATAATTATTGAATACTTTATCATGAGGCATTTGAAAATTGCATGTCATTTACCTACCTCTTTGATGGGCTACATACTTTTTACTTATGACTTTAATTAAAATATATTACCTTTTTAGCCAGGTGGTGGTGGTGCATGCTTAATCCCAGCACTTGGGAGGCAGCGGCAGGCTACTGTCTGTGAGTCAGAGGCCAACCTGGTCTACAGTATGAGTTATAGGTCAGCCAGAGTTACAACAGAGAAATACTGTCTCAATAAAACCAAAAAAAGAAAAAAAATTATATATCTTTTGAATGCTATAAATGCATAGCATTTATTTTGTGATATTTCAGATGGTTTGTATCAAATTAAAAGACTATCCTGATGACAATTTAAATAGTCATATTACTGATATAGAAGTCTATAATACATTCTAAGACATAATAATTTATTATATGTATAGCTCCATTTTTACACGGTCAAACATGCCTAAACAATCAATACAACAATGAAAAAACAATGAAAACTAGCTTTCAAATATTTCACATTTTCCATGTTGTGAATGTGATTTCCTGATTTTTCCTGTTTATACATTTCATCATTAAATATGAAAAATTTATAATGTGAAATTTTAATACCTATTGACTGATTGTAGTTTATGATTATTAGTTCATTTTTTTTGTAATCCAAGAGTGAAAATGAGGTTCTCTAAGAAGGCAACCAGACAAGAGCTATGCTTTGTTCCCTTGACGTATGACTGAGAGTACAGCACTTAACAGTTCTCTTAGACAGCCATCCATTGTTCCATGAGCCTTTAGTGATATTTGGGAGAATAGGTTTTTCTTGATCTTCTTCAGCTGTCATCACCTTAAGCAGATTATTGCAAAACTATGATTTCATAGAACCAGCCTCAAGCAGATACCACACACCGAATTTTGCATCTCTACTTCTAGGCCTGGCTTCTTACAACCTCTATTTAATCCCTGTCCTTGGACTTTGGACCCATTAATCCTGCTTTTCCTGGAAATACATATTATAGGTTCTTCTGTTTGCTTGGTAAGTTTTAGTTTCTAGCACTCAGCTAAAGACATCACATTGCATTTATTACATTATATGGACTAAGGTATTTTTGTTCCTAGATTGTTTTCATGTACAGACATGACTGTTACTTCAATAGATATTGTGTTCTCTCTTTACTAACAATGTTACTGTGAGTTCCAATCCAAGCATCCACTTTCTATTTGCTGATCCTGCAGAGAAACTCAAACTCATAATGAAATAAAAGATTAATTTTGGCATTGCCCCATTCTTCCTCAAAACTTGGTTTTTCTCGGATCTCCCAGTTTTAGTGAATTAGGTATCCCATTCCCTTAGTCAAGTCTGAAAGCTGAGGCCATCCTTTAAAAACTACTGTTCATTAACTTCTACACTGTACCCTGAATCCCTACTTGTTTTCCATTCTACATTCCTGTCATTGGATTATAGAGCAGTTTCCCCCTTTCTTATCCTTAGAGTTATCATTCACTTTGAAAACAGAGCATTTCTTTTAGAAATAATTTGATTAATAGAATACCATGCTTAAAAAATCTCATACTATCCAATTGCTGATTTTAATAATTCTTGTATCAATACAGAATATGAAAAATGTGAGAGTCAACCCTTCATGCTTCAGTGTTTTCAATGTATGTACAGGCACATGCAGGCACTGGTAGTACCTGATTTCAGTAGACTGTCATCACCCCAGTTCCAGCAGAAGCCTGTGTTCACTATATTGTTCTCGATTCTTCTTTCCCCACAGCTTCTGATGATCAGTAATCTATCTTAAGTCTCACTGGATTTGCCTACTCGATACATGTCATATAAATCAAATTACACAACTCCATTGCTCTAAGGATAAAGACAAAACTCTAATGACAGATCTAAAACTCTATAAAGCCTGTCCCTAGTTTCCTCCCTCCACACACCGGGCTGTGTCCTTCCTTACTTTCCTGATTTTATTCACCCTGCCCTCACTAGCATTCTTTCCTTTAGAGGTCTTTGCACATAAAATTATCACTCTCACTTTAGTCTTTGCTGTTCCATTGTTTAACCCAAGTTAGCCTAAGCATTGCTTTCAGAAGATGGTGCTTCCCAACCCCTCTGACTAGGTCCAGCCTTCCCAGCACAGGGTCTGACGGCATCAGGTGCTTCTAATCTCCAGCATTACTGGGGTGAGAATATCTATCTTGTTTTTCATAATTATTTAACCAATATCTTTTCTCTTCTGATCCTGATCTCTGTGAGAGCACTCATGTCTGCTTGTGTATGTCTTTGTGACCCAATACTGAGTGCTGGATATGAAAGAAATATAGATGAAAGGAATTTGTAGTTGGGACAATATTAGAAAGTAACATGTAAAGTACCATGCATTATTTAGCTCTGGGGATGCAGTGCATCCTGTAGGAATGGTTCTGGCTTTCTGAGACACACTGACATACCACACCTGCACCTTTTTTCATTTTCCCTCATTGCAAAATAAAAGTGACACTGGCCAGGCTAATTCAAAAAGCTCAAATTAGTGAAGCTCTTTGCAAAAGCTCTCCAAACATTGTGTTATTACAAACTACTTTCATTTAGTCACTAAAAGTATATATTCAATTCTCTTTGTTATTCATAAGTCATAAAGATAGACTGTGTGGAAAGACTTAAAGAATACTGATGTTTCTTCATTTTTGTATGTGACTTGCATATCTGTTAGCTGTTAAATTATCTTTTGTGATTATTAAGAATGCAAAAAGCATTGTAATTTTATGGAACAGAGAAGTCATTGCATTATTAGAAAGACAAATGGCATACGTGACAGTAGGGTTAGTTAGCAGCTGATACAGTGAGTGCCAGCAGAAATCATTAAGGCCGTAGGACTGACTGAACTGAGAAGATGCTCAAGGTAAGGTTGCTGAGCTCGTGTGATGGCAGATTTGCATCATTTACATCAGATATTACACATCATAAAGGTATGTATGAGATTACGAGTAGTATTTGAGAGTAATGCTATTTTAGTTTTATGTAATTAATTGTATAACATAACTATAACTTGTCTCCTTGAATGTTATTTAAACACTTACTCCTAGGTTGTATGAGATTAAATCTTCATGTAGAGAATAAACATATTGTTACAAAGAGGATGAAGACTGGTATTTTAAAAATTGTGTTTGCTTAATAGAATGTATACGTCAAGTATTATTTGCATTGATATATGATTCCTAGTGCTTAGTGTTTGATTTGGTTATACAATCCCAGGAATGAAAAAGTTCACTTATGTGTACCTAAATTCCAAATATTATAGAATTTTTAGGATAGAAAATGTATCTGTTACTTGTCTAATTGCTATGAGAAAAGAGCTGACAAAAACACCTCAAGGAAAGGGGAGCTAGCCTGGTGGTGGTGATTCATGCCACCAGCACTCGGGAGGGAGGCAGAGGCAGGCAGATCTCTGTGAGTTCGAGACCAGCCTGGTCTACAATGTGAGTTCCTGAACAGTCAGAGTTACAATAGAGAAATCCTGTTTTGAAAAACCAAAACCAAAACCAACCAACCAGACAAAAAGAAAAACAAGAAACAATAACAAAGGAAAAGGAGAGCATATTTGGGTTTACAGTTTAAGGGGCAGAACATCATAGAGGGGAGACCACAGGGGCAGGAGCAGGAAGCAGTTGGTCATGTTGCAGAGGCAGCTGGGAAGAAGCAAACAATGAATGCTAATACTTAGCTTGTTTTCTCTTGTTTATTCAATCTAGGATTCCAGCTCACTTGGTCGTGTCAGCCCCATTTATGCTAGTTCTTCCCACTTCAATAAACCAATACAGAAATTCCCTCACTAACATGTCCAGAAGTTAGTCCTAAATCACACTGGACCTTGTCATTCCAACCATATCCTTGAGTTTCTCCTCTAGCCTCATGGTGTTATAATTCAAGATTGGTACAGCTCTCCTGGAAGTCTCTAATGACAAAAATAGGTCTTGGGATTTCCATTCTTAACTTCTCATTGTTCATTATGCCTATTACTAAATGAAAAATACTTTAATCATAATAAGAGAAAAAAATCAAAGAATTTTAGAAAATAAATTTCTTTTGTTGAAGTATGCAATGTAGATTTTGTCTTATTGTTTATCCTACCTCATCTAAGACTATGTTCATTTTTAGCTGTATCTCCAAAAGTTGGTTTGCTTATATTCCCTTCTACTGGACATTACTAAAGGGGACCTGACCTTGTTCTATGGCTTCTAGTTCCAACTTATCTCTTTGAATTTTAACGCTCCTATGATTCACACACAATTGGAAATATTAACTCAGGAAGATTTGGGGATGAGGGGATGGACATACTATCTAGAAGTTCTTGCTTACCTTGTTTTCATTGTTTTGGGGTTCTTTTGACAGTGTCTCCTTACATAAAGTTGGCTTCCAAGTCACTGTGTAGTCTAGGATGGACTGGAAGTCCTGCCTCCTCAAGCCCCAGTGCTAGAATTACAGGCACATGCCACCATAGCCAGTATGTGTTTCTGTAGCTCAAATGAATGCCAACAAGTATTGAAGAAGCAACAAAACTTTATGAATGGAATTAAATGAATTCTAATTGATAAATTACATTACTCAAGGATACTAAGTAATCAGGTCGCCAATATTTCTCATCTGTTGAACCAGGCTTTTAAAATGTATCACCCACACTGTATATAATTCCTCTATTATACTGACATTTATTTATATATGATTAAGTAGTAAATGCCTTATCTTTACAATTAATACTAGCAGCATAGGTATTTCCTATGTATCACACTCCTTTGATTTTCTAGAAGAATTATTCTAGGTATCACATTTGTGAAGGGGACATATGACATTCTCAGATTTAGAAAGTTGTATGAATCTGTTCTTTAAAGGGTACTGTAATCATGATGGGTTTTTTTTTTTTCTAAAGATAAATGATTGAATACCTTCTGACTCAGTGTGTAAGCAAGGCTATTTGTTCATTTTTGCACCATTATCTCCAGACACTAGAAACTCAATGTTTTGTTCCCCACCCACAAAGTTATCTCCATTCTCAGAAATCATTAAAGTCATTGATTTGTATATTCAAGTATCCATTAATTAGACTCCTTACCAAAAAACTCCATATTTTCTTTTTGTACATAATTCTATACTCTTAGTATCTCCAGTTTCTATTATATAATCAAAACAAATATTCATCACATAATTAGTGGACAGTTTTATGTTCACATCTCCACCTAAATAGCTAATAGCATGATTATTCACAGATAGTCTATCTAAGAATTTCTAAACAGCAGGCCTTTTAGTTCAGGGGTTGTGGGGCTCTTGAAATGAGAGAACTATGAGAGTTCTGGAAGTAATAGTTTATTTTGTGCTTCTTTAAAAACATCATCATTGGTTCATAAATACAATTGATAGTTCAAAGGTAAACAAATATTTGAACAAAATCTAAGTCATTAAAGAAAAATATGTAAATATCTTACCACCTTCAGTTTGCCAATCAGTTATGAAGACAAGAGGAGAATATATTTAAACACAGAAGATTTCACAACTTTACCTTGTGAGCTTTTCGTCAAGGTTTCTGAAGGGCATACTCTAAGAAAATATAAGTGGAAAGTAAGCAAGAGGACACCGGGGAAATCAGAAAAACACAGGATTAAGCTTGGAAGTCTGCGAAAAGAGATGTCAGTATGAAAAACCTGTGTGTTTAGAAAGTAGAGCAGCAGGCCTCCAAGATGACTGTTTACGAGAAGAAAGGATCTTCCATTCAGCATGTTATTGATTAAAAACTGCACGACTTAGTTACTCGGCCAAGGAGGCAGATATTTCTTTTGTCAACAAGAACGTAAATATGGGGAAGAAAGTGAATATTAGAATCTCGAGGGAATGTAGACAGACACACGAACTGCAAACTCACTCAAGATAACATAAAATACAGCCAGCAACTGAGAGTTTAAGGTAAGTTACTTGTTGGCTCAGGAATCTCATTGTTCTCCCTCAAGAAGCACAAGCTTTGGAAGAAAATTACAGTTCTCTTTTCATTTGTCCAATTATAACTGGTGCTGCAGTGAATCATATTCATGTATTAATCATATTAATAGACTTTAATCTTTAGAATTCAAATGTAATTTTACTTACAGTAAGCTGTATATTAACAGTTATAAGATAGAGTCTGAATATTATAAGTGATGATGATTTAAAAACATCGATGTTTATTTTGAGAGGAGTTGGCGGTTTGAAAACTGGGAGGGAAAATTGCAGGAGCAGTGGTACTTTCTAGAATCAGGCACTAATGGCACACATCTTAAATTCTTCCTGGAATCCATGGCTATTTCAGTCAAAAGCTACTTGTGTAGTTTAGAGCAGGTAAAATCAGAGTAATAGAGTAACTATCACAGGTCTGAATATGCTGCATAGCAATCGGAAGTATAGATGGAAAATATTTAAATAAAAATTACAAACTCTCAAACTGACTGAAATTCCAGAAGAAGCTGGAAACCATATTGGAACTTTGACATATACGGCACAATACATACAGGATTGATTACAAAGTGTGCAACAATTGTATGCACTACTGATAAAAATCTTAGACCTACAGAATCCCCTAATTTATGGGAAATACAAATTATTTACTTCTTGGAAAGACTGTTGCTATTGTGAATCAATCAGTCAAATCAAATTTACTGTCTATCAGCCAGTGTCACTTCATTTCTTAATTCAAGTAAGTTCATTAATAAGCGTCTTCACGAAACTCTCTTGTTCTTGGATTCTAATTCTAAGGCAGTCATCACGCAGAGCCCTGAAGAGTTTGTTGGTCAAGTGATAAAGTAATTTTTCACTTCTGTAAATGCCTTAGTATGAATAAAAGAAATATCAATCAGTCCTAGACAAACATGCCTCTCATGTTAATAGAGTTTGGGCTCCAAAAGTTGAGAAAAATTAAAACATCAAAATTTAGATATTCTTAAGGTCAGAGTAGGTCCTAGATAAAATTATATATAAATCTCATAGTCAAACTAATAATTATTCTCAGGGGAAAAAAATGAAGAAAAGAGTCACATAGTACTCAGGTAAATGTCACAGAGAGTTCTATGGTAACTGGGCTTTGAAGCACTACGTTAGGTAAGGAGTGCTTTACCACATGTGTGCTAAGTAAAGGCAGAAGCTGGAACAGTAGCAAACAATAGAAGGCTTATTATTTGAGCAGAAAGTTGTGTGAAAGAGGAGAGTACCAACATGGACAAGGGAGAGAGCGACCCTCGGCTCCCCCATGTTTTGTACAATGAGCTGATAGAAATTTCTGTATTCAATTATTTTACTTCCACACTCAAGAGCTGGTGTTCAAACTAGAAAATCAGAGAGTCTAAAAACCACAAGGAATCAATGAGAGACACTAATCTCCTATTACATAAAATCATTATAACTCCAATTAAATTATTTTGGCGTTTACTAAAAGGATTTACAAATACAATCATAGACTGACCATCAGTAATATTTAGGACATACATGATTTACAAGCTAGGCACTGTAGTAAGAATTTGATAATTACCTCATATATGTATAATACATATATGTGTAATATATGTAATCTCTCTACATAGAGAGAAAAGAAGAGAGAGGAGAGAGATTTACAAATGTATCAGTAGACCCTAGACACTGTGTCATATTCTTAATTCCAATACTAAAAGTAATTTTAAAATTAAAAAGTGTAATAAATTTTTGACTAATGATGCCTAGAAAAATACTTTCTGTCGCCTCCTTAAAATCTCTAAACCTTAGGGAAGCAGTTTAGGAAAAAATGAATTTGCTGAACACTAAGTGGCTTAAACTTGATCCATCATTGTAACTGCATGCTCTTAATGCAGGTTGCCATGTGCTGAGTCCGAATGGAGGTCATGGTCACTGAAGAGGAGCCCTTCAAGGGATCCTCACATTGGATGAGGCTAGGATTAGTTGACCTCAGAGTTCTAGTCCAATTATTATTTCTAGGAATTCAGCATACCTGTCTTAAGTTAATGCAAGATACCTGCTAAATAGCAAAAATTTCTAAGAATGGTTCTAGTTTTCAGTCATGGAACATGGTGGTAAGCTCAGGAGAAGTGTATGCATATGGAAAATATCACTGACAAGGATGGAGGGATTGCTCTCTTTAAGCCTGACCTCTGACATCATCACCATGATGGAAAGCCAGTGCAACATGGGGACTGGATCTTCCAGTGTGAAGATTTACTCACATTCTTCACATTTGGTTACTTCCAGGGATTTGCTGCTTAAAAGATTTGGAGGATCTGAACATTTGGGGAATCCCTGGCTCAAGTAGAAAATACTTTGATTTCCCCACTTGATGCCACGCTGTTGGTCCCTGGCTTTCTCTGAAAAGCCTGGATGTGTTTTATTGATCTCACCTTATGGAGAGGCCTGCCCTGGCTCGATTGGCAATGTGTTCATGGCTTTCAGTTTCTACTGCACAGGAAAAGATGGATTATCCAACTGCCATTGGCATTTTAAATATATGGCCATTCTGCTGTTTTCTTCTTCTCCTTGGGAGAGAGAAAAGATGGGGAAAAAAAAAACAAAAAAACTGTGGCTAGGAGAGTTTTAGGAATTTGTTGGTTTCCAGGGTTAAATTATCTGAAAATTAGTTAAAATAGAGGTCTTTCATAGCTGCAAATGTGGAATATAAAATAAAATAACATAATAATTATAATAATATAATAATTATAATAGTAATTATATACATATAATTATAATAATATACATATATACAGACATACATATATACATATATACATAATAATAATGTGTGTGACATGTTGCAGTGAATGGTTTCAGGTGCACAATGATGTGGAATGGGACTTTTGTGGGGGCTGCAGGTCATACTCTTAGCAATTTCCTAGCTTCCTTTATTTCCAAACCAGGAGCTTCAGTTGTTTTATGAAGATTGCCTGTGAACTCTGGAAATGCTTCACCAACACAGACATCAAAAGCCCCTGTGTGTACTTTCCCCTATGTTTCAGTTGCTTTTTGCCTTCATGTCTGAGATCAGCCAGGGAGAGTGATAGAATGTAAGGCTTCACACCTTGAAGATTAAACACCTTCCCAGCTGGCTTTTCTGTTTCAACCTCATTTCCTCCTTCCGATAGCTGAAGCACCTTGCACTACACCAGGTCCACTCTTGCTTCTGTCTGAGCAAGGAGATTAGTTTTCAATAGTGTTTTCCTGCAAATAAGCAAACTCTGCCTTGTCTTTAACATGAGCTTAGCTGCTGAATGAATTGCTTTTTTGGACAAAGAGATGCAGTTATAATAGAGTCTATAATAATAGTGCCAATCACAGATGGTGGCAAAACTGTTATTCTTAGACTGTTGTGTTGGTAAATTATGCTAGATTTCCTGTGGTTTAATCTAAAAATGCCACCTTGTCAGCAGGAGAAGGTTACTTTTAAGTTCTCAAGAAACAGTGTTTCAGAAAGAACATCCCACTCATCTTTCTGGTGATAAGTAAGTTCTAGAAAGGATTCATCTCATGAAGGATCCACCCAGGGGCTCCTTTATTTCTTCATCTAACTCTGCAACAGTCAGAAGGCTATCACATTCAGTTGTATGTATAATATCTTTTTCCTTATACAAAATGTATTTTTGTTTGATTTAGTTCGAGTTGAGTTTGCCTTTATTTTCTTTTTGCTTGAATTATATGCACATGAAGGACCAGCTGTCAGGGGCTAGGAACAGGCCCAGCTGTAAGTTTGGCAGTTATAAGTTTGAGCATGAGCTAGGGGTGATGAACCGGAACTTCAGAGTAGGTAAAATGGAAATATTTATTAAAAGAGGTCTCGGGGATGGCTTCTAAATATTCCATAGTATGTCTGAGAATTTTAGGATTGATTTTTTTTTTCCTGCCAAGGCATGGAGGTATCACAAGATTAGAATTCAAAGTTCATTAACTTCTATCTTCAGAAATTCATCATTTTTTCTTTATATCTAAAAAAGTGACTTCTCATCCTTTGGGTTTAAATTGTTCTGTCTGCTTTAACACCAATTCCCCACACCCCCCAGTCCCCATAAACAGTGGGATTCAAACTGTGTAGCTCTAATAGCAAAAGGGGCCGAGATGTTCCTGGACAGACAAGTGGTTCACTTCAAAGTACATTTTTATGTGGTGTGTTTTGAATGCTAAGTCCTGGGATATGGCTCAGTTAGCAAAGTGTACACTGCATCAGCATGAGGATGGTACCCATATAGAATTCAGCTTGCTAGATATGTCCAGTACACACACACCACCATCACCACCACCACCACCACCACCACCAGCAGCAGCAGCAAAAACAACAACAAAGAGAAAAGTTCAGTAAGACAACTAATGACCTCTGGCTTCTATGCATACCTGCACACACGTGTTACACACACACACACACACACACACACACACACACACACACTGAATTCCCAAGGCAATAGTATATACCACTAGGAAGTGATAACGTGATTGGAGTGTAGGTGCTCACAAATAGAATCAGGTACTCTTGTAAATGAGGTGAAAGAGAGTCCTTTTTCAGTTCCAGCATGTGAAGACACAATCAGAAGGTGACACATATGATCCAGAAAACAAGCCCTCATTAAACAAAGAATCTGTCAGTGCCTCCATCCTTGGATTCCTGGATTATAGAAAGAAACACAAGAAAGAAAATTCACTTGCTTATAAGCTTCTTCATTTATGGTGCTTTTGTTTGCTGTAACTCTGGCTATCCTGGAACTCACTCTGTAGACCAGGCTGGCCTTGAACTCACAGAGATCCACCTCCTGAATGTTAGGATTAGAGGGGTGCACCACCACTGCTTAGCTATGTATTTTTTTTCTTTCTTTCTTTCTTTTTTTTTTTTTTTTCATAGCAGTACTCACAGTAACAGCCACTCTTAAGGGCTTCTTGATTTGTTAGGAATCTGAAAACTAGAAATGGTAGCTCTACAAGTAAATGAATCCTAGTATTCAAAGGAACCATTTGGAAAGTTTGCAAAGACACACTTATGAAATGCAGTCTTATAAAAATCATTAGACTGTTTTGCTGAATTATTGCAATTTAAAGATAAAATGAGGCCCAGGGAAATTAAAGACTGTGGCATATATTTTGTTCAGTGAGTTACAGCTGAGACCCTGATGTCCTGAATGCTAGGCCTGGAATTTCTTGAATGGGTTTTATATCTTCTTTAATATAACCATTCAGGACCAAATTGCCATTTGCAACACACATATGGGGGGGTCTCAGTTGTTATTACAAACTAGATATACTGAGTAGCCACGAAATAAAAATATAAGCACTTTCTTCTTCAGTAGATAAGCTAGGAAAAGTGAAACTCATGGAGAAGAGTAACATGAGAGTGTTTACTTTGTACCATAACTTTAACTATAAAACATAGCCATGTGTATTTTTCTTCAATGTTGTCACCAAATGGATGGAAAGTAGAAGCACTCCACTGCCCTAGAAGATATGAAATGATAAGCTCAATATTTAAAAGATCTTGTGCAGGTTGGGGAGCATAGGAAGTGTTGAGGAGGGAGTAAGACAGGGATATGACCAAATACATTGTAACATGTATGAAATATGCAGAGAATTTTAAAACAATGTAACATCTGCATGTAAGAGGGCTGAGTTAGGCATCCTTTGCAGGTCTTCTGCTTTCCCATCAGGACTCCTTTCTCTGTCTCAGAATCTGTACTTGAAAGGTTAGTTACAGTTTGGAAAACACTGATGAGGATTTTAAAATCAAAGAACTTACAGAAGGCACTCCCAAAATTATTCTGCAATTGAAGAATACTGATATCTAACGATATCAATAAGGGGAAATAAATTCTTCTAGAATCTGTGAGGAATAAAGCAACTTATATAGGTTTGCAAGAACTGGCTATTCATTTGCTGCAATTCTACAGTTAAATAGCAGTGAGATGAGCCAGCAGGTGAAAGCACCTGTAGTGCACACACACACAAGCACACAAAATAAATAATCCTAAATAAAACTGTAAAAACATAATTTGAATGAATTTTTCATTGAACAGCATGTTAAAATCAGAGGTAATAAACACAAATTTTCAAGTCTTCTCACTCTCTAATATCAACCTAATATCAACCAAACTTACAATTATCTGTTCTGTCAGGTCCTTTAGACCTGATGCTTCTGTGTTCTGGAAATGCTATCAAACCGTCTGCTGTAGTGTCCTGTGTCTGCTGTAGTGTCCTGTGTCTGCTGTAGTGTCCTGTGTAGGCAGTTTGAAATCAACTATGATGAAAGTGGTTTTTGTCAAGAAAGTCACAAATGTTATAAATGATTGTGTGTTCTTTGACTAGGTTTAAAAAATAAAATATTAATCATGTTTATTAAATTTAGAATTGTGTTATGCCTATAGTTTTTGCACTGCAAATATATCAAGTTATCTTCAACTATTTGGAAACTATTATTTTAAAAAACTGCTCATCATTGAAAAATAAGTTAAGCTTGGTTTATATCTTTGTCGGTTTTCTTTATTTTACTCTATTATGTAAGAGAGAATATCAAAACCATGTATACTAGAGCCACATCCATTTGCTAATGACACGAGTAACTTTTTTATGAATTGGATTGTAATCAGGTTTCTAGACAACATAGTCTTATTTAGAGACACAGTTGTTAAAAATATGCCTTATTTTAAAAATTAGAAGTGGATGTTTTAAGAAAAAGAAAGTCATTGAGGTAATTTATATTACATTCCAATGAAGATAATCTTAAATGCTAATAAATTTCTGTATTTATTAATTCCAAAAGCAATAATGTTTATAATAAAGTTAAAATAAAACCCTTTATCCACGTTCCACAGGGCTTGCTTTGCTGGAAGACTCGTACTCCTTCAGGGAATATAGCAAAATGTCCTGTATGTCCCTCCATAATTCTCTTTGAACAAGAGCTCTGTATGTGTATATAATAATAAATTGTAGTTTTATGTAATGTACATCTGACCTTTTTCTCTATTGATTTGGGAAGGAAACTTTTCCACACATGGGATCTCAATATCAAATGTCAGAAAATGTTTCATGTTGTACATAAAGTCATCAGTTTATACAGACAAATGGAAGATAGAAAGCTCTCATTAGTTGTAAGTTAACTAGTGGTCCTGGCTTCAGATTCAAGGTAAATGATATCTCATACTTTCATAAAGATGCACTTACTGGAACTAAATCCCACTACTTTGGTATGTAGGGCTTTCTTCAGTGATGTAATCTTTCCAGAATTAGTCACAATTTGCTTGGTTTATTCTGTTCCTTTGGAGTTCTGCTACATTGTACTACTGCCATAATATTCACCAGGGTTAATGCCATTGTTTTCCAAGGTAATAAATATTCACCTCGTGACACATTAATTCTCTGGTCATATTTTAACTCCAGTTGATAATTCAAGGGTCAGGATGTTTCTTATGACATGTTGTGATGCTAAATAATCAATATAAAATGTCTTGAGTTTTTGGTAGAATGTCTTTCTAGACACACACATTTATATCCCTTCCAAAGTCTCTGTATTGGAGGCCAAATTAATCACATAAATATTAGTTGCCTTGATCAACTTTAAAATTAAAATATATTTATACAAAATTAGTAATTGCATACTGAGTATCCAACACATTTATGGTAAAGCTATTTTGGTTTTGAGAGCTGACTTACTTTGCCATTCATATATGCTCCATTGATTTTTATTTGGGTTTTAGCTTGTTCTGCAGTTAATCAAACTTAAGTTCTATTTCTAAAGGACTTGATGAGACAGCAGAAATGTCCAAAGAGAAGAAGAAATCATGAGATGCCATGGTCTTTTGATTTCCATTTGAAGGGTGTAGATTAGTTTAGAGGTCAGTTGGATGAAGGTACATAGAAAGTAAATCGGTGGATTGTATTGAAGATATATTTCTCCTTTGAAACATCCCAAGACTGCTGTAATTATTTAATAAGGATTAAATAGGGATATCAATATGCTACAATTTTTAATATATTAAATAATCAAGTAAATATGAGAGAGAGTGCTTGTAAAGAGGCTTTACAGGTCTGCATCCTGATTTTCAACCTGAGTTTTGACTGTCTGGTAACCAATTCATCTCTTCTAACCTCAATTTAATTATCTGTAGAACTAGAGATCATACTTAATATAGTCATAATACATATAAAATGTTAATAAATTTCCATTTTCATTTCTATGATGCAACATGTTTGGAAGGCAATTTAGGGAGCCATTTCTTTGGGAGAATCCTTTATTTCATGGGCTAGAGAATGACATTCTTTGTCATTTTCCTAAAATGGTATCTCATTAAAATATTTTAACAGACTGAAAAGGTATTCAGTTATGTTGAAATTATTTGTTGAGCTGTCAGTGGTATCTCAATCATTTTTACTGTTCAAAATGTTTAAAATGGAAATTACTGAAGCACATTGGGAATTATTTAATCATTGTCATTAAGCAAGTATGAAACGGAAATTTTATGTTGCAAGACATTATTAGGAGCTCAGGACAGAGCATCAGTTCTCAGTGGAAGGTTCTAGTTCAACTATACTGTAGTCTATCATGGTGTATGATTTTATTTCAAATCTAGTCAAATATATTCCAGTTGATATGCATGTGTTGTGGGAACTGACTTTCATCTGACAAAATATTAGCAGTAGTTTGTAGGTGTGTTTTGTAGCCATTCTTGAAAGATATATTTAAGATTTTGTATTAGAAATTATACTCTGTATTATAAAAAGATACCAATTTATATAGCATTAAGTGTCTCCAAAATTTATTTTAATAGATATTAATTAATTGTAAATGAGAGTGAATGCAAAGACTAAGGTGATCAAACCTAACCTATCTCATCAAGTGACTTTCCTCTGCTTCCAAATGTCCTGCTTAACTTTGAAAGTCCAAGTAGTTATGGGAAACTTATGTTTGGGAAACTTATGAAACACATTAACCGAATGTTACAAACTCTGAGGAATCCTGCAAGGTATTTGTTTGAGCCAGGGTTTTCCCCCTTATTGCATAATACTTTATACAATTTGTGTTTAAGAAACAGGTTTGCAGAAACTTTTACTCTTTGAATGATAATCCATCTGGAAGTAAGGAGAAAACTAAAATGTACTCAACAAAGTACTGAGAGCAAATAGGGGATGAGAAGACTTAGGCTTAAGTCTTTGCTCTATAATTTTATATCCAAGTAATATTGAGTAAATTATTTCATTTTTCCAAGTCTTGATTTCCTTTATGGTATTAGCATACAAGGCCTAATATTTATCTATAGACTTCATACACATCATGTGTGCTAATATAAATAAAATCATACCTAAAAACAAAGAATGATACTTATTGATACAAATTGTCCCCTCAAAAATATATTGGTCTTATTTAGTGTGCACACAGTAGGGAACTAAGTATCAGGTTTCTCAGCTCATGATGAGTTAGAATTAGAAAAAAGCTGGAAATCTTTTGGGAATTTGTCAAAAAGTGATCCTCGAATGATACCTGAACTGTCTTGACTCTTGGCATAATAATAGTTGGTTATTTTAAACTCTCAGGAAATGATTAGATGTAGGTAATATTCTTTAACCTAAAGACTTTGTCAAGACATGTTTAGATCTATATACATTTCTGCCTAACAACCTTTATAGTATTTGTTGATTAATAATTCATTTGTAGTAAGTCGGTCTCTATAAATCATAAATGATTGACCCTCTGCTCTTTTTGGAAAGCTTATGGTAGTATACAATTAAATGTCTGAGGTTTGACACAAAGTACACATATTTATACTCTACAACACATGCATGATTATTAATAAAATGGGAACCATATTTATTAATATGTTGAATATTATATGAACTTAAAATCATGTTCCCATTTTTCCAGAGGGTTCATAGTAAACTTTAGAACCAAATCTTCACCCTGGCATTTCTGAACACTATTATTGATCAGAAGAAATGTGAATGGCCACATGAAAGTCACTAGGCTGCAGCAGTGTGAGAACTCTGAACACAGCTGGATGCTGCTCTAGCCTTTGGACTCTCTGAATGTTACAGTCTTTGAGGAGATGATGAACTGATGTTTCCAATCGATCAAGTTATACTTTTATGGATTTTCTAAAAGATGAGAGCATCCACATCAAACTCTAAGACCTCTTGATTGTCTCAACCCCATAGGACTCTTCTAGGAAATTCCAAATCCTATACAAATTAAAAACAATGAATACAGTTGAATGAGACTAAGACCTTCTGAGAATTGAAAAAATAAAACCTGTAGGCAGTCTTTCAGTTGCACTGTCTCAGCAGATAATGTTTCCAATAATTTAAAATAATAATTCAGCCTTAGTATGGTACAATTAGTGACATAATGAGGATATAAAAAAGTTCCTTGCATGCCATTTTTTTTTATATGAATAAATCTTGAAAGTACAAGTAAATCTTTAAATGTTTAAGGACTCAGCAAATAGCAGCTTTGAGCATATAAGCCAGGAATATAATTCATGGGAGACAGCTCTTCACTCTAGGTAAGAAATAAGCAACTTAACTAATAATGCATGAAGTTCTTGAGAAGATTTTGTCACCCTCCTTTATTCACTTTCTTCTGACAGAGTGAATGAGATCACAGCGTAAAGTCTCTCCCGAGATGCTGTGGGGCACTTCCCAGTTCACCCTTGTGTTTATATTTAATGAGAAGGTGGTACAGGAACATTCTCAGATTTGTAGCAGTGTCAGAATATTAATTCCTTTTTTTTTTTTACTATTCTTGTAAGGCTTTTGTACTCAGAAAATTATTGAATCATTTACCCTGTTTTCCTGTGATGTTTTCAGTTTGGTTCACAGATTTTCGGTGCCCCATATAGTGACAGATTAACAATAGATTTAAAAGTATATATCTTTGAAGGTCATTTCCAAATACAAGGACTGTCATTTGATTAGCAAAGAGGAAGTAGAACTCAATGATATCCAGCACCTTTACTTTGGATTTAGCAGTGGTTTCCATCCCTCCCATTGATTCTTACTTTTTATTTACTTTTTGCTGACTCTCCTGAGTGCCTGAGTGACTCTGGTCAGTCTGCCAAAGGCACTGGTCTGTGCAGTCCTTGCAGTGGTCTATACAGTCCTTTTGCTCTTCCTTAGCTGACTCTGATCAGTCTGCTGAAAGCACTGGTCTGTGCAGTCCTTCTGCTCTTCCTTAACGCAGCCTGCTTTCTCTGCTTTCTCATCACTTTGCTTGTTTCCTCCTTCTTGACCTCACCCTTTCTGCTGATAGGAAATGTTCCCTATGTGTCCTTATTTTCTCCACTGATTTTGCAAATTATGGTTCTTACTCCCTTCACCATCTTGGAAGTCCTATTTCCCGCTTGTCATCTGCTGTCTACTAAATCTTCCCTTCATCAGTAGGTCATTTGTTACATGCTCTGTTCTCTTCTTCAAGGAGCCACTCTGATACATCTTATCCCAACTCATATCTGAGGCTCTCTAAGTTTCCTTTGGTTTCAGAGTAGAAGTGTTTACTCTGGATCAAGGGGCATGGGGTCCAGTGCTTTCCGCCTTTGGATGGCTTGGCTAAGATTTTCTTATGTCTAGGATAAGGAGTGGGTCAGTGTTCAGGAGAGCAGAATTTGGATTGCAAGGTCAAGGGTGATCTGTGCGGCTGTGTAGATAATGAAGGAAGAGAAGAAGAAAACAATGCAGATGGGTATGCCCTGATGTACGTGGCTGTGTAAACACCGCAGATGGGTAGGCTCTGCATAATTAGGTTTGCTCTAATACCGATAGGCACATTAAGTCCAGTGGGGGAAATGTCAAAATTGATGCCAATCCCATTGTTCAAGTATGCCATGTATTCTTGCCAAACCAATTTACCACACTTGCTTTCTATCTCACCAAACTCTCTCTCTTAAAATCCTTTTGGGAACTCCAGTTAGTGTTGGCTGCAAACCTCAACTGCTCAAGTACGACAATCAACACCAGATGGAGCCTCTACTCCCCTCTGAAGCTGCTACATTTCTCTCTCCTATTCATATTTTGTGTATACATTTATTTGATATTTTCTCACTGATGGTCAGTTCTGCTTTTCTAGAAGAATTTGCTTTAGGGTACAACCTAAATAAGCCACAATCTCCCCAATTTTCAGTACCCTTGTTCAAATAGCTTTCACTTTTCACAGACCTTACATATTTAATCCCACCAAAGTTCTTTAATTGACAATCAAAACTCATACATTTTCTACATGTTGAAGCAGGTATAATGGTGCATGCCTTTAATCCTAGTATTTGACTGGCTGAGGCAGGAGGATTGTAAGTTTAAGGCCATCTTGAGCTACACTGTCTCAAGAAACATGGTACATATTAATTGGGTACTATGTGATGACATTTTGATATAAACATACCTTTTATGTTTAAATCATATGAAACATGGCTATCTTTGCAAAAATTTATCCTTTCTTCATAATCAATCTTAAAACAACTTTCTTTGTACATTTTTAAAATACATAGCACACTATTTTTGTTTATGATCTTGCAGATGTTTAATAATAGCATGCCAGAACATTTTATTACTATTTAACTTTAATGACTTACCCATTGAACAATCCCCCCCATCCTCCTAATCTCCTGAGTCCTGTGTAACCACTATTCTCTCAACTTCCACGAGATCAGCTTTTTTTTAGAGCCTACAAATGAGTAGGATCATATGATATTTGTCTCATCATGCCTAATAAATTTCATTTAATAAAATGATTTCTAGTTCCATCCATGAAGCCAAGCATTACCTTATTTTATTTTTTGTTATGTCTGAGTATTATTATATTATATGTGCACACCACATTTTCTTGTTCTATGCACCAGTTGATAAAACATACATTCTTCATATTTTTGACTATTATAAATACTGCAAGGAACATGGGTGTGCTCATGTTTCTTTGACAGCTTGATATAATTTGCTTTGGATATATACCTAGCAGTGGGATTGTTGGGTCTTATGGTAGTTCTGATTTTAATTTTTCTGAGGATGCTCTTTACTGTTATTGATAATGGTTATACTAATATACATAGTTCTCACCAGTGGGCTCAGAGTAGGTTTTCATCCTCTTTAGCCCTTCTGTGTTTTGATAACAGATATGCTGGTATAATATCTCATTGTGGTTTCTATTTGCATTTTTTTCAGATGAAAAATAATTCTGAACATTTCCATGCATCTATTGGCCACTGATCTATTGAGAAATGTATATTTAGGCTCTTATGCCCTTGTCATCAGTGTTTTTATTTCTACTGAGTTTGGGGGTTCCTTGCATATTCTGGATATCAACCCTTTGTCTGATGTCCTCTTTACCATATATTCTTCCTTTGTAGGTTATCTCTCAATGATATTCATGTTCTTTTGAGTCCAGAAGCTGTTAGGTTTGACACAATCTTATTTGTCTGTTATTTTATTTGGTTTCAGATAGCTTTGGATAACTTACCAAGCTATTTCAGATAGCTTACCAAGAAATTCTTGACCCTTCTACTGTCTGAAACATGTATCCTATTTTCTTCTGAGTGTTCCATAATTTCAGATCATACATTAAAATTTTCAAGCTATTTTGAATTAATATTACACAGTAAGAGAGGTTGAAAAGATTGTCCCCTCTCTAAATCACATTCTTAATGCCTTTGCCAAAGAGGAATGGGCTGTCAGTCAATAGATTCCTACTCTGCTCCATTCATCCTGCCTCTTTGGTGCTGCTGTGGTTACTATATATTTTATATTCTATATACTATATACTTTATATTCTATTTTGAATATATTTTTCAACATTGCTTTTGTTGTTCATGCTTTTTCTTGTTATTGTTTTCATTGTATTATGTGGATGTGGTTCTATACAAATTTTATCAGATTGTGTTTTCTATTTCTATGAGGAATATTATTGGTGTTTTAGTGGTAGGCACATTAAATGTATAGAAATTAAGATAATATGGACTTTATGACATTGTTGACTTTTCTGGTACAGGATAATGGGGTATATTGCCATTTTAAGTGTCCATTATTTTGGTTCTATCTACTTTTAAATAATTTTCATGATGGAAATCTTTCATGTTAGTCATAAAATTGATTTTCTAGGTGAAATTTTTTGTAGCTGTTGAAAATGAATTTCTGAAACCCTTTTTGAATACTTCTCTTTTTATAAACCACTCAGCCTAAATGAGATGTCTTTGTCAAGCACTCGCTTCCAGTCTCAGGGATCTATGAGGAAGAGGAATTGGAAAGATTGTAAAAGCAAGAGGAGGTGGACTCCAAAGAAACATTGCTTTCCAGATGCAACAGGATCCACAGAGACTGTAGCAACATGTATGAGAACTGCACAAGTTCAAGTCACACAAAATCCCAGCACTTAAAATGGGAGGTGGACAAAAGACTCACCTTTAACTAGGAAGATATTTGCAACTGGTACCTCCTAGAAGAGGAAAAGTTAGTTTTCTTCAATGGAGTGATTCCTAGGATAAGCACATTCAATCCAGACCTCATGCTTAGGAGCAGTAGGCCAAAACAAAAAGGGTTCCATGTGTGTGTGTGTGTGTGTGTTCATTCTTTCTATTTTCATTCATCTTTTTTTGTTTAAGACAGAGATAAAGAACATGAAGTCTGTTGAGTAGGGAAGGTAGTATCTGGGAGAAAATTTTAAGAAATTATGATTGAAATATATTGTATGAAAAGTCTTGTTTAAATATAAAATAAAATAAAAAACAACCAAACAAAAACTAGTAAGCATTGCTCAATAGCAAAATCAGAAAATGACATAAAAAGTTGCTACCAATCAATATAAAAATATTGATTATATATATTATGTAATTATATATTACATAATTAATTTATATATATTATGTAATATATATTTATATAATTTTTGTATCTACATTTACCTTTGGTAATTATTATATAATTACTAATTACCAATAAATACCAATAGGTAAATGTAGATACAAAAATTCTCAGCAGAATAACAGTAAACTAAATCTAACAAAATATAAAAAGAGTGTTTATCAGCATCAAATAGGATTCATTTCAAGTATGATCACTCCCTCTCTCTGTTTCATTTCCCCCCCGCCTCATACATAAACACCGTCTCTACCTCATCATCCCCCTTTATCTCTATCCATAACTCTTTGTGAGAGTGGATATATTTTAATGTATATAATTTAATAAGTGTGATACACCATAGGGACAGAATTTTTCAAAACAATAATCAATGTCAGTAGATGCAGAAAGACATTTAATACAACTCACCATTGATGATAAAAATTCTGGATAAAATTTATATAAGATGAACTACTTCAACATAATACAGGTCAAACATAACAGGTCCACAATCGATATTATATTGAATCAGGAAAAAATTGAAAGCTTCTTTTAATGTATAGATGCTTATTTTTGCCATCTTTATTCAACTTAGTACCTGAAGTCTAGACAGTAATTAACGGAGGAAGAAATAAAACAGGAGCAAAAGGTCTAATTATCACTATTGACAGAAGTAGAAATTATCCGAGTCTACAGCAAAAAGAAAAAAAATTATGGAGAGAACAAGTAAGTGAACAATTTGGCAGCAGTACCACAAACTAATAGTGAACTATCCTTATAGAGAGGTTACATACCTTCTGCTTGGATCTACACAAACTGTGTATTTTAAAAGCTAGAATCTCGTGTACCTTGACTTGCTACAATTTGCCACATAGCTAAGAATGACTCTGACTGTCTGATCTTCTGGCTTTGACCTTCTGAGTGCTGGGAATGGAGGTGTGCCCTACCATACTCAATCTAGGAAGCACTGAGGATGGAGGCAGGCCTTCTGCATGCTAGACAAGCACTTTAGCAACAGAGTTACATCCTCAGCTCAAATGTTAATTTTGGTGATTATATAATTTTAATTAACAGTTTTATTATGAAAACAATTTTAGTACTTCTAATGACCTGTGTATACAGTAATTTCACAGAAATTAGAGATCAACTGTCTTAGAAGAAAGTTATAGCAGTTAATTTGTAAGGGGTAGACTTCTTTTGTATCTTTTTCATAAAATGTGTTAATAAACATCACATAATTCTATGGTCATCTCTTTTGATGAACTGTCCTTCCTCTTCAGGTCTGTAAATTATTCTATATAAGAGCAGACTCTTGGAACAGTGGACAAACAGTCCCTGTAGCTTGGGGTGTTGACATCTTTCTAGGAGATGTCAAAGCCTCTGTACATGTTTAAATGTCATTTTTTTCTATAGTATAATTTCCTTGAATGTTTTGGCGCTGCTCCCTTAAAGCCAAAACAAACTGAATATCTCAGGTATCCTAATGGATAGTTGTTAGGAACAACTAATTATTTGTGTCACAATAGAAATCCTTTCTGTAATGCCTCTCTCCTCTTCAGAGAGTCTGTTCCAACTGCCATGCCAGAGTATGTACCACCTTGTGACATACACTGGCAGATACAGATTGATACCAGTATACTAAGTTTGGCCTGCCATATTCTCCTTTCTGGAATTTGGAGGTATGAAGCAGGAACTTCAAATTTGTATGTCAACATTTCAAATTGTAAAGCATGGTAAGCCAGAAACGGAAGTAGCAGTCACTCATTCCTGTGCAAAACTGTGAAATAGACAACACAGAAAAGAAATGAGGGGCATGAAGACAGCATCAGAGATAGGACCTGGTAGCATGATGATCAGAGGCAAAGATGGACAAAGTGTTTCACAGAAAGAGACAGACTGGCAGAGAAATATAGGAATGTGGGCAGTCAGAGAAAGAAAAGTGGGAAGACCAAAGCTAGGAAAGAAAAATGAGAAACAGTACACCTCTCCAGCTTTTGATTTCAACCTTCTCCTCCTACGTATATACATCCGAAGGTGACTTAATGGATTCAAAGATTATTTAAACATGATTCTTGTTCAAAATGGATACTACATGTACTCTCTATGTATCTAACTCAGAATAACTTACATCTTCTCTGCTGTGTGTTCTTGCTGTGAATTTTGCCTTCACAAATTGTGTATGCTTATTTAACAAGTTGCTAAGGCTCATTACTAGTTATTATCATACAAAATCAGCAATGAAGAGATGTTGCTGAATAATATTGAAACATGATTTGAAATTTGTAGCGTTTAATTAAATCCTCTAGTTGGTCCAAATTATCCATCATCATTTAAAAGAATTGTTTAATAATAAGAATCATCCACAATGACAAAGATCTAAACACTAGTTATTACTTTTGAAAACATCTAATAAAGTATATACTTTCCATGAAACTAATCTTAATGATTTGCTTTAAAACTAAATATGTAAATCAAATGTACAAAATATTATTTATTATATTATTATGCTAACTAAATATTTTAAATCTCAATTCTATTAGCTTTACAATTTTATTTGTAAAATTGTTCATGCATTTTATCCATGTAAGACTTGTGAGGACTTTATATTTAACTTTAATGTAATTTGACATGCAGATAATATTAGAAAACAATTTAAATATTATTTGGCTATTGAACATATTTTCCCAAGAAGTTCAACTTATTATTCAAGTTTAAAGAATGTGGAATTAAGCACTCTGGTTGTTAGTTTAAATGACAGCTTGTTTTGAATCATTTTAACTAAGAAATTGTTCTATTTTCAAATTTACCTAATGTATTTAATGTTTTCTTATTCAATAGTAGTTCAAGAATAAATCATTATTAATTTTGTTTTGAACAATTAAAAGGTCTCTCTCTTCACCCTTCTTCTCTCCCTTTCTCCCTCTCCTCTGTTTTCCCTCTGCCCCATCTCTCTGTATCATTTTCTGACCACTCTGTATTATTACAATAGATTTCTCTGAAAATCTTGATGTCACTCATTAGTGGTACTGGTCTAGTACTGGTACAGAGTCTAGTAAGGACTCTGAGACCAGAGGTAAGCCTTGTAATGTTAGACTAGAAAGCTGGGTAGCTTTTGTTCCTGGTTCCTCACTGTCCACCAGAGTTGCCAGCCTCTTAGAGACATTGCATAAGGGATCAGAAGACAGAACACACACAAAAAACATCTTAACTACAATTAAAATAATAATTCATTTTATTATAACAAAATCATCATTTTTCTATTTTCAGTTCAGGATACTACTGGGTTTAGTAGAAAACTGATGTAAATAGCACAAATAACAAGTAAATATAATGTAAAATTTAGAAATAACTAAATAATACTTTTCTTTGAAATCCTTCAAAACCCTCCGACCTGATAAATATTAATTTAAAAATATATTAGCAGCTGGAGAAAATATTTCTTTTTTCTGAAAGAAATGATGTTTAGGAGACTTGACAATGAACTTACTTGCCTACAAGTCAAAAACAAATTCACCTTGACTATTTATTCTTATCTCCAGAGAACCAGTAAACAAGACTAACAAACAGGATATTTTTTTTTTTAAGATTAACTATATGATTATTGGCTGTTAAGTCTGAAGGCTGCAAAGTCCTGGACAGGAATAATTTCTGAACTTGTTGGTAAAAAATTATAGAACAATGAATGGTAAAAGAAATTGAAAATATATATACACACACCAAAATAAAAAATGGAAAGAGCTCATATATTCAAAGACTCAAAGAAATAGTTTTGTTAAATTGTCACTACTACTCAAATCAGTCTACAGATTAAGTGAGGTATCCATCAAAATGCCAATGACATGTCTCCTAGAATAAGAAAGAACTCTAAAATTCATGTGGAATCACAATATATCCAAGCAGTCAAAGCAATCTTGAGCAAAAAGAACAAATCTGGAGGCACCACAATACCTAATTTTAAGATACACTACAAAATTGTAGTAATAAAATCAAGTGAGTATTTTGTAATATGGATATATAAGCTCCTGGAACAGAATACAGAAGGCAGAAATAACCTACAAAACTACAGGACACCTCCTGTTCCCAGAACTGCAACAAAAATACACACTAGAAAAAGAATAGCTTCTTCAGGAAACTGTGTTTGGTATCCTGATGTTCACATGCAGAAGCCTGAAAGGCTCTACCATTAACTTTGTCTGAATATCTACCCAAAAGCTTCACAGTCAAAAACAAAGTATATTACTTCAAAACAATACAGCAAAAACAAAATTGCTGATGAAGGAAGATGGTTCAATGTTAAGTGGATAGAAAACTACATTTTATTGAGGCACTCTGCCTAATTTCCATGGAAATAATTCAAAAAGGCATTATGTGTAAAAATTTCATTTCTAAATTTGGTGTGTATCAAGGACTGTTTCCTAGGGATAAATTAGTAGAACTGGAGTTCTTCAGAAGAACAGAATTGAATATATATGAAGATATGAATATATATATGTATATATATATATATATATATATATGAAGTGTGTGTATATATATATATATATACTCACATATATATGTTTATATACATATATATGTATATATCTAAATATTTATGTGTATATATATGAACATATGTATATATGTGTATGCATATATGTGTATACATATGTCCTGAAAAAAAGCGGTAGGTTTTTCTAAAATCACTTTGTGTCAATATACCATAACCAGACAAACTGCAGAATATAGGAAAATCTACTTTCAAAAATGAGGAGCAATGTCGCTAGTTTAAGACTTAAAATCATTATGGATATGTACATGGATCACATTGTATATAGTTGTGCATGCCTCAGCACTCATGTGGAGATCTTAGGCCAACTTTTTAGAATCAGTATTTTCCTTTCATCTTTACATTGGTTTTGGAGCTTGAACTGTGTAGCATGTGATTTTACTTGCTGAGCCACCTTGCCCAATTTTACTCTTTGGTGATGAATAATAACTGATGTTACAAATATGGCTCAACTTGCCATCTTTATTGATGACAAGTATAATGTCACTGAAGAAATGGCTTTAATGACATTGAAAGATACCTTAATCAAGATTACATAAAGCATTAAAAGCAACTTCACAGTGATTTTCTTTGTCTATTATCAATATATCTAGTACAGTTATTAATAGTGACTGTAGTAGTAAGCTGCTGTTATGGGTCAGCAAGGAAGACATGGAGGCATATTTCATAACTAATAACACTGCCAGACTTCAGCAGAGGGAACCACCATCCTGGCCAGTGCCAGACTCCATAGTGAAACCCCAAGTGTCTCAGCTCAAGTGTTTTTATTCTTTCAGAACACTTCAGGTATTTTACTGATAGTACATGCAGATCATTAGCAATTAAATGACCCCCACAGAAATCCTACACCTGCAAACAGTACAAAATGCCCTAGACTTAGGATAGCCCCTCATCCAACAGTGCATAAAACAATTTCAAACATAACTAAAAATAAACTTCTCCAACATTTCCCCTTTCCTATATAAGCAAATAATAAAATTGCTTTTTATCTCTAGAACAAAATTTAACAGCAAAAACAGTTAAAAGCAAAACAATCATGAGTTCCTAACACACAGGATCAAATGATACCAAATATCTATCAAGTTTTCACAATGTCTTTGGATGGCAGAAAAACATTATCAATGTCTAATTATCTGGAAATCACTCACGATCTTCTGGACTCCTCCAAAGGGCTTGGATCACTTCTCTGGCTCTGCCCTCTGCATCACACACAGTTTGTCCTCTAGGCTCTAGCTGGCCTTATCCTACAGCTGCTGCTGCTCTTAGTGGTCATCCCATTGTTCTGGTATCTTCAGAAGATACCATTTTCTGGTATCTGGGGTCCCTTGCTGCAACTGGGCTGTACTTTTGCCAATGTCCACTTCTGGGCTCTTATTATATGGCCAAACATCAACTTCTCTTCATGACCCCTTCAATCTGGGGCTTTAACTGTTACTTTGCCTGCACCTTCACTAATGGCCTCTCCTGGGCTCTCCTCATGATGCCAAGCCTCAGTTACTCTCCATGACTCCTTCATGCCTTCAAAACCAGAAACATCTGAGTGACTCTTACAGTACCAAGTTCAGTTACCAGCATGAGATACAACTTCGGCCAGTTCTGGAAGACAGCTTCTGTGTGCTGACCCTGAAGAAACACTTTCCAGATTTTTAGATAAGATTCTGGTTTGTTGAAAAATAACTAGTACTTGTCTGCAGGAAGAGTTGTCTCATGGATAGAGTTACCATTTGCAGACAGGTTTGTAGGGGGAAAAAATGTTCAGTTTAACTAAGCAGTTTTTTTTTTTTTGGCTCTAAGCCATGGCTTCCACAACAGCAAGGAGTCCAGGGCCAGTGGGAAGAATATCTGGCAAAGTCTTGGCAGTTTGGCATTCTTTTATATCACTGCTAAGGGGAAATATACACCCTTCTTCATAAACCTCAAATACAACATCTTGAGCTTCACACACATACAATGCAGCTCTCAGAAAAGTCAGTTTGTGAAACAGTAAGCTACCTCCAGTGGCAGGAAGGAGCATTGGCTCCATGATCAGGAAAAGCAGTAAGAACTATGCTTTTTCCTGCTCCCAGATGAATTTTTATCTCTAAGAGCCTCCATTATGTGGCTTTCATTTCTTTCTCATCTATTTATTAATTTCATGGTCTTTTCTCTTCATAGAGGCTTATTTACTTTCTCTCTCTCCTCTTCCTTCAGGAGCCTTCAATTAATACCTTAATCTCTTATCCTCTGATAGCTTTCCTGAGCATATTTTACCAGACTTTGTGAGATCTGGAGTTTCTCTTTCTTTTGTGTCTCTATGTTGGATTATTTGTCATGATGTCTGGCCCTACATTGCCAGGGACATTTGTAGTAGTATGTTGCTGTGGAGTTCAGCAAAGACAGGGAGGCATTTTCATAGACTCAAACCCTTCTAGACCTCAGCAGAGAGAACCATTGTCCTAGTCAGCACCAGTCCATAGTGGAGCCACTAGCATCTCAGCTCAGGTGTTTTTATTCTTTCAGAATGCCTCAGGTATTTTACTGATAGCACATGCAGATCATTAGCAATTAAAACAACCTCCACAGAAGTTTAATACCTGCAAAAAATGCAGAAAGCCCTGGACTTAGGATAGCCCTTCATCCAACAGAACATAAACCAGTTTCAAGCATAACTAAAAATAAACTTCCCCAACAAATGACCTGGTGATGGGTCAGTAAAAGAGAGGGACTTACAAAATGAAAGGGAGACAATGCAGTTGCTATTCCAAACACATGTTTCAATGAAGTGTCATTACATACTACAACAAAAGAATTATGCATAATAGAATTAGAAACTAGACTTAGAAAGCATTTAAATCATCATCAAGACTGAATTTCAGTGGGGATTAAATCACAGGTAGCTCCAGTAATCCCTTAAGTGCTCATACTGACTATTGAATCATTTTCTGTGTTGGAATTAAGATGTCTAAGTCAAGGCCAAATGTTGAAAACATTCTATGATATATAACATAGTTAACAAGCATTTTTATGGTATCACAAAAATTATTTGTGACAGAACTTAATGTTAAAAACTGGTTTAGAATTTTGATGGTGCTAACTGCTTGTTTAAGTGAGTTAACTAGGCAAGGTAGAAACAAATTCTTAATCAATATTTCCAATCATAACAACATTCCAAGTGAAACTTGAATTATGGCAAGCTCAAATTAAAGAAAGGAATTTTATACATTTTTACATGTTGGCCAAACACATTCCTGAGGACAAGAAAAGAAGAATCCTTGCTTTTAAAATCCAATTCAAGAATTTGAAAACAACTTTCAAGATTTCTGGAAAACATAATTTTTTATGTATTTATGACTCCATTTACTGTTGGTAAATATATTACCTGCTCATTTTCAAATGGATTCCCAGAGATATAATTTGATATTCAGCTTCCAGAAACATTTGATCATGTCTCCTTTAGTAGACTTTCTCATGTCCTGTCTCCCAGAATCTGTTACCCCTTGCCTCACAACCAACTCTTATCTATGCTATCATGTTTTGGAAGCATCTATGTTTGTGAGCAACTATTTTTAAGAATGTGCTTACCAAGAGTGAAATTAGAAGCAAAGCACCTGATGAGCATCTTGAGAATCTAGTGAGAATTCCAATCACTTACATAGCCCAGGTATTAATATATTAATTTCTCAAATATCCCAGTAGTTATATGTTGCTCTGTGAAAAAGAAATAAAGTATTATTTATTATATTTTATGTAAAATATATTCACTTTCTTATTTATTTCTAGATAGGGACCTGATTCATGATTTTAAGAAACCTCCAAACAGGATATCACATAATTAGAATTATCATATGGTGGTGAACATTACAAAACTTTAACAGATTTGTTTTTGCTTATAATTTATCACTATCATTTATATATTTAATGAGTGCTGGAAGACATTTCTTCTTTGTCTGATGTGACACAGAGAAGCTACAATGTTGGACATCCTTAAGCTAGAGTGTACCAACTGGCCAATAGATAGGGTCAATATCTTGTGAACACATAGAGACTCTGTCTTTCTTGGATAATAGTCATAGTGAATTTCCCATAGAAATGTAGCAGGAAACTGAAGGACTGTGTGTAACTAGACACTGGGCATACAGAATATGATTCTACAAAAAGGGGGCTACTTGAGAGTTCTAGCTCCACTGTGCTCAGTTTGATGTATTCTATTCTAATGTATTTAATCAACACTACCACAAATCTCTACTATTACGATTTGGTTGATTGGTTAATGCTCAGTTCTAGATGAACAGTATTGGACACATAAAACCTATTGGTCATACACAGGTATGGCTTAATTATGCCAGGATCCAATAGCAAACCAGAAACATTTGTATAAGAAGACAGGTACTTGCCAAAGTACCTGTATTTGCCCTGAAATATTAGAGTCTATACTGTTTCTTTCAGAAAAGAATGTTAGAGGCTACAAAGGGTGTCTGTCTTTGTCACAGAGTTCCAGTACCTTTACAGTTTATGAATCTTAAATGTTGGGCCAGCTTATATCACAACCTAAACCTATTGTAAGCTTTTTTTGGTTTAGGCAATACTAAAAATCAGGGGTTTTTTGGCGAATATCTGGGAAATGGGTAACAGTAATGCTACTAACTGCAATGTGAACTTTTTCCAAAGTACAAAGACATGCCCAATGTGGTGTTTCTTTCATTGTCTTTATAAATTAAAGGCATGATTATTTGTTGGTCACTTTATGGGAGAGATCTACAAATGGTCTATAACAAAGACTTTCTAGAACAGTTGTACATGGGCAGAATCCCAAAGTCATGTTGGTTTTCTCTCTTATTTACCAGCATACAAGTCTTAATAAAGCAGTCTAGGCTACCTGTGTCCTGTATGTCAAATGCAGTGATCATGACTTCAATATAATGGGTCAAAGCAATTGTGCTGGCTAGCTTTATGTCAACTTGACACAACATGGAGTCATTTGGAAAGAGAAAATTTTAATGGAGAAAATGCCCTCGCTAGATTGGCCCATGGGCAATGGGAGCATTTTATTGACCAATAACTGATGTGAGAGTGCTTATTTCACTGTTGGTTATGATATTCCTTGGGTGGTAGTCCTGAGGACCATAAGAAAAGCAGTTTGAGCAAGCAATGATAAGCAAGCCACTAAGCAACATTCTTCCATGGCCTCTGTATCAGTTTCTGCCTTTGGGATCCTGCCTTGACCTCCTGCCTTGACTTCACACTCTAAAGTCTGCAAAGCTTAAGAAATGAACCCTTAAGCTGGGTGGTGGTGGTGCATGCCTTTAATCCCAGCACTCAGGAGAAAGAGGCAATCAGATATCTGTGAGTTGGAGTCCAGCCTGTTCTACAGAGTGAGTTCCAGAACATCCAGAGTTACAGCAGAGAAACCCTGTCTCAAAAAATATAAACAAAACAAAACAAAAAAGAAATGAACCATTTTTTACCTAAGTTGCTTTGGTTATGTTGTTTTCTATTAGCAACAGAAACACTGACTAAGACAGCAGTGTCCTCAGGGACTTCAACGTGTTCAAATTTATTTTGGAGAGTTATTTTTGTGTTGATTTTCTATCTTTATTGTTTACATAAGGATCAATTATTTCTAATTATCTATTAATTCACATAGAACATACACACACACACACACACACACACACACACACACACACACACACACAGATAAAGGCACTGTCTGGGTCAATTACTACCTTCAGGGATTGAAGAGATGTGTTGATTCACTGCATAAGGACCATCAAGGTCATTGTTAGTGACACCAAAACATGACTGATTTTAGAGCATCCATTTGGTAGTTATACCAACCAGATGGAATAAGTAAAAGAGGACCGGATGGCTAAAACTGCTTGTTTCTTTGACTTCATGGCAGAAGCGCTAATTTTTACCTTCTGCCCAGGGATGTGACATTGCTTTGTAGTTATTGTCCTACATACAGATAAAATATCAGTGGGCGTGCACGACTACTTAAAATAAAATGACATTTATTTATGCATCAAGAATTGCCTACCAATGGAAGAATAAGTCTAATAATAGAACAAATAACACCTTAGAGGGCTGAGAAACTATTTCATTCTTAAGATCTTCAAAAATTGCCAGCCAAAAGAATAAATTAAGATGGATCAAAATTCTTGCATTGGTATTCTATACCCCATTTATTGTGGCTATTTCACTAACCTCTTCCCTAATCTAAGCACTGCTACTGGGACTCTGTCTCCATCAGTTTCCTTAGGATTAGAAAGTCCAGACCTTCTGTAACATCTTTGGTCCATAGGTGATAAATACAGAGAAGTTTTCAGAGATGCAGAACTTAATACCACAATATTTTGTTTCCATTGTGGAAGGAAATGCTTCTTATTCCTTCCTGCCAGTGTAGTCACAATGTCAACCTACTTCAATACCCCATTTTCCTCTGGAGTTTTCTTCTTTGGGCCACAGAAGTACAGACATCCCAACCTTGTACACTGTAGGTCACAGGTGACCCCAGGTTCCAGAAAATTGTGGGAGTCTGTCCCAGGAGCTAGATTTCAAGTAAGTTTTGTCTTATTGATAAATTCCTCTTGAACTGATCTCAATTTTAATATTCTTGATTTAAACTCTTTAAAATCTATCTCTAAACACATTTCTTCTTCATATACTGATGAAAATAGTCAAAGTTCTGTCACTTCTTTGGTGTAGAAATTATCTATACTCTAAGATACCTTGATAGTCTCCTTTTGGCCACTAAATCACTAGATGCTGGTTGCTCTTGGGAAGAATAAGAGTGTCCACCATAAAGCAATGTTGATGAAGAAACAGAAAGTCATTTTTTTGCCAATGGGCTACCTGCAAGGAAGATATAAAAGAATTTTCATATTTAAGTTAAGCACCTTATCTCAAGTTTCATAGATTGTTGTTATTGCTGCTGCTGCTCTTCTTCTTCTTCTTTTCTTCTTTTTTTCTTCTTCTTCTTCTTCTTCTTCTTCTTCTTCTTCTTCTTCTTCTTCTTCTTCTTCTTCTTCTTCTTCTTCTTCTTCTTCTTCTTCTTCTCGTTTTGCTAAACAGGGTTTCTCTGTTGTAACTCTGGCTGTATTGGAACTTACTCTATAGGCCAGGCTGGCCTAAAACTTACAGAGATCCACCTGCCTCTGCCTCCCAAGTGCTGAGATGAAAGGCATGTATCACCACTGCCTGGCTCATAGTTGTTCTTAACAACTAGTGCATTATCATTTTCACTTTAAATAGCTACGGCCTGTGCTGGTTAGATTTTGTCAAGTTGACACAAGCTCGAGTCATCTGTAAAGATGGAAAGCCACTTGAGATTATACCTCCATATGAATGTTTGTGTGACATTTTCTTCATTAGGGATTGATGGAGAGGGCATAGCCCACTAGGGTGGTACTCCCCCTGGGCACATGATTATAGGTTGTATACAAAAGCAAGCCATGCAAGCTGAGAGCAAGCCAATAAGGATACTCCTCTTTAGTCTCTATTTCAGTTCATATTTGAGTTTCTGCCCTTACTTCTTTGAATGATGTTATCATAGGGACACAAAAGTCAAATAAGCCCTTAATTCCCCAAGTTGCTTTTAGTTAGAAATGGTTTACTGGCCATATCCCTAACTTGGCTAACCAGATCCTGGTGCATTCATGTATTTACTGGTATTGAAACTTGATTACCCACTGTGTTTGTCTTCAATTATATGAGTCAAGACTTACTACAGTAATTCCATTCCTTGAGTTGAAAGTTCAAGGTAGAAGCCTAAAATGTTGTTCTTCTAAGTTATATAATACAATGGGAAGCAACCTAGAATCTTCATCACTTTACCAGTTGATTGAGGCCATCTCAAGCTGTGGAGAGCCAGACTGATCCAAAACTCAGAGACACTGATAAAGTGACAAATAGAATTTTAGTTCTGTGTCTTAGTCCAGGAACAAACTTGGAAAGACCAGTCTGATGCTAGAGCTGGAGCCTTGGAGGAGTTCAAGTTGCTCTTTCTGGGTATTTGACTCTTCTCTGATAACTATGGTTATCAGTCCTAGGAAAGCTGTATCTATGTATCTTGTGTTCTCTGTGCCAACACTGTCTGACTTATTTCTTTACTGATCTTGTCCATTTTCCCCTATCAGTAGTATAGAAGATGCTGTACTTATTAATAAACTTGCTTGGCATAAGTCAAAATGTACACAAGACTTCTCAACCCCAGATTTATCTTTCCCATTGTTATCGTTACTATCTTTCCCATCCTCTGGCACCTCCCAATCAGAACCCTGCCATTGAAGAATGACTTGCTGGTCCAGGGCACAAATCCTTGTTCCCCATTGTATAGTAAGTAAGCTTTTCCATGCCACTGGTAGGAAAGTTATCTTTATGCCATATAAGATAATATGCATGAAGTGAAACCCAATGCAGGTTATTTCTTAAGACTATTTGTAATACCAGTGTGTATGTCACCAGCAGATCCTGAGGTACACTAAACAGTTCTGAGGAGAAAATAATGAAAATGTGAATTAGGAGATGTGTGGTCAGACAGCAAACAAGCCAAGTTGAGATTCCATGACTGGCAATGATGGGAGGTATTACCATCCTTGAACATGAATCACAGAAAGATTTCCAAAGACCAGTGAGAGATAAAGGCTCAGAAGATGGACCTGGTAAGACTGAAACCAGAGGGGTAATAATGGCTAGTAGAATCCTGACATGTGTAAAGGTGTGAAGTAGACCTGAATGTTTTCTTTCCCTTCTTCCTGATTTCATGTTGGCTTTCTCATTAGCTCAGTTGGCATAGCCTGCATAGGTAGAATATACCCATATAGAATATAGCCATACACATAAAATATTTACCATTCACAGATTAAACAGAAGTTCAGCCTGCATCAGGGGAGAATGGAAGACAGCACTGGAGAATAACCAGTTTTTTTTTTTCCTTTGGAGGTGGCAAGAGCTGTCTATACAGTAAAAGTGACTTCAAAGAGAGTATCTGTATTCAGAAGTACTCTTCCCTTTTCTTATTGCTTTTGATGGAAAATGTATTTTTTTTTCAGGGTTATTGTATCAGTCTAGTTATCTATTTCCACATCCCACCCTATTATATCAGAAATTCTTTCTTATGGGACTCAGAAGCCACAGAAAATCAGTTGATATGGCCAGAAACTGGTTAAGTGTCTTTAAGAATCCTGACAGTGAAGGTAGTATATGTGATTGTAGCGTGGGAAAGTCTCTAGAGAGACTGTTGCTAGTACATCTGAGTCTCCTCCAAGGAAACCTGTTAAAGTTGAGAACTAGAAGAAAATTAAGGTGAGCACTGCTTGGAAACAAAATTAATTTCTAATGTGATGTGGCAGGAGAAAAGTGGAATGTTTTTTGAGGACCTCGGTGAAGAATAATCACAGCCCTGAGAATTTCTTATCACACAATTCAGTTACAATACTTCACACATCACATCTGATTTTGAATGTGTGAGTTACAGTAACTGGCGGACATCTGGGAGAATGGTAGAAAGGAAATGATGTGCAATGAAATGAAAGGATAAAATCCCTACTATTCAAAATACCTCACCCTTAAAAAATAAAAAAAAAAATTAAAAAACAGAGCAAAATAGAAAACTTGGATTCATGCTGGATATAAAGTAACCTTATACCTCAAGAATAATATATTTAAATTTTGTGAAATGATAACAATAGAAACAATAAGGAAAATTATCAAGCGCATGTGGAAAATGATGAAGGATGAGCAGTCCAAAGTAAGAAACGCAATTTCTCTAGTACATGGAAATTGGAAATATGGCACAATCTGATTACATCATCACAATTCAGAGACCTCTGACACATCGTCAGGAGGTCAACAGCAGTCTCAGGTTGCATCACTATGCCTCTGACCTTCACATCTCTTCATCTTATTGTGTAAACTTAATATCATCTCACATCAGAACAAGAAGGATGCGTACATTTACCAAGATATTTTGTAGGAGAGACACACAGAGAGACTACATTCACATATCTTTTATTACAGAGCATCTATCAGTCTGCTCTTTTTTCTTAGTAATTGAACCTAATTTATGAATTATAATAATTTATGATGTGTGTTCATATAGAAAATACATAGTATATATAAAATTTGCTGTTAAATGCAGATTTTGACATCCAGGAGGTGGTCTTAGAAAAAGTGTTCTATGTATAAAGAGGAGGCTAGTCTACATGGAAAAAAACATCAATCATACATAGAAGCGTGGAGAGGTATTGACTGTCACTACAAGTATAATCTGTTTAGTCATAGGTATGTTTCTCCTTTTAGATGCATCTCTCAATTCTGTGAGGATGAACATTTGAACTCCTGATAGTTCTGCAAATGAGAAAACAGGTATCCTTCCTGTCTTTCCATGTCCCATACGTAGAACAAATTTAGCAGTACTTTGCTAGAGGCAGGGTTACTGAACTTGAATAACCTTTACATCAATTGCTATAGACATCCAGTGAGATTGCAAAGTTCTTTTGTGGTGTTGCACTTTTCCACAGTGGTGGTTTTTGGATGTTGTGTCAATCTCCATTGCTTGCCTCAGAGTATTCTATTGGTGTAGCTGCTTTAATTAGAAAATGGCCTGTGCTGGAGTTAATGTGTTTCTCATTTCTATGCTGTGAGAGAAGAAGACATGCAGACTTGGATGTTAGTTAATCAGTGGTCCAGCCTTGCATCTTCTCTTTAACATAGATGTGTGCTATTGAACATTCCTTTATCTTCCATGAGTCTTGCTTTTCTGTGCTATGAAATTGCTAATGTTTATAGTAATTGTTGTGGCTTGAATATAAACATCTCCCATAGGTTCATGTTTTGATTGCTTGTACCCTAGTTTGTGTGTGATCCCATTTCGAAGGGTGTGGATCCTTGAGATGATAGGTCTCTCCCAACCCCTGACAGAAGTAGGCCAGTACCAGTAGGCCTTTTAAGGTTCTGCTGGTCTCTAGTTTTGGCCACTCTTTTTGTTTCCTCATCAACCATCATGTGAGGAAATCTCTGACCACATTCTTGTTATCATCATGGACTGCAACTTGTAAAGACCATGAGCCAAAACAAACTCTTTCTTCCTTATGTTGTTTCTGTTTAGTGTTTCATAACCTGACGTTCTAAAGATTGGAGAGATTGCGTGCATGAAGTATTTGCCATGTCTGATGTATATGAGATTCGAGAGATTCAGTAAGTTTGAGTTCTGCTGTTCTTCATTCTTCTTTATCACCTTATTTCTTTAGGGAAGCATTGGGAAACACCCTCCTCCAATGGTAAAATGGTGGAGCTAAACAGGGTAGCCTTCTCTTGTCTCCACTTACCAAAAGTGGATTCTTCATCTTCCTTCCCAGTATGGACTGATTCAGCATCTCCCAGAGGCTAACTTCTTCCCTAGTAAATGAAAAGTCTGAATCTGAAGCCAGGTAACATTTTGCCTTAAAGCATTGTCTTAAATGGATTTTTCTTTCTTGCTTAAAAGAAAGTCAAGGAAAATTTATTATAAATGTTCTCAGATTTCTTCCAAAATGCTTCCCCTTAAAGAAATAGCCTCAGAAATTAGTACCAAGTGCTGCTTTGGAGATAGGGGAGGAGGTAGGAAAACCAGTCTGTATAAGGATGGTAGTGAATTTTGGAATAGTTTAATGATGCTCAAAATTAGCTTAAAATGCCATAGCTGATTAAGATCCACATGTGAAGACATACAAAACAATTCTTTTTGTTTCTTTCAATAAGAAGAACCAATTACCAAAAAAAGAGATATAGAGAGAAGCTGATAAGAAAGCCAAATTCTATTAGGTATTTCCATAGTGAAATCTGTCAGGTCAGTATCTGCCTAATAGATAATTGCATTGGTATTTATTTAAATTACTTTCATATATTACGCTTGGCTCAGATAGCAATTCCTAATTTGATTCAGATAACGTTAATAAGTTTTTCTTTTTTTCTTTGACATTTTATAAATCTTTAAAAATGATTTTGTAGGGAAGGAATTTGGGATAAAAAGGAAGGCCATTCGTTTTGCCTTTTCAGCTGGCTTTTCCTGAAGGCTGTAGAATTCTAGGAAAGACAAAACCTTGGAATTTATAAGCTTATTCCATTTTTCCCTAAATCTTGTCAACTGCTTAACATTCATTGAGAAGGATTGATACATACATGCACAGACTTTCCTGAACTGACCTTCTCTTTGAAACATAATAACATCTGACGGATGAGCAAATAAATGCAAGGACATAGTAATTCCCCCTATGGGGTGTGATCAATTGTTTCTTTTCGAGTATTATATTGGGTTAGATCCTGGATTGGCATTGTAACTTCTATGTTCTGTTTCTGGTTGTTCAATTTAGTCATTATCAGATCTTGTGTAAGTCCCTGAGTATGTTTGAATCTCATTGTCTTTATGCACAAAATAGTAACACCAACTCCAGTCTATACTGGATATAGTTTTTTTTTTTTCCTCTTTCAAGCCTCTTCATTCTATCTCTCATTGATTAGCTTTCTTGTCCTGCAGAGGTTAATTAGAAAAAAAAAAAAAGAAGAAGAAGAAGAAGAAGAAGAAGAAGAAGAAGAAGAAGAAGAAGAAGAAGAAGAAGAGGAAAAAGAAAAAAGAAGAAGGAGGAGGAGAAGAAGAAGGAGAAGAAGAAGAAGAGGAAATAAAACAAACCCTACTATATTCCCCAGTTTCCTTTGATGCTAAGGGTTAGAAATCAAGTCAGGCTCCTACTATTGAAAATGGCTTGTTTACAAGTAAGTAGATAAAACTAAACAGGGACATCATGCAACTATGGTCTTGTTTTTCTAGAAAACAGGCTGCAAAGATATGTGCTTCCCCAACAAAGTCCCAGTATCCAATACCCAGTAGCAGCTAAGG